>BSWB01000007.1:10385500-11740000 GCA_033239125.1 Fagopyrum homotropicum | reverse complement strand
AGGGCGACACGTGTCCCGAAAAAAAAAAAAAAAAAAAAAAAAAAAAAAATTTTTTTTTTTTTTTTTTAAAACGAGTAAAAGTAATAGTTCAAAACTTATTATGGAATAGTTCATAACTTATAAAAGGATAGTTCATGAATTATAATAAAATAGTTCATAGTGTAAAATTTATAAAGGATTGAAAGTAATAGTTCAAAACTTATTAAGTAATAGTTCATAACTTCTAAAAGGATAGTTCATGAATTATAATAGAATAGTTCATAGTGCAAAATTTATAAAGGAGTGAAAGTAATAGTTCAAAACTTATTATGGGATAGTTCATGAATTATAATAGAATAGTTCATGAATTATAATAGAATAGTTTAAAGTGCAAAAATTTATAAAGGAGTGAAAGTAATAGTTCAAAACTTATTATGGGATAGTTCATGAATTATAATAGAATAGTTCATGGATTATATTAAAAAGTAATAGTTCATGGATTATATAGGAATAGTTCAAAGTTTATAGGATAATAGTGCATAAATTATAACACGGTAGTTCAAATAAATTTTCATTAGTTTCCGAAAAAAAAAAAAAAAAAAAAAAAAAAAAAAAATTTTTTTTTTTTTTTTCGGGACACGTGTCGCCCTGCGGTACAGCCGTACCGCAATAAAAGGGCCGTACCTTAACATTTACCTATATATATATATATATTATGGTTTGATTTCTTCTCCAATAAATTCGTGATTTTCAAATCGTAATTTGAACATATAAAAACCTCTAAATCAATAAAAACATGCACATGCATAATTGAATAGTAATCTTATTAGAAAAAGGCATGCCAACGTGTTGATATTGAGATGAAAAATGGCTGGATGATAGACGGGTGGTTCTACCTAGACCGATTCTCATTGTATATATCATTCACTGCTAAATTTTATCATCCGTACCCGTCGAGTAGATGGATAGGTTGGAGTTTCGGAAAACATTAGTTTCTTAATACTTAAAGTCGGTTAAAAATTAATGTAAAATGCAAACTAAACTAAATAGATCATTCAATTTGTGACTTGATCGGAATCATACCTTAAATATGAAATCACTTGCATAGGTCTAAAACACATACAAATATAATTTTAGAAAACAAGCAATCGATTTTGATTGAAACAATTTGGTTTACTAGGCTTTTTCTAGTTTTGTGTTTAGTAAATGTACCCCTTGAGAGAAGAGTGTGTAGAGTTTGAGAATAAATACAGAAGGTTGGGGTACATTTACTTAATTGAAACATTCAAAAACCTAGTTACTACTTTAGTTTCTAAAAAAAGTCGAGTTACTAAAATTGCTCATTTTGATTTATCTTGGTAATTTTAATTAATCATCATATTTTAATTTACTATAACTTACTTTCTGAATAAATTATGGATAAATTGGTGAATTGGGCCTTTTAGGCCAATGAGTTGATATTTAAAACTCCTCCCTTTTTCAATTGAAAATTTGGGTCCCTAAAATATAGGTTGTAATAAATATAGTACAAAAGCTATCAACTTGTCCATCTCATTGGATTTGACATATTTGACATTTGATATTTATCTCCACCTACTAAAAAATGAACAATTCTCAGCGTGCATACTTTCCCACCTTCTACCCAAAATTCGTTTACCCAAAAACGTTACTATTCATACCCAAAATAATTTTGTCAAACTACACAAACATACTCGAAAACATACATACCCAAAACCCAAACATACCCAAAAAAAACTAAAATATCAAAAAATATCATACCCATAAATTGGGTAGAATTTTGTGTTATAAAATATTCATACCCAATGCACTCATAAATTGGGTAGAATTTATCATACCCAAATTTTACATAAATTGATATTCTACACAAACATCAATACCAAATGACATTTGGTCATTATAACACAGTTTGGGTAACCATAAAACATATCCAACATTTCACTTTAAACATACTCAACAATAAGAAACATACCATAAAACATACCCAACAATAAACATATAATGCCCAACCGTACCAATAATTTGGGTAACATTTTACAATATAAAATAATAATACCCATAAATTGGGTAAACGGTATACTCAATTCATCAAACACATACTAATACTATTTAACAAAACGAGTCAAAAGCATACCCAAAATCTAGTGGAAATAGTCTACCCAAAAATATAGATTTGGTTCCAACTACCCAAAAAATACATGAGGGAGAGAGTTCCGGGTGGGATAAAGTGATGAGAGAGAAAAATGAAGGAATGAGAAATAGAGGAAAAAATTAGAAGTTAATGAAGAGAGAGAAAAGTAGAAGGAAGGGACTCACCACCATCATTTGCATTCTTCCTATTTTTTTTATTTGCAGGCCTACTTTTTTCTATATTATGTAGGAGTCCATTTTGAAAAGTAGAACTTTTAATAGCCTCATTTCCCTAATTCTTTCGTAAATTATTCATCTTCAAATTTTAATTCTAACTACTAAATACACGACATCAGATTTAATACGCGTTAGAGTTATAATTTTTTTAAAAATAATTTTTCAGAATCTTTTCCTCAAATTTTTTTATCTTTGTCGAGCAGTCATAAACCTCAATTATAAATGTGTATCTAGCCATCCACTTTTAATTCCTATATTTAGTCATGTATTTATGTTTTGTTTTTTTTATTTGATATTTCAAAACCTATCCAGTTGGCCAAGAAAACCGGGTGCCATGTGAAACTATTACCAAATTGAGCTTATAATGCAGTGATTGGTCAACATGAGAGTACGGTCAACTTTGAAAAGAGATATAATCATGTTTCCACTTTCCTCTCGAATATTACTCCTATATTAATATATTATAGAGGGAAAATGCATTAAAATTATCTTTGTATATTCAATTAGTTAAACAGTATATATATTTGTGTATACAAAAATGTATATACAAAATCTCTTCTTATTTTCATATGTTTGTACCAAGTCAGTTGAGACGTGTGAAAAGTTCAACATCGACAATATGATATTATGTGAACCTAATATATATAAGTCGTATGACTACTTTTCCTATTGTCAATTGGTTTTAGAATGAAATCCCGAATGCTTGTTTGTAGGTTCACTGGACGTGTGTCCTCCACGACATTTGGTCCCAGAACAGATATAAGAAAAAGAGAATGAGATGTGAATAGGCTTGTGTATATGTACCCTCCACGTCATTTGGTCCCAGAACGAATATAAGAAAAAGTTAACAAAGTCAGTCCATCCCTCATGGAAAAAAGTTTGCATAAATTATCCTCTATTCATATTTTTAAACAACTATTCAAAATTCTACCAAAAAGAAAACTATTCAAAATCATTTTTTTAGGGCTTAAAAAAAACTTTGAAAATTTCTGTTCTGTTTAGTGTTGAGAAATGAGAGTTGAAAATGGATATACAGGGCGCGTTCTATAAAGACCCTACAATAATCTTAAAATTTTAAGTTGAGTTGGATTAATAAGTATAAAATAATCTTTCGAGATTATAATTATGATAACCTTTGATAATTTTTTTTAACCAAACGTGTCCATAATTTGATCCAGTTTGTCCAATCTAAACAAAAATAAATAGAAATTTGTTCCATCTTCTTTAAAAATGTATCATTTTTTAAAAAAATTGGTCAAGAACAAAAATAACAATTTTTTTATTGGTCCATAATCTAGACCAAAATATGTGAAAATGGATTGTTTTGGTTGGTCTTTGTTCCAACTTTTAAAATAATTTTGGTTTCCAAGTCAAACCAATTGGTAATAAAGAGTGATTTTATTAAGGGGGCATTTTGTTCAAACAATTGGTAATAAGAGTGATTTTATATAGCTTTTTTTTTATAATAAATTGTTTTATCAAATAAGTAAGAATAAAGGATTAATAATATCTAAAATTATAGATTTCATGGTTATTTTCTCAATATGTTACATGAATTAAAATTTTTATTATACTATTTGCATTATTTTAATATACGAATTAAAATTACCGATAAATTAACAAATAAACTATTTGACAAATTAGCGAAGCAATAAGCAAATAAGTTATAAATCTTAGTAAAAAAAAGAACTCAATATACGATGAACTAAAATATAAATAGGTTGAAACTCATTAAAATAGACCTAATCATTCCCTCAGTTCATCCGAAAAATGGTTGAGTCACCAATACTCAGTTGGTCTAGTGGTTGTGGTGCTAGACTCCTTAAGTGTTAGCCCGGAGATTCGAGTTCGAATACTCCTGGAGACATGTATGGAAAAATTGGTAGGACCGTAGATCGGATCGGGATCGGACCGTAACGGTCCGATCCGATTCTGGGTTGGACCGGTTTGTATCTAAATTGTGCAATTTTGAATATTTCGGACCGGATCGGACCGGACCGGTTTGTACCTAAATAGTGCAATTTTGGTGAGTTTTACCGGTCCAAAACCAGACTGGAAATCCGTAGTTTACGGTCCAACCCGAATTACGGTTTTATACGGTTCAAAAATCGGACCGGAACGTAACCCGGATTTTCAAAAAAGTCCTGGACCGTAAATTCCGGTCAGGTCCGGTCCAATTTTTGCACAGCCCTAGTGAAGCCTTGTCGGTCCATCTGCCCAACGGGCAGACAATTCCGAAGATAAAAAAAATATAATATAACTATTCATAAATATCTCTACTATTAAAAATTGTTTACAAATATCTCTCTTCTAGTTGTCCAATTACTGATATTTTGACTACTATATATGTACATGCTTCCCTTTCAAACAACGTTATATTTATTTTTTGCAAATACTTTATATATAGACTTCGTTATTAATTTTATTTTGTATTTGATGATAGTCAAGTCTTACACAATAACGACATCTATCTGCTCAAGCTTTTTGTTGCCGTTATTTGAAGTTCTGAGCATCCCATCTACTCCTCTTCATCTTCCTCCTATAAAAATCACCTACCAATCTCTCTTTCTCTTTCCCACCATTACAAAATCTCGAACAAATCAAAGATGAAGAAATCCACCATAAATTTCCTTCTGCTAATTCTCACACTTTTCCCGGCATCAAAAACCGCCGCCGACATACAAGGCGTTGAATCGGTGGCCAATTGGTTCAATAAATTATCTTCCAAAACCCAGAAATTCACCCACCTTCATTTCTTCGTACACGACGTCGTAACAGGCGACCACCCAACCGCCGTCAAAGTCGCCGACTCACCCCTCTCCAAAAAATTCCAAACCGGGTTCGGATTCATCAACGTCGTCGACGACAAAATCACAGCTAACCCGGATCCGACCTCGGAGGAGCTGGGTCGTGCTCAGGGACTATACGGGTCATCGGATCAGAAAGAGCGAGCGTTCGTTACAGGCTTTAATTTCGTCTTCACTTCCGGCCAGCATAACGGAAGTACTATCAGTATGTTTGGCCGGAACGCGATTTTGAGGAAGAACCATGAATTGCCGATTGTTGGTGGCACCGGAGCTTTTCGTCTTGCGACTGGAATTGCTGTTTTGAATACTATTAAGAGGAACCCTGTTACTAGAAATGCTGTAGTCGAGTATGATATGTTTGTGCTTCATTACTGATTAAGTTGATTCAATTGCAAATTGCGTGATTGTTCGGTTGTTTGTTTCATTGGATTGAATTGTTCAGTATAATTGACGAACAAATTTGTTCTTTGCATTGAATTTGAGTGGTTGGATAACTGTTTCGATTGTTTTTTTTGATGTCATTCTCGTTGACATTTCGTCGAGCAGGTTGTGTGCATATGGAACTTTTTGCTTTATTGGTGGGAATTTCCGCTGAATAAGCGTGTTGAGGAAGTGACACTTTTTTCATGGATTTTTTTTGGGTTAAACTTTAAAGCTACGTTTGAACTTTGCAATACTTTCTTCACTTGCAATTTGGATTTTCGGTGAATTTGAAGGAATGAAAATTAAGTCAAAAGTTTTTTTAACATAGTAAATGTAAAATCTTAAATTTTTAAAACTTGGGATGATACGGGTTAGTATCTTAAAATAAATACTGATCTACACTGACAATAAGTTCACTTGATCTTACAATAATATACAAATAAATATATAAACCAAAATAAATAAAATATCCAAAATCTCATAACTCATAAACAAATGCAAACTCTCATCCGAGTTCTACAAGTATAATGTCAATGCAACAAGAAAGGAAAACCCATATCCCATCCTAATGTACGGGACCTCCCGGCTGACCATTCCGACAGGAACACTCGACACCATTCTTATCCTACAATACATCTACAACAACAAAATACACAATTAACTAACATTCTATATATCAAAATAACAATAATAGCACGTACAAACACATAAGCATGAATACCACACATCATGCTTACACATCAATTGATTATTATCTTATTAGGTGATTCACTTTACTAATTCAACTTCTTTTGTGACACGAGGATCTCACAAACATCGCATATGTCCCCTTATAACAACATGATTGGATCCGATGCATCTCACCATGTACCTGCATGGACTAGTCATTGAGAACCTTTCAGTCTCCTGTAGAATTGGACAAGTTGTCACCGCCCGTTACTAATTAAGCCAAACAACATTAAAGGTCGTCCTAACAAGTTGTTATTATAACACACAAGCACACACCACTACTATAGTTAAGCTAACACAAAGAAGCCAACTAAGTAAGTCCAAGGAAATTATCCGTCTCTAGTTATCCCAGCTAACAATCCACACTCAATTTCCCATAGGAAAATACTCTACGCCTAATCAAACAAGGTACATATCAATAACAATCCGACATGTTAGAAGTCTCCAACTTCTAGTCTCAATGACCTTCCCAAGATCATATAAACAACATGCTAGAAAGCTCTTATTTATAGTCGCAATGATCTTCACAAGATCATATAAAAACATGCTAGAACGTTTTCACTTCTAGTCTCAGTGATCCTCACAAGGTCAAATAACAACACAACTACACACTACCTTTTCCCAATACGTCCTCAAAACCACTTAACTCGTTCACAACACGAAATAACTCTCAAACCACTAACTAGCATTTCAACTAGTTATGCTAGGTCCCAACTTTACATGATACTACTACTAAACTAACTAAGACAAGAGGGAGCACAACGTACCAAAAGGTTGACACCCCACTGGAGATAAGACGCGACCGCGTGAGAGGAAGGGTGCGACCGCGATGACAAGGTCCGAGATGCCGCGACCGCGGTGGTCAAAGGCGCGGGTGCGGTGGCACTGATGAAGGCTCGACCGCGGTTTGATGTAGGCACGGTTGCGGGAGAGCTCCATAGACGGTCAATGTAGTGCTCCTTGATGTGAAGGGAGACTCGGGTATCTCCTTGGTTCTTGTTGTTCCTAACAGAGCTGACGGTCCCTCTAAGCCTTTTAATCAGTCGTCGAGACTCATCACCAATGGAAGGAAAACTCAAGAACAAGTCTTGGTTCAACATTACAAGAAAACGCAGAAGAAGAAGGGGAAAGAAGAACTTACTGCCTAATCCATGAATGCACCCAGGGAGGACCTACTGATCTTGTTGACTTCACGTTTTGAGACAACTCTAAAATACTTGAATGAGAGAATTGTGATGGAAGGAAGAGAGGATGAGGAAAAGAGGCGATGTGTTTGAGAGAGAGAAGAAAGGTTGCAAGCTTGGAAAGAGGAGAGGCAAAACGAACCCTAGGCGACGTAACGGTCGGATATATTCCTAGAAGGAAATATTCCCGACGGTTACAAAATGAAAGATCACGATCTGTTATTTAACGACCCCGCAAGAAGCAGAAGCAACACCCGCGGCAACGGCCGCCCCTGCGGGTAAGCAACTGGTCGCGGTCGCGGTAGACGACGTAACAGTCGGGATATAGGTTATAAAATAAAAGATCACAATCTGCTGTTTAACGCACCCGCGGGAACAGCAGCTACACCCGTGGCGACGACGGCGCGTAAACAGCTGGCCGCGATCGCGGACCGCGACTACAATGACTCTTGTCGATCCCCGAAACCTGATTGTTAAAGTAAAGATGATAAGTTTTTTAACTTATGCGTACTAAAACTTACTTTATTTATTGAAGATCATAACATAATTTGAATTTGAATGCCACTATTGATTTCGTTCACAAATCTAACTACATTATTTTAAGTGGGATCAATCATTAATGTAGTGATGTGTACTTGGTTTAGACCGGATCGAACAGGTTATTACGGTCTAATAGGTGGTCCGGAAACTTCTAAAATTATGGACCATAGACGTATTGGTTTGACTGGAACCCAAAATCATTTTAAGGTTGTATGTTTGGCAAAACATACAACTTGACCGGTATGATCCGGTTCGGTGCGATCCGACTCTGGACCGTAATGTTCTGACTCGGTCCGGTCCGAACCATTAATTTACACTTTAAATATTTTTGAACAAAAAGAGCATCCTGTTCAAAAATGTATTTATTTAAAAAGAATTTAAAACGATCCGGACCAGATCGTATTGGACCGGATCGTGGTGGACTGGACCACGGTCCAGTCTGGGCCGGTCCATGGACCGTTAACACAAGTAGTGAAACTGTCCGGTCTGGTCCGTGAGTTTACGCTCTAGGCCGATCCAGATCGTTTGAACAACCTATTTATTGGTGGAACTTTTAAATAAAGTATTATTATACTGTGTATCGAGAAGAACGATTTTAACTCGGGTGAAGTCAAAATAAAATTGGTCAAAGTCGTTTTTGATGCCGGTCAAAATATTTTTGATACCGTTCAAAATCGTTTACGATACCGTCCAAATATCTTTGAAGCTCTAGTGAACATTGTGATGTATTCCATATTACAAAATGAAGAAATGAGGAAAATAGGACCCTTAAAATTTTATTTTTGCAAAATGGACTCCTATAAAACTAGGCCTGCAAACTAGAGAATAGGGCATAATTGGAGGTCTAATGAAATGATGGTGTCTCTTTAAATTCCACTTTTTCCCTCTATTTTTTCATTTCTTCATTTTTCTCTCTCATCACTTTCTCTCACCCAAATCTTTCTTCCTCCCATAAACCTTCCTTCTCCTTCCGTGTGAAGTCGCCGCCTCCAGTACTCCGGCCACCAAGGATCCGACGACAGCGTCAGAGAGCACTATCTCGCCGCCAGGATATTTGGCCACCAAGCCGACACCGAAGGGCGAGCGAGAGATCTAGGGTTTTTCCGTCAAATTTGTCGCGAGGAGGGGGTACGCCACTTGTTTCCGTCGCCGGCGCCGTTGTCTGCTTGTCGTTCCGTCACCAACCCTCTCTCTCACCGTTGTTTGCTCCGTTGTTGCCGGAACAAGATTTGTATTTTTGGGTAGGCTATTTCTACTAGATTTTGGGTATGCATTTGATTCGTTTGTTAAGTAGTAATGGGTATGTGTTTGATAAATTGAGTATGGGTATGATTATTTTATTGGGTATATGTTTATTGTTATTGTGGTATTTTTTTATTGTTTAGAATGTTTAAAGTGAAATGTTGGGTATGTATTATGGTTACCCAAACTGTGTTATAATGACAAAATGTCACTTGATATTGATGTTTATGTACAATATGAATTTGTGTAAATTTTGGGTATGACAAATTCAAATTGGGTACACTTTTAGTGTTAAGTGTGACTTAAACTGGAGAGATAAAAAATCGATTGAGTATGTATACATTGAGTATGAATATTTTATAAAACAAAATACTACCCAATTTGTGGGTATGGTGTTTTTTGATATTTTGTTTTTTGGGTATGTTCGGGTTTTGGGTATGTGGGTTTTCGAATATGTCTATGTAGTTTGACAAAATTATTTTGGGTATGGCAGTGACGTTTTTCGGTAAACGAATTTTTGGGTATGACAGAAACAAACAGAAATGGGTTTAAAAATAGGGAAGAAGGAGGAAGTTGTGTTTTTTGGTAGAGGGTTGAGTATATTTGGGCCAAAAATTCCCTTAAAAAAATGTCAATCAAAAGTATCACAACACTTGCATTAGTCATCATCATGAATCATCACTTTTTCTCCACTTTTTGTACTTTTAAAAAACTAGTCCTGCAAAGTAGGAGCCCAATTTTTCAAGCTAAAATTGGGAGGGCCTAAATTACAACTATATAGTGTAGAAAGCCCATAAGACCAATTCAGCCTTACAAAATTAGCCAAATATAATTGAATTAATAGAAGATTATCAAGTAAAACATTAAATTAACATTAATTTTTTTAGAAAAAGTAAATGTGTTTATTTTTATAGAGGGCCCTAGAATTTTTACCAAAATAATAATAAATTTTTTTTATCAGAATAACAAGTTCTACAATTTTATTATCAATATGACAAATTTACTTTACTGACAAAGTTCAAAATATGTTCCTTGAAAACGTTACGTAGACGCCGGTTTTAAAATTTTATTGTGTGTTATGATCGTGGACCTTGTATTTTAATTTGGCCAAATTAGCTAAGTAAACCTTTTTGAGATTTCTCTCTAGTAACTAGGTCCATGGTATAAATATGTTTAGTAAATGTACCCCTAATCAAATCTCTTACCTTCCAACTTCAATTTAATAAAAATGGTAAAAATTGAAGGGGTACACAAACCTAATGGAAATAGAAAAGAGCCTATTTGATCAAATTCTTTCTTTTAACCCGGAGGTGAGTAAAGTTCTTCCCATGTTAAAAAATTATCTTATAAACTAGAATAGGCTTGTTTTTGGTAGTGTTCATCGTAGGAAACAAGATACCTTAGATAAGCTTGGGAAGGTCCAAAACAGGAGATGTCATTATGATTCGCTAGATTACGTGAGGAGGAGAATCGTCTTCAAGCGGAAGCGGAAAGTATTCTTGAGCAAGAGGAGCTGATTTGGCTTCAGAAGTCTAGAGAGTTATGGCTAGAGCATGGCGATCGTAATACGTCTTACTTCCATACTTCTACTGTTATTAGAAGAAGCCGAAACAAAGTTACTGGTCTTCAGTTAGAAGATGGGGAGTGGGTTAAGGATCAAGGCAGGTTAGAGCAACACACAATGGATTATTTCAAAAGTCTCTACAGTAGGAACCGGTCTCAACAACTTCATGATTGTCATCTAGATACCATTGATTTTCCGGCTATGGATGAGCCAGATTGGGTTAGTATTCAAAAGGCGGTCAGCATGGAAGAAGTTTAGTGTTCTTTCAAAAGCATGGGTGCGTTTAAGGCACCTGGTGTAGATGGCTTCCAACCGGTGTTCTTTCAGAAGTGTTGGAGTACGGTGGGTCGTTCTGTGTTGGAGGAGGTAGCTAGGTTCTTTGCCACTCAGAAGCTTTATAAGGACAGTAACAATACTCTCATTTCTCTTATTGCTAAGGTCGGTAAACCAAAGCTCATTAGTCAGTTTACACCTATAGCTCTCTGCAATGTCAGCTATAAGATTCTTTCTAAGGTTTTGGTACAACGGATGTAGAGTATTGTTGGTAAGCTTGTAGGACCTACCCAAGGTAGTTTCATCCCAGGACGCCTAATCCAAGACAATATCGTTCTTATGCAAGAGGTAGTTCATTCTATGAGGAAAAAGAAGACGGGTAAACAATGGATGCTTCTAAAGTTGGATTTAGAGAAGGCATATGACAGATTTAGGTGGGATTTCATCGAGAATACAATCACCGAGGCAGGTTTTCCAATTGAGTAGGGCATAATGGTTCAAGAGTGCGTTAGCACTTCTAGAATGCAAGTTCTTTGGAATGGTGAAGCTACTGACCAGTTCGTTCCAAAAATAAGGATTAGACAAGGAGATCCGTTATCCTTATCTTTTTGTCCTTTGTGTGGAGAGACTAAGTCACCTCATCCTTGTTGTTGTAGAAAGAGGTCATTGGAAGCCTATCAGACATTCCCGTGGTGGTCCACAATTATCACATATCTTCTTTGCAGATGATATTACTCTCTTTGCAGAGGCCTCTATCACTCAGATCAGAGTCATCATAAGGTGCATTGATGTTTCTGTAAGGCGTCGGAGCTTAAGGTCAGTATACAAAAGTCTAAAATCTTTGTTTCTCCTAATGTCTCTAGAGTGGTTAGTGAAAACATTGGTAGATTAAGTGGGGATGAAGTCACAAAGAATCTCGGTAATTATCTCGGTGTCCCCATTATCCAAGGTAGGGTGTCTAAAACTACCTTCACAACCCTTTTGGATAAGATTAATGGTAAGCTGAATGGTTGGAGGAGTAAGAACCTTAGCTTTGCGGGGCGTGTGACTCTCACTAAGGCCGTCATCACTTCCCTTCCCATTTACACTATGGCAACCCTCTCGTTACCTGCTAGTGTGTGTCATGTCATCGGTAAGACGTGTCGAAATTTTGTATGGGGCCATGCTGACGGGAGTAAAAATATACACACAGTGAAGTGGGATGTTATTTGTCTACCTAAACTCAAAGGAGGGCTATGTATTCTAGACATGCAGAATTCCAATAAAGCTCATCTAGGGAAGCTAGGTTGGCGTTTTTTGAGAGAAAACAATAGCTTATGGGTGCAGGTTCTGAGGAACAAGTACCTCATAAGTAGTGGCAGAACTTCAGCTAATCATTCTTTCATATGGAGTAGCATAGTGAAGGGTATTCAAGAGGTGGCTGTGAAGGGTGCGGTTTGGAGGCTCGGTGACGGTCAATACATTAATTTTTGAACCAACAAATGGCTTGTGAACAAACCTCTCTCAAATGAAGCCGTTATCACGCTCGACCCATTGGAGATGCTGAAGAAGGTTCGACAATACTGGGTAGAAGGAGTGGGCTGGGATTAACAAGTACTTGGTGGGTTGTTACCAATGACTATGCTGCTGAAGTTGGCTGCTCTTAAACCGTGTGAACAGGAGGTTTCTACAGAAGGTATCATTAAGCCGCAACAGGGAAAAGATGAGCTCGGTTGGGCCCCTTCAGAGGACGGCAACTTCTCCACCGCTTCGGCTTATGGTCTGATCACTAGTGCGATGTACAACCAATAGGGTGATGGTCTCCCATATTAATTTGAGCATCTGGAGGCTTCGGGTTCAAGAGTGTGTGAAATATTTTGTGTGGAAGTTGATCAAAGGAGGGCTGCTATGCAATGCAGAACGTATGTGGCGGCATATGTGCGTCACCGATATGTGTGCTTGCTGCAACGAAGCTCTTGAGACTCCACCCCATATGATGTGTGATTGCCATAATACCCAGCGACTCTGGAGAGATCTTCGAGTTGAGCGGCTTGAGCCAACATTCTTCATGAGTCCTTTTGCCACATGGTTAAGAGGTATACTTCTTTCCAAATCTTATTATAATAATAATTGCTTGTGGAGTGAAGTTTATGCAGTCGGACTATGGTGGACTTGGAAGTGGCGGAATGAGAAAACCTTCAACAACGGCACGACATGCTTGGATAGAAGTTGTTATGTCAAGGATAGATCCAAGGAGTTTATTGATATTTGGAACAAAAGCGGAAAGCGGCCAAGAAGAGTTATTTCTAATGTGATCAACATTGTGTGGGATCCTCCCCCGAAAGGCTTCGTCAAGGTCAATACGGAGGGAGTTAGGAATAAAGATGGTCTTGCGGCGGCTGCAGGTATTATTTGAAATGCCGCATGAGAGTGGATAAGAGGGTTTGATGCCAACTTAGGGATGTGTTCAGTCCCCATGGCGGAGTTTTGGGGAGTGACACATGGTCTCAAGATTGCTTGAGAGTTGAGTTTTCACTCGGTTATAGTTGAAACTGATTCTCAAGTGGTGACCCAACTCTTAAGTAAGACCATAACCCCCTACCACCCTCTTGCTAGTCTGGTATATATATTGCCAAGACTTCCTCTAAAGTAGCTGGAATATCCAGCTTCGTCATGCCTTCTGCGATGCGAACATAGTAGCGGATTGCATTGCTAGTTTTGCGTTGAACTTTTCTATTGAATTGAGTGTATTGTATGACCCGTCGGAGGGTGTAGTTGATCTTTTACTTGATGATGTAAGGGGTCGGACTATCCCCGTGTGATGATTACTTAACCTCTTTTTCTATGAATAAAAACGTGTATTTTTTTTTTTTGATACTGTAGGGTAAGCTATTAGATTGGATCATCTTCTCGAGACTCTCCGACCTAGAGCATCCTTCCGGATGAAATCCACCACTTGAGAGGGGATTGAAGCGCAATCTAGCGGGTAGTCGTGTCCCAAATCTGCGAGCTTATCGGCAACACTGTTGACTTCCCTAAAAACGTGTTGTATCTTAACCTGCTGGAAACTAACCAAAATATTAGTTATATCAGAAATAATAAGATCTATTTCCCATGGGGGTTTCCAAATTCGCTTAATGGAATTGATGATTGTAAGATTATCTCCTTCAATCTCAAGTTTATTAATTTCCAGATCACATGCTCTGATCAACCCCTCCCTTAGCGCGCATGCTTCAGCATGAAGGACCGATGTGTTTCCACACTGTCCGTAGCCTAGGGAGATGGTTGATGCATGTTCGTTTCTTAGAATGAACCCGAAGGCTGACTCCCCGGACTCGCGTTTAGATCCATCAAAATTTAACTTGATAAATCCATTCTCAGGTCTTAGCCATTTGATATTTCTAGTTTTTCTATTATTTATGACCACTTTTTGTTTTGTTTAGTTCTTTCTTTTATTCGCATCCTTCCAGCACCTTATTTGGTCTTGTACTCGTTCCCTAATATTTTGAGCTTTCTTATTGTTAAAGATATCTTGGTTACGTTCAGTCCAAACACTCCACCACGTAACTGCTAGTTGGACCAGTTGATTATCATCTAGTTTACTTTTAACATAGGTGACCATACTTGCCACTTTTTGGTTAGAGTAGTTTGCCCGCTGGAGCTCGGTCTTGATAATAGAATTATGTAGGTTCTCCAAAGTGAAAGGACAATTGAAGAACAAATGCTTTGCTGATTCATATGGGTGATTACAAAGAGTACAATGCATGGGCACTGACACTCTTTGTTTTTTCAGATTTTCCTTGGTTGGGAGCCCATCTATGGATAGTTTCCAGATGAAGTTTTTAACTTTGGGCATGATGTCCATTTCCAGATCCACTCATTTGAGTCAGTAATAATACCTTTGAAATAAAAACGTGTATAGATATGCCGAATACCACGGACTCTTCTCCCTAAAAAAAAAAAAAAAAAACTAAAATGCACAGTCGTACACTTCTTACGAAAACAAAGCGCAGGATCGTGCTGACAAATGAAATAGAAAAAATGCTGATTTATTCAGATATGATGGATGTATGTTAAAGATTTTCTATCAATACCGTAAAAGTTCGTCATATTCCTTAATTGGATTAGCTTTCAAGGCACACCTTTGCCGATCACATTCGCACAAATCTCTACAGGCCCAGTCGTTCGATTTTCAAAAACTAAAGTGATTGCTCGATTATTATTTTCGGTAAAAGTGATAATTTTTTTTATAAGAGAAAAGTAATAATATATAAACCTCATTGGTAAGTTCAAGGATAGCCGATCCATTATACTCATACTTTATATGTTATTTTAGCATTCAATAATATTAATCATATTGTCATCATTTATTCTTTTTATTAAAAAATAAATAAATATACCATTAATCTAGTATGTAACACTAGCCTCACGTTACACGTACAGGCTTTTCGACAGGCCCATGGAAGATTTCCGATTCTATTCCTTACGTTGTAGCCCAACAAACACAACCTTAATTTATTTTTAGGTGCTCAAAAACTTGTACACTAGTTAATGCACCATGTAGAAATCGTACTCTATTATGGCACTGCCGGTGGTTATATCCTGATAAACGGGTTTGACCTTAGCGACACCCCGGTCCCACGTAACGCTCCGCCTGGGGCAATAGATTATGACTCAGCATGCTGACGGAGTGACGGAGCTGCCGTTGTTAGGGTACTTGTACGAGCCGAACAAGCCGAACATAGCATGCTTAAGCTCGGCTCATTTAAAATCGAGTCAAGTCCGATCCGGGCTTTTGATGAGCCGACCCGACCCGAGTAGCTCGTCTAAAATAATGCTCATATAGTGTTATTTTAGCCGAACGAGCCGAGCATTATCCGAACGAGTCGAGCCCGAACCGAGCTTTTGACGAGTCGAACGCAAGCCGAGCCCGAGAAGCTTGTCTCATGTATCAGCTCTAGCGTTGTACTCTCCCTGGGTAAAGAAGAAAGCCAACATGTTGAACCTTGTCACCGCCCCGCGCCTCTTCCTTTCCACGGGTGCGCCTTATCTCAAAACTTACCAAGTGTTTGTATGTTCCAATCATTTCCTTACCTTTGACTTGGGTTTAGAAGCATGCTAGAATGTATTTATAATTCATGTGAGTATGATGATGATATCATGAGGATGTTGTATGCCCTGATATGGTTTTAGTATGATATTCGAGGTTTATACGATGTTTATGATCCGTATGGATCCCTTGGGTCTAGGTGTAATCTCTTAGTTGATGATACGAGGTTTGATATGTCTTTATGCCTTGTATTTAGGCAGTGTTCATTCCTACGGGAATTGGAGCCGGTCGTGGTTGAGGTGATATTGTGATTCAGGTAAGTCCATAGGACTGACTTAGTTGCATTCCTATATTGGATGTATGCATGAGTGGTGATTGTTATATGTTCTATAGCATGCGATATTGATTAGTACCGACATATTATTGACCCCCTTGAAGCGGGCGGTGATAACCTTTCTCATTTTTCCTATAAGGAGCTTGAGAGATTCTTTGAGGTTGGGTCATACCTGGTATACGGGTAGGGTACTTCTCCACTCAAACGTATACGGGGAGCGCGCCTGTTTTCCACTCTAGATGGCTATGGTACCCAGAGGCGAGAATGATATACTTCTCGTGTCACAACCATAAATATGGTTTTGAGAGTATAATGTTATAAAAATAATTAAACGGGTAAATGTGTGATAGCATGCTTGGTGTTTATTGTGCTATTGATGTGTGTATGTGCTTATGCATGATCTTACATATGAATTTGTCAGCTAACGGTTTCATACCGTGTTGTAAATCCTTTGCAGGATAGAAGGACTGCGGAGTGATCTAGTAGAGTGATCAGCCGAAGACTTCCGTACATCTAGGATACCATGGGTTTTTGGGTTATGTATATATACGTTGATATTGTTTTATACTCGGCTGTAGAGTTTTGTATGTATCACGATACTTGATGTTTCCGTTTTATAAAGGGTGTTTTATATTTATTTGTGTCTTGTTGTAAGATCCAATAAACTTGTTGTCAGGTTAGGGGCCGTAACCCATTATGAGGTCTTAGCTCAATAGCACTCTAAATCCTACGAATTTGGGATGTTACAGTGATGATTTTCAATATATTCACTCGAAACTACAACCAGACCAAATTCAACCTCATTTAATCAAGTTTTTAAACGGCCGTATAATTCAATTTATCGGATAATTATTGATTAATCTTGATACTGACATTCATAGTCTATGTGATCGTGACAAAATGATTTTAATCATTTTTGTTTCATTATTAAATAGTAGATGTAACATTAATGTTTCCACGTAGAGTTTAATGGCTTCTTCTTCCCGTTGAAAAAAGAGAAAATTGGTTAAATAAGGCCCTTTTTGTTTAACGTAGACTAACTAGGCCCCTCTATTTTTTGCCTAAACTTTTAAATAAAAAATAAATTAATCCAAGGGGCATAAAGGGAAAACGTAAAATATAATCCTATAAAATCATCCAACCGTCACATTTCACATCCAGTTAGGGTTTCTCGTAGTCTGTCGCCTCTCCAAAGAAAGGATGTCGGCGTTGCTTTTCGATGTCGCCGCCGCACAGCCCCGCGCCGCACATCCCCGCGCCGCCCAGCCCAGCGCCGCCCAGCCCCGCGCCGCCCAGCCCAGCGCCACCCAGCCCCGCGCCGCCCAGCCTCGCCGCGGCCCGCCTCGCGCCGCACAACCCCGCCGCAGCCTGCCTCGCGCCGCACAACCCTCGATGTCACCGCCGCCCAGCCTCGCGCCGCGCAGCCCCGCCCAACCCAGATCCGCCGCCAGCCCTTTCGGCAATGAATGTCCTCCGGCATTGCGCCGCACAGCCCCGCCCTGCCAATCACGTTCATCGACCAACGGATCCACCACTGTGTAGTACCGAGCCGCCGTTGTGCACTCCTGGAGGCGGATCTAGGCAGTCCTGGAGGCGGATCTGGACATTTCTCGTTGCAGCCGCAGGACAATCCCAAGAAAACAGGAAACCCTAACTTCAATTTTAAAATGGTGCCATAATTACAAAAAAGTTCCCTTGTATATAACTGCATTTATGACCCATATTTTTTAAATTTGCGAAATTGCCTCAAACTGGATAATTACAAAATGAAAAAACTAAAGTTTAATTTTTGCAGTTATAAATACGGGATATTGACTACATATTTTATAAATACGGGATATTGACTACATATTTTATACATACTGCATATTGACTACATATTTAATAAATACGGCATATTGACTACATATCTTACCGTTATATTTGGGCTTGTGTAACTCGAATGGGCTTGAAACAAAGACGGACTCATGTAAACGACGGACTTGTGTAAATGAAAATTATGTATTAACATTGTGTAATTGAACTTGTGTATTAAAATTGTGTAGTAAGCATTATGTACTAGTACCGTGTATGAACAAGAGAATACACGAAGTTCAATTAGTCCATCTGGTATAAGGGTGTGAGGGAGGGGCAGTCGTCCAGAGTTCGATACTCACTAGCAACAAAATGTTACTATAGCATATAGGTTTGCATTTGACCCGTTTTGGCTGTCTAATGTCCATATAAACTAATGCATGTAGACGTCTATACGTTCAAAATGTTTTTTTTTTATTGATTTTAATAATGTTATGGTCAAATCACAATATTTAAATTGCAGTGGATATGTCCGTTATTGCATATTATAAACTTAATTTTAGAACTACCCTAATTGGCTTGTTGATTAATTCAACTAATTAGATTTAATTTGTATTATAGTTTGTTGTGGAAAGTAGTTTTATTTTACATCACGTATTGTAATAACCGGAATTTTTAAACTCCGTTAAACCTGAATTTAACCGTTTTCCGAAACGTCAAACTTAAATAAATAAGTACCTAAATTAAAAGTAAAGTAAAACGAGTGTTATTTCTATCATTTTATGTGACATTAATTCACATAAAATGACGAAACCTTGTAACCGGGAATATATTACGCACCTTAAAATAAATAATGGTAATAAGATAATACGGAATTTAATTTCGTATTATATAACTTCCCGTACCTAACCAGAAACCGGACGAGTAACGAGTTCCTATTCTCGTTCTAATGAGAGAGCAATCCGGTTGGCCCACTAGCAAGCCCAATTACCCATCAGCCTTTTCCTTAACCTAATCCTAACCCTAAACTAATTAAAATTAACCTAATCTAATTACACCTACCTACTGCCGCTACCGACGTCCCTCACCTTCTGAAGAGAGTACCGACCGCCGCACCTCTCCTGCCTTCAACCGGAGATGCCGCCACCGTGCCTGCGCCGCGCTCGTCCGCCTTCCCTGCTCGCCGGCAACCTCAGCCTAGGTAAGCAGTCTTCTCGACCAATATATCTCTCCTCTCCCTCTCTAATTCCGAATCCGCAACAGCCTAATCTTGGCTGTGCAACCAGGCACACGCCACACCGGAGCCACCAAGCCGCATGCAGTCGACCGCCAGATACCGCCGGAGCCTCAGGTAAGCCGTCGCCTTCTTCCCTTCCGCTGATACTCTTCCGCCACTGTGGTTTCGAAACTCACAGCAATTTCCGGATACTGCAGTGCCAGTGAAGACCGTCGGGTACACCCTAGCGCCGCCGCACTGCCGTGTCTCCGTCTGCACCGCCGCCGCGACCCCTCGACCCAGGGTAGTGTCTGTCTGCAGTGTTGGAGCGAAGGGTTCGAATCAGCCGGTCCACAACCGAATTGCACGCCGTTATAGAAGGTGGGTTGCTTTAACACTTCTGCCCATCTCTTTATCCTGTTACAACATGACTGCAGTGAATCCGTAGTGTAGTTTGGACATATATATCTAAGTACATAGATATGACAATGCTTAGATACTCATACCGTATAGAATCATGAGAAAATATAAACAAACGCAGCATAAAAGAGATAAGTTATACTTTTGGATGTGGAGGTATGAAAGTTAGATTTACAGTAAACATATAATGAATTGGTAAGGATGACAGGTTGAGCAGGATGGTTAGTACGGTGTGGGTACGGATGTGTACTTAGGTAAAGGAGTTATGTGCCGAGAGTTTTTATAAGGGCGAGTTTGAGAATAAGAAAGTATGTAACTATACACAATATCTTTTAGTTACAGAGTTATATGAATGGAAGGAAAGGTTAGAGTATGTACCTACGTATACATATTTTTAGAAGAGTAAAGTAATAATCGGGAGGTAAGGAGGGGTTTTGGTTCTTTGAGGAGTTTTAGAGTGTAACTTATAACCTTTTGGAACTATCAAAGGAAATTGATAGTTTTCTAAATTAAACTTCGAGAATTTACGAAACCAAGGATAAAATGGTCTTTTACCGTAAGAGAGCTTTTTCCGTAATTCCTTCGCATGAGGTTGGACGTTGAGATGTGATTTTGATATACATGCCTTATTTGACAGGCGTTTGAGTTACCACGAGTACGGACTGTTTGAGACGTGTTAGAGTGTATTTTGACTCAGGTAAGTCCTTGCGACTTACTTAGCCAGTTTCTGGATATTAGTTGAGTGATAGTGGTTGTGTGTGCTATGTGCGTGTTTTAATAATAATAACTTGCTAGGACGACTGTTATTATTATGTTTAAGGCCCAAGTGTATGTATAACGGGCCGTGACATCACTGCCCAGCTCTGACAGGAGACTGGGAGGTTCTCTATACCCAAACCAGGCAGGTACAAGGTGAGATGCATCAGATCCATTCTTGATGGTTACACGGGGGCGGAGGCGAGGTTTGGGAATCCCTCGTGTCACAAAATAAGTATCATTAGCGTGAAAGAGTAACTTAACTCAAGATAATAAAACGGACTTGTGTGAAAGCATGATGGGTGTTTATATTTTTATGTGTGTGTGTGTGCTACTATTATTCTGCTAATATTTAGATAACTAGCTAACGGTTCCTATTGTTGTGTTTTTAGATTTACCGCAGGTTAGACCAGCAGTTGAGTGATCCGGAAGTAGTGGTCAGCCGGGTCTCCGTACTCCTTAGAGTGGGGGTTGGGGGTTGTGTTTGTCTTTTCTTTCTTTTGGTTAAGACAGTTGTTCGTTTCTTTTGTTTAAGTACGTTAGACTGCTAGACAGTGTTGCATTCATTACCTTAAAAATGCTATTTTATGAATTTCGGTTTTCTTTATTTGTGTCTTGTTGCAAGATCCTACTAATATTGTTGTCAAACTGAGGTCGGGACCCATTGTGAGGTCCTAACCAGTAATGTCCCGAGTTCTGAGAATTCGGGGTGTTACACGTATTAAGTTTATATAAACTAGATCATTAGACTAACCGTCGCGGTATGTAAACTTACCCATAACCTTGATTATCAAAAGATTAATTTCAATTCTTTCATTAATTTTAGCACATTTAGTGTTTTTTTTACGTACCATAATTTTAGTTTTTTAATACAAAATGTGTAGATTATTCGTTAGTAATTTTTCCTATATCATTTAGAAAAACCTTTTTCTATTTTCTATTTATTATTTTCTTATTAATGATGTCATTTATAGCATATTGTACCTTTATCTTATTTATTGCATCTCACTTACCATGTTCAGTTTCATCTTTATAATCGAAATAAAAACGAATTTAGTTCCTATGTAATTGTGAAATTTTTTAAATCATTTTCCGTGATTTAAAATAGTGATTCGTGACGTGACAAGTTGACTATTTATAGTCATCCTTATTGTTTTTTTAGGTAATTTTTGTCGTTTTCTTTGTAGTGATATTGACCAATTCTTCTTGGATCGATGTCCACAGATCAAAAAAAAAAAAAAAAAAGGAATACACTACTTTCTAGCTCTATGATTACTTTTGTTTTTGTCATTTTGATATTTCAAGCTTCCAAGTTGAGTCACCTCACGAGGCATGTGATGTAGCTTTCAAGCGTGCCAATGATTCATCTCTCTACATTGTAATTTTCCTTTTGTTGTATTTTGTAATCCCTCCATAGATTTGCCTATATCTCATCTAGCTACTTATCAATAGTGCTTCTTGTACTTTTCAACTTTGGGATATCTCTTTTGTTGGTTAAATTCTTTTGTGATCTGCACTAGTTACCACATGTATCATTAACACAATGATACATGAACTACGTTAGTATGACATATCAACTAGTTACCCCATTAGGGTTGTTCGTGTTGGTGGGTGATAAAAATATGATAAGTGGCTAATCAGTTCGCTACGAATTTGTGACTCTATCTGATTATTACTAATTAAGGGTTTTACATTATTTTGTGACAAGAAATATACCCGTTGAACCGTCAAAATCAGTTATTCAGATACAATGCATCAAACTGTACACCACAACATAAGTCTTGTTTCGTCATCAACATTACCACCGGCCACCGGGATGAGTTTGGACCATCACAAACTTCTCGATTACCACCGTAATAAAATCATTATCACTTCGATCTAAGATTATCAACACGGACTAATTTCTTTTACCCTAGCTTTAATATGCGGGTTTAATTATAAAAAGAATAAGAAATTAACGTTTTTAGACTAAAAAGAAAAAGATTGATAGGCAAGGGATTAGTTAGGATCCAGCCTTCCTTTGGTAAGGTAAAAAAATTAGGGGATTAAGATTAAATAAATGAAGAGGGAAAAAATAAATTTTTTTGATGATAAGGAAATTAAGGCGATGAAAAGATTAGATTATGGAGATTAATGAAATAAGATTATATATCTGTTTGGTAAAGTAATATTACATAGATGAAATTGAAGATGTATATATATTATATATAGATGAAAAATTAAGGAGTTGAACTTAAAAATATGTAAAATGTGTATTTGATAAAATGAATATAATTATGGGTAAAATTCCAGAAAAAAAATATGTGTAAAATTTTTGGCATATGGAAGAGATATCAAATTGAAGAGGAAAGTAAAAAGAAATTTTAATCTAAATAATCCTTATAACCGAAATTTAGTAGACCTATGCGTACAATTTCTTATAATCTAATTGAATTTTAGCCTATATGGTAGGTGGATTATGTTAGAAATTGTCAAATATGAATCGAATATAACTTCAACTTAACTATAAACGGCTTTTTCAGCCATGATAACAATTCTGGCTAAAGATGTGTTACAAACAGACTCTTATTGTATATAAGTAATACATCAATGAACAATAGTGATATTGTATCCTACGATTGCATCACCAACCTTAAAATCCACCCAATAAGTATGCGCCACGGCATATCCCCTAGCAAACCGGAACAGACCAGTGCCGCCAACGACCGGCATCTCCCTAACAGTGTTCGTGACCCAGTTCCGACCCGTTATGCTTATGGAGCTTCCATTGTACTTTCCGTCAATGAAATTATAGCTCATGGCCATGATGTAGGACAAATCTTCCTGGCTGGCCGAACCATACAGCCCTTGGGCCCGACCCACCATCTTCGATTTCGGGTCGGGACCCACCGTCAGCTTATCGTCGGCCATGTACAGGGTTCCGAAGCCGCTGAGGAACTTGGTTGAGTCAACGGGTTGCGCCACCGGGATCGCCGATGGTGTCTTGCCGCTTTGGGTGTCGTGGAAGTAAAACTCGAGGGTGGTGGTTTTTTCTTTGCCGGAACTCACTGTCTTCGCCCACTTAAAGGCCCGGGCTTGACCCGTTCCATGGCCGAGAACTATGAGGAGTAGGAAGAGTGATTATAGTTTGATATGTGATGAAGGACAAGCTACACGTTATATATATATATATATATATATATATATATATATATATATATATATATATATATATATATATATATATATATATATATATATATATGACTCCGCCACTAGAGCAAGTTCATGAACACCTAGAGTTTCATGTAAACGACTCTTACAATGTAAAATAATAACCATTATATCGTTAAATAGATGACTGAGATTAGACGATATTAAAGGAAAAAGTTTTTTTGTTATCAATGGAAGAAATATTCGCCGGACCTAACTCTATATATTCGGCGATATAATCATATATATTCGGTGTGTTTATATATATATATATATATATATATATATATATATATATATATATATATATATAAAAGAGGAGGGAAAGGGGTTATTCTAGTTAGGTTTTTTTAAGGTTGGACTAATGATTGAGTATGCACTCAAACTTCAATATATAAACGAGCATGCAGTGCAGTAGTTATGCTATATTCCAATAAGCTAATAGTAGGTTGTCGTGTCTATACAAACATATAATAAGATTTAACATATAATTCTGTTAAAATTTTTACCATAAAATTAATTAACGGTAAATGATATTTCACCGAATATAGAATTTTAGTAATTTAATAATGACATATCAATAGTATGATAATAATAATTTTTAGAATTTTAAATATTTTTATGTGGATGATAATTATATTATATTTGTTTATTTTTCTTTGTCATACTAAAATAAATGGTATTTCACAGAATATTGACTTGTAGTAATCTAGGTATTGTATTTTTAGGGAATTATTTTGGGTAAAAAATCAAAGATACAGAATTGTCCCTCTAAAAATACTAGAATTACACTAAAGCAGGGCAAATCCATCTGGCCTATCAGTTTGTTGGTTCAGTCGACATTTTCAACCTTGGCTTAAAGAAAACAAAATAAATGGGCTCAACAAAATAAGGCCCAATAGATGCATGATTGGTAAACATACAATATAATCCTTTTTCTACTTAACCACCCAATCTTATTTAATATAACTAATCTACCAAAAATTATAGTTATATAGTATTATCTTCTAAACTATCTAACTTAGTATATGCCAAGTGCCAACATTAGCTCATATTTAATGTTGTAACTATATTATACAAATTTGACATATTAACTAGTCATTAATTTCTACCAAAGTACCAAGCATATATATATATGAGTAAGAGTCATAAGATAGAAGAATTAGGGTCTGTTTGGTTTTAACTCCGGAAACGGAATGAACGAATCTAGTCCATACGTATATCATTGTTAATCGAAGTTTTTGGAATCATTCCTTGTGGTTTGAAGTAATTGGAGTATAATTTGATTACTTTTGATACTCTATAGGGTAATAAAATAGGGAGAATCAAGTGCATTTTGTATGAAACCCCAATGAATGATTCCAAAAAAAATCATGATATATAGAATAGATTCATTTTCATTTCATTTCCGTTTTCGAAGTTACAACCAAATGGGGGCTTAGAGTGTACAAGTATTTGAAGCTCGTACTGCTATTTGCTTGAGTTGTTCAAATAAAGAGATTGTTTTGTCCTGGGTTATTACGCACTAGATGCTGATCAAACCCGGGCGGTTTGTCCGCACGCGAAAACGGACGGGTTCGGACAACATCAAAAGTGCGGTTGGATCGGATGCGGCAAAGGCCCGGGCAAAAAACCTGGCCCAGATTAATAAAAATAAAATCAATATATAATATTTATTTATAATTTTTATAAATATATATATAAACTAGAAATTTAAAAAAGTTGTCTGTCCAGACTACCAGGTGGGTACGGGCAAGGGTCCGGCCCGTCATCCTGGTCAAACCAGGCTCAGACAAACGAAAAACCCCCGTCTTGGATCTGGCCCGAACCAGTTTACGTTTCAGGTGGGAGAATGGATTATAACTCAGCATGCTGACGGTGACGGAGCCGCCGTTATACTCTCCCTAGGTAAAGAAGAAGGCAATGCATGTTGAAAACAGTAAACTCGGGCATAGTGCATACACTTAAGCCCGTCATCCATGGAAGATTTTTGATTCTATTCCTTCCGTTGGAGCCCAACAAACACAACCTTAATTTATTTTTTTTTTTTGATCTGAACAACCTTAATTTATTTTAGGTGCACATATACGTACTTTATTTCAACGAGTTAAATACGGGTGGAGTTGTGAAGTTTTAGATAAACCGGTTTGGCCTTAGCTACGCCACGTGCCAGCCGGAAAGCCCCGGTCCCACGTACGAGTGCCTCCTAACGCTCCAGCTGGGACAATGGATTATGACTCAGCATGCTGACGGAGCTGCCCTTGTACTCTCCGTGAGTAAAGAAGAAAGCCAACATGATGCACATAGTAAACTCATACATACCCGTAAGACCGTAGTACCCATGGGATCGGGTTGGGTCCTTGGGTCAAGATACCGACGACCATGTAAGTTAACCCGAATAAGAAGGGGTTGGTGCTGGTGATTGGTGATCGGGTAACCGGACAAGCGGTTATATTTTTTGCCGGAGAAATCCTATCGTGGATGCGTGATTTGTTGTTTCATGTTGAGTTCGTCGGGGTTCTGATTGTTTGAGGAGCAAAGTGCGTGTTGCTGCATGACTAATACAATGCTAAAATATGATCAGCAAATTGTTCACAATTTGATTTAAATCTTGAAATTGATTAGGTTGGTGTTTGCATTACTGTATTCATGGTTGATCAGTACTAAACTTGCTCAATCCTTTGAATAAGGTCTCCTTTACCAAGTACAACACTTTCACCTTTCACCGGAGTACCAATTTCGTCCGTCGTCATCACCTATCAGTGTTTTGATGTTATACCAATCCGGACAAAACTCATATTTGAAATTTCCTCCGTCGCCGCCTTAAAGAAATCAATAATAATAAGACTTCACCACCTCAAATTTGTGCTTCCCATCTCCGCCTTGGATCGAACATATATACAACGCTACACCTGGATTCGACGCCCACTAGCCACCATAGGGGGATGCGTTTTCTCTTCCTAATCTATCTCCTTCTTTACTCGAATCTACACAACCAATCCCGAACAAGATCTAAAGCCCCGGCTTTGTTCCTTCTCTCCAGATTCCTGATCGGAGTCAAAAACTACTCGAACCACCGTCAACTTCATTGAAGCCTAACTGTGACTCTGGATCTGCAACTCGGTCCAAGTTATCCTACAACCGAACCATTACTCGAAATTCAATCTCATTTTAACGAATTTTATCGTTTTTATTGTTCAATTTATCATGATAGATTGCTGTTGAGATTTAAATTCATAAACTTGACGTGACTATGACAAAGGCTTTAATTATTTTGTTTTATTATTAAATAGTAGATGTAACCTTCATGTTTCCACGTAGAATTTATTGGCTTCTTCCTCACGTTGAAAAATTTATTTCAGCATAGGGTCAATTTGTTATGACACTAATTTTTTTACTTTATAAACAAAGTTACTATAGCCTATAGGTTTGCATTTGACCTGTTTTGGCTGTCCAATGTCCATATAAACTAATGCATGTAGACGTCTATACGTTCAAAATGTTTTTTTTATTGATTTTAATAAGGTTATGGTAAAATCACAATATTTAAATTGCAGTGGATATGTCCGTTATTGCATATTATAACCTTAATTTTAGAACTACCCTAATTGACTTGTTGATCAATTCAACTAATTAGATTTAATTTGTATTATAGTTTGTTGTGAAAGTAGTTTTATTTTGTATATGCAATAGCATCAAAATATTCCACTCACCTCATAACATGGCTTGATTTGTGTGTGAATTGAATACTAGCTCTTCGTATGCAACACATATTAAGTTTATATAAATTATAAAGTAGATTGTTAGATTAACTGCTCTGATACGATGTAATTACAACAGTAAGTAAGTTCGACCATACACACATAAATAAGTAAATTACACAAATATGTTATCACACAATTTTGTTAATTATCTTTCATTAGGTCATACAATTTTCTAATTCAACTTCTTTTATGACACGAGAATTTCCCGAAACTCACCTCCGTCCCCTTATACTAACAGGAATGGATCTGATGCATCTCACCATTTACCTGCCTGGAGTAGTCGCAGATAACCTTCCAGTCTCCTGTAGAACTGGACAAGTTGTCACCGCCCGGTTATCATACACTTGGGCCAATCAACATATAAAGTCGTCCTAGCATGTTCTTAAACATATAACATCTAGCACACACCACTATCATAACTATGCTAACACATAGAAGACAGTTAATTAAGTCCAAGAGACTTACATGTATCAAAGGTAATCCCAATTCCGATATCACCCCTAGCTTTCCGCAAGAAAAAACTCCATGCCTGCTCAGACAAGACATCCCAAATCGGAATCTAACCGACTTGCTAGAAGTCTTCACTTCTAGTCTCACCGATCTTTCCCAGATCACACCACCATGCTAGGATGTACTACTCCTAGTCTCAATATCCTCATGCATCAACATCAACACAACTAGCTCAAGGGTTCTAAAACCACTTCCAAACATGTAGGAAAACCACAAGCCACTAACAGACATTAATTCACACTAATTCATCTAGGTCCGGCCTAATATGATCTAACTCTAAAAACGATAAGGGAGTAAGGAGAGAAGTGACATACCACAAAGACAATACCCATTGGAGGTAAGGCGCGACCGCGGGTAAGGAGGGCACAGGTGCGGTGTCAGGGTTTCGGATGTCGTGATCGCGGTGACAAAGAGGCGCAGGGGCGGCGGATTTGGACTAGGCGCGGGTGCAAGTCTGCACAGACGCGGGTGCAGATATTTTCCAGGGGCGATTGTCGAAGGTTCTTCGACGAACATAAACTCTTTCAAGACGACTCTACTCTCCTCCGCGTTTCTCACATCACAACAAACCACTAAGGTCTGGATTCTCTCAACAACAATAGACACGAGGCATAAATAGAATCAAGACTCAATCTTGATTCTTTGGCAAGAAGAAGAAGATGCTCTGCAGAAGAAGAACGAGAGGGAGGAAGACTTACTATCGGATCTGCAGTATCCACCCACGTGATGAAGGGTGCAACTTGAGTGAACTTGGATGTAGGAGAAAAAAGTGGGAGAAGAGATTGGAAGAGAGGAAGAAGAAGAAGAGAATATGTAAGAGGAGAAGAAAGCAACGTATGGGAAAGGAAAAAAAGATAGGCTGCTAGAGTTAGCAAGTATAAGAAGGGACGGCCTAGACGGACGATGGTTACCAAAGATCATATGCGATCTGTTACAAAAACCGCACCCGCGACATGACTATATAGTGATCGCGGCGACCTGGTCGTCGTGTCCGTGGGCTCCTGGGGCCCTGGTGCGGAGACTCCCTTTCGACACCACTTAAGTAATTCCGAAAGAAGTCTCAAGGATTAAAACCGGAACAAAAAATCCGATTGTTACATTGACGATTTATAGTCGTCCTCATTATTTTTCTGGATAATTTCATTGTTTCTTCTGCAGTAATATTGACCAATTCTTCATGGTGATCGTTGTCCACACAAAATAAAGAATACACCCAATACTTTCTAGCTCTATGATTACTTTTGTTTTTGTCATTTTGATATTTCAAGTTCCAACTTGAGTCACCTCACGAGGCATGTGATATAGCTTTCACGCGTGCCAATGATTCATATCTCTACATTGTAATTTTCCTTTTGTTGTATTTTGTAATCCCTCCATAATTTTGCCTCCATTCCTTTGTGATCTCATCTAGCTTCTTGTACTTTTCAACTTTGGGATATCTCTTTTGTAGGTTAATAAATCCTTTTCTGATCCGCATTAGTCACCACATATGTCATTAACACAATGATACATGAACTAATAACTATGACATATCAACTAGTTACACCATGAGACGTGTTGGTGGGTGATATAATTTTAGGGGATTATTTGATCAGAAACTTTAATCCTTTACAACTTTAATTATTAAATTATTGAGCGATTATTTAAAATAATAATCCCCAAAAATAATCTCACATGCATGTCAAACGGACTCATAATATAATAAGTGGTTAATCAGTTCGCTACTAGTTCGTGACTACCTGATTATCATCGAGGGTTTTACATTATTTTGTGATAGAAAGTGTAACAATTGAACCGTCAAAAACAGTAGTTCATATACAATGCATCAAACTGCACACCACGACATAAGTCTTGTTTTGTCATCAACACTACCATTGGTCACCAAGATGAGTTTTGGACCATCACAAACTTCTCGATCACCACCGTCATCTAGTCATTATCCCTTCGATCTAAGATTATTAGCACGGACTAATTTCATTTACCCTAGTTTTAATATGTGGGTTTAATTATAAAAAGAATAATAATTTAACGTTTTTAGACTAAGAAATAAAGATGATTGATAGTCAACGGATAAGTTAGGATCAAGCATGCGTACGGTAAAATATTAGGGGAGAAAAATAAATCTATGAAGTTCGTTTGGTAAGAGAATGAAGGAGATGAATAAATTAGATTATGGAATTAATGAAATTAGATTATAAGTCTATTTGGTAAAGTAATGTTACGTAGATGAGATAATTATATGGATAAAGAATCAAGGAGATGAATCGTTTAAGATGATGAGTATGAAAATAAATAAAATGAGTATTTGGTAAAATGAATATGATTGTAGGCTGATGTGTTGTAATTGAACCTTACACGCATATATGCTTGTATAAACTCAAACTCGCTCTACGTTTCAATAAACTTTAACAAATATCCGTTGCAAATTGCACTCTTCTGGTTACATTGTCCGTCAATCATAGAACTAACCTAAATCATGGGCTCGTTTGGTAACATAAGATTACGTAAATGAAGATAAGGATGAAGAGAATTATATAGATGAAGAATTAAGGAGATGAAATTGTTTAAGAGAATGAGTATGAAAATAAGTGAAATGAGTGTATGATAAAATGAATATGATTGTGAGTAAAATTACGAAAAAATACGTGATAATGTTTTTTTTACGTATGAAAGAGATAGAAAAGGAAGAGGGGTAAACATAAGATTTTAATCTCAATAATCTTTTAATTTCTATAATCGAAGTTTTATACGATTATAAACTTTTCATAATCTAATTCTCTTAATCTCCATAATCTAACTCCCTTAATGTCCTTAATTAATTCTCTTATCAAACAAGATTACAAAAATTATTTTTTTAATTTATACAATCTTAATTCCCTTAATTTATACAGTTAACAAAGGAATATATATATATATATATATATATATATATATATATATATATATATATGATACTTGGATTATGTTAGAAGTTGTCAAATATGAATTGAACTTCATCTTAATTATAAACGAGTCGATATCTATCAACTCGGCCTTTTCAGCCATGAATCCATGATGGCTAAAGATATGTTACAAACCGACTCTTATTATATAAGTAATACATCAATGAACGATAGTGATATTGTATCCAACGATGGCATCACCAGCCTTAAAATCCACCCAATAAGTATGCGCCACGGCATATCCCCTAGCAAATCGGAACCTACCGGTGCCACCAACAACCGCCATCTCCCTAACGGTGTTCGCGGCCCAGTTCCGGCCCGTTATGCTAATGGAGCTCCCATTGTACTTTCCGTCAATGAAATTATAGCTCATGGCCATGATGTAGGACAAATCTCCCTTGCTGGCCGAACCATACAGCCCTTGGGCCCGACCCACCATCTTCGATTTCGGGTCGGGACCCACCGTCAGCTTATCGTCCGCCATGTACAGGGTTCCGAAGCCGCTGAGGAACTTGGTTGAGTTCACGGGTTGCGCCACCGGGATTGCCGAGGGTGTCTTGCCGCTTTGGGTGTCGTGGAGGTAAAACTCGAGGGTGGTGGTTTTTTCTTTGCCGGAATTCACCGTCTTCGCCCATTTAAAAGCCCGGGCTTGACCCGTTCCATGGCTGAGAACTATGAAGAGCATGAATAGTATTCTCATCAGGATTGAGTGATTATAATTTGATATGTGATGAAGGAAAAGGTACACGTTAACTTAATATATATACAGGGGAAGGGGCTAATGGTTTAGTATGCACTCAAACTTCAACATATAAATGAGTATGCAGTGCAGTAGTTATGTTATATTCCAATGAGTTATACGTAGGTTGTCGTGTCTATACAAACATACAATAAAATTTAACATATAATTCTATTAAAATTTACCGGAAAATTAGTTGACGATAAATGGTATTTCACCGAATACAGAATTTTAGTAATTTATTGATGACATAACAAGCATATCAAAAGGTGAATAATTTTTAGAATTTTGAATATTTTTCCGTGGATTATTATTTTTATTACTTTTCTTTTGACATACTAAAATAAATGGATTCCACCAAAAAAAACTAAAAAAATGGTATTTCACAGAAAAAAAATTTTGTGGTAAAGGCGGAGTACAATACTCCACGCTGAGCGTTTTATTAAGGAACCGGAATTACAAACGAGAAAAACGAGGGAGACCAACCCCACTTAGATCGTCCAGCAAAATAGCCAAAACACACGGCGGAGGACACCCCGGTTTGTGAACCCTAATGTCACAAGAAAAGGCATAATTAGCAAGCGAGTCCGCCACACTATTACCTTCCTTGAAAACATGGTCGAGATCAATGATCCAATCCCGAGTGAAGAAGCCTTGACAACGAATTATCAGGCTCGAGAAAGGATGGGAAGGAGGCAACCCTTTCTTAATGAAATCCACCAATGTAGTCGAGTCAACCTCCAAAAAGACCTGACGGACACCACAACCTCATGCAAGCTCCAACTCATGGACAACACCCCACAACTCCGTAGCCGGTATAGACGTACAACCGAGATTTACCGCAACACCCCTGCACCCATTGTCCGAGATCGTTTCTGATGAATGCTCCCGCCGAGGCTTTGCCATCCATACCTTTAAGAGCTCCTTCGGTGTTAACCTTGAACCATCCTTCCTTCGGTTTGCACCATTGGACAAGTTGCTCCCTCTTCGGAATCAGGTTTGATGCCAACGACCTACCCGCTGCCATAGCATTTTCCACGAACCTATCCTCCAGAAATAAACCCTTATTCATGGATAAATCCTTGCCAAAAAAGACTATTGTGTTACGCCACTTTCATAGCCACCATACCGTGCAAGCAAACTTTGCATTCCACTACTCAGCTGTAGACGGGATACTCTTCAAACTCTCATTGAGATAGAGCCATTCCTTCCATACCAGGCTGAAGAAGAGATGTATGTGCCTCTCAGGTACCAAAGGCAACCACACATGCTTCGCTCTCGGGCAGTCTCTAAGCACGTGGAGCAAGGTTTATGTTGAAGCTTAGAAATGGGAGAGAAAGAGAATTAGAAATATTCTGATTGTATGTGAAAATGTATATGGTGCATTCTATTATTCCATGTAAATCTTTATATGCACTTGTATGTGGGAAGCAACTAGCTTAATTCTGTTGTAACTGAATTCTGTTACAAAGTAGGACTTGTATCCTCAACCCCCCCCCTCCCAAACTGGGGGGTGAAACCATTCAATTCGTAGTTTGCTAAGAAGTAAGTTTTGTTGTGTTGAAGGAATGATCTTAGTGAATATATCAGCATGTTGTTCATGAGTAGGCACATATTGAAGATGGAGCAATCCTTCCATCACTTTGTCTTTGGTGAAGTGACAGTCGATTTCTACGTGCTTGGTTCTTTCATGAAATACGGGATTCTTGCCAATTTGTATAGCAGCCTTGCTGTCACAATGAAGATGCACTGGTTGGGGAAAATCAAGGCCTAACTCTTGGAGTAATCGTACAAGCCAAGTAACTTCCGCAGCAGCTTTAGCCATAGCTCGATATTTAGCCTCATCTGAACTCTTAGAAACTGTTGATTGTTTCTTTGACTTCCAACTCATAGGAGAGGAGCCAAGAAGTATGATGTAACCACTAACATTTCTTCTTGTAAAAGGACAAGAAGCCCAATCAAAGTTTGTGCAGGCTAACAAAATAGGCTTGTCACAACTATTGAGAATGATTCCATGTCCAATAGTCTCTTGAATATACTGAATAATGTGTACTAAAGCATGCATATGAGGTACTCGCGGATATGAGTCTACATAAATTGACTGAGAGATTGAACTGCATAGCAAATGTTTGGACGAGTGTAGGTGAGAAAATTAAGTTTACCAACAAGGGCTCGATAAATGGATGGTTCTAGAAGTAGATCTCCTTCTACTGGAAGCAACTTAAGATTAAGTGGTAATGGAGTGTCGACAAACTTGTCACTTTGAAGATTTGCTTCTGCCAATAGTTCCAATATAAACTTCCTTTGAGTGAGTACAACACCTGAGCTTGTATGAGAAACTTCAAGTCCAAGGAAGAAATGTAGAATTCTCAAATCTTTGATATTGAATGTGGAGTCGAGATGAGCTTTGAGGGAGGAAATTTCCATGTCATTAGAACATGTGACTAGGAGATCATCAACATATATGACAACTATGGTAATGTCATGACCTGAATGTTTAATAAATAACGAATAATCACTCTTAGATTGCTTAAATCCTTGAGTGAGAAGAGATGTAGTCAATCGATGAAACCACTGTCTAGAAGTTTTCTTTAACCCATATAATGATTTCTTGAGTTTGCATACAAGTGACAATGGATTAGAAATATCACAAGGGAGCTTCATATAGACATCTTCAAACAAATCTCCATGTAAGAATGCGTTGTTAACATCCATTTGATGTAAAGTCCAATGTTTGAAGGCAACAATAGCAATAACACTTCTAATTGTGGCCAGCTTTACCACTAGAGAGAATGCTTCATGAAAGTCAATGCCCTCCTTTTGATTGAATCCTTTGGCAACAAGTCTTGCTTTGTATCTCTCTAAGCTGTCATCAGCCTTTAACTTGACTTTGTACACCCACTTACTACCAATAGCATTCTTGTGAGCTGGTAATTGAACCAAATCCCATGTATGGTTGCTTTGTAAGGTTTCATATTCTTTGTTCATGGCTTTAACCCAATTGTGATCCTTGGAGGCTTCAGTGTATGTAGTTGGTTCAACAAAAGAGGTTAAGGAAGAAAGGAATGAAAAATGAGAAGAAGGAAGGAAATTGGAAGTGTACATACTTGGTGATGGAGAGCAAGAACTATACGTGCATATGATATCAGATAAGTATGAAGGAGGATGTTTGACACGACGGGAATGTCTAACACCAGAAGGGAAGAAGGAATATGTGAAGAATGAGATGTAGTTGGGTTGATTTGTAAGTTTGATGAAGATTGAACTAGAGATATATAAGGAGAAAGATCAGAGTTACCATGGTGAGCTGAGGGAGATGAGTTGTCAATGATATATGGGGATGGCGTGTCAGGATGTTCAATATGACTGGTTTAGTCATGTGGTGGTAAAAAGATAATGAAATCGAGAGTAGATGTGTCAGAAAAAATAGGGAAAGAGGGTAAATATAGTGTAGGTAGGTGATGAAAAGGCAAGAAGTTTTCATGAAAAGTAACATCTCTTGAAATTGATATTTCTTGAATATGTAAGGTCAAGAGTTTATATCCTTTCTGGGCATAAGGATATATATCCCAGGAATAGGCATGGTTGAGCTCGTGGATCAAATTTATCACGATGGACTTTGGGAGTATGGGCATAACAAATCAATCCAAATATTTTGAGGTGATCATATTGTGGTGGTTTACGAAAAAGAAGCTAATATGGGGTTTTGTTGTTAAGTATAGGTGCAGGACGCCTATTGATAAGGTAGGTAGCAGTTAAAATGCATTCACCCCAGTAAATGATGGGAAGTTTGGATTGAAAATGTAAGCCTCTAGCAATCTCTAGGAGATGGCGATGTTTTCTTTCTACAATGCCATTCTGTTGAGGAGTATATGCACACGAGGTTTGATGGATAATACCCATTGTGAAATAGAATATAGAGGCAGCTTTACTAGAGAATTCAAGGGAATTATTTGTACGAATACATTTAATGGAAAGTTGAAACTGGGTTTTAACCATGTGAAAGAAGGTTTGTATAATGGTGAGAGCATTACTTTTATTGGCCATCAAATAGGTCCATGTACACCTAGTGTGGTCATCTACAATGGTGAGGTAAAAAGAAAAATCATTGTGTGTAGGATGTTTGTAAGGGCCCCAGGTATCAATATGAACAAGATCAAAAGGTTGGTCATTTCTTGTGGAGGTATGGTTAAAGGCATGCCGATGTTGCTTGGTTTAGGGACATATGGTGCAAATAGATGGTTTCTGTAGGATCTTGAAATTATCATTGATAAAATGTAAATGATCAAAAAGGAATGTGGCCAAGGCGATAGTGTCATATTTCAATATAAACTTTATTATGAGTAGTAGATTTATTACAACTATGAGAAGTAAGAGAAACACCATTACAAAATTGTGTATATACCACATATAGTCCTTTAGATGCTCATCCAATCACCAGTTGCTTCTTCATTGAATGGTCCTGAAGAAAACATGTTGTAGGAGTGAATAATATGTGAGAAGACAAATCATGAGATAACTTGCTAATGGATATCAAATTAAACTGGAATTCTGGAACATGGAGAACTTTTGTGAGAGTGATATTATGGCATAAAGAGACAATTCCATGATGAGTAATAGATGCTCGTTTACCATTAGGCATGGTTATAAAAGATGCATGGCTCAAAGGTGTATAGGAAGAGAAAAGGTGTAAATGAGGAGTGATGTGGTCTGTTGCTCCGCTATCAAGAATCCATTTGGTGTTAAAGTTTGAAGAAAAGAAACATGCAGTCTTACCAGCAAGAAGGGATGTGCTATCATTACCAGCAAGTTGTGATGATGGTTGTTTGTCCAGAAGAGTCATGAGATTTTCAAGTTGTTCATGTGTAAAAGAATTGAGAATTGAAATTGCAGCCAACTTGTGTCCCTAGGGATAACCTACTATCTTCCAACATTTAGCAGTATCATGACCAGCAACATTGCATCGAGTGCACCAAGTCACACCAGGAATAGGTATAGTAGCATATCCAACCAGTTTCCAGCATTTGTAACCTGTGTGACCATTATTCTTGCAATGGTTGCAATATGGATGATTACCAGATCCAGGAGAAGATTTGTTATCTGTAGATGAAGATCCTTTGAATGATTGACGAAATGCAGTAGATCGATTGTTAGAATATAACACAGAAGCATTATCACCAATAGTTGAAGTACTTGTCAACGATCTTTGACTCTCTTCTTGGAGAACTAGCTTATATACCTCATTTAAGCCTGGATTTGGAGACATGAACAATATATGAGATCGGAATAAAGAAAACGAATCATTGAGTCCTACCAAGAATTGGATGACTTGTTGATCCTGAATAATCGACATGGCAATGGAGTTAGATCCACACTTGCAAATCTGAGAGGATAAAACAAGTGTATACTCGTCCCATATCTTCTTCAATGTAGTGAAGTAGGAAGTGACTGATTGATTGCCCTGTGAAATCATGAATAACTCCTTTTTTATACAAGTTAGTCTGTGTGGATTTACCAAAACGTAGCTCCAATTTATTTCAAATTTGTGCAACAATTAGGCAAAATAACATTGATTCTCCAATATTTTTATCCATAGGATGAAGAAGCCAAGTGATCATCATACTATTACATTGATCCCACTTAGTTATCATTTTAGGATCTGATTGAGGACGAAGACACGCACCATGGACGAAGCCAAGCTTATTCTTGGCAGACAGAGAAAGTTCTACTAAGCGCTTCCATCGAAAATAATTGGTGCTTGTGAGAAGAGTTGTTATCAACTTAAGAGATGGAGAATTTGAGTGATGCAACATGAGTTGTCGAAGCATATCAACAGCAAGAGGATCGGACAGGGAAGGATCATCATCATCAGTATTAGAGGTTGCTATTGATAGTATGAAATATAACCATATTTTAGGCATTTGTTTTGGTTGTTTTCCCCCTTCTTTTGTGTCTTTGGATACGAGTTTTAAGCATTTATGAGCACATTCACCTATTATGTTGGTATAAAGATCTACACAACCTTGTTGTGTTTGTAGGTGAATAAAGGCATAGATTGGAGCATAAATGGAGTATGTAGAAGTATTTGATCATGCTAGGGTTCAAGGAGATGCATTGGAGAAGCCAAGGAAAAGAGTATGAGTGGAAAGCTTTGTATAAGATTTGATTAGACTAGACTTGAATAAACTGAAATTACCAAATAGTCAAAGCATTTGCTCCTTTAGAAAATGCTTTTTTGTACCACCATACATTTTTTGTGCCATCAAAATATTTCCTACTCACCAATACTCAGTTGGTCTAGTGGGATGTGGTGCTAGACTCCTTAAGTGATTAGCTTGGAGATTCGAGTTCTAATTACCTCTTCAAAAAAAAAAACATTTCCTACTCTAAAAAAAGCTTTTTTATCTAAAAACTCATAAACATAGTTTACCCTCCAAACAAACCTGTGTTTTGTGTCATCAAAGGTACATATGTTTTTTTTTCTTCTAACCAGTTGTTCTAGAGTAACCGAAAGTTTTAAAAAAAATTGCACCCTTCAAGCAAACCGTCCTTATCCATCCTCACAAAATCTTGAATCCTTCAAATCGTTTAGTTGGGACTACACTTTTTGTCTACCGAAATTTCACATATCTCTCCCAATTTCCGTTTTTTATCCAGTTTAAAAAATAAGGTTGGGATTTACAAAATTCTACACAAATGTACAACGTTAGAGGCTTGTGCTACTCTTATATACTATATAATTTCATTACTTACCAAAAAAAAAACTATATAATTTCATCTATGTTATATCACGTATTTGATGTGGGAACTTCTCAACAAAAATAAAAAAGATGAAAAGTCCTTCACCGAAAGTAAAAATTTCAAACACATCTTAAATTGATTTTCTAAATGGCAAGTAATTAAGAAGGATCCGACTCTACACTAAAATCATCCACCAATATATAATTAGAAAAAATGAAGGGACTTTGAGGAGATTAGGGAAGTGGAGAAGTTATAAAAATAACTTAATATGGAGCATATTTATATAAAACCATAAAATTACCTTCCTAAACATTTGAACTAATTTTATATTTACAAACTACTCTAAGTTATTATTTTATGTGGCAATCTCAACCTTACGTTGAAAAAGTTTAACAAATTATTTTTTATTTTACTTTTCATATCTTATCGCCAATTTTTAGAAACTAGTCATGGCATGATAGACCTAACTCTATCTAATTTATACTAAAGTATGTCAGTAAATATACCATCCATTACATAAAGCGAATCTCGTCATGGTGGACCTAAGGGTCCGTTTGGTGAACATAGTAGATTATTTGGAAAATTAAAATTTTACAATAATTTCCAATAATTTTAATAATCTATATTGGGGTGGATGAAAAAATGGGCAGAATAATCTCTCAAAATAATCTCCCGATGTTATAATCCCAATAATCTCGAGTGGCTCACCGTACGCACCCTAAGCTTTGTTTTGATTTGAAAGTTGAAACCCTAGTACCAACCCTAGCCTCTTAATCTCAATTATTTCCATTAATCAGTGGTAGAAGTTGGTTTGTTTTCGTTTAGTTATACGTACTGAAACGGTGCTTATCCCGATTAAGATCCAAATTGATTAGGTTGGTGTTTGCATTTATGTATATGTTCATGCTTGATCGCTACTAAATTTAATTGCTTATACGTGTTGTGTCATTTTCAAGGTTCCACCTTGAGTTTTCTTCCCTCGAGTGGCATGCGTATGCAACTTTCACAGTTCAATGGTTCATCTCTCTATATTGTACTTTCCCTCCATGAATTAGCCTTCATTCCTTTGCTAGTCTGAACTAGCTAGTTATCAACGGTAAGGATCACCAATTGATGTGATGATACTAGTGGACTTGTGTGCGTAGATCACTAGACGTACATTCCGTCGGTACATAAAATTAATATGGTATTGCACTTGAGGGGGAATATTGAGATGTTCTCGTTGATATATTACTCCTATCATCATTAGGTTTTAACATAGGATCGTAGACCATTTCTTAGACCATGAGTGAGCAAAAAATTTGTAACACCCCAAATTTTACAACTTAGGGAGTTACTGGTTAGGACCGCACAGTGGGTCCCGACCTTAGTTTGACAACAACTTAACATGATCTTACAACAAGGCACCGATAAGGTAAAGCTAAAAATCATAAAAATAGTTTTTATCAATGCATGAATGTGACCAGATCAACTACAGCCGGAAAAGCAATATATAACAAAGTACGGAAGGAAGCGATGTTCAACTGAAAACCCACAAATGCAAAAACTGCAAAACGTCCTAAAGTACGACACCCCGGCTGACCACTACCATCTGGATCACTCGGCATCTGCTCTAACCTGTGTCAAATCTAAACAACATATCAACCGTTAGCTAACTAACCAAGTATAAGCAAAATGATAACAGCACAAACACACACAGAACAAAAATAAACAAACATCATGCTGGCACTCAACAAATTATTATCTGTTCTTTAAGTGATTCACATTATTCAATTTAAGTTGTGGCACGAGAACTATTTTTAGTTCTCGCCTCCGTTCCTTATCCAACTGGTGTAGGTATAGCTGACTTCCTTTGGTAGCGTCACTACAAACCATGTGTGGACTAGTCCCGAAAGAAACCCCCAGCGCCCGGCGAGCTACTGAGCGGAATGCCACCGCCCGTTACTCTTAGGCCAAAATACAGGTCGGTATTTATATATCACAACCTATCTCTCTAACATGTCAATCACACACCACCATCATCATTTATACTCATATTTAGCAGTCAGCTAAGTAAGCCCAAAGGACTTACCTGTTATAATGCTCGACTCTTTAGTAATCACTTGCACTGTAACTGTACCCACTCAGTTGCCTGTTAAAGGCGATAAGTGTATTAGCACACTTTCACGTAGATAGAAGTCTAAAACTTCTGAGATTAAATAAGTATTAAGACGTACTAGCTACATTATTAGTTTTAGGGTAAAATGACCATTTTACCCTTCGTTCCGATTTTTTCGAAGACCCTAAAATTCATGTCCAAACTCCTATTTGAAGTTCTAAAATATATCCCAACTCTTAGAATTTTATTAGGTGCGAAACGGACATTTTTCTTATGTTTCAATTTTCCGGAAGAACCGAAAAAGGTTTAACTTCGGCTCTAAATATAAAATTCTTAACGGCTTATAAAATTTCCGAATTTATTATCTAGATCATCTATGAGGTTCTATCTAGCCTTAGAAGAAAGAATTTCACTAAACTGTTCAGCCGATATTTTTATAATAATTCCCAAAGTCGGTTCCTCACTCTACTTTCTTATACTTAGCCAAATTTTATAAGTTCAATAAAACTGCTCAACTACCTAACTTCGGGAGCTCGTAACTTTCAATCCGACCGTTCATTTCTCACCAAATTTTAATATGATAAACTACTTATATCCGTCTACAACATATCCAAAATTCAACGGTGGATCTTTATCCAAACATTTTATAATTGTTCGACAAGGTGGGCTGTTCGAAACCTAAAAGCTGAAGAATTGAAGTTAATTTACAGCAGCCCTTCCATTCATTTATGCACATACTCAGCAGCTCATTTACGTTATTTATGCTTAGGCTCAACAACAGCAGTTCACAAACACATGGGTGACAGTGAAATCGAAGAGAGGAGTAGCAAGCTTACGGAATCTGCAGTCCGGCGTTAGGGTCCTAAACAGTAGCGTTCCGGCGTTTTTCCTGGGTAGTCGGCCTGCTGTTGCTGCGGGACAGTGGTGGCGGGTTCCGGCGTCTCCTGCGGCTGCAAAGGTATGGCTCGTATACTCACTGTTGCACTGTTCCGTTGGAGGCTCGTGCCTGGCTTGCATCACCGGCGAACAGAGAAGCCGTTAGCTTTGCTGTTGCGCCCAACGAAACAGAAGAGGGAAAACGAAAGAGGCGTACCTCGTCACGCGTCGGCACGGGAGGTGGTCCGGCGGGCGGCGGCGGTTCGCTGGCGGCAGGTCCGGGCTGGTGGCGTGGCTACCGACTGCAGGGAGGCGGAGTTACGGCCCTCAAATTCGAAACAGAACGCGAGAGGGAAGATGGAAGGGAGAAGGGGCCGGAGGCTTACCAGTCGACTGGAGGCGGACGGCGGAGGCGCACGGCTCGGTGGCAGCTGCGGTGGCTCCGGCGTCGATGAGAAGTGGTGGAGGTAATTGTCGTCAGTTGTTGTTGTTGTACGCTCAAGCGAGACGGAGAGGTGCGGCACAGGAGTAGGATTAGGTTTAGATTAGTTAAATTAGGGTTTTTAATTAAGGTTTAATTAATTAGGTTAATTAGATTAGTCATTAGGAATGGGCTGGCTGGGCTGGGCCGGAAATTTGGGCCTAGTAGCGGGTTAACTCCAATCTCACTCTTTTTAGAACAGGATCCGGAACTCGTTAAAGTGCGGGAATTTATATAATACGGAATTAGTTTCCGTATTTATAAATTATAATTGATTTTATTTTAAAAGCGTAAATTATTCCCGAGAATTTAATTTATCATTTTATGTGAATCCAGGTCACATAAAATGATAAAACTAAACTCGTTTAATTTTACTGGTTTATTTATTTACCATGATCTCATCGGACTTGTTTAATTTCCCTTTACCGAAACTTAAAATTTTTGGTTATTACATCAGTGCCCCCTTAAAAGAAGTTTCGTCCCGAAACTTAAATTTTTGGTATATTTTAGTTTTCTCAACACCTTTGTTTTCTACCACGCAGTTACTCAGGCAGCAATCAATCAAGTATCATAAAAGAGAAACAGAAACACTCAAAACAATCATGAAAACCTGAAAGGTCAAACAACACAACATCCGAGTACTAACCCGTCAAACAAGAGTAACCTCTAACCCCGCAAAGAACTCGGGGTAGTTACGTCTAACACTCTCCTCAGTCTCCCAAGTGGCCTCATCAGCTCCTCTCCTAGACCACTGGATCCTCAGCATAGGTATCTCCTTGGATCGCAGACGTCTGGTACTGCGTTCCAAGACAGCTACGGGGTACTCCACAAATGTATGGTCAGACTCCACTATCAGATCCTCGTGACTGATGACGTGTCTCGGATCCGGAATGTACTCTCGCAGTTGAGATACATGAAAAACTGGATGTACTCCCTCTAATCTCGGTGGCAGTGCTAGTCGGTAGGCAACCTCTCCAACTCTCTCTACGATCTCAAATGGTCCGACATACCGGGGACTCAGCTTCCCCTTAATGCCGAAACGTCTAACTCCCCTCGTAGGTGACACTCTCAACCACACCTGTGCACCTACTCTAAACTCCAAAGGTCGACGCCTCTTATCGGCGTAGGACTTCTGACGACTCTGAGCTGCTAACATCCTCTCCCGGACTAAGGCAATCCGGGCGATGTCGTCCTGTATCTGATCTGGTACCACTCCATCAGCCTTGCTAGGCTCATCCCAACATAGCGGTGTACGACATCTCCGGCCGTACAAAGCCTCATAAGGTGCCATCCCAATAGACGCATGCCAGCTGTTATTATATGAAAACTCTACTAGTGGGAGGTGATCTGGCCATACCTGCCCCCAATCTAGCACACATGCCCGTAACATGTCCTCCAGGGTCTGGATGGTCCTCTCTGACTGACCGTCTGTCTGTGGGTGGTAGGCAGTGGTAAAGTGAAGACTCGTACCCAGAGCGGTATGTACCTGCTGCCAGAACCTCGAGGTAAAACGTCCATCCCTGTCGGATACGATAGTCCTCGGTACTCCATGGAGTCTCACAATATGTCTGGTGAACTCCTCTGCTAGACGACTTACCGGCCACGTCTCCTTAATCGGAATGAAACGTGCGGTCTTCGTCAGACGGTCTACTACCACCCAAATGGCATCAAAGCCTCTGCTGAGCCTCAATCCAGTGACGAAATCCATCGAAATGTCTTCCCACTTCCAGTGTGGTACTGGCAGTGGGTGTAGCTCTCCTCCGGATCTACGGTGCTCAATCTTGACCTGCTGACAGGTCGCACACTGAGCTACATAACGGGCCACATCAGGCTTCAAACCACCCCACCAGAAGGAACGTCTCAAGTCCCTATACATCTTACTCGCTCCTGGATGTACAGAGTAAGGGGTAGTATGAGCCTCACCTAGTATCCTCTGCCTCAGCTCACGGTCTGATGGCACACAAACACGGTCCTGTCGTCTCATCACTCCATCGGCACCAATAGTGAACTGAGGTGCCTCATCTCGTGCCATCCGGTCTCGGATCCGGGTCAACATCGGACAGGCCTCCTGCTTCTGTCGGATCTCACCCAACAGGTCAGGGAGTAACTCTATGGTGGCTAACTGATGAGCTGTATCCGGGAACTGGATCTCAATCTCTAACCAAGCTAAGTCTCTCTGCAGCTGGGGCTGTACTGTCAACCGGGCTATCGCCTTCTCCTGAGGCGTCTTCCGACTCAAAGCGTCGGCAACTACATTCGCCTTTCCAGGGTGGTAAAGAATCTCAAGGTCAAAATCCTTGATCAACTCTAGCCACCGCCTCTGGCGGTTATTCAACTCCCGCTGAGTGAATATGTACTTCAGACTCTTATGGTCTGTGAAGATCTGACAGGTCGCTCCATAGAGATAATGACGCCAGATCTTAAGAGCGTGCACTACTGCTGCTAACTCTAGGTCATGAGTGGGGTAGTTCTCTTCATACGTCTTCAGCTGTCGAGACGCATATGCTATAACCTTACCCCTCTGCATCAAGACACACCCCAAGCCCAGCTTGGATGCATCACTGTACACTACGAAGTCCTCTGTACCCTCAGGCTGTGCTAAGATCGGAGCAGACGTCAATCTCCTCTTCAGCTCATCAAAACTCTGCTGACACGGCTCAGACCAGACGAATCGAGTAGTCTTCCTTAGGAGGGAAGTAAGTGGTCGGGCGATCAGGGAAAACCCTTCCACAAACCGACGGTAATACCCTGCCAATCCAAGGAAACTGCGAACCTCCTTCACATTCTTCGGAGGTTGCCAAGAAGACACTGACTCAATCTTCGCCGGGTCGACCTTAATTCCCTCGGCAGTCACTACATGGCCAAGGAATGCCACCTCTGACATCCAGAACTCACACTTGGATAGTTTAGCATATAGCTGACTATCCTGTAGAATCTGCAGCACTGTCCTCAAGTGTCCGGCATGCTCCTCTCGACTTCTAGAGTAAACTAGAATGTCGTCGATGAAGACCACTACAAACTGGTCCAAGAAGTCGATGAAAATCCCATTCATCAACTCCATAAATACTGCTGGCGCATTAGTGAGCCCGAATGGCATCACTACAAACTCATAATGACCATACCTAGTCCGGAATGCCGTCTTAGGTATGTCCTGATCTCTCACCCTCAGCTGGTGATAACCCGATCTCAAATCTATCCTCGAGAATACTGACGCTCCATGCAGCTGGTCCAGCAGATCATCTATGCGAGGTAATGGATACTTATTCTTGATGGTGACCTTGTTCAACTCTCTGTAGTCGATACACAGTCTCATCGATCCATCCTTCTTCCTCACAAACAGCACTGGTGCGCCCCAGGGGGAAACACTAGGGCGTATGAAGCCCTTCTCTGCTAACTCCTCTAACTGCTTCTTCAGCTCAAGCAGCTCTATCGGGGCCATGCGGTACGGGGCCTTCGAGATCGGTCTCGTGCCCGGCTCTAGCTCGATGCTAAAATCCACACTCCTCTGTGGGGGTAGCCCTGGTAAGTCGTCCCTGAAGACCTCTGCAAACTCACATGCGACTGGTATCTCCTCTACTGTCAGGCTCTTGCGCTCCTTCATGGCATAACACCAGAAGGCCTCGCAACCCTGTGCTATCAATCTGGCTGCCCTCACTGCACTGATGACTGTGCCGGACTTTCCGAGGTCCCAACCTCGGAATATAACTCTGTGGCCCTCCTCCGTGGCAACAGTCACAGTCCTCCTACCAATATCCAAGACGGCTCCATGTCTAGTCATCCAATCTATCCCTAGTATCACGTCCTCATGTGCTAGGGGCATGACTAGAAAATTTACTAACCAAATCCGGCCTCCCAGGTGAATAGGGCAATCATAAATCTCTCGAGATCCTCTAACCTTACCCCCATCTGGTAACCCAACCACGAAAGGTACACCCTCTACTGTAGCTAAGGACAACCTATCTACACATGCATCTGATATAAAGGAGTGTGTGGCACCCGTATCAAATAAAACACGCACAGGTAAGTCATAGATCCAAATGGTACCTGTGGTCGGAGGTGCTGCAGGCTGCTCAGTGCTCCTCAGCTCAAACACTCTCGATGGTCCTCCTCTAGTGTCAGTGGTACTGCCACGTCCTCTGCCACGACCTGACTCCTGTGCAGCACTGTATGAAGCAGGATGTCCTGGCGCCCGGTACTGCTGCTGCTGCTGACTCGGAGCTCGGTACTGAGGGGGTCTCTGTACACTCTTCTCAACACCTGCAGGCGAAGATCCCTGCTGAGAAGAAGCCTTGCCCTGACGGCAGAAAGTAGCCCTGTGTCCCGGCTTCCCACAGGTAAAGCAAGTGACCAGTGGTTTCGGGCAGTCTGGCTTAATGTGATCACGGCCACCACAGTTAAAGCACTGTCGATCTCCACTGGGTGTCCGGACTGTAGAGTGATAGCTGGACCTCCCCTGAGTCTGTCCTCTACTATGGCCTGCTACTGCCCCACTGCTACCAGCATGTCCTGTCCTCTGCCGCTTATCCGGCCCACCAGACTGTGCTGCTTTCCTAGAAGCTGGCCTATCCCTCTCGTAAGCAGAGGCCCTATCCTGATAATCAGACAAGGTCTCACAGCGGAATCCAGCCAGGTAGGATCGGGTACTCTCTCTCAACCTCCTGGAGAAAAGATAAACATGCTGCTCTTCTGGAGGTGCAGACGGTCCAAGCAAAGTCAACTCCTTCTGAAACTTCTTTATGGCTGCAGCAATCGGGATATCCTCGAATCCCGCCTCAATGAAATCCTGGAATCTCTCCCTCCTCAGCGAAACTGGGCAGTACCTGTCTCTAACAATGGTCTTCATCTGCTCCCAGCTGGTGACTCGGCTACGAATGGTGCGCCACCATGAATGAGCATCATCTGTGAAGCAGGTCTGTATCAAATCCACCTGTCGGTCCACGGGGCAACGTATTGCCTCCAAAGCAGTCTCAATCTTCCCTATCCAGTGCTCCACCTCTAGCCCTATCTCTCCGCCGAATGAGGGGACCTTTTGAGAGTTAAAAGCCTTCAACCACTCATCCGGTCTCGGTGCTCTGGCCCCAGTAGGTGCTCTATCAACAGCAGCCCTCCTCTCAGATACAGCCGGCACCTGAGACACTCCCTGTGTCACCTGAGCTGACCTAGCCGGCTCCACTGATGGTACCTGAGTAAGCCTCTCCACTCTGGCAGTTTCTTCCCTGCGCTCAACATAGGCTCTGAACTCTCTATACTCCGATGCTCCAATGGAGACACGTCCCGACTCAGTAGAACGAGCTCCCTGTGCTCCCGACCTAGCGGCGGGTACAGGCCTGACCTCGGGGCCTACACTCTCAGCTACTTCCTCTACAGCAACCTCTGGTACGTTTGCTGCAGGTGGGTCATCTCGAGGGACTCGTCCTCGACCTCTCCCTAGTGGAGGTCTACCCACACGACCACGCCCTCTGACAGTAGGGGTGCTATCAGCTCGATCCTGTCTGACTGGGGGAAGGGGGGGACGACCCCTACCTCGGCCAGTCACTTGTGCAGCCCTAGTACGTGCCATCTGCACGAATAGTAATCACTATAGTTATAACTAGCTAATCTATCATAACATTACAAGTCCATAATTATTCTAAGATTACCGAGATCCGCAGAGGTAGTGGTGGTCGTCCGTACTTTCTATCCCAACCCGACTCTGTATGCATTTAAAACCAAAATTTTTCGTTGGAAAACTCAGACCCCTTTCGGGTTCTGTTTATTTACTTATACGACCCTTTTTAGAAGATTCAAGTGCCATTGTTGTCAACCTGCCTCTGATACCATGTTGTAACACCCCAAATTTTACAACTTAGGGAGTTACTGGTTAGGACCGCACAGTGGGTCCCGACCTTAGTTTGACAACAACTTAACATGATCTTACAACAAGGCACCGATAAGGTAAAGCTAAAAATCATAAAAATAGTTTTTATCAATGCATGAATGTGACCAGATCAACTACAGCCGGAAAAGCAATATATAACAAAGTACGGAAGGAAGCGATGTTCAACTGAAAACCCACAAATGCAAAAACTGCAAAACGTCCTAAAGTACGACACCCCGGCTGACCACTACCATCTGGATCACTCGGCATCTGCTCTAACCTGTGTCAAATCTAAACAACATATCAACCGTTAGCTAACTAACCAAGTATAAGCAAAATGATAACAGCACAAACACACACAGAACAAAAATAAACAAACATCATGCTGGCACTCAACAAATTATTATCTGTTCTTTAAGTGATTCACATTATTCAATTTAAGTTGTGGCACGAGAACTATTTTTAGTTCTCGCCTCCGTTCCTTATCCAACTGGTGTAGGTATAGCTGACTTCCTTTGGTAGCGTCACTACAAACCATGTGTGGACTAGTCCCGAAAGAAACCCCCAGCGCCCGGCGAGCTACTGAGCGGAATGCCACCGCCCGTTACTCTTAGGCCAAAATACAGGTCGGTATTTATATATCACAACCTATCTCTCTAACATGTCAATCACACACCACCATCATCATTTATACTCATATTTAGCAGTCAGCTAAGTAAGCCCAAAGGACTTACCTGTTATAATGCTCGACTCTTTAGTAATCACTTGCACTGTAACTGTACCCACTCAGTTGCCTGTTAAAGGCGATAAGTGTATTAGCACACTTTCACGTAGATAGAAGTCTAAAACTTCTGAGATTAAATAAGTATTAAGACGTACTAGCTACATTATTAGTTTTAGGGTAAAATGACCATTTTACCCTTCGTTCCGATTTTTTCGAAGACCCTAAAATTCATGTCCAAACTCCTATTTGAAGTTCTAAAATATATCCCAACTCTTAGAATTTTATTAGGTGCGAAACGGACATTTTTCTTATGTTTCAATTTTCCGGAAGAACCGAAAAAGGTTTAACTTCGGCTCTAAATATAAAATTCTTAACGGCTTATAAAATTTCCGAATTTATTATCTAGATCATCTATGAGGTTCTATCTAGCCTTAGAAGAAAGAATTTCACTAAACTGTTCAGCCGATATTTTTATAATAATTCCCAAAGTCGGTTCCTCACTCTACTTTCTTATACTTAGCCAAATTTTATAAGTTCAATAAAACTGCTCAACTACCTAACTTCGGGAGCTCGTAACTTTCAATCCGACCGTTAATTTCTCACCAAATTTTAATATGATAAACTACTTATATCCGTCTACAAAATATCCAAAATTCAACGGTGGATCTTTATCCAAACATTTTATAATTGTTCGACAAGGTGGGCTGTTCGAAACCTAAAAGCTGAAGAATTGAAGTTAATTTACAGCAGCCCTTCCATTCATTTATGCACATACTCAGCAGCTCATTTACGTTATTTATGCTTAGGCTCAACAACAGCAGTTCACAAACACATGGGTGACAGTGAAATCGAAGAGAGGAGTAGCAAGCTTACGGAATCTACAGTCCGGCGTTAGGGTCCTAAACAGTAGCGTTCCGGCGTTTTTCCTGGGTAGTCGGCCTGCTGTTGCTGCGGGACAGTGGTGGCGGGTTCCGGCGTCTCCTGCGGCTGCAAAGGTATGGCTCGTATACTCACTGTTGCACTGTTCCGTTGGAGGCTCGTGCCTGGCTTGCATCACCGGCGAACAGAGAAGCCGTTAGCTTTGCTGTTGCGCCCAACGAAACAGAAGAGGGAAAACGAAAGAGGCGTACCTCGTCACGCGTCGGCACGGGAGGTGGTCCGGCGGGCGGCGGCGGTTCGCTGGCGGCAGGTCCGGGCTGGTGGCGTGGCTACCGACTGCAGGGAGGCGGAGTTACGGCCCTCAAATTCGAAACAGAACGCGAGAGGGAAGATGGAAGGGAGAAGGGGCCGGAGGCTTACCAGTCGACTGGAGGCGGACGGCGGAGGCGCACGGCTCGGTGGCAGCTGCGGTGGCTCCGGCGTCGATGAGAAGTGGTGGAGGTAATTGTCGTCAGTTGTTGTTGTTGTACGCTCAAGCGAGACGGAGAGGTGCGGCACAGGAGTAGGATTAGGTTTAGATTAGTTAAATTAGGGTTTTTAATTAAGGTTTAATTAATTAGGTTAATTAGATTAGTCATTAGGAATGGGCTGGCTGGGCTGGGCCGGAAATTTGGGCCTAGTAGCGGGTTAACTCCAATCTCACTCTTTTTAGAACAGGATCCGGAACTCGTTAAAGTGCGGGAATTTATATAATACGGAATTAGTTTCCGTATTTATAAATTATAATTGATTTTATTTTAAAAGCGTAAATTATTCCCGAGAATTTAATTTATCATTTTATGTGAATCCAGGTCACATAAAATGATAAAACTAAACTCGTTTAATTTTACTGGTTTATTTATTTACCATGATCTCATCGGACTTGTTTAATTTCCCTTTACCGAAACTTAAAATTTTTGGTTATTACAAAATTCGATCCGGTAATTGATGATCCGAATCCGACCCAAGTTTTGGAGGAGTTTCTAGATCACGGGATCGGGTGTTTGAGAAAAAGTGGGATCGCATATATCAGACTAATTCGGTAACAATTACTGAGATCGGATATTCGTTTGGGGTGTTCAATCGAACCAGATCGAATATCCGATCCGAAGAAAAGTGTTGGATAATTCTGGACGTTAAAGTATCATAATTAGATCAACCTTTTATAAATTATCAATTAATTACACACCGTGTCAAACCGATAGATACGTAAAATTAATTACCATCATGCGACATTGACACTGACATATATTAAGACACTCACAAGTCACAACAAGTTTTTCCTCTACTTGATGGGGTAACAGTGATGTTTTGATTGGTGGTCACCGTGACATCTCTATAAGTATGGTTTGTTCGTCACCATCAAGACGAGTCTCGAACACCACGTGCAAGTATACGATATGAATTTCGAATAACATGGATTGATAGATGTTGAAGAAAGAATTTGGTAAAATAGACTCTTTTTTATAGACTTTTGTTTGTATACTTCTCTAACTTTTAACATTATAATTTACTTATCACTTATACTCTATTAAAGGTGTATTTACGTAATCAATTTATGTTATGTGTACTCAATATTGATAAAATGCCTAGTTAATGAATTTGACAGATGTTAAATCTTATACTTGGGACATTTGATTAGGGATCAAGAGGAACAAAGTACCCCTTCGCATAGAGTCCGAGTGGTAATAATAGACTTTATCTCGTTATTAAAACGAGTTAATAACTTAATATCTTATTTGGATGGGATAACAATCCTAGCTACGTGCAACGGACCCGACTCGAGTTATCTAATTAATACATCAATGAACAATAGTGATATTGTATCCTACAATAGCATCGCCGGTCTTGAAATCCACCCAGTAAGTATGAGCGACGGCATATCCCCTAGCAAACCGGAACCTACCGGTGCCACCAACAACCGGCATCTCCCTAACGGTGTTCGTGGCCCAGTTCCGGCCCGTTATGCTTATGGAGCTCCCATTGTACATTCCGTCAATGAAATTATAGCTCATGGCCATGATGTAGGACAAATCTTCCTGGCTGGCCGAACCATACAGCCCTTGGGCCCGACCCACCATTTTTGATTTCGGGTCGGGACCCACCGTCAGCTTATCGTCCGCCATGTACATGGTTCCGAAGCCGCTGAGGAACTTGGTTGAGTCAACGGGTTGTGCCACCGGGATTGCTGAGGGTGTCTTGCCGCTTTGGGTGTCGTGGAAGTAAAACTCGAGGGTGGTGGTTTTTTCTTTGCCGGAATTCGTTGTCTTCGCCCAGTTAAAGGCCCGGGCTTGACCCGTTCCATGGCCGAGAACTATGAGGAGTAGGAAGAGTATTCTCATCATGAGTGACTATTATTTGATATATGTGATGCACGTTAGTGTGTGTATATATAGGGGAGGGGACAAATTAGGATTTTCAAAGTTGGTATTGTGTTTGATATTTTTGGATATTCGATATAACCTATAAATCACCATTATTTTGTTTATTTGATCTTTCTGTGGTAATCATCAACAAGACGGCATTGAGGCCATCTCCAATAACAAAGGGTTATAATAGCCTTATAGCTAAATTTTAACCCTAAAAAAATATTTAATATTTATTATTAGCTCAATCATCTCCAATAATACAAGGCTTAATTTAGCCCTATATTAATTAAATATTATAAGTATTTACTTTTCTCTCTCCTTCTCCCAAAAAGAGTAAACAAATGTGTTTAATACGGTGGTCCCACTTGAAGAGTTAAAGGGTGTCCTTGAGGTTATATTTAGCCATTTGCACCACCTTTTAACCCTTTAACACTATACCTTTTTTTGTTGGAGACCATTTTACAATAAAGTAGGACTAAAGAGGGCACATAACTCCCCTTATTGGAGATGACCTGAGGTGACGGGATCGGGGTACGGACCTCTAAACTCATCCCCATTCCTAAGTGGAGATTGAAGTTTATCCTCGTTTTCATTTATTTTCTTTGTTCATATAATGGTGATTCTCATTGGTATCTCCACCCATTGAAACCACTAAGTCGATGTGTATAATATAGGGTAAATTCGTTATGTTACATAAGCTCGTAATAATGAGTTAGTGATTATCTCCAGTGATAAATAAATAAGTATATATCATCGTTATTAATATATGAACTAATTTACTCTTATTTAATACATCAATTTTCTTTAATATGTTACAAAATTTTGTATTTACTTCTTGTATATGAGTTTCAAGTACAAGAAATAGTCGAATCGTTTGTGTACAAGAAAATTAATCTACTGATAGTTTTGATATTTTGGAATTATTGTATACGATACAAGAATCGTGTATAAGAAAATTATTTACGTTAATTCTTGTACAAAAAAACTATTTACATGAAATCATTTACACGAGAAAATTAAAGTATCATTATTAGCATATATTTAGAATTTTCAAAAAGAAGAATAAATCGTGAGATCTAATTTCTAACTTGTCCGGTTGGTATTGTGGTGGGAGGGAGGGTACCAGTCAGGGCCGGCCTTGGTACTGAGCCATCTGAGCTCCAGCCCAAGACACCACAAATTAAAGGGGCACCAAAATTGAAATTAATACTATAATTAACTATACATTTAAATTTTGCAGTAAATCTTAACGAAAAAATCATAAATACTTGTTATATTTCCCAAAAACATAATCTCAAACATGCTTCTCCCATTTTCTTCAATTGATTACTTTAAATCAACAAGGATTAATCCAATGAATTATTTATCGATGATCGAGTTAAAACAAAGAGTGAGGAGAAGATGTTGAAGCATTGATTCAAGCCAATGAACCATAAAAAACAAACTATATGGTCAAGATAAGTTGGTGTCTTCTTATATGGTGAGATTTATTTTCCTCCACTGTCTTTAAATTCATTGGTTATTAGGCTTGAAAAACTTAAGTTAAGGTTATTAATATGATTCTTGATTTTTTGGAAACTAATCTAACATGTCTACAAGGTGTTTGATGTAATGATACATGAAAAAATTGTGTTTTTTGGATCCTCAATTGGAAATTTTAGATAGCAATGGGCAGTATTTGATAAACCTGACTTGAAAATGAGTCCTGTGTTGATTCTAAACCTCGAGAAATTTTGAGTGTAATATTAAATTGCTAAAAATATGCAAAGGCATCTAAAAAAAATTGTTGCCCGGGATACAAGAAACTTAAGGACCGGCTATGGTACCAACCAGAGATCGATTCTCCATATTTATATTTGTCTATTTTTTTTCACATCTCTTACAAGAATAATAAAATTACAATAGATGTTCCTCATTTGCAAGAAATGTCAACATAAGTCAAAATTATTTACGCTAAATTATAAATTATATAAGTTTCAATAAGAAAAATTATATATTATATAAGTTTTTAAAAACTATTTTTATGAAATCAATGTAAATTGATCATAATCCATTATAGCTTTTAAAAATATCAATTTTAATAAATAAAAACACATTGATCTTTATATATTTTATTATGTTATTTACTAACTAATTATAGGAAGAAAACATCAATTAGCTCATATTAGTGAAGTAAATTAGTTTGTCCAGTTCCCTTTATAATATAATCAATAATTTCAACACAAGTATAATTAGTCAACTAGAGGAAAACCTAATAATACAAGTTATTCTTTAAGTCTATGCAGTGAGATTTACCGTAAAACAAATGGATGATAAAAAAAATGTTTATGTTATGCTTTATTTTTGGTGTAGTTAATCTAGTGGCGTGTTATTGACACATTTTTTAATTTACTTATTTTTAAAGAAATTAAAAAGACGTCAACGTTCTTTTTTTTTTTCGAAATCTTATGTCGGCTGCCTAAAATATTTTTAAAAAATTAAGGGCCCGTTTGGTTCCAACTCCGGAAACGGAAACGGAATGGAAACGAATTTAGTCCATATGTATATCCATATTCATGAAATTTTATGGAATCATTCCCATGGTTTAATGAAAAATGTACATGCTTCCTCACATTTTGTTACCCTATAGGGTATCAAAAGTAATCAAATTCTCATCTAATTACTACAAACCACAGGGAATGATTCCAAAAATTTTAATGAATAAGGGTATACGTATTGACTAGATTCGTTTCCATTCCGTTTCCGATTCCGGAGTTAAAACCAAAGGGGCCCTAATTGTGTATGAGAGTGAGACCTATTTGTTGAAAATAAATCAAAGTCATGCATAATATCATCTCTAAAAAAGGGGCTAACCATTTATCATCTAATTTTACATTTTAAAAGAAATTTGTCATTTAATACTAACCGCATCTCACTCCGTTTATAATGCTATTTATGAACAGTATTTCTATACGTATTTGCATATGGACTCTGTCTATATAACTTTTTGTTACATTCCATTCCGTGTATAATCTTATTTTAACCTTACTTTCTCTTTTTTTCATAAAATATTTCAGAAAAAATAAATATTTTAACCTTACTTTCTCTTTGAACGGGGTGAATTTTTATTTAACTATTTATACGGAGAAAATACATGGGATATAAGAATTTATTTTAGATAGAGGTGTAAAATTCAAATATTTTTACTAGGGATGTCGATAGTCTAATTACCCACTAAGTTTAAGTGGCCAAGTTTGATTAGTACTCAACCGTAACATAAAGTTACAAAACATCAAATACTAATCTACAATCATAAAAAAAAATACACGATAGGAATTTTCTAATGTGTTAACATCATCTATTATCAATTGTCTTTGTACAAGTAAATAAATAAAATCATTTGAAATATGTATAAGTTGTTTTTCCTTAAACAATCAAAACTATAACTATCCAATAAACGAAAACACGAAAAATAAACTTTAAAAAAATCTGAAGATTAAAATTTATTTATAAAAAATGAATGGACAGTATTAATAAACGTCGTCTAAAGAGGTATTTAAGAAAATAAATAACAATGTTTTACTTTTATAATTTATTAAAAATGGATGAAATAATTAATAAATCCCATCCTAATACCAGGCAAATGGGAAGGAATCGGTTAGTTGGACCATGATTATTTACTAATGTTGGTGTAGATTATTTACTAATGTTGGTGTAGTGTTACAACGTGAATTTCAAATGCACTGGCGAAAATTTATAGTACATAACTACGCACTTCGCGTGCGTAATTGATAAGGTCTTCAACTACGCATATGGGGAGTGTAGTAATAGTTTAAAAAAAAAAAAAAATTCCTACAACGCTTGTGGGAGCGTAGGTGATATTTTTTTATGGTTTTGCTGGACTCCAACTACGCACCTCATATGCGTAGTTGAGGACCCTATCAACTACGCACGCGAAGTGCGTAGTTGTGGTGACTATCAAAAATTTTAGCGATACGTCTATCAACCCCTTTTAAAAAAATAAAAAAAAATAATTTTTTTAGTTGGATTATCAAAATTACTAATAATTTGTCCCCAAAAAATATTTTTAATTGTTGTACAATGATTTCTTTTTTATAAATTCACCGTAATATTCTTTTCACATATATACTTTTATCAAACATCAACTATATATATATTTTTTTTAGTTTTTATATTTTACAAAACCTTTTAAAAAAAACTACAAAAATAACCTAAATATATCCAAAAATAACTTCCAATACACAAACACGTCAAGATCCGAACATGACCCTACTTTCTTTTCTTTGTCATTAACTAATTTAGTAGGTAAAAAAATATGTCCAAAAAACATGTTAAAATCAAGATTAGAAATTTAGATATACGTAGAAAAGACAGTTGATGAACCAATTGGTGCAATAAAACAAGACTACAGTCTACAACCACATAATATTATTGCTTTCTTAGGTATGGTCATTTTCGATTCATTTTCTTTGTCATTACCTATTTTAACTTCTTAGGACTTGAAAGAAACCTAAGTTCATATTTTGTTGTTTTCTCCTAAGAAGATCTTTGAAATGGTTATTGATGCAAAGTTATCATTGATCTCTTGTGGAATTTGCCGCCCTTAAACTAAATAATATATTTTATAATTTGAATTTTTCTTTTTGTCATTTTCAAGCATCCTCTTTTGATTTTTCATAGACCATCATTCGAAAATTTTATAAAATCTTGTTTCAATATGGCTATCGTGAAGTGAATAATGTCGCAAATTATATTATGGAATTTAAGTTTTGGCTTATTGGAAATGATAGTAGGTTTTGTTTGGAGGACTTATTATATGATCTTATGAAAATTATCAAACTTATATAGATTATGATAAATATATAATATATATATATATATATATATAGGGAAGTGTTCAAGTAAGGCCCATTATTCCGGTACGGCCGTGCGACCGTCTGTACGGCCGACACGTGTCCCGAAATTTTTTTTTTTTTTTTTAAAACGAGTAAAAGTAATAGTTCAAAACTTATTATAGAATAGTTCATAACTTATAAAAGGATAGTTCATGAATTATAATAGAATAGTTCATAGTGTAAAATTTATAAAGGATTGAAAGTAATAGTTCAAAACTTATTAAGTAATAGTTCATAACTTCTAAAAGGATAGTTCATGAATTATAATAGAATAGTGAAAAATTTATAAAGGAGTGAAAGTAATAGTTCAAAACTTATTATGGGATAGTTCATGAATTATAATAGAATAGTTCATGAATTATAATAGAATAGTTTAAAGTGCAAAAATTTATAAAGGAGTGAAAGTAATAGTTCAAAACTTATTATGGGATAGTTCATGAATTATAATAAAATAGTTCATGGATTATATTAAAAAGTAATAGTTCATGGATTATATGGGAATAATTCAAAGTTTATAGGATAATAGTGCATAAATTATAACATGGTAGTTCAAATAAATATTCATTAGTTTCCGGAGAAAAAAAATAAAATAAATAAAATAAAATTTCGGGACACGTGTCGCCCGTACGGTCGGCCGTACGACCGTACCGCAATAAAAGGGTCGTACCTGAACATTTACCTATATATATATATATATATATATATATATATATAGAGTATAGATCCTATGAGAACACCCACTAACGTGAGAACATGATAACAGATTCATAATTATTATTAGTTTTGTTACGAATGTGTCATATCGTTTAATGTATTATTCGTAGTTATTGTTGGTTGAGTGGATAATTCGTAGTTATTGTTGGATTCCTAATTATTATTATTCGTAGTTATTATTATTTTTGATATCTACTTTAAATTTCAACCCTTAATACTCACATCCAACGGTGTACGATTGTTTTCATGTTCTCACGTTAGGGGTGTTCTCATGGGAACCACACCCTCTATATATATATATATATATATTTTGATGATGAGTGTTTGATAGCCAAATTTATGTTAATTGGGCGGAGAGGCTTCAACACCTTATTTCCTGCAAAGAGAAAGAGAAGTCGATGGACAAGATTAAAAGCGAGAACGGGAGAATAATGAACGATGAAGAATCATCAACCACTAATCAAAAATATTAAAAGTTGTGGGCGAAGAATATGCCTGAAAACGCTAAACACCGAGAACAATCATCAACGGGTTAGGCGACACCGTGAACCATTCGGACCTAACGTAACGCTCAACTACAAGACGAATGTGTAACAAGAAGAAGACTCATAGGCGTCGTCATAGAATTGAATGAGGAAGAAACCTGTGATCTCCATCATGCTGACACATAAAAAGAAATCTTCTTGTTCAAATGAGTTTGAAAAACCTTAGAAAAGTAAGAAATAAAGAGAAGAGTGAATTAGCGAAATTATATAGATATAGGGATTTACATGGAAACTAAAGCTCCATAGACTCGAGGATGATGAGTTCGCCACTCGTCATTGGTGTGTGAGAGATATGAATCAAGAGAACTTGGGAGAGTGAAGGGGATCATCCACTCTGAAGAGGATCTTCCACTCTGAACCTGAAGAACGATGAAGATGAAAAGAAAGCGATATGTGGTAAAAACATGTGAAGATACGTGTAAAAACTACGTTAGTACATTTATAAAATTAAACTATTTCAGAACCGGGGCAAAAACGAAAATATACTATTCATCGAAAAAACTCCCAATTTATAATGTAATAAAGATACATTTATCATAATAATACTTCTATTACCAAATCTACAAACTTGAAGAGCATTTATAAATTATAATCTCATGGGTACAATCGGTCATTAATTAAAGAGCACCATCATAATAAACTATGATCATATAATCTCATGTATGATTAATTTTAGTACCCTTATTAATATTATTTAGTTAATGTAAATACGTAATGTTAATTCCTCAATGAAGAACGGTGACATTGTATCCAACAATAGCATCACCGGAGTCTAAGTCCATCCAATGAGTTTGTGCGATTGCGTAGCCTCTCGCCATCCTAAACACTCCGGTGCCACCGACAACCGGAAGCTCCCTAATGGGGTGAGCAGCCCAATTCCGGCCGACTATATTAATAGAACTGCCGTTGTAAGCTCCGTCAATGAAATTGTAGCTCATGGCCATAACTAGGGAGAATTCCTCCATAGAGGCTGACCCGTAAAGCCCTTGGGCCCGACCCACTAACTTTGAGTTCGGGTCGGGGCTAGTTGTTAGCATGTCGTCCGCCATGACGAGATTTCCAAAGCCGGTGAGATACTCCGGACCGGAAGTGCTGAGGACTTTGGCCACCGGAACCGCTGACGGAGACTCGCCGGAGAGAATGTCATGGAAGTAGAACTCGAGGGTTGTCATTTTTTCTGTGCCGGAGTTTACTGTATTTGCCCACTCTTGGGCCTCAGATTGAGCTTGGATTTGGCCCATGGTGAGAATCACAAGGAAGAAGAGGAGAATGCTCATTGTTATGATCGATTTAAGGTTTGGTTGCTTATGAATTGATGAAGAAAGGTTGAGTTTTTATACAAGACTACAACCGTATTAAAACATGTTTAAAATCAAAATTAAAGATAATTAGAAAAGACAGTTGCTAACCCAATTCATGAGATCATACAAGACTGTAACCGTATTATTAATAAGCTTTCTTATATATGGTCATTTTTGGTTTGTCGTTAACTCACGACTTGAAAGAAACCTAATGTTGGAGAGAATACTTTACGTAGATTATCTACAATAGAGAACTAGTGTATAGCCCGCACCTTGTGCGGGTATGTTTATATATTGAATCTTTCAAGTAATATGCTATGAGTTGAACAAAAAACAAATTGATAAAACATTATAATAGCAATTTACCTTAATTATTCTCAAAATGATAAAATAATCACAAATTTTTTTTAATTATTCTACACTTCATAAATTTAATCATTATACTACGCACAATTTTATTTTTCTTTAAAAAATATATAACGCACAACTTTATTATAATTAGAATACCCAAATTTGTTTATGTATCAAAAAAAATTCGGGACCTAAAAAAACAAAAATAAAAGAAAATGAAAATTTATTTATTAAAATAAGAACAACCTGCATATTTTTTTATTTCGGTATAATAGAATCTTAAAAATTTGTAAGATTAAAGGGTATTTGAAAAAAATAGAGTATGGATCGAAATTTTTTTAACTTCTAATAAAACTGTTACTGAAAGTTTTTTTGTTTTTTTAAATAAGTGACAATGAAATCATTAGAATAAAAAAAATTGATGACAGTTATTGAAAAAATTTCAAGAAAAAACAAAATCTTAAAATTAAATTATTTAAATAAAACATATTTTGAAAATTTCAAAAATGAGATTTTTTTTAAAAATATATCAAGAAATCTTATTAGAAAAAAGGCAAAAATACTGTTTTATTATAAGGATCTTTTTCTAGTTATATTTTTTTAGGAAAAAAATCATTTTATCATGAAGAAATCTTTCGGGAAATCTTTTGTAATAAAATATATCCGGAAAAAATGTATTAAAATATTTTTAAAATTTTATTTATAAAGCAAAAATAATTTTTAGAATTTTTATATATCATTATTAGAGAAATTCAAAAAACAATTGTAAAATCAAAGGATTTGTCAGACATTCGAGTTTGAATTGATTTTTTTTCTCTTCTAATAAAACCATCTTTGAAAACAACATATTTAGAAAATATAAAATATTAGAAATTACAATTGAATTTTTATGGAGAAGCTTACGTTATATTTAGAAGAAAAAAAAAAGAATCTAAAATTTTGTTTTTAAAAAAGATTCTTTAACAAAAATTTTATATTTTTAATATGTTTTCAGTGGGAAGTAAAATTCACTTAAAATTTATAATTAGATATTGCTTTAAAATCAATCTTATTTTTTTTTAAATCATATTTTTAAAATTAATTAAAATTGGAGTAACTAAATCTGTATAAAAGTTTAAAAAAAGTAAATATATAATAGGATAGAAATTTTTGTTTTCATCGATGGCCCTAATTTCATATAACAACTTATAATTCTAGTTATGAAAATTTATTTTCAAAACTGAATCTTAAAATTTTAAAATTTTTGCAAGACTACGTTAAATATTAAATATTGAGACATTGATTGAAAAAAAGTGGTATATATTGTAAAAATTTAGTGTTGTGGGCTACATTTATTAAACATAAAACTAAAAGAAGGTCTAGTAAGTTAAATTATTTAAGAAAAAAAAGAGGATCGCGTACAAATTTTGAAATGATATTTTTAAAACCTTTAATTAAATACTCTTAAATGAATATACATATTTAAAAAATAATATGTCAACCGATAGTATCCATGTTTTTCAATTATTTTAGAGCATTTTTCTCTTAACAAAAATATCTCAATCTTTAAAGATTCCTTTAATTAAATACTCTTAAATTAATATACATATTTAGAAAATAATATTGTAAAAATTTAATGGATTTAGGAAGATAAAGAGGAATGAGTTTATCTACAATCCATACATGACACATATATACTTTATTATTTTATAAAACTGTGAAGGTTTATATGAATTTGATTAGTCGTTAATTGATATAGACATAGCAAATTCATTACAACCGATTACAATATTTCGATAAAAGTTTTGAGACTATTTGATTACAAATATTTACAATATAACCGTCATCCTTTACTATCTACAAATTTTATAGGAATCTCGATCACAATTCAATGACTTCGATCTTAAATTTATTCAATGAGTTCCAACAAAATGCTAAACACTAATCTTCGATCTCTCTTTCTCTAACTTCCGATTTGGATCTCACTCTTTATTGTCCAACCGTAACTTCAATCTCACAACTTTCGATTTGGACCTCGCTTCTGATTTCGATCTCGCTCCTTCTTACCTATCCCTCCAAAATTATATTTCGGTTTTTGATTCAGATGAAAGAAGCAACGAATTGTATGGATGAAGTAAAATCAAATCATAATCACTTAAAATTAAAATTTAAGATGGGAGAAAATAATATCGTAGAAACTTACAATTGTAGATAAGAGAAGCCGATGATCGCGAATATATGAGAGAAGAGCTTCATTCATCTGAGTACCTAGTAGGGGATTCCTTAAAGATGGAAGAAAATAATATCATAGAAACTTACAATTGTAGAAGAAGAGAAGCCAGTGAGAGCACCCAATAGGAGATTTGCTAGTTCTCTCGTGAATAAGATTTGGGTAGGTGGAGTGATTGCTTCGTTCCAATATATATATATAGTCAGCATGGATATTCGCTTGAGAGATTTTGTAAACAATTTTGATTTGGTTTAATTGACTAAATAAGATTTGGTTTGTTTTAACTATCGTGATTTACGTAAACGTAATTGACATTCGTTAAAAAATATAATTCTAAAAAAATGATTTCCTTAGGGAAAACGTGGTTGACTTGATTTACGTTATATAAAAATACTAAATAAGATTTGGTTGGTTAGTTTTAAATTTTTTTAGATTTTGTTTTAGTAAAATATATTTATTGACTTAATTAGTGATTTAGTAATAGATTTAATTTGTGATATAATATCACAAATTATTATTTTTTAATTTAAATAAAAACAAAATTTAAATGTAGATTAATTTGCTAACAACTTTGAGATATAATATCATAAATAATTTTTTTTTAATATAAATGAAAACAAATTTGTTACAACTTTGAGAGATATTATCATTTCTTTTAAAAATAAAATTTGTAAAAACTTTTCTTATAAATTTTTTAACTTACGTTAATTCTGTGGGCGACACGTGGCATTAAAATTTCGTTGGGCTGAGGTTAATCGTGGGGGCGACATGTGACAATAGAGGTTTCTGCTTTAATATATATAAGATCTAAAAAATATGTAAAGATAAAAGAAATTAAAAAATGCAAAAATCATAATTAAAATCCTACATTAAATTCTAAAATTGTGAAATTTAACTTATGTTAAATTTATTTATTATAAAAAAAAAGAAATTTCGCGAGATGGACGGTGAAAGTTCTGAAAGTATCAACATTGTAAATTTATATGGATTTCCATTATAAGAAACAAAAATAAATATAAATTAGAAAATGTGAAATTTTATGGAAAATATACTATTATAGTGAAAAGGCTCTATCCGCTCTATGTAATGGATGGTATATTTACTGATATAATATAGTACTAGTGTATTACCCGCACTTTGTGCGGGATTGTATTTTAAATTTAATTTATAATAAATATCATGGAATATATTTAATTTAAGGTTCAAAGTTTAATAAAAAATTGTTGTGTAACAGTAATGATGCGTTACTTCATTCAACAATACTTATTTCTAACAAATGAATCTCAACAACTTATTCAGTTATTAAGTAATTGATTTTTTTAAATGATGATATAAATTTTTTTATTTAAATCTTTAACTTTTTTCGTGTTTTTAATTTTATAAATTTAAATTGTCTCACATATATTGTTAACTTTTTTTAAAAAAAATTCTAGCTATAAAATCTATTAGTTTTTAAGTAATTAAGAAACTTAATTAAGATTTTTGGGTTGTTGATTGCTAAAATGATACGTAGCAGTTAGAGTTCTCATAATTAGACACGTGAGATTAAGGGTCCGTTTGGGAACCATGAGCTTATTGTAGCTGAAGATGAAGTTGAAGCTTATAGAAGATGAAACTGAAGTTGAAGCTGATTAGCTGAAATAAGTAGCTGATTGAAAAAGCTGATTTATTTTCACAATTATGATGGGTGTTTGGGCGAACAAAGCTTATCGAAGCTGATCGAAACGTAAATTTACCAAAAAGGACATCACTCCATTTTTTTATTGAGTTTAATTAGATTCAAAAAATAAATATATTTCTATATAATTGTATTTTTATGTTACATGAGTTTCATTAATAATATTTTTTTGTGTAATAGTCATCATCCCATTTTTTTTAGTAAAAATATATTCTTAAATTTGGGATGAATTTTATTTAGCTATCATATATTTTTTTTATTTGATTTTCCTCATAAACATATGTAAAATATTTATGGCAAATTTTGATATACTATGCTTTTTTAAGTTTTTATAAAACAAACTATACCCCTATTTTTTTTACTATTTAATGAACTTAATTTACCTAATTAATTAACCTCATTCATTTACCCAAACTCAACTCCGTTCCGTTCATTCAATCACTTAACTACCAGAGAAACATTTCGCCCTTCCCTCGCCTCGCCTTCCCTTCGCCCGTTCGACTCCTCACCTTCATCAATCTGTGATTCATCATCTCTCTCGTAATCTCTCTCGTAATCTCCATATTCTTCATCTCTGATTCAGTATTCGTCACTTTCCGGCCATCTCCTCACTTGTTCTTTGTTTTTCGTCTTTGTTTTTACCCCAAACACACCACAATCCTTTCGAGTTTTTGTAAACCCTAAGAAATTGAAAATGTCGACTCGATCAAAGGTTGCTGCCAACAAATCGTCCTGTGATGCTCCTACCTTCAACCTTCTGACTCCTACGCCTCCTTTACCTGTTGAAGATGCCACACCAAACGAAGGCGATGATTCTGCTGTCTCTCATGATGAATCATGCCTTCAGATTTAGTATCTGGTGGTCCTCAACCAGTCGATATACCTATGGTTAGTATTGCTTTGATACTCTTTCAGGTTTTATGGTATTATAGTTTCTGGTGATTGTTCATATTAGGGTTTGTAAGTTTAATCATCGTTTTTGGTATCTATTTTGATATGGTTTGTTCTATGTTTGTTTCGTCTTTATATTTGCATGACTTTTCTGGTATGTTTGTATGTTATTACATTTTCTGGTATGTTATTGGTTTCAAGTTTTCTGGTCTTTCCTTTAGCTAATGTTTCTGGTAAGTGTTTATTAGAAGTTCTGGTATGTTATTCTGGTAATTTTAAGTTTCTGGTAAGTTTCTGTGATTTGTTCATATGATGTTTAATGTTTTCTGGTATTCGAAGTTCTGGTATGTTATTCTGGTATGTTATTTGTTTCTGGTATTAGATGTTCTAGTTAGGGTTTCTGGTATTTGTTTTATTTATTAATGTTTTCTTGTATTTGTTCATATGAGGTTTTTATATTACTTTCTGGTATTTCATGTTGATTTATATATTGACATTATTTTCTGGTATGTTTACACAGGCTGCTGAGGAAAGCGTTAGTTATGGACATGAAGAGTCCAATGTAAGTTGAATGGCTGATATGAGTTTCTGATTTGTTCTTGACTGTTTTTCTTGTATTAACAATCTTATTTCCTTTACTAGTTAATGTACAGATTTGATGAAAACCCACAATACGAGGCAGCACGTATAACTGTCTTGTCTCGTGTCAACATGGTTAAATTTTTACTTGAAGGGTTGGATGCCAATGGGCAAGAAATGTTCAAAAACTCTATTTTTTCATCTGTCATCTCCCTCTGTACCAATCTCAAACCTTCAAACCAATTAATACACTTCATGCTTCTGCATGAGGTTCAAACTGACCGCAAACACTCAATGTGGTTTGCAATCAACAAAACCTTGCTTAGGTATATATTAACTATACACCTAACCTTTTCAGTTCAGATTGTTACCTCTATTTTACTTTCTATTGTTAATGTGTTTCTATCTTTTTTTGTTGTGTATTTTTGTTCATAAGGTTTGGCTTAAGCGAGTTTTCAGAAATTACCGGCCTTGAGTGTCGGTTCCATGTGTACAACGAAGAAGAAAATGTCGACATGAAGGAGTTGTTCGGCATGCCCAAGTGCAAATTGGATCAATTGGAGGAAAAATATTCAAAGCTGGAAAAAAATGATGAAAGGAAATTCAAGATGGCTCTGTTGCTGTTTATTGAATTTGTTTTGCTTGGTAATGACAAGAAGAAGTTCGTCTCCAATCTTCCTCTATCGCTTCTGAAGGACATGGATGCCTTTAACTCTTATTCATGGGGGCGCCTTGTCTTTAATAAGACACTTGACAACCTGAGGGATTGTGAGCCAACAAAGTATAGGGCATCCGGAAATTACTGCCTTTCTGGTTTCCCTTTGGCATTCCAGGTATGCTTCTGGTTTTCCATTTATGTGTCTCTGGTATGTTTATATTTGTTATTTTTGTTATGGTTTACGTCTTTGGTATGCTTGTTATTCATTCATTTTCCTTTGGTATAAGTAATTAGTTACCAGAAATGATACTTTTGTGATTTTATGGTATGCTTTATTGCATTAGCATTTCTGGTTTTTGTTTCTGGTTTTTTATTCTTGTATTTTGTTTTAATGTATTAGATTCTGGTATGATTGTGTATGTTGTATAATTGAGTTCTGTGAAGTATTGCTTTGTTTCTGGTATGTTCTGAATTTTATACTTTCTGGTATGAGTTTACTTGCTTTCTGGTATGAGCAATTAGCTACCAGAAATATTAAGTTTGTGATTTATGGTATGCTTTATTTCAATAGCATTTCTAGTATATCTTTCTAGTTTGTGTTTTATAATTGAGTTTACTTGATTTCTGGTTTTCTGATATGCATTTGTGGTTTCATTTTCTGGTATGATATTATTTTATTAGTATTATATTATTTATTGGTTTGAGTTTCTGGTATGGTTTATTCATTTGTTTTCCTTTCTATATTATGCAGGTTTTCATCCTTGACTCTCTCCCCACACTGGCATCTTTGTTTGCCACATGTGTTAATGAAGAAGTAACCCCACTTTGTCTTAAGTGGGTTTCATCAACAAAGGGGAAAATGAAATGCAGCTTCCAGACAATAAAGGATACAGCGTCATCGGTGGCTCAAGATGACATCAAAACTATCCCCCTCAACCTAGAAGACCCAGAAACCGAGGATGACTACAAATGGTGGGGGGATGAAGTTTTGGACCCAGCTGGCTATCTTTGTCATCTTTTCAAAGTAGGGTTCCACAATGTACGTGTATCCAGGCCTGGAGGGCATAATGTCAAGGCTATCAAGGAAGTCCCAAAGAAGGAGGAATCCGAGAGTGATGACTTTGCTACTCCTCCTCCTCCTCCTCCTCGTCATATTTTGAGGTTGCCAAGACCACAAAAGGTTGTTAAGAAAGAAGATGTCCCAAAGAAAAGGAAAATTGAAGAGGGAAGTAAAAGGTATCTCAATACATTTCATATTCAATCTATATTTTAATAATGTTGCATTAGTTTCTGTTATACTAGTTTCTTTAGTTTTATTGTATGACTGCTTTTTTGCTTTCTGGTCTGTGCCTGTTAGTTTCTGGTATGCTTATAATATAACTTCTGGTATTAGTTTCTGTTTTATTTTTCTGGTATACATGCTTTGTTACTTTCTGGTATGTGTCTTTTTGTTTCTGGTTTTTGTTTTATGTTAATTCTGGTATACTTTTTTCCTTACATTCTTGTATTAGATTTAATATGTTTTCTGGTATGATATTTTTAATCTTTGTTTCCTGTGTACATTGTTATGTTTTATTTGGTTTTTGTTTCTGGTATGTTATTGATTTACTTAATAATGTTTGTTTTTCCTAATGTAGGGCTGCATCTAAGAAGCCTAAGAGAGAACAGATTGTAGAGGAAGTATCATGGTAAACTGAAGTTGAATATGTATTTATATTATCATACCAGAATACTTAATATTTACAAAATTTGTTCTATTGTTTTAGCCCTGAAGAAGACATACTGGCAGTGGCTACACCTCCAGTTGTTGTTGCACCTTCTAGCACTGTTGGGATTGTTGTTGTTCCAGAAATGGATAGCATTGTCCCTACAGATGCTTTGGTTGCACCACCTCTGCCTGATCCCACCACCTCCAATTCTGAAGCTGTGGTTGAACCACCTGTCCCTGATCCGACCTCTTCCAACACAGAAGCTGTGGTTGCACCATCTGTATCTGATCCCACAACCTCCACTATTTCTACCACAAAAATGTAGTTGATATTTTACATACCATAATTTATTAGTTTCAAATGCTTATTTGATCTCGCATTTTTAATCTTTTATTATGTTAATGTATAGTGTGCCTGATTGGGTTGAAGACTTAAAGAAACAACTACAAGCCCAAAATCAATTGCTTTCTGAGTTGGTCAAGAAGGTTGAGCAACAAGATGCCACTATCAACCAAGTTGTTATGAGGCAGAAGGCACAAACGATGACAGAACACAGAATAGAAAGTCAATGTTTCAGGCTCATCACTAATGTTCAAAGGTTGGCCGGTTCTTCTAAAGGTACCAAAGCCTCTAGAAAACTGGCCTCCCAACCTCCAGCTGATGCTCCTAAGTTAGAAGTTCTTGGGGTTTCTTCAAGTTCTGAAGAGACGGTATCTACAGAAAAGTCAATGCCCCAGTCTCAGTCCCAGCCCGAGCCCAAGGAGGAAGCTGAAGTTGATCAGCCAAAGGAAGAAGCTGTGGAAGAGGTATAATACACTACTATTCTTCATGTGTTTTGTTTCTGTGTATATTTATTAATGTTTGTGTTATGTTGTTGTTCTGGTACAGAAACCACTACCAGAGGTAGATGTGAAAGGGAAAGGGAAAGTTAAAACCAGAGGACCGAGGAGAATGGGTTTACGTGAAAAGAAACCCAGCGACCTTGTTGTATCACCGTATGTTGTCCCAGTAAAAATCCCCAAGCCCCCCAAGCATTGTTTCTTGAGCAAGAAAGATAGAGATGCTTTTTATGCTTGGTACCTTAACCCGAAGACTAAAAAAGACCTTATTACTGGATTTCAACATGAAGCAAATAAAGAACACTTCAAGCTCTTACTCCAAAAAACTGGCTGGTTGTGGGATTATGTAAGTTAACACTAACCTTACTTTTTTTAAGTTAATAATTTCTGGTATTATGTTTTCTGGTATGACTTTCTAAAACTAGCTACTGATGTGTTTCTGGTAAGATGTTGTTTGTACATTTTGTTTTTACAATTTCTGGTATGCTGTGTTGTACTGCTTTCTGGTATTAGCTACTTGTATAAGAGTCTGGTATGATTGTATTTTTGCTTCTTTTTTCTGGTATTATGTATTTCATTAGTTTTATGGTATGTAATTCTTTCATTTTGCCATAAACTATCATTTGACTTCCTTAGATGATTTATTACTTGAGCATTCTGGTATTTGTTTATTTTTTGTGTTTCTGGTATGATGTGTTTTCATGTATTTGTATCTTGCCTGATGGTTATCATGTCTTGAATTCTGGTATGAACTTTTTATGTTTTTCTGGTATTATTCTCATATTTGCTCTGGTATTGAATTATTAGTTTTTTTCCCTACTTTACAGCAACTGGATGAAATGATTACATACCTCCGAAAAGCTGTAATTGAGTATCCAGAGGTTTATCGCCGTATTACCATTGTTCCCGTACCCTTCGTCGACTACTTCAACGATGTGCGTTATAAACAATTCTTAGAGTTGAAAGAAACAGGGACTTTTAATTACGGTGAAGAAATTGCATGTTATATACTTGGACTTGATCCTCCCTTTTTTAGCAAGAGCTTTTTTGAAGTCGATACAATATACACTGCCATCAACACCTGTGGTAAACACTGGATAGCACTACAGATTGATTTACTTAAATGGTGTGTTGTTGTATATGACTCAATTGTGGACTGTATGTCTGATGGGGACTTGAAAGCTTTGCTCACCCCATTCCTTGTTATGTTTCCTTATATTCTGAAACTTAATGGAGAATTTGTGAGGTTTGGGGACAATCTTGATAAGCCATTGGATTATGTTCGAAAGACAGCCAAAGAAGTTCCACAGAACAATCCAAGGTGATTTTTACAATACTAGTCATATGTTTCTGGTATGTTCATTAGTATGATGTTTTGGAAAAACACTTATATAATATTTTGTCTACAATTGCAGTGGAAGCTATGGTGTATTCACAATCAAGCACATTCAGTATTTGTCGTCTGGACGAACTGATTTGTCAAACATATACCAAGAATGGGTTCCAGCTTTCAGGGAACAATTCTGTTCTATTTTGTACCATAGGGAGTGGGTGAAACCCCACGAGTCCCTTTGAAACTTAATCTGTCCAAAATGATGTATTTGACTCTTGCTAAACTTGTACTTTGGTATTGACTAACTCTGTTGTAATATATTAACTCTTTTGTAATATAATTTACCAGAAGTTTTTATGTTGCTATTTACCAGAAGTGTTTATGTTAATATAGTTTCTTTACCAGAAGTGTTTATGTTGCTATTTTGGATTCTGGTATTTCATTTAAGTCCCTCTGGTATGATTATATCTGGTATTTCTTTGTTATTTTTTATGCTTCTGGTATGATTGTTTTTCACATATGTGCCTCTGGTATGAGTAATTGTTTACCAGAAACGTTTATTTTGTGATTTTCTGGTATGATATATTGCTTTTGTATTTCTGGTATGTGTTTCTGGTATGTGTTTCTTGTAGTTTGTTTCATATGTTTGATTCTGGTATGATTATTTGTTTACCAGAAACATTCAATTTGTGATTTTCTTGCCTATGCTTTCTGGTATTCATGTAAATAGCCTAATGGTATACTTTTATTTAATTCTGGTATGAGTTTTTTTATTTAGTTTTTGTTATTACCTATTGTTTTGATTCTGGTAAGTGGACATTTACACATAAAACAAACATATATTTATATAGTAACTGTTTTCTACATATCTGATAATGACAAATAAGCAAAATTAGTATTTCTGGTATGTGTCTTCATTCTTTCTCCATTGGTTGATTTCGGCAAGTTTTTTTGTTATGGCCTATCCTGCCGCAACAGCTGCATTTCTTCTTCTTGCTTCCTTCCATTGATCCCCGTATCCTAGCTTTAGGCAATCTTCCTATTCTCTTCCTCTTTATTGGAGGGTTGCATTCAATAGATGTAATGCAACTTGGAATCTCACAATGCTCATGATCTACAATTGGGTATATTGTCTCCTCATATGCAGTGTTCCAATATTCAGTGCTGTAATATTTACTTACCAGAGAAGCCGGATTCATCTTCGCCATCTTTGTTGCAGCTATTGCATGAACACATGGTATTTCCTCAATATCAAATTCCTTGCAAGTGCAACTCCTATCCACTAAACACACAACTTCCCTTTCCTGGTTCCATTGTATCTCAAACAACAGCCTTTTCGCATCAAGCACATAGCATCCATACTTTGTTGCCTCTCCATATTTAGCTTGTATCAGGGCATCAACGTTTGGTGTTGTCATTTCTGTACATGATTCAGCACTTTGCCTTCGCGTTGCAAACCATCTACCCACTGTCTGTCTGATAACATCAATGAGGGCAAGCACTGGATAATCTCTTGCATCACACAGTACACTATTTATACATTCTGCATTGTTGCTTGTCATAATGTTATAACGTTTTGCGTTGCAAAAAGCTCGGGACCAAGCAGCAAATCCAATTTCTTCCAATAGTTGTGCAACTACTACCTTCTCCTACAAACATTAGCAGGTACACATGAAGTTATATACAATACCAGAAAAAACATACCATACATCTAACATGTTTCAATACCAGAAAAAGGTAATACCATAATCATTGATCATCAATAATATTGTTGAATACCAGAAACATATCATGTATGATACCAGAAACAATCACAAAAAGCATACCAGAATTCATACTAGAGATTAAATTTAATACCAGAAACTATAATTTTCATACGACAAACCTAACCTACGTTCATACCAGAAACATTCATACCAGAAACACTATAAATGAGAGATAAGGGACAATACCAGAAATAAAATAAACCACCAGAATTGAAATACCAGAAGCATAATGTGATTGCATACCAGAAAATAATAAAAACCAGAATTAGCATACCATCTTTATATTTTCAAACAGTTGAAGACACTTATCCTTTCTGTAGCACCTAGCCGCATCCACGAACATTTGTTGAACTATATTCTTGGTTGATTTTTTCTTGATGTTCCCTTTCAAGTGGTACATGCAAACTCTATGAGATGCTTTTGTGTAGTGCTTAGCAATACCATTCTTGATTGACATGTGTCTGTCCGATATAAATAGTTGTTCCTCGGTATCAGGGACAAACTTGTGTATATGATAGAAGAAGAAATCATACGAGTCATCACATTCATGATCAACAATTGCAAATGCTAGGGGGTATATTTGTTGGTTTGCATCTTGTGCTGTTGCAAGCAATAGCACCCCACCATATCGTCCTTTTAAAAATGTTCCGTCAACTGATATGACCTTAAACAACAACAACCAAAAATCAATTAGTTTTCTGGTATACCAGAAATTGATAATAGTCATACCAGACACTTAATTGTTCAAATATATATAATACTATACCAGAAAAGAGCATACCAGAAAGATAATTCTACTGCTTACCAGAAACACAACATAACTACCAGAATCTAACAATACCAGACACTAGTTATACAAACCAGAAAAGAGCATACCAGAAAGATAATTCTACTGCTTACCAGAATCTAACAATACCAGACACTGGTTATACAAACCAAAAAAGAGCATACCAGAACGATAATTCTACTGCTTACCAGAAACACAACATAACTACCAGAATCTATATCATTCATGCATAATTTATAATACCAGAGGCATAACTTTATTACATACCAGAAGAAGGATAATACCTTTCTCATTACTGAATATCCTTTGATTGATTGTCCCAAAGCAAAGAAGACATACTTGAATTTGTTTTCATCATCCAATTGCGGAGCTACAATAGTGTTCGGATTTGCCTCTTGCAATCGATGTAAGTACACTGACACACCCTTGTAGTTCTCTTCATTTGTTCCTCTTATATTGTCCTTGACAGCCTCTTGTGCCATCCAGCATTTCCAGTAGCTAGCTTCTAAGCAATGCTCGTTTCTCAAAATTCCAATAATTGTCTTAGGCTCGGGGAGTTTATGTGTATTAGCATACCTGAATAACATAAACAATATGATTTGAATGTATTACATACCAGAATGGAAGAAAAAAATATAGAATTGAATATTATATGTGATAATAAGGAATGGACTTACATTTTTGCAACTATTTCAGCAATGACAGGATATGAGACCTTTCTGCGATAATTTCTTCTGGTATGGAATGAACAAGTGTGCTCTCTGGTATACTTTGTTAGTGTAAACACTTTTGATTTTTTGATTTTTGAGAACCGCACACGCCACTTACAATCTTTATCCAGACATCGCGCAAGAATAGCAAGCTTGATAGACTTTGTTATTCTGTATTGTGTACATTCGGCAACAGCATTCAAACACAATGCATTTTCACTGCGTTTTTATCCTTGAACTTTTGTCCAAGCTTAAGACCCCATTGAGTTTCTTCAGGTTCAACTTCAGTGATTGCATAGCTATTCTCTGTTTCTATTTCAGTCACACTGGGAGCAGGAACAATGGCAGTGTGTGGATGATATTCATTAATTTCTTCAATTTCTGGTATAATAATTGTAGACTTTAATCTCACACACAATGGCACACTCCAGCATGGTTGAGTCATTTGATTAACTTCAACAAAATCCTCGAAATCTTCTACTGTCTCAATATCAAACGGTTGCAACGCTTTATTTAAGGTATTCTTGTATGTAAGTTCCAATTTGTTCAGTGTCTCATCTACTTGAAAACGTTTGGCAATCAACATCCTAATTTCTGGTATGCTAACTGGATCTCCCACAGTTATGGGTTTGCACACTACTTTATCCCCTAAATATGTCCATTCATTTCCCACAGATTTCCACTCTCCTCCACAATAAACTACAATTTGTAACTGAGTCATGGCTAACAAGTTCTGTATATACTAGAAAAAAAACTAGTATAAGGATACCAGAAGTTAAAAGTATACCAAATTATGCACAACATCACAAATACCAGAAATTAAAGTATACCAGAATTATGCACAACACCACAAATACCAGAAGTTAAAGTATACCAGAAATTATACCAGAACTCATTAATTCATACCAGAATTATTCATAACACACAAATACCAGAGTATTAATGATACCAGAAAAACATTTATCATACTACAAAAGAGAGTATACCAGAACTCATTGATTGATACCAGAATTAATGATACCAGAAAGATAATTATCATACTACAAAGGAGATTATACCAGAACTCATTAATTCATACCAGAATTATGCACAACACCACAAATACCAGAATATTAATGATACCAGAAAAACATTTATCATACTACAAAAGAGAGTATACCAGAACTCATTGATTGATACCAGAATTAATGATACCAGAAAGATAATTATCATACTACAAAGGAGATTATACCAGAACTCATTAATTCATACTAGAATTATGCACAACACCACAAATACCAGAATTTCAAGTATACCAGATGTTGAAGTAAACCAGAATTATGCACAAGAACATAAATACTAGAAGATCTTGTATACCAGACGTTCAAGTATACCATAATTATGCACAACTCAACAAATACCAAAGAATTAATGATACCAGAACTCATTTTTTCATATCAGAATTAAGAAAACAAACTAGCAACAATGATTATACCAGAATCGTAACACACTCATTCATACCAGAAACATACTAGAAACATAATTTAAAACAAAATCAAATCTGTCAATACCTTATACCAGAAATACAAGAATCTGATTAAAATATCACAATGGTGAACACAATACCAGAATAATACTGAAGAAGATGTCGAGAGAGAGAGAGTAGAATATTGTTAAAGAGATACCTGTTAGATCGAAGCGAATTCTGGTATTTGAAGTCTTGGATCCCAAATCGATTGCGTTGTATTCGTTTCTGGTGTTTGATTGATTGATACGAGAGAAGATTACTCGATCGATGTCGATTGTGAGAGATAAGAGAGAAAGTAATTGTGATACCAGAGAAGCTTGCGAGAAGGGCGAGATCGAAGGAGGAGAATATTGGATTCTGAAATCGAGATCGAGAAGAGGAGAAGAGTGGATTTTGAGATCGAGATCGAGATCGAGAGAGGAGGAGAAGAAACCAGATTGGGTTTCTTTGCTTGTAACAGAAAAGAGAGAGAATTTGGGGATTTACCTGATTATTATGGTAATTAATTATCCTTGAACGGTAAATATGGTTTTGGGTATATTTTGTTGATGGAAAATATGAAAAAGCCTACTTTGTATCCCTATTTCTTAAAAAAGCCTAGTTAGCAAATTTGCCCAATATTTATTAATGGTTTTATTCAATATAATTTTGAAATATAAACATAATTATAGTAATTTGATTTTTTTTTCATTACTGTTTAAGTTGAGATAAAAATAATTAAGATTTAATATTTTAAATAAATTGTAATGAGGGTAGTGAAGTAATTTTGTCCTCCATAATCTTGTTTCATCTCCATCATCTCCTTTGGGGTAGATGAATTTTTTCTCAAAATTTCATCTTTCATCATCTTCGATAATCTCCCATCATCTTCAATCATCTAGACTCCCAAACACCCACTTTTCTACTTTCAAAAATTTTATCATCTCCATCATCTCCATAAGGTTAATAAGCTATCAAATAAATGGTTCCCAAACACACCCTAAGTGTTTCTCCTATAATATATATAAGATAAATTAGATATAGTTAGGTCTATCATGTCATGACTAATTTTAAAAATTAAAGATCAGATGTGAAAAGTAAAATAAAAATAATTTGTTAAACTTTTCAAAGTAATGTTGAGATTGCTACACAAAATAATAATGTGAATATAAAATTAGTTTTAATGTTTAGGAAGGTAATTTTATGGTTTTGATATAAATCTGCTCCGTAATAAGTTATTTTTATAACTTCTCTTCTATTCGTGGATGATTTTAGTGTAGAGTCAGATCCTTCTTAATTACTTGCCATTTAGAAAATCAATTTAATGTGTGTTTGAAATTCTTACTTTCGGTGATGGACTTTTCATCTTTTTATTTTTGTTGAGAAGTTCCCACATCAAATACGTGATATAACATAGATGAAATTATATAGTATATAAGAGGAGAACAAGCCAAGGAATGGGTCGGTGGAAACAGCCTGAAACGGAGGTTGATCCGTCGGTGGAGGATTCATGCCGGAATTCAGAGTTCCACTGGATATAGAGAGAAAAAAGGGAGAGAGAAAATAAAGGGAGTTTTTCGCAAGGTGGAACTTTGGGGTTTTTTAAATGAAAGTAGAGTGAAGAGGAGTTTGAAATTTAGAAGTGTGAATTGGGTTGTACATCTCTGATAGAATTTTGTAAATCCCAACCTTATTTTTTAAACTATATAAGACACGGAAATTGGAAGTGATCATGTGAGATTTAGGTAGATAAAAGTGTAGTTACAAATAAATGATTCGAAGGACTTCAAGGTTTTGTGAGGCTGGATAAGGACGGTTTGTTTGGAGGGTGCAAGAATTTTTTTTTACTTTTGGTTACTCAGAACAACTGGTTAGATAAAAAAACGCGCAAGATTTTTTTGTTTTGGTTACATTAAAACAATTGGTTAGATAAAATTTTAGAGGAAATACTTTGATGGCACAAAAAATATATGACGGGTTTTTTTTGGAGGATGTAAGATTTTTTTGTTTTGTTACATTAGAACAATTGGTTAGATAAAAAAAACATTTTCTAGAGGAGAAAATGCTTTGATGGCACAAAAAAACATATGACGGATTTGTTCGGAGGATGCAAGAATTTTTTGTTTAGATAAAAAAAGCTTGCATAAAGGAGAAAATGCTTTAGGGTCAAACAAACTCATTTGTTTATTATTCAAGTCCAGTCTAATCAAATCTTTTACTTAGTGAGTTTAGAAGACAAACACTCTCTCACCCTTCAAACTAGTTCGACTAATTAAACATGTGCATTCTATTGTTTTTTTTTTTTGTAAAGTTATACTTAAAACTGAATGTAATTTTAATGCATAGTGTTAATACACAATTTCAATTACAAAATGTTAATGCACACTTAAATTACAGTATTAAATAATGTAATTAACAATATCAGTCATTTCCTAACTACACAAGTAAAAAAGGTCCGTTGTTTACACATGATCGAGTTACACAAGCACAATCGAGTTACACAAACCCAAAAGTCTGTCGTTTACACAAGGTTGAGTTACACAAGTTCAAGTCCAATCGAGTTACACAAGTCCAAGCTCAATCGAGTTATACAAGCCCAAAAGTCCTTCGTACACACAATTAAAAGTTTGGATATTTTGTGTGATTATAAACTTAGGTAATATATTGTAATTATTCAACTCAAGACATTTGGTACACTTTCAAAAGTTTTGGGTTATTTTCGTAAATATAAACTGGGCCAATATTTGTAATTATCCTTTTAAGGACATATTTGCAAATTCTAAAAATGTAAGCATTAACGTAGTTAAGAAGTATAGGTGCCCCTTTGTAGTTTACTCAAAAATGGAAGGAAAAAAAAACATAATTCCACTGGTATTTCACAAGAAGACAAAGGCAAGGATCTGGCCGGCGCAAAGGTTGTCTGTTGGCGGTGTCAGGCGAGTCTGTTGGCGATCAACGACGATGCACTTCGATAGTTCTGGCCGCACACTCTTCTTCTCTCGCACATCTCCGCGTACTACTCTTCTCCGTGAACTTCAAGGCTCTCGCCGGTGCGAGGCTTGTCTGCTGGCAACCGGAGACGGTGTTTTGCGCTTCGACATTTCCGGTCAACGAAATGGGAAGGAGATGCACGGAACCGACTGGGGCTCGGCGGTTTTAGTTCTTTAACTTCTGTCTGGATTGCCTGCTGAGTACAATGCTACTTCCAGTTATATTCAGCAATCAGATCCGTTGCCGACGTTCCAAAAGGCATGTTCGCAACTCATTTTAGAAGAAACTCGGATGGCAAACCAACGTTCGGCAAGAAAGGATTCCACCGCCGTGCATACCTTCACGGGTGGGGAGCCGACAACCCCAACCAATCCACCGCCGCCCAGCCCAACGGGTCTTCTCGCCACCGAGGACGTGGAGGGAAAGGGCGTGGCCGCCTTGGCGCCGGAGCACTACAACACCAACAGCCGGCTATGTTTGCATTCCATCCTCAATTTGGTTGGCTCCCATTCACAGTTGGGTCCAACCACAATCAGGCCCACTGGCTTTCAACCCAACAAGCCCGTCAACAAACCTTCTCCAACCCACAGACTAATCAGCAGGGTATTTTGGGCCAGTTTCCAGCACAACCCGCCGGACACCATCAAGCCCATTTCCACGCTGTTGGCGATCCACAACAACCCACGACTGTTGATCAGGCTTTTTTTTCGATGACGTTAAATCCCGCGGATAATCTTTGTTACATGGACATGGGTGATACATCTCACATGACCAACTCATCAGGTAACCTCTCGTCCATTTCATATAATGGTTTTTTAAATTCCATAATTGTTGAAAATGGCATGCGGATACCATCTACAGGTCTTGGTGAAGCCAAACTTCGCACTTTTACCCATACCCTCCAATTATCCAACATCCTCCCCGCTCCTCAAATTATTAAAAACCTCGTTTTTGTTCGTCGTTTCACCATAGATAACCATGCTAGTGTTGAATTTGACCCGTTTTGTTTTTCTGTGAAGGATTTATAAACAGGAACAACCCGCCTGAGATGCAATAGCTCCGAGAATCATTATCTAGTTACCACCAGTTCTGCGTTAGCTCATGCTCTTTCAGCTCGGTCCTCGAGTCTCTATAGCATGCTCATTTGGGTCATCCTGGCACGCTAGTTCTAGATAGTCTTAGGATTTTTCTTTTCTCCCCATTAATAAGGAGTGTACCTCCATGATAACAAGATTTATGACTTAGGATTAGGTAGTCATTTAGATAGATTTGTCATTCATTCGTGCAAGTTTTGGCATTGATTCATGACGAATTCGCTTAATTCACGCACATTTCTAGAAAAGACGTCTACACTACCTTTTATCGGTTTTGTAGGTAATTCGGGGATCTATTGGACGTTAATCGATACATTTGAGGGCCAAGCCTCATGATGGTACACATCCAAAGCTTTGGAGGAGCATAATTGGAGCAACAAAGGACACAAAGACCACTATTGGTGCAAGCAATGGATCAACTCATGGCTAAACGAGCATAACAAGTTTCTGCTGAAGAAAATCGGACCAGCAAGCAGCTAAATCGGCCGATTTATTGCTCTGGGTCGATTTTTAGGCCTTTGACAGCTTAAAGCCACGTGTCCCACGATCTCTTGCCCGTCCTTGCTCTTGGTGGAGAATATAAGTGGTCCTGTAGGTGGTTGCTGAGCATCTCTCCTCTCCCACACTCTCATTGACAGCTCATTTGATCTTGGAGAAAGATTGGAGGAGAAGAAAAGCTCTCAAAGATTGAAGGAAGAAGAAGAAGACCATTCTAAGAGTTTAGAGGGATTTTGAGTGATTTTGCAATCTTGGATTGAAGAACTAATTACAAGGATTGTTAAGAACGTTTTGAATCTTCATTTTAGAGTTTGTAAGTCTTGCTACAACTTGGATTTGGCTGAGATTTATTGATTTTGCTTACTCATCTTTCATTACTCATCTATGAACACCATGTATGCTTGTTTGATGATTTCGGATCTTGATATGCATATTATTGGCTAGTTTCTTGTGATTTTAGAGTGATGGATTGATGGTTATGGCTTAGGTGATGATAGGATGGACTTATATGTTAGTTTAGGATGATTTGTATGCACGAAACCCACCCCAGGAAGAAAAATCGACCTGTTCATCAGATAAATCGGCCGATTTATCTGTAGAACAGCCCGATTTATTCTCCTGTTGCTCTTTAAATGATAAATCTGCATGTTGGGGTCCTTGGTTGTTTAAATCCTAGTGTTTATTAAGCCTAATTTAGCTTAGAATCACCTAATGCTACCAACCTAAGTGAGGGAAGAGATCTACCCGATGATTTCCGATCTTAGATACCTAAGATGATGAATGCTAGGTAGTAGTGAGCCTCATAAGCCGCTATTGGATTGAGTGTGCTAGGATTATTGCTTGAGATTTCCCTATTCCGAGACTTACCCGGTAAGGAGAGGTTTACCCTTAAGTAGTATCTAGTTTGTGTGGAATTCCTTACTCTAACCCCTAGAGACTTACCCGGTAATAGGAGTTTGATGCGGGATTAGTGAAGTGAGAGACCTACCCGGTAATTGCTTCCATTAGCGAAACATTCTTTCCCCAATACCGCAACTTGTCCTTAGAACCCTTAGAACCTTGAGTCCAATGCCATAACCGGAAATCTTGACCTCTAGAATCTACTTTTCTCTCTTGATCATATACTTGTGTTTTGCGTTACTTACTCGTTTGCTAGCTCAATTTGTTAGTTGTTTTATCACCTTGCTTGACTTGTGATCTTTGTTTGATCACCACAAAAACCAACAAAAACATTGCGTTTTCCATTTTCTTTATTCCTCATCTTATCTTAGTCTAGATTTACACTATCTTTGATCATTCCTTACTCGATTTCACCTTAGTCTTTGTGTTCGACCTCGGAATACTTACCTTTCTACAAACGTCCCGTACACTGCGGGTTCGCTAGGGGTTAGGATAAATATAACGAGTATAAATTTAAGACTTATTGCGTGCACATCACATCTATTCCTAGACGTAACAAGTTTTTGGCGCCGTTGCCGGGGACTAGGTCTAGATTGAGTCTATTCGTGATTGTTTATAGTGTAGATCTTTCTTGTTGCTTTTGATCTCTCTTTGGTGTGTGTGTTTGCTTTTCAGGACATCTATTACTCTTTAGGTGTATGCGAAGATCTCGTGGCAAGGATTTAGCTCCATTCGATCCCGAACCGGAGAAAACCCTTCGATCTAGGTCCAAGAACATCCGAAAAGAGAAAGAGATGGCCGGAAGGAACCTCCAAGCTGAGTTGGATGAAGCCTTAGAGCAAATAAGGCTAAGAGATGAGCTCTTGGAGGAAGAAAGGAGACTTGCCAATGAGAGGCAAGAGGAAACTAGGAGGGAGATTGAGGAGATTAGGCAAGCCCTTGTTCAAGGAGAGCTTAATCGCCGACAACCTCCACCTCCTCCACCACCGGTGGAACAACCGCAGCCGGCGGCTAATGTTAGGGTTGTGCCCATTGCCATTGAAGAGCCACAAACCCTAGGGAGACGAATGGATCCGGCACAAAGAGCACACCGTCCGGGTGTGAACTTAGGAGATCCCGCAGCCCACAACTATGAGCTCCACCCTCAAGTTCTACAAATGATCCGGCATAATCAATTTGGAGGGATGGAAGGAGAGTCTCCTCACCAACATTTGATGAACTACGAGATTTTGATGGAGACTCTTAGACCTCCAAGATTGGAGAGCAACAACCATAAGCTAAGGGCTTTCTCCTTCTCTCTTAAGGACAAGGCCTTGGCTTGGTATCAATCTATTCCGCAAGGGCGAGTTGGTACTTGGGAGGAGATGACAACCGAGTTTTTGACTAAGTTCTTCCCACCTTCCAAGACTACCGAATTAAGAGGGAAGATCAATGCCTTCGTGATGAAGGATAGAGAAAGTTTGTTCAAGTCTTGGGAGAGATTCAAAGACCTTCTCCTAGATTGTCCACACCATGGCATACCGAAAATTGAGCTATTGGAGATCTACTTCAAGGGACTTGATGAAGATAGCCAATTCAAGCTTCAATCCCTTTCCGGTGGGACTTTCATGGAGAAGCATGTAGATGATGCTTGGGAGTTTGTGGAAAAGCAAGCTCTTGTGATTGAGAAAAACTCCCATAGAAAGAGTGAAGGGAGAAAGGCGGGAGCATATGAGGTGAGTGAGGTCACCATGAGCAATTTCAAGCTTGACGCCATCAACAACGAGCTAAAGTCCTTGAGGGAGTTGTGTGCTACAACTTTGAAGAACCAAGCAACTCCTCAAGTGCTTCCACAAGCCAACCTATCTTCCAAGGAGGAGGATGTGAACTATATGGGAAGGGGCAACTACAACAACTACCAAGGCCCAAGGAACTTCAACAACAACCGGCAATTCAACAATTACCGGCCAAACCATAACCATCCCGGGTTTTCTTACTCTAACCCGGATGGAGCCTTGAACCCTCCCGCTTCTACAAGCACAACTCCACCACCAAGAGCTTCACAAGAACCTCCACCCGGATTCACTCAACCTCAAAAGGATAGAACCGAAATGATGTTTGAGCAATTGCTTGGAAGGTTGAGTGGTCTTGAGAGCACGGTGACTTCTATCTCAAAGGCTCAAAAGGTTTTGGAAGCACAAGTTTTCCAAAAGGCGGGTGAAGCACATAGAGATCCGGGAAAGCTTCCCGGAAGAACCGAAGAAAACCCAAGAGGCCAAGTGTTGGCTATTACAACAAGAAGTGGGTTAAGCATGAAGGATCCTTTGCCCAAGGAGAATGCTAAAGGGAAGCAAGTGGTGAATGAAGAAGAGACTTTGCAAGGAGATGGGGGCAAGAGCAAAGATGTAGAGCCAACCTATGTGGCACCACCTCCATACAAGCCACCACTACCGTTCCCTCAATCACGAGCAAGAGCTCGCTTGGACAATCACTTTGGTAAGTTCCTTGAACTAATGTCTAAATTGCATATTAACATTCCGTTCATGGATGCTATTTTAGGGATGCCGGCATATGGCAAGTTCTTGAAGGAAATACTCTCCAACAAAAGGAAGTTGGAGGAGTATGGTGAGATAAGGATGACTAAGAGATCCTCGGAGTTGATTCAAACGATGAAGGAGGAGATGCCTCCCAAGCTAAGGGATCCGGGATCCTTTTGTGTGCCAATCGGAGTAGGAGAAGTGAAGTATGATGCCCTATGTGATCTTGGGGCAAGTGTAAGCATCATCCCGCTTGCACTTTGCAACAAGGTTGGGCTAGGAGAGCCGAAGCCGGTCAAGATGACCCTTTACATGGCGGACCGCTCAATCACTCATCCGGTTGGGATCTTGGAAGACATCCCGGTGCAATTAGGGAAGTTCTATGTGCCCATAGACTTCGTTGTCTTGGATATCCCGGCGGACTATCCGGTTCCTATCATCTTGGGAAGACCTTTCCTAGCTACTTCCGGATGTCTAGTGGATTGCAAGAATGGGACTCTCTCTTTCAACATTGGAGAAGAGAACATCAAGTTCAAGCTGTCCACAATGATGAAAGGGCCAACCCTTGATGAGGATATATTCAACATAGTTGAAGAAGAGGAGTCTAGAGAGGTTGTGAGCTCAATCTTGCTCAAGGATCCGCTTGAGAGAGTTCTTAGCTCAAGCTTGATGGAAGAAGGAATTGAGGAGAGTAGCAATGAAGTAATCAAGGCCTTGAATGCATTGGACGAGCTACCAAGTGTTGGGTTTGAAGTGCTAGAAGAAGAGGAAAACTGCCAGAAAAATCGGACTGAAGGGCAAAAATCGGCCGATTTTTGTACTTATGCTGAAATTTCAGCCAGTTTTGCCAAAACAGAAACTCAGATCGACCCCCCTTCAGAAAAATCGACCGATTTTTCTTCCTGGGTCGATTTTTCTGAGTCTTTTCAGCATCAACCACTTGAGTGTGAGCAATCATCAAGGGACTTCAAGGAGGCTTCCATGGCTTTGCAATCATCTCAACCTACATTGTATGGATCGTCTCCAACCGAAAAAGGTCCTCCTCAACTTGATCTCAAACCTCTTCCTTCTCATTTAAAGTATGCTTTCCTTGGTTCAAATTCTACTTATCCGGTGATTGTGAATGCATCTTTGAATGATGATGAGCTTAATAGATTGTTGAATGAATTGAAACTGCATAGAAAGGCAATAGGATACACCATTGATGATCTTGTTGGCATCAAGCCCTCTTTGTGCATGCATAGGATAATGATGGAAGATAATCATAAACCCTCTATTGAACATCAAAGAAGATTGAATCCCATAATGAAAGAGGTAGTCAAAAAGGAAATCATTAAGTTGCTAGATGCGGGAATTATCTACCCTATCTCGGATAGTAAGTGGGTTAGCCCCGTTCATGTAGTACCTAAGAAGGGTGGGATGACCGTAGTAACCAATGAGAACAATGAACTAATCCCCACTAGAACGGTTACGGGATGGAGGATGTGCATTGATTATAGGAAGTTGAACATGGCCTCTAGGAAAGATCACTTCCCTCTCCCTTTCATTGACCAAATGCTAGAGAGATTAGCTCAACACTCTCATTTTTGCTACTTAGATGGTTATAGCGGATTCTTCCAAATCCCTATCCACCCCGATGACCAAGAGAAAACAACCTTTACATGTCCATGGGGTACTTTTGCATATAGGAGAATGCCATTTGGGTTGTGTAATGCACCCGCCACCTTCCAAAGGTGTATGATGGCTATCTTTTCGGAATACATAGAAAATATCATGGAAGTGTTCATGGATGATTTCTCTGTTTATGGTTCTTCTTTCGATGATTGCTTGGCTAACTTGTCACTAGTATTGCAAAGATGTGAGGAGACAAATCTTGTCTTGAATTGGGAAAAATGCCACTTCATGGTAAGTGAAGGTATCGTGTTAGGACACTTGGTGTCTAACCGTGGCATTGAGGTTGATAGGGCCAAGATTGAAACGATAGAGAAGTTGCCACCACCTACCTCGGTGAAAGGGGTAAGGAGTTTCTTAGGGCATGCCGGTTTTTACTGGAGGTTCATTCAAGATTTCTCTAAAATTTCTAAGCCCCTTACTAACCTACTAATGAAGGATGTTGAATTTGTTTTCTCCAAAGATTGCCTTGAGGCTTTTTGTAGGTTGAAGAACGCTTTGATCTCCGCACCCATCATCCAACCCCCGAATTGGAGCCTACCGTTTGAAATCATGCGTGATGCAAGCGATGTAGCCGTTGGGGCTGTCTTGGGGAAAAGGAAAGATGGGCGCACTCATGCCATTTATTATGCTAGCAAGACGCTAGATGATGCCCAACTTAACTATGCCACAACCGAGAAAGAGTTGCTAGCGGTAGTGTATGCCTTTGAGAAGTTTCGGTCATACCTTGTTGGAGCGAAGGTCATTGTTTATACGGATCATGCTACGATCCGTTATCTCCTTACCAAGAAGGATGCCAAGCCTAGGTTGATTCGGTGGATCCTTCTTCTTCAAGAATTTGACTTGGAAATCCGGGACAAGAAGGGGTCCGAGAACTCCGTGGCGGATCACCTTAGTAGACTCCCACCATTGGAGATTGAGAGAGATGACATCCCGATTGATGACTCATTCCGGGATGAGCAATTACAAATGGTGGAGGAATGCTTGTTCCAAGTGTCTAGAGGAAGTGAGTCATGGTATGCCGACATTGTGAACTATCTTGTGTGTGAGGAAGTGCCTCCCGGTTTGACATATGCCCAAAGGAAGAAGTTCTTCAAAGATGTGAGGCATTACTATCGGAGTGAACCACTTTTGTTCAAAAGAGGGCCGGATGGGATGTTTAGAAGATGCATACCGGAGGATGAGGTGGAGAGTGTGATCCGCCATTGTCATTCCTTGCCATGTGGAGGGCATGCTAGTGCACACAAGACATGTGCGAAAGTGCTACAATCGGGCTTCTTTTGGCCAAGTTTGTTCAAGGACGTGCAAGGCTTTGTGGTAGCTTGTGATGCTTGCCAAAGGACGGGCAACATCTCAAGGAGGAATGAGATGCCCTTGAACAACATCCAAGAGGTAGAGATATTTGATGTGTGGGGTGTGGACTTCATGGGACCCTTCCCTTCTTCATGTGGCAATCTCTACATCCTATTGGCGGTGGATTATGTGTCAAGATGGGTGGAGGCAATCGCCTCTCCTACAAATGATGCCAAGGTTGTGGTGCGGTTCTTCAACCGAGTGATCTTCCCTAGGTTTGGAACACCAAGGGTGATCATAAGTGATGGAGGGAAGCACTTCACCAATAGGAACTTTGGAGCACTTTTGGCTAAGTATGGGGTGACTCATAGGGTGGCAACACCTTACCATCCCCAAACTAGTGGCCAAGTGGAGATCTCCAACCGGGAGATCAAGGCCATTCTTGAGAAGACGGTATCAAGGACGAGAAAAGATTGGGCTATGAAGCTCGATGATGCCTTGTGGGCATATAGGACCGCCTTCAAAACACCAATTGGCACCACTCCTTACAAGTTGGTCTATGGAAAGTCTTGCCACCTTCCGGTAGAGATGGAGCATCGAGCATATTGGGCTATAAGGTGGCTAAATTTTGATCTCAAGGAGGCCGGAGAAAAGCGGTTGCTAGACATGAACGCCCTTGAGGAGATCCGGTTGGATGCATATGAGAATGCTCGGATCTACAAGGAGAGAACCAAGCGATGACATGATAAGAGGATCATCCCAAAGGAGTTGAGTGAAGGCGACCTTGTCCTTCTCTTCAACTCGAGGCTGCGGCTCTTCCCCGGAAAGCTCAAATCAAGATGGACCGGGCCATATGTGGTGAAGAAGATCTTTCTTCATGGAGCGGTAGAGATAGGAGGAGATCATTGTGGTGACTTCAAAGTGAATGGGCATCGATTGAAGAAGTACATCCCGGAAGCCCCGGTGGAAGTGATTGCCCCGCTTCACCTTGATTGAAACACTCCTGAATTTGGTCAAGCTAATGACCTTAAAGAAGCGCTTAATGGGAGGCAACCCATTGGTACATATTTTTCCCTTTCTTTTTCTTGCTTTTGCTTGATCTTACTCTTGGTGTGCTTTGTTTTTCCTTTGTGTTTTTGGGTGCTAGATCTTGTTGATTGTCATGAGTTATGAGATGTTGGAGGTCATGTGAAGGCCTCATGGAATGGTTGAAGAAGCAAGATCCGAGCACATGGACAAGGAAGAAAGCACCCAGAAAATCGGACTGTTCATGCCAAAAATCGGCCGATTTTCCTGGGTTGCTTGGCCGATTTTTCCTCTGTAAAGAAAAGTGATGATCTCCAATCGAGCATGGGTGGAGCGGACGTGGAACTTGGACGGCTTGCGGTGCCAAGCGCGGGTTCCGACACCATAATGAACATCAAGAGCTCTCTACCATCCTTGATCGATCATCCACCATCATCATCCAATGAGAACCGAAATACCAAAGCATCACCAATTTTACATTGTGAGGACTCTCTTTCACTTCTTTATTTAGTCTACACATTAGGGACAATGTGTTTCTAAGTATGGGGTGGAGTTTTCATGATCACTTGCATGATTAGCATCTAGGATAGTTTAATTTTGTCACATGTTTCATTATGTCTTGCATTGTACATACATATTTCGAAAAATCAAAAAAATTCAGAAAATTTTAAAAAATTTTAGTGCTTCTAGGCTTGGATATGACCCTAATGATGAACCTTGTCTTGTGGATTGGCTATGGATGGCTTTATGTGTTAAATTGATGAATGTATATGTGGACTTGAAGTACTTCTCTTGAAACCATGAATGATTTGTGATCATGAATGTTTGCCTTGATTGAATTGAGTATTGAAAGTCGAAATTGCATGCTAGTTCTTGCACATCATTTAGGAATGAATAAGGCAATTCATCTTTCTCTACTTCTCATCTTGATCATGTTGCTTGAGCACCTCAATTGAGATAAATTTGACCTCTTTTGACCCATCCGGGAATAGGAGCATGCTAGTGTGTTGATGCGTGTGAAAAGCAAGTGTGGGGTGAAGTTGTTGATGAAAGAATGATGTGAATGAAATGCTGAAATTGTTGTGAAAGTGTAGACAAAAATATAGGTTTGGGGACGTTGGTTTAAATGACAAGTAACTCGGTACACTTCACATAATCGGGTGTTGGTGCCTTGCCAAAGTCAAATAAACCGATAGTCCTAACGAGCTTTGGTATGTGTGCCCGGTGTGGATGCATCTCGAAAAATAGAAAAAACCCGAGAATGGCTAATCACCAAGGTTTCGGCTTTTGTACACCAATGCCATTGTCTCAAAAATAAAAGAAAGGAAAGAAAATGAAGAAAAATATACACTTGAGGGAAGTTGATAAGAAAATTTGAAGTTGTGGTTGTTTAGTTCCTTTCCCGGATTAGCATCACATAGCCTAGAAAATTCCCACCTAATCACAACGTTTCTTGGCCTTCTATTTTACAAGTCCTTTTGACCTACTTGCATGTGTGTAAGACTAAGTGATTTAGATTGGACATGCTCATGATCATCTTGACTTCTTCATCTTTACATTTCATCGCATACTATCAAGTTAAGTGTAATAGTCTTTCCATGCTTTCATTTATTTGATGCATAATTGCTTGTCCATTGCCATGAAACATGACTATGAAGGTGATCCAAAATTAGAAGCACAACTCCAAAAGATTTTGCCATTTTTCTGCATGCATAAATCATGTCATCTCTTAGTCTATAGTTGGGAATTTGCTCGGGGACGAGCAAACCTTAAGTATGGGGTATTTTTGATAACAAGATTTATGACTTAGGATTAGGTAGTCATTTAGATAGATTTCTCATTCATTCGTGCAAGTTTTGGCATTGATTCATGACGTCTTCGCTTAATTCACGCACATTTCTAGAAAAGACGTCTACACTACCTTTTATCGGTTTTGTAGGTAATTCGGGGATCTATTGGACGTTAATCGATACATTTGAGGGTCAAGCCTCATGATGGTACACATCCAAAGCTTTGGAGGAGCATAATTGGAGCAACAAAGGACACAAAGACCACTATTGGTGCAAGCAATGGATCAACTCATGGCTAAACGAGCATAACAAGTTTCTGCTGAAGAAAATCGGACCAGCAAGCAGCTAAATCGGCCGATTTATTGCTCTGGGTCGATTTTTAGGCCTTTGACAGCTTAAAGCCACGTGTCCCACGATCTCTTGCCCGTCCTTGCTCTTGGTGGAGAATATAAGTGGTCCTGCAGGTGGTTGCTGAGCATCTCTCCTCTCCCACACTCTCATTGACAGCTCATTTGATCTTGGAGAAAGATTGGAGGAGAAGAAAAGCTCTCAAAGATTGAAGGAAGAAGAAGAAGACCATTCTAAGAGTTTAGAGGGATTTTGAGTGATTTTGCAATCTTGGATTGAAGAACTAATTACAAGGATTGTTAAGAACGTTTTGAATCTTCATTTTAGAGTTTGTAAGTCTTGCTACAACTTGGATTTGGCTGAGATTTATTGATTTTGCTTACTCATCTTTCATTACTCATCTATGAACACCATGTATGCTTGTTTGATGATTTCGGATCTTGATATGCATATTATTGGCTAGTTTCTTGTGATTTTAGAGTGATGGATTGATGGTTATGGCTTGGGTGATGATAGGATGGACTTATATGTTAGTTTAGGATGATTTGTATGCACGAAACCCACCCCAGGAAGAAAAATCGACCTGTTCATCAGATAAATCGGCCGATTTATCTGTAGAACAGCCCGATTTATTCTCCTGTTGCTCTTTAAATGATAAATCTGCATGTTGGGGTCCTTGGTTGTTTAAATCCTAGTGTTTATTAAGCCTAATTTAGCTTAGAATCACCTAATGCTACCAACCTAAGTGAGGGAAGAGATCTACCCGATGATTTCCGATCTTAGATACCTAAGATGATGAATGCTAGGTAGTAGTGAGCCTCATAAGCCGCTATTGGATTGAGTGTGCTAGGATTATTGCTTGAGATTTCCCTATTCCGAGACTTACCCGGTAAGGAGAGGTTTACCCTTAAGTAGTATCTAGTTTGTGTGGAATTCCTTACTCTAACCCCTAGAGACTTACCCGGTAATAGGAGTTTGATGCGGGATTAGTGAAGTGAGAGACCTACCCGGTAATTGCTTCCATTAGCGAAACATTCTTTCCCCAATACCGCAACTTGTCCTTAGAACCCTTAGAACCTTGAGTCCAATGCCATAACCGGAAATCTTGACCTCTAGAATCTACTTTTCTCTCTTGATCATATACTTGTGTTTTGCGTTACTTACTCGTTTGCTAGCTCAATTTGTTAGTTGTTTTATCACCTTGCTTGACTTGTGATCTTTGTTTGATCACCACAAAAACCAACAAAAACATTGCGTTTTCCATTTTCTTTATTCCTCATCTTATCTTAGTCTAGATTTACACTATCTTTGATCATTCCTTACTCGATTTTACCTTAGTCTTTGTGTTCGACCTCGGAATACTTACCTTTCTACAAACGTCCCGTACACTGCAGGTTCGCTAGGGGTTAGGATAAATATAACGAGTATAAATTTAAGACTTATTGCGTGCACATCACATCTATTCCTAGACGTAACACTCCACACTTTGTCGTGCTTGTCAGCTAGACAAACAATATAGGCTCCCTTTGAAAGGTCTGTTACTACTACGGTTGCACCTTTTGATATCATACATAGTGATCTTTGGACCTCCCCGATTCCTAGTCCGGAAGGTTACAAATATTACTTAGTGTTTCTTTATGATTTCTCACATTTTCTTTGAGTTTTTCCCATCACATTCAAATCTCAAGTATTTGATCTCTTTGTGCAATTTCATCAGTTTATCAAGACTCAATTCAATATGCCTTTTAAAAATTTTCAATGTGACATGGGCCGCGAATTTAATAATAATCAGTTTTACTTGTTCTTCACTCGTCACAACATCAATTTTCGGTTCTCATGTCCACACACCTTCTCACAAAATGGCAAGGCAGAACGTGGCATCTACACCATTAACAACATGATGTGTTCCCTCCTTTTTCACGCCTCTATACCCGTCTCGTTTTGGTCTCATGCCCTAGATATGTCTTGTTATCTTCTTAACATTCTTCCCTTCACCACAATCAAAACTCAAACACCCACCCAAGTGTTGTATTGTTCAACACCATCCTACAATCATCTCCGCGTTTTTGGGTGTCTTTGCTACCCAAACCAAAGCGCTAGCGTTTCTCACAAATTCAATCAGCGCTCTACACCTTGTGTGTTTCTCGAGTATCCTAAGCATCATAGAGGATATAAATATTTAGAAATAGGTTCAAATAAAATATTCATTTCAAGACATGTCACCTTTGATGAGTTGGTATTTCCGTTCTCAAAATCCGTCCCAACTTCTCCTTCCCTTTCGGTGTTGGATTCGGACCCCGGAATCTCCCCTTACCACTCGGACCAAAGGTTGGTATCTCAGGCCCAACCATCCTCACCCTCCTTGGCCCAACCACCATTGCCCTCGTTGGCCCAGCCCGCCATAACGGATGCACACTCCCAGCCCACTCCCCTCATGTGCATCCAATGTCTGGCCCTTCGCACTCCCAGCGGCCCAAACCCTTCTCCCATAACCAACCCACTAACCCACATCACACTGCCCTCCCTACCGGCACAGCCCAACTCTCCTCCTCTACCCGGACCATGCTTGTCGGACCATCCCATCCCCAAACTCTTCTACCCACGTACAACCCCATCACAATATAAATCGGCCCACAACTCGCTCTATTAGTGGAATCTTTAAACCACATACCATTTTTGATCTTAATACCATCACATCACCCGCCCTATCCCCTATACCCACATCCCATAAGTCGGCTCTCCAAGATCCGTAATGGTCCGCAACGATGAACGACGAATATCAAGCCCTTATACGAAATGGTACTTAGGTTCTTGTTCCTCGTCCTCCTCGGATTAATATTGTGAGGTGTATGTGGATTTTTCTCCATAAGTTATGGTCAGATGAATCACTTAGACGGTATAAATCCCGCTTTATTGCTAACGGTTGTTCTCGGCAGGTTGGAATATATTGTGACGAGACTTTTAGTCCGGTTGTCAAGCCGGCTACTATCCAGACAGTTCTCAATCTCATTGTATCTCGCTCTTGGCCTATTCACCAACTCAACGTAAAACATGTCTTCCTCTAAAGGCATCTAAACGAGACGGTCCACATGTTTCAACCTTCATGTTTCGTTGATTCTACCCGCCCTTCTCATCTCTGCTTGTTGAAGAAATCTCTTTATGGCCTCAAACAGGCACCCAGGGCTTGGTATCAACGATTTGCAAGGTATTTGCTCAGCAATGATTTTATCATCAGTAAGAGCAATTCTTCATTTTTATCTATTGGAATGGAAAACATCTTGCTCATCTATTACTTTATGTTGATGATATTATTCTCACTGCTTCATCCGATGACCTCCACAATACTCTCACTGCTTCCCTGAGTAAGGAATTTGCTATGACCGATCTCGATCGGTCCCTTATCATATTTCTTGGACATTTCTGTTCAACGCTTACCTTCAGGTCTATTTTTGTCTCAAGACAAATATGCTCAGGAGATTGTTGCACGAGCCAAGATGACTGCATGTAAGCTTGCGGAAACACCTGCTGAACCTACTATCAAGCTCAGCGCCTCCTCTAGACCTCTTGTCTGTGATCCAACTCTATATCGCAGCTTGGCAAGGGTACTTCAGTATCTTACTTTCACAATTCCTAACATCAGCTTTGCTATCCAGCATATATGCTTGTTTATGCATGATCCTCGTGAGTCTCACTTTGCTGCTCTCAAGCGTATCATCCACTACATCTTTGGCACATCATCGCTAGGCATCACAATATCCCCTTCTCCAAAATCTGACTTCATTGCATATACAGATGCCGACTAGGCCGGCTGTCCGGATACACGACGGTCAATCTCGGGTTGCCGTGTCTTATTCAATAACGCTTTAATCTCGTGGTCTGCCAAAAGGCAATATGTGGTTTCCCGGACCAGTGTAGAGGCAAAATATAAAGGAGTTGCCAATGTTGTTTTTGAGTGTTCTTGGCTACGCAATCTCTTACTTGAACTTCATTGGCCGCTTTCCAAGGCCACCATTGTCTACACTAACAACATCTCTGCTACTTATCTTGCCAGCAACCCGGTTCAACATTAACGAACCAAACATATTGAGATTGACAATCACTTTGTCCGAGATAAGGTTGCGGTCACGTTCGAGTTCTTTACGTACCTTCGGCTTTTCAGTATGCAGATATATATACAAAGGGCCTCCCAAAACAATTGTTTCTAGATTTTAGATTCAGTCTTACTGTAATTCCTTCTCCAATTTCGACTGTGGGGATATAATAGAATATGCAAATATTGTAAATAGAGAGTTGCCTTATGTAATTATGTAAAACACGTGATGTTTATTAATATGATCTATTTGTCGATGGAAACCCTAAGAGTAATTTATTCAATGTCTCACAATAAGTGTTCAGTGGAAATAAGGGATGTGTGCATTTGCTAAATTCCTAATAGACTTGTAAGCTTGAGCCTTGCTAATAGGTACCTATGTGACCCGTATCAAAGGTGGATCATGGATGGGCTTAACTAGACCATTTTCCTATGCCGACCCAAAATAAAGAAAATAATTCAACTCAATATTTATTTGTATCATTGTGGAGATTTTTTCTCTTTAATTCTCAATACACTTTTAAAATTTGTTTGTCCCGTCATCTCCTTTATCTTGCTTTGAGTCCAAAAGTTGAGAACAAGGAAGAAGGAGAGTGATGACCTGGGTTCAGTCCGGGCCGTATGTGATTCCGGTCCATGAACAAGGGTTGAATCATAGTAGTTCTGGTATTGAAGTTGGAATAACGAGTCGCTTAGATTGTAAGACTTGAAGGTTAAGAGAAAGGTGTCATCTTGGTTAAGAGTGAGACATTAATGTGAAGAAAGAAAAGATAGAAAGAAGAAGAAGAAGAAGAAGAATAGAAAGGGTTTAAGAGAAGCCATTGTTTAGACTCATTCATCGGGACATTGAGGAAGAAGGTGAAGATAATTGACCGAATAATGATTGAGAGTGAAATATTATATTCTAAAAAAATATATTGTAATAAGTTAAAAAAATCATAAATATATAGAGGATATATTTAATACATATTATAAAAAAAAATATTGTTTAAAAGAATTATTTGGGCTTCTAGTCCATACATCGTTAAATTTGAAAGATTTTTTTTTAATTTTTTGAATATATACTATAGTTTATCGCTTAAAACTCGTAAATGAATAATGAATGTACTTAATATATATCATAGATGATTTTGGAAGATTAATTTTACAAAAAATAACACCGTTGTTTTTTTAATTACACACGCCAAATACAAAATTGTACATGCAAGACAACATGACATCGTTGTTATTAGGCTTTTATTGGTTTTCTTATGTCGTGAGTTCGAGTCCTTCCATATTTACTTTTTGCATTAGGTTTTTTTTACACCTATTCCAAGTAAATCCGAAAAAAACTAGTTATCATTGATGGGTACTATCAGTCATTAAAGAGCAGTAGAGCACCATCAAAATAAACTATGATCATATAATTTCATGTATGACTAATTTTAGTACTATTATTATGATTATTATTATTATTATTATTATTATTATTATTATTATTATTATTATTATTATTTAGTTAACGTAAATACGTAATGCTAATTCCTCAATGAAGAACGGTGACGTTGTATCCTACAATAGCATCACCGGAGTCTAAGTCCATCCAATGAGTTTGCGTGATTGCGTAGCCTCTCGCCATCCTAAACACTCCGGTGCCACCGACAACCGGCAGCTCCCTAACCGGGTGAGAAGCCCAATTCCGGCCGACTATACTAATAGAACTGCCGTTGTAAGCTCCGTCGATGAAATTGTAGCTCATGGCCATAATTAGGGAGAATTCCTCCATAGAGGCTGACCCGTAAAGCCCTTGGACCCGACCCACTAACTTCGAGTTCGGGTCGGGGCTAGTTGTTAGCATGTCGTCCGCCATGAAGACATTTCCGAAGCGGGTGAGATACTCCGGGTCGGAGGTGTTGAGGACTTTGGCCACCGGAACCGCTAACGGAGACTCGCCGGAGAGAATGTCGTGGACGTAGAACTCGAGGGATGTCATTTTTTCTGTGCCGGAGTTTACTGTATTTGCCCACTCTTGGGCCTCAGATTGAGCTTGGGAATGGCCCACGGTGAGAATAACAAGGAAAAAGAAGAGCATGCCCATTGTTATGATCGATTTAAGGTTTAGTTTCTTATGAATTGATGAAGAAAGGTCGATTTTTTATAGTGGTGTCGAGGTAGTTCCAGATAATGCTTATTTGCCATTTTAGGATGTATTTTGAGAAGTGGTGAATTTTTTCCTAATATACACTTTAATACCATACATACATATATATATATATATATATATACGCGCGGGCATATCCGGACAGCCCGTCCGGAAAAATCGGCGGGTTCATGAGGAATAAGTTCGCCCCGGGAACGAAAAGTCCTGCCCGGCTGCCCACCTAGCCCGTCGGGTTGGATCTGGACACCACTCTAGATCCGATCGGGCCTAAAAGTACATCCTGGGTAAAAAAATCATATTAAAAACATTTTGAATTTTTTTTATATGCAAAACGAGTACCCGCAGGCTCGGACCGTCCGTCTGACCTGACGGATACGACAACCATTTCAGGTCCGGTGGCCGGGCATAAAACATGTTTAAAATCATGGGGGAGAAAAGCCCATATAACATGTTTAATTTCAAAATTAAAGACGATTAGAAAAGACAGTTGCTAACCCAATTCATGAGATCATACAAGACTACAACCGTATTATTAGTAAGCTTTCTTATCTATGGTCATTTTTGGTTTGTCTTTAACTCAAGACTTTGAAAGAAACCTAATGTTGGGGAGAATACTTTATGTAGATTTTTATCTACAGCAGACAATCTAAAAATAAGTAAAAATAAAAGAAATTAAAAAATGCAAAAATCATAATTAAAATCCTACATTAAATTCTAAATTTGTGAATTTAACTTATTTTAAATTTATTTATTATAAAAAAAAAAAGGAATTTCACGATATGGACCGTGGAAGTTATGAAAGTATCATCATTGTAAATTTATATGGATTTCCATTATAAGAAACAAAATAAATATAAATTAGAAAATGTTAAAAGTAAAATAAAAATAATTTGTTAAACTTTTTAAAGTAATGTTGAGATTGCTAAATAAAATAATAATATATATATATATAATTAGTTTTAATGTTTAGGAAGGTAATTTTATGGCTTTGATATAAATCAGCTCCGTGTTAAGTTATTTTTTTAACTTCTCTTCTTCCCTAATTTCCTAAGTCAATGTTCTTCTAATTGAATATTTGTGGATGATTTTAGTGTAAAGTTGGATCCTTCTTAATTACTTGTCATTTAGAAAATCAATTGTGTGTTTGAAATGGTTATTGTTTTTTTACCACAGTGAACATGCTATTTATACCGCTTGTATGACTACGCGTCGCGTAGTCGTAGTTAGCGTTTTTTTTTTTACAAAAAAGAAGAAAAAAAAATTTAAAAAAAATTGGATGGGTTGGCTAAGTAGGCAATTTATGTATCAAGGTGTATAAACTAGGCCCTTTTGTTTATATGTTGACAAACTAGGCCCCTCCATATTTTTATAAAAAGATTTATTAAAAACAGAAATAAAGATACTCAATAAATCACAATCTTTCTCTCTCCTGTTTATCTTTATTTATTTACATAAATAGGCAGTTTCTGATTTTTGAATCAATTAACTAACCGAAAATAAAGGCAACTGTATGAAATAAAAAAGGAAAATATTAGAGGAACGATTCTGCAAATCTTCATTGATGGCTCATTTCCATCAATCTTCATCTCGTCTCCTCTGCCGCCATTGTTACAGCTCGAAGTTTTGAAGAACCGAAAATTATCTTCACCATTTACTACATAAAATGTAACAGATATGTCAAAAATCATAAAAACATATATATTCTTCACGTATGTACATAAAATGCCGTTGAGCATACATATTGTGACAGTTATGTCGGAAGTCATAGAAAAATATGTATTCATCACGGATACACAATCGAAACTTAACACATTAATATATTGATATGTGTACATATTTCATATCTCAACTACATCGGATGATTCTCCTACATATATTTTCTAAAAAAAGTTACTAAGCAACATATGTTCATCCCGTATGTACATAAGACTGAACATATGTACATAATCACAGGAAATTATGTACTCATCATAGAACTCAATATCGTATGGATGCTGAAGAACTAGGTTGAGAAGTTTTGAATGTTGGGGATTTTACCACGAATAAACCGAAAACATGAGATCGAATTCGAATACTTACCTGGTTCGAATTAAACAACAATGGATGAAATACACACCAGGAAACGACTATTGCAAGACGGAGAAGACGACGATTGCAAGACGGAGAAGACGACGCTCAACAAAGATACCTTCAATCGCTTCCTTCAATGGAGTTGAAGAGAGAGTAGAGCGTAATTGTGATTTATAGAAGTAGTAGCTATAAAAAGATTTCGAGAATCTTTTATTTAAGGTTTCCATTTCTTTTAAAACCGTTTAACAAAATTTTGGCAGCTTTTTTAAATTGAAAATCAATTAACTACCTAATCTCAATCCTTAATTATAGCATTAATTTCTCTATTTTATCTTTATTTTTTAATTTGATTTTGTTAGGGGCCTAGTTAGTCTACACTAAACAAAAAGGGCCCTATTTCACCAATCTTCTCAAAAAAATTTGAGCGCCGGCACAAGGTGCTGGCGCTCGAACCTTTTTTTTTTCAATGCGAATTTCACATTTTACATCGAAAAACACCGAAAATTTAACCAAATTTAGAATTTGAGCGCGGGCGTCAGGAGCCGGCGCTCAAATAAATAATTTTTTAAAAAAAAAGCGTTTACGCCTACGCATGGCGTACACGTAGCTCAAATTGGTCTTAACGCTACGCGTACGCGATGCGTAGGCGCAAATGTGATACGCATATCATGGAACGGGTGGTACGAATAGCAATATTGGTTTGAAATTCTTACTTTCGGTGATGGACTTTTCATCTTTTTATTTTTGTTGAGAAGTTCCCACATCAAATACATGATATAACATAGATGAAATTATATCGTATATAAGAGGAGAACAAGTCCGGGTATGGGTCGGTGGAAACAAAATGAAACGGAGGCTGATCCGTCGGTGGCGGATTAATACCGAAATTAAGAGTTCCACTGCATATAGAGAGAGAAAATAAAGGGAATATTTTGCAGGGAGAATTTTGGGGGCTTTTTAAATGAAAGTAGAGGGAAGAGGAGTTTGAAATTTAGAAGTGTGAAATGGGTTGTACATTCGTAATAGAATTTTGTAAATCCCAACCTTATTTTTTAAACTATATAAGACACGAAAATTGGAAGAGATCATATGAGATTTCGGTAGACAAAGAATGCAGTTACAAATAAATGATTTGAAGGACTTCAAGGTTTTATGAGGCTGGATAAGGACAGTTTGTTTGGAGGGTACAAAGATTTTTTTACTTTTGTTACTTAGAACAACCGGATAGAAGAAGAAGATAAAAAAAAGGCTTTATAACTTTGATGACACAAAAAAAACACTCAAGATTTTTTGTTTTGTTTTGGTTATATTAGAACAATTGGTTAGATAAAAAGCCTTTTTAGTAGAGTAAATGCTTTGATGGCAAAAAAAAACATATGACGGGTTTGCTTGGAGGGTGTAAGATTTTTTTTGTTTTCTTATATTAGAACAACTAGTGTATTACCCGTGCCTTGCACGGTATTTTTTGTAAAGTGTTATTTTTTTCCCCTTCAATTTAGACGTAAATAATACAAATTAAGTCAATATCTTTAATGTTAGAATATCATTAAGTTGTAATATTTATATATTATTATAAATACTTTAAAATGTGAAAAATAAAATTATATTTATTATTATACTTTTCTTTTCTCTTTCAAATATCTTACACTTAAAATGGTTTGATAATATTCATCGAATATACCTAATCTTATAAATTTAAATAAGTCTTTAATTTTGTATACTTTATTAAATACTTCATTCGGATCGTTCCCGTCTTCTAATCAACTTTCTGAGAAGTGCTGATTCACTTATCGGTTATATATATATGAACTATTTTTTCCATTAAAATGCATTTTTCTTACATTATCTAGAACTTCATAATAGTTTTAAACATTTTTTTCAAAAAAATCAATTGATATAATAAAAAGGCGTATAGAGGGTAAGAATAAACATTTTTGGGTCGATGGTTTAGAGATTAAGGAATTGATTTTGATCCAAAAAAGTTTGAAAACAGAGTGTATGCAACCGGTCATTCATATCATATCTTATATATAAATTAAAAATAAAAGTTTATTTTTCAGAAAAAAGTTCAAAATTACTAAAACTTGTTAACTTTCCATTAAAAAAGAACTAAAACTTGTAAAATATCCATTGATTCAAATATGAGTACGTGCTATATAAAAGTTAACCAACCTTTTAATATATTTAATTGATCTAAACAATAAATTATTCATTAAAAATTAATTGGGTTGTTTACGATATGATTAAAGACTTAATCCATACTTGTTAACCAACCTTTAAAAGTTAACCAACCTTTCAATAGGAAGGGCTCAAAATTAGAGAAGTTTAGGCAAAAAGATTATGTACGACAAAGATTAAGGATCGTGATCAAGCATGACAAAATATTTTAAATAATTTTAAAATGCTAAAAATTATCGATCAATTCATTATTTGGATCGGGATTAAAATGAAACTAAATATGTGGCAAATTTTTATAGATGCCGAAATAACATACATGTAGTAAACTTTGTTAATGATGAACTATCATGCTCTAATGCAAACCTGTAACCACACTATTCATCACATATAATGTGTTTCCGATCATTTAAGATTAGAAAGGTATACTTACCTGCTTTGGGTGCTTGATCGTATGTGAAGAATTGTTCGAGGATGAATACCACTAAGTATACAATTGCAAGATATTTCTAAAAGAAAATATCTTAATAGGGTTCTTGCTATTCGTACCACCATATACATGCTATACATACCACGTCTACGCATACGCCATGTGTAGGCGTAGTAAAAAAAAAAATAAAAAAATTTTTTTAATACCTTACTACGCATACGCAATGCGTAGGCGTAGTAAGTTTTCCTTCATTTTTTGAACTCAATATATGTTACGGACTACTACGCGTACGCGTTGCGTAGTCGTAGCTGTACTACGACTACGCATCGCGTACGCGTAGTAGGACTACGCATCGGCCATGCGTAGTCGTAACCAGGACTACGCATCGGCCATGCGTAGTCGTAACCATTTTCCTTTATTTTTTGAACGAAGTGAGCTTCTTGCTACGGCTACGCATTGCGTACGCGTAGTGAGGGTACGAATAGCATGAATACGTGGGTACGAATAGCAATGTACCTTAATAGGCTATATAAAGGGATGATATGACTGAAAAATGATGAAACTCATTGACGAACAAATAGAAATATTTGTATGCAGGAGAAAGTTGTATATAAAAAAATTGTTAGAAGCACTCTTTGCTACTTTTATTTATCTCTTTGACATTTGAAGGGAGTATACCTTGGATCATAAAAGGGTGTTTTGTGATTGAACGATCAAATGAAGCAATGAGGTATTTATACATAGTAATCTTACGATAGATACAAATCAGAGATCAAATCCTAACAAATACTTAGTTTTGAATATATTTTTTTTTATTTTGATTATTTTTTATTAGATTTGACTAAAACAAAAGACAACTGATTAATTAAGATTTAAAAATAAATCAAAATTATAATAATTAATTAATAAAATCTTTCCATTAAAATTTTAATAGGGTAAAACACGCACAAAAAAAGAACTTTCGTTTGATTCTAAAACTAAAATTTTTTTAAAAATTGAACGTAAAAAAAAAGGGAGAATTTGACATACTAGGTTTTTTTTTAGTTTTTGTTTAAGAAAATGTACCCCAAATTTTTTACCACTTTCATTTAATAGTAGGTAAAAATTATTAACCCTTCTATTAGAAAGAAAGAATAAATGATGTTTGTTATTAGTTATATAAGTATACTTTTTATTTTTTAATTACTGAATTTGTTTTCTTTTATTATTTTTCTTGCCTTTTTTTATTTATTTTTTATTTTCTTTTTTATTTTCTAGACTGAATTTCTCATACCGGAAATTCTCATACCAGAAATTTCATACCAGAAATTATCATACGAAAAGTTCATACCAAAAATTTCATACCAGAATTTTTTTCATACTAGAATTTTTTCATACCATAATTTTTCATACCAGAAATTTCATACGAAAAGTTCATACCAGAAATTTCATTCCAGAAATTTCTGAATTAAAACTAGCGGCACAATCAACACTTGATCCTTGTGCTTTCCGTCCGCTATTTATTTTTGTTTACATAATACTTTTATTTTGAGACAATTTTAACATATAATTCTCCACTCAAATAATGCTCAACTCCTCCACGTCTTGTCCATTTGTCATTGTCAACTGGGAAAAAGAACAAGTCTTTTGGAAACCAAAAGAGACGGTGATGGACCCATTTTTACAAACCGTCATCATATACGCAAATTACAATAAAAAAAATTGCAAAATTACAACGAGCCCCCTAAAATTTGCAAAATTAAATATTAGACAATTAAAAATTCATTCCGGTATGTAAATTTCGGTATGTAAATGTCCGGTATGTGAAATTCTGGTATGTGAAATTCCGGTATGTGAAAATCTGGTATGTGATAATTCCGGTATGTGAAAATCCGGTATGTGAAAATCCGGTATGTGAAATTCCGGTATGCGAAAATTATGGTATGTGAAAATTCCGGTATGTGAAAATCCGGTATGTGATTATTCCGGTATGTGATAATTCCGGTATGTAAAATTCCGGTCCGGTATGTGAAAATTACGGTATGTGGAAATTCCGGTATGTGGAAATTCCGGTATGTGATAATTCCGGCGTGTGAAAAAGTTCTTCATTCTAGAAAATAAATAAAAAATAAAAAAAATAAAAAAGACAAAAAAAACTAATAAAAGAAAATAAAAAAAGAAATTTAGTTTTTAAAAAACATTCGGAAGAAAGAAGAAAACAAGAGGATGGAGAAGGTTTGATGGTAAAAAAAAATAAGAGGGGTATATTTACTTAATTGAAAAACAAAAAAGCCTACTTACTATCACTATTTCTCTAAATAGCCTACTAACCAAATTTGCCCAAAAAAAAATTGAGAGGAGTTTCAGGAGATTGGATAAAAAAAAATATTTTCATGATTTTTGTTAGTTAACATGAAAATCAAAACCGATTCAACAATAAATGATCTGTCGAATCTTTTTCCTTTTTTGGAATTTATTTTTCAATTAGAAAATTTTTATTTAAATTACGTAATTCCCAAATAATTATATAAAAGAATTTTATTTTCAAGATTTTAAAACATAATTATAGATTTAAATTTTTTGAATTCTAATTTAAAAAATATATATTTTAATTGCATTAAGAATTCAGTTACATGAATTGACTATTTCGTTAAAATTTTCAATTAGAAAATCTTTTTTAATTACTTAATTAAAAGGATTAAAAATAATCAAATTGAATTTTTTTTAAAATTAACACCAAAAAATAATAAAAGTGCTTAATTAAAATAATTTGCAATATCTTTTTTAATTACTTATTTAATTGTTCAGGTTCACCTAAAAAAACAAATCGAGGTGTCATATCAATTTTGATTAATGTTTACATTTAAATTCGAGGTGTCATAAGAATTTTATTGGTGCTTATACAAGATTTAAACTATTTATTTTAATTATCACATTTAAAAACCAATAAATTAATCACTTTGGGGAAATAATTTTGGGGTTTCGATAAACGTGGTTGCGACACGTGGCAAAAAAGGGCTCTCCTTTAATACATATAAGATTGGTTAGATAAAAAAAAAATATTTTCTAGAGGAGCAAATGATTTGATGGACAAAAAATATGTGACGGATTTGTTTGGAGGATGCAAGAATTTTTTGTTTAGATAAAAAAGCTTGTTAAACAAGTTCAAGCTCAATCGAGTTACACAAGTCCAAGTAATCTCAATCGAGTTATACAAGCCCAAAAGTCCTTCGTATACACAATTAAAAGTTTGGGATATTTGTGTGATTATAAACTTAGGCCATATCTTGTAATTGTTCAACTCAAGACATTTGGTGCAATTCCAAAAGTTTTTGGTCATTTTCACAAATATAAACTTGAGCCAATATTTGTAATTATCCTTTTAAGGGCATATTTGCTAATTCTAAAAATGTGAGCCATTCAGGTAGTTAAGAAGTATAGGTGCCCTTTTGTATTTACTCAAAATTGAAAAAAAAAACATAATTAATGTGGTAGTTCACATGAAGACAAAGGTAGGGATCCGGCCAGAGCGAAGCTTGTCTGTTGGCGGCGTCGGGGCGAGTCTGTTGGCGACCAGCGACGATGCGCTTCGATAGTTCCGGCCGCACACTGCTCTTCTCTCGCATATCACCGCGCACTACTCTTCTCCGTGAACTTCAAGGCTCCTATCGGTGCGAGGCTTGTCTGCTGGCGACCGGCGACGGTGTTTTGTGCTTCGACATTTCCGGTCAACGAAAGGGGAAGGAGATGCAGGGAACCGACCGGACTCGGTTGTTTTAGTTTGTTGTCTGGGTTATAGGGTTTCTTATAACGAGATTTGAATCGTGAAATTTATAGGGCTGTTATTTTTACGTTTTTTCCTTATGCCTCTTTAATTCATTATTTTTAGATTTAAAAATTTATGAGAGAAATATAGGAGTCTAGCATCAGCTTGTTTATGCATGATCCTCGTGATTTGATTATAAACTTAGACCTCCTGTCAATGATCCGACTCTATATCGCAGCTTGGCAGGGGCACTTCAGTATCTTACTTTCACAAAACTTAACATCAGCTTTGTTGTCCAGCATATATGCTTGTTTATGCATGATCCTCGTGAGTCTCACTTTGTTGCTCTCGAGCGTATCATCCACTACATCTCTGGCACATCGCTAGGTATCACAATATCTCTTTCTCCAAAATCTGACCTCATTGCATATACAAATACCGACTGGGTTGGCTGTCTTGATACACGACAATATACCTCGGGTTACCGTGTCTTCTTCAATAACACTTTAATCTCGTGGTCTGTCAAAAGGCAATATGTGGTTTCCCGGTCCAATGTAGAGGCAAAATATAGAGGAGTTGTTAATGTTGTTTCTGAGTGTTCTTGGTTACGCAATCTCTTGCTTGAGCTTCATTGACCGCTTTCCAAGGCCGCCATTGTCTACACTAACAACGTCTCTGCTACTTATCTTGCCAGCAATCCGGTTCAACATCAACAAACCAAACATATTGAGATTAACATTCACTTCGCCCGAGATAAGGTTTCCCGCGGTCACGTTCAATTTCTTCACGTACTTTCGGCTTTTCAGTATGCAGATATATTTACAAAGGGCCTCCAAAGACAATTGTTTCTAGATTTTAGTTCCAGTCTTACTATAATGCCTCCTCCAATTTTGACTACGGGTATAATAGAATATGTAAATATTGTAAATAGAGTGATGCCCTATGTAATTATGTAAGACACGTGATGGTTACTAATATGATCTATCTGTCGATGGAAACCCTAAAGAGAATTTATTCAACCTCTCACAATAAGTGTTAAGTGGAAATAAGGGATGTGTGAATTTGTTAAATTCCTAATAGACTTCTAAGCTTGAGCCTTGCTAATAATTCAACTCAATTTTTATTTGTATCATTGTGGAGATTTTTTCTCTTTACTTCTCAGTACACTTTCAAGATTTGTTTGTCCCGTCATCTCCTTTCTCTTGCTTTGAGTCCAAAAGCTGAATACCAGGAAGAAGGAGAGTGATGACCCGGGTTCAGGTCGGGTTGTATGTGATTCTGGTCCATGAACAAGGGTTGGATCATAGTAGTTCTAGTTTTGAAGTTGGATTAACGAGTCGCTTAAATTTTTAGACTTGAAGGTTAAGAGAAAGGTGTCATCTTGGTTAAGAGTGAGACGTTAATGTGAAGAAAGGAAAGATAGAAAGAAGAATAATAGAAAGGGTTTAAGAGAAGCCATTATTTCGATTCATTCATCGGTGCATTCGGGAAGAAGGTGAAGAGAATTGACCGAATAATGATTGAGAACGAAATATTATATTCCAAAAAATATATTGTAATAAGTAAAAAATTAAAAATATATAACGGATATATTTAATACATATTATAAAAAAAATATTGTTTAAAAGAATGATTTGGGCTCTAGTTCATACATAGTTAAATTTGAATTTTTTTTTTAATTTTTTAAATATATACCATAGTTTATCGCTTAAAGCTCGTAAATGACTAATGAATGTAATTTAATATATATCATAGATAATTTTGGAAGGTTAATTTTACGGAAAAATAACACCGTTGTTTTTTTAATTACACACGCCAAATACAAAATTGTACATGCAAGACAATATGACATCGTTGTTATAAGGCTTTTATTGGTTTTCTTACGTCGTGAGTTCGAGTCCTTACAAGTGTATTTTTTGCATTAGATTTTTCCCACCTATTCTAAATTTTTTAAAAAAAAACATATAACCCACAGTTTTAAGTTGCGATTTATGTGCAAAAAAAAAATTGAAATAAAATCGTAGTTTAAACTCAGGTCCTACATGAAACCGTAGTTTTAAATTGCTAGTTTACCCCAAACCTAATTTGTTCCGTTCCTGGTTTTATAATTTTTCCTTTTTTTTATTATTTAAGACAAAATCTCAATTTATTTGTATAAATTCACTACAAAGTAAATCCGAAAATAAAATAAGTTATCATTGATGGGTACTATCGGTCATTAAAGAGCACCATCATAATAAACTATGATCATATAATTTCATGTATGACTAATTTAGTACTATTACTATTATTATTATTATTATTTAGTTAACGTAAATACGTAATGGTAATTCCTCAATGAAGAGCGGTGACCTTTATCCTACAATAGCATCACCGGAGTCTAAGTCCATCCAATGAGGTTGCGCGAGTATGCCACTGACAACCGGCAGCTCCCTAACCGGGTGAGCAGCCCAAATCCGGCCAACTATGCTAATAGAACTGCCGTTGTAAGCTCCGTCAATGAAATTGTAGCTCATGGCTATAGATGATAGATTTAGGGTTTAGGTATAGAAATCCACAAAATCAAACGCGGGAGATTACAAAATCATAAGGAACGTAAATATAGAATAAAATATAAACTATTCTAATATAACTAGATATTATACGATATTATTTCTAATATCTAGAATATCCTAATATTCTCCCGCAATCGTGGGTGAATCAAACGCTGGAGATTGAAACATAATATAATTAAAAAATGTAGGTCACAAGTTGCAATTATAACAAAAGAAGGGTGGCGATTGTGATTTCGGGAAAAAGGTTTTTGAAAACCCATTTCGCTGTTGACAGGGAGGCGGCTAGGGATGCGCAAGCAGGGTAGGGCACATCCCGGCGGGCTTCGACGGCGAGGATCCTCCGGCGAGTATCGATGGTGGTTGCAGATGGTGTCTGGCGTTCAGTCACAGACGGACTCGTTGCTTGCAGTTTTAAGTCGAAAGAGGAGAAGCAGAGGGCGAGGAGACGTCGATTCCGAAGATGAAGAGAGACAGAGGGCTGCTAGATAGATGGTTGATTGAAGTCGAAGGAGAGATCCAAGGGAGATGAGGGCTAGGTTCGAAGGTGAGGAGAGGAGATGAGAGACACATGCTTGAGGTAAATCTGAGTGTTGCAGGTGTAGAGATCCAGGGGAAATGGAGGTGAGGCAAGGGAGGGATTGTGAGGAGGTTGTAGGAGAAGTTGGAGATAGGAGGTGTGGCTGCAGAGGGATGGCTCGCAGAGAGCTTGAGAGATGGAGGGTTGAGGGAGACAGTTTCCGGTATTGATCCGAGAAGGAAAGATGGAGGAGGGAAGGTAAAGGCGGAGCGGTCCACGAGCTACGACCACGGGCGGCAGCGAGGGCTGCTAGGTGCATGAGGTTGCAGCATGTAGGTTGGCAAAGCGAGGTAGGCGGAGGTTTGAAGAAGGGTGGAGGAGTGCACTAGCGGCTTCGGGCAAAAGTCGGGGAAAAGTTGGGGAAAAGTTGATCCCGTGTTTGAGTGACGATAGTCTAGGGTGCCGTTAGGCATGCCGCTCTGATACCATGAGTTTAGGTATAGAAACCAACAAAGTGGGAGAACCCACTTGTATTGATAAAGTATACCCTTTATATAGGGATTACAATGGAATCATATAGATTGAAATATAAACTATCCTAATATAACTAGATATGATACGATATTATCTCTTATATCTATAATATCCTAATAATAACCGGGGAGAACTGCCATAACGAAATTTTCAAAGCCGGTGAGATACTCCGGGCCGGAGGTGTTGAGGACTTTGGCCACCGGAACCGTTGACGGAGACTCGCCGGAGAGAATGTTGTGGAAGTAGAACTCGAGGGTTGTGATTTTTTTTTCTCCCGGAGTCTACTGTATTTGCCCACTCCTGGGCCTCAGATTGGGCTTGGGATTGGCCCACGGAGAGAATCACAAGGAAAAAGAGGAGCATGAATAGGGATGTGGATGGGTCGGGTATGGGACGGGGAGTACCCTATTCATTTTCATATCTGTTTAGTATAATGTCCCTCGTCCTCATCTCATATTGAGAATTGTCTCCATCCTCGTCCCCGATATTCGTCCCCATCGGGGATTCCTCATCCCCGTTTAATTTTCTCCATTTTAAAATTCTATGGGTTTTTTCCATAAAACTCCTATCCCCGTTCCCGTTTAACTTTTAGGATTTTGTAAAAAAACATTAACTCGGATAATAAATGTAAAATTAGACCATAAAATAGAAAATTATTACTTTGTTTTACTATATAAATAAAAAAACACGAGAAAAAAGAAAGAAGAAAACTTAAATTTTTTTTTAAAAAAAATAATAATTTGCCAAAGTAAAGTTATACCGCATATATAATAGGTTTCGCTCGTTCAAGTAGGATCGAGACTCGTAGTACAAACTAGTGTAAACTAAAATAATTATATCTTACTAACACTTAGATTACGATATCAAGATAAAGTATTATATTACTTTATCAATTTAATTTTACGGTTTATGATTTTGGTTGCACCACCAAAACATATATTTGAGAGACTAATACACACGTAAAAAAAGACAACATGTAGTTTGTCATACGTTTGATCATCGTGATTTGACATATTATGACATATTCAAAATTTTTTGTTATCCTTATACGATCCAAAACAAAATTAATATTGGTTACAATTAGCATGTATATAATTTACGTATATAATATACATTTTAATTGAAATGTTATCCTCGTATTTTTTTCAAAATATATTTTGTGTAATTAGGAAACGAGTATGATACTATTAAGTCTTTAGTACAAAAGTGCATATAGTTTACTAACCCTTAGTTCGTGATTACAAGCTAAATGTCAATTTATATTATATTAATATACATCGTTAATTGAAATGTTGATGTGGCTTAGTTTGTTGTTTAACTCATTATTTTATTCAATTTGTCAAAGTATATGTATATTGTGTATATATATTAAGGGCCCGTTTGTTTCCAACTCCGAAAACGGAAACGGAATGGAAACGAATTTAGTCCATATCTATATCCTTATTCATAAAATTGTATGGAATCATTCCTTGTGGTTGAAGGCAAAATGCACTTGATTCCCCACATTTTGTTACCCTACAGGGTATTAAAAGTAATCAAACTCTACTCCAATTACTTCAAACCACAAGGAATGTTTCCAAATATTTTCATGAACAAGGTTATACGTATGGACTAGATTCGTTTCCATTCCGTTTCCGATTCCGGAGTTAAAACCAAACGGGCCCTTAGTTTCATTCGTTCAAGAACGATCGAGACTTGTAGTACAAACTAGTGTAAATTATAATAATTATAAATTTCTAACATTTAGATTATGATCTCAAAATAAAGTGTTATATTATTTTATCATTTTAATTTTACAGTTTAAAATTTAGTTTGCACATCAAATCATGTATGTGAAAGAGTTAGACACATTAAAAAACACAACATGTAGTGCGATTTGCATTTGATCATCGTGATTGACGTTCACGACGTATTCAAAAATTTCACGAGGTGTTATCCTCATATGATCAAAAACCAAATTAATATAGATTAGTATTAGCATAACTTACACATATTATTATCAATTTAATATTTAAAGTTAGATACATTTTGTGTAAGTAAGACCGAGTAGTTTTAAAGTGCAAAAGTTTATATAGTTTTAATTTTAGGAATAATCGGTAATTTTTAAATTAAACATGAAACCACAATGAAAGTCTGATATAAATACAATTTGTTTATTTATGTATCCCGATAGATTTCTCGTCGGAGATCCCATTGAATTATCCGTCGAGGATCCCTATCGCGTTACCCGTCGGGGATACTCATCGAGTTACCCGTCGGAGATTCCCATCGAGTTATTCGTCGGGAATTCCAATCGGGGTTCCCCAACAGGTTCGGATTCGAATATGGGGGGCGGATACCCCTATCTTCATCCTCATCCCCATCCCCAAACGAGTAATCAAAATTTTCCCCATCTCCGTCTCCGTACCCGTTTAAAATTCCCATGACGGGTAATACCCGCAAATTTTGGGAATTCCCTCCCCACTTACATCCCTAATCATGCTCATTGTTATGATCGATTTAAGGTTTGGTTGCTTATGAATTGATGAAGAAAGATTGAGTTTTTATAGTGGTGTCGGGTATATATATAAATATGACGGACTGATCATACAAGACTACAACCGTATTATTAGTACCTTTCTTATATGTAGTCATTTAGTGTTTGTCGTTAAGTGTTAACTCAAGACTCGAAAGAAATCTAATGTTGGAGAAAATACTTCGGTGAGTTGGTTAAGTAGGTACATAACGTATTTTTGTGTATATAGTAGGTATGTTTTGTAATGTGTAGACAAAGTATGCACTTAAAATTATGTAGAAAAAGATTAATTAGAAAACAATAACAAATATTACCTAAATCGGAGATATTCTCTCCAATATTAAATAAAAGATTCCTAATTAATGATCTAAACGGATTTGATGATATGTTAAAATAGGAAATAGTAATTAAAATTTTCCTAGAATCTCTCCTCTTAATTATAATATATAAATAAAAGATTGGGTAAAAGGTAGGATTCGAACTCTGAACGAGTTTCCCCTCCCTCCCACCCTTATACCAGTTGAACTAATTAAACTTTACATAGATTATCTATAATAGGGAATCTAAAAAATAAGTAAAGATAAAATAAATAAAAAACTGTAAAAATCATAACTAAAATACTACATTAATTCTGAACTTGTGAAATTTAATTTAGTTTAACTTTACTTATTAAAAGAAAGGAGCTTCACGATATGAACCGTGGATGTTCTTAAAGTATCAACAGTGAAAATTATACGGATTTCAATTATAAGAAACAAAAATAAATATAATTAGAAAAGGTAAAATTTTATGGAAAATATCCTATTATAGTGAAAAGGCTCTATCCGCTCTATGTAATGGATGATATATTTACCGATATAGTTTAGTATAAATTAGATAGAGTTAGGTCTATCATGTCATGACTAATTTTAAAAATGGACGATAAAGATATGCTAAGTAAAATAAAATATAATTTGTTAAAACTTTTTCAAAGTAATGTTGAGATTGCTATATAAAATAATAACTTAAAATAGTTTGTAAATATAAAATTAGTGTTAATGTTTAGGAAGGTCGTTTTTTTGGTTTTGATATAAATCTGCTCCATTCTAAGTTATTTTTAGGGAAATTTCGGTTGGTACCCCTGTGATATGGGGTATTCCGGATTTTGCCCAACAGTTTTTTCAAGTTCGGTTCGTGCCCTTGAGTTTTCAAAGTTTCCGGAATTTGCCCTGTCCAGTCAATCCTCACTAACTATGGTTGAATCTAAGGTCACAATTATTTTTTTTTTTACGTCCGTCTTTTTGGCGTTGGTTGCCTTCGATCGAATAAGCTGCTTGAAGCCTCGCAGGAAATCGAAGAAGTTGCCTTCGATCGAAGAAGCTTTGAAGGGTTGAAGCCTCGGTTCGGTAATCTTGTTCCTTCGATCGAAGAACCTGCTTGAAGGCTTGCAACAAGTCGATCTCCGTCTAGGTATTTTCTCAATTTCCCTTAATCGAGCTCCATACAACTAATCCTCAATTTCCTTACAGACATTAATTGATGTTAAAATTGGAATTGGAATTTCCAATAGTTGGATTTGGAATTGTGTGGAACCCTAAACCCTAATCCCTCAACATCAATCGATGATTTTTATATTCTGATTGAGTGCTTCGATTTCAGTTTGTTGAAGTTATACATACATCAATTTCAAATTCATTAACCTTATACATACAAATATAGTTTTGCTTCTTTTTTTATCCTGGTTTTGCTGAAAGAGTTACTTTGGTTTTGTACTCTACTTTTTATGCCAATCAGTAACAAAACTAGATAAAATGTTTCGCAGCAAGTGATATGTTAACTTGTTTCATGTTGAGTTCAAGTTGACTAGTCATTGGAACTTAGGAGGGGTATATAGGCTATGTTATACACGAGCAGAGGAAGTATGTTGCACTTCGGGTACAGGATAGTTTGATGAAGAGGAAGTATATGAACGAGTCCCTATTGATTTGAGCATAAATCCCCATAAAGTAAGAGCTTTTGTTTTTGAAATTGCCAAAACAAGATTGTATGATGTGTTGGTTCGAGCAGTGACATTCATGGAAGTGGTATGACTCCTTTAATATCATATTTATCACGTATATTGCATTTCAGGTATTTTTGTTCTCATTTTTAAATATGCAGGTTGCTACTCTCAACAACCTCCTGGCTTGCTAACAGAATGTACCTACAACACCGTTGTCTTGAGATGTACCAGAAGAGTTGGTTAATCTCTTTTCTGTATACTTAGCTAGCGAATCGTCGCCTAAAAAGACGTCATGCTTACAATATTTGTTGGGAATAAGTGACTCTACAACTGAAGTTTTGAAACAAATGGGGTATAAGCTGCAAGATGAGTCTAAGGAGGAGGATTTTGAGTTCTAGAATGAATATGAGTTTTCTTTGCTTTGCTTTGTTCGCATCAATCGAATATATGTCCGAACACAATGTAGTATATATGGATGGTCAATGGCAATAAAAATGTGTTTTCTTCACTTAAATTGGATTTAGTGTGGTATTGTCATGACTCGATTGGTCGAGTATTTTATAACTTGAAATTTCGGGGTTGTGCAATAACCAAAACCACCAAACAGGTTTGCGCATACTTGTTGTGTGTCGATAGTTGAAGACAAGAAACCAGACTATGTAATACTAATCAAGATCTTCCCAAATCAATTGCATATGAAGTCAATGGTTTCATTACTAGACTTCATCATTGTTCAGCAAATTCAGCCCAAATTGTCAAACATTTCAGTCTTCTTTTGATAAAAAGACAAACCAAAGAATAAAGTTATAAAGATGAAGAACATTGATGTAAAAGGGATATCCGTATATGCAAAAAAAATTATGAAAATCATGCTTGATGAATGTTGCAGATGGTAGTTGTGATACTTTTACATTTATACCCCATGATCTTCATCCAGTTCTCAAAGTCACTGATTTCCTGCAATTTCAAACAAATAATAAGACTTTAATCTCTATGGCAAACAAGCCTGCAACAATTATACAGGGTTTCAGTAATCTAATTTTGGATCAGAATATTCCATCCAAGCAACTATAAAACTGAACCAAAAAAAGATATGCACTTGAAGAGATCAGAGTTGAGACGAGCCTTAACAACAAAGTTGATAGATCGGGAGCCGGCGAGCCATTGACCGGTTTGCTTCTTATAGCGAGCAATGGTGGCAGAGAGCGATTTGATTTCGAGTTCAATGCACTTCTCGTTGACGAAGGATTCTTGTACTCCTCCATTAATCGAATCGACCAAAACCTATGATACCTTACTAGCTCTTCATACGGCCTGCCTTTTGGCTTTCTTTCTTCGCAAAGTTTTTGTTGGTTTAATCTTCAATTTGTGTCAATTTCAATCTGATTCTAACACTAGCAGTTTGCATCACTGAATAATTATCGATCATGAAAATAAAATTACATAAGGAAAATAATAGAAGAACCTAACCCTTTTTTTTTAAAAAAAAAAGAGAAGAGGATTAGGGTTTAGGGTTCCACACAATTCCAAATCTAACTTTTGGAAATTCCAATTTCAATTTTAACATCAATTAATGTCAGGTATGTAAGGAAATTGAGAATTAGTTGTATGGAGCTCGATTAAGGGAGATTGAGAAAATACCTAGACGGAGCTCGATTTGTTGCAAGCCTTCAAGCAGGTTCTTCGATCGAAGGAACAAGATTACCGAACCGAGGCTTCAACCCTTCAAAGCTTCTTCGATCGAAGGCAACTTCTTCGATTTCCTGCGAGGCTTCAAGCAGCTTTTCGATTGAAGGCAATCAACGCAAAAAAGACGGACGTAAAAAAAAATTAATTGTGACCTTAGATTCAACCATGGTTAGTGAGGATTGACTGGACAGGGCAAATTCCGGTAACTTTGAAAATTCAAGGGCACGAACCGAACTTGAAAAAACTGTTGGGCAAAATCCGGAATACCCCATACCTCAGGGGTACCAACCGGAATATCCCTTATTTTTATAGTGAATTTGCTATATAGCGTTAGTTTACTAATTTTGTTTATTAATTGTACACGTCAATAACTTTGTTTGAATATGACCTCTTTTAAAATTTTTAGACTAATTTACCCTTATACAATAATGTAAAAGACTGTTAATTGATTATTTCCTTTTAATTGACCCACAATCCCTAATTGAAGAAGGTGTATTTTGAAGGAGTTACCAATTTTGATCAGTGTAATCAACATGCAATTAATCGTGTACAAAAAAATTTTACAACAATTGATAAAACTATCATGTTACATGCTTGTACTCTTCATGTAAATCATGTATCATCAATTTCTCTCTTGAATGAATGAGTTTGAGTTTGGATGAAACGCTTGAACCGTGTGATTTTTGTACAAGAAAATTAGTGTACAATAATCGTGTACAAGAAAATTAGTGTACAAGAAAAAAAATGCTTGAACATTCATTTTTTTGATACAATAATCGTGTACAAGAAAATTAGTTACAACAATTTTTGTACAAGAAAATTAGTGTACAAGAGAAAGTTCAAGTATCATAATTAACGTATATTTATAATTTTCAAAAGAAGATAAATCGTAAAATCCAACTTGTCTAGTTGGTATTAGGTAGGGTGGGAGGGAAGGACAACCAACCAGACATCAATTCTTGGTGACTACATTCGTTAATTAATTTTTCATATTTCTTGTAATAATTATAAATAAATAATAAAAAATAAGTATCATTTACAAGAATAAATTATAAATTTACAAAAAAATCAGTCTCATTTACAAGAATAAGTTATAGTAAAGTTATAAGAGAAACTTCTAAATTAGGGTAAAATTTATTATAATAAATAAGAGTAAATCTGCCATCTTATATGTATTAAAGCAAAAGCCTCTATTGTCACGTGTCAACGTCATGTTTCTTGAAGCCTAAAAAATTATTTTAAAAAGTGATTTTAAATGTTAATATAAATTGAAAATTGATTTCTAAACTTTTTTAAAAATATTTAAAAAAATATTTTTATAAAAATAGTTTTTTAACTTTTACGGATTTGTTTTTTACCAACAAGCATATTGATAGCATGAATTATAGTCTATATTTTGGGGTTTGTTTAGACGTTTTATCTTTCATAATTTGCATGTTTGTATGTATATTATGTGATTATATTACCATTTCATCTACCTTTGCGGGAATCGAGGTCTACACCTAGTTCTGTTGTAATCGTAGGTAAAATGGCACGTTTTGCATCAAAAAGGAGCAAAAGGAGATATGGAGTCATTGGAGCTACATTGAGAAACATAAGGAACCATCCAGGAAGCATGGCCATGGATTTGAGATTCACTTTGGACCAGTTTTGAGAGATTTCACATTCAGTCATGACTCACCTCGGTTGACCACAGATTCATCTCGACCGAGGTGATCCAGGAAAGTCGACTCGACCGAGGCGAATACCTAGGACGCGGCGAGAATATTTTATTCTTGGCTGAGATCTTTTATCTTTGGAAAGTGATCTTATATTTTTGGGCTTGACTCCTGGAAGGAAGAAGATATAATGGATCATATATTTTACCTATTTTTATGGGAAGAGATCTTTCTAAGATATCTTATCTTTGGAGGGTTATTTTCCTATAAAAAGGGTTGGATTTCCACAAATCAAAGGGCTCGCATACCACATCCCGCTTACACCGCTGCAGCCATACTCCAGTTGGGAGATTTGAGGAACCTTTTTGAAGGTTGAAGGAAGATTGAAGATTTTAGCTTTTATAGCTTTTGAAGGTTTTCTTGTAAGATTACCTTAGATTCTCTTCCTTGTTGTCTTGTCTTGTTGGATTTATATCCAAAGAACACTTTTGTTGTGATATTTGATCCAGTTATTGAAGTCTTTTCATTAAATTCTTCTTGTTCAAATATTCACCTTCTTCCCATATATTTGATTAATACTTTCATAATGATGATGAGTGGCTAATTCCCTTGTGTGATTCTAGGGTGATTGGCTGAAGGTTGTGGGAAAAACAATGATAGAATAATCTTATATTCCAGTAGGATCCTGAAAGTTCGAGTCTTTAACCTTAACCCTAAGCATCTCGCTCAGTCGATGAACATCTCGGCCGGGGTGGAACTTGGCTGACCGAGGTGACTTACCTGATCCGAAACTGAGAGTTAAGTGTTAGAGTTTGCCAAATCCTATTCTTATTATACATTTCCTGGTTCAATGCAAGCCTAGGATGAGACTTACCCGGTAATTCCTTAGTTTGTTTACCTAAGATCATAAGTGTAGGTAATAAAGGTTTATCCTTTATTGGGGTTTGAGTGTGCTTCCATCCCATCTTTGTGAGTTAGCCTGAGACTTACCCGGTAAAGGTTGATTCTATTCCCTTAGATGGTGTGTTAGTTTGAGGTTATAGTTCTTTATCTTAATTCCTTGAGACTTACCCGGTAATAGGAGTTACGGTTTAGGATTAGTGAGTAGTGAGACTTACCCGGTGATCTATTCCACTTTAGTAACACCTTCCCCATGCAAAAACCTCAGCTTTGTCCGCTTATCTTTAGATCTTGAGTTGGAACCACAACTAGATGCTTTAATCCCTAGAATTGCATGTTTGCTTTATTGACTTCTTATTCATCTTGGATTGTTTTAATTGCTCTTGTGGTTAGTATTTACATAATCATACCGTGATTGGACTTTGTTTCACTAAGTCTCTGTGATCGACCCCTGGAATTTCTTACTTTTTACTACGATTGACCCGTACACTGCGGGTTCGCATCCTTGTTTTAAGCTTACGTCTAGGGTTATAAATTTAAAGCTTGCACACACCGTTTGGAGCGAACACATATCTTAACAAATTAATTTAAAAATTAAATTAATTAGAAGAGATAAATACTGAAACGAGAATTAAAAATTATAATAATGATTATAATTTCATTCACCGAATTTTAATTTTACAAAAATATACATATAAATTTTTCAATATTAAATATTTATTAAAACTCAACCCGCACAAAGTGCGGGTAATACACTAGTTATTAATTTAATGAGCTATTCACTTAAAAATTTATAGACCTAGGTTATTTACTAAAAAAATTAATCATTGGGTACATTTCATCTCATTCTCTCTTATTTTTATAACTTCTCTTATTCCCTAATCTCCTCAATGTCCCTTCATTTCCTTCTAATTGTATATTCGTTGATGATTTTAGTGTAGAGTCGGATACTTCTTACTTGCCATTTAGAAAATCAATTCAACGTGTGCTAGACATTCTTACTCTAGGTGATGGACTTTTCATTTTTTTTATTTTTGTTGGGAAGTTCCCACATCAAATACGTGATATGCCATAGATGAAATTGTATAGTATATAAGAGGAGAACAAGCCTATATAGTTGAGCATTTGTGATAAAGTGTTGCATATTCTAACCTTATTTTTTACCCGTACAATTAACCCGGACGTTTATCAAGGAGTATTGTGTCTCTCTTGTTCTTACAAACAAGATGCCCTTAGTTACTTCTTTTTTTAATCGATGTTGCTTTCGTGCAAGTTTAATATCCCTCAACCAATAAATAAACCTCTAACTATTCGAATAAATAACCTGATGAAGGGCATGATTTGGGTAAATGGATTCCCGATTGACTGATATGTTGAGTCAAGATTATGGGAATAAAATGAAGATTATGGGATTATGGGAATGAAATTGAGAGTTTTTCTTTATCCTCGTTCACATAGATTATTGGATTATGGGAATTATAAGAATGAAATTAACATTTCATCATAATCTCATGTCTCACCAAATGAGGCCATTGTGTTAGTTTGTTAACCGTCTTAAAAGATACTACGATGGTAAGTGAAAATTTAAAATCATTAAGTTCCTAAAACAAGAAATTGAATCTTAACTAAACAATTCTTTTTTCTTACATGTTTTTAGGTAATACATTCCACGATTCTTAAATTAAACGACCACTTGGTTGTATCTTTAACAAGAATGGAGTATATGTTAAAGAAATTGAAACCTCAGTTGCTGACAAAAATACAACATGTAGTTGGATATCAGAGGATTATGCTCTCCATGTTTCGGTTTGGAAGTGGGAGGGAAATTAACTATAAGCTAATCACAATACACCGAACGCATATCTGTAGGTAAGAGATCATGTGATCTCTTTAGGGAACATGTCCTTATGGCAATGTTGTTAAACAGGTTCAATTTGCTAGTTTGGTAATTCATGGGGAATATGTGGTCTCTTTAAGAAAATGTTTTGCTTGCAACTATGTTTAGTAAGAGATCATGTGAGATTCCGGTAGACAAAAAGGTGTTTTTACGTAAAAAAGATTCATTCTCTGATGTGGTCGTCCAATTGAAGTATGATCCCAAATAAATGACATATGTTTTATATAATTGTTGTGTTTAAATTGTATTATTACCAACAATTGATTACTTGATTTTTCTTCTTAACAATATCACTAGTAGTGTTGGTATATTAGCGAATCATTCAAATTCGACTCATTTTTAAACAAGGTTAATGTGGATGACTAAACCTCATCTCATCCGGCTTGAATAACAAACTCTAATGTCTTGTTACCATAATAATCTATTGTCAAATTTTATATTTGCAGCTATGTTAAGTAAAAATTTGCAAATTCTAAAAATGTGGGTAATTAACGTAATTACAAAGTATAGGTGTCCTTCTGTAATTTACTCAAAATTGAAAGAAAAAAAACATAATTACCAGTGGCGGTTCACACGAAGATGAAGGCAGGGCTCCAGCCGGCGCGAGGCTCGTCAACTGGCGACGACGGGGCGAGTCTACTAGCGGCGACGGGGCGAGTCTCTTGGCAATCGGTGACTATGCTCTGCGTTTCGACAGTTCCGGCCGTGCACTGTTCTTCTCCCGCACATCTCCGCGCAATACTCTTCTCAGCGAACTGCAGGACTCCGGCTGGTGCGAGGCTCGTCTGCTGGCGGCGACGGGGCGACTCTGCTGACAACCGGCAACGGTGTTCCGCACTTCGATATTTCTGGTCGACAAAAGTGGAAGGAGATGCAAGGATCCAACTGGGGCTCGGCGGTTTTAGTTTGTTGTCTTGGTTTTAGGTTTTCGTATAACGAGTCTGAATCGTGAAATTTATGGGGGTTTATTTTGTAATTACAAAGACGAAGGCAGTGGCTCATTAACGAGTCTAAATCTTGCAAATTCTAAAAATGTGGGTCATTAACGTAATTACAAATTATAGGTGTCTTTTTGTAATTTACTCAAAATTGAAAGAAAAAACATAATTAACAGTGGCGGTTCACATATGAAGACGAAGGCAAGGCTCCGGCAGGCGCGAGGCTCGTCAACTGGCGACGACGAGGCGAGTCTACTGGCGGCGACGGGGTGAGTCTCTTGGCAATCGGCGACTATGCTCTGCGTTTCGACAGTTCCGGCCATACACTATTGTAACACCCCGAATCCGCGGGACTCGGGATGCCACATTGGGCTAGGATCTCACAATGGATCCTGACCCTAGCCTGACAACAAGTTCATTGGACCTTACAACATGACACTGACAAATATAAAACAAATACATAAAATTGTGTAAACTGTACAACCAAAAGGTAAAGACATCACAACCGAGTATAAACAACAACATCCTCACACAAGAGGGAACAAAAGATCATCCTCACGCAGGAGGGAAATGTAAATAGCCCCAAAAGACCACAACCATCCTATGTACGAGAGGTCCTCGGCCTTCCACCCTGCTAGATCACTCAGCAGCACGCCTATCCTGTAAGGCATCTACAACATGGTAATAAACCATTAGCTAACCATACATATATAAGGTAATGCATAAGCACAAGCACAATCATGAAAGATAAACACATCAACATGATATCACACATTTTCCCATTTATCATCTTTATATAATAGTCATTCACTCAAATTGTGTATATATAGATAGATGAAAGTATGTGACACGAGGACCGATACATCCTCGCCTCTGAGTGTTATATTCAGTTGTACGAGTATCGGTCACACAACCCGTGTACCCTATGGGACTAGATTGCGCCCTTCCTGTAAATCAGTCTGGCCTGACATCAGAGAACCTCCCAGACTCCACGGCGGGATGAAAGGGAAAGGTTATCACAACCACGCAACGGGGTAGTCAATAAAACATAAGTCGGTATAAACGACATCTCATGCTATCATAGCAACATACAACGCACATACCACTCATGCAAACATCCAATATAGGGATGGTAGCTAAGTAAGTCCTATGGACTTACCTCAACATCGTACAACACTCAACAACGAACAACCTCTGATCTTGAGAGGTGCACTGCCCAATAACAAGGCATAGAGATACATCAATCTCCTATCAATAAAAGGGGTCACACCTAGACCCAAGGGATCCATAGGATCATCCTTAACCTAACCTCACAACCTAATAACCTCAAAGACCATACATGGCATATACCGATCATAACCTCATCCAACACGCTCTCACGCATCTAGCATGATCCTATACACTCATACTAGGAAAGGAGGGAACAAAGACATCCTAAAGCAAGCCTAGAAGAAACACACACCTACAAAGCAAAGCCAACACAAGGTTGGACTGCAGGTGGGTACAGGGGCGGTGGTAGACAGCGTTGGGGGCGGCTGCAAGTGGCGCAAGGGCGGTTGGTCGTGCAGAAAACACACCTTCAGCTCCTCCTTGCTTCTTCAAGCGATCTCTTCACTCCTTCTTCAGCCAACATCCATACATAGACACATATACATCCATATATACATCAAAAGAAGCCAATCAAGGCTAGAACAATATCTAATCTAAGAGAATCTAAACTAGAAGAAGAGAAGATGAAAGAAGATGGAAGAATGAAGAAAGGAAGGGAAGAAATCATGAAAGCTTACCAAGCTGAACCCAAATCAGAGTAGAACATCCACAACACCTCAAGGCTGACTTAAGCACAAGCACAGCAGCAACAACTATCATCAATCAACAATAAAGTCATCCATAACTCTCATAACTCAACAAAACCTCAAGGATGATCAAGAAGAGATCCAAGAGAAGAAGAGAGAAGAAGATGTACGCAGGGAGAGAGATGAAGCTGTGGGGAGAGATAACCCACGTTAGAAGGAAGAAGAAGGAGCTTATAAAGGGGTGAAAAGGGTAAAGCACGGGTCAAAGGGTCAAAGAAGACGGTAGCAGCCACACAGAGCCGTAGGGGCGGACTGTGTGAGCCGCAGGTGCGGCCCAGGCAAACCGCAGGGGCAGCCACTAGGTCACGCAGCGGCGTTCCAGGCTAAATCCTGGTCCTCAACTCACATACTCAGCAACTCAACAACTAGGCTCTTACAACTGTTCTTCTCCCGCACATATCCACGCACTACTCTTCTTCACGAACTGCAGGTCTCCGGCCGGTGCGAGGCTCGTCTGCTGGAGGTGGCGGGGCAAGTCTGCTGGCGACCGGCAACGGTGTTCCGCACTTAGATATTTCCGGTCGACGAAAGTGGAAGGAGATGCAAGGATCCAACTGGGGCTCGGCGGTTTTAATTTGTTGTCTGAGTTTTAGGGTTTCATATAACGAGTCTGAATCGTGAAATCCATAGGGGTTTAATTTTTATATTTTTCCCTTATGCCTTATAATTAATTATTTTTTAATTTAAAGTTTTATAGAAAAATAGAGGCCGAGACCTAGTCAGCGATATAAAAAAGTCTTACTAGCTCATTTTTCTTTTCTTTTTTAAAATTTGTAGAATATCTTATTAAAATTTTAAATTCATCATTAGTCTTATTAATCTCTATTATTTGCACCAAAATCCACTTTCTAACATCTTTGAAGAAACATGAAAAGTTCTATGCATATTTTTGCGATCCTTATACTATCATAAATTTTGATATGACCTATATTATCTATAGTCAAGCATCTCAAGATAGCACATTATCTTTTAAACTTGCCCATAAACAACCTTTTGCAATACAATTGATAGTTATACAAACTCTCTCTGATGTCTGCATCCCCAAACTCAACCCCGTCAGCCACACCAACCCCTGTCCCACATCCAGTCCCGCTAGATAAACCACCGGACGTTAAGTCTTACGCTGCTGCTGTTGGCGGTGAAAAACCCAACGGCTGCTCCGCTTTGTTGTGACACACTGATCGAATCGAGGAAGATGCGCATATCTTTTCCCGATGGAACTAGAGGTCTCGCGGTGGCTGAAATTGATTCCGATGTGGTTAAGGCACTTTCGGAAAAATGGAAACATGCCGTCATTATTAAAGTCCTTGGTAGGCGGGTCGCATTTCTGTTGTTGGAACGAAGGTTATATCAACTATGGCGCCCTGCAGGTCTTATGACAATTCTAGATCTTCCCAATGGTTACTATGCCGTTCGATTCGACCAAGAAGAAGATTTCTTTAAAGTGCTCACTGATGGCCCGTGGGAGATATTCGGTCACTACATCATAGTTCGGCCTTGGTCGGCAGAGTTTAATCCGTACAATGACACTTTGCGCACCAACTTCGCATGGGCTAGATTGTCGGAATTACCCATGCAACTTTACGACGAGGGCGTCCTTTATGGTTTAGCTTCTGCTCAGGGTACTCCACTGAAGGTCGATCTGCATACTCTTTATGCAACCAGGGGTAAGTTCGCTCGAGTCTGTATTGAATTGATTTGGTCAGACCTTTGATAGGTACTATACTTATCGGGGATTCTCGGGTTCACGTTGAATACGAAGGATTGAATGCCATCTGTCATAGATGTGGTATGTATGGACATGTTGTTGAGAGATGTACTCACGTTGATCCGCCGGCCCAGCAAGCTGCTACCTCAGACGAAAGTACAACAAGTATGGAGGCCGCTGACCAACAGGAAGCGGTAACGCCAAATGCCGATCAAAAGCCTTTTGAATCTTTCTTGGGATCTTGGATGACGGTAGTCAAAAAAACTAGGAAACCTCCAATTAGCACGACGTCTAAGCCGGAGTGTAGCAATCAGGTTATGAATGTTAACAAATTCCACGTTCTGTCCGGCACGGTGGATATCGACTCACCGGAGACAACCACCGGTATTAATGGTCAAATACCGGTTTCAAAGGATATTATTGTGCCAGTTACTGTTGCAATTAATCAGGGCAATAATTTCACAACTCCTTCCACTTCCAAGAAAATAACGGCTAAAATTCTTGAGAATCCCGGAACACTTCAGAAGAATTCTAAAAGAGCCAAAACATCAGGCCCACCTCATAACCCTAAGCCCAATGAGATACCACCAAGTCCAAAAGCAATTGACATTCCTCTTGTCATCATATCCACCTCCTATAATTCTACCAATAATCTTCATCAAGTTGAAGTCGCTACTCCACAGAAGCCTAATGCCCACGATGCCCACCAAGTCCCACCTCAAATGGAAATCGACAATGTTGGTCCGGTTACGGGGATTGTTACCCTCCTTCCCGATCCTCCTGATATTGTCATGGGTGAAACTAATGCCGCATCCGGAATATCATCAGAGCCACCAAGGTCCGTCATTAATGGCGGTACTTAATGATAGTGTTACTATGGAATTGTAGGAGTGCGGTAAATCGACGGTTCCGCAAGTCCTTAAACTACATGGTTAACCATCACAAAATAGATCTACGCTGTCTTTTTGAAACCAAGATTTCCGGAAATAATGGACCTCTGATTAGTGATACCAATCTGCTTCATGCCGGGGCTGCTCGTTCTGATCTAGTTCAGGACTTTTGGGCTGAAGGAGATGGGTGGGACTGGGGAAGGATTTGGACTTTAGTATCTGCACAGGCCCTCCTTTCGATCGCTGGCACTCTCTTAAGCCCTGGTCTTATGCTCCAGGACTGTATTGCTTGGAACCTGAAGTCCGACGGTATGTACTCAACGAGTTTGGCCTACCACGCGTGTCTTATGCAGGCTCGGAATGAGTTGTGTGCGAACCCCATTTTCATAGTCATTTGGAGATTGAAGATTCCGGAATGTATACGGGCATTCCTTTGGTCCGTTGCGCTCAGTAAACTTCTGACTAACGCCGAGAGGCGTCGCCGTTGCCTTGCTACCAACAGTAATTCTAGTGTTTGTCATAATGGTCCAGAAAATCAACTTCACCTACTGTGTGACTGTCCGAAGGTCTTTAATCTTTGGGGACACTTCGTATCTACTGAGCAGGTTGCCGATTTCTACAGTTTAGATCTTAACAGTTGGTTGCTTTCCAAGTTAACCAATTCCGAGCTCATTACAACTGCTTTACCGTGGAACACTTGCTTCTCAGTTACCGGTTGCTGGTGCTGGAGGCGGCACATTGACTCCGTCTTCCGTCAGATATCCCACCCTCCCAACAAGACGGCCTCCATCTTCTCTTACTGTAAGAACGCGTTTAAAGCGTTTGAAACGAGAGTCTCCGGTGTGACCAAGGCTTTGGTTGATGTTCCTATGGCGGAATTATGGGGTTTATGTATGGGCTTATATCATGCACGGGAATTGGGATACCGAATGATCATAGCGGAGATTGATTCGGAGCTCGTCATCAAACTCATTTCCCGTAAAGTGTCTCCGACACATCCGCTCTTTAGTCTGGTATCAAGATGCCAAGGCTTCATCAGTAGGAGTTGGACCATTCAACTCCGACACATTTTCCGGGAAGCTAATACAGCGGCTGACCATCTGGCTTGCTTAGGCGCTTCCTACCCATTAGATTATTTCCGTTATTTTATTGAACGATGCCCGCGGAGTAGCGACCCGCCGGCTTGTCAAATGTTAGCTTCTTTTTTATTCGAATAAAAATTACGGGCTGGATCTAGGTCCTTCTCCGTACTCATTACCAAAAAAAAAAAAAAAAAAAACAATTGATAGTTATTGACTAGAGGTAACTCAAATTTTTTTGAGAATTTAAGAAGAGGTCACAACAAGACGAGTTGTATATTATTATGATAAGTGTTAAAGTAGAAATAAGTGACATGTGCATTTGCTAAATTCCTAATATACTTATAAGCTTGAGTCTTGCTAATACGGTCCCATATGACCCATATCAAAGGTGGATCACATATGGGTTTAACTGGACAGTCTGGACCATTGCCTATGCTAACCCAAAAATTAGAAAAACATAATTCAAACTCAATTTTTAATTGTATCATTGTCGAGATTTTTTCTCTTTAGTTCTCTATACACTTATAGTATACGTTTGTTAGTAATCTCTTTTCTCTTGCTTTTATGTTATTTTTGTGCAACCGGAAAAAAGATAGATTTGAGCCCAAAAGTTGAGTATCAAGAAGGAGAGTGATGACTCGGGTTTAGGTCGGGTCGTAGGTAATTCCGGTCCATGAATAAGGGTGGGATCATAGTAGTTCTAGTTTTGAAATTGGAATAATGAGTCGCTTAGATTGTTAGACTTGAAGGTCAAGAGAAAGGTGTCATCTTTGTTAAGAGTGAGATATTAATGTGAAGAAAGGAAACATAGAAAGAAGAAGAATAGAAAGGGTTTTTGAAAAGCCAACGTTTAGATTCATTCATCGGTGCATTCAGAAAGAAGGTGAGGGGAATTGACCGGCTTTTTTGGATAATGATTGAGAGCAAAAAGTTATAATTTAAAAAAATATATTGTAATAAGTAAAACCGTGCTAAAGAGATAACAGATATATTTAATACATATCTTAAAAAAAATTGTGGTGTAAAAGAATGATTTTGGATTTAATCCATACGTAGTTAAATCTGAAAAGTTTTTGTAATTGTTTTAAATATATATCATAGTTTATCACCTTAAAACTCGTAAGGGAAATTCCGGATGGTACCCTCGTGGTTTGGAGTATTCCGGATTTTGCCCACCAGTTTTTTCAAGTTCGGATGGTACCCTCAAGTTTATGTTGTTTTCCGGATTTTGCCCAAATTCATTACACTTTTTTAAATTCCATTAAAAATATACAAAAGAAAATAAACTAAAATTAAAAAACAACTTAAATAGAAAGAATAATTTATTAATTTTAAAAATAAAGTAAAACAGTAACTTTTAAAAAAATATATATATTATATTAATTTAAAAATAAATTCGTTAGATAATTTTAAAAAATTAAAAAAAATCAGTGTTTTCTTTTATTTTAAAAATAAATAAATTGAGTTAGCATTTTTTAACAAAATCTAAAAAAATAAGTTTTATACTTTATTTCAAAAATAAATAAAATAAGGATTTTTTTAAAAAAAATTAAAAAATCACTGTTTTAATTTATTATTAAATTGAATAAATCAGTTTTCTAATATTTTTTATTTTTTAATATTACTTTATTTTCTTTCTTTTAGTTTTGGGAAATAAATAAAATAGAAAAATTATTTATTTATTTTAATAATAAATTAAAACAGTGCTTTTTTTTATTATTTAAATAAGTCCTTATTTTATTTATTTTTTAAATAAAGTATAACAATTATATTTTTAGATTTTGTAAAAAATATGCTAATTCAATTATTTATTTTTAAAATAAATAAAACATTGATTTTTGAATTTTTTAAAATTTATCTAATTTATTTATTTTTAAATTAATATAATATATATTTTTATAAAAGTTACTGTTTTACTTTATTTTTAAATTAAATAAATTATTATTTCTATTTTAAATTGTTTTTTAATTTTAGTTTATTTTCTTTTGTATGTTTTTAATGGAATTTAAAAAAGTGTAATGAATTTGGGCAAAATCCGGAAAACAACATAACTTGAGGGTACCATCCGAACTTGAAAAAACTGGTGGGCAAAATCCGGAGTACCCCAAACCACGAGGGTACCATCCGGAATTTCCCAACTCGTAAATGAAAAATGAATGTACTTATTATATATCACATATAATTTATACAGAATAAGAACATTATTGTCTTTCAGTTATACAAAATAAGAACATTATTGTCTTTCAGTTACATACACTAAATACAAAATTGTACATGAAAGGCAACATGATAGTTGTTGTGAGCCTTTATTAGTTCCTTATGTCTTGAGTTCAAGTCCTTACAAGTGTATAGTTTGCATTAAATTCTTTCCACTTATTCCCATTTTTGAAAAAAAAAACCCACATAACCCACAGTTTAAAACTGTCGTTTGTGTGAAAAAAAAAGAAATAAATTTTAAACTGCGAGTCCTTCATGTAACCCGTAATTTTAAACTGCGAGCATATCTCGAACCTATTCTGTTCGGTTCCTAATTTCATAATTATTTCATTAACAAGTAAATCCGATATTTTATTTATTTATTTTTTATCCTTCAAACCAATTCGACACCCATTAGTTGATTGTCTTTTTGTCATATATTCCTCTTCGTTAAAGTAGAATTCCTATACCCCTTTATGTCATATTATTCCTTACGCAATGCGTAGCTTTCCCGCGCTCTTCTTTTAGAATCATAATACAAAAAGAGTAATAAAGCTTTATTTTCAATGGTTCACCAACCGTATTATATAATGTTGTATCATATAACACAACATATCATACTAGTAAAAAAATATGACATAAAAGATGAAATTGGTTCCTTGGAAGACTGTACGTGTAATCCACTGCAAAATGCAAATAGCTTTTTGCTTCACAAATAAGCCCACCGGGTTCTAAGCCAAACATTACGCCAACGTATATGGTACGCATATTTCAAAAGAAAAGAAAAAATGCACCAAAAGCCAAAGCACATAGCAATAATTTTGTCCTATAGTCCTCAATCGGAGCACCACCAATCCACCATAATCATATTGTCTATAAAACTACAAATTCTAGTACAAATTTACGTAATGTTAATTCCTCAATGAAGAACGGTGACGTTGTATCCGACGACAGCGTCGCCGGTGTTGAAATCTATGGAATGAGTACGCGCGATAGCGTAGCCTCTCGCCATCCTAAAAACTCCGGTGCCGCCGACAACCGGCAGCTCCCTAACTGGGTGGGAAACCCAATTCCGGCCCATTATGGCAAGAGAGCTTCCGTTGTACGGTCCGTCGATGAAACTGTAAGTTATGGCCATGATTAGAGCCAAATCGTCCCGGCAGGCCGACCCGTAAAGCCCTTGGGCCCGACCCACTAGCTTTGAGTTCGGGTCGGGTCCGGTTGTTAGCATGTCGTCTGCCATGACGAGTACTCCGAAGCCAGTGAGGTACTGCGGGCCGGAGGTGTTGAGGGGCTTGGCTACCGGAACCGCTGACGGAGACTTGCCGGAGAGGATGTCGTGGAAGTAGAATTGGAGGGTTGTGGTGTTTCCGGTGCCGGAATTTATTGTTTTCGCCCATTCTTGGGCCGTGGGTTGGGCTTGGGCCTGGCCCGTTGTGAGAATTACGAGGAAAAGGAGGAGCATACTCATTGCTGTGCTTGCTTGATTTAATGTTTGGTTTCGTATGAAGATGATGGAAGGAGGAAGAAGGATGGGATTTTATAGCGGTGCTATAGACGGTTCTAGCGAATGCTTATTTGCCACGTATAAAGCGTATTTTTAAAATTCGGTCAACTGTTTTCCTAACTTATGCTATATGGCTTTGACTTAAAAAATATTTGAAAAACTCGACTAATGTTTACATTTCGGTAAAATAGTTGGAGGGAGAATCACAAATAATATGTTGACCTCGGGTCGGATCCAATCCTGTTCAATAACCAGTGTAGTCCGATCTGATCCGATTTAATAACCAGTAGTCTGTTCTACTGAATAGACCAGAGTTATTTTAAAGTTTTTAGAGTGTTTACGTTTGATAATAAAAGTGTAATGAAAAGTAACTATCTATTTTTGGGAGTGCTTGTTGGGTTGGTGTATAAAATTATAAATCATGTAATATAGTTTTTAATTTTTGGACAGGCATAAAAGTCTTTTTTTAACACAGGCCTCCGAAATCCATGTGAGACAGCCTTCCTTGATGTTATTATCACATTTACATGCTATTTGTATTTACTTTTTAGTCTCACATCTTTTAATACACTCGTAGTAGTCAAAATATGAAACGAACGCATAATATTGTAATATCATATAATAAATTTTCACATCTGAAATGAAGACATTTTAAATCTTGATATAGGGTTATTGAACTGTGCTTTTTATCGTCAATCGATCATAAGAAGAAATTTTATTGAATTTTATGTGTTAGAAAGTAAAACTTATTATAATACTGTCTATACTTATTCAAATCCTTTTCGATTATAAATAAGTAATATACAAATAAGTAATATGGTTATAAATAAGTAATACACAAAAGGTAAGCATTATATAAAGGAACATTAAGCAAGTGTGTATATGGTTTTTTTTTTTTTTTTTTTTTTTTTTTGGTAAAGGAGATGGTGAAGCCATAGGTTCACCCCGATAAATTAAACAGAATTAGGCTAACAACTGACCAGCCGTTGGGTCGCCACACCTCGGGTATCGTTCTTTAAGAATTGAATAAGAGAACTAGGTGGATTTTTTAAAGTAAACAGTCCTAAAGGATATTCCTTAGCGTCAGAAGCCAGATGATCCGCAGATTGGTTGGCCTCGCGATAAATGTAAGTGTGTATATGGTTATAATGCTCTAACCTACCTCTTATAAATTCACATTAGAGGCTTTGTTTGATGTATAGATCCCAAAATGCCTAACGTTACCTCTTATTTATAATGATACAATATCACCGACTACACATCCTAAGAACATATTACATGACATAATTTATATACTAATTTTCTAATTAAAAAACCAACACATGTATATTTTCTCGGATCAGTTTGTTGAGCCAAGCTTGGTCCATAACATGTCCAACTTTTTCTTTTTTCAGGTGGCCCACCCTGTCAATTAAAAGTACTCACTTTAATTTTCTTTAAATTGATTACCGAAATCATGGAAAGAAAAGCACGTAAAACATGTTTAATATCGCTATCAGAGATAAGTAGATCGAAAAGTGGTCACTAATTAGTTCCTCTTGTTTAAACTTCGGAAATAAAAACGGAATAGAAATGAATATAGTCCACGTATGCACCTTGTTTATAAATTTTTTGAAATTATTCTTCGTCCTCTCATGCAAAATGTATTTGTTTCCTATAAAATATTAAAAGTAATTAAATTATACTCCAATTAGTTCAAACCACAAACAATGATTTCAAAAATTTTCATAAATAAGAATATACATATGGAGTAGATCCGTTAAGGCTGTCCAAGCGGTCCGGACCGGATCATAAAATCACGGACCGGACCGGACCGTTTCAGGTTTATTATGAAACGGTCCATGGACCGGACCGTAACGGTCCGCTCCACCACGGTCTGTTCCAATACGGTCTGGTCCGGACCGTTTAATTAAAAAAAATTTAAATTTATTTTTTTGTATGGATTAAATCCGGTCCTGGTTTGGACCGGACCAGATGTTATTCTAGTATAAATATTAAAATTATAAAAATTTTGGTCCGGACCGGACCGGACTGAAACTTTCCAGTTACGGTCCGGTTCGGTCCCAATGTGTGCAGCCCTAAGATCCGTTTCCGGAGTTTAAAACAAACGGGCTCGTAGTTCCTATGACCGAGTTGTTTGGGTACACTAATGGAAAAAGTTTAGAATTAATTGGGGAAATAGGACCCCTTAAAATTCTTTTTTGCAAACTAGATCTCTATACAAAAAAAAGAAAAAATAGGTATGGAAACTAAAAAATAGGGGTAATAATTTCTCTAATTGAAATGATGGTGATTTGATGTTTACTTTTGATTTAAGTATCTTTTTTACATGGATTGATTTTGTAGTATATTTCTTGGGTATGATTTTGGGTATGATTGTGAAAATAGAGGCAATATATTTCTTGACAAATTTATTTTTGGGCATGATTATGACATTATTTGGGTAAACGGGTTTTTGGGCATGCTTTTATATGTGTATTGGCTTTGTAGTATATTTATTATTATTAAGTATATTTTTAAAGTGATATCGTGGGTATGTTTTATGGTTACCAAAACTGTGTTATAATGATCAAATTCAAGCGAATTTTTGGGTAATGATCAAATGTCATTTGATATTGATGTTTGTGTATAATATCGAGTTTTGAAAATTTTGGGTATGACAAATTTAAATTGGGTATGGTTTTTGTATTAAGTGATATTTAAATTGGGTATAAATATAAAATATTATCCAATTTATGGATATGATTTTATTTTGATATTTAATTTTTTGGGTATGTTGTTTTCGAGTATGTTTATGTACTTTGACAAATTTATTTTTGGGTATGATTGTGACATTATTTGGGTAAGCGGATTTTTTGGTAATAAGTGATAAAGTAAGAATGTTGGAAATTCCTTTTTCTGATTGATGTGACATGTGAGATAATATAACATGTCATATCCGATGGGTTGTCAAACTTTGCCCTCTTTTGTACTCTATTTTCTCTATTCTATTTTATAGGGGGTCAAAATACCAATCCCAAATAGTATGAGTCTTCTTTCTCAATTGATTTGCTTAAAAGGCTAGTTTGCCAATTTTGCCAAAAGTTTAATTCAAATTCGTATAATAAGTTGAATATAAACTTGGTTAAAATTTAGTCTAGATTCAATTCTAAATAAACCGAGCTTGAATATGTCAAAATTCGTGTAAAGTTATTTTACTAATCAAGTTACTCGGATTCATCTTGTCCGCTTCATGAACAAGAGGAAAACAAACATATTTAAAGCATATCTAAATTATAGTTTCGGCTTTAACTCAATTCGATTACAAATGAACCGAATTCGAGTACGTAGAGAAATCAACTAATTTGATTGGTTTAATGGTCCTACCAAATTACCAATCCATGCCATTAAAGAAGGTGAAGACTACAGCCATACAATATTTTTGCTTTCTTAGCTATGTAATTTTAAATTCATTTTTTTGAATCGATCTTCTAAGGACTTGGAAAAAAAGAGGTATGTTCATATTTTGTTGTCTCCCCAAAGAGGATCTTTTAGGTGATTATTGATGGAGAGTAACGAGGAGGAGAGCCGTCCATTAATCTTTTGTGGGTCAGGCAAGGCCTAAACCACATACATGTATATATTTCATTTTCAAACGTCCTATTTGGTTGGAGTTTTTCCATAGAGAATCATATTTAGATATCGAACACATCAATGTCAATCTCAGACATTTGAATGTGTATACGAGACGGGTCGAATTGGTCCATGGGCCAAAATGTTTACCTATATCTGGTCCGTCTCATCAAAGTGCAGGTCGGACCAGATAAGAACGGGTCATATTAGTTGTCCATGCTCATATTTATTCTCGGACAGTTCGACCCGAATTTGAAGAGGTATATTCACCGCCAATTTTGTGAACCCATGATTTACTGCTTTTTTATTTATTTTTTTTTAAAAATTCGTATATTGAGAGAGGAAAGAATTTACATGAGGGAGGTATTCTAGACCTAGAACAATACAAGAACAAGATTACAAGGAAAGCAAAATAAAGAAAGCCACTAGGGGCAAAGGTGCAAGGGATTAGGTGAGATGGATCTCGAGCAAGTTGGCCCAGAAGAGAGAGCGGTCGAACTGTTTTTCCAATGGTGGGCAAGGTGGTTCTTGGTGGCATGAATGACAAGGTGAGCACTGGTGAGAGCCGGAATGAACTTGTTGTAGATGAGCTCGTTTATCGCCTTCCAAATGAAGTATATGAAAGTGATGATCGCGGAGATGCGGGTGTTGGCAATAAGATCATGCTTGGGGGGGGGATTGGGAGCCAATCCAAGCCTAGAGGTCGAGGGCGTAAGAGTAGGGGGTGGGAATCCTGAGCCATCTAGAGATGATGTGAAGGGCAAGGTTCGAGTAGTTACATCCGTTCCATATAATTGGCCTCGTCTTTAGGATGAGAGTCACAAAGCTTGCATGTGTGGTCAATAACTATGTTCACTTAAGGAGCTTGCTAAGGGTGGGGAGACGGCAAATGCTGGCCAATCAAGCAATGAAACTACACTTCGGGATAATAAGGTTGCGCCAGATCAGACCAAAGGAATAGGGAGTAGAAAGGGTGGGGGTGGGTTTGAGGAGCTTGTAGGTATCAGAAGTGGAGAATGAGCCATTGGGACGAGAGACAGGGTTGAGGTTTAAGGGGTTGAGATTTGAAGCAAGGAGGGACTCACGGACCTTGAGAAGCATACGACATGAGTAGGAGTGGTTGTAACAAGGCTGGCAATACCAAATGGAGTGACGCTTGAGAAGCATAAGCCAAGAGTCGGAGTGGTCAGTAACTATGTTCCACTTAAGGAGCTTGTTAAGGGTGGGAGACGGCAATGGTTGGCCAACCAAGCAATGAAACTACACTTCGGGATAATAAGGTTACACAACTCTGTAATTCACACACAAGTCCGTCATTTTCACAAGTCCGTCATTTACTTTCAAAACTCCGGGAATCAAAAAACACGGTTTATTTTATGTAATTATCCATTTAGGGACAAGTTTGTAAATTCTAAAATTTGGGTCGATAATGTAATAGAAAATCTAGGTTATTTATTGTAAATTACCATATATTCATCAAAACCCTAACCAATTGTGCGGTGCGGCATTGGATGGCTTCAAAAACTCCATGAGCAAATTTTGGAAAGTGAGAAGAAAAAAAAAAAGATTTTTCCTCTTGGTGCCATCAAGGTTTGGACTTATCCTCTTGGCGTCCACTAAGTTTTAAAATTCTTCATGGTGCCCTCAAGGTTCCATTTGTTTCCTCTTTATACTCATTCTTAATATATTACATTAAAATTTATTAAAAAATAATAAAACAATTAGAAAAATAAATTTAAAATATATTATGACCTCATTAAAAAAATTTTATTACATTTTAATGAATTTTAATGTAATATATTAAGAATGAGTATAAAGAAAACAAATAGAACCTTGAGGGCACCAAGAGGAATTTTGAAACTTAGTGGTCACCAAAAGGAAAAGTTCAAACCTTGATGGCACCAAGAGGAAAAATCCAAAAAAAAAGTACGTACCTTCCATGATAAAGCCAAACCTCACAACATCAATGGAGCTTCAACGGCGCGATCTCGAAACACTGTGGCCATAAGCAGCGGCGTCTCCTCCTCCTCGTTCCAGTCCGGCGGTGGCTCTTCGTTTCCGACAACAAATGGCACTTCAAGTCTTCAATGGAGGATCAATGTAGTACTCAAGCATATCAAAGGTGCATATCGAGTTGAAGACGACGGTTATTGATGGCTGAAAAAAATTCAGGCGACTAGGCTGTAGATCCATGGCCGGCGAGGGGAACGTGGCCGGCGAGGACAATGTGGCCGGCGAGGACAACGTGACGGTGGGGATCGACGAAGGAACTCCGGGCGACTGGCCGCTGTTCAGATGTTGTTGCGAGCCGGATGACGCAATAGTTTCTTCTCCGACGGCGAGGCATTTCCGGCGGTTTACACAATCGTCTTTTCCAACGGTTGCAAGCGCTTCCGAGTAGTCGAGATGCAGGCGGATCTCGCCTGTAGTCGTCGGGAAGTCACGCAAGGAGGTTACAAGGCTTGAAGGGATATGAATGGGATTTCGTAATTTATAGATTTTTTTTAAAATCGGAAAGCGGTTCGAACCATAAGGCGGCGCGCCGTCTAGTGGGTCGAAAGGCCGAAAAAGATCGGCAGACGGTCAAACCGTCATGAAGGACCATAAACAATAGAGAAAAGAAATACACAAAAATACATTAAAAGGGACCCGAAAGCAAAAAGTCTTCAAGGGAAAGCGGGATGATCCAACCGACCGGAGGCACCGAGCATAAACGTTTATCTTCGAAAAAAGTACACAGGTAGGAAGCCTGGGGAACAACTATCGACACCTCAGATTTGGACTGTAACAGAGCCGTCAGAAGTCGATCACAAATCCACACTCTCTTCTCGATAAACGCACGAAACCGCCAGCAAATGATTGTATCAAACCTTCGAAGACGAAATTGCATAACACGGGTAACATGATGTATACATGTGTAAAACTTGATGGATAGAAGAAAGATTTTGTAGGAAGAAGTTTTGTTCACAGAGGGTAAATTTAACAACTACGTTGTCATTAGTGATTGGTTAAGGCTTTGTATGCAATTGATTTTTTTTTAAAGGTTTGAATTGAAAAGTCATCGAAATGAGAAGGCCCAACCTTAAGGTGTATAAGGATCGATATTTTTTGGTGATGCAATGATCTCGGAGTTGAGAGGGTAAATTACCGTAACTTATATATTTTTGTCTCATGAATAGAAAAAAAAAAGTTGTTTTTGATAGTGGGTTTTATTAGTCTCGGAATTTTTGTTTTGTCAAAGAGAGTAGCTTAGAATGATTGTTTTGCTTAACCAGCTCAAATCTTTTAATGCCACATATGTTAGAGTAATATCTTTGACCAAAAACTCCGGTTTGTAACAAATGATCGGAATTTGTAACAAATGATTTTGTGGGTGAGCCTGGCGTTTCTTAAAGGGTTATCAAGGCGGTGAGAAAACACTCTACTAGAGTCGGGTGGAGTGAGTTGTGGTCCGTGGAGTGAGTTGTGGTCCAACAACAAAGGGTTGTAACCCATGACGGTTGTTAAAAATACCAAAGTAATTGCAAGAAGTAATTACTAGTATCCAAAATAACGAAAATTTAATCACACAAAAGCAATTAAGACGGAAAATATCCAATTCAGCTAAGCAAAAATGTAGGTCATACATCCAATTCGTTTTTTTCATAAAGAACAGAAAGGGCTGATAAGGTTGATTGATCTTTAGCGAGAAAACCGATGATCAACAGCGAGATAAAACCGATGATCAATAGGGGCTATACATTGCACCCACAACATTTGTCACTGAGTTTTTGAAAATACATGTTCATGCAATTAGATTGTTTCTGCAAATAGGGCAGAGACATACACAACTGCCGTGCAAACCTCAGGTTAAAAGCCATCAGGTTTTTTGTACACAGTATCACAGGAATAACCTGTATCCGGCATTTCCATGATTTCTAATTTGAGTGTTAATTTGATTTGCTACTGGGGTTTTCGATTAACCAATTTAAAAATGGTATCAGCTTATCACACCCATTGTTTATAAAAATCAAGCAATTTGGTGGTGAAGGCGGGTATGGCTCGTGGAGATTGGCAGGAGCTGGAGCTTAAGGTCCGTCGGAGATGATGAACAAATCGCTACACAGAAACACATCCATCGGTGGCTAGGGTTCAAAGAGAGGGTGGTAAGCCATTTGAGGTGGAAAATGAGGGTTTCCTCAGGTAAGAGCGTTTTTGCAATCGATTGATAACAGAACTGGACTTAACACAAATCTGGATCAATCTTAAACAATCGCTTCCAACGGCGATGTTGCGTCATCACCAGCAACAGCCGCGACGAGAAGAGCAAAGGGGATGAAAGGCGGAGCAGAAAGCCGGGATCTGGGTCGGGAATGGGTTCAAGATGATGAGCCTCGATCCAGGGTGAAGCAGAGGTGGGTGAGGCTTCTTGGGCACCGGTAGCTGAAGGCATATGACCATACTTGTTCTTCGGCTCCGATAGGCGAGGGCGGAGGTGCTTGAAACTCTACCCTCAACTGAAGACGGCGGTGTAGCCATTGAAGGCGGCGGTGAAGCCAATGAAGGCTTGAAACCAGATCTGAAGATCTTTCGAAAGAGCTTAACCCAGATTTTCAATTTGTAACGAATCTCAACCTTCCTAGGGCTTGAGAAGAGGGGATTGGTGAAGATTTTGTATAGTGCGTGAGGCACATTGTTTTCTATGGAGATGAGATCCATTTGTTTCAGTAGCTTAGCGGCGGTGGCTATTGTTTAACAGCAGAAGAAATAAAGCGGTGGTGGGCTTTTCATTTTGGTTGGGAAGGGTTTCTTCCTCCTACAATAGGGAGGATTTTATTTATAGAGTTTTTTTAACCAGCTTATCAAATTCCATTTTATCCTTTATTAATTAATTTTTTTCTAGATAATTAGTTTGTAACTCGGATAAAAAAAAAACTTTTCTGAGTTTTCTCCACCGATATTCTCTATTCTAGTGTTTATGAAACTCCGGTGGGAGAGAGTTTTTTTTCATAGTGTTTTTATTCTAAAAAAAAGACAATATTGTCCCGACTTTTTTCAAAAAAAAAATATCGTTTTTACGTTATTCAACCATATATAAAAGAAGGCCTTATCTCACTTTTGAACTCGCGCTCTGGTTAACGCTCTCTACTTGCTTCGAAGCCGCTACCGTGAAGAGCTTCTCCTGAGTGTGGTCGGCGTCGTTGCACTCTCCCTCACTTGACTGAAACAAGGCAACCTAACTTTCTCTTCTCGTACTCCATTTGACCTAATTTTGGGTGGATATTAAAACGATAGAATTGCTTCGACCTATGCATAATTACTTATTTTCGCAGCTTTGAATCCTTACCTCTTCTTATGGATCAAGCATCTTGTTTGTTTTCATGATATAACTTGGGCGGGGTTGCCAATCATTTAATTTTGATTTGACGATCTTGCTTGTTTCTGTAATTCTTCTAAAGGAAAATTACTTGCTAAAACATTATAATAGGCTTAATAACTTACATGCATCTTCTAGAGAATTGATTCTTCTAAGCACAAATATTTATTCTCGAACTCGATTTCTTCACCTGATTGCTACCGATGTGTCTTCCCCTCAATCTTGCTTGTTCATATTTTGAATTTGGACCTGATTGCTACTGATGATTGTTGTCCTCTTGTTACTTGGTACTGATGCTTCTTGCCTATTTTGAAATTGCTTTTTCAGTTAATATTACAATTAGTTGCTACTAATGATTCTTAACCTTTGAAAACTAAACCTGCAGCGGCGTGAATCTCTTCGCCGGCGCCGGCTTCCACGAAGTTGCACAAGAGAGGGAAACCAGAGCGTTGATGGAAGAAGAGACGTGTTAGAGTATGATACTAATATATTCAACCATTGGGTTTATCTTTTGTTTGTTAGTTTATCTTTTGATCTTATCTTTTAGTATTAGTTTATTATTTTTTCTCTTTATATTTTCATATATAAACATTGGTTCATCAATGGAATAAGACAAGCCTTTCCGATTCACAAATCTCTTCAGACCGCAACTAAGGTTGTTCAAACTATAGGTGGGTCGCAAACCTAAACCGCCGGTTTAGGTTTGCGAACCGCCGGTTTAGGTTTGGCCTTTGGCCAAACCTAAACCTAAACCGTCAAAATCCAAATCGGCGGTTTAGCCGGTTTATTAAAAAAAAAAAAAAAATTGAAAAATTGGACCAAACCGCCGGTTTAGGGGACCAAACCGGCGGTTAACCGACGGTTTGATCTCCAAACCGCCGGTTTGGTCCATTTTTTTTTTAAAAAAAATAAAAAAATAACCAAACCGGCGGTTTGCGCCGGTTCGGCGGTTTGGTTTGAACCGGCCCCATCTCTAGTTCAAACGGTCCGAACAGGACCGTAAACTCTTGGACCGGACCTGACCGGACAGGATTTTTACAATTACAGTCCAGGATTGAACTGGACCGTAATTTGCGGTCCGATCTTATCCGATTATCCGATCTGGTCCAGACCTGTGCAGCCCTAACCGCAACTCCGTGTTCACAAAGGAGAGAAGATCTTATAGACAGATTAAGACTGTAAAACGATATAAAGTAAGGACAATACAATCTTTTTCACGTGAAAAATTCTCTCCAACAAACATAAACCGTGTCAAAACACACCGAAAGTATTTTTAAAACACAGAACACATTCTCGAAACAGTCAAACACAGCCATAATCTCATGCTAGAATCAGAGCACGCCGTTGTATCCAACAATGGCATCACCGGACTAAAATTCCTCAATGAAGAATAGTGACGTTGTATCCTACAATGGCATCACCGGTTTTGAAGTCCACCCAATGAGTATGCGCGAGTGCGTAGCCTCTCGCCATCCTAAAAAATCCGGTGCCGCCGACAACCGCCAGCTCTCTATCCGTGTTAGCAATCCAATTCCGGCCGCATACGCTAATAGAGCTGCCGTTGTACTCTCCGTCAACAAAATTATAGCTCATAGCCATGATCAAGGAGAAATCAGTCATTGAAGCCGACCCGTAAAGCCCTTGAGCCCGACCCACTAGCTTTGACTTCGGGTCGGGACTAACCGTCAGCATGTCGTCTGCCATCATGATATTTCCGAAGCCGATGGGGGATCTCGGGCCGGTGGATTTGAGGGGTTTCGCCACTTGAATCGCTGACGGAGACTTCCCGGAGATAGTGTCGTGGAAGTAGAATTCGAGGGTTGTGGTCTTTCCGGTGCCGGAATTCACCGTGCTCGCCCACTCATGGGCTTGGGCCTGGCCCATAATGCCAACCACTAGGAAAACGATGACCATCTTCATTGACATTATTGTGCTTGATTTAAGGTTTTTTCTTTTGCATATGATTGTGATGAAGAAAGGCGACAATGGGTTTTTATAGCGGTTATAATTAGGGGTGTAATACGAGTCGAGTATCGAAATGCTCCTGCTTGGTTCGTTTATAAACGAACCGAGTCCGAGTAGCACGGCTAAAATAATGCTCATATAGTGTTATTTTAGCCAAACGAGCCGAGTTTTACCCGAACGAACCGAGCCCGAGTCGAGCCTAAAATTTATATGAGTTTTAAAATGTGTTCAAGCTTGGCTCGTTTAGAAAGTGAACGAGCTTGAGTCGAGCTTTTGACGAGCGAGTCCGAGCTAAACCCGAGTAGCTTGTCTCGTATTACCGTCCGTCTTAGTTATAATATTTGTTGCATATGATCGTGGAAAGTATGATAAATTTATAATTAATAAATTTGGATGTGATTTGTAAGTGATTAAGACGATATATGATTTGAAGCTATATTTGCTGATTTGTTTTCCTAAATTATACTCTTAGAAATATTTATACATATCGTGGAATCGTCGTTGGCCAATAAAAAGAAAGCACATAATTTACTATGCTGATATTGAATGTTATTCAATTTAGTAAATAAATAATTTTTATTATATAGAATAGTTATGTGATTTGGTAAATATTTTAGCATTAAGTAATCAAATATATTAATAAGAATAGTGTAACATTGAAGGTTGGTGCAATACACGTAGTCAAATATCGTGACCTGTAAATGATACCAATGTTTAAAATTATGTGGTAAATATCTATATCTATATATACTTAAATAAGAGTAAATAAAGCTTACATTTCACACCCATGTTCGTTTATTTATGTATTACGTTGATGATTAAAGTCACCAATTTTTTTTAATTCAATAAATTCTATTTAAACTATATTTTACTTCTATTACTTAAAAATAAAATATATAAATTCAATTTAAATTAGATGCAAAATTTATAATTAACTTTTATTTTAATAAATATCTTATTTATTTTGATCACAAGTCTATTTAAATTATATTTTTTATCTCATTCCCTTTTTTTTAGAAAAAAAAATTAAAACAACTTTTATTATGGTAGATTAGATTTTAATTACCTTGCAAGCTACAACATATTAAAATTATATATTATGTCTTCATTCTATATATGTCCAAGTATTTATAAAATCAAAACACACATACTTTAGCTTTTAAAAAAAATTTTAAAAAATAAATAATTTATATTAGGTCAACCGTATAGGGTACGAGAAATAAACTAGTACTATACAAAAATAAAGGTAATAATGTTTACATGTAACGCTAATGACTAAAGCTACCAAATCCTTTTTTTTAAAATTAATTTAAATTATATTTTACTTTCATTACTATTAAATTTCTATAATTATTATATTTGACCATTGTAATTTTTTTCTTACTAATTTTTGGATTTTTTCATACAAATTAATTGTATTCGCCGATTGTTTTTTTTTAATACTCTAACCTATAAAATTTAATATTAACTCCTAATAAATTTACTTTCTATATACTTTTATAGATATCGACTTCTTTTATATATATATATATATATATATATATATATATATATTTTTTTTTTTTAATTCTTTTAAAAAAAATAATACTTAGGAAATTATTTATGTGTACAATCTAAATACTTTTCAACGCTTGTGTGATCATTTAGATGTAGTTTTAGATTTGATTCTTCTTTAAGATTTTCATTAATAAAATATTTTCACCCTTATTTGAAGTAAAAAACTTATCAAAATTTTATTAAAAATTAGATACAATTTTTATAATTATACAACTTTTATTTAAGAAATATCTTACTTTAAAAGTTTTTTTATCACAGATTATATTTTACTTATATTGTGATGTCATTCCTTTATTTTAAAAAATAATTCAAAGCAACTTCTATCAAATCAAAAATCTTAATTACGTTGTAACCATATTTTATTTAAGTTATATATTATGTCTACATCTTTTATATGCCAAAATATTTATAAAATTAAAATTTATACTTTATTTTGAAAAAAATTTAAAAATAAATAAATTATTTATATTGATTCAATCCATCCAATTTCAATGTACGAGCATTAAATTAGTATTAGTTAATAATCCGTAAATTAATGGTTTAATTTCTTTTATGTTCATATATAGTTATTTTTTTAATAGGATATTAAACAGTTAGTTAAACTACAGCAAAGCAGTTACTAATAATGTTAGACTTGGAGCTTTTTCGTTGGTCGTTTGAATGGTTGGAGGTTTATGAAAAATGATAGTTGTGACCAATACTCAGTTGGTCCAGTGGGATGTGGGAATCAAGTTACGTGCTCAAATATAATTAGTTTTAATTTCATAATACTGTAGTAGGTAACAAAATGATAGTTGTGACCAATACTTAGTTAATAATCCGGGTGTTCTAATTAACTCTTAAAAAAAAAAAAATGTGATAGTTGTGGGAATCAAGTTACGTGCTCAAATATCCTACCAAAAAAAAGTTACGTGCTCAAATATAATTAGTTTTTGAAAGAAAATGAATTGTTTGAAATGTTCTTTGGCCTGCTGTAGTTAATTGTTACTGCCATCCCACACTCCTACTTTTATGTGTAGAATGATTTAAATATTAATAATTAGGCTGAATTAGCCGTTTTTAGTTTGATAATACTGTGGTAGGTAACAATAATGCATCCCACTTACTAAGATGATATCATATTTGGATAGCCCGTCCGGTAAAACGGACGGGTATGAATAAAGGAAGAAGTACGACCATTAAGTCCGTCAGGTCAGATTCGAACACTACTTTAAGTCCGGTTAGACCAAAAAGTGCAGCCGTCGCTGGGTAAAAATAAAAAATATATATTATATTGTATCCATTATAAATATTAAGCATAAAATTTTAAAATATTTAGTATAATTATAATAAATTTAATATATTTTAAATAAAATATCTTTATTCTTTTTTAATTATGTTAAAAATATTTTTTTTAAAAATAAAATTTTCATGTAGTCGTAAGCTCGCCCCGTCCGACCAAGCGGGTACGACAACCATTTCAAACCCAACTACCGGACTCGGCTTGACCCGATTCCAGATAGGCTTAATATTTTATAAAAGTCCATCCAAAACCCAAACTAACCTGGATATTTACAGGTCTAACCCCACTACTATGTAGATATAAACATCAATGAGATCAAAGGATCGTACCCCTAAAAGGTTAAAACTCTAATCAGGCCCATCAATTGAATTGATTTAGCATTGCATAAATAATTAAGTACACTCAAATAAACTAGTTTTAGGCAGTTAAGATTTTGGCTTTTGCTTGCTTTAGTCAGGCCAGAGCGGTCGAAAGTTGACCCGATCCGTGAACCTGACCCGCTTGAAATCGATTTAATCCAAAGTAATAAATGACCCGAAGTAACCCGGTCTGAATGACCTAATTGCCCGAATAAACCGACCCGAAATAACCCGATAGCCCGAAGTGACCCTACCCGAGTGACCCGATACCCCGAAATAACCCGGCCCAAAGTAACCCGACCCGAAGTGAACCGATAGCCCAAAGTAACCCGATAGCCTGAAGTAACCCCGCCCAAAGTAACCTGGCCCGAAGTAACCCGACCTGAAGTAACCCGATAAATATATAATGGCATAATCCATACTATAACTTTATATTATAAGTCTATAATGACATATAATCTATTCTATAAGTCGGATATCCAAATCTGGTTAAAGATCATTTCGATCAACAAATCACCCAAATATTTGCGGATAATTATTCAAACCGACTAAAATCGTTTTTCACATAAATACATAATCCATACTATAATTTTTAAGAATTTGAATTTTAAAGATATTTTTTTATTCATTGTATTGACTAATGTCTATATATATACATAAATACATATTACATATTTCATACTATAACTATAAGTATATAATGACATTCTACAATTCTGACACGATAAATGTAAGGTAACAATGTTTTTAACTCATTAAAAAAGTTTTGATTTTAACTTATGGTTTACTAATTATTTTTAGAATTAGTTTCCAACTTTAATTTTCGATTTTCTATACAAGTGTGTGTATATATATATATATATATATATATAGAGGCCGGTTCCGGTGAGGAGCGCCCTTGTGCATAGGAATGAGGAGAGCTATGATGGTGACATGTGACATGCCACGTCACCCTTTTTTTTTCCAGATTTTTTCCCCAAAAAAAAAACGACGGTGATGTGGCAGGACATGTGTCACCACCGCAAAATGAATTGTTAATAATAAATATATGGTGTTCGTTGTAAAAAAAAAACGTTGTTCATATTTTTACAAGTATGTGTTCATTGTTCTTACAACTATGTTGTTCGTGGTTTTTAAAGTAACTGTTCATGGTTTTTAAAGTAAGTGTTCATGGTTTTAAAACTAAATGTTCTTGATTTTTAAACTAAGTGTTCTTGGTTTTTAAAGTAAATGTTCATGGTTTTTAAAGTACTAGTGTGGACGCGCGTGCTACGCACGCGCGCCGTGACTTAAAGACGTAACATTTTTCGTTAAATGATAGAAAGGAAAAGCTATTACCTTCAAATGAAACGACAAATTAATTGTTAAATGATCGAAAGGAAAAGATGTTAGATTGAAATGAATTTGGTGTTACATTAATTAATGATTAAATGATCGGAAAAAAAAGGTGTTACATTGAAATGAATATGGAAAATTGCTATTAGACAAACGTAAAGAGCACGCTTTTTATGGGTTATAAAATGTAGTATAAGAATGGGTATTAATTATAAACAAACCTTTTCCACCAACCATCATCCATCTCCTTTCATGGATAATGTCTTATCTACCCATCTTCAAATAATCTTACATTGCTGATTAGATGAGTTTCAACTTCAAATATCTAAGTGACAAATGTGTCTTCTATAGAAAGAGGTTCAGACATGAGATGATACGGTCACATAATCACATTAGGAAGAAGATATCTAATTTCGGCCTACAAGAATTCTCACCTTGATAAAAAAAAATGTTATCTAGTATTAAGTTGCGCTTGACTTGACCTTAATACGCTTTAGGTGGGAGTACAAGAAAACCCCAGCAAGTGCAACTCTAGTACAAGCAAACCGGTAAGCGAAAGTGTCATGCTGACATGCTGATTGAGGCCATAGGAACGTGGAGCTGCAGATATAAACCTAAAGCTTACCCATGGAGTTGATGAATGAAACAGGGGTTCGGAAGAAAATGACTGAGCTGACAATGACGGCCACGCGCTTCACGCAGTTACCCACATAATGGGTAACAGGAGATACCTTCTCCAATATCATGTAAGATAGCTACAAAGAAAGGCACGGTTTCAACTTATTTCATTTTAATAATGATAGGAAGCACAATGAATAATACTTGATTTGGATTGCCGTAAACTTGATGAAATAGGCTTCTATGATGTACAAGAAAAAAGATCTAAATAAAGAGGTTTGAATTTAAGAATGTGATAAAGATAGTGATGGTGGCTTTGCAAGGACAAAGCAGTCATATTCTGCTTCAACGACAAGTCTGTAACCATAACTTAACAAGGATGGAGATAGGTTCATTCACTTGTAGTAGGACTTTTGGTCAGAATTTTCAAAGATCAACCATTTGAATTTTCATGAGAGTCACCTACCATACTGGTACACCTCTGAAACATTTAGTCCCTGAAATGGCACAGGAGGTGAAATGCTCAAGTACCAGTGATAAACTTGAGAAGCAAGCACCGATGAAAAGTATTCAGTGATCAAATTATTTACTGCAGCTTCAAGGTATGCAGGGGTAAAGGTGATGCCTTCCATTACAAAAGCAACTGGTGCTATGAGAAGCAGTGATATGATTGTTATTATCGAGAAAAGATTGATGTTATCCAAAGAATCCTATCAAAAGATCAGCAACTATGTATCAACTAAATAATACATGTAAAATAAATTAGTTGCCCACTACAGCTGATTGGTTAGCTAATACACATAATAAGATACTACCATCAAATATTCAAATCAGTAACATACTCACCCTATCATGTACACATCAGCTGGATCACTGATATTTAGCCATTCATCAATGTCCAAGTCGTCAGGGGGAACTCTCCCTCCAACATTCCATGTCCCAGAACATATTCTGGGAGTAAAAAGAGGGTAGAGAAGAAGGTTAGAATTGTGAACATTTGTAGAATCCAATACTTTGAAGAAGGGTGTAGTCAATCAGGGTTGATGCTAGCAACTTATGTTTTAAATTTTGGCAAATTACCTAATTTCCTTTCTGTTTATATATTGGGACCTGGAAGTCACAGAGTTTTGCCTTCTCAACAGAGGAATTTCTTCTGAAATTTATACAAGTGAAACATGGTAACCCAAGCAAAAAGATAATAATGAACATCGCAACAACATGGGTTTTCTGTTGTGCTTGCTTTCATCTCCTCTGCATGGGTTTCCAGGACTTGCAGGCAAAATGATTCCTAGACCTCACACTATGAGTTGTCATCTTATTCAAATTCAGATATCATCATTTTCCTGTAAAATCAAACGCTATTAAACTCCACCTGCAAAAATACCTCAAAACAAATCTCATTCAGCTTGGAACAAAATAAGGTGTATTTATATTCAATCATGGTGACATATACAATGATTTTCAAAGGAGCTTAGCCTTAGAAACTACAACTTTCACTTGCTGAAAGCTGAGCTCACACCCACAAAAGAAGTCTTTAAATATCACAAAAACAACAACTACAACTATGACAGATACACCAAGGAAACATACACAAAGATTTGCAAGAAAGAACAACAGAATTAAAGGGTAACACGTTTTAGTTGAATCTCCCATGGCTAACCCGGCTAACCAAGACCCATCAGTTAACACTGCAGTTGATTGTGAACCTGAACCGGTCCCGATACCTTCGGATCCATATCCAGTCGACCTAGTTTCATAACCAGTTGATGTTGAACCGACAAAGCTCATTGATCCGGATCCGAAATCTGTCCTGGATTCTGTATCAGGGGTTGTGGGTGTGGTGGTTGTAAGCGTAGTTGTGACCGGAGTTGCTGGTGTTGTAGATTTTTGGCTGCACAAGATAAAAATGCGATATTTATTAACAATAATGTCAGTAATTTACAAGTTAATCAGTGATTAATTTCCATACTATTCGATCTCAAGCACTGTTTAGGTTTCAATCTTGCCTCGTTTTGGATCATCGACTGAAATTCTTGCTACTTAAGTGTCGCAGCCTCCAAGATATACGCACTTGAAGTGGTCTGTTTCGTTGGCTAACAGCCTAACAATATAAACACAAAATGAATCAAAAGAACACTAATATAAGCTGTCAAAACTCTACAAAGATTGATTTATAAAGAATATGATCCATAATTTCTCTTAGGCATTTCATCGAACACCTAATATGCATTCTCTAATCACCCGGATAAATCATCAATTTGCAAACTTGTTAAGCCATAGGTTTACTTACTCTAAAAAAAGGGTCTCCAAGATTGAGCTTAGATGCTTTCAAAATCCAGAAACGGGACATGCATCCTGAGTTTCACAACCCGAAAATTCAAATCAAAAGGATGTTGCCAGTAAGTGACCATCAAATAAGGGGGTAGAGTAAACTACATAAATCAACATGCAAAACAGGACTAATAAATTAGCCTCACCTTCTTCATACGTCTTTAAGCTTTCACTGCTTCCTTAGTGCATAGTATCACGGTAACTACAATCAAACATCAAAATTGTGAATTTAAAAGAAGAATTATTAGCCTAGAAAATCAGGAAGCTAAATCAAAGTAAATTTCAATTATATATATACAATAACATTCGAGATTTGGAGCTAGGAAACCATTTATGCACATGATATTGCTTATGAAATACACTCTTTGGCAAAGATGAAAATCCAATTGTCCACATTCGTGCATGATCAGGTAGAAAATTTAAAAATAAAACATTTTTTTATTTTATTTCCTAATTATCAACGCCCAAACTAATGAAAGAGCTGATTCGGGTATTCAAACAAAGAATGTTAAGATTTCAAACCAGAGGGTGTATACCTGTTGCTCTTTATTCTAAAAGCGGGCTGAGTCGGGTATTTCGTGAGACCTTGCCCTTGCTGTTAGGCCTGTAGAAGTTTGCAGCAAGCATAATTATATGTTCTAACATTTATGAAGATGGTATTCAGTTTGTGATTGGTCTTTCTTGCTCAAACTATTTTTTATTTTACCCATTTTTAGCTCCAATTTCTTCTTTTATGTTCTGTTATTGTAATTATGTACTAAGAAGGCTTTATTTGTGTTTATTTTCTCGTCTGAATCATGAGCTACCAACTGTTAGTAAAAGTTTGGCAGGCGTAGACTTACAACTCTGTAGACGGCTGTGACAATTTGTGAAGCAGGAATATAGAGCGATAGATACACGACGCTTTCAGCGGATCACCCAACAGAAGGAGAAAGGTAGCATGGGTATCGAATTAATTAGAAGTTGATTAGCGAAGTAGCGAAGAGGACCAATGTGAAGAGGAATGAAATTAGAGAGACGAATGAAATTGGGGATATTATGAGCCAAAATCATAAGAACAAAAATCAGAATATAAAGAATTTTATTTTATTTTTTTTCAAATTTCTCAATTCACAAACAATAAAATTCAAAGGAAACCAGTTCACTTTAACTTTGGTATCAACTTGCACACTCGGCGGAAACAATTTCTTCATCCCTATATCAGACTTCTATCTACTCACAGAATCCAAATCCAAATCCAGCATGAACGTAACCACAACTAAAGATTATCTGGAAACAAAGCAAAAAAGTTGCTTAATACTCCAAAATACTTTTTGGGTATTAGTTTCTTAATCAAGATTAAGCATAATTAGTAAATTTACAAATAAAATTAGAAAAACTTACATAGAAGGCAACAACACCACCAGTAGTGTAATCAACAAGCATCAAAAGCCCATACGTTTGGCCCTTCCGTTTGATTTCCGGCTACACCTAGTCAGATCCGTCTGTCAAGCTAATTGGACTTCGCGAGCCTAATACTCCCCATTTGGTCCTGGTCGGGTCAGTAGGGCATGGACGGGGGTTTGTGCTCCGACTTTGGACTCCAAGAATTGATTTCCTAATAACCATGACAGTAATATGATAATTTATCTACCCCTGCTCACAACATAAATGTAAAAATTGAAGAAATGATGATTAGCCATCAGTAACAATTTGAGAACTGGTTTTCAAATCCTAGATGAAAAAATACAGTGACCAAAAGGATATAGCAGCCAAAAATGAATGTTATTTTGCATGCGAAATCCTCATTTCATGATAAAGACTTTAAATAAGCAGGATTCAGATTTCAGCAGAAGATTTGTGCAAAAACATACAGTTTTTGGTATCTGGTACTCCTTGAATGCATGCCTACATAAAGTAAATTACCAAACTTAAATTACTTTGTCAAACTATTTTACTAACTCGCTTCATCTCGACAATGAACAGATCGGTCAACAACGCATCTTCGCCTCCAGATCGGGCGATGATGAGGTCGATTGGGAGCCCTTTAATCGCTTCTTCCCCTTCCATCACTTCTTCCCCTTCATTCCTCCTATTCCGATTCTCGAATTAAATATGTATGAAGTTACTAACAATATAACTAACATTAATTTTCGGGAAGAGAAGAAGACGTAGATTAGAGAAAGTGATAAAAAAGAAGAAAGTGATGAAGAGAGACATGGAAGGCAAATCGGTGGTGGAGAAACCCTAGACTCGAGCGGTACAATCTATGTATGATAAGAGAAGAAGACGTAGATTAGAGAAGAAGATAAAACGAAGAAAGTGAGGAAGAGAGACATGGAAGGCAAATCGGAAGTGGAGAAACCTAGACTCGAGCGGATACAATCTGTATACACAGATTGAAGGCTCACGGGTTGGATGACTTATGGAGGAAGATGGAAGAGACTGTGGTATTTGTTGAAACTACGCTACACGTGTAGAAGAGAAAGAAGGCTCACGGGTTAAATGGCGTATGGAGGAAGATGGAAGAGACGGTGGTAACTGTTGAAGCTACTCTACACGTGTCCCCATTTTAGGGTTTACTGAAAATGAAGATACGGGATATCAAACACGTCACACATTCAAGGTTACCTATTCAAGGCTATAAATGAGGCAATTTTATTTTTAAAAAAGAGAAGGGTATAATAAGAAACTAACTATTCATTGGAGTAACTCACACTTTTAGTATAGTAAAGAAATGTTCATGATTTTTAAAGCAAGTGTTCATGGTTTTTAAAGTAAGTGTTCATTTTTTAAAAAGTCGTTGTTCATATTAATTAATAACTGTTCATTTTTTTCCAACACTAAATTTTTAATGTTTTAACACTAAATGCTCATTTTTGTATTTTTGTAAAAAATTTCTTTTTGTTTCAAATCGTGTAAAAAAAATATGATGTTCAATATTTTACAAGTGTGTTCATTTTTTTACAATTACAGTGTTCATATTTTTTTAGAGTAAGTGTTCATTTTTTACGGATCAATGTTCATAATTTTATTAATAATTGTTCATTTTTTTTGTTATAGATAGTGTTCATATTTTTATTACTAACTGTTCATTTTGTGATGGTGTCACGTAGCATGTCACGTGGCATTACCACGGCTCTCCTAATTATATAAGTATATATGATGACATTTTTGAAGTATTAACTTTTTTTACCTTGTTGGAGAAAAGATGTCTTAAATTGTTAAAATAAATTTTTTTAAAAAAAATTGTATCAATTATACGGTTTTCACTTTCATCTGAGTTAAGTTATGTGATTAATTGACTATGATATATTATATTTTATTGTAAACTTTATAACAAACAAAATAGGGGGAAAAACATATATGGATCAAATGGATACATCACATTAGGTATATGGATCAGTCACATTAGATATATGGATCGAATGAATCATTCGGATATCCAGATCCAGTTAAAGTCATTTTCAATCAAACGGATCACGCTAAAATCATTTCGATCAAACAAATCACCCAAGTATTCGCGGATAAATATCCGATATGACTAGAATCATTTTCAAATAGAATATTTTATAATTTGGATCAAACAGATCAACCAAATATCTACGGATTATTATCCGATTTGGTGAAAAGTGATAAATAGTTACATTCGAATAGAATATTTTATATTGTGTTTCCCACTAGTTTAAGAAAGTAATAGTTGATCAATATAAAATTATATCTACGATATGCCGGTTATTGATCATAATCAAATTAATTGATACACGATGCAAACCGGTATTAACCTAAATTGATACCCGGTCTTAACCGACGTGACCCCAAAACAAACCGTTAAAAAGAGAGATTGTTTTTACCCGACCCATTTGAACCCGAATAATTGATAACCGATCCGAAACAAACCGCTAAAAAGAGAGATTGCTTTGACCCGACCCGTTTGAATCCGAGCTTGTTGTGACCGACCCGAACTAACCCGTTGGACCCGTTTGACACCGCTATCAAGAACCGAGCTAAACTGACCCATTATGACACGAGAAACGAGGCTACCCGATAGCCTGTTATAACCCGAATAATTGATACCCGACCCAAACCGACCCGACCCGAACCAATCCGGTTATTAACCAAGGTATCACTGGCTGGTGCGAGTCAAGGAAATAGAGGGGGAGTAAGGTTGTGCTGGCGTGAAGGAGGGAGGGAATAGGGGAGTGAATGTAGACGTAAGGGAAGGGTAACGTACAGGCGTTACGGTGCTTAATTAGCGTGATGAAGATCTTCCAGATCTTTGAGCGTTACGTTTCCATCGGCTGCTGAACCTTGTTGGGCTGGCGTGAGACTGATGTGGAGGTTGGGCACTGGGCTTCCTTACTGCTGGGTTGGAGCAAGCTGCAACTTGGCTTGTCATTAGGGAGTTGCAACATGAGTTGTTGGGCTGAAGAAAGAAAATGGAAGCAATGTATGGCAAGGGGCTTGTCAAACCCTTGTCATGGCCTTGTAATGTTGTCATGGGCCTTATCCAATCTTGTCATAGGGCTTGTCAAATGTTGTCTTGCCTTGTCAAATGTTGTCCAATTCATGCCATGATTTTGTCACAATATATATATATATAGGGGTTTGATGTAATTCATCATTTTATGCGAATAAAAGAGTATATAAAATGATAGAATTTGGTGATAGTGCAACCCTAGGTAGAATGAGAAAAGGTTAACGGATCGAAAACCGGTTTGACTCAGAATAAAAAGAAATAAATTTTTCGAGATATTACAGACACAAAGTGGAATAATTTAGAAGTTTGAGGATACCAAGAATATTTTAAAAAACATGTGAACACCAAGAGAAAAAGTCAAGAATATTTTAAAAAACATGTGAACACCAAGAGAAAAAGTCAATATCTCGGAGGTACCAAAAGTAAATTATTTTTATAAGTTATGATTTGGTGATTTTTTTTACATTATTTTTCCATATCTTATATTGTATATGAAAAATAAATGTTCTTTAAAAAATAAAATCTATACACAGCACGGGTCGGATCACTAGTTAGGAGATGTTGTGTAAATGAACACTCAAAAATCACATAAACCGCAACTGTAAGTTTATTGTCAATGTAGCATATGATTGAAAGCATAAAGGTCAAATTGCACAGGGACTTTATTTAGTTCATTGGTAGTCTCTATCAAAGAAGCATAAGCATGAAAAAAGAGTGACAAAAGGCGTGCTCAAAGATCATAAAAATTCAAGGGTAAAATAGGGGTTTTTAAGTATTCAAGCTCAAATGGTGTTTGCTATTTGCATACATCATATAGTATGTCATAAAATTGACGAATCATCACAAATAGAGTATAATCATGCTTTCTCCACCAATTAAGTCTACTTTAACATGATAGGGGTCCATACCATTCATAATCATCCTCATACACCTTTTCAGTCACAATTTAGATGATTAATCTAGCAACAAATCATTCAATTAAGAAAGAATTTAATACTTAACAAGTAGATCTACACTGGCAAATTTATACCACCAACAATGAAGTAAATCCAACATGAATGATCTATAATTCCATATTTTTGTACCTCCTATATGTCACAATACATGTTAAACTCTCTTCATACCATGAACCTACACTAAAACAAAGCTAATCTAGCATGATTTTGGGAGTTTCCGCCCCAAACCTAGGTATGGAAATACCCATCCATCGAAAATTCAAACACAAGATCTATCAAAATAAATGTCACATGTAGAAAAAGGAGATCAAAATAGAAACATTGAAAGAAGAATGGACGAATTTAGCTTTATCAATCAAAAGTTATGAAGGTTTGAAGTTAGAACTTGAAGAACAAGATGAAGAAGATAAAGAACACCCAAGTTGATCTCAATTCTCTCTTTAAAAATGATAGAAACTTGTTTTAGATCCGAAAGTATTCTAAATGAAGTGAATGATGTCTAATAACTACAACCATTGATCTTATATAGGAGTTTAAGAAGTGGTCCCTCCCAAAAAGAATCAAACTGACCGTTACAATGATGCTTCTTGAAGAATTTAAGCAAAACTTGAGGTGAACTCGAGGTCGGGGAAAAATTAGCCTTCGATCAAATTTTAAGAAACTCGAGGCTCATGGCTTGTGTTTCTTCCTTGCTAGCTTGTATTGCTCGGTTCGTTCATGCTTGTTCATTAGGCTCCTTGGGCTTCATGCTCATAAAGGACATGATGTCAACCTTATGATACTTGGGACTTGATTAAGGACCTTTCTTTGGATCAAATGCTCGGTTTCTTGTTGATTTTCTTCTTTCATTGTACATGGAGGGTAGAGACGATGCTTGCAATCCATGGATGGCTTGATGCCTTCATTTAGCTCCTTTGAAGACCCAAATACCTAAAAACACACAAACAAAGAAAGTCGACATTCTTTGGACATTTTAAGCTCGAGATAAGAAATACATACACACACACACACACATATATATATATATATATATATATATATATAGAGAGAGAGAGAGAGAGAGAGAGAGAGGGGTTGACTCTCATGTAAACAACTCTTACCATGTAAAATGAGAACAAATTGTATTCGTTAGATCGTTGAATAGATGGTTGAGATTAACCGATATTAAATGGGGGAATCGTGTGATTAGTTGAGGAAATATTCGGCGGTATAGTCACATATATTTTCGGTGTTTACATGTTCACATGTTCACATGGTAATAACTGTTTACATATGAGTCAGTATATATATATATATATATATATATATATATATATATATATATATAAAACTAAGACAAAAGCACACAAAACACATCTATAAAAAATAGCATTATTAGACTTAAATATCATCTTGAACTACTCATAGTTGTAAAATGAATGACTGATTATACATTGAGATAAAAAAAATAGAGTAAAGTGTGTGTTATTTAGTAGTGAAGGTTAGACATGTTCAAATAAGGGCTCTGTCTTCATAAAAAAAATCGCCCGTTTTTCGTTACCATCAAGTTATACACTTTTATATGTCAAGACTTCCGTGTTTTGTAGTGTCATCTTCAAAGTTTGATGCATGTTTTGGTGACATTTCGAGTTGTTTGTCTAGAAGGGGACGTGGATTTGTGATCGAATCTTGATGACTCTTCTACTAATCCAAATTTGAGGTGTCCATAATTTTTTCCTAGACTTCTTACATGTGTAATTCCTTCGACAACAGACGTTGTGCTTGCCGCTTTCCGTTGATTGGATCATTCTTTTTCCCTCAAAGAATTCATTTGCTTTCAGGATTCCTTGATGTATTTTTCGTGGGTTTTATTTTTGAATCTTTTGTTGTTATTCTTCATGACAGTTACTTTATCCACTCATTTTTTTAACATTTCGATCCACGAAACGTTGTGCCGTCTAGTGTTTTCGAACCACGTTTCCATTGTATAAAATAAAGGAGACCATAAAGTACACCTTCACTCACCTCGTCCTTGCAGCTTGTTTGGAAGTAAGAAATGTCAAAGTGGATCTTGAACTACTATTTGTAAGATATTTAAAATATTTATGGTAATTATTTACATGACAAGATTAATGGATGCCTAAGATCGTCCTATTGTAGAGTGTTGTGATTGCCTTGAGTTGAAGATAGGATGTTAAAGGGAAAGAATACACTAATAGCGATGGCACTCGTTTTTATTGAATCATATACAAATAGATATATTACAAAACAATGTATGTATAGGCAAAGTGATCAAAAGCAGATATCTATGGCACAACAACAGCATATAGCCGCACAGCTGCATCCAAATAAGCAAAGGGGAAGAGTTAGTCGTAAATATATCCATAAGAAAGGGCAAAAAAGTCATAAGTCTTACCAGCCCTTCCAGAAGCCATCACCCCTTGAGGTGGTGTGTGGAGGCTGCTGAGAAACGCTCTCAAATTGGGCATCCTTGACTGGGTATCCCATCGGAGGTGGTGGCATCACGTACGGTACTGTGCTCTTTGGTAATCCATATTCATTCTCTGTTATCGTAATATCAACATCAATTACGATTGTGTAAATTGTTACAGTAGTTGAAAAGAAGGAGAAAATTACGCACCAGAAACGCTTCGCTGTTGCTGTTGCTTGTTGTAGGTATCCATTTGCAGCAAGAGAAGAATGGCAAGTCTAGGGTTCGAAATTGGTGTTGGAAGAAGATGAAATTGACTTTTACTTCATTACAGGGTGTGTGTATATATAGAAGAAGCTGTGAAAGAAGAAATAAATGGCCACGCGTATTGAAGATTTCATTCATGCTTGCTTGGAAGTTTCTTATTCATCCAGCATTCGTTGAACAACTCGTAGCCCAACACGGCGCCGTATTCGACCTTCTTTCTTCGATCTATTCATCACCATTTTTGACACGTGTTAACAGCTCATTGATTTATCTAGAAATTGTGATTGAGGATATTTTTGTTTTTGTTTCGTGAAATTCCTGTTGAATCTGTTAAATCTCTTGAGTTAGAAACTGATGCTCGTACAAAAATTCCTGTTGAATCTGCTTCAAATTATGCTGGATGTGGTTCTACAGGGACTGGAAACATTCAACCTAGCGTCTCCTCACACAATTCACCGAACTCTCATTGTACAGGTTCTCAACAAAAGGCGAAGAATAAGACTAAAGAGGCAAAGGCCGAAATGTATTTATTGCAAGAAATATGGCCACACTGTGGATATGTGTCACAAGATCGTAGGCATTCCCGCTGATTACAAGTTTAATAAGGTTAAGACAGAAAATGGAGATTCTTCTGTGTCAGTGCTCCCAAGTTTGTCTTCTCAGCAACAACCAGAAGTTAGGGATTTCTTTGGTGCTTGTGAAAACTTACAAGCTGGAAGAAGGACAATCTCAACTACTCTCTCTGGTGCAACCAGAAGTTAGCATCATTTACTGGATCTGAATATTCAGTTCAGGTCCGGTTCAACAATAGATTTTCGGTTCCCTCTGACCGATGAAAAATCCCAAGTATCTCTATGGCCTCAAAATTTGGTCATTTTACAAATACAAAAACTCACCAGTTCCTGTTGGAGTTGCTGCTTTTGCTGAGCAGCTGCGTGAATGTCCTCCTTCAAATGCCTTAACACCGAATTCTGCTCAAAAGCTTAAGATGAGAAAACCGGTGAAAGAAAACTAGAGCATACTGGAAGAAAATCATAATATGATACAATGTTATTAGGATGTTAATTCTATTGATTATTGCTGATTGCAGATTCATACAGGAAGAAATTTCATTTCATCCACTGGGCACTATGAAATAAAAAACAATGTAGGCACAAAATACGTTTTCATTCTCAATAACAAACAAGTACAAGAATGAATTCCGCATTATAGAAACCTGATGCCTTGCTTCTAAGGTTGTTATTCGAGCAGAACGAGACGAGGTTTAGTACGCTCATCTTCAGCTTGTTTATTAATTGAATCGAGCTCGAGCTGGGCGTGAATTTTAATCGAGCTTCAAAATGTTTATACTTGGTTGTTTAGAAAGTGAATCAGCTAAGTGGAGCTTTCATATAACTACTCTACTGAAAACTGACTCATATATTTATCTTTGGGTTGTTTTTTGAGCCGAGCTTTTGTATACTCATATTAGCTCGAGCCGAGCGTAAAAATGTTCATACTTGACTAGTTTATAAAGTGAATGAGCACAAGATTTTCATATAGAAGCCCTACTTGCCTGCTTCATCATTCAAGATATTTAGACTGTGGTCATATTCCTTCTTGTATCATGTATGCATAAGGATAATTATCAAATCAACAGTTGTATGGTTTCTTCCAAATAAGAGATGGAAACATTATACTCACATTATTAGTATTTGAGTCTTGCACCTGCAAATGCAAAGACATATTAATGTGTTAGTTCAACCTTTTAAAAGATGACATTCCAATGAAAATAGTCTTGGAGGCCATATAAAACTTGCCTCATCTGTGTTTCTTTTGACACTCTTTGTAGAATCAGCTTCTCCATGAGTCAAATTAGAGGAGATATATAAAACTCTAAGCTTACTTTCTTCAATTACTCTTCCACTATCCTTGTTGAACTAAACAAATATTCATTACAACTTAATTACATGACATTCATATATATGTAAATAAAGCATGCAAGCCCTGTAAAATTCCAACAATACAACACTTACAGTATCCGCCTAAAGACTATCAGTTTCAGTACTAGAAGAAACAAGTGTGGTTTGAAGAAGAAATTTATATTTGGATACAACCTCAGCTGGATATTCTTTTTGAGCCTGTAGAGTAACTACATCCAGAATTATAGAAAAATCAATGTATTGCCACAGAAAAAGGATCAGCGAGAAAAGAAACCTACTAAATAAACTACTTAGAATGAAGTTGTACTCGAACGTATACCATCAGTTTTGTTTGAAACTTTGAGATCACAGTAAGTTTGATTTTCCAACTCAACTGTCCAAGAGAGGGTTACCATACGACAAAGGCGGAAAACGTTTAGAGAAAAGTTTGATCTTCCAAAAACAACTTAGTTCCACAAGAATAAAATAAACCAAATCATACATATCAGGAATTTAAACTTTAATACATCTAGATGAACTCAACAGAAGTACTATCCATACAAATTTGGTAATCCAAATAGCAGTTCTCTAAAAGCGCTGCACGATCACATTTGATCATGAAGAAAACTTTTGGTCTCCGATATAGTACAGAGGTAAGGGTGTGACTTGTGAGCAAGAGAAGCCCAATCCGCTTCACAAAATGCCTGTTAACTGAAGAGATAGCGTGACTTGTTGAGCAAAATAACCAATTCACACTCAATTGGTGATAGGTAGGAGGATCAGAAACGCAAGTTGAGTAAGTACTATCGTACGGTATGAACAGCTGATCATAGGTAGGAAGATCTGAGAACAAAGCCCCCGTAGTGGGAGAGAGCTTACCATGAAGGTCAGAAGAAATAACTAATGATGACAACCCGCCCAATCTTCTAATAGTTACCCAATGAATTTCCATTGGGTAAGCACTATCCCTGTCCACTAGAAGAGAAATTGGACGCCAAGGAAGAAAATGCAGCAAAGAGAAACAAATAACAAAAGCAAATTATCAGTTAGTAATTGCAATTAATTCGTTCACAACGCCACCAATCCTGCAAACATAGCCATGACGATCAGAAATGATAACTTCAAATTAAGTTGTTTGTATGTTTAACCTCGTTCCCATGTATGCCTGTGCAATTTGCTTCATCTTCCCTAATACTAGAGCACACATTTCTTCTAGGCTAAAGAATTTGGTTTCCCCATTCATGAATTTCACTACTATATGACTATATGAGGTTTATTCTCTTTGTTCACAAACTTGTACTGCAAAGTCTTAATTTTGACTTGAACATCAAAATCATCAAACCTTAACCACATAAAAACAAGAACATTAGTTCCTCAAATAGTTTTAACACCGCCTACAATCATTCATATATCAATGATTTATTAAAAAACCATTGTGTATTGATAGCATGAATTATAGTCTATATTTTGGGGTTTTGTTTGAACGTTTTATCTTCAATAATCTGCATGTTTGTATGTACATTATGTGATTTTACTGCCATTTCATCTACCTTTGCGAGAATCGAGGTCTACACCTAGTTTCGTTGTAATTGCAGGTAATATGGTACGTTTTGCATCAAAAAGGAGCAAAAGAAGTCAAGAGTCATTTGGAGCTACATCCAGGAAGCATAGCCATGGATTAAGGATTTACTTTGGGCCAGTTTTGAGAGATTTCACATTCAGTTGTGACTCACCTCGGTTGACCAGAGATTCATCTCGACCGAGGTGATCCAGAGACGCCGACTCGACCGAGGCGAAAACCTAGGACGCGGCGAGAATATTTTATTCTTGAAGGAGATCTTTTAAACTTGGAAAGTAATCTTATATTTTTGGGCTGAGCTCTTGGAAGGAAGGAGATATGCAGAATCATATATTTTACCTATATTTATGGGAGAATATCTTTCTAAGATTTATTATCTTTGGAGGGTTATTTTCCTATAAAAAGGGTTGGATTTTCCACAAATCAAGAGTGCTTAGATCCCGCATACACCGATCATCCGCTATCAGCGCAAGAAGCAGCATACTCCAATTTGGGAGAGAGTTGAAGAACCTTTTTGAAGGTTGAAGGAAGATTGAAGTTCATAGCTTTTATAGCTTTATTGAAGGGTTTTGTAAGATTGTCTTCAACTCCCTCAATTGTTGTCTTGTCTTGTTGGATTATTGTCCAAGGAACGCTTTGTTGTGATATTTGATTCAGTTATTGAAGTCTTTTCATTAAATTCTTCTTTGTTCAAATATTCACCTTCTTCCCTTATATTTAATACTTTCATTATGATGATGAGTGGCTAATTTCCTTGTGTGATTCTAGGGTGATTGGCTGAAGGTTGTGGGAAAAACAATGATAGAATAATCTTAGATTTCAGTAGGATCCTGAAAGTTCGAGTCTTTAACCTTAACCCTAAGCATCTCGTTCGGTTGATGAACATCTCGGCCGGGGTGGAATTCTTCTGACCGAGGTGACTTATTCGACCTAAACTGAGAGTTAAGTGTTAGAGTTTGCCAAATCCTATTCTTATTACACCTTCCTGGTCCAAAGCAAGCTTAGGATGAGACTTACCCGGTAATTCCTTAGTTCGTGTACCAACGATCATAAGTGTAGGTAATAAAGGTTTATCCTTTATTGGGGTTTGAGTGTGCTTCCATCCTATCTTCGTGAGTTAGCCTGAGACTTACCCGGTAAAGGTTGATTCTATTCCCTTAGATGGTGTGTTAGTTTGAGGTTATAGTTCTTTATCTTAATTCCTTGAGACTTACCCGGTAATAGGAGTTACGGTTTAGGAATAGTGTGTAGTGAGACTTACCCGGTGATCTACTCCACTTTAGAAACACCTTCCCCACGCAAAAATCTCAGCTTTGTCCGCTTATCTATAGATCTTGAGTTGGAACCACAACTAGATGCTTTAATCCCTAGAATTACATGCTTGCTTATTTGACATCTTATTCATCTTTGATTGTGTTAATCGCTCTTGTGGTTAGAACTAACGTAGCATACTGTGTTGACTTTGTTTCACCGAGTCCCTGTGATCGACCCCTGGAATTTTCTTGCTTTTACTACGATTGACCCGTACACTGCGGGTTCGCATCCTTGTTTTAAGCTTAAGTCTAGGGTTATAAATTTAAAGCTTGCACACACCGTTTGGAGCGAACAAGTTTTTGGCGCCGTTGCCGGGGACTTGGTCTAGACCGAGCCGGTTACGGTTTGCTTTTGGGGCACTTGCCCCTGTTGCTACTAACTACTCTTTCTATGAGTTTTGTAGTTTTCAGGATTTCCGATGACTACATTTGATCCAGCCTGGATAGCAAGGCAAAGTGCTAGGGCGGACCATTATGAATACTTGGAGGAGAAGTACTCCTTCTATTGGTTCAGCAATGAATGGGAAAGAGAAGAGGTCATTCAGCGTGAACTTGCGATATGGGATGAGAAGAATGTCCCTAAAAACATTTATGAGCAACCTTTTGAAGACTCTCTCGAATCAAGATTGGAGAAGTTGATGAAGAAGGTGGAGGAGCTCAAGGAAAGCACCCTATCCTATGCTAAGCCGAAAGAGGAGCATAAGGAAGTGTTGCACGTTCCAAGCATTCCTTTGGTCGAACCGGAAGTTTTTCCTGAAGCTTCTGTGGAAGCGGAGGATGTGGAAGATCTCGATCCAACTGCCGAGACCTCGGTCGAAGTGGAAGAGATCTCGGCCGAGATGGAAGAATCTGCAAAACTGGAAGCAGAAGATGCAAAGAACCTTGGTCAAATTACTGAGATTGTGACCAAGGTGGAAGAAAGATCAACTGAGTTGAGAGAGATTTCATGTGTTGGTTATCAACCTAACATGAAACCTGATCCGAGCTTTGGAGAACTTTACAAGGTAAGTTCTCTTGCTCCATTCGAAATCCCTATTAAAATTTCTGAATTTTTCAGGAAAGCACCGGAGAGTTGGAGGTCTCTTCCGAAAGAACCTCCAAAGATCAAGATGAAGTCTTCCTTGAAATTGTTGGAAGAAGAAGCTCCTCGGATCATGAGGAGTGGAGTTGGCAAACGCTTCACCGCTAAGGCAACGAAGTGTTATTTGTTCAAGTATGGGGTCCCTCGCATGCTCAGGACCCTGTACCATCCCCAAGCTATAGATGGGGAAGCTGCTATGATTCTCGAAAAACTATTTTCTCGATCCAGGAAAGGATGGGACGCAAGGCTAGATTATGTCCCATTGAAGTGCAGGAAAGCTAGAAGGATTCCGGTGAGAATCAAACCGTACAAGCTTGTACGTGGGAGATCTTACCATTTGCCGGTGAAGTTAGGAACCGGAACCTTCTTGGAAAATTTTTACGGATGTGATGAGCACTCCACGACATTCGAAGTGCATTGAGTAATCCCATGCCGTATGGTCCAGCTAGCGACCTTAAACCAAGCGCTTCTTGGGAGGCAACCCAAGGTATTGCTTTCTTCTCCCTTTTCTAGTTTAGTTTAAATAGTTGCTTTGTTTTTGTTTTCCTCTAGACAACAACCAGGTATTCCAAAAGGAAGGATCACAGTTCAGGAGCTACACTGGAAGAACAAAATTTCGAGAAGTTGAGGAAACGAGCTTTACTGAGATACATCTCGGGTACTGTCAGAACACCTCGACCGAGATGTGCTTCGCCAACCGAGATGGTCATTTCTGGGAGCTGTTTCTTACTCCTTCATGCAGTTTAGCTATGTTCGGTGAGTATCCTGTCCTTAGACTTATTTTGACCCACTGGGACAGTGTGTCTCAAGTATGGGGTGTTTGTTATTTGACTACTTGACTACATGATGTATTCGACTACTTTTGATGTATTATATTTATCGGATATTTTCATATTTATGCTTCATTTGCCTTTATATGATTATCTGATATTACATGCATACCTACAGGTTATTTGATTGAGAAAAACGTCGAAACCGAAAAAAAAAAAAAAAATGGTTTTAAAAAAAAAATGGTTTTAAAAAAAATGGTTTTAAAAAAATGGGTTAACTGAGAGTTTTCGAAAACGATTTTGTGTTACTTATCTAGATATGATCTCAGTGAAGATCTTGTCTACTGACTGGTTTTAAATTCTTTATGTGTTTGAAAGGTTTTATGATATGTTTAAGTTGCTAAATGCTTTGTTTAAAATTATTGGCATGTTTAATACTTTGTTTTTATCCAAATTATGTTGAATTTGAAGGTTGACACCGCAGGTTAAGTTCTCTCACTTTCTTCTTGGAAAGACCAAGGCAATTCATTCTCTTCTTCTTCTTCTTCTTGATCATGCTTAACCCCTCATATACATTTTGCCTCCCTTTTACCTATCCGGGAATTTGGAAGCAAGCAAAGTGGTGAAAGCAAGTGAAGTAAAAGTTGAGAAGTTGGCTGGAAGTGAAAGTGTTAGAAAGTAATAAATAGGTTTGGGGAAGTCAATCATGAAGATGAGTAACTCGGCACCATTCACATAGCCGGGTGTTTGTGTCTTGCCAAAGTCGGATTGAGCGATATTCCTATCGGGTCATGGTATGTGCATCAAGGGTTTGATGCATCTCGAGAAATTGATGATTGCGGATTTCCTAGGCTTCGGTTATTGTGCACCTCTGTCCATGCATCCCAAAAAGTAAAGTAAAAGAGAAAAAGTGTGAAATAAGCAAAGCTTATTGGTGGAAGGTGTTGCAAGTCAAAGTAAAAGTGAAGTTCATCCTTTTCCCGGATTCCAGCACCACATTACCTTACATACATCCCTACCCTACACGTTTCTTGACCTTTTCTTTTGGGAAGCCTTTGAGACCTTGAGCTTGTTGATTGACTTAGCGGTTTAAACTGGATTATACATGATTAATTTTGATAATTGTGATTTATTATACATTCTATAATTTTCTGCAAAGATGAACAATTTTCCTATATTTATAAAATGTTTTGAGCATATTGAGTTTTTAAATTCCAGGAAGTACTCTCTTAGAGTGATCTATGGTAGTTGTACACCATAAAATGTTTTTGAAAAGCTTTTTCATTGATTTTCTTGACTTATAATCCATTCTATCTTGTCTTCTATATGCGGAACTTGCTTGGGGACAAGCAAGGGCTAAGTATGGGGTATTTTGATAGCATGAATTATAGTCTATATTTTGGGGTTTTGTTTGAACGTTTTATCTTCAATAATCTGCATGTTTGTATGTACATTATGTGATTTTACTGCCATTTCATCTACCTTTGCGAGAATCGAGGTCTACACCTAGTTTCGTTGTAATTGCAGGTAATATGGTACGTTTTGCATCAAAAAGGAGCAAAAGAAGTCAAGAGTCATTTGGAGCTACATCCAGGAAGCATAGCCATGGATTAAGGATTTACTTTGGGCCAGTTTTGAGAGATTTCACATTCAGTTGTGACTCACCTCGGTTGACCAGAGATTCATCTCGACCGAGGTGATCCAGAGACGCCGACTCGACCGAGGCGAAAACCTAGGACGCGGCGAGAATATTTTATTCTTGAAGGAGATCTTTTAAACTTGGAAAGTAATCTTATATTTTTGGGCTGAGCTCTTGGATGGAAGGAGATATGCAGAATCATATATTTTACCTATATTTATGGGAGAATATCTTTCTAAGATTTATTATCTTTGGAGGGTTATTTTCCTATAAAAAGGGTTGGATTTTCCACAAATCAAGAGTGCTTAGATCCCGCATACACCGATCATCCGCTATCAGCGCAAGAAGCAGCATACTCCAATTTGGGAGAGAGTTGAAGAACCTTTTTGAAAGTTGAAGGAAGATTGAAGTTCATAGCTTTTATAGCTTTATTGAAGGGTTTTGTAAGATTGTCTTCAACTCCCTCAATTGTTGTCTTGTCTTGTTGGATTATTGTCCAAGGAACGCTTTGTTGTGATATTTGATTCAGCTATTGAAGTCTTTTCATTAAATTCTTCTTTGTTCAAATATTCACCTTCTTCCCTTATATTTAATACTTTCATTATGATGATGAGTGGCTAATTTCCTTGTGTAATTCTAGGGTGATTGGCTGAAGGTTGTGGGAAAAACAATGATAGAATAATCTTAGATTTCAGTAGGATCCTGAAAGTTCGAGTCTTTAACCTTAACCCTAAGCATCTCGTTCGGTTGATGAACATCTCGGCCGGGGTGGAATTCTTCTGACCGAGGTGACTTATTCGACCTAAACTGAGAGTTAAGTGTTAGAGTTTGCCAAATCCTATTCTTATTACACCTTCCTGGTCCAAAGCAAGCTTAGGATGAGACTTACCCGGTAATTCCTTAGTTCGTGTACCAACGATCATAAGTGTAGGTAATAAAGGTTTATCCTTTATTGGGGTTTGAGTGTGCTTCCATCCCATCTTCGTGAGTTAGCCTGAGACTTACCCGGTAAAGGTTGATTCTATTCCCTTAGATGGTGTGTTAGTTTGAGGTTATAGTTCTTTATCTTAATTCCTTGAGACTTACCCGGTAATAGGAGTTACGGTTTAGGAATAGTGTGTAGTGAGACTTACCCGGTGATCTACTCCACTTTAGAAACACCTTCCCCACGCAAAAATCTCAGCTTTGTCCGCTTATCTATAGATCTTGAGTTGGAACCACAACTAGATGCTTTAATCCCTAGAATTACATGCTTGCTTATTTGACATCTTATTCATCTTTGATTGTGTTAATCGCTCTTGTGGTTAGAACTAACGTAGCATACTGTGTTGACTTTGTTTCACCGAGTCCCTGTGATCGACCCCTGGAATTTTCTTGCTTTTACTACGATTGACCCGTACACTGCGGGTTCGCATCCTTGTTTTAAGCTTAAGTCTAGGGTTATAAATTTAAAGCTTGCACACACCGTTTGGAGCGAACATGTATTTGATACACAATTGGTTAATCAAATCAACTATTTAAAGTGGCAGGTTACCAAATTAGCTACATATATTAGGTTCTATTATTCTCACCATATATTCATGTTTCATGGAATCTAGACCTCCTCCTTTCCCACCTACATTGCCATTTCACATCTCAAGAGCCAAATGCGTTTGCAATTTACTAATCATCATGTTCAATCACAAGTCCACGTAAGTACCATATTAGTAATAAGCTCCACACTTGAAGGCTGCATGAGCAATGACCTTCAAAGTCATCACAATTTACATTTTACAATGTTACTTCTTGATCTTTTCTTAATCACCCACAAATTCTTACCAATAGGAATGGCCAGTGAGCACATAACAATGAATCCACAATAATCTGCATAGTAGAATAACAAAATTTTGAAATCGGGTTTTTAGCTAAGATAAACCTATTCAAACATGGGAAAGCTCACAGTCAGATGGACACCTGGTTAATATGTGCAGCAACACAGGGAAGAACAAGCACACATGAGTTCCCTAATGCACCATCAAGCTGCTCCACTACAGTTACTGCAATGGTCAATCTTTCTGCAGAACAAGGCTATTCTCTCTTAAGTTTAACATCCAAAAACCACTCTGTGTCCCAATGCTGACTTTACCATCAGGTAAAAAAAAATTAAATTGAATCAAGCAATTTTTGTAGAAAACCAGAAGTTAGCATCATTCACTCGATACAACCGTACAAGAAGAAATCTCTAAAATCAAAGGTCCGGCCATATTTCTTGCAATGAATACATTTCAAATTCTTGGCGACACTCAGATAAAAGGCACTCTTTAGAGCTCTCAAAGACAAAATACGCTACTCCTAAGTATGGATTGATCTACCATGATTCTTTAATTGGTAGGGCTGCCCCTAAAATCAAAGGGAAAATTTCTCGGTCTCTTGCAGCCTAAGTTGCCTTAGCTATTTGTTATGATGTGCTTGGAGATGACTAGGATAACACCATGGGTCTAGAAAACCTTGCAAAGGTAAGAAGCTCTTTTTAGAAACTCTAAAGTTCTTGGTTCTTTGCTTCTTTGAAGCTCTTTTTATTTATTATGTTTGTTTTCTTTTGAAGCTTGAGGCAAGTCTGAGGAGCCTACAAAGAAAGCAAAGAAGAAGAAAAAGAAGCAAGCCGATGCTGAGAACGGTGCAGATTATGGTGAGGTAGAAGAGAAGAAGAAGAAAAAGAAGCATAAGCATTCAGAAACCGAGGAGCCAGAACCAGCAAGTGAGGAGAAGGAGAAAAAGAAGAAGAGAGATGATTGATTGATGCAATCCCTGTGAAGTATGTAACTATAAAATTCAAGAGCAGTGGAAATTGCCTGTTTCTAGCTTTAGTGAACAAAACTGTGGAGGAGCAAATTGGGCTTGTATGGAAGAGGCTGAAAGATTCAGAGCATTGCAAGAACTGGTTTCCAGTGTTAACAAGGTTAGGTTTCTTACTCTTCGCTTCATCTACTATTTGGCTAGCTCAACTAAGTTTTGTTGAGGAGATGGATGGATACTTGATATATGAACTTTCTAAATGCTTGAGACTTTGAGAGTTTGGGATTGATGGATGACCACTGAATTGAATTGTTTTAATAATATTTCATCAGCCTGATGAATGAAATGTTTTCACTATGCATTTTTGTTCATCTTCAATCAGTCATGTTGAGATTTTAGTTGACAGCCATTCTTGTAAGTTTTCTGCAAATATCACTTGAATTCCGATCTTGTGGTATGAAGATAGCATATTCATCAACTTAGTTCATATTTCCATAATATTACTTTGTCAAGAAATAAGTTCCATTTTTATCACTTGCAACATACAAAATGATAGAGCAGCATGGTTGCATTCAAATCATCTATGAAGTTGAATTGGTTGATTATCTGAAAGTGAGATGAAGCAGAAACAGAAGGAAGAACTAGCAATGAAGTTGCAGTTGGAGCCAAGACAATTGAGTAAACAATTGCTGAAGCTAAGACAATTGAGTAATTAATTGCTAATGTACAAGTTGGAGAGCTTATTGTTAGAGTAGATAAACAACGCTGCAAACTTGCTTGTTTATTAACGTAGAGACATGGCTTTATAAATAGCCTTACAAAACTGCAGAACAGAAAATCTTAACAAGCTGCTATATAATAGCAGTGATTTTAACAAACTGAACAGCACTACACAGAGTGCTAACAATATCCTAGATAATAGACATTTATTCTAACTGAATAGACTAAATCCTAACATTGCCCCTCCTAAACTAGACCAGCGCTAGTTTATTTGGCTCACATCACAAACTCCAAGCTTCCTTCTGAACTCCAGAAAAGTATCCAACTTGAGAGGCTTTGTAAAGATGTCTGCTACCTGCTGTTGTGTGCCACAAAACTTCAGTTGAATGCTCCCTTCTTTCACCAAGTCACGTAGAAAGTGGTATCCGACGTCTATGTGCTTGCTCTTACCATGCATCACAGGATTCTTTGATAACTTAATCGTTGAACTATTATCACAAAATATGACTGGATTGTCACTACCTTCATAGCAGATTTTCTTTAGCACTCTCTTCATCCATAGTAATTGAGAAGCACAGCCAGCTGCTGCTACGAACTCTGCTTCAGTAGTACTTAGGGTGACAATAGCCTGCTTTCTAGAGGACCATGCCACTGCTGCGTTGCTTAAGAGGAAAGTGTAGCCGGAGGTACTCTTTCTGTCATCTATGCAGCCTGCATAGTCGCTATCAGTGAAGCCTATCAGCTCTTTGTTTCCTGCTTTCTGGTACAGAATTCCAAAGCTGATGGTGCCTTGTAGGTACCTTAGAATTCTCTTAACAGCCATCAGATGAAGTTCAGTAGGTGAAGACATGTATCTGCTCACTAAACTGACAGCATACATCACGTCTGGTCGCGTAGCTGTGACATACATGAGGCTTCCTACTAGTTGTTTGTAGAGTGAACTATTTGCCTTAATTCCTTCATCATCTCTGTGAAGTTTACATCTTGGGACAATAGGATTTGCAACGGAGTTACTCCCCTCCATTCTGAATTTCTTCAACATTTCTCTCACATATTTCTGTTGACTTATGAAGATTCCGCCACTGAATTGCAGAACTTCAATGCCTAAGAAAAACTGCATTTTCCCCAGATCAGACATGTCGAATTCCTTCATCATAGAACTCTTGAATTCTCTCATCATGGATTCATCATTTCCTGTATACATTAAGTCATCCACATATAAATTGACGATCAAACTTTTACCTTTGTAAACTTTGGTAAATAGTGTCTGCTCACTTGCATCCTTTTGAAAGTCCAACTGAGTGAAATACGACTCTATCCTGCTGAACCAAGCACGTGGTGCCTGTTTGAGTCCATATAAAGCCTTTTTAAGCTTATACACCTTGCTCTCTTGATCCTTTATCTCATAGCCTTTGGGTTGCTCTACGTAAACATCTTCAAGCAGTTCTCCTTGGAGGAATGCAGATTTTACATCAAGATGATAGACAACCCAATTTCTCTGAGCAGCCAGGGCCAATATCATCCTCACAGTGTCCATCCGAGCTACAGGGGCATACACTTCCTCATAGTCAACTCCATGCTCCTGGGCATAGCCTTTTGCCACTAGACGTGCTTTGTACTTCTCAATTTCTCTATGTTGGTTCAGCTTAGTCTTGTATACCCATTTCACTCCGATACTCTTGGCTCCTCTAGGTAGATCAGTTAGAGACCATGTGTCATTCTTTTCAATGGAATTGATTTTAGTATCCATGGTTTTCCTCCAATTTTCACTTCTTACAGCTTCTTCAAAGCTTAATGGATCAGATTCAGCAAATAGAGATTCAGCAAATAGAGCAGCAAACTGAGCTTCCTCTTCGTCTCCAATGATGTAGTCACTCAGCCAATTTGGAGCTCTTCTATTACGATTGCTGCTTCTTACGCTTCCTGATCCAAGTTGATTTGGACTTGAGACTGCAGCAGCTATTATTCCTTCTGAATCACTGATATCACCCTCTATATTACGCTTCCTGATCCAAGTTGATTTGGACTTGAGACTGCAGCAGCTATTATTCCTTCTGAATCACTGATATCACCCTCTATATTAGGCTCATGCTCCACAGCAGTTGTTTCTCCATCTCTGATATCAACTCCATCTCTGATATCAGCTACTAATTCACTGTTTTCTTCTCCCCAATCCAAATTAACATGGATCATATCTGAGTAATTGGCATCCCGACTCCACTTCTTATCCTCTTCAAATACAACATCGCGACTTACCAGGACCTTCCTTGATAAAGGATCGAACAACTTGTATCCCTTTGATTCTTGACTTATTCCAAACAATACATAGTCTCTGCTCTTCTCTTCAAGCTTAGTCCTCCTTACACCAGGCACATGAGCATGTGCAAGACAACCGAATACTCTGAAATGCCCAACACTTGGCTTTATCCCACTCCAAGCCTCCTCTGGGGTTATATTCTTCACAGCCGTTGTAGGATTTCTATTAAGCACATAAACTGCCCAATTGACTGCCTCTGGCCAAAAGCTCTTTGGAACATCTTTCTCTACCAAAAGACTCCGTACCATATTCATTACTGTCCTATTCTTCCTTTCGGCAACCCCGTTTTGCTGAGGTGTGAAGGCTGTCGTCAGTTGCCGCTTGATTCCATTTTCTTTGCAATAGTCAGTGAATTCTTTCGATATGAACTCTCCCCCTCGATCTGTTCGTAAGCACTTAATATATAAACCAGATTCCTTCTCAACTAGACTCTTAAATTGTTTAAAAAAGGCAAATGCATCTGACTTATATGCAAGAAAATACACCCATGCCTTTCTAGTGTAATCATCAATAAAGCAAGCAATGTACCTCTTTTGACCATTTGACGCTGGGGATATTGGACCACATAGGTCAGCATTAATGAGCTCCAACCTCTCTGAAGCCCTCCATATAGCTTTCTTAGGAATGATCTCACGATGTTGTTTTCCTTTCAAATAGTTTGAGCAGATTGCCTTAGTATCAGCAAACTTTGGTAACCCCTTCACCATGTCGTTGTCCTTCAAGGTCTTTAAGCTAGTGTAGCTTAAATTACCATATCTGTTATGCCAAAGGTGAGTCAAATCTTCTACACCTGCTTGGAAGCATTCCTCAAGTGCTTTTTCCTTGGCTGCCCTAGCTGGTTGTTTATCTGTGATCAATATGAACATTCTGTTGCTTGTCATATTGCTCTGAATAATTAGGCCTTTTGTTGGGTGATAGATCCTGCATTGTCTATCCTTAATCAAGATATCCAGGCCTCTCTCCTGTAGTTGACCAAGACTAAGTAGATTGCTCCTTAAGTCTGGTACATAAAGAACATTAGTCACCAAATGACTAACTCCGCCAAGAACTAGCCTCACACTCCCTTTTCCAGTAACCTCCATCTTCGTGTGATTGCCTAATTTAACCACCTTGTTAAGCCCTTCTTCCAGCTCCTTGAAAAGAGCTGGATCGCCACACATGTGGTTGCTACATCCTGAATCGAGATACCATACATTATCTCGAGTCACAACTGTTGCTTCTTCATTGGCCATGAGTATCATCTCTTCCCTTTCAGTTGCAGCTTCAACTTTACTCATTAGAAGCATTTCCTCAAACTCCTTTTCCATCTCAGTGTAGTTGGCCTCTTTGGTCATACTTGGGCACTCATACTGAAAATGACCCAGCTGGTGGCACTTGTAACATTCGACTGTTGCCTTGCTATAATTCTGACGACCTCTACCTCGGCCTCTTCCTCCTCTGTTAGCACCGTACGTGGATCTCCCACGACCTCTGCTACCACTCCCTTGTCCTGCATTGTAGTCTACTGCTAAGGCTTGTTTTTCACCTCCATCCTTCTTGAACTTCTGCTCATGAACAAGAAGGGAACTCTGCAAGGCATCGACGGATAGCGTGTCAATGTCCTTTGACTCCTCGATCGAACCGACAATATAATTCCATTTGTCTGTTAGCGTCCTTAGTATCTTTTCCACAATTTTGACATCGGCCAAAACTTCTCCGGAATTCCCCATATCGTTTGCAATCACCATGACACGCCCAAAGTAATCACTAATTGACTCCCCTTCCTTCATTGCGAGAATTTCGAATTCTCTACGCAGTCGGTTCAATTGGGCTTTCTTGACCCGGGCATTCCCTTGGCACTTCATCTTCATGGAATCCCATAGCTGTTTGGATGTCTCCTTCTTGGTGATTGTCTTCAGAGTTGTCCTGTCGAGAGACTGAAACAGGTAATTCTTGGCCTTCAAATCCTTAAGTTGATTTTCCTCCAGCATCTTCTTCTGTGCTGGTGTGAACTCTGTGCCTGCAGTAGGTTGCTCATAGCCCACATCTACAACGGTCCAATATTCCTTTGAACGAAGTAGGTTCTCCATGACCATGCTCCAGTGATCATAATCACCATCATATTTTGGAATACAAGGTTGAGAAAAGATATCCCTCTCTGAACTCATCGTTCTTCACTCGCAGTGACTCTCTGTGTTTTTCTTTGAAGCAGGTTGCTCTGATACCAGATTGTTAGAGTAGATAAACAACGCTGCAAACTTGCTTGTTTATTAACGTAGAGACATGGCTTTATAAATAGCCTTACAAAACTGCAGAACAGAAAATCTTAACAAGCTGCTATATAATAGCAGTGATTTTAACAAACTGAACAGCACTACACAGAGTGCTAACAATATCCTAGATAATAGATATTTATTCTAACTGAATACTCACTTATTTGGATTTGAATTGGTACTTCCAAATCCTGCTATTTATGATCGTTGTAATATATATATATATATATATATATATATATAGGGATAGGATCAGGTGAGAACATGTGTTACGGTAAGAAATAAGAACAAATTTTAGCCATCGGATTAAGAACATTCAACGGATATGATTAGTTATTAAATTTAGACAATAATTAAGGGATATACGGTTTCCTTCATTACATAATGAAAGATATTAATTCCCTAATATACACTAATATTAATTAGCATAATCTTCGCCCGTTTAGAAAGTTTACACGTGACGACCATAGTAGTGCTACTCAATAAAACATAAACGTGCACATGCTAGTGCAAACACACACAAATTGAAGTTTAGAAATGCTACATGCATGTGAGAAATAAAAATTGTGCATGGTGATACATGCACGAATAATATATATTTATGCACGACTATGCTACTTAATGTAAAAGCACATTAATTATAAATTAAATCACATATTCGTGCATTAACTATATGTGTAGTGATATACGAGCATTTATGCACTTATAACTATTAGTGCACTCGATACTATACGTGCATATCATTATATATGACTACTGCACTTGTTATCAACACTTGTGATCAACGCTTGTAACTATGCGTGTGTATTGTAATCGACACTTGTAACTATACGTGCATAAAGTTATACACTTTAATTATTTGTGCAATCAACAAACACGGCTTGCACTACTCGTGCAATGCTAGATTTATGATAATAATTTTATTTTCTAAAACTCATGCTAATTTTTATTATATGTATATAGATTGAGGAAGTCGTGTAGGTAGTAGTATTCTTGCTAACTTTTTTATTTATATATTTTTAACGTGCAGTATACTTTTATTAGTTGAATAGGGCATATATAATTATTAGATGAATAGTGACATATATTACCAATAATCAACAAGCACGATTTAAATTTTTTAACACTAATCAACGATTCAACATGCACGATTAATTCTATAAACTAAATCTCTTATGCACGAATTTAGATTTTCGTGCACCCTTAACTACTGATTATTGCTTTCCATAATCAAATGCGTCTAATATATACTTACCATATCCACATTCTCCGTAATAACTTATATATCACCGTCTCCTTATATGGAGAATGAATCCGAGTCATCCATGCATTAATTCAACGATCTATAAGTGTTCTATATATATATATTCTTCTGTCTTATGTATAACTCAGGTGTAGCAAGTGAAAGCTGAAGGAACCTTTTTCTTCGACATTGCTTGTCTGTTGTCTGTTCTATGTAATATGCTCAATAAATATGGCTCAAAATAAATATAATTATTATAGTCCACTTCATCTTGGTTGTAGTAGATACAATAGACATGTTGTTATGATCATGGTTGTAGTAGATATAATAGACATGAAATTTGTACGATGTTAACAAAAAATCATAATTAGACATTTCATCATAGTATAACCGTTTGCACTTACTAACTTATTACCTTACAAATCATCGTCCTATGAAAAAAATACGGCATGCGCGCGCGTTGCGCGCTGGTAAACCTAGTATACATAAAAGCGAGTAAGACCTTAGGAATAGGGAACCAAGAAGCTGTATATAGAGTCCCAATTTAGGCCATTTTGGTCAAAGCGTCGGATCCATTTCTTATAGCCATCTACGTTTCCTATACATAAATGCGACTAACATTATTGACACTCAATAATGTTATTTGAGGTTTCGATGAAATGACTAAGAAAAATTATAGATTTTAGTTAGCTTAGCATGGCGTCTCTCTCGTGTGGACTTTTTGCTTGCTCTTCATTTTAGAAGATGTTGTATATGAAATTAATGTTTCACAGATTTTGACTGATAATTTTCCAAGATGGTAGAAAAAAGGTTATGCAAAGATTTAGTGAAAATCTGCTAAATAATCCACGAAGAGTTTGCAGAACGAAGTACAATTGGAATTTCGATTCGCAAGACTTGTAGAATCGATATGAGTAGGGTGAATCTGTTTTCCTTGTATACATCACACTTATGTTATTATTGTTCATACTAATTTAGCATCCAAGCTAGCTTAACAAATGAAATATCTTGAAAATCTATGGGTTTCTACATTCCAATTTGAGAATCATACGTTATTGTGAATATTGAGGGCTTCCATGTACTTTCATTTGGGTATTTTAATTATGTGCTAAACTATTTGCATCTACTTCTCCCTTTTAGATATTAATCGGTACGATTCCCATGGAATCAGGAATCGGAATTGGAATGAGTCATACCAATACCTCGTGTTTGGTAAGGCTTGAAATCGGAATAAGAATGATTCGACTCATTCCAACTTTAAGGAAGAAGTTGATTCCATCATTTAAAGGTGGGTATCATCCATTCCAACTTAAACTCATTTCAAATTTAAAACTACATTTATATATTTTTATTATATATATATATATATATATATATATATATATATATATATATATATATATATAGGGTCAGGATCGAGTAAGAACACGTTTTGGCGTAAGAAATGAGAACAAGTAAGGATCGTTGGATCAATGCACAGATGACTCAGATTTGACGTATAAATAAGGAATGTTATATTCTAATTTATTACATTCTCGTGCATAAGGTAATTACTATATATATTTTATGAAAAGAAAATTCAATGCTCTAATTCAAAAGTGCACAGTATAATAAATTGGATAGTGTCATCTGAAAATTTTTTTACTTCCCACTACCAGTAGTGTTTTCATTAGAGCTTTGCGAGTTTTTTTTTTAGACGCTTGTATGTAGTTTACCAAAGAGAAGCGCGTTTAATGTTTGAAAACGTGCTTGATTTATGTAATTGCACTTGTAATGAATGTGTTAGGGCTCTTGTTTGATTCGTGCTTATGGTTCTGGTTCGTACATTCATTTTGCTTTAATATACTTGTTTTGCATCTTTTAGTAATGTTGAGACATGAATATTATAATCTGATTTATGCTTATAGTCGTGCATGAACGTGTGATGACTTTTAGTAGTGTTGAAACATGAATATTATATTTTGTTTTGTTCTTATAGTTGTACGTGTGATATGAGGATATGAGTATGTGCACAAATTTGTGCTTATGCTTATAGTGTTGCATATTTAATTTAGTTGTGCTTATGCTTATTCATTTAGTCGGTTGTAAATTTAATATAATTGTGCATGAAACACGACAATATAACTATATCTAATGGATAACACGACTATATGATATAACTGCGATTAATTATTACACGAATAGTCTCGAGATGGATATCAAACAAATATACAAATATCTAATACACATCTAATACACGCTAATATGCACGAATATAATTTCAATATGAAATCGGATCAATGCACGGATCAATGCATGGATCAATGCACGGATAACGACTAAAGATAAGCACTACACACGCATTGTGCACTAGTTGATTAAACCATTAAGTGTAATTACAAGACTCATTTTATTGTACACGAGTGCACAAGTTCTTTCAATTACTTTCAAAAGAAAATCTAAGTGCACGATCAACTAATTTGCATGCCCTTTCAATTGAGTAATTTGTGCATTTTCAATTACTTTCAAAAAGAAAAATTAATGTGCACTATGACTAACCACTAACGTGCACGATGATCAACACGTTCTATGTTCACGATTACTTTAAAAAGAAGACACGGATAAAATAAATTATTCGTGCATTTTGATATGCATACAATTTGAAAAATCGTGTAGATTTAATTATGGCAATAAATATATTCTTTTAATATTATATAATCTCTTAATTAAATTCTATATATATCAACCTATCATAGCCATTAACTTTATTTAATCATGCGGTCGAGACGTGTTCTCATTTCTTACGGCAAAACGTGTTCTATATATATATATATATATATATATATATATATATATATATATATATATATATATATATTCTTATTTAGTTTCACAAAATAAAAATAATAATTTTTTATAAAAATTTTATTGTCCACCAATTAATTTAAATTATATTATTATTTTGTAGAAAAACATAATTTTGACCAAAATTTTTTTTTTAAAATACGAATATTTTATTCAAGATGTAATGTAACCGAAAAATGCTTGATTACAATAAATATTTTTGACAAAATAAGTTATATACCTATTTATTTGGCCTGACGATTGTTAGTGTTTATTCTTTAAGTCATTAGTTACTCTTCATTTTTATTAAATGTAGTTTTAAAAATAGTATATATTTACATTATCAACATTCACACATATTTCATCAAATATGATATGATTTATTGTTTCATAACTCATATAAAGTTAAAAAACATGTCTCAAAATTTTTTCATTCCAGCATCATACCAAACACCAAGTATCAAGAATGACTTGTTTCAATTCCTTATTCAATTCCGATTCTTGATTCCAACCTCATTCTTATAGTCATACCAAACGAGCCCTAAAATGCTTTCAGTACTTTGATTACGATATTTGTGGCTTACAAATGTTCAAATTTATGATTCGTTGTTAAAATAGCCCGAAGGTGCTTCACATCTAAACTGCTTGAAATCATGTAATTTCTAAATTCATTACTTAGCAAGAATTGTGGATGTTAATGCTTAACTTCGGTTAGTGAAAGTAACAACATGAAACGTTGTATTCAACATTCTTGTCTCGAACCTAAACAATTAACTTAAGCAATTATCCCCTTTAGAGTTTCAGTTTACTTAATCTTTTGTGGTAGAATGATCGTCTTTTTCTCTGTTTGAAAATCTTGTAATGTATGTTTACTCATAATTGTTAATAGCTTCTATTAGGATTTGTTGGCAGCAAAGCAGATTGCATACAAGTGTAGTTAATCCTTTCATATTTTTTACCCAAAGCCTTCACATAAGAAAGTTTTTTCAAGTTCAAAATCAAATTGGCTGTCTTCAGACAGTCAGGCGTATTAAGAGTTGCATGTGACAACACCTTTTCGACATGATACAACATTTGTATGAACATAGGAAGAAGCAGTGCCCAAGTACAAGGCCAAGTAATAAGCATCTATTGACAGTTTAAGTGTCGACTTATGCAATGCACCGGTGCTTGCACACACGAAGTGCGTGCATAACTAATAGTATACATAGAAAACTACATGGTGCTCATCGTCATATTTTTAGGTTTCATAAAAGGTTACAAACTTACAATACTGAATTTTATTTTATTAAATTACCTTTCACAATTTTTAGATAGAACGATTTTATATATTGTATTTCACATTGTGAACCATCAAAACATACCTTTTGAATTACTAAGTCATTTTTTTTCCAAAGCTCATTGTGGTCTGCTGCTTTTGTGTCGCATCTCTCAAACAATGCTCAGAATTGCGTTTATGTTACTGTTATTTGAATTGGATTGATATCGCGCTCAAAATTAGGCAGCTGGTGTTTTATTTTTCGATCCCCCGTTCAGAACTAGGTAGCTGCTGTTTAACTTTTTTATTGAATTAGACATTAATCTTTAGGCAGATGTTAATTAATATGTGCAATTACATATTAACCTGTTTTTGTTTTAAGAGTACTTGTTTTACTTTCTATTGGTTCATTTTGGCCTACTACTTTTTTGTCGCCTCTTGTTTTAGTTCTTGTTGGTTCATCCTGGGTTGTTGCTTTTGTGCAGCCCATATCTGTTTATTCTTTCAAATGATGCTCGGAACTAGGTGTTTGTTTACTGTTCTTTGATTTGGATTGATACCACGCTCAGAATTAGGCCGCAAGCTTGGTTGAGGTTGTATAGTAACTTATCATGTACTGAGTTTTATGAAATGAATTACTCAAGTTAATAAAATGGATCAAAGATGTTCATTTTCTTTAGCTTGACAAGATTGGGCCTTAATCTCCGACAGTGTAGTTTGTTTAAGATCAATTCATTTTTCTTTGATCATTCATCAAACAATATAGAATAACTTGAGCCTATCCTTTTGCGTGTGTTTGATAAATTGGTTGGAGGGTGAATTCCAAGCAAAGTATTGAGCTTCCAATTGAATTTTGAAGTCTGCTCCACAAATTACAGCCTTGAGTTTTTAATGGATTTGATCGATGTTTGGTAGTCTTAATTTTAGCTGGTGTTGGTCATGGGTCGACGTAGTTGGCTATGGCTGAAGAGATATTCTGAGAAGAGTGCGGGTGAAACCGAGGGCTCAGGTTCAATCTCATCACATTATGAGAAATTTTCAGATGACCAAGTGGTGATTTACTATTATTGGTTTAATCTGCATTTGACTTGTTCTGAATTTGATGTCTTTTATGTACAAATTTTGTTACTTATTCTTACGTTAGTGATTGCATTAGTTATCATGAACCAGGGAAGCTATAATAATTACAATAATTAGGAGCTAAATAAGTCATTTCCTCCATTGAAAACTCCATCTTATAATGAAAGCCATAAAGTCATTTTTCTTGATCTTATTTTTTGGTAGTAATCAGGCAATTATCATCATATATAAGTAGGCAAATCTGAGATATATTTAGGAACTACAACATACAAATATGACATATAATAAACAATTACCTGAAGATCAAAGCTCAAAGCTCCTATTATTGTGTTTGCTATCCGCTCCTATTCTGAGTTAGCTTCCTTTGATATCGTTGTTCAGAAATACAACTACAAGCTTCCTAAACTGCTTCTCTGCTCTTCGGTTTGCGTCTCAAACTACTCAGAATTAGGATCCTAAGTTTTATACGTCCTCTACATCTGCCACCTTTTTTACAAATTTAAATAATTATGCATGATGTTGATGTGGTGTTAGAAAAATGTATACACTTTCTTCCCATGTCTGATTATGGCTATTCTTCTCTGAATTCGGATGACCTTTTCTGCAGATTACAGGACTTCAACTTCCACCGATTTTGGTGATCTCGTTTGATAAGCTCACCAAAGAGAGGTTCAACTTCAAGTACGAAATCATACACCTATGATGAAACGAAAACGAACAATTCTACAATAAAGCGAATATGAGAGCACAGTAAAGCAGCAATCGCATGTCATGATGTTCTACGTATGTTTTTGTTTATGCACAACCGAATGATGATTGATATTCTCGTGTATATATACACATGTATTGTATCCTCAACAAATAGATCATCAAATATCTCACATGCTAGTATGTATTATTTTAAACCTATCGTTGTTGGCACGCGCGTAACGTGTGCAAGGCAACTAGTATATATACACAAATTTAATTTTTGGTACCTTGTATGAGTATATCTAATATAAACAATTTATTTTATTTTTAAAAAAGTTTAAAATTAAAATTAGTGTATTCGATTTTATAAATACATGAACATATATAAAATATAGACGTGATATCTAATTTAAATAAAAGTTATAGTTACAACAAAATTTAAATCTAATTTAACTAGCTTAGTTTCCGTGTCTTGCACACAGATGGTACAAAATTTATTATAAGAATATTCATATATTTTAATCATAATATATTGCATATAGCTCTTTTAAAAATATTTTTTTTACTTAATATATATATATATATATATATATATATATATATATATATATATATATATATATATATGAGATAGACAAAACTATTTTAAACTAAAATTATTATTAAATTATTTTAAGAATAAATGCTAAAATTTTGAGATTGTCTAAAAGAACATTGTATAGAATTACCCTATGTTGAGATTATCCTAAATAATATATATGAGTAATAATGTTATATCTTTAATGGTTGTATATAACAGATTTGCTCAATATTCTCATTTATGTAATAATTTACTATGCTACTTTTTTTTAAAAAAAAATACACGTAAAGGAAATAAAATAAATTGATTATTAAAATAATAAAATAAATAAATATGATACTCAATAAATATCAAATTATTTGGGTATTCAAAGCCTCCGATTATTTGAAATGTAAAAATTAAATGGACAATCAAATATTTTGGTTTAAAAATAACTTGACTTAAAAAATCTATATAATGTAATCTTATAACACACAAATAATGTAATATTTGTTAAATATAGAAATTTATTTTTTCACATCATAATCTTTTTTTATATCTCATATCATACATTTAATTAAAAATTAAATAAAATAAAAATGGAAACAATTGCTTAATATAAATAAGACATATAACAAAATTCAATGTAAAAAATTCAATTGACTTAATATAAATGGAAACAACTCAACTACCATAGAGAAAAATCACAATCGTGATGAAAAATGAAAATTAAATTGTTCCAGTTATTACAAAACATTGAAAAGGAGAAGCATGATAAGAGTAGAATTAAGTACAATAGGTATTGAAACGTATGTGCGGATTGCATTTACTCTTTAATTGCTGGATTAAGTTGTTTTAAATAATAAAATATCTAAATATTTGTCGGCAAGCTTTTTACCAAAACGTCATTTTTTGTAAATTTAAGGGAGTAATAATAAGTTTTAGTAAAACTCTTGAACATTTGAAAAGCTCAATTCTTTATATTTAAAAAAAAAAAGCAAATATAGATGAGATTATTTAACAATTGGGCAATAAAAAATCCATTAGTTTATGACAGGATAATTGAATTATTTGGATTATTTAGTTCACAACGATTTCTCTCATTGAGATGGTACAAAACAACAATCTAATTAACACTCAGATTAAAGTTAGTTATTGCATCAAATCAAACGAATGAGATGTCACCAAAATTGAAAATGAACTACAAAACATTATTAGCCCAACAATTAGGAAAAAATTATCCTAACAAATAAAATACAAGATAAATTAGACTGGAGAAACAGTAAGAATGACGGGTTCTCTACAAAATCAGCTTAAAAAATGCTCGAGAAGGACTGAAGGAGTATGCTTGACTTCTTGACTATTCATGCGAATGAATATGGAGACTGAATACCAAATCCATAATTAAAAACTTCATATAAAAAATCTTAAGAAACAATATCCCAACAAAAATAAAACTTGATGAAAGAGGAATTGTAGTTACTAAACAATGTGAATTTTGTAACCTCCAACTTGAGGACCTAATACATCTACTTATTGATTGCCCATACGGTAAAAATGATATTGTAAAAATTGACAGAACCATCTTAACCGACCTCAATACCAATAGTAGGAAAACAAAAAAGCACGCGAAATAAGAGGCCATCTTAAATGAGTCCATTCTTTGTCTGAACTTATTTAGCAACACTAGGCTTGGGTTGATGGGATCATCATCATCGGAAAAATGAACTAGAATCCAATGAACTTGCTTCCAAAATGGGTGTAAATGCTTCAATATGATAGATCTACGAGCCCAGATTGCTATCATAAAGTGATGCACACATGACACTCCATGAACCTGTAAAAGGTAGGATTTTCGAATCCTAATAAAGGATGTTTAAGGGTGATTAAATTAATCATCGATATCAATTGGCCCATAAATCGCGAATAGTGTGTAGATGACGAGTAGGAATTACACCGTCACGATCCTGACGTAAATTTGGACTTATGGGAAAATTTTCACTTTTTCCTCCGGGGAATAATTTTTACCCTCTCGTATTATTTGGAACATTTGGGAGTTTCAATTAATAAAACTGCAGTTGAGAGAAATGATCAGGAGATTGGGTATGTTTTATATATGAAATAACATGGAAAGGCAAAATGGCCAAAATAGTCGCTATTTCGTTTCTTAGCGGCTAAGAAAGACGGCTTAGGAATATGCGTTTTCCGAGTAAGTTGTGGAATAATTATCCACACAATATGTCAGATTTATTATTCCAATTTCGAGAAATTTGGAGAAGGGGCTCAAACCGCCTTCGGATCGGTTAAAGATAACTATCGACTTTGCTAAAGGATAATTATCGTCTTCGCTATAAATAGCGGAAATTCTTTTATTAATTCATTTCCTTTCACGTTTCCTCGTAAAAGTTCTGATTTATCTCAACCTTCAAATTCAGATCTACTCTCCGTTTCAAATCCGATTTCAATTCCGTTTGAGTTTTCGGATTCCTCTCTTCATCCTCTTCATATCGGTACCGATTTTGTGTTTTTCCGAGCACATAAAGGGTTGGTAGAGCATATTAGTGTTTTGGCTGGTAGCGCCGTTCAAGTTCCGGTGGATTTGAAGGTGTCCGAGCGTAGCCAGCGTCGTTGTGATTCCGAATCTTCTTTCGGATCGTCAATCGGGTTCGTAACGAATAAGTTATGAATTTATTCGTTTTCCGTATTGTGATTTGGTCTAAATTGACATTAGGCTTGTCAAAATGGATAATTGGAAATTTCATTATGCTCGTTACATTATTCTGGTGATTATGGGATATTTGTTTGATGAGATCTGATGACAGTTGGGTTCAGAAACTACCTGCGGGCAAAACGTTATTATGGTAAAATTTGATTAATTAATTAAAGATTAATTAATTAAATTAGGAATCTAGAAAACGCTATAAGCTATTAAATTCAAAAGAATGAATTTAATTGATGTTTGAAACAAGAAGTTTAATACGAGGAATATGATATTCTCGACAGGTGGTGTTGAAGACGGTAGACTAACTATAACTTAGTTGCTCAATGAGCGTATCCAGGTAAGTCTTCGGACTTACTTAGCTTCGATCTGCAGAAACCCGTGCCTGAGAGATTTATATCTCACTGTGTTGATATGTGTTGTTGTTTTGAAATGCCTTGTTGTGGTGAAATGTGAATGTTGATATGCATTGAGATGTGTTATCTGTAAAGCATGCTTGATGTGTTTTATGATGAAAATGACGTTATGATGTGTAAAGCATGCTTAATGTTGTTGTGATTATTATCATGTCATAATTATGAGAAATTGTTAAATGAACATGTGTTAGCCTATTGAGGCGTGCTATTGAATGACATGATAAGCTTGTTGAAACATGATAATGTATGAGATGATAAGCCTTTTGAGGCATGTGATATGATGATGACCTGTAAAGGTCAATAATATGTAAATTGTTTAAGACTCTGAGCTAACCATTAGCCAGGTCGCTAGCTAGTGCAGTGAATGCCGGAGCTCGGCCAAGCCCGGATCACTTGCGTTTGTATAAGAATGACACCGAGTCTGATGGACTTCAGGTTCGGGTCGCGCACCTAATGAAAATGGTAAATGTTTGCATTAACATGAATGGAAAAATGTTGCATGTGGTTAGGGGTTAAGACCATAACCCACCACGAGAAAGCCTGGCCCGTATACTTGATCAGTCTGGCTACGACCTAAGAGCAAATGTCTGAATTAACCTAATCTGTGCAATGGGGAGCTCACACCAAAGCCAGAACCGTATAAGCAATGATTCCGGATTTGGTCCGGGATCGCAAATTGTAAATTTCATACTGCATTCACGTGCATCATTCATAAAAGCATGATATCATCTCATGAGCACGGTATATGGTATTTGAATATATTTGTTGTATCGTGATGTGATGATATAATCTCCCGTGGATAGATTATGATCGGTAGCTAACGGTTTTAAATCGAATCTTTTTAGGTAATGCTGATCATAGGAACGCTTCAGGGATGTCAGCTGCAAGGGGTGGACAACCGAGACAATGTTAACCCAAGGGTTGGTTGAACTACTTTTGAAACTAATCGCTTGCAAGCGAGTCTTTTGTTGGTTGTGTGCAACTGTGTACACATGTTGATTTCAGGCTGATGTTTTAAGACACCTGTTCAGGTGTCATGTTTTAAAGTGTCGTTTTGGGATATACATACTAACTGCATGCACGGTTATGTAAATGTTTTCTAAATGACAGGTTGGATGTTTTCATTATTTCTTCGTGCTTTTTGTTGCAAGGTCCTATTTGTGAAGTTGTTGTCAGGCTAACTGATGGGACCCACTGTGTGGTCCTTAGCCTAGTGACGTCTTGGGTTACTTAAAACTCGGGTCGTTACAGAACCATCCTCCAATAACTATCCCGACAAACACCATCATCCCTTGTCTTTCTAGCCTTGGTGTAGTTATCCCACAAGAGCGTGAAACACTCGTTTGTGACGTAGTCCCGAAGCAAGTCGAATATCGGTATACACATCTCCCGTGGAATCCTCTCCCGTGACATCTCTAAAGAAGCTTGTAACTTCTAGACTTGATTTGTGATCATCAAATGTATGTTGTCTCACACTAACTGAAATCCTCCAACATTCGAAGATAGTGTTTGTTTCAATAACTTGTGTGCGGACTCACACCTAAAAAAAGTAATAAATTAATTACAAAACCAACAAACTTTGAACATTTGAGAAGCAAAGGAACATTTATAAACTTTCTTACACAGTAGTCGTCCTTGTGCTTAAATGATGATATAAATCACACCAAACTGTAACGATTGCCTCCTTGTATGGGGTGAGTCATGTCATCTCGAGGTAGTTCATTAATCTTGGATATGGATGCCAATAGTTTCTCATTTCCATGAAATGCCGTTTGTAGCTTTCGTTTGATCTCGATTAAGAACAAGGCATGACATTGAGATGTGAAGACGACTTGGTCCATGGAGCGCAATATGACACACTCTATTTACATTGTTGCATTTTATATGGAATGAGCACAAGATATGTTTCACCTCGGGAAATAATACCCTCAGGACGCTTATAAGACACAACTCATGATCGGTGGTAATCACCTCTAGGATTTTTTCGTAACACAAATAACGGACCCTCCTTAAAGCCCACTTGTAGTGACCTCTATTCTCGTGTGCCATATATATAAAAACAATTGTGAATGTTATTTGTGTCTGTTATGCCTACGATCTCCAACAATGGCATATGTATCTACAAGTAATACAAACGAATGATTATGTTAAAATTTGTATCTACAAGTATCTACAAGTAAGATGTTTGAATTTATGAAACAAAGTAAAAATAAGCCTTGGTACTTACTTATTGATCTTATATGTCGAGTCCATATAATAACATAGAGAAACATGTTGAACAAATGCCTTGATTTGGGATGTGAGATAAATAAATTAACCATCTCATCGGAGTCTGGGCATCTCCTTGTGTGCACATAATATTCGTGTTTCGTCAACGTATGAAGTGCTTTTAAACTTGCCGGATGGTTGTGACATTGACAAAATCCTCTAATTGCACGGATTTCAAAATAAGTTTCGATTTTAACCCGGAACCCAATTCACGCTCCACCTGTATATGCATGACCCATTAGCACCGAGAGAATTACGTGGTTGTGGACTCCAACCCTCAATGTCCATTTTTCTTTTTCAAGTTGTGCCCCTCAAGTTAAAATATGCACGTGCACTTCTTCAAATTCTTTTTCTAGCTAAAATTTGGAACATGATCGGATCTGTCTCTTTTCTACGTACTCCGTTTCTATAATTACCTTTTAATAATCAGATTATTCATTTTATTTGTATAAACCTGCATGTTATTTAGCTACCGCAAATTCCGAGTGCCCATCACTTAACTTTTTTTTTTTTTTACCGGATTTCGTTAAAAAAAAAAAAACAAAAACAAATCAACATTACGACAACGTATCATGACTACAATCAGAGCACCGCCATAACCAACTATGATATATAACACTGATTCTTCAATGAAGAATGGTGACGTTGTATCCTACAATGGCATCACCGGATTTGAAGTCCACCCAATGAGTATGCGCAAGTGCGTAGCCTCTCGCCATCCTAAAAACTCCGGTGCCGCCGACAACCGCCAGCTCTCTATCCGTGTTAGCGATCCAATTCCGGCCGGCTACGCTAATAGAACTGCCGTTGTACTCGCCGTCGACAAAATTATAGCTCATAGCCATGATTAAGGCCAAATCACCCATCGAGGCCGACCCGTAAAGCCCTTGAGCCCGACCCACTAGCTTTGAATTCGGGTCGGAGCCAACTGTCAGCATGTCGTCGGCCATCATGATACTTCCGAATCCGGTGGCGTACTTCGGGCCGGCGGAGTTGAGTGGTTTCGCCACCGGAATCGCTGACGGAGACTTGCCGGAGAGAGTGTCGTGGAAGTAGAATTCGAGGGTTGTGGTCTTTCCGGTGCCGGAATTCACCGTCCTGGCCCACTCTTGGGCTTGGGCCTGGCCCATAATTGCAACCACTAGGAAGACGATGAGCATCTTCATTGACATTGTTGTGCTTGATTTAAGGTTTTTTTTGCACATGAATGTTACACAAAAAGGTGACAAAGGGTTTTTATAGAGGTTCGTAATAAAATTATAGACTTATTTTAGAAATAAGTCAATATTTGTTTCCTAATATATGCTATAAAGTCATAGTTTAATATTTATTTTATATATTTACTTATACCAAATCACCAATTAGCTAGAATTTATATTTGGTAAATATAATAGCTAAATATAACATATATTTCAAGGCTGTGAAAGAAGATTTTAGGGTAAGTAATTATAATTATCTTTCTCAATTGTAATTTATATATAATTTCCTAAACCAAGTGATTTCATTCAGATGATAAAATACATAATCGTGGAAAGTATGACAAATCTTTAATTTATTAATGTTGCATGCGATTGTGAGTAATGAAGACAATATATGTTTGAAGTTATTTTAGATGATTTGTTTTAGAAAAATTATACGCTTTGAAATATGTATATATCTTGGAATATTGAATCGAGGTTGGCCAATTAAAAGGAAGCATCTACTATATTTAGGGTGAGTAAAAATATACGATTGTACTGGTCCGAAAAAATCCAAATTCGAAGATATCCGGCAATTGGTGATCTAAGTCCGATCCGATCTGGACATATTTTTTTAATCATCGGATACGGATGGAGTTTAGAAGAAAAAGTCGGATCGGATATATTCGACTAGCCTAAGAATAGATACCCGAATTGGATCCGGATATCCGAGTGTTCTCGGATATCTGGATTCGGGTCGGATTTTTTAAAGTTTCTCGGATCGGATATCCGGAAATGCCCACCCTAACTTTATTAATATGTTGATATTGAATGCTTTTCGATTGGGAAATTATATGCACTGTCCGACTTGTTTATCCGCCTGTTATTGATTGATTTTAAGATAAAACTCGTTAGGTATGTCGCTTCATATTCACCGCTTTTGTTTTGTTTATCCGTTTTATAAAGCGCCGAGTTTAGTATAATGACTCGGCACGTAACCTAACTAGACAATCCTAAACGTGATCACTTTGTACTCTTGTCAGTTTGTTGTTCTTATTGATTCAGTTGTTTATATCATCCTTATTAGGTTCGTTCTAATACCAAAGTGAACAAGTACAAAGGCAACAAAAATTCATAATCCAAATCATTATAAGTAATCAGTACGATTTCCATTCATAAGTACATTACAACCCCCAACATGAATGAACATAGTGCACAACAACAAGAGAAAAACATCTAAGATTTAACCACCAGCTCCCATTCAGGTGAATCAAACAGAGGTGGCTTTCTAGCCAATGTTGCCTGTTCAAATCCAAACCCCATCTCAATAAGCTTCGCCTCTGAGCCCTTGAGCCCAGAGAAGAGTATCCCAAAGGGCTTCCCTTCTTCGTCATACCCTGCAGGAACCGTGATCCCTGGGTACCCTCCAATCGCCATCACCGGGATAGCTTTTGTACCAGGAGTCACCATTGCATCCAGATGATTTTCAATCATGATTTTCTCGAATCCTTCTTGACAAAGCTCGTCTAAGAACTTCTTTATGTGCACTATTTCCTCTTCATTCCCGCTCATTTTCTCCGCCTCAATTAGTCCATCTTGACCATATTCATTCAGTTTCTCCTGAAGAACAGACATGTTTCACCATATATGTATTCATGTAAGAAAAGCCGAGTAAAGTGAAGGATCAACAATTACCAGCTCTGGATTCTTCTCATTAAAGGCTATAACATCAGCCAATGACCTAACCGGAGAAGTAACCAACTCCTTTAGATATTTGTTTATGGTAAGCTTAAAATCAGCTGCCATTGCTGTTAATTCACCACTGATATGTGGGTTTAGGATCACATCAATGTGATTGATTTCCAGATTGTCTACGAGAATCGCTCCTCTTTGTCTTCAGATTATGCACAAATAGAGTTAGATTACAATAATCTCATAAGCAACAATCAACAGAACATAAACACAAATCAATTACATGCATTTTACCTCAGTATGCTAAGATGGTGCTCAAATGCACAGGAGATAGCAGAACCGTGGAGAGAAGTAACAAACGGATGCCTGACAATTCCCAATCTCTTTCCCCTTAATCCATCAATGTTCAGAAATTGTTTATATCCTCCTTGAGGTATAAACTTGGAAGATATCTCTGTTGCTTCATGATCTCTTGGATCATAACCGACAATTACATCAAGCACATGGACTGCATCAGATACCGTTCGGCATATAGGCCTACATTGATCAAATCCAACATACAACAGACAATGTTCAATGAAATAGTAACATGTAAGCAAGATTGCAGGAAACTTAAAGATGAATAATTATACCCAACAGTGTCTTGGCGAGGAGCAATAGGAATAACACCAGCTCGACTAACGAGTCCAACTGTGGGTCTAATCCCTACAGCTGAGTTGTGATCAGAAGGGCAGATGATCGAACTGTGAGTATCAGTTCCTAGTGACACAGCAGCTAGGTTGGCTGCCACTGCAATTGCTGAACCGCTGCTTGATCCACATGGATCTGCTGATTTTACATATGGATTCTGCATCCATACATAAACTCATCAGTATTATATTGTCTGAATAATGCCGAGATTAGACTTGCTATATAGAACTAAGGTAACTGAATCAATTTATAACAGGCACAATGCAGTTCCAACTCCAAGGATAAGATTCATTTGATTATAGATTCCAAGCCTACATGGATCAACATTATTGATTTACAAATGCACTTCAATTCTCAGTAAACACTAAAACTTACCACGCCTTGGCCAGCACGAGCACACCAGCCATTAGGAAGATGGTCGATCGATCTCATTTTATACCATTCGGACATACTCGTCTTCCCAAGCAATACCGCTCCTTCACTCCTCAGCCTCTCCACCACCGTCGCCTCACGCGCCACCTTGGCCCCGACAAGCGCGTAAGATCCGGCGGTGGTACCCATTTTATCATCGGTCGTGATAGTGTCCTTGAGCAGCACCGGAATCCCGTGCAACCGCCCCAAGCTCTGTATCCCTGTACTACGCCGATTGTCAGCTTCGTCGGCGAGATCGCGAGCGTCGGGGTTAACTTCGACAATGGCGCGTAGGATAGGGTTTAGGGTTTCGATGCGGTGGAGGTAATGGTCTACTAGTTGTCTGCTAGTGAGGGTTTTGGAGGTGAATGCGACTTGGATTTGGTCGATTGTAAGGTCTTGGAAGTTGAAGGATGACTCAAGATCCTGGGCCAGCTTGGATGTTGACATTGAAGATGATTTTAGGTGTAATATGGATGGATGATAGATGATGAAGATGATTTTAGTTTGGTGTTTAAGGTTAATCTTGGGGTTTTTAATTTGATTTAGAAAGATGAAGCTTAATGGTCAACTGGTTATGTGATTAACAGTTGTCACTTGTATTTTCCTTGCCTTGAAAGTGACAATATGGATTCGGCCATTCTATTTTAAGTTTCCGTGAATATAGGCGTTAACTTTTGTTTTATATATAGTTATCCACATCGAGCTGCGCATAGATTACGATTATTTGTATTATTTAAGGTTTTTGATTCGATGTTAATGTTGTATTTTAATAGACTAAGGGCCCGTTTGGTTTTAACTCCGAAATCGGAATGGAAACGAATCTAGTCCATATGTATACCATTGTTCATGAAATTTTGTGGAATCATTCCTTGTGGTTTAAAGGAATTGAAGTAGAATTTGATTACTTTTGATACCCTATAGGGTAACAAAATGTGAGGAAGCAAGTGCATTTTTCATTAAACCACGGGGAATGATTCCATAAAATTTCATGAATATGGATATACATATGGACTAAATTCGTTTCCATTCCGTTTCCGTTTCCGTTTTCGGAGTGGGAACCAAACGGGCCTAATAAGACTTTTCTGTATTTGTATTTTCTTAAGGAATGCCAAGGTTAGCTAGTAGTCAAACTTATCTATTTTGCTTATTGTTGCTGCGGATTGGACCCAAAAACTATAGTTGGTCCATATGGACCAAAACATCAAAGCCCGGTTATGTCGCCCGGTTCACAATTATTTTCATTATTTTTAAAAGAAAAGGTGGGTTGAAGATTGTGTTGGGTTTCGAAATTCAGGAGTTAAATTGTATAAATGGTTAATGGCTTGATTACTTTGTTTGTTTTTTTTTTTGGTAAAAGAGAGGGTCAGACCGTCCGCACAAGGCGCTTAAATAGAAAAACGAACATTAAAACAGTCATACGGGAAAAACAGATCCCTCTACAATCATTCATAATCAAAACTCGAGTGCAAAGGGAAGGGTCATCTAGAAGATGTCTCTCAAGGTCCAAGGAGAAACATAGTTGGCAATCGAATCCGCCATTCTATTCCCTTCCACGTGAACATGGCTGAGATGAGCAATCCAGTCTCGGTTCAAGAAGCCTTGGCAAATAGAAACCAAGCTCGCAAGGGGGTGGGTCATGCTCACACCCTTGGTCATAAACTCCACCACCAGCGTCGAGTCAACTTACATCTCCACTTGACGATATCCTTCATCCCAAGCAAGTTTCAAACCGTGCATGAGCCCCCCGTAAATCCGCCGTGGGCACACTCACATCCCCGATGTTGACAGCCACCCCTCTCACCCATTCTCCCTCACTTTTACAAATAACTACGCCCGCCGTTGCTCGCTGCATGTCCCCTCTTCTTGCCCCATCGGAGTTCACTTTAACATATCCCTGATTCGGTTTTCTCCAGCCAACAAGCCGAACCTGTCTCCTTCTGGTATCAAATACCGGCCCACACGAGTAAGCCTCCACCATCTCTTCATACCTTTTCCAAATAAAGTGGACTCAATCAACCACCTCTGCCCATGGAAGATTCTGGCATTCCGCCGTCTCCATATCCACCAAAATCGATGTAGCAAAAAGGGCATTCCATTTTACCTAAAACAAACGAAACTACATCAGATGCACGATTAGCAGTCCAATATGTAATAGACGATAGAACCAGACTTCCTGAATAGTCGACCATTGAAAGGCACATATTCTATCTAGAACCATTATTTTCTGTTCAACTTCAGTCTACAAACATAACTTTAACATTGTATTCAGCTCAAACCCATACTTCATCATGGTTCAGAATGAAACGAAACGAAACTACATCACCTAAAACAAACAAGTTAAACCTACATATATTTACTCAGCGACAAAAAGGCGGAGAGCACACGGGTCTCACATCAACATGCCTCCATTTTGGAACAGTCCGGGATACACATAAAACACAGATGCAATGAGTTTCAACTTTCAAGGAACCCATATCCTCTGGATCATCTTTTAAGATTTTTCCAGTGGTGGTCAAGATTATGAACTTTCAACTCTTATAAGAATATATTGTCTTCTTAGATGAATTTGTGAAGTCAAATTGCAAACATTGCCAATAGGCATAACGAGACTCCATAAGCAATTTAGGATCACAATCAAAGCTTACCTTTGCACGATCGTATGTATCATTGTCATAAACGGAAACAGCAGAGAGTTTCACAAGATCGCCCATGACACTGCCCTCGGACCAAGATGATAAAATATGCTTAAGATGGTTCATGTTTGCAGATTCTACTGTGTTGAAGCTAACAGCACCTCCTGAGCTTGCTTTTGCTGATCTATCAGCTTCTGTTGCAAGTGTTTCAGCATGTAAAAGTTTTTTCTGCAGGAACATTTGTAAAGCTATAGCAGCATATTGGCAATGATACTTGAATGCTAGGCTTTGAGCCTCTTGTTCAGTCAATTTTCTTGTTGATGGAGCAGTTACACGAATCACAAATAAAATAACTTCCGATAAATGTTTCCAAAACTTCTCCGACTTTCTTAAATATGCCAAGATATCATCATACTGAGCAGACCCTTGCCACAGGGCTTTAAAAAGATTAAGCGTGCTCAGAAGAACTCGGATATTTCTGTACATGATAAAATAAAAATGGTTAACAAAAGTAGAGGTTAAACAATAATAATAATGAAAGGGCTACAAAACTTACAATACTATTGCAAGAGTTAGAATGAATATGCACCTGCTAATCAGATTTTCAAATCTTTCTATATACAGCAGAAGCACATCTATGAGATTTGTAGCTTTTTTGGACCTTAGAGGCTTAAGAGAACTTTCAGTAGTAAGATCACTTCCGCCCACACCACCACTTGCGGGGCTATCTGTGATCTCTTTCACAGTGAGTATACCCACAAAAAAAACTGGCTGCATTCAAGTAAGAATCAACAAACTGTCAGATAAACTCAATAACACCAATTACAAAGTTCACTAAAAGGATACCTAGACTGCAGCATGAAGGAATAAGAAGAATACACAGATAACGGAAGCAAAGCCTAGACTCTAGAGACCTCAACTTTTTAGTCTAAATCAATTTTAAACATACTGAAATATTAGGACTACCATATATATATGTTTCCAAAAGAACAACGTTATGCGTGTTTTTCCCATGCAGATAAATCTACGACAGATGTGCAAAGGCTAGGTTGCACAAAGGTTATCTGTTGCTATGGCAAACCAACCTGATAATTAGCTGCAGAAACTAGAAATTTGATAGTAGCAATCAATAGGTCTTCATCTTTGATTGACTTCTCACGCATAATAATTTCAATGGATTTCCTTAACTGCGTGATCGGGAAAGAACAAAATATCACCAGTTCAGTTTGAGTTTCCATAGATTTATCCAGAAATCAATATAGAATACTCTACATAAATCATAACCTCTTTATCACCAATGGAGAAGCTTGCACTTGCATAAGAATGTGTTTGTGAATGATCAATAATACTACATAGCAAGGACAGTACTCTGGCGGCACCAACTTGTACTGCCTGCAAAATACGAAGGTCTGGATTGTTAAAAGGCTTTAATGTAATTAACTGACAAATTATCATAGTAGAGCACTTGTATATTCCATAACACTTTGGCAAGATTGAGTGTCAAGTCCAGGCTAACTGATTTGGGACTTTTTCACCTATTTCACACTTCAAGAAATTTCCTTTTAAAATCTTGGTGTCTAATCCAATGAGGAACACTATGCTTGAGAAATTTCCTTTTTAAAATCTTGCTAAGACAACTAACTAACAACAATAATGATTGAAACAACAATAACAAAAACAAAATATCACAAAATAGGAGATTAAAGGATGCTACATAAGAATTATATGTCACACTCAATGACTGGATCAATTTGTTTTGAACCCAAAATTTTCGAACTAGGCAGTATTCAAGACATGGACCTACAACAGAGAAATCACAAGATTTATCCCAATGACTGAAAACAAGGATAATGAACGACAAAATAAAAACAACATGTAGTAAAAACTTCAAAAATACATACAGGGTTCAGGAAGAAGCACATCAAAGACGTCAGGGCAGTGGCGACCACAACATAATTAAAATCTAATTTAATTTAATTTAATAAAAGTTGTTTAATTTTTTTAAAAAAGGGAATGATGATTAAAATAGAAATTGTGATAAAACGGAAGTAAGATATTTTTAAAATAAAAATTATGGACGTATAAAAGTTGCATATAATTTAAATAGAAGTTATGTACAATGTGTGTCAAGATTATCCTCCTGAATAAAGCGTCCGGCACGATGTGCAAATCATGATCGTGATCGTAACCACTCTTGGAGTAAAATAACTGCCCTGAAGCCTACACATAAAACATAAAACATAAACCATCAACCATTGAAAGAAGATGAAGATGGAGGTGAAGATGAAGAGGTATCCAACCCTTCAGAGAAACTTGCAGGAACTCGAATCCAAAATCAAATCCATCTTATCCGAAACCGACAACGAAGATCAGAGCCGCCAGCGATTCATCATCCTCTCGGACGGGATTGAGAAGAAATTGGTATTCTTGAAGAACCACATTGCGGCGGAGGGAAAGTCCTCTGATCCCGACGGCCAACTCGACCACCTCGACAGCCGCCTTGACCACCTCAGGTCCGCCTTCGCTCTCCTGAAGAACAATCTTGTGGAGGGCGAACCCCTAGGCCCGCCCGACTTCGACGCTCGCTCCTCTTGCTCCTGCTCCGCCGAGTCTACTTGTCTCCATGAGGAGGAACAAGAGAGTTCCGACGGCGACAACAACAACAACAAGGATGAAGACGAAGATGGTGGGGTTTTTAAGATGTACGACAACCCTATTTATGTTGATGATGAGTCTGCTGGGGGTTTAAATGGTGATGATGGGGGTAAGGAGGAAGACGCCTGTAACAATGGCGGTGATTTAAAGTGGTCGTGCTACTGGAAGGCAGTGGGAGTTGGTGCCATGGCCGGAGGGTTCAGCGTCGCTGCTACGCTTCTTTCTCTTACGCTTCATTACGGTGTTGTCTGTCGTTGTAGCGAGTTTAGTATTAGCGTCTTCCCCCCTCCAACATAGGTCTTTGCATATATTTGTTACCACTTTCCAATGTTGTGTAAAAGCATTCAAAAAATCAGATGACTTTGTACCTCTATTAATCTAGAAGCTTTGAAAATATAAAAAATATGTAGTATAATTATAATAAATTTAATATATTTTAATATATTTTAATATAATTATAATATATTTTACATAAAATATCTTAAATATAATTTTTTTTTAAATCAAAATAAAAACATTTTTAATAAAAAAAATTTATAAATGAAAAACGGGTACCGCTAGTCCGGTCGGGCCGGCTACGTCACCCATCCCAGTCCCGGTAGCTAGGCCTAGCCCGGCTCGGGTCCGGCTAAACGGGCTCAGTATTTTATAAAGCCTGGCCGGACCTGATATGAACAGGTCTAACGGCATGTGAGACGGCTTGTCATAAGGCATCCTAACCGTCTCATGTCGTCTTGTTCAATTAATTCGTTAAAAATCAGATAGCAAACACCATGTGATGTTGGCATAGTTCAATATAGTCATAAGTCGTAGAGAAGCTTATCAACCACTGACTCACTGAGTAAATAGCATACATCATGTAATACTCATTAGTTGAAGCAAGTTAAATGTCTTGACAAAGCATACTTATATCATGTTACGTAGTATATGTGACTTATATTCTCTTATTTTATCAAGCACAACATGATCATGTATGTACCTAGTTATGGTTTGAAGGAATATCCCCAAATACTAGTGTTTTCTCCCATTGATATTTGATACTTGTTACTTCAAATTTCAAGCATCTTGATCCCTTGATCAACCCCTTTTCCCTTTTATTTTACACACTCTTGCTTTAGTAGATGGATATGGGACAATGCCGAGATATGCATAGTCGCTTGGGATTTCGACTTTGGTCTTATATCATATACTTACATTGACACGACCGTACACTTGCGGTTCTATGTGATTTGTAGTGTATCATTACAGTTCACATCATGTATATTGTAGATAAAATGTTGTTGTTTCCCATAAATTTTTTTTTCCAATGGTTAGCACAAGTTGTTTTATTTAATACCTTTTATAAACATTACTTCTTTCGAAAGTAAATAGAAGTTATAAAAAAAAAAGCACAACAAATACAAATACATCCATGGTGATATTCATTCAATTATTCACATACAAAATCACAAACAATCCAACAACGCTTAACAAACTCCTTAGATCAGAAGAGACCTATCTAGACATGGATAGAAGAGAGAAACAAGATGAAAAGAAAAGTCTTTGCATAAAAATTGAAAGCATAAAGTATCAAAGCAAGAAAACACAAAAGCGGTAAAAAAAAAAAAGTAACTATAACTATGGTTCCAAAATCCGGAGTCTGAGTGTCTGCCCTAGAAGTTTGAAAATAAGAAATATATTGACGAGAATCCTGGGCCAGAAAACACAGGAAAAGGTCCAAGGAAAATACAGTTTGTAGATCAATATTCCAAAAGCGTTATTGAGGTCCAAACGGCATATGAGATGGTCATGCCACGACATGACATGCCGTCTAGACATGTTTTTTCATCATCTAGATCCGAGCTGAAGAAGCAAAGTGTAGGCCAACCTAGACAGTCATGAGACGACATAGGAGACGGTCATGAGACGACCTAGGTGCCCATATGGATCCCGTTCCTACACCATCTGGATGTCATCTTGTGTGATTTTATGTTACTTTGGAGCTTGGTTCTTGGCTTAACTTCTAACACAATACATAACAACTTGAACCACCGATCCTCAATCATGTTTGATGTTGATTTGTAACTATTGACTAGAGGGAAGATCGAGCTCTAATGCTTCGATGTCATTTTGATTGAAAACGCTTCATAATTGGTCATGAACACCTGAAATATCAAATAACCAAAAGTAGATACCGAAATTGTAATATGTATGCATTTCACATTATATGAACATATATCTTCCCAAAATAGACGTAAAATGTGTGAATAAGCAAGCTAAAAACACGTAAGTTTAGATGCTATAAAAATACCACCTACTTGATCCTTACTCGTCCTCGAGTAAGTTATCTGGTATCTGAATATGTATATTGTGTTGCACTGTGTGGGATGATCTCTCGTGGATAGATTATGATCGGTAGCTAGTGGTTTTAAACCGATTCTTTTTAGGTAATGCTGATAATAAGTACGCTGTAGGGACGTCAAATACAAGAATTGGGCAGTTGGGGTAGTGTTAACCCAAGGGTTGATTGAACTTCTTTTGAAACTAATCGTTTGCCAGTGAGTCTTTTGTTGATTGTGTGCAACTTTGTAAATGTGTTGGTTTCAAGTTGATGTTTCAAGAGAATTGTTCAGTTGTCATATAGTGAAGTGTCGTTTTGGGATATATATGCTAACGCAATGCATGGTTGTTTTATGTAAATGTTTTCTGTATGGCAGGTTGAATGCTTTCTTTATTTTATCGTGCTTCTTGTTGCAAGGTCCTATTTGTGAAGTTGAAGTCATGCTAACTAATGGGATCCATTGTGTGGTCGTTAGCCTAGTGACGTCTTGAGTTATTAAAAACTCGGGTCGCTACAACTGAATGTTCTCATCTCGGACCATGCCACCGGCCGTAGCAAACCGAGCAAATTAAACACCGCCCCGTCAGAATTGAGTTTAGCAAAGCCCGACATAGGCACCTTCCAAGCATCCGAAATAACAGTTCGGGGATGGTGACCGTGGACCTGTTTCGCATTATTTGTGTTACTTTTTTTGAAAGGATCGTTTATTTGTTACTTTAGGTAACTTTTATTCGATTATTCATGTGATTATTTGGTGTATGTTAATTGTGTAAGTTTGATATCTGTAATTTTTCAGATGTGATTTTGAGCGCATAATTATATAAAACTTTATTGTTATTCTTTTTAATTGTTTGACTTATGTAATTTTTTAAAGTTTTATTAGACCGTGTGTTATTTAGTGTTATTTCCATCGTTTATTTTATATAAGTGTTGTGTCAAAGATTAAAAAAAATCATAAAAATTCATCCTTAATTTGGTAAACAAGCCAGGGTCTTTGACAATTACTATTTTAAAGTGACACAGATAAAAAAAAATATACATAATTTGAAAGTATATGTATATATTACATATTGATCATGCATATTTCAATAAAATCTGCATTTTTTAAATAACAAATGTATTAAAAAAACATAAAAACAAACTAAAAAAATACACTTATTGTACAACTTATTTATACGTAATCTATCTTTGTGCACTTTTAAACTCTATATTTCTCTATGACAAAGGTCCTTAAACGATATAAATGGTCAATCGTTTGATAATTTTGTTATTGTATTAATGTTTGAAACGCCTTTCTATTAGTTAAAAAAAGGGAAATTCCGGATGGTACCCTCGTGGTTTGGGGTTTTCCGGATTTTGCCCAACAGTTTTTTCGAGTTCGGATGGTACCCCTAAGTTTATGTTGTTTTCCGGATTTTGCCCAAATTCATTAAACTTTTTCAAATTCCATTAAAAAAATGCAAAAAAATAGAAATAAAATTAAAAAACAAATTAAAATACAAAAGAATGATTTATTTATATTAAAACAAAAGTAAAACAGTAATTTTTTTTAAAAAAAAATAATGTTTTATATTAATTTAAAAATAAATCAATTAAATAATTTTTAAAAAAATTAAAAAAATCAGTGTTTTATTTTATTTATAAAAAAAATTGGATTAGCATTTTTTTTAAAATCTAAAAATATAAGTGTTATACTTTATTTAAAAAAATAAATAAAATAAAGGTTCTTTTAAAAAATAAAAAAAATCACTGTTTTATTATTAAAAGCAATAAATCAGTTTTCTGTTTTATTTATTTTTCAATTTTACTTTATTTTTATTCTTTTAGTTTTGGAAAATAAATAAAATACAAAAGTGATTTATTTATTTTAATAATAAATTAAAACAGTGATTTGTTTTGATTTTTTAAAAGAATTTTTATTTTATTTATTTTTTAAATAAAGTATAACACTTATATTTTTAGATTTTGTTAAAAAAATGCTAATCCAATTTTTTTTAAAAATAAAATAAAACACTTATTTTTTTTAATTTTTTAAAATTTATTTAATTGATTTATTTTTAAATTAATATAAAACATTATTTTTTTAAAATTTTTTTTTACTGTTTTACTTTAGTTTTAATATAAATAAATCATTCTTTTGTATTTTAATTTGTTTTTTAATTTTATTTCTATTTTTTTGCATTTTTTAATGGAATTTGAAAAAGTTTAATGAATTTGGGCAAAATCCGGAAAACAACATAAACTTAGGGGTACCATCCGAACTCGAAAAAACTGTTGGGCAAAATCCGGAAAACCCCAAACCACGAGGGTACCATCCGGAATTTCCCTTAAAAAAAAATCATTGATCAATATACATGTTAGAACAAACGAAACTACATCTCATACACGACTAACAGTCCAATATGTAATAGACGATAGAACCAGACTTCCTGAATAGTCGACCAGTGACAGGCATATATTCTATCTAGAATCATTATTTTCTGTTGAACCTCAATCTACAAACATAATTTTAACAATGTATTCAGCTCAAAGCCAAACTTCATGGTTCAGAACGAAACGAAGCTACATCACCTAAAACAAACAAGTTAAACCTACATATATTTACTCAGCGACAAAAAGGCGGAGAGGACACTGGTCTCACATCAACATGCCTCCATTTTGTAACAATCCAGGATACACATACGATATAACTTGTTTCAATTGCGTTATTGACGTCCTCAAAAACGCAATCCCCTCTGTAGCTGCAAGAAAACCGCCCGGATATGTAAATCATATTGTTCAATAGGTTCAAACACGAGTTGAGGAGGATGAAAATGCTTTTACCTCTGATCAACAATCGGATTTCCTTGGTGAAGTCTTCAATGCGACCAGATATAGGTCTGATACCACATGTTTGCATCACACAAAGTTCCAAGTGCAGAGCCATCTCGGTTAATTCAAGCAACAACAAACATATGCTTTGGACCTCTGGCTTGGGAATATTGGATTTATTGGCTTCACAGAGTTCAGTCACTATAGAAATTGCCTGGTCCTGTATGGTATCATCAAGAGGACAAAAGTATAGGAGCTCATTTGGTTGAAAAATAAAAGGCCAATGAACTAGAAATTACCAATAAATGTTTTCGATTGACATTTTTCTAACAGAAAAACCTAGGAATTTATCTTTGTGAGAACTTAATTTCCAATTCATGGGATTGCACTTCCCGGGACATTAATTCTCACCAAGTGTACTTCCCATGTTCAACCAAACAAGCCCAGTTCTTGCTGAGTTAAAGCCAACAACTACTTAACATTCACAAATATGATATAAAAAATGGCACTACTAGCAATATGTATTATTACCTGCAAGCCATGTAGAATCTCAGGCACTGGAAGCTCGGGAATACGAGAAAGATCAATTAAACCGAGCTCTTCTGACCTTCTAGCAGCATCTTTTGCATCAAGACACAAAAACTTCAAAGCTAGGAAAGCAATTCTATAAATTTGTAAAGCAACTGTATCTGAGAAGTGGGATTGATTAAGAGAGCTGGAGCTTTTATCCGCTTGGTCCTTGAGTACAATAGCCATTGTTTTCGGTTCATTAGAGGAATTAGACCTTACTAGGCATCCAAGAGGGGAAAGAGCAAACCACCCTCTTTTGCTTCCAACAAACGCTGCCCTCTTGCAGAAAGAAATCTCCTCCTTTGACACTGGAAGACATAAAAGAGGTGCTGTTCGAGTAGACAACTCACCAACATAATGATTGCCCCTACTAATGAATGCCAATACATGAATCATCCTTTCTCTTAGCTCTGAATCCATTTCTTTCGTGGCCTTCACCCAAGAATTTCTATGTCTGGCTAGCACATATAGTAACATCAAAGTATCCTCTGTTCCTCTCAAAGACGACAGAGATGTGTTAGTCTTTTGAGCACGTGCTCTTTTCTTTTCATGCTCATCAGAAGGGAATCCAGGTGCACTTAGATAATAAGCAATTAGGTAGCCTTTTTCTATGAAAAGATATGGTATAATCCTATCCACAAAATCAGCACCAGCAGAACTTTCTCCTAAAGAACAAGTCATAGCAGTAAGGACAGACAAACCTAGTCCCCAGAAGTTCCGAAGATTCTCAACCTTGTCTGCTAATGTCATATCATCTGGCTTTTCAGCAAACAGTACTCTTAATGACGTCAAGAATCCTGAAGCAAGGAGCATTTCTGCACCCCCCTTAACTTGAGCAACAGTAAGAAGGAACTTCAATATTACTGGAACACTCTCATAAAATCTTTCATCATGAAGCATGAGAATAACATTTTGCAATTGGAGACATTTCTGAACTATGGGGAGCCAAGTTTTAGGAGTTGAGAAAGTTTTCAGCATCACATCAACACAAGCAAGAGAGAGGATTTCTTGACCAGATGTTCCACAGCAGCTACAAAGGATTGGAAGTAGACCCAAACAAGCATTGGATACCTCACTGAGATCCTCAGCAGATTTATTGTCAGTTGAACCTCTCATATCTGTATAGCAATAGCTAGATTCCACTACCGAAAAAAGCAGCATCAGCAAAAATTTCATGGTAGATTCAACTTTCCCACGCAATATTCTTTGTTGACTCAGGCCTTTAAGAGCAAAACTGGACACTTTTAGTACTACTTTACTGGTAGATAAGGGTAAGGTTCCATTGTGATGTCTGATAAGACATAGGAGCAATTCTGCCTCTGCAGCTAGGAAATCAGCAACTTCTTGAGGACACTCTGGAACTTCAATTAGTAACCCCATAGTGGAAAGGAACTTTTCAGATACTTGATTTATGCACGATGAAATAAGATCCTTGGGCATTCTAAAGAACGTAGTTGTTTCTTGTCTTGGCTGCAATGAGAGGTACAATCTTGGATATAAGAGATGTCATATATACGAAAATATTGAAAGATATATTGCTCATACAAATTTATTAGTCAACTTTTGTGTTGACCCTAACCCACAAACAAGTATACAAAGCAGTTTAGTAAAACCCCAATGATTCCACTCAAGTTATAGGCACGAGATCAATCATTTAAAAATCGGGAAAAAAAATTGATGTATAAAATCTAGACTTTTAACTCCAAAGCAAACAAATGGTACTCCCCTTTCCATACAATAACAATTTTAACAGAGGTAGAGATTTAACATTTGTTCACCAAAATTTCCAGAAATTTTATCAGATATTAATCATCTAAAATTGAGCAGACATATTAATGTCTTAATTAATTATGGCATTGGCAACTATCATAAATTCATTATCAGTAACATGAAGTGGTTAACATGTAAGTTCTAATTCAATAAACAGATAAAAGTGATGGATTTGGATCTTACATCTCCCAAATTCAGAGTTAAAACCACTATCAATGCTCTAATTGTCAAAAGCCTGGAACTCCCAAGCAAAAGCATGGAATTGGAATCTTGCAAGCAGCGCAACATAGTCTCTGCTACACCCTTCGATGCTTTCCAGTCTGTATAAACCCACATATCCAACCCAATATCTTGTTGCAAATGATCAATATCATACAGATTGAGGTCATCTGTCTCACAGAAAACATCATTACATTTCTTCAGATAAGAACGCATGAGATCTGAATTGGCCACAACTTTGTAAAGCTCTTTAAAAGGACCAGAATCAACCTCACGCCCTTCTAGTTCTCCATGTATATGATGATACAGATCACTTAGTATTAGACTTTTCAACTTCAGACCCTCACTGTAAGGCAAACAAGGAAACAATAAAGCTGAAATCAGGGAGAATCAATGAAGGAAATTTCAGTGTATAACTTGTCGGTGGCAAGTAAAGTCCCCAGATTTATCAGCTTGAGAAAATGCAGATTGATTACAAAAAATGCTCCAACTCAAAAAGAAGATTTCAGCATAAAACGTAGATTGCATGAACCTCATCAAAATAAGTTTAAAGGACAAAGGAGGTACAGTAAACAAAACTGATAAACTATGAGAGAACATAAATCAAGGCTTTCCAACTGTGCTTCAAGAGGACCCTTGCACCACATGATGAATATCTAAGATACTTAAAGAGTGCACAGGATTCGGGAAGATGACTATTTTACAGTAAACGTGGATGTTACAGCATAAAGCATCTAAAAAAACTAATTAAAAAGAGATTATCAAATATTGACTTCAGGAAATTGTCTTTAGGATAATCACGAGAACAAATTTGGAAGTTCACTTCCCAAGTTGTGACATGTGAACACCTAAAATGTTTTTATGAGAGAACAAAATCAAATCAAGGAATATTGTAAAATTTTATAACATAAGGCTCAACATAATATATCCTTTTAAACTTCGGAGATGTATATATAATTCTACAGAACTTATGAGGAATATGATGCAATAAATTTGGAACAAGTTGGGCTTCTTTGGAGCGGTATATATTAATTTAGTATTCAGATATATTGCGCTCTCGGGCCTTTTATGTTCATATACAACGAAGTAATAGGGCTACAGAGAACTTAAGGCTCGTTTGATAATGATTCCAAAAAATCAAGAATGGGAATAAGAATGACTCATTTCAATAATCATGTTTGGTAAGGCTCGGAATATGAATAAACATAATCATAGGAATGAGTGATTCTAATTTCATTATAAAAAAAATGATTTCTAAACAAAAATGAAGTTTTGAGTCATTCCAACACATAATATATTTCAACAACATAACAAATGAACCCTAAACTTTTCATTAACTTTACTCTGTTTCCCTTTTCACTCTCCTCGAGGGTATATTTTCACAATACTAGTTCAAGGTGTCAAAATGATGGTGTTGCATCGTATCACCTTTAAAATTGACATGTATACTAACATACCTGTATCCATGGCAGGAGTATTGATTTAACAGTTCCGTGTATGCAGGCTGATTACATAACTGCAACAAAAACACATGGCAGGCTCAATATTGAAAACCTCGAGAATAAGTGGACAGTCGCCAAAAAGTGAAACAAATATTCTACAAGGCATAAACTCATGAACATAAACGGGCTTTGAATACCAAACAAAGTTCACACAGTTACAGGGTGAACAATATAATATTAAAAGAGAGAAAAAGGCCAGACCTTTGAAGACAGCATATTGATCTTTTCAGTGAAAGAAACCACCAGACTGCCAGCATCACCCGTAGATAATTTTCCCAAAACATGTGCAGCAAACAAGCTAGAAGACATCTGCAGAAGTTAAGCATGAAAATGAAGAGCCTCAAGGAGTTAGATATGCATTTCTTTTTCTTTACTTATATGCAGCTCAGGGGTAAGAACAAATCCTACGGAAATTATGAAATAAGTTTCTGGACGGCCCTAAAGTAGAAACTAAGTGATCCGCTCTAAATTGTATATGATCACAGAGCAGAAAGTATTGTATGTAAACAATGAGCAAAACCAAAAAGCAAAGACCAAGCACATTCACATAGGCAGTGCTTTGATACACCCCATAAAACACAGATGCAATGAGTTTCAAGGAACCCATATCCTCTGGATCGTCTTTTAAGATTTTTCCACAGTGGTACTCAAGATTATGAACTTTCAACTCTTATAAGAATATATTGTCTTCTTGGATGAATTTGCGAAGTCAGATTGCAAACATTGCCAACGGGCATAACAAGACTCCTTAAACAATTAGGGATCACAAGAATCAAAAGCTTACCTTTGCACGATAGTATGTATCATTGTCATAAACAGATATAGCAGAGAGTTTCACAAGGTCGCCCATGACATTGCCCTCAGACCAAGATGATAAAATATGCTTAAGATGGTTCATGTTTGCAGATTCTACTGTGCTGAAGCTAACAGCACCTCCTGAGCTTGCTTTTGCTGATCTATCAGCTTCTGTTGCGAGTGTTTCAGCATGTAAAAGTTTTTTCTGCAGGAACATTTCTAAAGCTAAAATATCCAGTGCAGCATATTGGCATTGATACTTGAATGCTAGGCTTTGAGCCTCTTGTTCAGCCAAATTTCTTGTTGATGGAGCAGTTAGACGAGTCACAAATGAAATAACTTCAGATAAATGTTTCCAAAACTTCTCTGACTTTCTTAGATATGCCAAGATATCATCATACTGAGCAGACCCTTGCCACAGGGCTTTAAATAGATTAAGAGTGCTCAGAAGAACTCGGACATTTCTGTACATGATAAAATAAAAATGGTTAACAAAAGTAGAGGTTTAACAATGATAATAATCCAAGGGTTACAATACTATTGCAAGAGTCAGAAAGAATATGCACCTGCTAATCAGATTTTCAGATCTTTCTATATACAGCAGAAGCACATCTATGAGATTTGTAGCTTCTTTGGACCTTAGAGGCTTAAGAGAACTTTCAGTAGTAAGATCACTTCCGCCCACACCACCACTTGCTGGGGTATCTGTGATCCCTTTCACAGCGAGTATACCCACAAAAAAAGCTGGCTGCATTCAAGTAAGTATCAATAAACTGTCAGATAAACTCAATAACTTCAATTACAAAGTTCACTAAAGGATATCTAGCTTGCAGCATGAAGGAATAAGAAGAATACACAGAACAACGGAAGTAGATTGAATTATCAGAGTTCCTTTTCAAATTGAAGAGACAAGAAACACTTAGAGCTCTAGGGTAGCTCTAGGTTTGGTTGGAAACTTAGGAGATGGAACATATGCCCAATAGGTTCGCAGCATAGCAAGCAAAGCCTAGACTCTAGAGACCTCAACTTTTTAGTCTAAATCAATTTTAAACATACTGAAATATTAGGACTACTATATATATATATATATATATATAGATTGTGGTTACTATGAGAACACGCTTATCGTGTAATCATGAGAACGATCTTAGACCGTCGGATGGTGAGTATTAAGGGTCGAGATTTAGTGTAGATATCATAACTAATAATAATTACGAATAATAATAATTAGGAATAATCCATTCAACCAACAATAACTACGAATAATTCACTCAACCAACAATAACTACGAATAATACATTAAACGATATGGCACCTTCGTAACAAAACTAATAATAATTACGAATCTGTTCTCATGATTACACGATAAGCTTGTTCTCATATGATCTACACTATATATATATATATATGTGTGTGTGTGTGTGTGTGTGTGTGTGTGTTTCCAAAAGAACAACATTATGCGTGTTTTTCCCATGCAGATAAATCTACGACAGATGTGCAAAGGCTAGGTTGCACAAAGGTTATCTGTTGCTATGGCAAATCAAACCTGATAATTAGCTGCAGATACTAGAAAATTGATAGTAGCAACCAATAGGTCTTCATCTTTGATGGACTTCTCACGCATAATAATTTCAATGGATTTCCTTAACTGCGTAATCTGAGGGAGAGAACAAAATATCACCAGTTCAGTTTAAGTGTCCATAGATTTATCCAGAAAATCAATACAGAATACTCTACATAAATCATAACCTCTTTATCACCAATGGAGAAGCTTGCACTTGCATAAGAATGTGACTGTGAATGATCAATAATACTACATAGCAAGGACAGTACTCTGGCGGCACCAACTTGTACTGCCTGCAAAAAGAATTAAATTAGTGAGGAATGAACAGTCAGAGACTGTTATGCGTAAGATTTTTTAACTTGTGTAACCGAAAGAAAATGGATTGAATCTGTCTTCCAAAATACGAAGGTCTGGATTGTTAAAAGGCTTTAATGTAATTAGCTGACAAATTATCATAGTAGAGCACTTGTATATTCCACAACACTTTGGCAAAGTTGAGTGTCAAGTCCAGTCTGTCCAGACTAACTGATTTGGGACTTTTTCACCTATTTCGACAGTTCAAGAAAGAAGTTATGCAATTTTTGAGTGCGGCTAAAACATCTTGGTGTCTAATCTAATGAGGAACATTATGCTTGAGAAATTTCCTTTTTAAAATCTTGTTAAGATAATTGTCATTAACTAACAACAATAATGATTGAAACAACAATAACAACAACAAAATATGACAAAAATAGGAGATTAAAGGATGCTACATAAGAATTATATGGCACACTCAATGAATGGATCAATTTGTTTGGAACCCAAAATTCTCAAACAAAGCAGTATTCAAGACATGGACCTACAACAGAGAAATTAAAAGATTTATCCCAATGACTGAAAACAAGGGCAATGAACAATGTTTACTGACAAAATAAATTCAACATTTAGTAAAAACTTCAAAAATACATACAGGGTTCCGGAAGAAGCACATCAAAGACGTCAGGGCAGTGACAACCGTAATTGGTTTTGCATTTGGTGACAGTATTGCTTGATGGAAGACGTATGGGCCAGATAAAACATCCTAAAACATAGAAAGATGATAGTGAATATAATACGCACACTGAAAAAGTAGAGGGGAAAAAACACAACTGTAGCATCTTGGGAGATTTATTGATGATTGACTTTAAGAGGTGATCAAAGAAGTTAACAGACGGCAGAAGCAGTACCATAGGAAAATTCGTGATGATCTTCATAAGAATATCCATAACCAGGCATATAGAGAGCTGCCAACCTTCAATCTCCCTCAAATCAAATAATCTGCTGGCATAGAGTTTCTAGACCAGAAAAGATAAGGAAAAAGAACTCATTATGAATAATCCAATCAACAAAGAATAGCTAACTGTTCGAGGCATGCAAAAGGAAAGCAAGCGATATTGGCTAAACACCATACAGATTAAACTAATTTTGTGCACCGGAGAAGTCAAAATCTAAGCAAAAATCCATATGTAAATGTGCCATATGTGTGCAGCAATTCTGTCAAAAAGAATTATGAGCAAAATACAAAAACTGGCCACAAATTGCTGAAAGCTGACTTTTTGTATGTAAGGAACGATAGATAAACATTGGAAGAAAAATAAGTACTGTTCATCACAAACTTCTAGTTAACAAAACTTGTGAACAGATAATTCATCAAGCATAGAATAGGGCAGTCATATAATGCTCACCTCTAAGTCCTGTGAAGTTGTACAAACAATTCGAAACAACATGTTGTGGATTGAAGAATCTGAAAGTATGATGCGAGTGATACTCTCGCCGATCTTAGCAAGGTGAGGGATTACCATAATGCTTGTTTTGAGCAACTCGAGTGCCTAAAGCAATAACACAAAGAACAGGTCACACAAATAAGGATCAAATCAACTGAAAAAAAAAATCAATAAAATTAGAGCATATCATCTTGTCACACAATATACAGAAACATTCAAGCTTATTGACCCTGGGCCGGTTGGGAGTTCACTAAAATAATTCTTCTCTTTTCATTTTGATAGTGCAACAGGCCAACAGTCTTCCCACCTTCCCTAATAGTTAGAGCAATAAATCATTTTGTTCCTCTCCCTTTTTCCCCCATAAATGCCAGAATGATAATGAATACTTAATGTTCTTCCCCAGTTAAATGCTACGTTGTTCATTATAGATCTGATAAATAGTACACTCAGGAAAACGGAAAAATTGGTAGATGATACTATTTGCACGTATTCTGCAGAAGATACCTTTAAAGTAACCTTCCAACGATCTTGTTTCACCTTATATTTCCAGCACTCATGGTTAACAAAAACATACTGGATACAGAATACAGCTAGAGCAAGGACAAAATCATGGTCCACTTCAGCTCCCAGAAGCTGCATTGTGAAATCAAGAACTGAAATAGGAAAAAAAATATTAAGGATAGCATGTCAACATGAAATGCAAATTGTAACAGTAAGTACCACAAACAAACATCAAATCAATGGCATAAAGAAACTATAGCAGAAGAAAATAGTACAACCAGAAAACAAGATGAGGAAGCTCAAAAAATAATCATAAGAAACATGTCAGATAGGAAATGTATTATATGTAATGATGTAATGAAAATCACTGAATACCAGTTCACAAGTAACCTCTTGAAACATAGCCGTGAATGGACAGAAAATGCTAGATCTCATAGGTAAACTAATGATCTATGCAGGCGCAGCTTACAACAGTTTGCAGAAAAGATAAATTTTTTAAGCAAAAGGCAAAACCCTTCAAGAAAGGTGGCTTATCTCATGGCTTCTCTCTCTTGGTTTAACAATCTTCAATGCTTCTTGGGTAAAGAATGTATCCCTTCTTTTACCCAACTAAGAAGCCGTATGCATAGATTAAAAATTTAAATTAAGAACGTACTGCTCCACATTCTGACCTTTGTTGAATTTTCACTCTATCTTTCTCATTCGTCCTCCATCCCTACAAAGCCCACCCTCCTCTTAAGACTTCAGATATACCCGACTTAGTTAGAATATGAGGGCATGTTTGGTACAATAAGTTTTTTTGGTAGAGTTTTGAGGGTTCTATAGCTTATGAAAACCTAATGAAATATCTAATAGTTTTTAGTAGGAGTAAATTTATGGGTAGATTTTTAGGGTAAATTTACCAAAAGGGGCTAATATTGAAAATAAAATATAAAAGTATGCGAGGGAGCTGACACAAAAATGGAAATGATTTGGAGGGGATACTGGACCAAGATAATTGAAATCGATTGAATAAACTCCAAAAACCTTTCACAAAGAGCTTACAAAAAACTTTTCAAAAACCTCCCCATAAATCTACTAAAACTCAAATCTCCCAAATAAGCTACAAATACCAAACATGCATTAAAATTCAGATATTTTAAAAAACTTACCCAATAAATTTGTTTAGAGTTGTTATGAGGGAAGGAATAGGATAGGTACAATACTAATAGTTATTATGAAGAAAGGAATAGTGCACAAAAAATATTTCAAATAATATTCTAAACCAAATTTGGTTCTGAAATTGATCAGATGTCTCGTTCATATGCAATAGAAACATTATTCATAACACAAAACACATAAGGAATAAATAGAAATAAAACCCAAATGATTTTGATACAGATGCTATACTGCAATAGAAACCCCACCTAAATTGACCTGAGGTTGTATAGGAAGACTGCACCTAAATATCCCCACAGCACATGCCCTTTAAGAGGCTACACTAAATAGACATCCCTTTGAACACAAATCTGCAGATCAGATGCCATATGAGAAAATTCTATGATTCCTCTCCACCACTCATCTCCACCTCTCATTTCTTTCCATCCAAAGGCACCATATAAATACATAATTGTTGTTTGCCAGAGAACTGAACAACAGCTTCTGGTCCTTTGTCCCACCAAAATCAACAAACCTCAAAGACATTCTGGCTAGATCAGAGAGCTGCTGAAGCAACTTGTTTATTCATCCTAATAGGAAGATTTCTTATTCTTGCAGATCTTCCCTCAAAAGCACAATGCCTGGAAGAGAATGCAAGAGGGGAGAACGGGAGAGCAGTAAAACAAAGGGAGAAGAGGAAAGCATGAGACATAAAAGCAGAGTAGAACAAAAAGAATAAGTATTTGGGCGAGAACACTAGAAAGTAAAGAAGGTTTATGTCATACTGCAGTGTATACTTGGTGACAAGGAAGAAGAACATTTAATTGTTCATAAACAAAGATTATAGACATTTTTTCTTGTAGCTAAAGTGTACTTGAAATGCAAGGCCTTTCGTTAGAATGAGGATTGATGAACAATCTAAAATGTCAAAGTTTATAACCACTACTTAAACAATGCATGATGAGTCTTCAACTCACAAAAGTTGCATATTGTAGAACACATTAAACTTGCACTAGAATGAGGTCCGTCCACATCTCTAAAGTACAATAGATGATAAATTCAACAAGTATAACTTCAGCGCAGATTAATTTCAATTAGCTGATGCCACTGAACTTGATATATCTGAGTTGGATATTTCATATAAACAAAATGAAAAAGATCACAAAATACATTTAGCATAAAATGAGAAAAAAAATGTAAAACTAGAATAAGTTCTTTAACATGCCTGAAAGGGTCAATGGACAACACGCATTTTGCTCACAATCAACCAACATCATTTTTGCAAGCCTTCCAGAAAGTATCCACGTGCCACTGCATAGGAAAATGAAGTTGTGTAGTAAAATAGACCAATGTCATGAAGAGTTTAGCGTCAATAACATAACAATACCAGACAACATCATCTGTATATTTTTGGGCAATAAAAGAGTGACAAATAACAAGTGATGATTGAGATATGATATTGTATTGTGCTCACAGCAACAAAAGACAGTAACTTTCATTATCAGAGTGGCACTTCCATATACAGATGAACGTAAAGTGATAACTAACCTGGAAAAATCATTGTTCTCTAAACTGAAGATGCTTGTCTGTAGGGCGTCAAATATATTCTTCTTCAAAATAACCCCACTAACGGAAGACGGTGAACTACAATCATAAACAAGACAAAAAAGCTGTAAACGTTGCACTGGAGTACCAATTTCATAAGAGATCACGAAGGAAAGATGCCAAATTAAAATTTGAGATGCATTTGGTCTATTTATTATTCGAAACATTAAAATCGCAGTTCACAAAAGCAATTTCATTTATTTATGGTCAATAAAGAAAAAGATAACACAAGGCCCAGTATCCCTAAGTAAAATAAACAATATCAAGTCATCATCAAAAGTTGTAAGTTCCTCGCAAACACAGTAATTTTGCCATATAGGTGCTCCATTTGAATCTGAAGTTGCATGGATAAAATATCCAGGTTGGTTGTCCCCTAAAGTTGAAGAGCGGCATAACATGAGGTGGCAAAGATGGTGCTTCTGACTCCACTTGCGCTGAAGTGCTGAACTGTTTATTTCATTTTCAAAGTTCAACTATATAACAAATAAAACAATCAATTTCATATTAAAAGGCTACAAAGTTATCAGGAAAGGATAAGAACACCCAGAGAGAAAAGAATAAAAGAGCCAGCCCATCTGTAAGACATTGACATTCATTCTTTTCAAAAGAAGAAAGCTTTTGTCGAAGATTTAGGTTGCAACAAAGATAAAAGCTAATTCACCTGCTAACTGATGAAACTACTACCAATCTGTTATACATGCAATTAAATAAACTGGCCCCAGAAGTTACGTATGAAGAAGAATATTCACCATTTCAACATCTTTGCCAAGATTCCAACCCCTGTGGACATCACTAGCAAATTCTTGGGATTAGGAGACACGTTCCTAACAAGATTGCATAATACCTCCACCACATCTATCCTGAAGCAGCAAACAAAATAGAAATATAAAGCAAATGTTTTATATCAGATATATATAAATAAACAAAAAAAAAGTTAAAATAAAGATACACCAAATATTTAGATCATTAACCTTTAGGGGTTGTCACGTCATGATCCTTAAACTATAATATTACAAACTTGGTCTTATTTTCCATTTAAAACACATCAAATGTCTTACGACTAAACTTAAGATTAGGGACCATGAATGTTGAAGGCTATAATGAGCGAGAACCATCACTTGCATGAATGAGGGTTAAAACATTCAACTATGCAAGACCTTAACTTTGATGAAAAGTAGAGGCAATATTCATGTTTAACGGATTTTTCATAGATTTGGGACTTTAATAGAACAAAATAAAGAACGAGGACTAGAAATACATGGACTAATCCCTAAAAGAGGGAAAGATGCACCCATCAAGATATTAGGTATACACATCAAGTTAGCAGCAATACCAAATGTTGCTATCATGTGCATCCTCATAAGCTCCAGAAACATTTAGTAGTTTGCCAGCATTCATTAATGAAAAGCAAATACCCTGTCATGTAACAAGCAAAACTTGGTGTTAATGACTGATATAGAGTTTAATCATCAGTAGGTTAGTGAACACTGTTTATTCAAGTTAAGGCAAATTCCATTGTGCACTTGCTTAAAGTTTCAAGAAAATTAAATTCTTGATTAAAGATGATGTATTATTCATTTATTCCATCTTTTAAGAACAGTAGGATGAGACCAATGCATCTATTGTTTAAGTTTCTTGAAGAATTACATGGAATTTCGACAATAAAAAAAATAAACAAAAATTGAGCTGATATCATTTGAAATATTAAAAAAGAGAAACAATTGACATGGGATCATAAGAACAGTAAACTTATATTCCAGAAAGCCAGGTTACATAAATGATAAATTCGATGCAGAAACTTTTTGTAAGATACACATCTTACAAAACATAAGAGGTTATGAAAAGGACTTTGGGAGCAAATTACCATATTAAATGATGCCAATCGAGAGAACAGATCAAGGATGACAAGGGCCTCATCATCAATGTCAAAACTGTGCTTCTGTGCCAAACAGAGAAGCAAAACCAGCACTCCAGACTGCTTGTACTACTCAAATGAAATGCAACCACATTAGAAAGAGATTTTTATTTTTTTTAATATATGAACCAAAATAATCTAAAAGTACTGAAATATAAAGCGTATGACATGAACTGCTGTGGTCCGTCCCACTTCAGTGAAAGCTTGATGTGTGGAAAATATTAGAGTACAAACTTTTGAACAATCATATAATGTCTGGAAAATATATGATCTCTACCCATCCTGAACAATATTTAAACAAGATGACAGCCATGTAATGTGTTTCAGCATCCTACATCACATTCGATACATTAAGACAAGCACATACTGATAAAAACAGTATCACATTATCCACAAACTCAAAGATGTAAACAATCATAGTTCTCCACGAGGATGGATCATGAAATGAGCATAGAAACTCATCCTAGAATAGATTTCAGGGCTTCCAATCCTCATAAGAATAGTGGTGGTGGGTGGTGGTGGTGGTGGTGGTGGTGGGCATGTGTGGAGAGGGGATAGACTGTGTATTCTATTACCTGCCAGCGTACAATAGCTGTATTTCCATCAATTATTCTGATGATCTGACCAGACGTATTTCTCGGAATTATTAAACCTTCAATTCCGGGAACAACCAGCGGCAGTCGTGTATGAACAAACTGAGACACCTTATCCACAACGAGGTCATTATTAACCTGGATAGGAGAAGATATGCCCACAGACGTGTGGAGAAAATTGTACCTGTTGAAAAGGCAATATAAGAGCTCCTACGAAATATCACTCCGCTATATTAAAAATGAAATTAGATCAATATTGTAATTTTAAAAAGTAGTTTTAGACAAAAGTGAACAGAAAAAACATTAGAAAGAGAATGTGATTATATTTTCCAGTAAATATAAACTATCTGCTCTTGTTGAGAAATAAAACTAGTCTACTAACTCTACTTCAAACAAACTGAGAAAAAATGCTTCTTTTAATGACCGATTTCTCAAATCTGTGCTAAAAAGTTTGGAGAAGAAAAAGTGACTAGAAATAGCTGAAACTACATTTATATAACTTCGTTAACAATCCTCAAAAATCAAATGAACTATGGTAAAATGCAAGCATACGATATTCATGCTAAATGAAAACTTTACAAGACGATTCTTTGAGGTAATAACGTAAAAGATATGTATTTTTTTTACTCCTAAAATCCAGAAATAAATCTAATTTTCTAAACGGACAACAAACATTTCAATAAAGTGATAAAAGTACTCACACACACTCCGCTGGCCAAGTACCCTCGCTGAGGGATGATAAAAGGCTAATAAGTTCAGTCATCCGATATGGAAACTCAACCTCCAAATTAAATAGAAGAGTTCGTATAGGTCCATCTGTAATACTGTCCTTATCCCAAAATTGTGCGCAAAGTGACTCCTATAAAACAAAGAACTTTGAAGAAGTTTAAGGAAAGAAGGGAAAGGGAAAAGATGGACCAACTACAAGAGTTCAAAGCTAAAATTCAATGACAAACCTCTCCTTGATAAATCTCACATAATATAGCCAATATCAGTTGTAGGATATTATCTTCCATCTGCACAACAGACGATACATGGTTATATAGTTGAATAATATGAATTGTTGATCATATGAAATACACGTCCACTTTGTTAAATGATGGGAAAGAAAGCTCCGCCTCTAGTATATAGTGAATACCTGGACATTGATTTCATAAGATGCAACAAATGCAGAAATGAACGTTCTCAGGATGCTCTTACACCCAGCAATTGGTCCCTGGACAAATTATTCAAAGACGAACATTGATCACATTTACAAGTAAATTTATAGTGGCAGCTAAAATTTCATGCAGAATACCATCCAGTCAGAATAAAGCCCATGAATATCAAGTTTGAATGTTTAGTAAGATAGGCGATTCAGGGTTTTAATTTTTATTATAATTCACATCAAGCATGCATAAATTACATATAGATATACATATATATATATATATGCATAAGCACCTATCAAACTCGGACGTTATAAAATTTCCAAATCAGATGTATTTTTCTCATTACAAATGAATCTTTCTACTAACCTAAACCTATATATGGCTACTCTATCTCGCTATATTAATGACTGTAAATATAAACATGATAGGAATCTAAACTAGAGAAAAATATTCATGCAAATTATTTGGAAAGAATATTTATGCATGTAGTTCCAAATAAAACACAAAACAACAGAATCTTTAACTCATAGATCATAACATACATCTGAATCCTTCAGCACAGCACTTTGAAGAATTTCAAGAAAATAGCTCATAGATCCTGCCTCGAATGCTTGTCGGACGTATCCAACGTGATCAACTTCCTGCCAAATTCACAAAATATAAGATGGTTGATTAATTTCCAGACATAAAAAATGAGCATACACAAATTCTTATCATAAAACAATAAAACTTGTTAGCAAACAAAAATAATTACCATTAATTCACATTGATCCTCTTTGGCTAAAGTAGTTGTAACTAGGCAAAGAAAAACAGCCCATGTCAAAACCAATGGGCCGGCTTCTTTTGTTTCAAACACATCAAAACTAGAGATTTCAGCATCCATCTGTTGGATATTGCTCAAGGTGTACGGACTGTGTCTTTCCCTGCTAAGTAGCAAACCACATGAAGAAAACTTATTTAGAAAATAAAATAGTAAGAAACACAAAGCTATATTATAGAACTCACACTGCAATGTATAGTTAGTATTCTTGCAATAAATATAGAAGAACTTTCATTTAAACCAACACAAGAACCAAATATACACAGACCGGACACTTACAACTAAAACATTAAACTGGACAAAGACAATTTCAAACTATATTGGTTCAATAAAGCATAACCGTAGGAAGAAAACTTCTAATACAAAGAAAGAATTCAGTGCTACATGAATGTGGAACCCAAAAGTGGAACACGCTTTATTGACAAAAGATGCAAGCACCAATAATCCACATCTTTGTTATTAGGAAACAGATTACAGATATTGATAAAAATATAAAAGACCAAACCAGTTTTAGAAGTTATAATCACTAATCACTCTTGCATAGCTAGTAGGTTCCATAGAACTGTTCACATCAGTTAGGTGCTGGAAGAAATGGATAACTAACCTGAAAGGTATCTCATCATGAATCATTTGAAGAAGGCTCTCCAAGTCTAGAGTTTCCATAAGAATTAGTAACATCTGAACTTTAGCGTGATAGCAATAATCTAAGGCCTCTGGAGACACTCCCAGCTTTCCAAAGTTGAAAGAACCAGAAATGACACCCTTAAAAAAGAAGTGTGCACAACATGAAAAAAGTGACATATAAATATATAAGTCAATAGTAAACAAAGCACGTGAACAAGATATACCTTGTACATCAGGCACAACTTTATCCATTTTTCGGCATCACAAACAGAAAATGACTCGTAGTAGTTAAGAAACAGAATTTCCAACACCAAGTTGACCTCAATCAGCATCTCTTCAGCCCACAGCACGAAAAGGTCAACATCCTGCACAGCAACTTAGTTTCTCGTCAAATAATCAATGACCAAATGATTTGAAAACAAACTACCAAAAAAAAAGAAGAGCAAATTACTTTCTTCAAGGACATGTCATTAAATGTAAGAGAAAGATATGTCATTAGATGTGAGAAATGACAAGTGGCTTCAAGGACTTTTTCTTTAATACAGTATATAAAAGACTGCATTCAACCACCCATACTACCTTTGGATTTTAACATTTTAATGAGGGTTAAATGATTGTGGTCATTTGTGGATGTTGATTTGTTATCAGATTATGAATTAAGGGTACTTTAACATAATTTTTATAAAGAGTGGTTTTTTGCACAAAGTGATCTAATCCGAGGGTGGTTTTCAGTAATTTACCAATCATAAAATTATTCAATACATAATGTTCACACAGCATAAACTTGCCACAAAGCAATTCCTTCACGCATCTTAATTCATATCATTTCAAGAAATTTTGAAACCGAAAAACCTACTCATACAAAATAAAAACAGACGTGGCATTTACTCATCAGGTAATGTGCTTAAATGACACAAACATATAGAGAATCTAGACCATTCTATAGCTAGTGAGTTCAACAATTTTAGCATTACACACCCTTTTTTTTTAGAAAATAACTTTTGCAATATGAAACTTCAACACTTTCCCATGAAATAATCACACAATTTTCAAATTTTCCATCATGTGTTTTGTAGAGTGATTCACACCCTAAACATACATAGTAGGTAATTAAAACTAGAAACTACGAGACAATCATTTTGAGCACAACTTGCAAGGAGAAGTCAAGGTGAAGCATAGAACCTAGCACAAGATGAACTTTGACAAACCTCAAAAGTTTCATTCTTTTATCAATACAGAAAATAATTATAAGAATCTAATACCTTTTCACAACAGGAGAAGAAGTTTATACTTAGATAGGCTTATGCATAACACAAACAACCTCCGCTTCCGTATATACTACCAACAACTTGAACAAACCAAACACAAGAAACCATGAATTTCAACAAAGTAAATGAGTTTGAATTTCCACTGTTAAAATGCAACATACCATATTCTCAGGGGGGCTCACAGACAAAATTTCTTGAAGGATGGACATTAACTTGCACTCTAGTCCATCGGAAACAAGATTTGAAACCTTATTCTGGATAGATTTTGCTCCTGTGGCCTCGGATTCAGCATGAACTGCACAGAGGTATCAGGATGAGCAGGACAATGTTAATTGTCAAATACACTCTTTTTAGAGATGAGAAAAGGAAAGAAACAAAGCATGGTGAATGATGTAAATTTTATGTCAGAGATGATTATTTCCAGATATGCAAATGCAGCCTAGGAAAATAACACCTCTATTTTGAATAAATGCCCTCTTTTTTCCATATCATATTAAAGTTAAAGAAAGGTGGCGACAAAGATCACAGTCTATTGCATTTATAAATGACAAAGGATATGCTTTACTGATCAATATAGGAGGTTGGAAACCAAAAAAGATTCTCAGAAAGAGCTGACATGGCAGCTGCTCGAGAAAATTTGTCTGCCAACTGCCCACAAAAGAAAAGGAGACAAGACTTGTTCATATGGTTGGCAGGTAATTTCATGGTGCATTTGAGGGAAAACGAGCTGCTATAGTATTCAACACATATAATGTTCTACTGGGAAAAGAGAGTGATTATAAGAGATTAGAATCAACATTTGGTGTACCGATCTGTGCATAGTGTAAATTTTATCCTCAGGGATCAGAACTGCATATTTATATCTGGCTGGTGGGATCACCTTACACTTACAAGATACAAGCACTTTGTAACGTACAGGGTTCGCTTTGTATGAGAGTGAAGGGCTAACAGTTTAAAATGCTGTCATCTATGCTTCATTTACTTGAGAGAAAAAGAAGGATTTAAAACAAAAATGATAATGTAGAAAGAAAAAGAGCTAATCATACTGCCGAAGTTCACCGGGGTCTGTTTCCTATTTCTTTCAGCTAACATACCTTGAATTCTCATATTTAGATTAGATATTTACTTTACGAATTTCTGCTACCCTAGTCGCCTGACAAAAGGGTTTGAATGGTAATTTATTATGTTCTGCAGCAAAGAACCAGAATTAGAACTTCCCCTGTCAAGCTATTAACCAAAGACTGCATAACATACATATGCAGTCTGTTTAAGTAGGAAAAATAAGTTCCATGCTACCATATCATAGTAGCATAAGAAAAGTAACTCACCAGCTTGAGCAATTAAGTGACGAGTACACTTCAGCAAGCACTGTCTCTCAATGTAATATTGCAGAACTATCTTCATGAAATGAACCAAAAGGTGCACAGGTAGACGAGGAGGTAGAGAGAGGAAGTCAGGTCAATATCAGAGAAATAAACATAGCAAAAGATAACGACGATATAATGCATCGACCAAAAATACACAAGGAGAGCATGACTCAACTATTCCAGAGAAAAATACAAGACTGGTTGCCTAATAATACAATTAGTTAAAATAAAAATATACGTATATAACGCATATTTTATAATTAGTTAAAATCTCCAATAACAGAAGAACCTCATCAATAACTTAAGTAACAAACAAAATGAAATCTTTGGTGTGAACTAAGCCGTGCAGATTGGGGAAAGTACTAAAAATTTCCAAATTCAAGTAGGTGGCAAACATTATATTTTGGTTGTGAAACAACACCAAAAGTTGACAGATACAAAGGATGCTAAAAAGAGATAGATCCTAACCTCGTGAAGAGACCCTTGCAAGAGGGCACCTACAATACCAATCTTCTGATCCGTGAACCTCTCAACAAGAATATATGACTGAACCTCATCCAAACACTATATAACAAAAAAATGAAAAGTTACATGACCGTAAGGTTTAAGTTCAAACACCAAAACTTCGGGAAAAATAGACAGAGATTGAGAGAATAGAGAGGCATCAAGGAAGGGATACATTCGGAACATGAAGAGAAAAAATTGTACTGGACCAACTTGAGCTTCTAAGCTTCCTTTTTAGAGATTTGGAGCTTAATTTAAATAGTAGTATTTGGAAGGTGAGGAAGATGAGAAAGAGATTTTAGAAAATGAAAAGGAAAACCACAACTGCCACCCATCATTCAAATATGTAAAAAAACACAGAATGTCCAATATGCTTTGTGCAAGTGGTTATCTAAATTTAGGGTACTCGTGGATTAAGTACAAGGGGTCCAATTTGTTGCCAAAACAAGCGAAATTAAAAACCATAGAACATTATCCAAAAGCTTCAAAATCAATGAAATTGCCGAACAAATTGAGAAAGACAATCTTACATGAACCAAATATTCCATCAGAACACCAGAAAACCTAGTGAATGTGAACAGAAATGAAAATTGAAAAGCAACATCAAATATCGCTCGGAGAAAAAGGAATGCTCACGGCCGTGTTGCTGAGATTGAGAGCTAAATCTTTCAATTCGGGCTTGATGCTCAAAGTTCGAGAACCAACGGCGATTTTGGGCGAATTCAGAGCCTCTCTAGACGCCTGGCTGGGAGGCTTGAAACGGGACAAAGTGTCTAAGAACCAGCCATGATTTTCTTTCAACTTATCAGCCTAAACAAGTAAAAAAAAGCAGCAAATTAATCCAAAAAAATCCACAAAGTAGCATGAAATTGAAAACATAGACATGGAGAAGTACCAGAGAAGAAGGTACATCAGACGAAATGGGAGCATCTTCAAGCTCGTTGAGAAGAAGCGCGAAAGAGTCGAACCACAGTGAGGAATCGACGGAGTTAGGGTTTGAAGATTGATTGGGCGACACCATTGGAGAACGTCGGAGTTTGGTCTCCGTTTTCTCTCACTAAGCCCGCGCTTTTTTCTTATTTTCAGCGATTTCGAAGTGTGAGGGGAAAATGGGAATAGGCATGCGACAGTCAAGGCCGAGCTTCCTGCCTCCTGTGTGCTAACCCGATTAACCAAAGAAAATAATCGGTCCGGTTGAGGTAAATTTAATTCCTAGTGCCGTAGTTCGGCCCGTTCGGGTCCGTTTGGATCCAGGAATCTTCAATTATGTATTCCGGAAATTTTGGTTGGTATCCTGTTGTTTGGGAATTTTTGAAATTTGTCCAGCCGTTTTTTTTCAATTTGGTTTGTGTTATTGTGTTTTTTTTCCGAATTTTGTCATATTCTGTCAAAAATCTAAATAGTGGTTAGACATCTCTTAGTCCAAAAAGAAAAAAAAAACGAAGAAATTGTGTGTCTTCCCCATACGAAGAAAATTTGCTTATCCTCTTCGGACCCAACGTGAAGGAAAACGATCTCATCTTCACCATAGTCAACGTCACAAGCTTCAGATCAAGGAAATAAACCAATTTTCTCTTCTCCATCTCCATGTTTGAAATCCTAATTCTCCCCATTGTGTTCATGTCCGATACTTTTTGGAATTTTAGTCAAACTAATTTGTTGTTTTTTAAAAATTTCAGTTTTTTTCATTTCTTCACTCTAAGTGCTTAGGATTTTCAAATTTCCGTAATTTCGGCATCTGATTGTAGTTTCAAATTCTCGATTATGTTTTTCGATTTAGTAAAGTTGTTGATTTCGGTTTTTAATTTTAGTTTATGATGTTCGATTCAGTAAAGTTGTTATTCAAGTTTTAGTTTATGATTTTCGCTTCAGTTTTTTAGGGGTTTGGTACAGTTCGTTGATTAAGTTTATGATTATTAGTTTATTGATTTTAGTTTCGGATTATTAGTTTGCTTATTTTGATTCTGGTTATTATTTTGCCGATTTTTTTTATTTCATAACTTAAAGGCTCGAATTATGATTATTTTTTAAAACTTAAAGGCTCCATTTTCAAGAAATGTAAGGCTGAACTTAGAGTAAAGTATGGGGCTCGTTAGTAGAAGGAGCTCATGGAAAAGGTTTTTTCAGTAGATTTTACCTAGAATAATTGTTTGCAATATAAGCTTGATGATAATAGTCATTTATTTACGGGTCATTGGTTTGTGTTACAACTAATTGTATTTGGATGATCTTTTCAATATTGTCAACAGAGAAGAGCAATAATACATCACGAAGTCGAAAAGAGGAACTAAAAATTGTTTTGTTTTGTTATAACTACTACAATTGCAGCAAAAAGTTTCAGTCTTTAACACATATCCATGAAGAGGTAACATATATGTTAGGTCTTGGCTCATGAATATAGCTCATAAAATTTCCGAATATATAAGTTACCATTGCCTAGAGCATTTTTACGTACTACTAGTTTTCCATGTCTTACCTGATGAAAGGACCATATCTTCAACTCCATATATTAATGAATTCTTACGTTGTTTTTATCTAAGAATTTGAGTAGTATTTCCTGAAATCACAAAGAAGCTTGGTATGAGGAACTAAAAGTTGATACAGTTCTCGAAATAAAATTACATTTGCAAACAACAAAATTCTCGAAATCAAATTACACAAGAATCCGATTGTTATGCCTCAGTTTCTACAAACAAAACTTGTTTACTGTCGTGACTCCATTGCTATCAATCCTTTTTTTTCTTTTTATGTTCAACATCTATTCACTTGTAGGTACACAACGGTTGGTTCAAAGTTCAAACAATTATATGCGTATATAACAAGATATTTGAAAGCAAAATCATCACAAATGTTCAATTATCTTCAACTAAACTTGATTCAAATTAGACATGAATTACAAGTGAGGTCAAATATCCTTATACAGGATGATGCCGGAACAAAAGATCGGAATGAAAGATCAAAAGCAAATGTTTAAAAGAGAGGTTCAATAGGATATACCTAAAGGAGGTCCAATGAAAAAGCTTAAACTAGAATATTCCACATGAATATTCTTTTTATTATTACATAAGCAAAAGCAAGAGAAATGTTGTAAAAATGGGCAATCTTCATGTAAAGACAAGACATACCGCTTCTCGGGCCGTCTTAGGCGGAGGCATGAATGGCATCGGTATCTAGGGACGTATCATTTGGGTAATTGATCATTGACGTAGTTATGTTTGCCATGAAATGCATTTTAATCGATATTTTCTTAATGTAATGTTTGTCTACCTATATAAATGAATTTGCTAATTTGGATTACTTATACAAACTTAGAAAATAACACAAAAATTAAAACTAAATTACATAAACTAAGAAAAATCCACAAACTTGGTAATCAAACATCAAATTGGGAAATAGTTATATTGCATTGGTTGACTAGGTTGTGCGTCGTCATCTCCTTGAGTGTCTCTCCAATGTCGTGTCACCGGATGGTCGGACTCATGACTACTTGGCATCTCTCTCAACCAAAATATATGTTGACCCGTCGATTAGGTCTCCTCCTCAAGCATTCATGCAAGCTCAACTCCAACATGTTGAGAACACTATCAAAAATATTTCAAACAAAATTACTTCTACTGTAGCATTTATTTGAAATGAAATATTGGAACAATTCATTTATCATCGTACCATAATATGTTGAGTCGCAAGAGAAGGCTCCTATCTTGAACCGACACCATCCATGACTCTCACAATAAATACGGGTGATATTGTCGAACATACTAGTGCATGTATCGTGTCGTATCCTGCCATGAGACATACACATACATAGTACCATGAACCAAGCTCAAACATAATGACACATGACAGGTCTCCCACATATAAGTCTCGGGTGCAAAATTCAACGTGTAGTTCCTCCCCGATTATTGTCACCACCTACATACCAAAGCAATGGGTGGGGATGTCCTGGATCCGTCCAAACTGTCGAGCCACCCTCTTTTATAAGGCTCACACATCGAGCCATGTCTGATCGTTCCTTTGTACATGAGCACTTCTAAAGGTCATGAACATGACATACTCATGTTAGAGTACGGGAACCAAGTAATTATAAAGGGCATCAATGCTCTATATGACACCACGGATCTTTGTCAATTGCGTCTCCAAACACGCACTCGTACGATATGCCCAATTCTCAATACCGACGGGGTCATTTATGCTTATTCGCCTCATTTTCATATCAATGTGAAAACACAAAAAGTACTTCGAGATCCAATTATGGGCCCAACAAGTATAAATGTTAATACAAAAAACACTTTTACTTTTGAAGAAAACAAGACATAAATATCTTACCCACATGAGCGGACTAAATTTGGCCACCTGTCTCGTCTCGGTGCACGAGCCTTCCCCTAATTGTCGATAGATGTTAACAAGGGTGGATGTGCCCCATGCCAACGGAAGACTACGACTATGATCAAGAACGAAGGTCAATATTTCCCACTTGACCTTGTTGCATGTATTGTCCATGAAAAGTGTGTATTTAAGAAACAACAACCAAGTAGACACAATCTCAGGTGAACACTACAAAAAATAAATAGATTTGCGACGGAGATTTGCGTCGGCATAAGTTTACCGACGCCATTGAGGCATTTTTTGCGACGGCTAGATGACGGCGTTAAAGCCGTCGTTTACTTTGCGACCGCGGAAATTTTGCCGTCGCGAATAATAGATCAACTTGCGACAGGGGCTAGATGTCGTCGTTAAAAAATTTGCATTCGCGTCGCGAATAGTAGATCTACTTTATTCAGCTTTTTTTTTCAGCCAAGAGGTAAAAATCAGACTTAACCCTAGAACCTTTATCCTCTTCATCTCTTTCAGGATACTTTCATAGGTGCTCCTCAATCTAACGGTTTTCAATCCATTTCACGATTGTTGCTCCTCATCGAAGGTATCTCTCTTCGTCTCTTCTTCATCTCTTCGTTATTTTGTTTTTGATTTTTGTTGCTTCTGATTCTCATCTTTCTTCTCTTTTTGGAGTTTGATTTTTTGATTCTAATGACCTAACCAATCAAATCGGTTTAAAATTAGGCTTTCTTGAATTTGGGCGATTTGTTGTATATTGAAATGATTCACTTGCTGATTCCTGGCCACTTTTGATGTGAAACTGAGCCAACCCTGACTGAAATCACCTCTTTTGTGGACCGTAAAAGATGAAATCAAATTAGATGATATATTAGAAACTCTTCGTTTGTAAGCCTGCTAGTGGCATGTGTTGGTTTCACTAGTGAGGTTGGTTATGCAATTCTTTTAGGGCTCACAAATTGAGGAGTTGTTTACAGAAATCATGATATCTCAGGCTAAATTAATGTCTTTATACTCATACAATCTATCTTCTAGCTGTTTAGAGAAAATAAATTGGGTTGGGTTTGCTGCAACATACATTATCATCATATTTGGTGCTCAAAACATCTAATTCCCTACTCTTTGCTAAATTTGTACTAAGTTATGTCTCCATAGTTGATGTACTGTTTTAGTTTTATTTTTCTGGAAAAAAACTCTTTTAATTATCATCTAACTTAATTTAAGTTGCGATTGGTGAGTGCTTAGAGACGGTCAAGTGTTGATTAGTGGACCATCAGTACTTAACATAAAACCTAAGCTACATTGTTGGACTACTACTTACAAGCTTACCCGTCTTTATTATGGAGTGCTCAAGTTGCATCGTACATTATCGATTATTTATCTCTTCTAGAAATTTGTTTGCTATTATGTTACTGATGTAAGCTAGACTATGTGGGTGCTTAGGGACGGTCAAGTGCTGATTAGTATACCATCAGTACTTAACATTAAGCCTAAGCTACATTGTTGGACTACTACTACAAGATTTCCCCCTCTTTATTAGGGAGTGCACAAGTTGCATCATAAATTCTAGATTTTTATCTCTTTTATAAATTTATTTGGTATTCAGTTAACTTGCAAGCTAGACTAGGTGAGTGCTTGGGGACGGTCAAGTGTTGATTAGTAATTTAGTATACCATCAATGCTTAACATTAAAACCTAAGCTACATTGTTGGACTACTACTTACAAGCTTTAACACTTGCATGCTTTAACACTCTTTATCAGGGAGTGCACAAGTTGCATCCTAAATTGTATATTTTATCTCTTCTATAAATTTGTTTGTTGTTCTGTTATCGATGTAAAGCTAGACTAGGGAGGTGCTTAGGGATTGTCAAGTGTTGATTAGTATACCATCAGTACTTAACATTAAAACCTAAGCTACATTGTTGGTTTCCTTTTTACAAGCTTTCCCTGTTTCTATAAGGGAGTGCACAAGTTGTAGCCTAAATTATAGATTTTTATCTTTTCTATAAATCTGTGTGCTTCTCTGTTAGCATGCAAAAGTTTTCTTCTACTCCGTGAGATCCCAGCCTGGATTCTCAGTGCACTCCATGGCTATTTATTTTCCTTATTCAGTTATGGTGCTCTTATCATTTTCAAGCGGCTATTCATCTATGTTTTATATCTTGAAATTTGATAATGTCTTACTACAGGTTGTGATTCTCGGCTCAAATATCAGAACTCAAATAGGTTTGCAGGCTCTTTCTAGGGCATTATCACAAAGAGGAATTGCAAAGAAGATACAGGTTATGTCTTCTGAGGTTAGATGTGTATATTCTATATTCATATCATATCCTATTAAACACTCGTATTGCCTTCAGGTGTTGGGAAGGCTAGAGTGCCCATTATTAAATTTGTGGAGAAAACTAGTGAAGTTTCATTCCACGTTAGGTCTGCATTATTTCCTATTATTTAACACCCGTTCCTCTTATTCTATTTTTAGTTTCCACTTGACATAAATGTTCTCGTCTCTCTACCTTGAGTAAGTTGGAAGATCTGAAATATCCCGGTATCCATTATTCTTTAGATTCTTTTCTCTAGACTAATTATTTCTTGCATGATATTGCAGGTTTGATCTGGATAATGGTCCAAAAGTTGCTGATTATATTAAGGTTGGTTGTTTCCTTGCTGTAAAACCCTGGATTTAAAATTGGATGAAACTACTGAAGATTTCCCACCTCTATGTGGTTTCTTCATTTAACTACTATATTTAAAATTGGATTATCATTACACTACTAATTTTATTGTCTTAGTGTTCAAAAAAGTAACGAGGCTACTAATTTTAGGTTTGAATTCGCTTGGTTTTCGTAGTGTTGTTGATTGGGTTTTGTGGTGTCATGATTTGTCTAATCGGGTTTTGTGGTTTGTCTAATGCTTAGTAGTGTTTCTCGTACACAGAAACTCCCGTACACCTGTGGATAGTTGATACTTGGTACTTGGTTTAGTGATAATGATATTAATGTGTAGTTTTGTTAATATTGTTGTTGACAAATGCTTGAATATGATATTTTGATGTTAATGTCGAGAATTTTGGTTTTGTAGGGTGGAACAAGTGTTCATCAAAATGAGTTTATTGGAGAATGTCAAAGAGAGTCCCGCCGCTGAATAAGTCGCTCAAGAAGAAAATCCAAGTGCAAAGGTTTAAATATGTTCCATTTTGTGTTGTTCACAAAGATACTAGCACTTTTTTGGGGATTGTTCACAATGACTTGAAACTAATGTAATATGCTATAAAATGTGTCAATTAGGTACTTTTGTTTAAAAACTATATGAAGTATGTATCAATTACGATGGGTGATGATGATGATAACTTTAATAACTTTGTGAGGTCAATTATCAATATCCAATTTAGGGGCAACTTTTGCGTCGACATCCGTCGCAAATTTTGAATAATGTAGCCGTTAAATGTTTTGCAGCCGTCACAATGAAAGAATTAAAAAGCCGTAATTTGTTTTTGCGACGGTGACTTACCGTCGCAAATAGCTGGAAAATACACGTCATCATTTTTTTTGCGACGGGAGCGTCACAAACCCGTTGCAAATATTAAAACACGTGTTGATGACACCAACTTTTCGCGACGGCGTAATGCCGTCGCAAGATCTTTAGCGGCGGGCGTCGCAAGCACTTTTTGCGACGGACGAGTTTGCGTCGGCGTTTTGCCGACGCAACGCCGTCGCAAAAAGTAGGTGCCGTCGCAGAAGGCCATTTTCCCGTCGCAAACAACCGTCGCAAAAGTAATTTTTTTTGTAGTGGAAGGACCACCTCGCTCTATGAAGGCTTACATCTTGTACTTTATACCAGTTGTACGAAATGTACTATTCGTAAGGATCTGATGCTAGGGTTGTGCAAAATCGGACCGGATCGGAAAACCAGACCGGAACCGGTCTACGGTCCAGGTTTTCTTGAAAATCCGGGTTATGGTCCGGTCCGGTTTTTGGACCGTATAAAACCGTAATCCTGGTTAGACCGTAAACTACGAATTTCCTATCTAGTTCGGTCCAGATCTGTCAGATCCGGTGAATTTTCGGTTTGGTCCGGTCCAGTTCGGTCCGATCCGGTCTATTCCGGGTCCGGCTTTGGACCGGAAAACATCACCAAAATTGCACAATTTATGTACAAACCGGTCCGGTCTACGGTCCAAGGTTTTATCAATTTACGATCTGGTCCGGAACGTATGCACAACCCTATCTGATGTCACTCGTCCTTTATCCAGTCCACAAATAGTTAATATGCTATTGCATGTATATCCTCCTAGGAACCAAAAACTACGATCTCAAGTCCATCTATAGAAAGCCCGGTAATGTATAAAACATCATGCAATGTCATGATCATCTCCCAAAATGGCATGTGAATTGTGTTCGTCTCGGGATGCCACCACTCTACAAATGTATGGATAAAAGGATGATCCACATTACTCATCTAAACTCTGAATACAAATGCAACCCCGAGTTATCAACTAATACCTACCATTCTGCATCCACATGAGCATTCACATACGTACGGAGCCGTGCTAGTTCTATGGACTCTACATACTTGAGTATATTTAATAAAAATATGTTTTTAATCAACTTTTGAAGTTATGAATGTCATTTTTAAGAATAACGAACAAGAACTTACGTTAGCCTCCGGAACGATCCAAATAGTTTTTGCTTTACGCGTCTCGTAACCGAACAATATATCATTGGCGAGAGGCTGCCCAATATGAGTATAAAAAATGTCACGTGGCCACATATATGTTGGATTCACATCGGGTTGTCAAAGCACAACCCGACAGACCAACGATTGACGAACCCACATCTATTGAAGGATGGTGAGGACTGACCTAGTGATTGTTGATATGTTGACGGTTAAAATTTGGTGTGTCCTCCTCTACACACTCCACATTTAAATCTATATCAATTCCGTCACTCGATCGTTGAACATGCGGGGGTCGAGACTCGTAAATCGGTGGAGCTTGACCGGTTGGATCAAATTCTTCTCCAAATTAAAAATGGTCAAAAAAATGAGGGATGAGGCGACGGGTGTACGGACATCTAAAGTGTTCAAGCGATACGTTGATAAACTAGAAAACCCATTTAGAGGCTTTTAGAGGAGACGCATCGAACTGAAGCTGTGATAAGTCGCCCACATTTTGTGTTGTGAACGACTCTCCAATATCTAGTATTTGGTGTCGACATGACATATGAATAGTGAGTCGATGTTGAAAGTTTCTTCTAAACTGTGTATTTAATAATTTATAAGTTGCATATGAATTTACTAGCATATAAAAGACATAGTTCAAAAATTATAACTTAGGACAACAATAAATTTATAAATAATTTGTATGTTGTGTTCTAAAATATTATATATTGTAAACTGCGTGTATAAAATTATAGTTAAATTGCATGTAAGATGTTATAAATTTTAATTACATGTACAAAATTTTAACTTAAGATATTTTAAATTGTAATTGCATGTACAAAATATATAGTTGTGTGTAAACTTACTAATTTTGACTAATTATATTTATTAACCTAAGTTGCATGCAAAATTACTAAATTACTAACATATAAGATTACTAAATTATCAACATTCGACTAAATTTACTAATTTAGTTTAAAAATACATAGTTGCATGTAAAGTTATAATTTTGAATAAGTTTACTAGCTTATAAGTTGCATGCAAAATTACTAACTTAAATTTCATATAAAATATACTAATATACATTTGTTAAATTAATCTAAATCATTATATTACAAAATTGGATGAAACTTACATATTTTCTGCAGCGTTGTATATAATGACATTTTCCCGCACAATCCTTTACGCACACCTCTTTCTTGCGGCTTCTCTCTCAGCTTCGGTTCGAACCATTATCGTAAAAAAATATAACAACAATAGAAAACGTCGGTACCAGAAATAGTCTACCTCCTTTTTTTTTCTTTTTTGAGATTTTTTACGATTTTTTTTATTATTTTAAACGTCCATATTAATTATATCCGATAAAGATAAGTAGATAGTATTTTATTCATTTACCTCTCATCGTATTAATTCTATACTAAATTTTTATGAGTGCCATATCAAATTTTTTTGTTAGAAAATAACAGTCTTGTTTTGTTGTCATCTACCTCTTCACTCTACAATTTCTGATACCTCATGAGGTAACAAATCTAGGGCCTGCACATCAGATCAAACGGCGTCGTTCGAGGCGGTAAGACCACCCACAATGGTAAGAGTTTATACCAAAGTTTTTAAACTTTCTCTCTCCGCCACATCAGCTTATAAAACTCCATCTACTTTTTATCTACATTCATAGTTTTTTAACTCTCAATCTCTTAACTCTATATTTATTTATCCAACATATTTATATTATTTTTCAAATATTGATATTATTCATTTTATTTATAATTAACTAATAAAAATAAAATTTTCAATAAACACTTTATCAAAAATTAAAAACACACAAAGACATTAAAATAATAATTGCAAAATAAGATACAAAATATAAAAAAAAAAACAAATACACCAATAGAAATCATACATAAAACTACTAATTTCCAACATGAGATTAAAAAATATTTTATTATCCTTCTAAATATATTTCATATTGGACTCTATGGGTAGATAAAAATAAAATATAAAAATTATTAAATAAAAATTAATAAAATATATTTATAATAAATATTAACATCACCAACCATCACTCATATTGAATATTACTTCATAAAATAACTATTGATCTAAATATATTCAATATTATACTCTATGGATAGATAAAAATAAAATATAAATATTAAATACAACAAAGTTTGTCAAAATATATTTATATTGATCAAAATATTCAATTAAGTGTAAACCAAATTGCTTTAAAAATAGAAAAAAGAGATATCACTCTTTGTTTGACACATGTACCAATCACATGATATAGAAATTTCTCTCTCCTTGTATGGAAGTAGAAGATTTCAGAAAAGTTTCTAAACATATTTTATAATTGTAATTAGAGATTTAATATATTTTATAGTTTAAAACCTACCATTGTGGTGGTCTAAGAAGTGGCCAACAAACGCTCCCCGTTGAAAGGCAGAGAGACCAACAACGACAGCCTCATGTCCCAGATAAAATCATCCTTAACATCTAACACTCCTTCCCTAAACGCGTGTCCGCCAACCTCTCATTTCCCACCATCAAACATTCACCAACCAAAATCCTGTCAGTAATTATAAGATCTTCACGCGCCCAATTCATGGCTTGCCATTTTTTGTAGCCCCGCAAAAGAGAAACAAAGTATCTGAAACTTTCCCTTCAAAGGCCGAAACTAACAAGTGCACAGACAAATAGCAGAGACAGAGAGAGATAGAAGAGAAGAGATAACTTTTTGTCGCCATGGCCGTCGTTTCTACATCTTCTCTCACCTCTCGAGTTTCCACTCCTAACTCGGTCGCCACTCAGATCTGTCCTGGAATCCGCAGGTCCTCTTGTTTAAATTTTGATTGCAACTCTGTCCTTCTCTTCGACAAGGTCGCTTCGCACCTTCGTTTTGCTTCTTCTTCTCGTGGCTCCCGTGGTGTTGCTACCATGGCCGCTTCTGGAAAGGTTGCCACATTACGTTCATTCTTTCTTTTTATACATAAAAGTATTGGATCTAATAATCTGGATCTGCTTTTTTATTCTTTTGAATAGAGACGAGGTGTTAATTATAATTTTTTTTTTCTCTTGACCATTGCAGTTCTTCGTTGGCGGAAACTGGAAGTGTGTAAGTGTCGCCTTCTTTTCTACCTGTTCATGTTATTTCAGTGCCGTTTTTCTCGAGTCTCGTCACTAATTGTGTACCGGATATTGTATTCGTCACAATAGCTTTTTATGAGAACTGTATTGAATCGATGGTCTATGAGACAATTTCTCGTCACGGACATGTTATTCTACGCATTAGAAAGGAATATTTCCGATTGGAAATACCTATGGCGTGAATTCAATGCAGTGATTTTCTGAATTTATTTACTCTTCTCTTTTTTCTATGAAATGCATGTTCGATGACATTGTTCAGATTTTGGGCTGATTTTTATTTTATGCTTTGGAATGGTTGAATGGTGAAGTATATCCCCTCAAAACTATGTATAAGGTTTAAGATTGGATTAATATGTGTTTCTTTACACTGCACTGACACATGCCTTTCCTATTTCTACCCAGGTTTGAATGCATGCTTGTTTGTTGGTTCTAGCATGTGCAACTTCTAGAGGTGTTTTTAGCATTATGGCAAATAGAATACTTGCAATGCTGAAACTATGACATTTCAATAGCAAAGCCGAGTGGTCATACCTGTGAATTAACTTTAATTGGTAGTGGCATACTGGGTAAAGTTTGAAACATGTGCTTGATAAATTTTACTTTATGGTCTCATTCCATGTTAGTGTAGAACCGGAAAGATGATACCATGAGAGATTTACTAATGAGAGCAATTGAAAGTTATGTGCAAGTAAAAGCAATAATTTGCCTCTTTTTATCAATTGCATGCTTTTGTACACTATGACAATTCCTTTGGTTGCCATATCTGTGAGCTGATGTTGTTTCATTTTCTCTCTCTATAGAATGGGACCAAAGAATCTATCTCTAAGCTTGTTGAGGAGTTGAACAATGCAACATTGGAGCCTGATGTTGGTAAGACGATACTGCAAGTTGTGTATGTAAGACTGTTATGCAAGAAACAACCTGCACTATATCCAAGTGTCAAGTAGATTTTGACAAAAAATTATTTTTCATCTGAAGATTTTGACAAACCTTGTTACCATAGAAAACTACATTATATAGTGATTCAAAGCAGATAATTACATATTGGATTTTGTTCTGGGTGCATTGCCTATCATTCATTCTGGAATAAAATACTCACTTATACTGATTTTGCTGGCGTCACTGTAGTCATCTTCCCTTTACTCATCAACTTCCTTGGCTCCAATTCTTGCAGCGAATCCATAAATTACAAAAATACACACGAGACTTGGTCAAATGCTAAATTGCCTTCATACTGAACTCTACAATATTTTAGTAGCATGAATGTTGAGAAAATACATTTTCCTCAGTGGAAAGATATTTCTATGACAAGTGGATACTTGGCTTGATACTATACTTCCATGTTTAATCTTTTTGTGTGAAGGACTGCTCAACCCCTTTTTAATGCTTATACACTGTCACTCTTTTTGCAATCAAGAAGTGTCTGGATATCTTAAGTAACTGGTCTATACATATGGACAGATGTTGTTGTGTCTCCGCCTTTTGTTTACATTGATCAAGTAAAGAACTCTTTGACCAGTCGGATAGAGGTATCTGCACAAAACTGTTGGGTTGGAAAAGGTGGTGCTTACACTGGAGAAATCAGGTGATTTTTTTTGTTTGGAGTTTCTAAAGAATCTTGTACAAATGATTTAAGTTTTTGCCTCAATTACTTAAAAATACTTCTCTGTCAACTTAAGCACAAATTGATTATTAGTAGTTGACTACTTAGCATACAGTTTCTATCCCCTTCCATCTATGACATTTGTAAAAGAAGTATATATATGGAAGCATGCCTCATGGTAAAATAGCGTTCATGTAAAAATATTAATAAGATTGGCATATATCTAAAGCCCTTGTAAATCAATTACTCTTACAATTTTTTTTATTTATGTGCTTTTTTCAACTGTTAACTAACCAACCTGCTCTCGTTTTTTCTGTAATTCATAGTGTTGAGCAAGTGAAAGATCTTGGCTGTCAATGGGTTATCCTTGGGCATTCTGAAAGAAGACACGTCATAGGCGAAAATGACGAGGTTAAGATTTATCTTGATGTAACCATCATATCATGATCCACAAGATTTCAATGTTCTTTAAAGTAAAAGGATTTTTCTTTGGGGTGTGTGGGTGCAGTTTATAGGGAAAAAATCTGCATATGCCATATCTCAAGGTGTTGGAGTGATAGCTTGCATTGGGGAGAAGCTTGATGAAAGAGAATCAGGGAAAACATTTGATGTCTGTTTCCAGCAGTTGAAGGCTTTTGCAGGCAATCATGACAGCCTTTGACGTATATTACTCTGATTTACAAGGTGCATCTTAGATTTAAACTAAATACGTTTATTATGGCTGTTTCTATGTGCAGATGCCCTGCCTAGCTGGGACAATGTTGTTGTTGCATATGAACCTGTATGGGCAATTGGAACTGGCAAGGTAGCCTCTCCCCAACAAGCTCAGGAGGTACATGTTGCTGTCCGTGATTGGCTAAAAAAGAATGTATCTGAGGAAGTCGCATCTAAAACACGTATAATATACGGAGGTATAAGTTGCACCCTTTTTTTTTTTTTTTTTTGGTTTTCTGTGTGTTTCTTGAATTTCTTCTTAATATATTGGTATCTGAGCACTGTAACACCTATGTTGGCTAGATGTTTTTGTTGTTTCTAAAAGCACTTCATTTTTTTTGCCGGGCTCTAGTAAACCCCTTTACGTCTATATCTGTTAAGCCCTTTAGTGTATAGCACTTATCTGTGCTACTCGTTTTTCTCTGCAGGTTCTGTAAATGGAGGCAACTGTGCAGAGCTTGCAAAGCAAGATGACATCGATGGTTTTCTCGTTGGAGGTGCTTCTTTGAAGGTATGCCTACCAGTTCTTATTAGTAACAAAGCAACATATTACTCACCTGTTGCCTTTAGTAGAATGAAAGGAAGAGAGAAGCAATATAAATTCTTAAACTAGCTACTATTCCCTTGAACTTTTTATCATTCAATATTAAGAGCGGCTTCAGTTATAAATCCATAAGTAGCCAAATGGATGTTGTAGGTTACCTCCTGCTTTTTGCACTATCAACTGTTCTTTAGTGATTTCAAATACTGTTTCTTCAAAATCTTCACGACTTCTGCAATACAAGTTAAAAAGGCAAGAAGACCATTATGATCCTCCATATAACTAGTTTAATACACTTGTAGTTGTATTAAAGCTACACTGATATTATATAAAAAAAGTACATTTCAAACAGGTTCATCATTTTCTCTGTTCTATTTTTTGTTAACTACTTTAAATCATCTATAATTGTGCAAATGGAAACGTCATTGAGAAGAATTAAGTATAAACTTAAGAGAATAGGACATTGTAGTATTGTAGGCCTATTTCCCTAGTGTACATCTATAGATGGGTGACTCTTCATTTTCATTTTAGTCAACCGACACTGAAACATATATACTTGTTTGCAGGGTCCCGAGTTTGCCACCATCGTCAACTCTGTAACATCGAAGAAAGTTGCTGCTTGAACATCTCCGTGGTTTTGCCATCTAGAGAAATAACGGTTGGAATGCTTAGATTTCATGGTTTTGAAAAGCTTTAACCTGAATTTATGATTCCAAATTCACTGTAACAGACAAAGCTTGACAATAACAGAAGGCTTACATGGCCTGTCTGTCGGTGTTATTTATTACAGGCATACTCAGAATGTGATATACTGCTGAGTGTTTTTCTTTGCGCTTGCGACTGTTTGAAATAAACCCTTTCGATGATGTGCTCGTTTCGAGCCGATTAGAGAGGGCATAATGTGCTCACCCAATCTAGATTAGATTTAAATTTGTAGCAGATTTCTTAGTCATGCAGGTCATTGGGCACTTTACAACTCAAGTTTTCTTTTTGATGAAAGTGCAAAAGGGTTCCTTTCCTACTAGGCAAACCTTTCGGCCTTAGAGCCTAGAATTGCTGCACGTGAAAAACTCCTTATAGACAACTCAAGGTATTTATGCCAAAACCTACCTTAATCACAAAGCAAAGCGTCTCATGTATTTTTTCATAAATACAAATCTCACCATCTTGCAAACTCAGAGAACAATAAGCCCTAAAAATGAATTGGATGCATGAAACTAGAGGATCACAATGGAAGCATGGATGGTCAAGCCAAACGCTAGCCTCAATATCAACTCCACCACTCCACCTTCTCACCATATTGGCCATTGTCGTCTTCCTTCTCTTCTTCTCCCGTTCTGCAGATTACAAGGCTGATACCCGAACAAGCACGAGCCTTTTCTTCGCCTCACTTATTCTCATTGCTGTTGTCTGTAGTGTTGCTTACATGTCATTGCAAGGTGGGCTTAATTTCGACTTCCAATTCTTGCGCTCTAGACCCCACCAGCTCACCCATCAGACACCGGCGGTTCGCTTCTCATCGAGTTTTCCTTGGGGTGTGGCAGGCTTGCTTGTGTTCCTATTGTTGTTGCTTTCATTCTAGTCTTCTTGCTTTGGAGGACATGAAGTTGAAGCTAGACTAGATGGAGGCTAGTTTGAGAAACGGATGTTGGTGATCAATGGTTACTGTATTGGATGAGTTGGTGAATGGTAGTCATCATTATACATATTGTGATTGTATTGGATGTTATTTTGTTTGCTTTAACAATATAGTCATCATTTAAGTATTTATCATGACATTTTGAACATTGAGGTATGTTCATCAGATTAGTAGGGCCTTAAATTATTGCCCAATTTTCTTTTTTTAGTAAAGCTAAATTAAATCATAACACTGAAGTTCAAATAATAAATTACCCTTTACAATTATTAACATTTTCTCTTTTATAAGTCGTATTATAATCGGTTACTGCTATTCGTACCACCATAGTCATGCTATTTGTACCCTTATTACGCCGTAGGCGTATTAAAAAAATTTTTTTTTTTTTTACCTTACTACGCCTACGCAATGCGTAGGCGTAGTAAGTTTTTCTTAATTTTTCGAAGCAAATGTGTGTTGTGGACTACTACACAGACACTCTACGACTACGCTTGGCGTACGCGTAGTATGGTTACGCATCCTCCAAGCGTAGTTGTAGTCATTTTCCTTTATTTTTGAACGAAATGAGTCTGTTGCTACGGCTACGCATTGCGTACACGTAGTCGTGGTATGAATAGCATGTTTAAGGTGGTACGAATAGCAATCTCGATTATAATCCTATACTAGAAAATCATGTCGTGCTACGCACGAGACTACTAATACTTTTTTTATTGTATTTGTATCCCATGTTCTTATATTTTATAATTTGTAATTATCATGAATTTATTAATTATATTTCAATATCAATAATTTGTTTTCCAATTGTTTATTTAACATTTGAAAGTTTCTAAAATTTTACAATTATATAAAATTTTGTCAGAAAAAAATATTCTTATTTAACATATAGATGTATATTATGTTACCTTAACTTTTTAATCTCTCACAAAATATATGCAAATTTATTTCCTGCTTTGCAAAAATTTGTGCACAAGTGTAGGATAAAGTACATTAGGCTTGGTTAGTTTGTTACAGCTAGAAGAATTGAAGCTTGAGAGTTTGAAAAGCAGGAAACAATTAATTTTCCATTTGTATTATAACATTGAAACAATGAAGTCATAAGTTATATTCCCTCTTCCCAAATGTATCCACAAATAAACTTGTAAAATGTGTCCTCTCATCTGATTTGCGTTTCTCTTACTTCCTGCACAGGAACATCGGCCACTTTATAGATCATGTTCGACGAATGATACTAGAAGCACCAAAAGCGTTCTCCAGTAAACCTCTTACATCAGAAGCACCTCTGCAGAAAAAGAAACACTCGCATAAATCACCAGCTCCCGCTGCTTCATCCTCGCGGGGTTCTCATAAAAAGCCACATAAACAATTCCTACCTCCCTCTCCTTCATTGTCTCCTGGACCTTCCCCGTCACCATCCCCATCCCCATTTGCATCTCATAAACGCCATCCACCTGCTCCTGCTCCTGCTCCTACAAGAAAGAGAATAGAATCTTCCTCACCTAAGAAAAGTCCATCTCCAGCACCTGCAATTTCTTCCCATTCTGCTTCGGGTGCTTCAAATTTGCGTAAAGCCAAAAGCCATGAGGCTGTAGTAGGGTTGTCTGTCGCGGGAGGTTCTCTGGTTATAATTGTAGCAGTCATTGCCGTTATTTTTTAATGAAAAATCTTATTGTAAATGTAGATAAATATATATGACAATATTATAAACGGGGCATTTAGTTCTATAAAAACCTCGATGATATTAAATGTCTAGTTGTCAGTTACGATCGGAGGCTTTTAGAAATGAATATACGTTGATTATATTTAAATTCCTAAAATCTACATTGATTGTCTAGATATGAGTTACTTCGAGTTATTTATTTTTTAAACTTATTAATATTTATATTTTAATATCTATAATTGTTTTTTAATTATTTATTTAACATTTAAAATTTTCTAAAGCTCTCATTCAATAAATTTTTAATGAGAAATCTTATTTTAAATGTTGATTAATATATATGACAATATTATAAATAGGCCATTTAATTCTCTAAAAACCTTGATGATAATAATTGTCCTACTGTCGGTTACTACCGGAGGCTTTTAGAAAAGAATAAATGTTGATTATATTAAAATTCCATATATCTACATTGATTGTATAAGTCATTTAGTTCTCTAAAAACCTTATTTAAATTCTAAAATTCTACATTAATTGTCTAGGTCATTTAGTGCTCTAAAAACCTTACTTTACATGTAGACTAGAAAATTACGCCCGTGCTACGCACGAGACTACTTATATTATTTTTGTGGTATTATATATTCATTGTCCTTTTATTTGTATTTTTTTTGTTATTATTATAAATGCATTAATTATTTTTGTTATTACTAAATTATTATGATATCTATAATTTGTTTTTCAATAATTTATTTTTCATTTGAAAGTTTCCAAAAATTAATTTATATAAAATATTTGCTAGTAAAAATTCTTATGTTACATGTAGATATATTATGTTACCAATTACCATAACTTTTAATCTCTCATAAAACTTAACCAAATATATATAATAATATTATAAAAAAGAGGAGTTTTTAAGAAAAATACTTATGTTATTTATATACATGTAGACAATTTTTAAAACTTATAATACTAAATAAATATGATTATATTTCTCATAAAACTTAACCAAATATATAATAATATTATAAATAAGAGGAGTTATTTTAAAACCCTATTTTACATATTTATAAATAGGCCATTTAGTTCCCTAAAAACCTTGATGATAATAAATGTTCCGTTGTCTGTTACTACCGGATGCTTTTAGAAAAAAATATACCTTGATTATATTTAAATTTCAAAAATTTATATTGATTGTCTAAGTCATTTAGTTCTCTAAAAAAAGTTTTTTTAATGAAAAATCTTATTGTAAATGTAGATAAATATATATGACAATATTATAAACAGGGCATTTAGTTCTCTAAAAACCTTGATGATATTAAATGTCCTGTTGTCAGTTACGATCGGAGGCTTTTAGAAATGAATATACGTTGATTATATTTAAATTCCTAAAATCTACATTAGATATGAGTTACTTTGAGTTATTTATTTTTTAAACTTATTAATATTTATATTTTAATATCTATAATTGTTTTTTAATTATTTATTTAACATTTAAAAATTTCTAAAGCTCTCATTCAATAAAATTTTAATGAGAAATCTTATTTTAAATGTTGATTAATATAAATGACAATATTATAAATAGGCCATTTAATTCTCTAAAAACCTTGATGATAATAAATGTCCTACTCGGTTACTACCGGAGGCTTTTATTCCATATATCTACATTGATTGTATAAGTCATTTAGTTCTCTAAAAACCTTATTTAAATTCTAAAATTCTACATTAATTGTCTAGGTCATTTAGTGCTCTAAAAACCTTACTTTACATGTAGATAGAGAAGAGATAAGGATTTGTAGTAATTAGTATATAACGGGATCGAGAGATTGTCCCACATCGAATGTAATATAGTGAACAAATATTTTTTGTAGAAAAGACGAACCTCCAAGACATTAACTTCAGATTTTGTGTTACAATGATAAATCGCAAATTTATTATACAAAAATGCAATCAAAGTATTTTTGATTCAAGTTTGTTCCATGGTTTGAGCTATTAGGTCAAAACTAGCCCCTTGTCGGTTACGGTACACCACAACCTAAAAAATGATACCGTTTTTAGACAATCTAAAAGAACTATAAGTACGTTCGGTACAAATTTTTGAAAATTATTTAGATTAAGAATAAATTTGAGATTAAAATCAATTTTGTTTTCGAGCTCTACACCTTGGATTATAGATTATTTAAGACTTATAATCGAATTATAGTATACCCAACGTACAAGATGAATCCTAAGTCATTAAATATATTCATTTATCAATTCCCCATTTTTTTTACCTAATTATTTTTGAGCAATTTTGATAACTAGGCTTTTTTGAAAAACTATAGTCGTAACTAGACCTTTTAATGTTTTAATTAAGTAAATATACCTCAACCTTTCTATTTATTCTCAAACTCTACACACTCTTCTATCAAGGTGCACATTTACTAAACACAAAACTATAAAAAGCCTAGTAAACCAAATTGTTTCATTATTTTTTTTTAAAATTGATCCACACACCCCACTACTTCATAATACAGACTTTTCAAGTTATCACATAAACTATTTTTTTGTTAGATCTATGATGATAAAACTACACATAACAATACCCTAAAATATTATATATTTATTTATAATATAATCATCGTCTTGAATCCCATACTTTACCGGATATAATCTACTTATCAAAATACAATAATATAATCACTTTCTAAGATGAAGGTGGAGCTCAAAATAAATTTAATAATTATAAACAATATTAAGGAAAAATCAAACATATACCAGTATTTCAAATAAAAAATAAATGGACAAATACACAATTTCCAGTCAACCTATACACCTAATATATCATTAAAAAAAAGGATACTTCTCTGAAATATCGATTTTATGATAATTTTCATCATCTCGACTAAAAAAATCAGAAAAATGGCCGTACGAGCTTTCTTTACCCCTCTTTCTTCCATGTGAACCCAAAAAATAATCACACCTTTCCTCTTTCCTTCTTTCCAGTTTCCCCTCGTGCTTCAGCTTTCTCTACTACTAGATCGTAGCTCCTATCCTCAGTTCCTCTACTCCCTTCTTCCCCTCTGTCGTTGTTTGCTTGCTTGCTTGCTGCGAAGCTATGGCCGAAAAGGGGGCCATAAACCCTGGAATTCGTCTAGGTCAGTATTGTTCTATTTTCAATTCATTTGATCTCTTGATTCTAGTTTCTTTCTGAAAGTGTTTATGTTAATTCTTTGTTTAGCACAATCGGAATTGCGATTTGGGTTTTGAGTTTGGTTTAGCTGTTGATAATTGTGCGTCTTGAGCAATTCAACTTAGTGAAACAATATCGGATCACGAGTGTACCTGTTTCTTCTGCTTCTTTGAGTGATTTAATTCTAAACTCTACCCCTAGAGTCATTTATATTGAATTTGAAGTAGGAAAGAAAGGACAGCTTAGGTGATTCAAGAACTCAGCTTTTGGATATTTTTTCTGTTATTGGACGGTGCTTGCCGCCTGGCGAGCCAAGCAGCAATTTGATAACTACCTTCATTTTATAACCATTTTAGGCTGGTGCTTTATACAATCAGTGTTTTGGATTTAATTCTAAAGGACATGGAACTCATCTTCAGTAGCTGACTTCTTGATATTTGACTCTTGCTAATTGAGAAATGAACTCAAGTACCTATTTGTTGTTAAGTTAAGTATGTCCCATTATATCTCCTGATTCATTTTTGTATAGGTTCTTTAAAATCCTTTTCATCTATTTGATTTTTTTTTTATAAAAAAAGTCCTTCATCTAATACTCAAACCTACTAAATTGACGGCTTTACACTTTCTTTTTCCTTCACATTTATGTTGTATCTAGCTTCATAATTTGATTAAGCTTGTTTAAGCCGAGTTGCAAGTGACATTCCAATTACAAAGGACTTTGGGAGGATGGTTTGTGATTCAACAATTATCTTATTATCGGTTTTAGTGGCTTCCTAAGATCACCCTCTTGTTTTTGCATCTCAATCATTGCCCAATGGTAGACTATACCTGATAAAATTCATATCATACTTTCTCAATGGTCCCCTCCCCGCCCCTCCCCTCCCCTCCCTTCCCTTTCATCATTGTCAAATAAAGAGGTAGATTATAGCTCTAAGACCTCTCTGTAGTGTCAAGTCGTCTAAGACAGATTTTAAAGTTCTCTATTGGCATTGCAAAAAATTTCAGGAGTAGAGCTGAAAAAGTTGAATGTTGCAGAACTTGTGAAGAAAAGAGGAACTTCTTCCATTCCCTTAACCCTTACCTTCTTCAAATGTAGCATTCTCAGTTCCTTGAACTTTACTAGTTAAAAGCATATCCCTCTATAAAAGACCTCTTTAGCAGATCTAACATCATCTACAAAGATTTTCCAAAACCAATGCTGTAAGTCTGTAACAAAAACATAATACATAAAGTTGGTTTGGAGTCTTATGGTTTTCTGAATAGTATAATAGAAGTTTTATTTGTATTTTGTCAAAAGTTAGATTATCTGCAACCCAAAATCCCAAGAAACTGTATATGCCATGCAATAATAGGTTTCTCCTTGGTTATGCTAGCTACAGAGTGCTGAGTGTATCTTAAACCACAGCTTTCTCCTGGATTTTTTTGGGTTGACTTATTTGACACAGAGAATTCTTCTAGGAAGTGTGTTAATTATTCTTTGCACATGCAGACTTACATCAACTACAAGTGGAAGCCCGTGAGAGGTGGTTGCGCCCTGCTGAAATATCTGAGATTCTGAGGAATTATCATAGGTTTCAGATTTCTTCTGAACCTCCAAATATGCCACCAAGTATGATTCTGGAAGCCTTATAGTTATAATTCTAACTGATGATGCTAATTTCAAGTTTCTTGTTAGGTGGTTCACTCTTTCTTTTCGACAGAAAGGTGTTAAGATACTTCCGCAAGGATGGGCACAATTGGAGAAAGAAAAAAGATGGAAAAACTGTAAAAGAAGCTCATGAGAAGTTGAAGGTATTAATTCTACTATTTTTTGTGTGAAAACTATGTGTTGATATTACGTGACAACTCTACCTCTAACGAAGACAATCTCTTAGGTTGGAAGCGTTGATGTACTACACTGCTATTATGCACATGGTGAAGATAATGAACACTTTCAAAGGCGCAGCTATTGGTTGCTTGAAGAGTATGTACAAATGAATTTGGTTTTGAATCTGTAATATTTTGCACTTCTGCAGCCAGCAATAGAAATTTTGCTCTTTGCTGCTTATTTATACTGCAATCCTTATCATACGTTAGGCTTTTCTAATATTTGAAATTGAATTCGTACTTTTCTGTTTGTTTTTAATATTTGTTGAATTTTATCTGTCTTTCATGATTTGGATCTTCTCTTGCGTGTTTTTCTTTTCCATGTTTTACGCCTTATAGTTGTTTGATTTTTGCAGGGATTTTATGCATATAGTGTTTGTCCATTACTTGGAAGTAAAGGTACAGTTCTTGCATATTTATGATTGAGCAATTTTGAGGATCTTTGCACTCCCTGTTGACTTTTGATCAGATATCTAGTCGAAGAAATGACCCTGCACTCTTTAAGTTACAAATTAGGCATATTTTTCATATATTGACACAACAAGAAGCTTTCTCAAGTAGAATGATTCGTAAACGGGATAACTTTCACTAGCATGGCTCAGAATCATTATTCGAGGTTACCTGAGAAAGTTCTTGATACGCCCCCGGATGGCGATGCCATCCGTGTTCCGGCTAGAAGGACCCGCACAATTTTGAAGACGTTTATTATTATTCGGCTATTTAATAATAAGTCTTTTTGTATTCGGAACTTTAATTCCGGAACTTAATTCCGTGAATTAAATTCTGACCTTTCATATCTTAGGCTTTTCATATTCGGAACTTAATTCCGACTTTAATTCTGTCATTTATGTTGAACTCTTTGTATGGCCTCCATCCACTATATAAGGATGGCTTGGCTCATTTGTAAAATATGTCTAAGATGAATACTAAGTATTGAGAAGGAAAACCCTCTTACTTAGTTAGGCATCATCTCTTCCTCCATCCCCTTTAAAGTTCTTGCTTGGATCTAGTCTTTGATCCAAGCCTCCACATTCGAGGATCCTTTTGAAGGATCAACTAAACGCTTCCGCAACCCAAACTCTATGTTTGATCCAATTCAAACAATCAAGAAGGAGTAGTTGAAGTTTCTCCTCGATCTAGATCGCCTGTTTTCTATCATTGGTATCAGAGCTCGGGATCGAGGTCAAGTTCTTTACTAAAGTTCTTGATTGTTCTTCACAAAAATTTTTTACTAAGAGGAGGAGAATGATACGCCCCCGGATGGCGATGCCATCCGTGTTCCGGCTAGAAGGACCCGCACAATTTTGAAGACGTTTATTATTATTCGGCTATTTAATAATAAGTCTTTTTGTATTCGGAACTTTAATTCCGGAACTTAATTCCGTGAATTAAATTCCGACCTTTCATATCTTAGGCTTTTCATATTCGGAACTTAATTCCGACTTTAATTCTGTCATTTATGTTGAACTCTTTGTATAGCCTCCATCCACTATATAAGGATGGCTTGGCTCATTTGTAAAAGATGTCTAAGATGAATACTAAGTATTGAGAAGGAAAACCCTCTTACTTAGTTAGGCATCATCTCTTCCTCCATCCCCTTTAAAGTTCTTGCTTGGATCTAGTCTTTGATCCAAGCCTCCACATTTGAGGATCCTTTTGAAGGATCAACTAAACGCTTCCGCAACCCAAACTCTATGTTTGATCCAATTCAAACAATCAAGAAGGAGTAGTTGAAGTTTCTCCTCGATCTAGATCGCCTGTTTTCTATCAGTTCTGCAATTATCCGGATCTTATATTCTCCTTTCAATTTTTTTTTTTTGGATCTTCAATTGGTGGAATTTGTTTTCTGTGTGGTAAATCCTTTGATTTTTGGAGTTATAAATTGCTCTGTTTATGTTATATCCTCTTTATGAATGTGATTGATACTTCCGAACACTAATTTTCACCTTCTACTGGAGTTTTTGGATAACTGCTATAGAAACTAGCTGCTAGCATTTTTAACCCAACAGGTTTAGTTTCGATGGAGTAACTAATGCTCCCTCTAGTTCTTAATATTTGGTATCAGGGAAAAAATCACACATATTAAGAAAACTAAAAGTAGAAGGTGTAATATTTGTTGATGCACTATAATTTTAAAATTTGTATAAAAACAATGGTAGAATGTGGATAGATATAGAGGAAATGGTGTTTTGGAAATACAAATTATAAATGAAAAGTAGATAAAATTCTCTTTGTGGAAGGTTGAAGTATTAATAGAACTTATAATTTCATATATTGTGAACCAAAATTTAAAGGATCTAATGCCAAATGTTGTGAACCAGAGGGAGTATCTATCTTGATGACCATCTCTAGAATAATTTATTACAATTTTTTTTTGTTATAATAATAAAGCAGGGTAACAGGAACTCCAATTGTATTATATGCTCTTTATGCATGTGATTAAAACTCCCATAAACTAATTTCACCTTCTGTTGGAGTCTTTGGATCACTGCTTCAGAAGCTAGCTTCTAGCTTTGTTTAACCTAATAGGTTTTGTTTTGATGGAGTAGCTAATATGTATGTTGATTACCATCTCTAGAATAATTTATTGCAATTTTTTGATTTTTTGTTCTAATAATAAAGCAGGGTAACAAGAACTCTGTTAGAGATGTGGAATACATGACATCAAATTCTCGAATGAGTAACTCAGTATCCAATAGCTACTCCACCTACAGTGAGTCGTTTTCTGCAAATGCTGGATCGCCTAGTGCAACTAGTTCTCTTACTGCAGCTTTTGAAGACATTGACTCTGGTAATTTCCTTGCTTTTTTCTCTGAAGAGAAACTTTTGGTAATGTTTGACAGGGCAGTTTCTTCTGGGTAAACGGTCTATTTTTGTAATAAAAGAGCAACACTATAATCTATTTATCATTCGAGGATGGAGAAGAAATAGAACAAACATATCATAGGCAATAGAGCAGCAGCAACAATTGGTTAAGAGTAATTTCACTATATAATTGAGCCACTTGATCCTAAACAGATATGCCTGATGGCCCTAAATGAACTCCATCGGCATAATGAGAGTTAATAATCTATTGGTTGCCTGCTTGATATATTGAACTGTAGCTTGTGAGCAAATATGCTATGGCGGGGCTCTGCCTTGGTGGATGCTTTTGAACTAAAAAATGCAGATGATAATTTGCAAGCGTATCCATATTAAAAACAAATCAAGTGAAATTCTGGAATCATAATTTTTCAAATGTATCGAACAAAATCTTTAGATCCACTGAATTAGAAAAAATGTCCAAGGATTTCCATTCAACCTTTTTCTTTCCCTTCAATTTCAAGCATGTCATCGGTTTCATCATGGGTGTACTTTTGCTCTTATACAGCGGACAATTTACAAGCATTGTCCAAATATCCTGTGCACTACAACTTCCAGCATAGAGGTGGTGGCTTAAATGATGGGAAATCAGGTGCAACACTTAACAGCTCTAACATCCCCCTTGTCTCACCAGGTATTTATCTGTTCTTTTTATTTACCATTTTTTCCTATTCAATGACATTAGACTACCTTCTTATCCCAGTAATTACAAGCTGCTTTGTTAATTGTTATGTATGACGGGACAACCTTCATATCATGAAAAGTTGGCTTTGCAGGGAATCCACAACTAGTTCCTGAACTTAGTTTTGATTCAACTCTTAGGAGTGACGTCAATCTTGCTTCACAGTCTACCATTCCTGATCTGGGATCATGGGAAGAGGTGCTTGAACAATGTAGCAGGGGTTCAGAATCTGGAGTAGCATATCCATTAGTTTCTTCAGCCCTTCCTACGGGCATAGAATTCATCGGGCAAGAGAATGGTAAATTTGGGCAGATGTTGGATGACAACTTAGCTATCAGTTCAGTCTTTGAAGGTCGTGCTCTTGAAACGAACTGGCAGGTAATCTATAAAATTATTTACTTTCTCAATAATCCTTATTTGTAGTGGCTGCTGCAAATTTTTAGGTTTGACTATTTTCTGCGTAAAAGATAGATGCGATAATACAGAATTGTGGTTATCCATGCAGAAAAACATTCAATTAGAGCTTTCAAGCACAGAGTTTCAAGGTAACCCTGGAATGGAGGAATACCTGAAATCTAATTCTTCAACTTTGAAGCAGTCCCTATTGAGAGGTTTGAAGACAGAAGAAAGCTTGCAGAAAGTAGACAGCTTCTCTAAATGGGTGAGTAAGGAACTAGGAGAAGGCGGTGAATTGCAATTGGGCTCACCTTCAAATATATCATGGGGTGATAATGCAGCTGATGAATCTTTTATCAGTCGTCAACTAGAAGTAGATAGTTACTCATTGAGCCCCTCAGTCTCTCAAGATCAGCTTTTTAGCATAGTGGACTTCTCACCTAATCGGGCTTATATTGATTGTGATACAGAGGTAAACATATATGTTTCTGCACTCATATTAGTGCCTGATATAACACAGGCAATAATGGAATTCTTGTTATTCCCTTTACGATTAATAGGTAATTGTCAATGGAAAATTTTTGAAGAGCCATCAAGAGATAGCTAAATATAATTGGTCTTGCATGTTTGGAGAGGTGGAGGTTCCTGCTGAGGTTCTAGCCGATGGTATTCTTGGCTGCTATGCTCCTCCACACAGTGCTGGACGTGTCCCTTTCTATGTAACCTGTTCAAACAGGCTGGCATGTAGTGAAGTGAGAGAATTTGAATTTCAAGATAGGCAGGATATCATTGGAGCAGAAACTTGTGGTAGCAGCAGCATAGAGGAGCAGCTTCTCCATAGGCGGCTGGAGATTTTTCTCTCTCTAAGATCTGATAAAGTGTCAGTTCCTTCTTATGGAGACAATTCCGAAAAACAGCAGATATTAGGCAAAATAAATTTGTTGATTGTTGATGAGCTAAGTTCTGCTTCAAGCAAATCACTGAAGGAGAATCTGTATTTATGGCTGCTTGACAAAGTCAATGAAGGTGGAAAAGGCCCTAGTGTACTGGATGAAGAGGGACAAGGAGTGATACATTTAGCAGCTGCTCTTGGTTATGATTGGGTCATAAATCCAATTCTAACTGCTGGTGTCAATATTAATTTTCGTGATGTTAATGGGTGGACTGCCCTTCACTGGGCGGCTTTCTGTGGCAGGTAATATTTTGTATCCTTTTATTTTTGTTTCCTTCTGGCTACTACTTTTTTTTTTTTTTTAAACCTAATGGTGCTGCTCTTGGTTTTGATAATAAAAGCACAAGAAATGGAGCTTCAGCTTTTGTAATGTTTTTCTGATGTGTTCCAACATAAATTTTTATGTCTTGTCTTTCGAAACAAATCAGTACTGTATCCGAACTCAGATTATTTTTTCGCAAGAACACTGAATATAGAAAGGAATTAAAGCAGCGATGAAGCTTTCCTGCTATAGATCCTTTTGTTTAATTGCTGAAAAGCCTTGACCCTTACCATATTCGTCTTGAAAAGCTGCTGACCTATAATTCTAGTCTGCTGAAGATATTGAACAAATTCTCTTTTAGTTTGTGTCAGTATGTCAAAAGCAATGACAAGCTTTCTAACAATACAATGAATAGATTATGCTAATTTCCATCCTCTATTTTATAAATCAGTCATTACTACATTTTCGAAGAGAATGATTTTATTTCTTGAAATTCATCATAGTGAAATTCCTTGGAGAATGTGTGCTCAAATATGTAGTCAACGACTTTTTGACTAGATATTTTAGCTTGTGGTTCTGTACCAAGTGTCTAATGCTTGTTGCTTAATGGTAGCATATTAATTATCATTTCTTGGGTAACTGAATTGGAGTAAGAGTGGAGCTACTTTTGTTTGACTTCCTATGTGTGAGGCCTCCTTAAGATCTCTTGGAAACAAAATTCTACATTATTTCTTTTGCTACAATTTTTTTGTATGACTTTTTGGTGATTAAACATCCTCATACTCAGTCTGTTTCGGGATGTGCCTGTATTAAATGAGATTGTATTCAATTGATGTCAAAATCTGAGCTGGTCCTTCTTGTGCATGCCAGAGAAAAGACAGTTGCTCTGCTTGTTTCACTCGGTGCTGCTCCTGGTGCGTTAACAGACCCATCACCAGAATCCCCTCTTTGTAGGACTCCAGCTGATCTAGCATCAAGTAATGGATACAAAGGAATATCTGGATTCCTTGCGGAGTCATCCTTAACGTCTCATCTTGCTTCTCTTAAAATGAGTGACCAAAAAGGGGGCGTTGCAAGTGAAGATGCCATTAGAAGAGCAGTCCAGACAGTCTCAGAGCGATCAGCAACTCCAGCTTATCATCCAGCTTATGAGGATGATGCGTCTCTGAAGGATTCACTGGCAGCAGTCTGCAATGCAACTCAAGCTGCTGGCCGTATACATCAAGTTTACAGGATACAATCTTTCCAGCGAAAACAAATTAGTCAAGTGGGAGACGGTGAATTTGGGCTGTCAGATGAGCTAGTTTCATCACTCGTGTCGTCAAGGATGCAGAAAGCAGGACAGTGTAGTGATCCAGCCCATTCTGCTGCAGTACAAATACAGAAAAAATACCGTGGTTGGAAAAAGAGAAAAGAATTTTTGACCTTCCGCCAAAGGGTTGTCAAAATCCAGGTGTTTCACTGTTCCTCTTCTGTGTTTCTGCATTATGCAACAGGATTTCATATTTTGGCTGCTATAGCTTTTACTTTCTATTTACTGTCATAGGGAACTAAGTGAATGATTCATCATATTTATTTGGGAAAAATTACAGAATATATCCCGAACAGTAGGGTTGGTTGCACTCCTAGTTTTTCTTCTTATCATATAGGTTTCTTTTGACTTTTCCTTCCTCCTATTGCCGGGGTTTACTTTGAAAATTTGAATGTTTTTCTATTATTTGAAGAGGTAATAGTAGCTCAGTTGTATGTTAGAATCTCAATAAAGAAGCCAATATTGCATATATTGTCTCTAGTTTCGAGTGGGGGAGCAATATGCTAAACTGTCTAGGCCTGTGAAGGGAAGATGTATGCTGCTTTTTATTATCATTTAGTGGAACAAATTAGCACGTTCTAGATCCTGTAAAAGGGTCCGAGGATTGCAAAATGCACATGTATGTAGGTATGTGTTGGTTAAAACAACGTTTCTATATTATTATTGTGCATTATTCTGATGTTATCTTACTGTGGTTGCAAGGCTCATATAAGGGGGCATCAGGTGAGGAAACGATATAAAACTGTCATATGGTCAGTTGGGATCTTGGAAAAGGTCATCCTTCGGTGGAGACGGAAAGGTGCTGGTCTGCGTGGATTTCGTTCTGGCACACAAATAAAAGACAGCCCAAGCACAGAAACGAAACCCTCGGAAAATGATGATTATGATTTCCTAAAGGAAGGAAGAAAACAAACTGAAGAGAGGTTACAAAAAGCACTTGTTAGAGTCAAGTCCATGGTTCAGTACCCTGAGGCACGAGCACAGTATAGAAGGCTGCTTACAGCAGTGGAGGGTTTCCAAAAGAACCAGGTACTGATCTCAATTTTTTCTTTCTAAAGTGAGGATTCTTGATCCTGCATAGGAGTTGATGGTAACTTAATCAGGGAATTAGTATCTGTTGCATGAATGTTGGGATGAGTTGATCTGATGGTGGAAATATTTTGGAGGCCTGAGGAGATGTACTAGATTCGGCACCTAAGAGTTACTGTTGTGAATTTTGTGAGTTAGGAAATACAACCATATAGCTTGCTATGTAAGCCCTAAACTCGATACAAGTAGACTTATATCCCTAGTCCTAGTAATATTAAGATTCATGGAAATCTATCCTCTGGCTTATCTCAATCGATCCACTGGACCACTTCTTGAATTTTATGTCACATTTCACAATTAAGATATTCAATTCAGGGCTTAGATTCTTCTCTTTCTGTGTATAACTATAGGCCTAGTTTTGAAGCACTTCCTCCGCTTACAAGTTCACTGACTGTTTTGGAAAGCAGAGATTGTAGAAAAGCATATAGCTAAGCAGTTGAAATAAGTTTGAGATTACTGAATGAACTTGTGTAACGAGTTTACAATCTTGTTTCGGTCAATTGTCGGAACCTCCTTGTTAAGTTTTTTGTTCCACCCTCTTAACAGCAACAGCATCAGGTGTTTAATCGAATACTGGATACCCCAGAAGGTGCTCCAATGGAAGGCGAAGAAGATATGATAGAATATGAGAGCCTACTCGACGATGAGAGCTTCATGGCTATAGCATTTGATTAAGGCATGCAAGTTGATACTGGCTTGAAGTCATCCATGAAATATATACTTGTTAGCATATTCATTGTAAATATGAAACAGAACTGATTATATTGTTCATTTTGAAGACTGATTTGCATAATGCTAGCTTTCTGTGGATTCATGGATTGGTGTATTTCAATTTTACTAGAATGCAAATTGTGTTGATATAATGAGGAAGAAAAGATTCATTCAAGGGGCAAAAGGTCCATATTTAAGAAAGCATGAATAACGTCGTAACGATGCGTTGTTAAACTATTATCTAGTGAAGTATAAACGATTTTTAGTTATGAATTATTTTATTGGAAAATATAAAATGTTAAACCTTTATTTTTAAATTTATATGATTTCTCAATTTTTTAACTTGAAATGGTTATCCATTAAGATTTTTTTTAAAAAAAATTACTATTCAATATCATATAAATAATTTTAATAATATATTATTGGGTTGTAAAATATAAGTTTTTAGTTTTATCATGAGATGTGAACGATTTTAGTCCATTTCTAGGCCGGGGCATATTCTAGAAGACAACTAGAGAAGACAAATAACCCTAAGTGGTGCATTTAAATACGTGGATGTGAAATATTGACGCGTAGGCCAAGTCAACCATTACAAATTTACAGCTCAAGTCCTCCTCTCCTTTATGATTTCTCTTCATGTCACTTATTTTTCATGAAATGATGAGTTTACCCAAAGTCAAAAGTCGACGGAAACTTGTAAAGTTGTAATGACAAGCCAAATTGGTCAAATGATAATCGTGACCATTCTTTTTGTTTCTCTCTCTTGTGGACCCGTATGTGAGATCAGACAACTCATGTTCGGGTTTATGGTTATTGAATTTTAGATGATTGTTACAGTATTCTTAACATATTTATTAACGTCTAGTTAATTTATCTTTTATATTCGTCGGGTCTAAAACGTGGGATTTATACGTTAAGGTGAACCAATCCACAAAATTTTTGTGGTCCCATCCTAAAATTAATTGCTAATTAGAGGAGGATTTTTATGACTTATATATTAGGTTCACGTATTATGATATTGTCAATGTGAGACATTTTCACCCTTAACATGTATTAGTTAATAGTGTATTTTTAGTTATTGAACTTAAGCTTTTACTTTGAATAGGATGCTCTTGATCCAATCTGTTTATTGGTTTGGATGTTGGGGACTATGTGAAATTCCGCCGGGTCAAATATTATGTGGGGTTGTCGCTTGTTCGCGTTTACACGTGCGTTGGATCTGAACCCAACAGATAAATCCGGTGATATTTGATCCTAAATACAATTGTCAATAAATTAACCCACAAACCTTATATATTATGCCCGTTATCCCTTTACTGTTGATATAATAACATTTAATCTTCCATAGTCTATGAAGGTTCGTGGTACGATTATTCACTTGCTTGTATTTAGAAGCCGTTAGAAAGGTATTTTCAAAGATATGATTATTTGCATAACGGGTTCAGTTGGGTCGTGGAGTATGAAATTTGTTCTCTATAATCAGCATATATTGAGTGATGATGTCTATGTTCATTGTCAATACGTGCCGGGAACAATTTACCATGTGTCGAAGCCATATCCCTGTGTTGATCCATTATGGACAAGCTCAATGATAGCAGGGATGATCCGAAGTCTTGGCTTGGTATCTTTTCCGGATGTGACGATTGAGGTTCACACAATAGCTACTAGTTAGGGTGATTCAAAGGTAACATATTGCTAAAAAATCTCTTTACAAACCTAACTCGACGAATACAGTGAAAATATAAAGGTTAAGATAATATAGTGAAGATTTTTAAGGACACAAATATAAAATGACGTGGTTTAACGTATTCCGACGGCGTTTAATATTTTCAAGGTATTGAGTCGCCGTCAAAGTTCAAACCAAATTTAGGCGAAGTTAGAGAACTTATTTTAAAAGTAGATCGAGTGTTATCGAAATACACCAACATTATTATTTTTTAAATCGAACGCAGTCGATGTGTGTCTCATTGTACACTTTGTAATTTCATGCACCTAACAAATAACGAATATGAATATAATTTGTTGGACCGGATTCAGGCGTTGAATCGGTCCATCAAATTATCATTGTAATTTGTATTACACTGTTTACTATAACCGCTACTTACGCTAAGTAGTGGAGAGTGGACACAAATTGCAGGGGAAAACGTTAAGTGAGTCAACCATACATGGTAAAGTTTATTCCATTCATGACTCTTTCAACTCTATTAAACAAATTAATTGATTTTCAGATCTCGCAGAATTAATTTCAAAAATTTACCGGTAAAGTTAAAAATATATATAGCAATTTGAAAATAAAAAATTAAGATGAAGAAATATATATTTAAAAAGTTTTAATTTATAAAAATTGATAATCAAGAATAAATAAATAAATTTTACGGTAAATATATAACTGTATACAAAATAAATTTCAAATGGGCAATTTTGATAACTAGGCCTTTTTGAGAAACTAAAGTAGTAACTAGACTTTTTAATGTTTCAATTAAGTAAATATACCCCAACCTTTTATATTTATTCTCAAACTCTACACACTCTTCTCTCAAGCGGTATATTTACTAAACACAAAACTAGAAAAAGTCTAGTAAACCAAATTGTTTTTTTATTTATTTCAAATTAGGTATTCATTTGATGGAAATGTAAAAGTATTGACAATATCATAATATATAATGGGATAATTTGACATACTAGACTTTTTTGAGTTTTTGTTTAAGAAAGTGTACCCCAAATTTTTTACCACTTTCATTTAATAGTAGGTAAAAATTATTAACCCTTATATTTAGAAAGAGATGAATAAATGATGTTTGTTATTTGTTATATAAGTATAAGTTTTAATTTTTAATTACTTAATTTATTTTTTTTATTTATTATTTTTCTTTCCTTTTTTTTTTATTATTTTCTTTTTTATTTTCTGGACTAAATTTATCATACCAGAATTTCTCATACCAGAATTTTTATACCAGAAATTTCATACCAGAAGTTCAAACCAGAAATTTCATATCAGAAATTATCATACGAAAAGTTCATACCAGAAATTTCATACCAGAAATTATCATATGAAATGAAAAGTTCCTACCAGAAATTTCATACCAGAAATTTAATATACCAGAAATTATCATACGAAAAAGTTACTACCAGAAATTTCATACCAGAATTTTGCCATACCAGAATTTTTCCATACCAGAATTTTTTACTATTAAAATTACATACCAGAATTTAAAAAATTTAAGTTTCACCCCACAAATCAATGCAACACAATTTGCAACATAATTGTTATTCAGACAGGTTAGCACACTGAAGAGGAGATCTTCTTCATCTTTGACATGCTTCGATGCTTGATATCATGCCTCAAGTAGTTCTTCCACCTCAACCTCCCTTTCCAATTCACACAACTCAATTGATGTTTGTTATACTAAATTAGCACCACATCATATATATACTAATACTCAAGACGATTAACTCACCTACACCTAGGCCTGGCAACATTGGGGAAAATCTTCCTAGCAGCAGCCTTGGTCTCAACCTCGCTCCAATCTGCCCCGAAGACTCATCCGTGTGGTTTTCATACACCATCTGCTCATCCAAAGTGGTCAGGGCGCCACGACAAACAATGTTCATCAATCTCTTCTCTTCATATTCCACGGAACCAGTGAGGCAAACACACAAGAAAAATGCTAGAAGGCTGCAGCCTTGCAGGTCTCTGTGGACATTGCTTGGACATCAAAACTAGGCAATGCCTTGGTCCTTGTTTACACCATCCTATAACCATTATTCTTTGATGATTTACTTCACAGTGGATATACTTATAGAAACAAAACAGGTATATGGAATTCCTATTGTTATTTGGTTTTTGGACAAAACCCCACTGAGCTTAAGCGCCGGGTTCAGACCTACACCAATACGTGTGTAACTTGCTAATAAAAAACATAGCTTACAGCTCATGAGATAGACTCCACATTTCACAACAATCTTTTCTGTAATGGAGAAATGCAGCGAAAGTGTACAGACTGTGACACATACTAGAATGAAGAGCACAGCCAAGGGCAGATTTGCCGAAACTTCCGACTTCTTAAGATTTGAGGGGTGATCTGAACCTAAGTGAACTCAACATTAACAATGTCTGGGAACTTTTCCTTTATCGCAGCTTTAATTCCTGAACCAATTGTCTCTGGTCCCTCATACTCACGTTGTTTATAAGATCTGCACTGTCTGCGTCCCCAAACCCTTCGATCATACATATATAATCAATTAACCTTCAAATCCTTCAATACTTACCTGAATGGTACTTGAATCTGACCTTGTTTGGGTTGTAAATCGACACATCTACTGCCAAGATGACATTCGAACTTCTGGTAAGAAAAGGAGACACTACAACCTGAGAATGGAATAGGGTTTGGGTTTTCGGGATCAAAAGAGGGGCGAATGAGACAGTGGTGAGTTTGAAGATAGTGGAAGCGGAGGCGGTGGAAGCGGATAACGTTGTCGTCGTTGTTGTTAACGGAGTTCCCGTCGGCGGCGAAGGTGGAAGAGTGGTGAAGAAATTTGAAAGAGGAGGGAGGAGTTGAGGGAAAGAGGCTGAGTATCGAGATCCAGATCTGGAAAAGGAGGGAGGAGTTGAAGGGAAGAGCCGAAGAGGCGGAGAAGGAGGATTGAATTTGGTAGGTTTCACAGTAAAAAAATTAAATAGGGGTACATTTACTTAGTCAAAAATAAAAAAAAGCCTAGTTACTATTACATATTCTTAAAAAAGCCTACTTACCTAATTGGCCCATATATAATTATAGTGTATATATTTAGTCCTTACTTATGCCTTATTTTCTTATTAAAATCCCTTTACTTTAGCATAGTACTAGTTCATATCCCGCACCTTGTGCGTGTATATTTAAATATTGATAGATCTTCACATGCGGATCTCTGAAGATTTATCTGCAAGTAGGTAAGTGAAAAGAAAGGCGGAATGGGGAGACTTTTATAAACACGGAATAGTAAAAACCAAAGTTGTTGAAATAGTAGTTATTAAAAACAAATCAAGAAATGAATAAATAATAGCAGAATGAGTGTGATGATTGAAAACGTAGGGAATAACTTGAAAATTTAGACGAAACAACTTTGAAAATCCGATCTTCAAATTATAACAACCTAAAAAAAGATGAAGAAATATGATCAATATTGGAAGACAAAAACTGTCAGAAAATGATGAGGTATTATCCACATATATAGCGAGAGAGATAAAACGTGAAGGAGAAGTAAACGTACAAGAGAAATTTAGGTTTTATGATCAACCAATTTAAATTGTGGAATTAGTAGATTTTGTTAAATTTTGATATTTTTTAATTTGATAAAACGTAGTGGAGAAGTCTATAGCATGATATACTTAACTTTTTTGGTTTTAATTTTTTAAAAGATTAGTTAAGAAAATATTTGTTTTAGATTTTGTTTTAGTAAAAAAAGATTTATTGACTTAATTCTTGATTTAGTAAAAGATTTAATATGAGAAAAATTGTGGGAGCGTCACGTCAGTATTAGTGTAGTCTACTTTAGTAGTATATATAGATATTGATTCGTCCTAAATGGGATTAGTCTTTTATATATATGATGTTCCTTTTATGTGAATAAACATCTTATTTTTTTTCTCATTCAATCTAATGTACATATTCTACCGGTCTAGCTTCAGTGAAGTTAAAAACAATTCCACGGTGAAGTTAAATGAATATGACCCATTAATTAAATTTAATGGTTAAATCTCCTCGATAATTAAGGGTAGTGAATAAGAAAGATAATTTATGATAATATAAGAAATTTAATGATAGTAAAAAATATAGCTAGTATTAGAAAAACAAAACACATTTATCTAGTATTTTCGTATAAGTAGTGTTTCTCCCTCTTTTTGCTAATCACTACTCCATAATATTTATAGATGATTTTGTATTGATATTTTTCAGTTAATCTGATTTTATATTAATTAAAATGTATTAATTATTATTATAATGACATTCAAAATTATATTCTACTTCATTTAGATATTTGTCGATGAAGGGTTAATATTAGGGATGTTAAAACGGTTCCTAAACAATGATTTTTTTAGGAACCAGGAACCGAACCCGTTTAGTTATGTGGTTCCGTTTTTGTACTTTTAAGAGGTGGAACCGTTTGGAACCGAACCAAATAAGGAACCGAACCATTTTAGGTATACGGTTCGGTTCTTGCATGAGTGAAACCGTTTGGAACCGATTTACAAAGGAACCGTTTTGAATCTAACAAGAACTATCTAACGACTTTCATTTGCATATGAATTGTAGGAGGAAAGTCCAAATACTTTAATTTTGTTAAGGATATAGATGTTTTTAATTTTTACATATTTTGTTTTAATTTTATCTAAATCTCAATAACTCAAGAATGCCTTATAATAAGTAATTAAGTACTGGTACAACGGAAGATAAAATTGAAACCTCAAGTCTATCTCGACGAACTACACCCATTGTCTTATAAATGGGAGAAATCAATTTTTTGATAGTCTAAGTTAAAGAAACTAACAACAAAATGGTTGTAGACAAATAAATTCTGGATTGAAGACAAACCTAGTTAAAGAAGTTGTTGAACAATTAGAGAAACCGATTTAGTGAGGAACAAATGATTGTGAGAGAGGAACATAAGACAATATTATAGTCATTATACCAAAGAAAGAGATCAATACCTTTTTTAAAATTTTGTATTTTTGTTATATTATGTTATTTTACCTTTACTAGTTTACCTAAAAATATAAACGGTTCCCATCTATTTTAGTTTTAAGGAACCGAACCGAACCAAACCATTTTTATAACGGTTCGGTTTGAAAAAAAAAGATAAATAATTAAGAGGAACCGAACCGAACCGTAAAAAACAGGTTCGGTTCCAACGGTTCCGTTAGGAACCGGTCCCGATTAACAACCCTAGTTAATATTAACAAACAATACTTCATCACATTATTTTTATTTTAATAAATCAAAGTAATTTATATTTATTTAATAAAAAATAATGTAATAAAAATAAAACATAACATTAGAGTACGAGAGCAATTGTTGCTAATATTGAATGGAATTAAAAAAGTTTAAAATTATCTTTCTCATTCTCTAACCTTAATTTACCAAAAATATCTCAACATTGAAAATTATCTTTTTTATTCTCTAACCTTAATTTGTCGAATGATCACAACATTTAAGTTTTATGAATATAAAAAAGTAGTGTTATTAAATTGGAAAGACAATAACAAACACATTTATTTAGTACTTTCAAATTCCATTAAGTATTAGTTTCAACTAAATTAAATGAAAAATATCGATAGAAACATATTCATAAATGTTAGATTTGGTCGAATCGGGTATATAAACAAGTAATAAGTTGAAAGAAACCTAAATCCGAGGTAGAAAACTTACCTGCTTGTTAGTCGGAGAAGACGATAAGAAGCGAAGTGAAGAAGTTTTGAAATGCCTTCAATGGAGATGGAGATAATAGACCTTTATATCCAGAGCGGATAGAGATGAGAACTCGAATCGGCTTTAATGAAGATGAAAAGAGACGAAATCGAGTGGAGAAAGACGGGACCTTGAATCGCCTTCAATGGAGATGGAAATGAGAGGAAATCGACTGACGCTTGAAACTCGTGAATGTGAATATGATTGACTGGATGTAGCCACTCACAAATATTGCGAAAATATCTCTTATTCGGTTTTTTTTTTTTTCAAATCAGTTTCAAAATTTATGGAAGTTTTTTAATGGAAATATTATTTATCCGTCTAATCACCTCCCTTAATTATCTCCTTAACTCTTTAATTTAACTTTATTTTTTAATTGAATAATGCTAGGGACCTAATTAGTCTACACTAAACAAAACATGCCTTATTCCACCAATTTTATGATTATAATTTTGTGGGTGTTAAATTTATAATTACATATATAAGCAAGTTGAATATTCACATTTCCTACATCGATTTCTAAATTGTTTATTTGTTTTTAATATGCTAACTAATCATATATTATATGAAAAATACATTAATTTTTACGTGACATTATTTGTATACATCATATTAGAATTTTATAAATTGTTCTTGATACATTAGCTAAAACATAATATAAAAAATAATTGCTCCCTTAAGAAAGTTTGACACCATGGAAGGTGAAAGGTAGAATCCCTCCAGGCGACTGAGTCAATGACGAAATTTATTTGGTAATTTCAATTCAATGCCTTTGTCTTTGGATGTATTCATCCTATCAATATTGGGTCAAGTAGTTACAACGGTAGGAGAATAATCCGAATACTCGACCGATCCGAATATTATTATCCAGATCAGTATGAGAATAATCGAATCGGATTAGATAGTTTTATAAAAATTCGATCCGTAAAAAGGCCGAACCCAATTACATTCGAATAAAAATCCGGAACATAACTACCATGCAATGGACACGACAAAACCTAACACTTTAGTTTCTTTTAACAAAACACCGACCACACAAATTACCAAAAAGAAGACACCGAGATATCATTTTAGCGCTATTATCTCTTATGGTTTTAAGTAACTAAATATTTAAGAGATTAATATGGTAAAATTACATAGAAAGAGCATGAACAATTAATAATATTTCCATTTTCAATGAAATATATATTAGGTCGTAGAGTCTGATATATTGTATCGTGAATTGTTATCGTGTTTATCCAACTCAACAATGAATTGAACGGAATTCGAGAATAATAACTCCTCGATGCTTGGAGGGATTCAGGAACAAAGTCTCTCATGTAAATTTTATGTTTACTTTTCTCTCTCGGTTACATTCTAATCCATCCGACCCCTAAATCCGACAATTTAATCATTCCTATGACTAATAAATGTATGGAAAATAACGATTTCCAATCTAGAAGGTAATGTCATCTTCAATGTTCATTATCTCAACACATATGTGCCAATATAAATGGAAAAGTTGTGCAGACATTAAAATAACCTAAATAAGCTTCAAAGTCCAAATTCAATATTCAACGTTCATGAACAACGACCCGTGAGAAGGACTCTCATTCACTCAATTACTTTACTATTTCTTCAATTTTATTCCAAATCAACCGTCGGATGTGGCAAAAAGAAATTGAAAAAATAAAAATAAAAGAAATAATTATATTAACAACCCTATATGAATAAGCCATTTCACACAAAATCATCATATTCAATTCAATTGTGAAAAAAGCCATGGAGCAAACACAAATCTCATCACTCTTTCACACTTACAATCTCATTCAATCTTCATTACTTATGATCTTAGTCTTCTCTTGTTCACAAATCCAATCTTCAACTGCAATCAATCAAGAAGTTGAAGCTCTTATCCAATGGAAAACAAGTCTCCATAGCCAAAACCAATCTTTTCTTTCATCTTGGACACTTTCTACCAACACACAATCCCCTTGTCATTGGTTAGGCGTCGGTTGTAACCGGAAAAGCGTCGTTAGGCTTAATCTAACAAACGTCGGCCTAATGGGTACGCTTTCGTCGTTCAACTTCTCAGCCTTACCCAACTTGGTTTTCCTTGATCTCCATGAAAACAATCTCTTTGGAAACATCCCTCCATTCGTCGCCAACCTCACGAAACTCGAAAGCCTTCATCTCGGGTACAATCAGTTTAGCGGAAATATACCATCGGAGCTCGGAAATGGAAGGATGAAATCTCTCAAGCTCTTGAACTTCATTAACAATAATCTATCAGGAACCATACCACCTGAAATTTCGAACATATCTACTCTCTCTTCACTTATCTTAGGAAACAATCGTCTTGTCGGGGAGATTCCTCCACAGCTCGGGAAATTAAGGAATCTTTTCGAGCTTAGGATCAATCTCAATAACCTTACTGGCCCGGTTCCTGCTTCTATAGGCAATTTGGTTCATCTCAATGTACTTTCCATTTATGGAAACCAATTGTCAGGAGAGCTCCCAGCTGAGATCAATAATCTTACCAACTTGACATTGTTCTATCTATCCAACAACACGATTTCCGGGTCATTACCGGAGAAGATCTGTCATGGTGGCATACTAAGAGATTTTTGTGCAAGCAATAACCTCTTCACAGGTAGGGGTGTAATACGAGTCGAACGAGGAGAGCATCGGAATGCTCAAGCTCGGCTCGTTGAGCCTGAGCCGAGCCCTAAATTTTATACGAGTGTTCATATTCGGCTTGTTTCGAAAGTGAATGAGTTCGATCGGAGCTTTTGACGAGCCGAGTCGGAATAGCTCGGCTAAAATAACGCTCCTGCAGTGTTATTTTAGCCGAACGACCCGAGGTTTACCTGAACAAGCCGAGCATTGACATGTTCAAGCTCGACTCGTTTACAAACGAGCCTATGCTAAATTTTATAGGAGCTTTAAAATGTGTTTGTATTGGGTTCGTTTAGAAAATGAGCTTTCTGTTGAGCTTGTCTCATATTACGAACCTATTTACAGGCACTGTCCCAAAGGGATTGAAGAACTGCAGGAATCTAACAAGGCTAAGGCTTGACAGAAACTTTCTGGTGGGTAATATCTCAGAAGATTTTGGTGTATATCCTGTTGTGGATTATCTTGATCTAAGCTACAACAACTTCTCCGGTGAGGTTTCAACGAATTGGGCAAAGTGTAAGCTCATGACAAGCCTGAAGATTTCCGGAAACCGGATCACAGGAAGGATTCCACCTGAGCTTGGACAAGCGAATTACTTACGACTCATAGATCTCTCGTCCAACCGGCTTGTGGGCGAGATACCCAAAGAGCTTGGAAGCCTCAAAATGCTCTATAATCTTACACTAAGCAATAACCATCTCTTGGGTGATTTGCCTAAGGAGATTGGTTCACTTTCCGAGCTTACTTATCTTGATCTAGCTGCCAACAATCTGACTGGAATCATTCCGGAGGAGATTGGTGGTTGTTCTAAGATGATCTACTTGAACCTCAGCAGAAATGGTTTCACAGGAACAATCCCATCACAGATAGGAGATCTCAAGTCTCTTCAAGTTGGACTTGATTTTAGCCGAAACTCGATTTCCGGGGAAATTCCTTCTCAGTTGGGTGATTTGGAGTACTTAGAGGTTCTTAATCTTTCACACAACAATCTCTCTGGAGAAATTCCATCCACCTTTGATCAGCTGCAAAGCCTGCAAGTGATCGACGTCTCTTACAACGAGCTAACCGGTCCTCTTCCTAACAACAATGCAGTAAGGAATGCAACTATTAAATCATTTGCTCATAACATGGCTCTATGTATCAAACCCAACAGCAACGACACTGAATTAGTTGGATTATTGCCAACATGTTCAGTTTCTGATACGAGAAGCAATCGTGGTCATTTCTCAAGAACACTGTTGATTACCATTCTCATTTCAGTGATATCCTTGATCATGTGCGTAGTTGTTTGCATTTGTCTATGTAATAGAGCCAAGAAGATGAGAACACAAGAGAAAGCGATTTCTTCCAAGGAATCATCTGATCATTGCAATAGCTGCAATAGGAAGAACCGGTTAAGCGGGAATCTCTTCTCGGTTTGGAGCTATGATGGCAAGCTGGTGTACTCGGATATCATTGAAGCAACCGAAGAATTTGATCCAAGGTACTGCTAAATCTTTATCTTGGTTTAATTGTTTATGTTATGTTAGATTTCAGTGACCAATATAAAGGGGTCAGCATATATATATAGTAGACATAGGTCCGATTTGAGCTAAACGGACAAACCAGCGATTTTCAAACCGGCCCAAACCACTGGTTTAACGGGTAAAACCGCCGGTTTAGTCTAGTTTGCTTTTTAAATAGGTCAATGACATCTAAAAGACAGAAACTTTAAAGATAAATACACTGAATACAGTTCTTCAGGCTCTATAACTCAACATTAACCCGAAAACTTAAAAAATGGTTTAGGTACTGCATTGGGATAGGCGGGCACGGAAGCGTGTACAAAGCCGAGCTTTCAACAGGCCAAGTTGTTGCAGTGAAAAAGCTCAGGTCAATGCAATGTGCAGGGAAAGGTTGCAAAGAGGTATTCGAGTCGGAAATCCAAGCCTTGACTAAGATCAGACACAGGAATATAGTGAAGTTATACGGATTTTGCTCACATGCCGAGCACTCGTTGTTGGTGTACGAGTATGTCGAAAGGGGGAGCTTATCGAAGATTTTAGGGGATGACGAGAAGGCGAAGGAGCTCGGGTGGGAGAAGAGACTGAATATTGTGAAAGGGCTTGCAAATGCTATGTGTTATATGCACCATGACTGCACACCAACTGTGATTCACAGAGATATTTCTTCTAACAATGTTTTGGTAGATAGAAATTTTGAAGCTAGAGTTTCGGATTTCGGAACTTCGAGGTTGCTTACACTCGATTCGTCTAACTGGACTGAGCTTGCCGGAACTTATGGATATATTGCTCCTGGTAAGATTACTCATCTTCATCCATCAAATCCTGCAAACATATATATACTTGTTAATGTCACTGATTTTTGTGGAAATAGTCCCACGTCGGTTATAAAAATACAAAAATCTTAGGGTCGATGTAGCTTTTTCGGTAGATTTTCAACAAACTTTGTGTATTCAGAAAACTACATGTTATTTGATAAAAGAGCTTTTTTTTATTAGTTTTAGTTTTTTTGGTAGTTTTTTTGAAGATGTTTTTCAAAATCTACAATTAATAGTTTTTTGGATAGATTATCAAAAATTTTACAATTTTGCCCCTCTTTTACCTCTTTTATAATTTGTACATTTTTATCGTTGGTAAATCTACCATACAGATCTATCCATAAACCTACTCTTGTCAAACATTTTTTTGTTAAATTTCGGAATTTATGAAGGTCTTTAAAACTCTACTAAAAAATCTACCAAAAACCTACTCAAAAGTCTCGCTTCACTGAACATGCCATTAGTATATATACAAGTTTACTAATCTTCTTGATTCTGTGATAATCTACAATCTGCAGAGCTTGCATACACTATGAAAGTGACAGAAAAGTGTGATATATACAGCTTCGGAGTGGTAGCCTTAGAGATCATAATGGGAACTCATCCAGGCCAGCTAATCGGCCCGGCCAGTACAACAACCTCAACCACAACCTCCGCCGCATCATCCATCTCCGATCCAGGTCAGCAAGTGATGTCATCACCACAAATTGATGAAAAAAGCAAGAGAATCATAATGCTGAAGAACATGATCGACCAACGACTTCCATCTCCGACATTCGAAGAGGCCGAGGAAGTAGCATCGGTTATTCGAGTAGCGCTTTCGTGCATCGAAGCGAATCCTCAGGTGAGGCCGAGTATGAAGAGTGTGGCTCACATTCTTGCAACTCGAAAACTTGGTTTTGTGAATGGTGATGAGAATGGTTTGGAGAAGATGAGTTTGGAGGATGTTAAGACACTTGAGTTTGTGAGTAGACCGATTGATAATCGGCAAATGAGCGTAAATGCAATGAGCATTAGTCGTCGGAGTTCTTATATTAGCAGTGGTGATGATCAGAATTCTTGTGGTATTGAAATTCATCAAGGTTAAGATGGTCAACGCCGGAAAGTTGACCATCTTAATGCATTTTTGATTATAAGAATGTTAAGTTATTATGTAATATAGATTTTGTATAAATGAGTTTGATCAATTATAACTGTGAGTCTGTGACCCACTCTTATTGAGAATAAAGATCATAGCAATTTATATAATTATGTAGTGATAAATTATACTTTGATAAAAACTAATAATTAAATAATATATATATAAATTTATGACATAACATATTAAGGGGTGATTATAAGTACAAAACTAAACCGAACCTAAAATCGATTTTTCGAAAACCTTGGAGAAAAAACCGAACCTATAAAATTAGATTCGGTTTCGGTTTGGACCTAAAACCGATAATATGAAATATTAGAACCTAAAACCGGACCTATTAGGGTCGGTTTCGCTTCGGTTTAAATTTTGAACCTAAACGGACCTAAAAAGTAATTGCTAATATGACTATATGAAACGGCCCCTGGTTTTTTCAATAATAATTCGGCTTTTTTGGTTTGCCCATCAATTTTGCGGTTTTAATCGAAATGAACCGAAATCGAATGTTAAAAAAAATACAGACCTACAAATGAACCTAAATTGGCGTTTTCGGTTTAATCTGGACTGAAACTACTCGGTTCGGTTAGGTAAACCAAACATAACTTGCTCGGTACTAATTGATATCCTTCTACCAACCAACTACTAATAGAAGTGATAGAACAGAAAAAAACAAAATGGAGTACAAATGAAAATATAATTAAGCTTGAAAATTGGTTTAGTTAATATTGGTTCAATAAGCTCAAATAGATAAACCATACAAATTGATTATCCTGCAGGCATTACAATATTACATATAACAACACATCAAAGAGTTATTTCACTCCAACAGACTTAGCAAACACCATTGACCTTCTTCCTTGAATCAACAAACTTCTTCCAAACATTAGTAATCTCTCTCTGAATCTCCATATCAGTCTTCTTAGCCTTAACATGCCCATTCTCACTGATCGCCAGCTTAGCAGTGAGTCGAGTGGGAAGAGTATCGAGCTCCGCAAGAACCTTCTCGATATCGACTACAAGACGCTCAGCAAGCGTGCGGGAGAAGTCTTCTCGGATGACAACTCGAAGCACGGTGACATGTTGAGCGTCGGCTGGCATTGTGTAAGCCGGAACGATCCAGCCGTACCTTCGGAGCATGTCGGAAATCTCGAATTCTGTGTGGATTGAGTTGTCTTTGAGTGAGAAGGCAACTAATGGAACTCCCATGTCTTTGGAGATTATGTTGAATCTTCCTGTCTTCTCTAGACCTTGTTTTAGTACTACCATGTTTTCGCTGCAGTTCTCCATTATGTTCTTGTATCCCTTAAATTCATATATGCAAATTTGTATGAGTTACAAGTAGGCTTGTTCACCGGACCGGACTTGGATCAAAAAGTATATTGTTTTGGACTCGGACCTAGACCGGTTATTCTTGTCCAGACTGGGCTGGTTTCCGTTAAATTTTTTACCTTTTAAATTTTGATGGACTGTCATGCCGGATCTTAACCGGACCCGAATAGCCGACCCAAGTCTAGTCCAATGGAGGTTTTTCGGGTCCGGTATGGATAAAAAAATGAACGGTCCAGTTAAGGATATCATGACATTAGAATTAACAACTTATTTGGTTCGCGTGTAGAAATCGAATTGAAATAAAGAAGTGGAATATCTGAAACATGGTGTTTTTTAAGATTATAAACTAAATATTAGGTAGAAAATGCATTTTTTTATATAAAATAATGGTTGGTATACTAATTTGCTTATAATAAATCAATGATTTAAAACAGTTCAAGTGACTCAAACCTATAAAAAGTGAACAACAAAGATATGAAGAATAAGGTTTGAGTGATTACGAAAACGATTTCTGATTTGGGAAAATCGTACCAAACGAGCCTAAGTGTTTGGCGATGAGTTAAAGTGAATGATGTGACTAACCTCAAATCCGAGACGGATGAGTTGGTAGTACTGAGCAATGACTTGACTTGAACCTGATGTAACAAATGTGACATTTAGTAAACTTTAAGTCTTTTATGGAAAAGTTTGAATCTTTAGAGAAGTTTGTACCTTTAGAGAAGTTAAGGGTAAAGGTAGGTTGATCAGTGCCAAGATAGTTGATATGGAAGATAAGTTCATCAGGCAAGTCATCCTTGTTCCTCCATATAACCCATCCAATACCAGCATACACCAAACCATATTTGTGTCCACTTACGTTTATACTCTTCACTAGCGGAAGCCTGAAATCCCACTCCAATTCCGGGTATATGAACGGCGCTATGAACCCGCCACTCGCCGCGTCCACGTGGATCGGCGTATCCCACCTATATATACAAACTTGTCAAAGTTGAGTAACATGCCTAAATTGTGGTCACATGTCCAAATTGGGTTTTTTGGACCGACGCAAATAAATGAGCCGATTCTGAACACATTTTGATCTAGTTAGTCAGAGAGAACGTACCCAGTTTGTTTGTTCTTCTCGACCAGGAGGTCATTAAGCAACTTAACATCCTCGAATTCGCCATTAAGAGTAGAACCAAGAATAGCAGCAACACAAATTGTGTTTTCATCGACCATCTCAACAGCCTTTTCCGGGTCCATAACGTAATAATCATCTCTAAGCTTCACTTCCTTGAGTTCAACTTCGAAGTATCTCGCGAATTTCTCCCAGCAAACCTACAAAGATTAGAGTAATATACTCGTAGTTAATTTTGTGATCAAAGATGTTTATAACACGGTCGCCCACATGTCCGTTGTAGTAACTCACTTGAACATTAGCACCAGTGACAATGTTAGGCTTGTCAATGGGTTTGCCTTCGGCTCTTCTTTTGTTTTGCCATTTTCTCTTGAAAGCCAAACCAGCCAACATGATAGCCTCAGATGACCCAACTGTTCCAACTCCCACAGCCGCCTCTGAGTCACCAAGAGGTGCATTGAACAACCTTGCTATCATGTTAACGCACCTATTCTGTACAATTTTAACCAACACAAATCAATATAATAATCAATTTATATTTTGTTTCAATTTTAAATTATTTTTAGAGTTTATTTATTTATTACTAGAAATATTTTACAATAAAGAATGTCGTACGATTAAAATAAAATATTTTTAAAAAATAAAGAAAGACCGAATATATTCTTCAATTAATCAACATTGGGGAAAGCCGTTTTTATAATTTACTTAACGATAAAATGAGCATCAATGTTATCTTAATATTGAAATGTGTGGTATTGTGTGAGTGGGTATCATCAACAGTGATATCTTAATCTAACCAATAAAATTAAGAAAGAATTTCATTTTATTTTTTAACTAACCGTCCATAATTTTCAGATGTTTTAAAATTAACTGTATATACTTTTATATTTAGACAATAAAAAATATATTTAGGCCATAATAATATTTTTTCAATGTTGAATGTATCGAGATTGCTATTCGTACCCACGTATTCATGTTATTCGTACCCTCACTACGCGTACGCAATGCGTAGCCGTAGCAAAAAGCTCATTTCGTTCAAAAATAAAGGAAAATGGTTACGACTACGCATGGCCGATGCGTAGTCCTACTACGCGTACGCGTAGTAGTCCGTAACATATATCTATTTCGAAAAATGAAGGAAAACTTACTATACCTACGCATTGCGTGCGTAGTAAGGTAAAAAAAATAATAATAATAAATAATAAAAAAAAAAAATTTTTTACTACGCCTACGCATGGCGTAGGCGCAGTTGTGGTATGTATACCATGTATATGGTGGTACTAATAGCAAAAACCTGAATGTATATTATAAAATATATAAAATACATGATATAATATGTAAAACAGAATGATATAATAAATAACATAAATGAGACCACCCTATAAATGACTATAGAAAATATGATATAAAAGTAACGTAAATCACGCTATCAAGTAACGTAATTTATGCTAATAAGTAATTGATTTATATCCAACCACTTCGTCTAAGTATTTAACCAAGTTACGTAGTGAAAATGTCCTGAATAATTTTTTCCGTAATACCTTCTTTATTTGACCTTTAAAATGTTATTTATCGAAAATCATTTAAGAAAAAATCCCTGAAAATTGCGCAATAAGACCGACAAGTTTTAATAAAAAAACTATAGTAGTAAGTAGTCTTTTTAATATTTCAAACTCTACACACTCTTTCTTTTAAGGGGTACATTTACTAAACACAAAACTAGAAAAACGCCTAGTAAACCAAATTATTTCAATACAATTAATTTCCCGATTGATATTTGAAAAATCAAAAATCATTCCCCAATTTGGGATTTTTCTACCATAAAGTTTGTAATTTGTGCATAGCTTTTGGCCAAAGAAATTAATATACAATAAATGCTATTTTACTTTTAAAGAAAACTTACTTCTGGAAAAAAAAACTTTTGAAAAATATCAAAACAAAATCAATGAGGACAAAGTGGTCAATGCATGAAGCCAGTTTTTCACTTTTTCAAATAAGTATTCACTTAATTTATAATTATTATGTTGTAAAATTAAAATAATTTTAGTTAAAATCTTTTTTTTTAATATTTATTAGCTGTTGAAATGTAATTTTGAAAAATCAAAATAATTCGGTAAAGAGTAGATAAAAACAGTAAATAATAAATTAAATAAGGAGAAAATGGTAAAAATATGCCTGAAGCTCGGTGGTGACAGGATACTCATCCATGTCGACATAGTTCTTGTTAATGGCGGACATCATAAGCTTATCACATTCAGGCTCCATCCAAGTAGTAACAAACGAAGCAAGATTCAATCTTGGGTTTCCATCCAACATCAGTTCATCGTTGATTATCTGATAAGCTGCTTCCTTCGGGATCGAATCTTCTGGCATCTTAAACCTGCAAATACACAATTAATCCTTAATTAGCCTTAATTAAGCAGATATTAACAGATATGGAATGATATGATTGTATACCTCGGAAGACATGTGCGAACATATCTTGAAGCGAAGGTAGAATGGATTGAATCGTCATGACTCTCCGATGAATGAGCTCTTGAAAGCACCATTGTTGATCGATCAAGGTTTTCTGTTTAATGAATTTGGTTTGATTTTGATGATGGTTTGATTTGGGTTGGGGTAAAGGAGTATATATAGGGGTGTGCAACCGGATAGTGACCCGATCCGGAATTCCGGATATCCGATCCGATGTATGCTTGTAAGTTGTATCCAACATTTTTAACATGAACGGATATTCGTTTTAGATAGATGGGGGCATCCAATATGAGAAATTATTAGCGGATTAGTTAGATATAAACAATCCGATTTTTTTACTCAAAACCTCAATTCTTATTCGACCCGGTGAATTATTAAAAAATATTTTTGGATCGGATCTTCGGGCTATTGGATGAGTTCACCTACAGACATATATGTACCTGTACTTTCTGATATGCGTAAATCACATGATACTCGGGGGGTAATTACGTAAAATAGCATGTTTTGTAAAATTACAGATAACCACCATAATTAATTAATTATAGGGACATGTAAATAGTAGCCCAATAGAAGGGTACCGTCTATGTCATATGACTCATATCTGAATTTATATAATTAAAATTTCTAAGAAAAAGTTCATTTTTTTTTTTGAGTTTAAACATTTTCACTAAATTTACCGTCTACATTAAATGTCTAAATTTCAATAATTTTTTAGTTTTTTTAGTGAATTAATACTTAAAAGTGTTAGGAATCCAATGAACATAATAAACAATGTTACAAAAACAGTGAAAGGCCTGATCTGTATAAATGGTATTTTCGACAACTTAAAAGTTTTAACCCAATTTTTCGTAATTACTGAGAAGTTAGGGAACTTTATGCTATAAAATATAGAAAGAAGAGTTGAAAATTAATCAACAAATTACATATGTGAACACGGAATTTTGGTTGGTTTATTCTTCCAAGGAAATCTATGGTGCCCATTGGTTAAGCCTTCTATTTCTTGACGCCCAAACCAAACCAAACCAAACAAACCCTTACTTTCTACGCGTATTCCACAGAAATAAAAAGATATTTGAAAATAGAGAAATGATTTATTTTTTCCTTTTTGTTATTAATTAGTGATACTAAAAAGATCAGTGGAAGATTAGCTTCCAATCTGAGATCATTGATCATGTAAGATTATCTTATTATTATAGTCTCCTTTTTAATGCATATAGGGTAAAAATCAATAAACGATAAAGTGCTTTTTCGCTAATTTTGAATGTATTTTATTTCTAATTCTCTAATTAAAGATATTTGGTGAAAGTTTACAGATAACAGAATTCTTTTATCGATGAATTATTTTTTATACAATAAATAGTATGACTAAATATGTGGGCGATAAAGGAAAAGGTACTTTTTCACTAATTTTGAAAGTTTTTTTTTTATTATTTCTAGTTCTTTAGTTAAAGATGTTTGAAAATATTTTTATTTGTGATCTATATATACTACTAAAACTGCACCCATTTTGTCCACGTGTCAACCTCGTCCACGTCAGTATTTTTTAATTTATTTACAGATTTGTCACAACGTATTTACAGATTTGCCATTAATTACTTTATAATAAAATTTTTTATTAGAATTTGTAAACAGTCATCATGTCATGTCAATTTTATTAAAATACATAATTAAAAAAATTAATCTACTTATCTATCAATCAAAATTAACAAACTGATATATTCTAACTCGATTTGTTAGAAAATGTAACGCAAATCTTCTGACAAGATTTGACACATTTGTTAAATTTAAAACTAAATCAAATTTTGCTCCTTTATTTGAATCTAAGTAAAAGTGATAATATATCTATTATCTATTATACATACTAAAACAGAGTACGAGTTGATGATGTGGCGCATCGTGAGAGTAGTATTTTTGAAATGAAGCTCCCACAATTAAAGCCAATAAATTTTTATTTTTAAACAATTTTTTAGGCCAAAAAATCTTTTATTATGAAAATCAACAATTTTATAGGAACCAACACTTCGAACGAATTTTATTTTTTTTTGGACAATTATTTTATAATAAATTTTGAATAATAAAAAACTATTAACCGAATCAGCTTAACAACCAAATCAGTTTTTTATTAAATAAATATTTATAAAAAGATATTAACCGATTCTGCAATTTATGAATTTAATTTAAAAAAATAACTTAACAACCAAATCACAAATTATGTTAAAATTATATTTATAAAAAAATATTAAAAATACGGGACCTTATATAAACAATATGACGTACATACATATTTTCATTGTCTTCTATATAGGTATTACATTAACGTCTCTAGCTTCATTTTCCATTATTGTATTCCTTTATTCGAACATATTTTTTTCCAAACGTTCCATCACACTTTTTTTATGGTTCGCTTAGATTTTTTTTATGTTTTATAAATTTTACTAACAAAATTATTTTTTTGGAACTACAAATATACATTATTTGCAATTTTTAATTAAATTGATTTTGATTAAAATTTTATTTTCAAAATGTTCCATCAGATTTTAAGCGAATATAATTTTTTTTGGATAAAATTCATTAAATTATACTTTTTTTTTGAAAAATACCTATAAATATATAATAAGTTTTTATATTTCATTGAATTTTTTGATAGCTTTTTTTAATAAAAACTTCCATTTTATCAAACAAAATTGATTTCCATTTTAATGGTAAATTGATTTCCATTTTTGTTATCTTTTTATAGTGGCTTTTATAATAGATTGATTTCGATTTTAATTTCCATTTTAATTATATTTTCGGTTAGAATTTTTATTCGACGGATTTTGTTTTTAACGTTCCATCAGATTTTTTCATGGTTCGCTTAGAACTTTTACGTTTTACAAATTTGTCGAACAAAATTTATATTTTTGGAACTACAATTTTACGTTATATGCGAGTTATAATTAAATTGATTTCGAATTGAATTTTATTTTTGAAATGTTTCATCAAATTTTAAGCGAACAATTATTTTTTTGATAAAATCCATGAGAATTTGCGTTGTTTTTAAAAAAAATACCTATAAATATATAATAATTTTTACATGGTTCCATTGATTTTTTATAGGTTTTTAAATAAAAAACTTCCATTTTATCAATAAAATTGATTTTCATTTTGATGGTAAATTGATTTCCATCTTTGTTATATCTTTTTATCATGGATTTTAATTAAATTGGTTTCGATTTGATTTCCATTTTAGTTATATTTTAGGTTAGGATTTTTATTCGAACGGATTTTTTTTTCCGAACGTTCCAACTAATTTTTCATGGTTTCCTTATGTGTGAGTCTATATCTACTACTAGAGCAATATACGTGACCGTTGACGTGGTGCGTTGTGGGAGTAGTATTTCGCAATAGAGCTCCCACAATATTTTTTGAAACTGTACAATAAACAATCGTTTTTTCATTGTTTTATCCCTTGATTTGATTTTTTAACGTAACCCCATGTATCTGATCTATTTTCAATTATTTAATTTTTTTTTACGTGTACACCTTTTTTATGTTAATTTTATTTATTTGTTGATTTTCTTCCACCCATCAGCAAATTAGTTATTTTTAGATAATAGACTAATAGTTATCGGACTTTAAGTTAAATTTGAATTAAATTATATTTTTGTTAATTTTTTTAGCTTGTAGATATATACCACATGAATTTAACTGAGTTATATTAATTAAATTTTTTTGTTTGATTATGTTAATTTGATTAGCTTGTAGATCACGTAAATCTTTTGTAATTTTAATAATTAAAAATAAAATTAACTACTTAACTAATATATTTATAGTCCAAAAATAATTAATTAAAATAAAATTTCTAATACACCAATAAATATTATAATCCCAATAAAAAAACAAAAGAGTTGTTAAATACAAAAAAAAATTAAAATAAACACACATATGTTTTTAAAAACAATAAATTGTAAAATCATAAAAGTTGTTAGCCATTAACTAAAAAAATTCCTAAACTCATTACATAACTGGGAAAAAAAATAAAAATGTTGTTATATATATATATATATATATATATATATATATATATATATATATATATATATATATATATATATATATTATTCTATTAAGTAGGTTCATAGTGTAATATCATTTAATAAATTATCCTTAATAAAGTAATAGTGTTAAGTCAATTAGAGTGGTAAAAATTAGAGAAGTATATGAAACAAAATCTCATTAAAAAAAGCCTATTTCATAATATTCTTTCTTATTTTTTTCAAAATCCGCACAAGGTGCGGGTATTTTACTAGTACTTTACTAAAACAGACGACACTAATGCTGACGTGGCGCCCCATAATTTTTCTCGGATTAAATTTTTTTCTAAATAACAAATTAAGCCAATAAATTTTTTTACTAAAGCATATAAATTTTTTAAAACTAACTGGCGTCATTATAGTGAAAGCATAATCTAGATCAAGATTTTCTAGATCTTTTTTTTTAATAATATGTTATTACTGATATTTCAAAATTTTTATTTCTAATTAATTTGATTTTAATTTTTTTATTAAACTGATTTCCGATTTTTTAAAAAAAATTTTACTAAAGCATATAAATCTTTTACTGTTTTAACAATATTTTTATTTTTTAGTAAAAAATTGATTTGTTCATATTTTTTAAAAAAAAAATTGATTCCATATCTATTTTATTTTAAAAAGACATTTCGATTACGTTACAAATGTTTCACTTGTAGACATCGTTTCATGTTGCTTTTAATAAAGGAATCCATTAAAAAAAGAATTACTCTAATAAAACATATAAACCATTTTAGAATCAATTGACAATAATCAAATCCTTCGTAACGAATCTAAAATAGTAAAGTTAAATGAATTCATACTCGCATTTCAGTTTATTTTATGTAAAAAAACTATTATTGTTTTGTTTTGTAAATAAATAATGGAATTTATGTTTGTTTTGTTTTAATAAAAAAACCATTACTAAAAAAATAATTACTCCTTATAATTAGATGACGTTTATGTTTGTTTTGAAAAGATTGTTAGTGTTTTTTAGGAGGAGTATTTTTTTTTATTGTTTTCTTTACTAAAACAAAACCCATTAATGTTTTTGAACTTCGAGAAGATGCAAATTAATGAAGAATTTTACTAAAAAAAAAATTGAAAATTATTATAAATTTTTGTTTTTAAATAGCTATAATTGTTATTACTTGTAAAGTTTTTTTTACATCAGTTTACTAATTACATAAAATTTACAATTTTTCTCTGATTATATATTTTACTAAAACACAAATTAAGTCAATAAATATATTTTTACTAAACCATAATTAATTTGTAAAATATGAATTTTGTTATCCCAAATTGGTTATTAAAGAAGCATGATGCTTTGAGAACTTGTATAAATAGACATATGATGCTTTGAGAACTTGTATAAATAGACATGAAAGGTTTGATGATTAAACAAATCATACATTTTTCAGCCTTTTGGTGAGAATTAAGTATAACATTTATTCTCGGATTAATATTTGTATGTAGGTCGTTGTGACATACTGATTTGTAGGTCATTGTGACATACGGTTACGTATGTCATTGACCTATTAAATTCATAATTTATATTTTATCAATATAATGAATATATAATAACTTTTAAAACTTTTATCAACAAATATTTGTGTAGGGAACGTATATAAACTATTTATAACTATATATACTTTACTAAAGTATTTTTTTTCGGATTAAATATTTTACTAAATCACAAATTAAGTCAATAAATCTATTTTTATTAAAGCAACATCTAAATTTTTTTTTAAAAAAAAAACTAAGCAATCTTATTACGTAAATTGGTTTTGTGGGTCGTTGCGCCCTACTTAGTGCTTTGTGAGTCATAGTGGATCGTTGACCTATTAATTCGTAATTTATATTTTATCAATATAATAAATATACAATAAGTTTTAAACTTTTATTAACAAAAACTCGCGTAGAGAACATAAATAAACTATTTATATTTATGTATCTATATTATACTTTACTATAATAAGCGACATAATGCTGACCTGACGCCCCCATTTTTTTCATATTAAATCTTTTACTAAATCACAAATTAAGCCAATAAATATTTTTTACTAAACATAATTATTTTGTAAAATAAGAATTTTGCTATCCCACATCTATTATCAAACTTGCATAAATAAACATAGAAAGTTTGAATATTAAACAAATAATACATTTCTAGGTCTTTTGGTGAGAATCAAGTATAATATTTATTCATATTAGATTAATATTTGTATGTAGGCCATTGAAACTTACTCTTATGTGGGTCATTGACCTATTAAATTTATAATTTATATTTTATCAATATAATGAATACAAAATAACTTTTAAAACTTTTATATTAACATATACTCATGTAAGGCACGTATATAAATTATTTATATCTATATACTAATACTGATGTGGCGCCCCCACGTTTTCTTTGGATTAAATATTTTAAGTCACAAATTATACTAATAAATTTTTTTTTACCAAACCATAATTATTTTGTAAAATATGGACTTTGCTATCCCACATCGATTATCAAGCACAAATAACACTTTGAAAAATTGTATAAATAAATTAGAGAGTTTGAAGCTTAAACAAATCATACATTTTCCGGCCTTTTTATCAGATTCATTTTTTAAATTATATATATTTTGTTTCTTTTTTTTACAAACTTTTATTAACAAATATTAAAGGTATACAGGTCACCATCATATATATATATATATATAGACACAATAAGTCACTTCTCTACTACTCGATCTCAATAATGTTGAATCTCCACCATCGACGATGGCATCCGGTATTCTATTGGCGTTCATCGGGCGAGGGAATCTCTGGCCAAACTTTGATACAAGATTCCGACACCGATCGACCAATTCTTTAGCGAAGCGGAGTTAAGGAAGTGGTTGCTGACTCTTGACGGCGGAGCTCTGGTGGCGCTAATAGGATTCCACTTTGTCTCCTCCTTTCTCACCTTGGTTGTAGGCATCGTACCGGTGAAGCTCGGCGGCGGTTCTACGGCGGCTCTATTGGTTGTTTTCTGGTGGGTGGTTCGTTGCTAAGAAAGATTTGTGTGATATGTTTAAAGTGGCAAGATAGATTGAGTCATCTCGATTCACTATATGACAACATAACCGTGACCCTAAATTTTGTGGCTTTATTAATATTCTCTCCTGATTTTGTTTTTAGATAAATTAACAAGTAGAATCGTTAAAAATTTTGGACTTAATTTTCTTTAAAATTAAGAAATTAGAATTGGTTTGTTATCTCAACAACTTCGTTCAAATTACGTTTTTATATCTAAATATAAGATAAATAATTTATTTTTTTTATAAAAAAAGAAATTGCATATTCAAGTTAAAATTTTATTAGATTTTTTATGTTTATATTTTATTATAGAAATTGATGATAAATAATTTGTTTCATTTTAAAAAAAATAAAATATGCGTTGTATAAGATTTAAGTGTAGAATAATAAGAAAGTATTTATACTTGATTATTTTAGGGCAATTTTGGTAACTAGACCTTTTTGAAAAATTAGAGTATTAATTAGGCTTCTTAACGTTTCAATTAAGTAAATATACCCCAATCTTTTGTATTTATTCTCAAACTTTATCATTTTGAGAATAATTAAAGGTGAACTAGTATAATAATGTTTCATATATATTCTTTTAGTTCGCACGACACATGCCATATTACTCAAAAGATTCTATATAAATATACCCGCACAAGGTGCGGGTTATACACTAGTTCTCTAATTAAAATTTCTGCCCATATTAAAGCATTATATACTGATAAAGTTATATACATGTGAAATATAATTAGGAAAAATACCATAAAACATTTTGGGAAAAATAATATCAAAAAATAATAAGTACTTATATCAGTAGAACAATATAAATAATGAATAGGAAAATGAGTGTTAGATTTCGCAGCATCGATTAAAGGGTCTAGGGGAATTTTGAGCTCTTGGATCCAGAATGGGAGTCTCATTGTCATTAGTTTGTCTTGTGATCGAGGGGGATAAAGTAGGAGACAAGTTTCTTAACGACTTTGAAATCTGTCGAACTACTTTTGTGTTATACTGGGATCGATAAGTACACGTCCTAGTCTGACTCGACGTGTGGTTAGCTACGTCCGCTCTCATTGAAAATTGATAGTGGCTCAAAGGTTGGACTCTTTAAGCATTTTTACTCCTCTTGTATTATAAGAGTTTTATTTCTTCTAGTCGATGTGAGATACTCAAATTTTTATCTCCTTCTCCAAAGTTTCGAATTGTGTACACATATGGGCATCATTATCTCATCAACTAGAAATCAAATTCTAGCAAATAAGTATGCCAAGATTCAGTGTCGCGGGGATGAAGTCAATGTTTCCATTTTTTGGTGTTGACGATGGTCAGAACCCACAAGAAATTTGCCTGAAAAACCCGACGTATTACTTATTAAATTATTATTTCCAACATTTTTACCTTTATTTGGTTCAATATACATGCATATATAATTATTCGCCTTACCGTTCAATTAGAATTACGGTCTAGTTACGGTTATAGACCGAACCATAACCCGTAAAGTCGTAGACTATAGACCAGATTAAATATGGATCTGACCGTAAATATATATATAAGATCGATTCTTCGGATACAGATCAAATTTTACACTGAACGTTGAATATTATAAACTTAGACCCTCAAATTTTAACCTAAGGAAATTAGAATTAGATTTGTCTCATTTCTAGAGACATGTTATGTGTTTGATCTTTGAATCTAAAGAGTTCACATTTGTCTTCCAATTATATAATATGAATATCACTCTTATGTCTTAACATATTTTTCCTACTTCCAAATTGTATATATGTATTCTAAGGCATAAAAAACGACTAATCTGAAACCATTATTGAAAAGAGAAAGTTCCTCTGCAATATTTAACACATTACACGCAAATCACGACCAAATAAGACGAAGAGTATGTTCTGGAAACCACGTGCACCGCTCAACCGCCGTTAAACATCTGCCGTTGCCCCCTTCTTCGGGCTCTCCGATGATTAATGAGGCATTAACGCCGTATCATGTTAGAGTAAACTACAAAAACTATCCCTAAAATAACACACTTTCCATAAAACTACCCTCAAATTTCACTTCTCACGCCATTGCCCCTAAAATAACACACTTTATCCATAAATTATTTATATTTCGTTAATTTATCTATGATAAGTTGTATTTTATGAGAATAAAATGATAATTTAATATATTTTTTTCTTTGACATAAAATAAGAGATGAATAGATTAATGATTTTAAAAACTATTTCATGGATATTTCGTGAAAAGGTAAAATAATATGTTTTTACTGTCATTTTAGTCTAAAGTAGATAGGTTAGGAATTTTTACAAAAATGAATTCTCCCAGCAGATTATTCTTATTCCGCCCGGTTACCGTGAGCGGGCGTCCCACAGAAATGGTCATAGATGCTCGTGTCCCACTAATCCCACGAGGACGCAATTGTTTTTCACAAGGAAATCAATTCCATGAAACATATTATTCCTGATATATATGTCACGATAAAATGAATTCATTAAGTTTAAATATTTTACAAAACTGTATTCTCATTTCTCAGTGAACCATTTATTTGGGCATACCTCGTGTCAAAGTCTAACAAGACTAGTGGGATTGTGTAGTTACGATACTATATGTGTATTATGTATATGTACAAATGTACGTTTATGTTCAACTCCCACACATAATCAATAAATTCTTGTATTAATATAAATTGGTGTTAGAATAAAGGCTCGTTCGGTTTTAACTCCGGAATCGGAAACGGAATGGAAACGAATCTAGTTCATATATATACCATTGTTCATGAAAGTTTATAGAATCATTCACTGTGGTTTGAAGGAATTGTAGTAGAGTTTGATTACTTTTGATACTCTACAGGGAAACAAAATGTGGGGAAGTAAGTGCACTTTGCATTAATCCCACGAGGAATGATTCCACAAAATTTCATGAATAAGGTTATACATATGGACTAAATTCATTTCTATTCCATTTTCGTTTCCGTAGTTGGAACCAAACGGACCCTAAGTAATATTTAAAATGTCTCACTTTTGATGCGATAATTTATTATCTTTAGCACATTGTGTTCATTATTATAACTACCGATAAGTTTTTTATTAAATGGTGCTCATTTTATTTTAATGTCCACATATCTTCAAGAATATTTGTTTGTAAAATAATTGTCCATTCAAATACATTTAATTTTTTAATAATAAAAATTAAACATTAACTAACCAAAATTAATATTTATGTTTATGTCTCTTCTTCACCAGCTTAGAGACTGCCCGAAAGTTTCGGACATCTGGGGTCACTTTCTATCCATCGAGCAGGCCACCGATTTTTTCTGGCTGAATTGGCATTTAGGGTCTTTTACACTATAGATTTGAAATTTAGGGTCCTACCAATTACAAATTGAGAAATAAGGCTCCTACTTTACTAGACTAATTCATAAATAGGATAAAAAGTTGACAAAAATGAGTGATGGCTGATGTGAGTGTTGACTGTGACACTTTTGATTGACATTTGGAGGGAATTTGGGGTAAAAAAAACGCAGCCCTTTGCCCTAAAAAAATCCGCTTACCGAAAAATCTGTTTACCCAACTAGTGTCACAATCATACCCAAAAATAAATTTGTCAAAGTACATAAACATATACCCAATAAATCAAATATCCATAAATTGGATAATATTTTATATTTATACCCAATTTAAACATCACTTGATACAAAATCCATACCCAATTTAAATTTGTCATACCCAAACTTTTCAAAACTCGATATTGTACACAAACATCAATATCAAATGACATTTGGTCATTATCCAAAAATTCGCTTGACATTTGATCATTATAACACATTTTGGGTAGCCATAAAGCATATCCACGATAATCACTTTAAATATAACACATTTTGGGTAACTATAAAACATATTCAACATTGTAACACATTTTGGGTAAGTGTTTTGTAAGATATTGATATGTTTGGGTAAGTGGTTTGTTCGTATGGTTGTCAATGTAGTAGATCGAACATGGTAAGTGCATATCCTAATTTTGAGATCGAAATTTTGGGTAATCAAACATAAATCGTCATATAACACAAAAAAAAAACACACCTAACATACCCAAAAAATAACAACCCAGTTTCGTCATACAATACCCAAAAAATAAATAACACACCTAACATATGAACGATTAAGTGGGAGTCTCCCTCATTTATTTAAAAAACCAAAAAGGATGAACAATAAACATCCCATCAATATTTAAATGTTGTGCAGTACCATCATTTTAATTATGTCCTATTTCCCTAGGTGTAGGCCTAATTTTTATTGTTTTCTCTAGAGGCCCATTTTACAAAAGTAATATATAAAGAGCCTCATTTCCCTAATTTATTCATTTTTTCTCAGCCAATATTCACAGTTGGTTGCTTTCGAACCTAATCAAATCCGATCTCATTACCACAGACTTACCGTGGAATACATATTTTGCTGTTACAGTTTGGTGGTGTTGGAGGTGGCGCAACGATGTTGTCTTCCGTCACGTCTCTCACCCTCCTAACCGGACTTCGATCATCGCATCATACACTAAGAGCGTCTCTAGTGCACACGAAAAGAGAAACTCTGTTTTGCCTAAAAATTCGGTTATTGCCTCACTCATTTCTTGGGAGCTCTGTTGGGGGGCTGGGTCCCTATGGCGGAATTATGGGGCCTTAATTTGTATGGGTTTGTACCAAGCTTGGGAATTGGGATACTGAAGGCTCACTGTGGAAATCGATTATGTGCTTGTCAACAACCTCGTTTCTCGCAAAGTGTCACCGACCCACCCGCTTTTTAGTTTGGTATCTAGATCCCAAGGCTTCATCAGTATGAGTTGGACTATTCAACTCTGACATACTTTCCAAGAAGCAAATGCAGCAGTTGATCATTTGGCTAACTTAGGCGCTTCTTAGTTCCTACCCATTAGGGTATTTTTTTTTTTTATTTGTAACATGCCGAGTTCTCTCGTTTTTATTGTAAAGAATGACCCGCGCGGAGTAGCGACCCGCCGGCCTGTCAAATGTTAGCACTCCTTTCTTTTTAATAAAACGTACGGGTCGGACCTAGTTCCTTCCTCGGATTCATTACCAAAAAAAATATTGCCAAAGCACACAGTCATGTGACAAGGTCACATGCGTGCGATAATACACATAAGAGTCATATGCGGACAAGTGGAGAAATCTATAACATTGATTTAATTAGATCAAACATTTTTTAAAAGATATTGTTCATTGCCGGACTGACTCGCGGGCCAAGGCATTAACCCTTACTCACTTCATGATAAAACTGACCCACATGCCAAATTGGTTATCCATACTTTCATTTTCTTTAAACGTTTAAAGATAATATTAGATTAGTTTATCTTTTATCTCTTTACTTATTATTTTCCAATTTTGCTTTGCTTTTTTTTATATATAAGCGTAAAGATTTTTTTTTTATACATAAGCGTAAAGAAAGGGGAACGAACTCTAAAGAGCGGTCACTCAAAGCATCCAAACGGATGGGGTATTCAACATCTTTCGGTAGCACCTCGTCACTAGCCACTGACGTGAAACCACGCAACACAAGTCAGTCTACCACGGGGTTGAAATCCCATAAAAGTGGTGAGCACAACTTCATCAAACCGAAGATCAAGGAGGAGACGTGCGAGAAGATCATAATGAAGACAAAGAGAAGAAGGGTGAAGCTGAAGGAGGACAAAAGCAAGAAAATGTAAAACATTCTTTCAAAGATGAAGCAGGTAATCAGCAAGCCAAACACTATCAGAATTTTGCTTACTTTGTAGTATGAAGATCGATAAATTAAAAATTATACGTAAAGAGATAAAAAAAAATAAAAATATTATAATAGTTTCTATTACACAAACTGGACATACGGTTCAAACATTTAATTTCATGCTTACGTTTTTGTAGCCTAGGGTACGGTCCATATAAAAACATAGGTTAATAATGCCTTATCATGAATATTTTAATAGGATTTGGATCATAATGATTTCTTCGTGCGTTATACGGTGTTAAAAACATAATAAAGATTTTTTTTATCAATAATTGCATATATTATATATATCATAAAAATATATGTAATACCTATAATAAAATTTCAAAATTATATAAAGTCAACAATTTTTTTTTAAAAAAAAGTAGAGATATGTAGGATTGGGCCACCGGGATGACATGGGTTTTTGATATTCAACCATTTTTTTATTTTTTTACATCGTAATGTCAAATACAATATCCAATAAACATTAACTCTCCCAAGAAAAATGAGGTGATTAAGCCATAACTTGTTGCAGTTAATGTCTTGACGTTGATCTAATTGGGACCTCTCAATGACTGTAAGAGGTTATCTCTTATAAATATCTCCAATCTTTGGTCAATGTATAGCATCTAGTATATGGCGGTTCAATGAATTTCGAAGGTACTGTGTCAATAATTTTTTTTAATTAATTTTAAAATAATGTTTTATTAAAAAAAAAAAGACTGGAAAAATTTTGTTAAATAAAAAATATATGAAAGAATGACAATAAAAGGCAAAACAAGATTTTTTTTAACTTTAAATAGTTTTTTGAAAAAAAATTACACAAAACAAGGAAACAAATTTATAAAACATGTATGAAAAAAGAACATAGTAGAAAGGGATTTCAACTGTTAACTTTTTTTTAACAAAAAATCCATAAATGAATGACGAAAAAAAGATAATAGTAAAACAAGACTGTTATAAACGAATAAAATTAAACAAAAGAGAAAACGAAATATTACAAAACATATAAGAAATTTTTTAAAAAAAATATGTAGAAAGGAGGATTTGAACTCTTGACTAAAAATACCAAATATTGTGTTCAAACCATTATGACAAACACACATTTCTATCTTAAACTAACTAAAAGTAAATATAATGGGCTCCAAAAAATTGGGGACACTGTGTTGTTGGGCTGAATGATACCCTTTGTTGGACGGACCTGATCTAGTCTTTATAATTATTCCATTATATTAACTCAAAATGATTTTATTTATAATTCAATATATTACATGGTCGGATTTCTTAAAGCACATATATCAATTTCAACAAAGCATTTCCTTTTTTAAAAAAAACATGGGAATATTCTCAATAGGTTATATTACAATACTTAAAAGTTAAAAGACTAATGCTTAATCGGGTGTTTTTCTTCTTCCTATTGCTATATAACAATATTTTTTTGGTAGTGTTACCTAGTAATGTTAAGGAATAATGGTATAGTCATATTCAGTTTGATTACTACTTAATTTTTTTTTTTTTTTGTAATAAAATTCATTTAGTGTCCGTTTGGTTGGAGCGGTGGAATGGAAACGGAATGGAATTGGATAAGGGTTAGGAATGAAAATGGAAATGATGGGATTAATTTCCTGTGATAAAAGACATTTAATCAAACGTATTTTTTGATTGATTCGAAATTATTCCGTTACCGGGAATGATTTCTATAGCTTCCAAACGGCCCTTAGAACGCGAAAAACAATCCGACAGACAATTATAATTTTTGAAAAATTATTCCCTTTGTGATGAGATGAATGAAGCTGCGTGTCGAAGGCTCAAAGAGCACTTCACAAAAGAAGGGAGCAAAAGTCAAACTTGGGGTTTGACTTTTGAATTCTTTGTTGACTTTTCTCAGTCCAACGGCTACAAGCCTACAAACAAGAGTTTTCAACTGTTTACTTGGAGGACAATTCTTACTTTTTGATCGAATTACTTTTGTAAATAAATTTTGTGATTTCAATTAGCACGAGACTTGTGGAAAAGCGCACAAAATGGCACTAAATCCGATAATCTCGGATCCGACTGAACCGGTTGTATCTCAGGTTTGGTCTCATCTGGGTCAAGCTTCAACCTTTATATATTTAGCAATAATATATGTTGAGTATATTTTTATGACAGACTATAATCAAGAATTAAAATAAAATAAATTCTAATATTTGTATTTGGAATAATGTTGAAGTGAAGAAAATTTTAAAATATATTGATTTTAATCGAGTCGTTGGACGATATATTATATGATATTTGATGTTATATGTGTATGTTTATAATGTGAATATAAGGTTTTTTTAATATATGTTTAGAAAAAATGAACACCAACTAATGAATTAAAATATAGGCATGAACCAAAACGTCAACTTAAATAACTAGATATATAGTTTTTTTATAAAATATATTTTGTTTTATTGAACCAGTTATATTATTTCGGGTACTTTTGGGTGACATATCACTTTAACTGAAATGTCCGTATTATAGTCAATTATTTAATTTAATTGTATTTTGTAAAAAAATATATTTTTTTCCTACAAAATTATTGAAATATAATTCAAATTAATTAATCGGTAATTTTTTTATATATAATATTATTATGGGTTAATTTTGTAACTAGGCTATTTTTATATTTTACTCTAGTAAATAAGCCCCTAACATAAATCTATTAACTAAATATACCCAAAATTTTGTTTTACTATTAGTAGGGTTTTATTCCCCTTTCTCTCAGCCGCTGCAGTCGTCTCTCATTCTCTCTCTCTCTCCGGTTTCTTCCCCTTTCTCTCTTTTGATTGACGCTGGCTTTGATCCCGGTTGTTCAACTCGTTCTAGGTGTCGGGTAGACCCGGGAGGCACCGGTAGATATAGTTAGCGAAGTTATCCCAGTCGGCCTTCTACTATGACATCAAAAGCTTACCCTGGTGAATGGTGTGAACTGAAGTGTGGGCGTTTCTCCGGTATTCTGAGAGAGCTGTGATGTTGATGAATCTGACATGTACTCTCTTCATGGAACTGAGGTGTGGGCGTTTCTTCCCTTCCTCTCGTCGATTGGAGGCAAGCAAAGCAACAACGGTCTCTCCTTCATATCTGCACGCAGCGGCAACGATCTCTTGATACCAATCTAGATCTAGATATTCAAGCGGCTAGCATTCATAGATCTATATCTCCTAGCTTCTCTGGATGCAGATGTGAAGAACAAATGGAGAGCAGTTCTTGGGGGAGGAAGTTGATTGAGAAGGTATGGAGAAGGCATGTTTGGTGGTTTTGGTGTTGGATTTGGCTGTTTGTTTGATTTTGTTCGGCGATGGTCTGCCATGGATTCAAGTACATTGGCTGATAAATATCGGTTTGATGTTGTACTAGTAAAAGGCTAAAAGCTACAAGGCAACCTTAGGATTATCTAGGAAAGTGATATCTGCCATTGTTGTTGAGTTTGAGCTCTGCATATTTTTGGCTCATACCTTCTCTACTACAAGAGCTTTTCTGCTTATACATATCTGAGTTGTTTGTTTGTTTGCGTTTCTTTTCAACTCTGTGTAACTATTTACAACATTGTATTAGATGTGCAAGTTTCTTCAATGAATTTGGGTTCTTCTTGTTTGTGCAATGATGTGAGCAACTATTTCCGGTATCATAATTTCTGGTATCATAATTTCTGGTATCATAATATCATAATTTATGGTACGATAAATTATGGTATGATAATTTCTGGTATGAGAACTTTTGGTATGAAAAAATTCTGGTATGAACTTCTAGTATGAAATTCTGGTATGAAAATTTTCATACCAGAAATTCATTCCAAAAAAAAAAATAATAATATAAAAAAAAGAAAAAATAAAATAAAATAAAATAAAAATTCATGAATTATGAATTAAAATTTCATACCCCGCTATGTTGGGACGAGCCAAGTAGTGCTAGCGGAGTAGCACCTGAGCAGATACAAGATGATATGGCTCGAGTAGCGACGATCAGAGAGCGGATGTTAGCAGCACATAGTCGCCAGAAGTCTTATGCAGATAAGAGGTGCAAACCCCTAGAGTTCAGAGCTGGAGCTCAGGTATGGTTGAGAGTATCCCCGACACGAGACGTCAAACGTTTCGAGTGTCAAGGGGAAGTTGAGTTCCATATACATCGGACCTTTCGAGATTTTGGAGCGAGTTGGAGAGACATCATATAGACTTGCTCTGCACCGAGACTTGAGGGTGTTCACCCGGTCTTCCAGGTGTCTTAGTTACGGGAGTACGTGCCAGACCTGAGGCACATTGTTAGTCATGAGGATCTAGTGGTTGAGCCAGACCATACGTTCATAGAGCATCATGTAGTTGTCTTAAGGCGTAATACGAGACGTTTGCGATCAAAGGACATACCGATGATGAAAATTCAGTGGTCGATGCGAGGAGCAGATGAGGCGACTTGGGAGACAGAGGATAGTATCCAGAGGAACTATCCGGAGTTTTATGCTGAGTTGGATGTACCTTAGCGTAGACGTTTGAGTTTCGGTTTTCTTTTGTTGAGTTGTATACACGCTTGTGTGGCGTTGGAGTTAATTACCCCGAGAGGGAATATATGAGTCGAGTTCAGTGCTTCTGTTATGTTTTTGTTGGATCTTGTGGTTCGTTGCAAGTTTCGGGACGAAACTTCTTTTTAGGGGGATTAGATGTAACAAGCGGTTTCTGGCTGTCACCGCCCCCGTGGTGACAGTGGCCGCTCTTGCGGCAAGCATGTGTCTGTCACCGCCCACGCGGTGACAATAGCTGCCCATGCGGCTAGACGTGGTCGTGGCAGGGTCATCCCGCGGGTGCGGCTAACCCCAGATCGCAAGATTTATTTCCTTTTTCGTTTATATCTTGTTTCCTTTATTAAAAGATCCGATCTTCAATCCTTGGGCTGACTTTCCTCATATCTTCTAATCCTAAAACATCTTTCCTCATCCTCCCTACCGCTCTCTATATATTCCCGCTTCTTCTTCCTTTTTCCGTTTCTTGCATACGTTCTTCAATCTCGAGCAAGCTGTAACTTTCTTCCCTGTAAACCCTACCGAACGTGTCTCTCACGTTCATGAGCCGTTGCATGCTTCCATTCCTTCTGTTTCTCTTCCTCTTTTATCCTCCTACTTCTTCTTCTTCTTCTTCACAAGAATCAAGTTTGAGCCTTGATTCTTGATGACCTTTCCGTTGTTGATACGTTGTTGTTCATATGCTCCCTTGGTTTAGATTTGAAGTGTGTGGAACAAAGAATCGAGCTTTGAATCCCTTGTTGTATATTTGTTGTCAAAAGAGTTACGATAGTCGCTTTTGTCAAGCGACCGCCCCCACGCCTACTTAGTGCCGCCCCCGCGGAATTATCCAACGCCGCCCCACAATCCTGTCTGCCGCCCCGCGGTTTGTCTGTAGTAGCTCCCGTATTTGGTGAGCTACTTCCTTTCCTCATTTCCTCATTCCTTCCCTTATGTTATGTTGATGTTATTGACCGTTGGGAAACTGTAAGAAAAGGGTTTGTGACCCTAGCTTGTGGAGATCTCTTAGAGATCATGGAGACTAGAAGTTATAGACTTCTAGCGATCGTTTCATTTCTGATTCGTTATGCCTTGTTTGAGCAGGCATTCCTTCCTTTTCTTCGAGAAACTGAGTTGTAGCTGACCTTTGAGTTTACTTTCGAGTGAGGTAAGTCCCTTGGACTTAGTTGCGTTTTATATATTGGTTTGGTTGTTTTGACTTGTTTGTGTTGTTGTTTATCGTTATAACGGATAACCGGAATAGGATTGACGACCTTATATACCTTAATTGACCCAAGTGTATTATAATCGGGCGGTGACCGCTTGTCCAGTTCAAAATGGGGAAAATGGGAGGTGCTCTTGCGACCAGTCCGCATGTAACGGAGGGATGCATCGCCTCTATTCCTTTGGTGAAAGGGGACAAAGGCGAGATCATTGTGATTGTGACAACATAAGTTGAATTATTAAAGGGATTAACTTAATGAAAGATAATAATTGATTGAGTGTGAGTATGCTATATGTTTATATTACCTTATGTGTGTTTGCACTCTTTCTGTCTTTCTGATATCTACAATGTTAACTAACGGTTTATACCGATGTTGTAGATCTTCCGCAGGTTAGGGATGCTGTTGAGTGATCCGGACGGTGTGGTCAACCGGGGTTCCCGTACATTATAGGACGGGATCGAGTTTTATATTTCTGTTATTGTCTTTCCCTTTTATTTTGAACTCTTGCGAGTCTTTGATGATTTCCTTTGTTGTTCCTTTGATTTTATAACAATTTGGTTTTCATCTATTTGTGTCTTGTTGTAAGATCCGATTTTATTGTTGCTATTATGAGGGTCGGGACCCATTGTGAGTTCCTAGCCCGTAACGCTTCGAGTTCCCAGAACTCGGGGTGTTACATATATAGTTATTTTATAGTTATATATATATATATAAAATAAACCATGTTAATCAAACCGTCAAAATTGACAAATGACCTAATTTGATTTAGATTTTTTTATCATGCATGTTTGAAATTTTTTATTTAAACTTTTAAATGTTATATGAATATTTAAAAACTTTAATGTTTTGCGTTTTAAATACTATATATAAATATATTTTTAGAATAAAGCTTAAAATTTAAGCACAAGTGAATAAATTAATGTGCAAGCGCGATAGAGCTTGTCTCATCTCGTCCCCATCCCAGCCGAGATAAAACCTAGTGAGTTCAATTGAAAATACCCAAAATCCATCCCTACCCTTTCCCATATAAAATAGCTAAGACAGAACCAAGATAATCACAATCCCGTCCCTTATCCACCCCTAATATGAATACTAAAGGAACTTCTCTTTATATCTTGTATACTTACACTCATAATGTTAAACTGTGTCCGTTAAAAAGCAAACTAATACAAGTTCCCCTCGTAAATTATAGAAACATAATAATAACTTAACAGTTACACAAAACTAAGATACATCTAATTATAATAGTGAAAACTATGTTTGACCAATTAGTTAATAAGTTTAAAATTACTACCTTTCTAGTTGGTGGCACAAGGACTTTGAATCAATTTTTAATATCATTGAGCAGTTCATCATATAATATAGATATTCCATAAGAATCCCAAATTTTCTAACCATGTTCACCAATACTATTCAATCTAAATGGCTAAGTAACACATCTCAGTACTGTCTCAACCTTTTTTTTTCCTTCTTCTTTTCGTGTTCTTTGATGAATGGCTAAGTAGGTAAGCAACAACCCTCAATTGTACTCATCCTTTTTCTTTTTCTTTTTTTATAAAGGAAAGCGGTTAAATGCACTAGACGACACGCCGTCTAATAAATCGAAAGGCCGAAAAAATCGACAAACGAACAAACCGTCATGAAAAAGCATAACAAATGGGGGGAGGGGGGGGGGAATACAAAAAAGTACACGAGGAAATCACGGTAGCAAAGAGGTCTTCAAGGGCAAGGGGCAGGAGAACGACCTAGTCACATGAAAGCGGAGAGACAAAGTTCATCATCGAAGAAAGTGCACAGGAAGGAAGCCCTAGGAAACAACTGTGGACACCTCATATTTGGACTCGAACAAAGAGCCATCAAGAATCGATCACAAATCCACGACCCCTCTTAGACGAACAACTCGAGCCGCCACCGAAACTAGATCCAAACACGGAAGACTTCACACACGGAAAACCTCACCCGTACAAGTGTATAAAAATTAGATTTTTTGAAGAAAGAAGAGCGTTTCGCAACGATGATTAGAATAATCCTTTTTCTTCTTTTAGTGTTCTTTGATAAATGCTCCCTTTATTTTTGATAGTAGTTTTCCTCTAACCTATACACGAATATATGTAGTTAAAGAAAATACCTATAAGAAATCTTAAAAATGACAATTTTCAATTATACGTGAGAGAATTTGATGAATAGACACTTTTTTATTTTCATTAGATTTGTGTGCCTCTTCAATTTTTACCACTTTTATAAAATTAAAGTTGAAAGTTAAGGGATTTGATAAGGGGTATATTTACTAAACATATTTATATCACGAGCCTAGTTATTAGAAAAAAGTCTCGAAAATGCTTACTCATCTAATTTGACCATTATCTTTTAATGATTCTAAATAGCTAAAATAATATCATCATAAGATAATACTACTTTAAATGAATAAGTGTTTTAATAAAATTACATACTTAAATATTTTCGTTATAATCATTCTAAGAATATAGATGTTTCTTGAAAAAATTGGTGTAGGGAAGCCTTTTTTGTATCCATGATACAATCCAGGCCCTTCCAATTTTCTCCCTAAAAATAAAACTAAATTAAGTGTCCGTTTGGTTGGAGTGGTGGAATGGAAACGGAATGGAATCGAATAAGGGTTGAGAAAGGAAATGGAATGGATGAGATTACTTTTATGTGTTAAAAACTTCTAACCAAACATAGTTTTTGATTAATTCGGAATCATTCCGTTACCGGGAATGATTCCCGATGCTTCCAAACGAGCCCTAAATTATAAAGAGACTATTAATTGTGGGGACCACTCTATTATCCCCTTAATTAAGGAGGATAAATAACTATTAAAAATTAAAAAGATAAACTAAATTAAAAAGATGAGTGAATATTAATTGTGGGAACCACTCTCATTAAAAAGATTCTTTCTTGATTAATATAACTGTTTTTAATTAAATAAGGAAAATGAGAATGGTCCCCACAAATTCTGTACATAATTTTATGTACATAATTTCGCACGCAAATCATGTACATAATTTCGCACGCAAATCATGTACATAATTTCGCACGCAAATCATGTACATAATTTCGCACGCAAATTATGTACATAAAATTATGTAATTAATTTTAATGCCAACAAATAAGACTCTTTGAAAAAAATAAGCAATATTAATTAAGGGAGAGAATCTTTTTAATGTTAGAACTAATTCCTTAATTGTAGACCACTCTCATTTTCCTTTTTTATTTTAGTAAATTAAGGGAGAGAATCTTTTTAATTTTGAATAATTGTAGGGACCATTCTCATTTTCCTTTTTAATTTTGAAAGTATCTTAAATTATTTTAGATTTTATTTTTTTTCAAAATTACAAGGAACCTAGTTAATACAAATTGAAAAATAAAAGCCTACTTAATTTACATTTATACAATAAAAGTCTACTTACCCCTTTTATTTGTTTCTTCTAGTTTGTAATATGACAATTGCCGCGTTGAGTTTAAGGGGAATTGTTCTTACAATTGAACTCTTAGTAACTTCTACACATACTTAGGGCCCGTTTAGCTATTGTATTCTTATAATTTCCTATAATTTTCATAATATATTAGTGTGAAGTTTAACAAAATTTTATAATTTCCCATAATTTACATCCTTGATAAGTCTCATGAATTCTATAAATCGGGTCAACCAAATGCACCCTTAACCACCAAATATAAATATCAACCATAACAATGCCTCATAATTCAATGTTTCATCAATGTCTTATTCCTAATACCTTGTTCCAGTTCAATTTTAATCAAGTAAGGTGTCATATGAATATAGGGGTGTAATACGAGCCGAACGAGGTCAAGTCTATACTTTATACTAGTTTTAAATGTGTTCACATTTGACTCGTTTAGAAAGTGAACGAACTCGAGTTGAGTTTTTGATGAGCCGATCGTGAACAACTCAGCTAAAATAATGCTCCCACAATGCTATTTTAGCCGAATGATCCAAGCGTTACCCGAACAAGTCAAACCCAAACCTATATTTTATAAGAACTTTAAAATGAGTTCATATTCGGATTGTTTAGAAAATAAACGAGTTCGAAACGAACTTTTAAAGAGGCAAACTGCTTGAATCTATATACATATATTAAAGGAGAAGCGTTTACTTCAACGTGGTTCATCCTAACAAAAAAATATGCCACATGTCATTTTCTTAAAATTTTAGTTTTTTTAAATAATATATATAATTACCATATTTTAATTATCTTATTATAGAACTTATATTTATATACTTACCAAACATATATGTATATATACTATTAGTGTTAAAATATATATATATATATATATACTAATAATAAAGTAGAAGTATTTAATGTCATATATTTTTTTTTTCCGTTCTTTTTGTCAATGCAATTTAAAACGCACTCTCATTTTAAAAAATTAATTAAAAAATTATATAAACTAACTATCTATTATTTATATATATATATATATATATATATATATATATATATATATATATATATATATATATATATATATATATATATATATATATACTAATATCAAAAAAAACCTTATTTACATAAACCATGGTTCCATATATTTTTATTACGGGTCGTTTTAACGTTCAGTTTCATTTAAGACATTTTTTTTATCAAGAACATGTAAACTATCAGTTATTTAAAAATATCCCTTATGTTTTTATTATCTTTTACTTTCTCTTATAATATTATCTTCCAACTCACTTTAATTAATAATTAGATTTGTTTTACAATTTATTAAAGCTAATCCCGCACACGGTGCGGGTATTAGACTAGTATGATTGATATTGGTTGTTTTGCCGAAAAAAGAACTAACCCTAATCTCCAAATCTAAATATCAATGTCATGATCTTCTGTTTCGATTGACAGAATATCGATACAATCGTGGTCATACTTTTTCTGTTCTTTCAGTACGTTCGGCCCAAATATGCTCAACTGAGGCCCATAAGATAAGCCCAATACTAAATACATGGCCCAAACTAACGGCCCAAATGTAAACGACTAATACCGAAGTAGCAAGTAAAATGCTGCCCTCTTCGTCGGCCTTCAAATTTCCTCTGCGAAAGAGAGAGGGGATAAGGGATTTGCAGATTGAACCTCTTCGGCATCCTCCCCTTCACCGTCTTTGTAAGCAAATTTTGTATAACCCTTTGCCCTTTCTACTTGCGCATTCTATCTCGTGTTCTTGTGCTTTTTGTCGATTTTTCAGCCCTAGGTTTGTTCATCCATGTTTTCTTAAGACCTCTACTCTTGTTTTTGCCGTGTCAAATTCACTTTAGACTCCGTCTCCAACCTCTATCTTTTGTTCTTATTCATTTCTACAAGTAAATTGTGCTTCATTTTGAAATTTTGCAGGCTATAGTTTCGAAAATGGCGTCCATGATTCGGGAATGGGCTGGCCTTAATCAGTTCCCAGCCGCTACGCAAACCGTGTTGCTCGAGCTACTCGGCAAATTGAAACAAGAGGTACACTTATCTCCGTAGTTTATACAAGTTTTTCCCTTCCTGTGTTGCAGTATTTGTTTTAATTTGTGAAGTCTTGTGTTGCTTCAGAACGTAGATACCCTGACGATTATGGTCATGGGGAAAGGTGGAGTTGGGAAATCTTCTACTGTTAATTCAATTATTGGTGAAAGAGTTGTCGCTGTCAGTGCCTTTCAGGTGAATAATTTTTGTGTATTTGGTTGCATCAAGTAAAAAGTCTCCAGAGATTGTGCTGTTAATAGAAATAATTTTGTTTCAGAAATTTGCAATTGGATATTTTTCCATTCCCAAGGTTACATATCTGGCATCATTTTTTTAGCTGTACTTTGAGCTTCTTAAAATCAATTGCTTCAAGCATATTCCATCATGTAATAAGGGTGGCATCTAGGAATCGGCATGCTGTTGTGGCAATGTTGGTAAGGTATTAACGGGTTAAGTGACATTGTGATGTTATGGAATTCATATTATGTAACTTGGACCTTAGTGTGCATGTCATCAGCTGACCGTAGATGTAATTTATCAGATTAAAGAGGAGGTGTTATGCAATTATACCCCTTCCATCTTATTTGTTGTTGTCTTGGAATTTACTACTATGATTGTTCTCTTGGCTATAGTCTTGTCGGCTAATAATTTTTTTTATATCCATCAGTCTGATGCATCCAGGCCTGTGATTGTTTCGCGTGCAAGGGCAGGTTTTACATTGAATATCATTGATACCCCTGGTCTTGTTGAAGAAGGTTATGTTAATAGCCAAGCAATTGAGATGATTAAGAGGTAAACACTTCCTTCACCAGTTCACCCCTTCCACCTTGTACTTTTCTTTGGATAGCAGTTTTGACATCTGTTTCGGTTGTGTTATTTGAGATTTCTTTGTTGTTTCATTAGGTCGATTTTTATGATGCCATTCTATTGTGGATTCGTACTATTCCCTTTTTTCTTGTTTTTGAATCATCTTGTAAGCATTTTTTGTAAGTTGAATGATATTGCGGGCATAATAGAACAAAGCCAATAATTATTTGTTTAATGTTTTGTCCTGGTTTATTTCTTCCTGGTATAATGTGGAGATCAGAAACCCGTTGATTCTTACAGTAGTGAGCTACTTTCCACAATATTTTGTACTTGAGCATCTTTTAAAGAAGCAAGTTCCATTTAGGTTTACACATGTCAATGGTATTCTGGCAGGATTTCTGTCCTTAAGCCACCTTTTTATGGCCTTACCTTTTCATGTTCTCTTTTTAAACTTGTCTTGTGTGCGTGATATCAATTTTATGTAGGCATAACTCATCAGGGTAAGCAAAACAGCTTAGAAACGAGAAAATAGCAAGAAAAACATGGTATTCATATGATTTGCATTGGATGTGAGACTGATCTTGGATTATGGATTGTGAACATAAATACCACCATTAATCTTCAGGAAAAAAAGTTGTACTCCTAAATGTCACGGGTTGCAATCGATTCAAATGACTAAATCTTGATGGTAATAGTAAAATACTAACTCTCTTGTGCTGTTGAAATGCAGATTTCTTTTGAACAGGACAATAGATGTTCTGTTGTATATCGACCGACTCGATGCATATAGAGTGGATAATTTGGATAAGCAGATTATCAAGGTGATAACTGATAGTTTTGGCAAAAGAATATGGCAAAGAGCTGCTATTGTTTTGACACATGCACAGCTCTCTCCACCCGATGCATTGAGCTATGGAGACTTTTTCATCAAACGGTCTGAGTCCATCTTGAAAGTAGTTAGTGAGAGTGCAGGAATAAAGAGAGCGGATGCTGCGGTAAGTCGTATCTCCATACTGGATCTATCAAATCTTTGTTTACATGCCTATTTTTTCCATGACTCTGAAATAAGTAAATGAAGGAACTTTCTTGTTTTCTGGAACTTCGACGAGGGTGGATCTTTGAGAATTGGTCTATGCGTCCTGCTGGTGAATTTTCTTTATGTAACAATTGTTGAACTTTGATCTTATGATTGGTTTCATCTTACTAATTTTATGCATTCAATTAGTTGTTTGTGGCTGGATGAATTCGCTCCACTATATTTAATCAAGTGACTAATTTAATCTTTTTTTTGTTCAACCACAAGTTGATGATTGTGAATTACGATATCAAGATTTGAGTTTATCTTCTTTTTTCCTCTGGGTGAATTGACTTATATTGATTCAACATCAAATTCATATACAGAAACCTGCTATTCCCGTTGTTCTGGTAGAGAATAGTGGAAGATGCAGCAAGAATGAAGATAATGAGAAGGTTGGTAATTGTGTTTCCCTTCATCTACTGTCACTTTTAGGTCTAAGCATATTTAGAGTTATTTTCAATGAAGCTTACTGATGCATTGTACTCCAGATTCTTCCAAATGGAGTTGTGTGGATACCCAATTTGGTTGGAACAATAGTAGACATTGTTTCTAATGGAAGCAAACCTGTACTTGTTGACCAAAAGTTGGTTGATGGACCAAATCCAAATGAAAGAGGCAAGAAGTGGATACCCTTGATTTTGGCTGCTCAAGTAAGTCAATCTACCATTTCGCCTTGGTTATTTTTTGCCTTAAGGTGCATAAAACACATTTTCCTCCTTTCAAACAAACACATTTTGCTTGGGGATCTTTCTGAGCCTTATTGATGTCAATGTTTTACAAAGCTTTTCCCAGAAATAACTCATTTTAAGCTTATTTTATCCTGTAATGCTCAAAGTCATGATTAACTATAATGAATTCTCTTTTTATTTCCATTGTCTTGGATAGTTTCTCTTTGTCATCAAGGGGATCCAAGGGGCAATCAAGCGAGATATTGCTGCAGAACGTAGACCATATTGGTAGGTTCTTAGTGACTCAGTTCCAGGTCTTGATCATCTGTTGCTTCTGAAGAGCCCGGAAAAAGGATCGCTTTGCTGTCCGGAAAATCACAATGGTCGTTTTGTAATGAGTTTTTGGCACCGGTTAAGTAGTTGTATTTTTAACTATCATCAGAGTTATGTTTAGCGTTTTGACAACGGCGTATTGGTTCTAAGCTTTTTCATCCCTTTTCTTGTTGGCTTGCAAGACTCGTATGCTACATTAACTAGCCAACTGTTTTATATCTCTACTGCCAATTTCTGCATCTACTTCTCATATTCTCTCATTAGTTAGCTGACACTTTCATCAACTGTCACTTGCTAAACGCTTAAAGTCCTGTTTGGTTACAAAAATGAATCCAACCTACTTATGCAGGGTTCTAGACACAATAAAAAAGAACAAATATTTGAATATCAAGGGGTGGTAACACGAGAAACAGATGAAAATCATCACGAGTATCACTTCCATTAAGATAAAAAAGCTAGGGCTAGTTGAGACTTGAATACCTAATGCACTAATATTACATATCTTTGGTGTTGGACTGTTGGATGGTACTTTGCCTTCAAGCATGGGTATGTTATAAATGAAGTTAGTTGGGAACTATATAAAAGTTCATATCAACCTGTTAAGTCCAAGAACTGCTTCCTGCTGTTAGTTGAACATCTCGATCGGTTTCAAGCTTGCTCATCTCCCTGCAGCTCGAGCATTTAGTTGCAGGTTTTAGTAGGCATGTCTGGACTTAAGCGAGACCCGACTGTCATACTTCGCATAGACGGTGAAGATCTTCAGGAGTTCATAAACAGCCCTACTTTCGAAGTAGAGATGATGTCAATATTTTCACAGTCGGAGTTTCCTCGTTCCCCTCTTCGCAATTCCATTGTTACGGCTCTCCATAAACTCGGAGTTGAACATGGCTTGCCCCCTCCTTCCGATTCTTGGGTAATCTTCAAAATCAACTATTTATGCTCGACGTTCATCTTTTGGTTTTGCATTGATATATGATTCCATTTAGGTTATGAGTAACATCTTGGAGCCGGCTCTGCAAACGTTTTCCGACAATGAAAGCGAGGAACCGGTCTCTCAGGATACATTTGTTATGGAGTTCAAGCGAGTAGCAGTGAAAATAGCAGAACATCTCAAGGAGCAGCCTGTTATTGTTGCTCATACTGAAAGCATCTTTGATGGAAGTGGTATTAGGAGGCTGTTGGCGAATAAGTTTGAACTCGACAAGGTATAAATTTGCAGTGTGATTGAGCTAGCTTGTCAAGAACATGTTTTTGATACTAATAAAGCAAATTAATACTTAGGCACTGAACAATGCGTTGGAGACGTTACCTAGAGATAGTCCAGGGAAGATTTCGAAGGAGTATCTTCATATGGCGTTGGTTTCACTGTCTTCTCCGGCGGGGTTGCCTCCTTACGGTGCCGTCCAAGAGGTACGTTTTCTTCTTATTTTTACTTGTTAGATTCCCATCCATAGTTCTTAAAGCTAAGGACTTCTGAATAGGCTGGTGATGTGAGACGAGCTACTCGGACTCGATTTGAAAAAAGTTTGGCTCAACTTCGTTCACTTTCTAAAATTAGCCAAATATGACCACATTTATAAAATCAAAGTGCACGGTTGTGCGTGAAGTGACGGAGACAATAAGTTCCAACATCTAAAGTGGGACTGAGTCCAGTATAAGATCGGTGGACTCCTCCTACTGTCATTTAATTTTTGGATGAAATCCTGTTGGACTTGTGTTGGGTTTGAGCTTAACACACGTGTACGCTTGTATGCACACGACCCCCGCTCTATGGTTCGTCTGTATCGTACTTTGACACGGCATCAGAGCGGACTTATGTGTTCGGCTTGAGCTTAACACACGTGTACACTCATATGCACACGGACCCCCGTTCTATAGTCCGTCTGTATCGGACTTTGACACAGTATCAGAGCGGTTGACCTCTATCCGGCTCTAGTTGCACTGGCGGGGCGATCGTGCACCTAAGAACTACGCTCATACATGTGGCCAAATCGAGCCCGTTGTTTCTCTAGATCGAATGTGTTTTGGTATGGTTTAGCCATTGACAATATGTCATTGTACATAAAATTTATTTTTGTTTGCGTAAACGATTTCTAAATGAATCCGGTTATGCTGATTTTACATCTATGAAGTTACCCTAATATGCAACTAATGCATGGTGTTGATATGATGTAAGGAGCAGATGGACAAAGTGACATACAATGTGTTCAAGATGAAGGCAAATGATGATGGGAAGGTTGTAAAGGAGGATGAGTTCAAGAAGCTTCTGGAAGAGATCCTTGGAAGTATAATGGCTCAATTAGAAGGCAATCCCATAACAGTAAGTTCAAGCTCCGTCGCGCACGAGCCCCTTGCCACCGCTGATTCAGCCTTGTTGCCGACATCCTCCTGATCTGGTTCCATATGACATTGGAGTTAATGAACTTGACGCTTCTTGATGAATAAAAAGTGGTCAAGTTAGCTAGCCTTGCAAAGTACGTACTCATATCTATATGTATCATGTATGTATAAACTCAAATGTAATGACTGCCCGGGCTCTTCTTTGCAACTCACCTAGTGAACGCCACATTGATCAAAGTTAAAATCATAGCTGTGAGAATAGAATGAATTCTATTAGGGTTTCCGTCATCAGACGTCTCATATTAATAACAATAGAGTTTTACATATTTACACTTAGGGCACCCCTATATTTACATTAATTACATAAATTATCATACCCCCGCAGTCGAAACTGGAGGAGGTTGTACAGTAAGACTGAATCTAAAATCAAGAAAAAGCTGTCGGGGAAGACCCTTGGTAAAGATGTCTGCGTACTGAAAAGCCGAAGGTACGTGAAGAACTCTAACGTGACCACGGACAACCTTGTCGCGGCCGAAGTGGATGTCTATCTCAATATGCTTGGTCCGTTGATGATGAACGGGATTACTGGCAAGGTAAGTAGCAGAGATGTTGTCCGTGTATACAATGGAAGCCTTGGTAAGCGGGCATTGTAACTCAAGCAACAAGTTTCGCAACCAGGAACATTCTGACACAACATTGGCAACTCCTCTGTATACTGCCTCTGCACTTGATCTAGATACCACAGACTGTCTTTTGGCAGACCACGATATCAGGGTGTCATTGAAGAATACACAATAACCTGAGGTCGAACGACGTGTATCAGGGCAGCCTGCCCAATCAGCATCAGTGTAGGCAATAAGATCAGACTTCGGGGAAGAGGTGATGGTTATACCTAAAGATGACGTCCCAGAAATGTAACGTATAATGCGCTTGAGAGCTGCGAAATGAGATTCCCTGTGGTCATGCATAAAGAGACACACAACTGCAGAACTGATGTCAGGCGTGGTGAAGGTGAGATACTGCAGTGCTCCAGCTAGACTGCGACGATAAAGTGTCGGATCACTAATAGCAGGGCTGGATGAAGCACTTAACTTGACAGACGTCTCATCCGGGGTAGTACAGGGTTTGCAGTTAGACATCTTTGCTCTTTCAACAATTTCGCGAGCATATTTGTCTTATGACAGGAATAAGCCAGAGGATGTGCGATGAACAGAGATGCCCAAGAAATATGACAAGTGGCCTAAGTCTTTCAGAGCAAATTCCTTACTCAGAAGCTTGATCAAATGCTTGCGTAAGGCGTCGGAAGAAGCCGTAAGGACAATGTCATCGACATACAGAAGTAGATAGGCAATGTCAGATCCTTGATTATAAATAAAAAGGGAGGAGTCACTCTTACTGCTAGTAAACCCAATACGTTGTAAGAAGCCTGCAAACCGTTGAAACCATGCCCGAGGAGCTTGCTTCAGACCATAGAGAGACTTCTGCAGAAGGCAAACATGATTGGGTTTGGAGGGGTCGCGGAAGCCTGGTGGTTGAAACATGTACACCGTTTCATTCAGATGGCCGTGAAGGAAAGCATTTTGAACATCTAACTGATGGATGGACCAAGAGCGGGATATGGCAATGCTGAGAACCATACGGATGGTTGCTGGCTTAACAACAGGACTGAAAGTCTCATCACAGTCAATTCCAACCTGCTGAGAGCAACCGTTAGCAACTAAACGAGCCTTGTATCGCTCCAGGGAACCATCAGACCTATACTTATGCTTAAAAATCCACATGCATCGCACAATGTTAGCATTCGCAGGACGAGGTATCAGGACCCAAATCTTATTCCGCATAAGGGCTCGATATTCATCGAGCATGGCAGCGGTCCAATTCGGGTCTTGAAGGGCTGCATTGTGAGATTTGGGAATTGGGGATAATGGAGCGGTCGTAACGGATAAGTCAAAGATCGGTTTGGGTTTCACAATACCGGATTGACTTCGGATGTGAGGCCGGTCCGGTAAAATTGCGGGTTGAAGGGGGGGCTGGCGTATTTGAGGAAATGCCGCCTGGGTTAATAATTGGTTGTTGGAGGTGTGGGATTTGAGGGGAGTTGGGCTGAGCAGCATCAAGGCGTGTTGGGCTGGTAGGGGGAGAGCAGACCGGAGATGGGCTGGGCCGGACTGGGCTGGGAAGTAGCAGGCCCAGCGTTGGAAGGGTGAAAAGAAGGGCCGGAGTAAGCACCATGCGCACTGCTGGTTGAAGAAGAGGCAGAATTGGGCCGGACTGGGCTGTCGGGAAAGGAATGCTGCGGTGGGCCAGGCCTGACGGATGGGGAAGGCAACTGGGCTTGGACTGACGCAGTGCTAAAATGCTCAAAAAAAAATCGAGAGTTTGGGTCATCATTCGAATGAGTCGATAATTCCGGGGAGACTCGAGGGAGAGTAGAAAACGGAAAATGTTCTCGTCGAAGGTGACATGACGGGAAATGATGATTTTATTTGTGGATCTATCTGTACCCCCGATGATGGGTGGGATATCCAAGAAACATGCACGGCGTGGCACGGTGTTGGAGTTTGTGTGAGATAGTGGCACTTTGATTTGGATAGCATAGACAACCAAAAACTCGGAGATGATTGAGCGAAGGTGTTGTAAGATACAACAATTGAGTGGGTGATTTGTTTTGAATGGAGACCGAGGGAAGAATGTTAAGAAGATAACATGACGTTTCCACAGCGTGAGGCCAAAAGGTGACGGGAATAGAGGCATGGAACAAGAGAGAACGCATCATATTATTGATCGTCCGAATGACACGTTCGGCTTTGCCATTTTGAGGGGACGTGTGAGGACAAGAAAATCGAAAAACGATGCCATGATCAACAAAGAACTTGTGGAAGTTGCTGTTGTTAAATTCACGGCCCATGTCACACTGGAAGCTTTTAATATTTTTCTGAAATTGTGTTTTGACTAGTTGATGAAATTGCACGGAAAGGTCAAAGACTTGAGATTTAAACGTGATTAGGAAGATCCATAAGAAATGTGTGAAATCATCAAGAAAAAGCAAGTAATATTTAAAACCTTCCCTACTTGGGATAGGAGATGTCCAAAGATCACTATGAATGATATCAAAAGGTGCAAAAGAACTAGTTTGTGAGCGCTCAAACGGCAATCTATGATGTTTTCATAATTGACAAGCATGACAAAGAGGAGACAATGTTTGCTTGTGGCACTTGAAAAAAGAAGCATTCCTAAGAAAATCTAAAACATGCGTGCCGGGATGACCAAGACGTGCATGCCAAAGACTGGAGGACTCGACGGACAGGGCTTGATGATGACTGGAAGATGGATGACTGACAGGATAGAGCTCCCCGGAACTATTACACCTCAGACGGATTTTCCTCATTTGTAGATCCTTCACAGAAAAACCAAAAGGGTCAAACTCTACAGAAACATTATTATCAGTTGTAAAACGTCTAACAGAGACTAAGTTTTTGACAATTTTTGGGGCTATGAGGACGTTGGATAAGCGAAGAGGTTGGTTTGTGGTGGGTATGGTGGTTTCTCCAAGACCTGTAGAGGAAATACGCATACCGTTCCCAACAATTATCGAATTTGATAAACCATTATGAGATAAAGACGAGAGAGAACCTGAATTATTCGTCATGTGTGATGTCGCTCCCGTGTCCATATATCAATAATTATCCGTCGGATTGAGAGACATCGTAGCAAAAGAATAGTCCAGCTCAGTGGGTTGAAAGGTGGATGCCAGATGGGCCTGTGCAGAATTCTAGGACGGACTGGGCCCAAGGAGGCCTTGTTGAGGGTAAGGGCAAGGGGGCCGGACTAGGCTGCCAGGGAGTTGGGCCGGATACCAGGCCACAAGAGACGGCCCATTAGGGCTGTGGCTTTGCTGGTGTTGCGCAGAAGACGGCTGCTGGGACTGCGACACGGGAAGCCAGCCGAAAGGTGGACGCCAGACGAACCGTTGCTGGGGCTGCTGATTGCTGGTGTTCCGGCCACGACTCTTGCGACCACGACCACGCCTGCCGGACGATGACTCTGAGGCGGTGCCAGGCGGTGTTCCGGTGGTCGGAGAGGAGCCCGACGAATGAGCCGCTGTTAGGGCAGTGGAGGAGCTCGACGAAGACCGCGACGCCATACGGGTTTCTTCAAGTAACAATTGAGATCGAGCTTTTGTGAAACTCGGGAGCGGATCTGTTTGTTGAATAAAACTCGCAGCAGCATTGTATTCCGCAGGTAAACCCGAAATAAGTTGTAGAACAAGACGGGTTTCAGGAACCGGGGAGCCAACTCCTTTGAGTTGATCTGCCAAAGACTTGAGTTGAAGACAATAAGCTTTAATTGATGCAAAGCTAGATAACTTACAATTGGAAAACTCATGTTCGAGATAAACGGCACGAGTGTTCTTGTTATCTTGAAAAATGTCTTGAACTCGATTCCATGCCTGAAGTGCAGTATTATCAGAGTCAAGAATTTGCAACAGAATGTCTCGAGAGACGGTACTGTAAATCCATTGGAGAACCGCAACGTCGACTTGAAGCCAAAGTGAATCATCAATATCCGTTGGCTTGGGAACCTTCGCATCGATATGATCGAGAACGTTGTGTGCTTTCGCAGTAACGCGAAAAAGTGTTACCCAGGACGCATATGGAGTGTCATGATCAAGGACGAGGGCAATGTTGTTCTTGATGTTGGATATTCCTAATGCAAAATGGAAAGAGGGTTTCCGTTCGGCGGCCATCGAAGAACGTGTATGAAGGGGAACGAAAATAGGGTTTAGAAAAGGAGCGGAAGAGTTTTGAGGAACGATAAGTCTGATACCATGTGAAAATAGAATGAATTCTCCTTAGGGTTTCCGTCATCAGACGGCTCATATTAATAACAATAGAGTTTTACATAATTACACTTAGGGCACCCCTATATTTACATTAATTACATAAACTATCAATACCTACACTTACAAAACGGAGGATGAAACTCATCCACCTTATGTGTTATGCTCGAGCCTAACGTGCACGTGCGTACCCCATGTTATTTTTATGTTATCAGAGCGGTTCGTTCTTGGGTCTTGACTCATGATTTATTGGATTATCGCCCTTAAAACATTGATGGTGGACCGGTATATATGATTGTGCCGGTCGGCCCTAAGACGTGAGTCATAATGTTGCACTTGAGGGTTTGTGAAATCGTCACCACAATGATAGTAAACAAACCCAAAACTAGGGATGTCAATGGGTCGAATATGGGATGGGGAGTACCCTATTCATCTTCATTCTCGTTTAGTATAATGCCCCCCGTCCTCATCCCTGTTCGGTTATTGAAAATTGTCCCCATTTTCATCCCAAGGATATTCGTCCCCATCGGGGAATCCCCGTCCCTGTCTATCCCCCCGCGAAAAATGCACAATGTGAAATTGGTTAGATTTTTCATAATTAAGTTGCTCAAATGTAATAAGCTTGATGTATAAAATTTGCACCATGTGCAGCTGAGGCATATTGTCAGCTACTCAGTTGGCTCAGGTAACTTGCATCACTAAATGTACATTGTAAGTGTTAGATTTTTCATAATTTGATTGTGAAAGATGGACATACTATCCAACTACTCAGTTAGCTTATTAGACAACATATTAACAATATGTGTAGCTGATACATTTCATGCCCTCAATCATAATCTCTAGTATAGGCTATTGACTAAATTATTTCAACACTAAACTAGCATATAAACTTTGACGGTAAAATGGTTAAGTAGGCACCTTTTGCATACTTGTGTACAAAGTAGGTAGTTTTGAGTTATCATTAACAAACTAGGCCCCTTGAGTATTAAAATAAAAGATTTAAAAATAACTAAAATAAAGATCCCATGATCTTCTCTCTCCAATTAAACCATATTTATTTCCAAAGTTAATTATTGAAATTAAAGGAAATAACGGTTTGAAAAAAAATAGCAGCCACGATCATCCATAATTAGAATCTGTTTTTTTACGAGATACGGTTCTCCATTTTCAACGAATTCAGAGGAGGAATGTTTTCGCCATTTTCGGGGAAAAAATTTGTGCGTTTGTGAACTTCTACTGCATTTGTATTTTGGTTTTGGTTGCATCATCATCACACCACTCGTAATTCGGTAAGCCTTATGTGTGCATATATATTTTCTGGATTTTTGAAGCTTTTTATATGCGTCAATGGCGGACGAATCATTCATCTAAAATTAAAGTGTTATATCAGAAACAATTAATGTACATATATGATGAATCACCTTACTTGTAGTGTTTTAACTGTGTAAATGGTAAGCCATATTCTGGATAGACGATGACTGTCTGTAATTAACGGTATCAGGTTGAAGAAAGTAACATTGTGTACACATTCGATGATACATTAATATATGTATGTGTTTGAAACATATAAATAATATGTATATGTGTTACATATATTGTATGACATAATGTGTACACATGTAGTATGTACACATTCGATGATACATTATTAAATTAATATATGTATGACTTATGAATATGTACATAATTTTTGGATAGAGTACTGTACACATTGAGTATGTACGTTAACTATTTTGTTTAATGTAAACATTTGTTTGGTGACTTGTTACATTTTATTTTTATGTGTATATGTATGTGCATTGTAATTTGTGTATGTGATATGTACATGATTGTACAAAATTATGTACATAATATATTATTTTTAGGTGCGAAGTAGGGGGAATAAGAAACGATGAAGGGTCGAAGAAGAAGAAGCCGATGATCTTTGAAGTTTTTGGGTTGATGGGCGGCGAGGGCGAAAGTTGGTTGACGAAAATCATAGGAGACGATATGGATGTGGGAAGAAGACGCTTTGTTCTGAATTATTGGGATCTAGTTTCCGTTGATATGATTTGGAAAAGATTCTGCAAATCTCTATATACAGTTTCCATTTTTCCTTAATAAGTTTTTTGAATTAAGACAGTTTTCAATTAATGAGATTATGTTAACTGTCATAACTTCTTCCTATAATTCAACCTTTTGTTTTTAATTTATCTTTATTTTTATATTAAAATTAGCTAGGGGCCTAGTTAGTATCCAATAAACAAAAACTGTCCTAATAGCTAAATTTTCTCAACTTTGCCCAACTAACATAATCTTAAGGAATTCAATAAGATGGACATATATACTTTGTCTAGCTAGACAAACAGATGTTCTCAACCAAAGTATTGAAAAAAATTACAACACTATAAAATCAATAAGCTGGAACTGCAAGTAGGATTGTAGGAATGAGTATCATATTCTTAATTCTATAAGCATAGAAGTTTATATAGTTTGAAGTTTTAGTAATTATCGGCAATTTTGAGTTTCAACACAGTTTCTGAATTAAATTTTAATCAAAATTGAAATTACAATGAAAGTCAAATATAAATACAATTTGTTTATTCGGGTTTTTCCGTCGGGATCCCTTGTCGGATTTCCTGACGGGTTCGGGTTCGGGTCGGGGAGTGGGGCGAATACCCCTATCTTCATCCCCGTCTCAATCCCCAAGCGGAAAATCAATTATTAACCCATAACCGTCTCCATCCCCGATTAAAATCTTAATTCCTATCCCTATGACGGATAATACCCACAAATTTCGGGAAATCCCCAACCTATTTACACCTTTACCAAAACCTAATACACAGGTTGATAATTTTTTTTATTGCCAACTAATTTTACAGTGATTCCACTAAACATATGTTGGTTTCAAACCGAAATTTCAATGAAGTGGATAACAGGACGACCAGCGCAAAATTTTGATTAAAGTTAACCAAAATTTATACAACAATTCAAAAGTTAGACCATAATGTTGTAATCACATTATATATACCAACTAATGAAGATGATGTCACATTCTACAGTCCCTCAACCTGGGTTTGTTTTCTAATCAAATTTAATAAAAATTAAACCAAACTATATCTGGATATATATTTTAATATTGCAATTGGGTTAGAACTCCTGATAGTGGACCTTTAGTATTTGCCAACTTAACCTACCAAAAGGTCCGCCGGCTTGTATACTGCAATAATGTATATACTACAATAAGTTTAGTCATTATGAGATGTGTTGAGATACTTACATCAATTAAAAATCCAGCCCATGCAACGCATGAGGTGTAATAGAAGTACATAATATATGTTGGTTTTATAATTAACAAAACATAATCGCTAACAAAACAACCGATTTACAAGTGTATAACTAACACGCCTATGGATTTTAAATACTACGCGTAATTTTTTTTTGGTAAGAAAGAACTTAAAGCTCCCGCCCAAGGACTTTATTAGAAGAAACGTGAAATTACAAACAGGTAATTCAGGGAAGAGCAACACCCCGCAAATCGTTCATGATTAAAATACGAGTAGAAAGCGGGGGTTCCGAGAAATGGTGAGCCCCAAAGTCAAGGGAGAAAGCGAGGTTAGCAATCGAATCGGCTACCCTATTATCTTCCCGATAGACATGAGAGAAACTGAGGATCCAATCTCTAATGATAAAGCCTTGACATTGAGCAACCAGACTGACAAGAAGGGTGGGCACTGCTCACACCCTTCTCAATAAACTAACAACAAAAAGATATATGTGATTTATCTCCTCGTGAACTAACAACAAAGTAATTTTTTTTGGTAAGAACTAACAACAATGTTATTGAAGGTAAAGTGAAATTCATATAGAGCCGGTTTAGCTGAAAAAGCTCATTGCGAGAGGAGGTGAAGAGTTTTTTTATATTACTGATAAAGTTTTAATGTACTAATAATTTATTTTTTATGTCATGAAAAATAAAATTTTATCTAAAAAAGCTCTTTTTTTGTTTATAATTAATTATGCATTTTTATTAAAATAAAATTAAATAAATGACGATTAACATACAAAAGTATTGATAGAAATAAACTACATAATTTTTTGTCTCTTCTCTACAAGAAACCTCTTTCAGGATCGAAACCATAATACATAAATCAAGATAAAACTATATAAAGTAATGTATAACATACAAAAGTTTTAATGTACTAATAATTTATTTAGCGCATTTTTTTTTTACTAACAACGCACATTTTGTCCTATTTAGTATTTTTATTAAAGTTGTCCGTCACGGACAAATGCCATTTGTCCGTGACGGACGAAGTGAATATTACCACTTACTAGTATGTTATATATTTAAGTATGTCCGTCACGGAGAAAGTGCATCTGTCCGTCACGGACACCTTGTCCGCGACGGACAAATCTTCGTTGTCCGTCACGGAAAACCAGTGGCAGAGCCAAACAAAAATTTAAATTACGGACAAATGTGTGTTATTTAGTATTTTTATTAAAGTTGTCCGTCACGGACAAATGCCATTTGTCCGTGATGGACGAAGTGAATATTACCACTTACTAGTATGTTATATATTTAAGTATGTCCGTACGGAGAAAGTGCATCTGTCCGTCACGGACAACCAGTGGCAGAGCCAAACAAAAATTTAAATTATGCATTTCAAGGGATTCGAACCAATGACCTACTGGTACAACCCTCACTCTTCAACCAATTGAGCATCTACAACATGTTGAACTAATTTACTACTAACATAATTTTACTTCAGCAGGGGGAAAGGCCATTTGTCCGTTACGGACAAAGGCCATTTGTCCGTCACGGACAAATGGGCATTACTTTAGTAAAAACAAATGCGCTGTACATATGATTGATTTTAATCAAAATTATAACGTATAAAAAATTGTTTGGTGATAGGAGGAAATGATTATACATATGATCAAATAATTCTTATAATAATAGTTACTTTTATTTTGAATGGAAATATTCCACGACTAGCTGAGATCGTGCACCTTATTGGTGATCATGCAACAACGTTACAACTCTACGAATCTCTTATTTTAAAGTGATGGACATAAAAAGTATATAGTAAAAGTGGATAAAGTATAGAGGGTAATCCGGTAATGTCATGTTTGATTTTAAGGGCCCGTTTGGTTTTAACTCCAGAATCGAAAACGGAATGGAAACGAATCTAATCCATACGTATCACCCTGTGCATGAAAGTTTTTGGAATCATTCTTTATGGTTTGAAGTAATAAGAGTAGAATTTGATTACTTTTTATACCTATGGGAAACAAAATGTGGGAAAGCAAGTGCATCTTACATGAAACTACAAAGAATGATTCCATAAAATTTCATGAATAAAGATATACATACGGACTAAACTCGTTTCCATTCCGTTTCCGGAGTTAGAACCAAACGGGCCCTAAATGTTTTAATTTTGTTTTAAACGGGTTAATACATTTTAATCGGGCATATGCAAGGGTTTAGGTCCGTCCGGAATTCCACTGTCGAATCCATGAACCGGACTAGACTTTTCCGATGATCGTGACTAGGGGTGTTGGTCATATCTACCCGTTTATCTAGACGGGAGGACCGCCCTTAGTTTGAAATATTAGAAAGTTTAATAGTTTAATTGAGACAAAAATAAAACGTCAAATACTCTGATATACTCGATCTTAATGTTAGAGATCGACGTGTTTGCAAATATATATGTACAAATATTCATAATTATAGATTATATCAATTATTAATTAAGGTATACATTATGAAGGGAGGTTTATACACGTTTTACGCATTTTATCCTCACTATATATTTACACATTTCTTTTGTAGCCTTGCAAGTCAAGAAAACCAAACGACATTCATTTACAATCTCGATCTTTCCTTTGAAGCATGGCGGAGAAGAGTTTCATCGTTGAGGTAGAGCCGAGTTTGCTGGCGGTGGGAGACCATCCATCCAAGGGACCGGTTTACCGCAACGTTCTTGCTAACAACGGTTTTCCTCTTCCTCCTCATCAAATGGAAACTTGCTGGGATATTTTCCGGTCTGATCATCCTCTATTCCTTATATTGCTAAATGATTTTACGATGAAGTAGTTAAACTTTAACCTAACAAGCATATTCACCTACCGGATTATTTTTGGATTTCGGCTATATGTGCACTTGATTTCTTGGCTACACGATTTTTGCATTGTTGACTTGACTTGTATGATTGGTATAAGCGCATGTTAGTCGCGATGATTTCATCATAAAACCATTGAAAATACTTATTGTTGACTTTATAATCGATGTGACATCATCTGTACACGTTGATTTCAAGTATTGATAAGAGTCTTATTTATCAGCATGTCCGTGGAAAAATATCCCGAGAATCCTATGCTCGGGCAACGAGAGATCGTGGATGGAAAGGTAGAACTCTTTTGAACATTGAAGTCATTTGCACAATGATACTCATAATGAACTTGGTGACGATTCTTTGGAATGCAGGCTGGTAAATACGTGTGGCGTAGCTACAAGGAGGTGTATGATATTGTACTGAAGTTGGGGAATTCACTACGTAGTTGTGGCGTTGAAAAGGTGACTTTCAGTTTGTCATTGTTGCTCATGACAACATGAGAAACATTTTTTTAAGAGATGAATCTAAATTATTGTAGAGAAGAAGTTTGATTGCATGCCTTATAAGCTATAAATGAATTTGTTTACAAAAACAAGAAGCTCACAAGACTAGTATACATCATTTTTAAGTTGAACATAACCTAGATTTATATCAATCAAATGATTAACCCTTATTGTTGAGATATGTATGCACGTCAATTACACAAAGAGATCAATCTTAGGGCCCGGTTGGTTCCAATTTTGAAAACGGAAACGAAATGGAAACGAATTTAGTTCATATGTATACTAATATTCATGAAATTTTATGGAATGATTCCTTGTGATTTTAAGTAATTGTAGTAAAATTTGATTAGTGTTGATACCCTATAGGGAAACAAAATTGGATAAACGACTACATTTTACATGCAACCACAAAAAATGATTCCCAAAAACATTCATATATGGACTACATTCATTTCCATTCCATTTCCGTTTCCGCACTTTTGGCCAAACGGGGGGTTAGTGTATAATTTGGAATCGTTGGATGGTCGAACTTCTCTTATAATCAACTCTTAGGTACTTATATGCGTTTGAGACTTCTAAAGCATGTACGTTCGTATGCATACGGGCCTGATATTAGTCCGTCCGGCTTTAGTAGTTGTCGTATGGCAAGGAATGCTGAAAGTATTTTGTGATATGAAAGTGGTGTGGAGGATTAATTAAATGTTCTTATATCAATAATAAAGAGATAACAAACCTAGTATATAAGGTTGATGAACTACTTCTCTTATTCCAGTTGTTTTTAGGATGAAATCTCACTCTTATGTTTCGGACGTGTGGTCTTACTGTGAATTGATTTTAAGATGAAAGCAAATGTCGAATGTTATCGAATCGGTTCACCATATCTCATTTTTACCTTTCCATTTTCGTTCCTAGGTCTTAACTCTTTAACAAAACAATAATCAAGATATATTCCATATTAGGCTACAATTTCATAACTAGACTATATTTTTATTCTTCGTATGATTTGTTTGTTTCATCTTGTATTGTGAAACATAAATTTTGATTTATAGGGTGCACGTTGTGGCATCTATGGAGCAAATTGTCCAGAGTGGATAATGAGCATGGAGGTGAAGATCGATCTTCATATTAATTTACTACTACTGACATATTCTCTCCTCAAATACCTCATGTCTCAGCTTTATAGAATACTTTCCTTTATGTACTGAATCTTTGCAGGCCTGCAATGCTCATGGGATCTCATGTGTTCCTTTCTATGATACTCTTGGTACGTCTTGTTACATTACAACGAGTAAATCTTGATTAATATAGGCATTATGAATTTCTAATCGTTATTGTTTCTTAGGTGCTGGTGCGGTGGAGTTCATCATATTGCATGCAGAAGTTTCAGTTGCATTTGTAGAAGAGAATAAGATATCTGAGGTAATTTCCTTGAATGCAGCTTCAACTTTGAACCAAACGTAAATAAAGTACTTAGTGCTCGCTTGGTTGGAACAGTGTAATGAAAACGGATTGGAATCGGATAGGATAAGAAAAAGAAATAAAATGATGCTTTCATGTGTTAAAAGACTTCTAAACAAACATAGTTTTTGATTGATTCGGAATCATTATGTTACAGGGAATGATTTTTGCCCTTAAACTTTTCTTTATGTTTTTTCAACGTTGTGTATGCAGCTTCTGAAAACATTGCCCAAAACAGCTCACTACTTGAAAAGTAAGCCGAAATTCCGAAACTAATATCATTTTTCAGATCTTATACCACATTTCTGAAACAAATTGTGCATAAACATGGCAGCTCTTATAAGCTTTGGAGAAATTACACTTGAACAGAAGCAAGAAGTAAGCAAATATGGTGCCACAATATATGCTTGGAACGAATTTTTGGAGCTGGTAAGATTTTCTGATATCATTTCCACAACTGTGTCAGCTGAACTTCATCTGTTCTTATAACATTCACCATTTTTGCAAATAACAATGTTGATTCAGGGAGAAGGAAAGGAGTATGAGCTCCCAGTGAAGGGCAAAGCTGATATATGCACAATCATGTACACCAGCGGCACAACCGGTGATCCTAAAGGTGTACTTCTATCCAACGAGAACATCGTGACTCTCATAGCTGGGTTGAACTCCTATCTTGATAGCGTAAACGCAACGGTAATCCGTATTCTGTTAGGACACGTGCTTCATTGTACTGAATTATGTAGTAATTAGTATTTGTCATTGATCTGTGCAGTTCACTTTTGAGGATGTATACATGTCATACCTCCCTCTAGCACACATATTTGACCGTATGGTCGAGGAATGTATTATTTCTCATGGAGGACAAATTGGATTCTGGCGACGAGTAAGATGTCTTTATCTCTATTCTCTTCACTTACGTGATTCTTTCAAAGAAACTGTTCACATGACACACTATCATTATCGATCAATGTTGATTTCAGGATGTTAGGTTACTAGTTGAGGATATGATGGTGTTGAAGCCAACAATTCTTTGTGCAGTCCCTCGTGTGCTAGAAAGAATCTATGCAGGTAAGTTATGAAATGTGCTATGTATTATAGCAGAAATATGTTGTCGAACCAATATAAATGAACATTTACCAAAGTATCGGGTCAAATATTAAGTGGGGTTTATCGTACTTCCGAGCGCATATACGTGTTCGGTTCGGGTTCGGCTCGTCAAAAGCTCGGCTCAGACTCGGCTAGTTCGGGTAAAGCTCGGCTCGTTCGTCTAAAATATGTGCATTATTTTAGACGAATTACTCGGGTTCGACTCGTCAAAAGTTTGGCTAGACTCGTTTATAAACGAGCCGAGCTTGAACATGCTAAGGCTCGGCTCGTTCGGCTCGTATAACACTCCTAGCTAGTTGCAAGGAGTATGGCCTTATATCGATGTGAAAATTTTCAAGATTCAAGTTAAAGATTTGAGACGAGAAAATTTCAAGATTCAAGTAAAAGATTTGAGACAAGATCTTACGTTCTATCATCTTCAAATTTTCTGCAGGCATGAACGCCAAGGTTAATGCCGGTAGCAAGTGGAAGAGGGCAATTTTCAATGCTGTTTACAACTAGTAAGTTAGATTGTGCTTCTAATTCATGTTTTTTGTGAACCAATTTACATTAACATGTATGTAATGCTTTGCAGCAAACTTGAACGCATGAAGAATGGTATTAAGCATGAAGAAGCATCTCCATTGTTAGACAAGCTTGTTTTTAGCAAGGTCTAGAAGAAATTCTTGTTTTTTTCTGTCTCATTTAGTTTCTCAGACATAAATGTTATTGTGTTATTTTTCTTGGGTTAGTTTAAGGAGATCCTTGGAGGAAGAACAAGGCTTATGATTTCAGGAGGAGCCCCTCTTGCTACCCATATAGAGACTTTTCTTCGTGTGGTAACATGCTGTCATGTTGTGCAAGGATATGGTACTTCTTTTCTTTCTCATTTGTTCAAAATGCATAAAGTTAATGATTTTTTTTTAATTTCTTGTTCTCTACATATATATGAACTGCAGGCCTGACTGAAACCTGCGCAGCAACATTCATCGCAGTCCCGAATGAACTCGACATGTTGGGAACAGTAGGTCCTCCAGTGCCTAACGTTGATGTTCGCCTCGAATCAGTTCCCGACATGGATTACGATGCCCTTGCTAGCAAGCCAAGTGGAGAAATCTGTCTTAGAGGAAAAACTATCTTTCAAGGTTATCACAAGCGTCAAGACTTGACCAATGAAGTCCTCATTGATGGATGGTTTCATACAGGTTAAGTTACTTTACAGTCACGTACGTATACTAATGGCATGTTTGGCATCTGTATATGGATATCAATGGGTATGAGATTATATCCGAAGTTAGATTTTAATACGTGAATGACAACACAAGGAAAGAAAAAAGTTTTATGAAGAAAGAGTTTAGCGTAGAAAGAATGAAAACGTAATCACAAATATAAGATAGGTGATACATTTATGTTGATTATATATAAAAAAAAGAAAAAGTTCATTAGAATTAGGGGTTAACTAGGTCTAAAATCGAACCGAACCGCAATAGATCGAATCGAACCTAAAATCAATTTTCCTGAAACCTTGGACCGACAACCGAACCTATAAAACTAGGTTCAGTTTCGGTTTGGACCTAAAACTGAAAATATGAAATATTAGAACCTAAAACCGAACCTATTAATTAGGGTCGGTTTCGGTTTGATATAAGTTTTGGACCTTAAAGCTAATTGATTATATGAACCAACCATTTTTTTAATAATAATTCTGTTTTTTTGGTTTTTAACCGAAATTGAACTAAAACCTAACTTTAAAAAATGCTAACTTAAGAACAAACCTAGATTGTCGATCGGTGAAATTACTCGGTTCGGTAGACTGAAACTAACTTGTCCAACCCTAATTAGGATTATATTTATATCTGATATCCAAACATGAATATGAATATCAAAGAGGCCTAAGCCAATATTATCTTGTAAATACGTTTTCTCTAAACCCGTGTGAATGAATATATGCAGGTGATATCGGCGAGTGGCAACCAAATGGAAGTCTTAGAGTTATTAACAGGAAGAAGAACATATTTAAGCTCTCACAAGGAGAATATGTAGTAGTTGAAAACTTGGAGAATATATATGTCAACTGCTCAGCTGTTGATTCAGTATGTTTTGAATGTCAAATTTCTCTCATTCCCATTTTTATATCAGTAAATTGTCTTCCAATTCACCACATTTTTGAACCTCAGATATGGGTTTATGGAAGCAGCTTCAAATCATTCCTAGTTGCAGTTGTAAAGCCCAACAAGCAAGCACTCGAACAATGGGCTCAAGAAAATGGAGTCGACGGGGACTTTAGATCTCTTTGTGATAACACAAGAGCAAAGGAGTTCATCGTTCAAGAACTCGCCAAGATTGCAAAAGAAAATAAGGTTTTCTTCTTCTTCCTGCTTCTCTTGATTCAGTAAAATGTTTATAGAAATATCTAACCCTAATTTTACTTTGTATGCAGCTGATAGGGTTCGAGTTCATCAAAGCTGTGTATCTTGACTATGATCCATTCAGCATTGAGCGCGGTCTTCTCACTCCAAAATACGGATTCAAAAGACCTGGGATGCTCAAATACTATCAGAAAGCCATTGATGAAATGTATGAAGCTGCCAGCAAGTTCTAGGCTATGCTGCACAACGGTCCTTCTTTTGCCCGTTTCTTTTTGTTTTTGAGTTCGTTGAGCATAATTTAACAGTTATTGCATCAAATTGTAACATTCATTGTATTTGTAACTTTTATATTAGGACTATTTTATTAAATTAATTGATGTTTTGATCATGTTGATGGTGTTCTACATATGCACGTGGACTGGATTGTGAAATTTGTTGAGGAAAAAAATCTTTACTTTACAGAAATCTGTTCATCATAGTCATAGATGGCTAGTTCTGAGAACTCGTAATCTCAAATCATCACCCACATCGGAATAAAAAAAATACTTCAACCAATCTACTTTAAAATAGCCTCATATATCAAGAATTTCGTTTCTTTAACCACAATTGTTTTTGGAAACAATATTTAAGAGGTGTCTACGTTACCATGGAAACAAAATTAACTTTTTCGTCCCCTATTTTCCATTTTCGATAAGCCTAATAAAGAAAAAAAACACCAAGTCCTCCATCGATCATTAGTACAATATCGTTAGAAACAATTTTCGGTTAGCAACTTGTTATCTAACCCTCTCTTAACAATGTCCCCCGCCGCATACAAAGCCCACAAACAATCACTCCCGACAACATATATCAACCTCTATGAACAATCTTCTCCCTACAAATCATCTCTCTTGTCCATCAAGTTATACACATTTATTCATTAAGATAACCGTGTTCTACAATCTCGTCTTTTGAGATTTGGTGGAGTTTTTTTTTTCTGGCGGTTTCGTGCGTTTGTCGAGTAGATTTGTGATCAGTGACGGATCTAAGGGGGTATCGGGATACCGTGTTCCGGCTTGCGACGTCGTTTTACCTTATGAAAGAAAAAAAAAAAAAAAAAAAATTCCTCCTTAAAACAAATTATGTTAAAAAAAAAAAAAAAAAACTAGCCAGTAAATTTAGCCAAACCCTAATTCGATTTGCACGCTTCCTAGATGAGGTGAATCATCAATATACAGCTAGGATAGTATTGATATAGCTCACAGTAATCCTATCTCAGTATATAAGGTTTTACTTTGCGTTCATTTGGACGCTTCCTCGCTCCGTTCGGCGTTTTCCAGTCCCGCTGAGGTGAGTCATCTAAAACCCTAATTCGATTTCGGTCAAATTTTCTGCCTTTTGTTTTTCCTGTGTGCTTCGTTTTGGTACTTTCCTCTTCTTATTCAACTCTGAAATTGCTCACGGTGGTATTATGAAGAATTTGCATTGAAATTACTTGGCATTATGCTATTTTTAGGATGGAGTAAGCGGAGAGTGTTTGATTGAGTGAAAAGTGAGTTTTTTAGTTGCAATCGAACATCTCGCTCATGATTCGACTTGATTTTAACAATTTTCTCATGGTAAATGCTATGAAGGTCAATCCAAGTGAGTAATTTATGGCGCCAGTGAAATGGAGTGATCTTCCAGACGGCATCTTAGACCTCATAGCAAACAAACTGGGGAACTCTGATACTGATGTCCTTCGTCTTCGATCTGTTTGCTCCCCATGGCGATCTTGTCTCTCCCCGCCTCCTCGGAAGCCACTGTCTTTCCCTGTAAAAGTTCCTGCAGTTCACAACGAATTGTTTTGCTGTAATCAAAATAAGGGCTGCAACGAGGCAAGAGATGGCTATTATAATCTCCATGAGAATACTCTCTATCGTCTTTCATCCCCACACGATCCTTCAAATGGCTGGTTGTTCAAAGCTTCAGAGACCAATCCTAATACTTTCTCCCTGCTTATCCCATTCGGCAGTAGCCAGATGACACATTACCTTCCCATGACCATTCCCAAGCACTTAAATCTTCTTGATTATCAGATTTCTGAAATTTCCAAGTCCTATAGGCTAAAGGGTGTCAATTGTGATGGCTTCCCCAAAAATATAGTGGTAACTGCTATTGTCAAGAAGGTCACACCTCTCTTTAATTATGTGGTGGATTGCGATTTTGTAGCTTTAGCTTTGGCAGGAGATGATCTGAGCTATTGCAAGATTGGGGATGAGAAGTTTACTCGTATTGATACCAAAGGTCGTAAAATTCACGACGTGACTTTCTACAACGGTAGATGCTTTGCCATTGATAGTAAAGGAGTGCTTCTTTTTCTTGATTCCAAATTGCAATTGTTTGTAGCTTCTTCATCTCCTAGTAATTTCTGCAAAGGGCAATATCATTATCTGGTGAATTGTGACAAGGATTTGTACATGGCATCAAAGACGTATGGTGAAGGACGCAAGTTCTTTCGTCAGTATACTAAGCGATTTGAGCTGGAAATTGGCTTTGCAGTGATGCTGAATAAATTCAACAAGTGCAGTGGTAGTTGGGATTGTATTGAAGATCTGGAGGATAAGGTCTTCCTATTGAGTGATGACGGATCGGTTGGTGTTTCTGCAAAGGATTTCAAAGGGTGTAAAGGAAATTGTGTATATCTCACAGATATCTGGTTCGGAGATGATAATGAGAGTAAAGTGTATGGCTATTCGGCTGTAACCTATCATATGGACAAACATAGAGCAGTGAAAATGGCAGCAGATAAGGATTCCAAGAAATTATATTGGCCTCCTCCTGGTTGGCTTATGGCTAGTGCAAGTTCTTCTGAATCTTCTGATCCATGACTTAAGGTACCTTCTTATTTAGGATTTTTACCATGTTTTGATATGAAAATTTCACAGATATGTGTTTCAGACTTGTTAAGACAATAATACCTGCTTATTTTTAAGATTTTTACCCTAATGGAAATCCCATTGCAGTTATACTGAACCATAATATATGTAAATGTAACTTGTTCAAGGCCTGCACATCTGTTAAGCCAAAAATACCTTCATTTTAAGATCTTTACCATGATTTGATATGAAAATTCATCTGAAGTGATACTGATTACTGAACCATAACATATAGCCTGCAGACTTGTTAAGCAAATGATTCCTTCTTATTTAGGTTTTTTTTTACCATGTTTTGATATGGAAATCCTATCTGAAGTTATACCGAACCATAATATATGTAATTGGTTCAAGGCCTGCACATTTGTTAAGCCAAAAATACCTTCTTTTTAAATATCTTTAACATGATTTGATATGGAAATATCATCTGAAGTTATACTGAACCATAACATTTGTAACTGGTTCAAAGCCTAATGGAAATTCCATCTGAAGCTATACTGAACCATAATACATGCAACCGGTTCAAGGCCTGCACACTTGTTAAGCTAATATTACCTTCTTATTTATGATTTTTACGGTGATTTGATATGGAAATTCCACCTGAAGTTATGCTGAACCATAATATATGTAATAATTGTACCTCATTTAAGATTTTTACCATGATTTGATATGGATATTCCATCTGAAGTTCTACTGAACCATGATATTTGTAACTTGTTCAAGCCTTGCAGATTTGTTAAGCAAATAATTAAATATAAGCTTTTGCCTCTTAACATTTTTGGATGTTATGTTTTATAACACTATTGTGCAAATTCAGCAATGATGTAGCTACTTTGAATGCTTTCTCTTGCAGGCTTTTGGACATCCTTGGAATGTCAGTGCGCAGAATGATTCAGCAAGTCGATGATATAGTCTTTCAACCTTCAAACTTGACAGAGGAGAAACTAAATGTGCTATCTTGTTGATGTTTAGCTGTGCAGCCTGTGTTCCAAACTTTTGATGATTAGCGGTGCACAACTTTGAATTATTTTTTGATGTTTCTAATTTTGTGTATGGGATTTCAAATCTAAGTGAACTAAATGAATGTTCTGTTGTTGGGATGGAAATGGATGATCCTTGCTTTGATCTTGCATTTATTTGCTCGGAATGGTATTATTAATAGTAACTTAATTTCATTATATAAATACCTATCATGGGTTATCAATACATTTATATGACACTTATTCATTTTTTTATGGATGGGATGTTATGCGTCCTTGACTTTGACGTGATCGATGAAAGTCAAGAACACGTGATCTAGATCGGGCGAAGTATACGACTTTTCTTTAAGTGCGTGAAATGGTGATAATCGACAAGAACCAGCTGAATTGGGAGTCGGTTGAGAGGTTATGAATGAATGTGTTTAGTGATCGGGGAATCAAACTCGAACGAGAGATCGAGGTTGACCAAAAGAACAACAAGTAACTCGGCGATGACCAAAAGAACAACAAGTAACTCGGCATGAACCCGGGCTAAAGGTACGGGATGTTGACACTTTTCACTAAAGTTTTAGCGAATTGAATTCGTAAAAATGAAACTAGAACGAGTTTCTCTTATATAGAGAGTAGTCAGGTCACTTTAATCGAAAATCATAAAGAAATAATTTGGTCAAATAAGCCTTTTTCTATTTCCTTTTGTAAGTTGAATGTTAAAAAAATCATAATGAAACTAGAACGAATTTTGGACTTGAGTTGAATGTTAAAAAAACTGAGTTATTTTGGCCTTCATGTGATGGTTCGAAGCTTCGGGACGGGTTATTCCCTAGAGACATTGCGAGACCATCTTTGGGGTTGAAGTTGTTGGGAGGGGCTGTGAGTAGAGATAGTGGTTTTATTAAAGAATTGGTTATGAAGAGAGCTGATAAGGCATTGGAGTTGATGCGTCTTCTCCCTCAGCTTAGGAACCCGCAGAGTGAGCTTCTCTTACTTCGTTCGTGTTTGGGTGTAGCGAAGATGTTTTTTGGCCTGAGGACTTGTCAGCCAGAGCATGTGAAGGATGCAGCATCTTGTTTTGACGCGGTACTTCGTGGGTCGATTGAGGATATTGTGGTTTGTGGGGGTCCTTTTTTCGGGGATCTTCAATGGCGGTTGGCTTCCTTGCCTATTCGTCGTGGAGGGCTCGGTTTGTACTCTGCTATGGAGGCGTCTTCTTACGCTTTTGTTGCCTCCAGAGCTCAGTCTTGGGTGCTCCAAGACCATATCTTGCGTGACAGTGGGCTATCCGGTATGGATTCAGATTTTTACAAAGCTTTAGATGACCTGCATGTTGCTATTCCGGAGTTCGACCTTTCCAACTTTACCAGTAAGGACACCGTCCCCCCTAAGCCCCAACATATTTTGGCGGATGCTCTTTTTGGTAAAATTGTTCAGGAGATGGTTGAGAGGTTTGATATGACTAATAGGCAACAAGCAGTTTTCGGATGTCTGCAAGCGCCGCATAGCCAAGATTTTCTTCTTGTGATTCCCATCGATGGACTTGGTCAATGCATGTCCCCTGTGGAGTACCGCTCCATTCTCAAGTACCGACTTATGATTCCGCTTTTTTCAGCTGGTGAGGTTTGCCCCATCCCTAATTGTCGGAGGGTGTTGGATGCTTTTGGGGAGCATGCTGTACATTGTAAGGAACTTCCTGGCTTCAAGTATAGGCATGATCTGGTTCGTGATGTTCTTTGTGATACCTTTAGACGGGCCGGAATTTCTGTAAAGAAAGAAGCACCTGTGAACTTCTTGACTGATCTGCGGGATGGAAGGTCGACATTGCGGCCGGCGGATGTTTTGGTGTTTGGTTGGAGTGGAGGGAAGCATGCATGTATTGATTTGACGGGGGTCTCACCACTTGTGGGATTAGGGAACGGACCTTTTGTTGTGGGTCAGGCAGCTTGTAGAGCGGCATCAGCTAAGGTGGCCAAGCATGGAAGGGCGTGTGTTGAAAACCAACACGTTTTTCTTCCATTTGCTTTTGACACGTTTGGATTTTTTGCACCCGATGCTGTTGATATTCTCAAGAGGGTGCAAAGAGTTATGCATAGTAATATTATGTCCTCTAGATTGGTAGATGTTGTTTTTAAAAGGTTAGGTTTTGCCATTCAAAAAGGGGTAGCGGCGCAACTTGTTGCTCGCTTACCTTCTTCTTCTTCTATGTAAATAGGAATTCCGTATAAATAAGATTAAGGATTTTGTAAGTGCACTCTTTTAATTTTTACCAAATGGTAGTTAAACGTAATTAACCCCACTATTTAAAAAAAATACACATGAATTTGACCAAATTTGTTACTTAAAATGAATTTTGAGTTTTGTTTTGTTTTTTTTTTGTTTTGCCTTTTTTTTATTTTCTTTTTTTAGTTTTTATTTATTTTCTTGTATGAACTTCATACCAGAATTTTCATATCGGAATTCATATCAGAATTTTCATATCGGAATTCATATCAGAATTTTCATAAATGTTGGCAACTACAAAGGAGAGGAATGTTAAGGTATTATTATATTCATGTTTGCTTACGTGTTCTTTATATAATCTCATTCACCAAATACAAGAATCAAGACAACTGCAAACGGTAAAGACAACGCATTGTTCAGCAACACCATGGATACTTCATTAAGAGAATGTTACACAACGTTTAGAACCAGCCTTGAAACAACAGCCTCAGAAGGTATACTATTATTGCCAGGATTAACAAGAAAAGAGGTCTGATCTTCATTCACCCAATCATCGGTAATTTCACCTTCAAATCCATCAACACTATCTTCAACATCTTCATACCTTCATCCACAAAATAAACACAATCTTCTTTTGTGTAAATGTGATGGAACAAGATAAGAAACTCAGGTCCACTCCCTTGCTTACATTTTTCAACTCGGAGCATAATTCTTGTGACTGGGAGCTATAACATGCAAGATCTAGGGTTTCTTCCACGATTAATTTCTCCGACCGAACCAAATCGGGAAAACGACAATAAAAACCGTAAATAGAGAAGCAAATCGAAATTAATATCAGAATAAGAACAGGATCTGCGATTATAATGAGAACAAGATCTACAAGATTGCTTCTGGAGGAGAGAAAAAGATGGGAGGAAAGTGTGAGAAACGAAGGAGGAGGGAGACGAGGACAACACGAGAAGTTAGATCTAGCCGACAGTTCACCGCTCGGTAACCACCACCAGAGAGATACGAAGAAATTTGTAGTGTCGTTGGAGCAGGTTTTTGGATTGGAATTGATGGTGGTGTGAGACTAGGTTTGGGAAAGCATCTAACAATAAAAAAAACAATTGGGGTACATTTACTAAATGCTAAAATATAATGAACCTAGTTGCTAAATGTAAATCTCAAAAACGCCTACTTACCTAATTAGCCGAACCACAAATGAAAATTAATTGTTCAAAATAACTCAAAACGGTACATATCAGTCAACGGTTTGTTGCATTAAAACAAACGATGATGCATTAAACGTCCGTGATATTGGAGACTAAATGTTTACAATATTGGGATTAAAATGTTGATTTTGGTCATAAGTACGGAGCGAAAATCTCGGATTATGTCTTGCACATTCATTCTGGACGCTCCTACTAAATCGTCGTAAAAGGGAGCTTGTGCAAGTGGACATATGATGCGGGAACATTCCTAGACTTGACCTTCTCTAGGAGCTAAGCAAGGAAGTTAGATCTAAGTAGGAGGAAGAACCAAAAGAAATCCCAAGTGATCACATAAACCATGAGGAGAAGAAGAAAAGAGCTGCGTAGAAGAAAGAACCGGACCAAGCAAGAAAGGTTCGTGCATGGCTTAGGAGTGGTGTATGCATGAGATTTGAACCAACTATGCATCACGTGTGAAGAGAAGCGAAAGAAGATTCATATGGTTGAACCGGATCCAATTAAATATTATTTTTCAACCCATAATTAAACATTTGTGTCATGGGTTATTTTAAATTTTGAGTCTTTTTAAGTTAGTTTTCTAACAGAAGTTTATAAGTTTTGGATTGTTTTAGGCCCGATTAGAGATCGACAGTTTTCTAGGGGTGGACATGAGACGGGATGAGGCAGGATTCAGTCCCGTCCCGATCATTTGAAATGAGATGGGATCGGGACAATCCTCATATTTTTTAGATTGAACCCCACGGGTCTTGTATATGGGACGGGACTAGCGGGGTGAAGAAGTTAAAGCCCATATCCTGTCCCACATAGTTTTTGACGGGATGAGTCCGGGACGAAATTTTTAGTTTTAGATGAAATATCGCCGGGATCGGAACGGGACCGGAATTGGTGGGATTTATTCCCACACCTAGGATTTTCTAAATTGGATTTCGAGCATCTCCACGCCTAGGGTTTTCTAGATTGGATTTTGAGAATCTCCGCGCCTATTAAAGTATGCTCTTGAAATTTCGATCACTTTTGAATTTGATTAAACTGTTGCACCCTGTGTGTTGTTTCTTTTCTTCCTATGTGGAGAGTGAGCGAGTGACATCTCGATGCATTAACCAATGCATTGAGAGGTCGGTAGATTCAACACTACACCAAGGGATGACATTGGTCTTTAAGGGATATTAAGTAGTTTGTCGTCAGAATTAGGAACCCTTCATATGTTTTTGTACATTTCCATTCGTAGAACATAAACATTAACAGAGTCCACTTAGATTCAAATTCTCATATACAAAAAATTCTAAAACTTCAATCTCTTATTTCAAATGTGCCAATGTCGGGTGCTTTCAACTTATAAAGTTAGAAACACAGTTACACCAAAAGGTAATTCAAAGATACCCACGCCAATCATCGAAAGTTTGGAGCTTCAAAGACAATTAAACATCAAAGTACACACATTTAACTTATCCTATGCCAAGATTGAAGGTAAAAAACCTGCAAGAAAGCATTCAAAATAGTTACATAATTTGCCGAGTTTGCACAATTATGTTACAAAACATAACATGCATCATATTATGAACATATTTGTTAGAGACAGTTACATATATACTATGGTTCAGTATCAAGTTAAGTTAACTTGAGATGAAATTAAGAAGGTACCTCTATAGTCATGGATCGGAAGAACTTGCAGTAGCCATAAGCCAACTAGGAGGAGGCCAATGCAGTTTCCTGGAATCCTCATCCGTTACCATTTTCACCACTATACGAGTATCTAAATGATAGGACAAAGCCGGAAAGCCATACACTTCACTCTCAATACCATCTCCGAAAAACATATCAGTGGTATATACACAATTTCCTTTGCACCCTTTGAAATCCTTTGCAGAAACACCAACTGATACGTCCTCGCTCAACAGGAAGACCTTATCCTCCAGATCTTCAATACAATCCCATCTACCATTGCACTTGTTGAACTTATTCAACATCACTGCAAAGCCAATTTCCAGCTCAAATCCCTTTATATACTGATGAAAGAACTCGGGTCCTTTACCATAGCTCTTTGACGCCACATACAAATCCGAGTCACATTTCACAAGAAAATGTGTCTGCCCGCCATGGAAATTACTAGGAGATGAAGCAGCTACATACAGTTTCAACTTGGAATCAAGATAAACAAGCACTCCTTTACGATCAATGGCGTAGCATCTCCCGTTGTAGAAAATCACGTCATGGATTTTATGATCTTTGGTATCAATACGAATAAACTTTTCATCCCCAATTTTGTAATAACTCATGATTTCATCATAATCCAAAGCCAAGAACACAATATCGCAATCCACCACATAATTATATAGAGGGAAGATCTTCTTGATAACAGGAAACACCAATATATCTTTGTGAAAACCATCACGATTGACACCCTTTAGCTCATAGGACTTTGAAATCTCAGAAATCTGATAATCAAGGAGATTTAAGTGCTTGGGAATAGTCATGGGAGGGTAGTGCATCTTTGTGTCAGTGGACAATGGAATTAAGAGGGAGAAAGTATTAGGATTTCTTTCTGAAGCTTTGAACAACCAGCCATTTGAAGGATCGTGTGGCGACGAGAGACGATAGAGAGTAATCTGATGGAGATTATAGTAGGCACCTATTGCCTTGGAGTTGGAGCTACCCGGAATGGCCCTAATTTCGGAATCGGGAGGGGTGTGAAGTGGAGGAATCTTAATAGGGAATGATAATGACCTCCGAGGACGTGGGGAGAGACAAGATCGCCATGGGGAGCAAACAGAACGAAGGCGAAGCAGATCAATCTCAGAGTCGATCAGTTTGTTGGCGATGAGGTCTAAGATGTCACCCGGGAGATCGCTCCATTGCACTGGAGCCATAATTTGCTCACTTGGATTGACCTTCACAACATTTACACCGAGAACATGTTATAAGAAGTTAAGAACTGATTATTACTAGCAGTAAAGGCAAACAAAGTCTTTGATTCTTTAGAGTTCACTGAACCTAATTACTTCAACAACCTGAACTCCTCATTACACAATGAGTTCAACTATAACCCGGATCGTTTGGTACCAATCACGTGGAATCATGAATGAGAAATGGTTTGATTCAAACTCCATCATTGGTATCTAAAAATAGGAAGGAGACTCAAGCTCATTCGAGATTTAGATTGCAACTGAAAAAAAATCACTTTCCACTCAATCCAACATTCTCCGCTTATTCCTCCTTCCGGGAATGGTACCAATTACTAAACGCTCCCGGATGGGGGTAAAAAGAGCATAATGCCAAATAATTGCAAATACAACCACGCAAATTCTTCATACTAGCTATCATGAGCAATCGCATAACTCAATAAGGAGACCAAAAAATCAAACCGAAGCACAAGGAGGAAAAAACAGTAGAAAACTCGACCGGAAGCGAATTAGGGTTTTAAATGAAATCATGCTGTAAAACTAAAAGTCAGGGAAGATGACTCACTTCAGCGGGAGGGGAGAACGCCGAATGGAGCGGAGAAGCTTGCAAATGAACGCAAAGTAGAGAATCCCATACATGAAACCCATTATACCGTAATCACATACCAAATACGGATGCTACAAATCTCATGCAATAAATATTATCAGAAAATGCCATAAGTACATATATCCATATCACAAATTTCATGTAATAAATCATACTCGAAAATCACAACAAGCACATCTATGTAAGGAAAATCACAACAAGCACATCTATGTAAGGAAAACATCGTACTAGAAGCCCATACATGAAATTTATCGTTCCAAAAACTCACATGCAATAAATAATAGGAGAAAACCACAACAAACACTAACGGTAAATGAACCATCGTACCATAATCCCATACCAGATACTCACACTAAAAATATCATGTAATAAATCATACTAGAAAACCACAACAAACACATAAATGGTAAAGAAACCCTCATATCAGAATCGCATATATACCATATACTCATACTAGCATGGTCTAGAAGAAATTCTTGTTATTTTTGTCTCATTTAGTTTCTCGTCGTCTTCTAATTAATCGAGGGATAAGTGTTATTGTGTTTTGTCTTGGGTTAGTTTAAGGAGATCCTTGGAGGAAGAACAAGGCTTATGATTTTAGGAGAAGCTCCTCTTGCTAGCCATATAGAGACTTTTCTTCGTGTGGTAGCATGTTGTCATGTTGTGCAAGGATATGGTACTTCTTTTCTTTCTCATTTGTTCACAATACATAAAGTTAGTGCTATTTTTTTTTATTTCTTATGAACTGAGGCCTGACTGAAACCAACGCAACAACATTCATCGCAGTCCCGTATGAACTCGCCATGTTGGGAGCAGTATGCCCTCCAATGCCTAACAATGATGTTCTTCTTGAATCAGTTCCCGACATGGATTACGATGCCCTTGCTAGCAAGCCAAGTGGATAAATCTTTCTTAGAGGAAAAACTATCTTTCAAGGTTATCACAAGCTTCAAAACTTGACTAATGAAGTCCTCATCGATGGATGGTTCCATACAGGTTAAGTGACCTTGCAGGTCAAGATATGAGTATGAAATTGGTATCCGACGTTAGGTTTTAATATATGAATGACAACACAAAGAAGAAATAAGTTTTATGAAGATTTACTCTAAAGAAAGAGTTCCGGGTAGAAAGAATGAAAAAATAAGCATAAATATAAGATACACTACGCCATATTGCAACTCGGGTGACGGAATAAAGCCGTCGCCTCAATACCTTTTCCGTCGCCCAATCAGTCTCGTGACGGACATTCCGTCGCCTAAATTCCGTCACAGCACAACCGTCCCCGTAGTATTCAGGTGACGGAAGTATAAATTTCCGTCGCCTAATCCAGTCTGTAGCGACGAAAGGGATGAGTCGTCGCCTAAGAATTGGAGTGACGGAAGTCATTTAGGCGGCGGTTTCTATCTTCGTCACCTAATTATTAGGCGACGGACTTTGTTTAGGCGACGGAATTTCTCATTTAGGTGGCAGCTTTGGTCGCCGTCGCTCCAATAATTACGCGACGGAAGTTTTTAAATCTTTCCCTCACCTTATTTCGATTGGGTATGAAAAAAAATAGTTAAAACGTTCACTAAACCTGTAAAAAAAATACCCAAAGCTGAAAATACACAACCAACAAAATATGTCAAAACTTAAATCACACAATCAACAAAATTTGTCAAAACCCACACAAAATTCCACACAACCAACTAATTCAAAACCCGCACAAAGTTCCACTACATAGCTGAAGCATACTAATTGCTTATCAATACTCAAATCACACAATCAACAAAATCTGTCAAAACCCGCACAATACTCCACACAACCAACTAATTCAAAACCCGCACAAAATTTCACACAACCAACTAATATCAAAATAGTTCAAGCATACTAATTGCTTGGCATCCACTACATACTACCTCAAGTTTGAGCTTGTTGTTGATCGGCGGTATATCTTTGAAACATGGCCCGCAATGCTTGAACCTCCTCTTCTAATTTCTTGGAATTCTCCTCTATTTTCTTGGCTTTCTCTATGGCTTCAGCGGCTGTCGCCTCGGCCTTTTCAGCTCTCTCTTCGGCATTTCGAAACCTCTCTTCATTGTGTTGAGAAAGATCGGCTTTTCCACGTATCTTTGAAGGCCGCCTCAACTGTCCTCCAAATCCTACAATAAAACAGTGAATGGAAGTTAAAATAAAAACAGTGAAATAATAACCCATAAAAATCACAGCAGCAATCTTACCTCTGATTTCAGTCCCTTTCCGTTCTCCAAAACCGTATACAACCAATTCATGTTGATCATCAAAGGAAAGGGGGGCTGCATTATCCGGGTCATCCTCTCTTCGTTCTTGAATTACTTCTTCAACTTATCCTGAAAACCAATACAGTGAATAAATACAGTGAATAAATGGAACAAAAGTGAGGGCTGCTCTAAATCAGCCCAACCAGTTCAGCCAATTCAGCTAGTTCAGAAACATCAGCCAGTTCAGCCAAAAATAGTGAATAAATGCAGCAGAATGAACAAAAATAGTGAATAAATGCAGCATAATGAACATCAACCAGTTCATCCCAGGTAGTTCAAAAACATAACAGAATGAACAAAAAGTATCTCATCTTGAGAGGGGAACAAGGAGAAAATTGAAATTTGTGGTCACAGTTTTGCAACATGAAATTTGACCCAATTATAGCTTGGAAAAGTATTCAAACTTGCAACATGAAATTTGTATGTCCAGCAGAATTTGACCCAATTATAGCTTGGAAAAGTATCTCATCTTAGACTATTCAAACTTGCAACATAAAATTTGTGGTCACAGTTTTGCATGTGTCCTCTGCTGAAAACAACTCTTCATCAGAAAAACAATCCCAGCAGAATTTACCATTTGCTAGCTTTGTATGTCCAGCAGAATTTGTGGTCACAGTTTTGTATGTCCAGCAGAATTTACCATTTGCTAGCTTACTGTTGCTTTCATTTCAGCTCAAATTGTATCAAAATATATATGATTCACATATTGATTCAATTCCAGCAGAGAAAATTGAAAGACAACATGGATACTCTGAACTAGCTGAAAGTATATATGATTCACATATTGATTCATTTCAGCTCAAATTGTATCAGATTGATGAGATTAAACATACGATGTTTTTCATGGATGAAAACTGTTTAGATTCAATGAAAAACGTGTTAGCATGAAAGTTAGGCAATTGAAGGAAAAGTGAACCGTGTTTGAACGTAAAGACTAATGGGGTTCTATTTTGAATGCTAAACAGGAATGAAGAACAGTGGACTTGGAAGTAAACACTACAAAACTCATTTAAGCATGACATAAGAAAGAAATACATGGAACTCTTAATGACAGAAAATAAATAACTCTGTGGAAGACAATATATACAAGGAACTCCTAAATACATGGAAGACAATAAATACAAGGAACTCCTAAATGACTTCTACAATAAAAATCAGAGTATGGGATGACTTCTACAATAAAAAAATCAGAGTGAGGGCTGCTCTAAATCTTATAAAAAAAGCAAAGAGAAAGTTAGAAACCTCACCGCTTTTTCACTCCCGTACTTGCTGTTACAATATGCTTCTATAGCAGCTGCATAGTACGGTGCCGGATGCCCTTTCTTCGCGAACTCCTCCGCCATGTAAGTTAGGGGTCTTGAACCCGCGTGATGGTTGATTGGAGAGGGATTTTTTGTCCGGTTTATTTGGTTTTGCTTCCACATAGCCTCGAAAAACAGCAACAAAAGTTACAGTTAGAAGCAATTCACATACTAATTATCAAAGAAAAAATAGAATTTGAAATATTAATATGCTTACTTGTTTCACTTCATCTTTAAACTCTTGATTAACTAAATATTCCCATTGCTCAGGGCGGTCAAGAAACTCAAGTGGAAGTGGATCCCCGTACTTCAGAAAGTGCTTGTGGCACTTGTGTTTCCAATCAGAGTATCTCTTTTGAGACTTCTCTTTGATGTACTTCCACATGTTTACCTCCGTTTCAGGAATAATATAGTAATCCTGCAAAATGCAACCATCCTTAGCATTTTAATACAACAAAAAAAGAGACAAATAAAAAATATTATAAAAAAAACAAAAAAAGGACTGACCAATAGGTAATGTTTAACAACATCCCTGTAATGCTCGGGTAAGACACGAAAAGAAGATGCAAGCATAGGAACTCTTGATCTTACAGCTGCCCCGATATCATGTGACAACAAGCTACAGTTCTCCTTCGTGTGAGGTCCGCTATGGAAATCAGACCACACTAGTGTGATCTTTCCTCCCGCGGCATTTGCAATTTGAGAAGTTTTGTTGCTTCTAACCACTCGATATTTAGGTTGTGTAAAACCTGCACAAAACAATAAAAACAATTCAGCATAAGCAGTAATTTAGTGCAGCAATTTAGTGTAGCGTTTTCCTCACCATCTTTAGCATTTTGACACCGAATGCTCAGTGGTGCAACGTCTTGGTTGTTGTCTATTGTGGAGCTAACCACCGGTTCAGAGGGTTCTGGAGGTGGAGTAAAGAGGGATTGGACAATGGAAGTATTACAGGATAGGGGAGTAGGTAGAGGACGAGGAGAAGGTGAGTTGATTATGTGGTTTCTGAGAGGAGGAGGAGGAGGCGGTGGAGAAGGGTTGTTGGTGTTTAGGGTTGGAGAACAGGGAGAAGGAGATGAACTAGATCGGTTTTTGAGAGGCGGTGGAGAAGGGGATGAACTAGATCGGTTTATGAGAGGAGGAGGAGGCGGTGGAGGAGCGTTGGTGTTTAGGGAGGGCGGAGCTAGCGGTGGCCGATTAGGGTTAAGAGGAGGACGCAAAGAAGAAACAGAAGGAGAAGGAGAACGAGAAGAAGAAGGGGTAGCAGAAGGAGACGGAGAGGGGGAGGGAGAAGGAGAGGGCACACGTGTTAGCATGAAATATTGTGATATTTTAGGCACGTTTTCTAAACGTATTTGATTCATATTGATAGTCTTTGATTGAGCATCATTGCATATGTGAGCTAGTATTACCTATATTGTCGATATGGATGTCTACACTAGCTTTATGTTGATTATAGGTGATTGAGAGTCATTTCCGAACGGAATCGAGCAAAGAAGAGTTGATTGAATATGTCCATGGATTGAGGGCATTATTAGGAGCAAATTGGAGTTCAACTTGAGGAATGCACGAAGCTAGGGAAGAATCACGTTCTTGCCCTAAACCACGCTCTAAAATACGGCCGTACTACAAACCACGTTTAGTTCCACGGCCGTGGAACACTGCAAAGAGAGGCGTGATGCATTCCAGTAACTATTACGGCCGTGGAACATATGGTCCAAACCGTGACACAATCCACGCTCTAAATTACGGTCGTGGAATCTTCCACGACCGTGATCTTGGCGATCTTTTTCGCCACATTTTGAAGCCACGATCTTTTGAAGATTGGGCCGGGCCGATATTTTATCTTGCCCTATAAAAAGACGGACGAAGAGAAATTCCGTCATCGACGCCTACACCTCGTTTAGGTTCGCTTAAGGGAATTTTGGCAATCCACGCTTCATCTCCGCTTAGAGAATTTCAACGCCGTTTGAGCCCTTGCTTGGAATAATTTACATCTCATTGGAGACCGAAGTTCGCATCTGGGATTTGCCCTAATCTCGCACTTTTGGTGGAGATTGCTGTTGAGACCTCCGAATTGGCGGAAGATCGAAGCTTTTGGAAGATTGTTGCAAGAAGATCTCTCTTCTTGTTTAGGTTTGATTTGGAAAACGGATTGACATCCCGTTCTCCCTTCTTTCCTAAGATTGTGATTGTTTGCTTTATTCTGAATCCATTGACAATATTTGTTCTCGATTGTGACTTTGAGATTGGTTTGAAGATTATTGAAAGTTTTCGGAAGTTTTCATCTTTCTATCTTTTAATCCTTGAATTGATATCAACATGACAGTCATTGGCTAAAAACCCTTAACAATTCTAAGGTGAAGGGTTGATAGTTGTGGCTTAGATGATGATAGATTGATCGTAAACAGATTAGACCCTGAGAGTTAGAGAGAATCGTCGACGAGCCCTAAATTACGGGCTGTTCTTGAGTTCCACGGCCGTGGAGTCTCAAGATCCAACCGTAATTTCCCTTAAGTTTACGAACCTTCTTTTACTTTAGTCCAAAGTTAAAGATTTGCTTTAACTTAGTTTAGACTTGTCTTTTCTAGGTGGTAGTGAAGCCTCAACAACCTCTACCTCGATTGTGAGTGTCATAACCATAATCGGCTGAGTTAGTCTTGATCCTTGGATTACAAGTTTGGGTATTTGACATTAATTCTTGCTTTTAGAACTTTTCTATATTGAGCCTCAACAACCTGTATAGGGAGTGTCTTGTAGGTGAGTCATATAAGGTTTTTGGAACTTCACCGTACGATTACCTTACATTAGCATACCTTTGCATATCTCAACTCTGTCTTTATATCATTAGTATATCTTGAATCGATTGCCACAGCTGGTTACCTGGATCTTTAGGATTTTTTTTTTTCCCAATATTTGCAAAACTCTCATATTTACTCGCTTGATAATCTGCAATTGAATTTGTTTCCACCCAAATCCCTGTGTTCGATACTCTGGAATTCTTGCTTAACTACGTCGATCCGTACACTGCGGGTTCGCTTGCTTGATTCTAGTTTTATAAATTTAAAACTTATTTGCACACACCTCTAGGGGCGAACAAGTTTTTGGCGCCGTTGCCGGGGACTGTGCTTGCTTTTTCTATTGATATTTCTGTTTGAGTGTTCTTGCAGGTTTGTGTTCTTAGGTACATACAAAGTTCTTGTTCCGGCAACGGAACAGAGTTTCGCCAAAGAACAAGTTTTTGGCGCCGTTGCCGGGGATTTGGTTTCGGCCGAATTCGGTAGCCGGTTGTCAAGCTTGGGAGCTTGCTCTCGTTATTTGATATTACTTTGAGTGCATGCGCAGGTCTAGGAACACCGAAGATCTCTTGCCTCTTGATCAAGAGCTAGAGAAAACTTTAAGGCAAAAGCGCAAGGAAAAGAAGATGGCTGAAGGACACGAACGTGATCTTCAGGCGGAGTTGGCGGAGAAGGAAGCTCAACTCCAATGGAATGAGACTCTCCGCCAAGATGAGATGGATCGTCATCAATCTCAAGTTAACAATCTACAAGACATGATCTTCCAGATGAGGGTAGAGATGAGCGACCTTAAGAATAAGGGAAGTAAGAAATCCTCAAGGAAAGCATCAAGGTCTAGAAGAAAAAGTCACTCATCCGCTGATGATAGTGATTCTTCCATGCCACCGCTGGAGGAGATTGATCCCACGATCAATGTAAATCCTTTCCATCCACAAGGAGCCGCTAATCGCCGCATTCCGCCTAGGAATGTGAGGATCGAACGTGTAGATAATGAGCCGAGAACTCTTGGCCAGCGGATGGATCCAACACAACAACCACGCCGCTTGGGCGTGAATTTCGATGCTGAAGATGTGCAAGGGTTTAGCTTCAACCCTCAAGTCATTACTCTTGTTCGCCAAAACCAATTTGGCGGGACAAGCGCTGAATCTCCACACCAACACTTGCAGAACTTTGAGTGTATGATGGAGACAATGAGACCGAAGGGCGCTACTACCAACAGCTATAAGCTCAAGCCTTTCTTCTTCTCCTTGAAGGGGAAAGCGTTATCTTGGTATCAAGCTCTTCCTAGTGGGAAACTAGACACGTGGGAAGACCTTTCCGCGGAGTTCCTCACCAAATTCTTTCCGCCATCCAAAACGGCGGAACTTAGAGGTAAGATTAATGCTTTTTCCATGAGACCTAACGAAAGTTTGTTTCAATCTTGGGAAAGGTTTCAGGATTTGCTCTTGGATTGCCCTCATCATGGCATATCCAAACTTGCCTTGTTGGAGATTTACTACAAGGGGCTGGATGCGGGAACGCAATTCAACCTCCAATCCCTCTCATGTGGAACGTTCATGGACATGAGAGAAGATGACGCTTGGGACTTCATTGAGAAGCAAGCAAGAGTCATAGAGAAGTATTCCCACCGGAAAGTGGAGGGAAATCGTGTGGAGCAAGGAGCAAAGCTCACACACGAAGCTCAAAATCAGATTTTCTCCCTCAACAATGAGATCAAAGAGTTGAAGGAGGCTATCAAGACCAACTTCCCAAAGCAACAAGGGAAGGATGTTGGTTATTTGGGCAACAACAATGGCGGCAACAACAATAACCGGAACAATAACCGGAATAACAATTGGAATGGAAACAACAACAACCGGAACAACGATTGGAACAACAATAGGGGTTCAAACAACAACAATTGACGCTCCAATCAACAAAATTCCGGTAACTCTTACCCTTCCAACTCAAATTCACTAACTCCACCTTCCTCTTCCTCTACTCCTTTGAAAAGCCAGGGGCAATCATCTAATGGAGGAAACACTTCGGGGAAGGAGAAGCCCGATCCCATATTGGAAACGATTTTGGGAAAGATTCAAGGGTTGGAGAACCGCCTCATCAAGGTTGATGATCAAGTTTCTAAGGTTAACAAAGCTCAAAAGGTTCTAGAAAACCAAATGTTCAACCACGCGGAGGAAGTTCCTAGAAATCAAGGGAAGCTTCCAGGAAAGACGGAGGACAACCCTAAGGGAAGGGTGATGGCGATTACAACTAGGAGCGGAGTGACAACCACCGATCCGCAGCCTACGTTCGTTGAAGTCCCCGTAGAGAAGGGGAAGGAGAAGGAAGACGTCTACGTTCCTCCTCCAGCTTACAAACATCCCCTTCCATTCCCTCAATCTAGAGCGCGAGCGCGCCTAGACAAACAATTCGGTAAGTTCATAGAACTCATGAGTAAGCTGCATATTAACATACCATTTATTGATGCTATTGTAGGTATGCCGGCTTATGGCAAGTTCTTGAAGGAGCTCCTCTCCAACAAGAGGAAGCTAGAAGACTTCGGCGAGGTCAAGATGAGTTCGGATTCTTCGGACCTCATCAAGACCATGAAGGAGAAAATGCCCCCAAAGCTGAAGGATCCGGGGTCATTTTGCATTCCCATTGGAGTGGGAGATGTCACATATGACGCTTTATGTGACTTAGGAGCAAGTGTGAGCATCATACCACTTGCATTGTGTAGGAAGATCGGTTTAGGTGACCCTAAACCGGTGAAGATGACGCTATACATGGCGGATCGATCCATCACTCGCCCCGTCGGTATTGTAGAAGACGTCCCAGTCAAGCTAGGTAAATTCTTTGTTCCCATTGACTTTGTCGTGCTTAACATTCCTGCAGATAGTCCGGTCCCGATCATACTTGGAAGACCGTTTCTTGCAACTTCCGGCTGCATAGTCGATTGCAAGAATGGGAGACTCGCTTTTGATATAGGAGAAGAGAAAGTAGAGTTCGTTCTCTCCACTCTAGTGAAGGAGCCAATCTTTGATGAGGATATTTACAATATCCAAGACGAAGAAGGTTTGTCTAGAGAGGAGGTAAGTGCGATTCTCTTTAACGATCCTTTACAAAAAGTTATCACTATGAGTCTAACCAATGTAGGGGAAGATGAAGAGTGCAATGAGGCAATTGAAGCCTTAGAAGCACAAGAAGAGATGCATGAAGAGGGGTTTGAGAAACTCCACGATGAGGCTGAGAATGTCAGAATCCACGCTCATACTCTGTATTCCACGACCGTGGATTCCACAACCAAAATCATGCCTCATTCCAGGGGATTATACGGCCGTGGAGAAGATGTGACAACCGTATTTCCATTCCACGCCCTAAACCACGGCCGTGGAGGACAAGATCCACCCGTAATTTTGGCCGTGGAAGAGAGTGATCGAGACATTTCTTCGACTTCTTCCGATTCTTCTCCAACACACTCATCACCCTTAGAAACTTCTAAGGAAACATCGGATGCTTCTCAAGGATCGTTGGAAGCTCCGAAAACAATGGAACTCAAACCACTTCCTACTCATCTAAGGTACGCTTTTCTAGGATCTAATTCTACCTTTCCGGTTATTGTTAGTTCCGACCTAAGCATAGATGAACATGAACAGCTTATGATTGTCCTTAGGAAACATAGGAAGGCTATAGGCTATACTATCGAGGACTTAGTAGGAATTAAACCCTCCCTATGCATGCATAAGATACTAATGGAGGAAGACTTTAGAACTTCGAGACAACCTCAAAGGCGGTTGAATCCGACCATGAAGGAGGTTGTCAAGAAGGAAATTCTTAAACTTCTTGATGCAGGTATCATCTATCCTATCTCCGATAGTAAGTGGGTGAGTCCAGTTCAAGTAGTTCCGAAGAAGGGAGGAATGACGGTCATCACCAACAAGAACAACGAACTCATTCCTACCCGAACCGTGACTGGATGGCGGATGTGCATAGACTACCGCAAGCTCAACAATGCAACGCGGAAGGATCATTTTCCATTGCCATTCATTGATCAAATGCTTGAAAGGTTAGCGCAACATTCACATTTTTGCTACCTTGACGGCTATAGTGGTTTCTTTCAGATTCCGATACATCCGGACGATCAGGAGAAGACCACATTCACGTGCCCGTGGGGTACGTTTGCTTATAGGAGGATGCCATTCGGGCTTTGCAACGCCCCAACCACCTTCCAACGGTGCATGATGGCCATCTTCTCCGAATACGTAGAGGAAATCATGGAAGTCTTCATGGACGACTTCTCCGTATACGGTTCCTCTTTTAACGATTGCCTTTCTAACCTTTCTCTTGTTTTACAAAGGTGTGAAGACACTAATCTAGTTCTTAATTGGGAGAAGTGTCAATTCATGGTTAAGGAAGGAATCGTATTAGGTCACTTAGTCTCTAGTAGAGGGATAGAAGTAGACAAAGCTAAGATAGAGACCATAGAGAAACTTCCTCCCCCAATTTCGGTGAAAGGGATAAGAAGTTTCCTAGGACATGCTGGATTTTATAGACGTTTCATCAAGGACTTTTCTAAGATATCAAAACCTCTCACTAATCTATTGATGAAGGATGCGGTTTTTGAGTTTTCGCAGGAATGCTTGGACGCGTTCAACACCATTCGGCAAGCTCTAATCTCAGCACCTATTATCCAACCTCCGGATTGGACTCTACCCTTTGAGATTATGTGCGACGCTAGTGACGTAGCTATTGGAGCTGTTCTTGGACAACGAAAGGAAGGGCGAACCCATGCCATATACTATGCTAGCAAGACGCTAGATGAAGCGCAGCTCAACTACGCCACTACCGAGAAAGAGTTTTTAGCCATTGTCTATGCTATTGACAAGTTTCGCTCTTATCTTGTAGGTGCAAAGGTGATTGTCTACACGGATCATGCTGCGATCCGGTACCTCCTTGCGAAGAAAGATGCGAAACCAAGGCTGATTAGATGAATTCTCCTCCTACAAGAATTCGATCTTGAGATCCGCGACAAGAAAGGTTCAGAAAATTCTGTTGCGGATCATTTGAGTCGTCTAACACATCTAGAGGACGACCATCTACCCATTGATGACTCCTTTCCGGACGAACACCTACACATCATAGAGGAGTGCATCAACGTGATCTCCAAAGGTAACGAACCATGGTTTGCTGATTTTGTTAACTATTTGGTTTGCCAGGAGATACCACCCGGACTATCCTACGCACAAAAGAAGAAGTTCTTCAAGGACGTCCGGGAATATTATTGGAACGAGCCTCTCCTCTTTAAGAGAGGTCCGGATGGCATCATTCGGCGATGTGTGCCGGAAGATAAAATGCAAAGTGTCATCTGTTGGAGATTTGGGCTAAGTCTTCATTGTAACCGTTGAGCTTGTCTTGAGACAAGGTGCAATGAGTTGTTCACATGTGTGTCACTATGGTCCGGGTTGCGGGAGGCAAGCCAAGTGACCGGCACTAAGAACAACTAGTATTATAAGGGGAGTCGAATCAAAGCAAGGTGATTCACGACAAGGTCAACTTGTGCTAGCTTTTAGAAGGCCGACGTTTGGGGCTTTTAGCCACATTTTATCGGCACACCTTTGGTTCTTAGGCCTTATATTGGCTAAAGAATATGTGGTTAAAAACTGGGAGCAATTCAAGCTCAAATGCTTAGTGAATGTCAATGAAGCAGCTAGTGAGCTTCTTAAGGAGCTACACTAGCTTGAGCTAAGATATTGAGTATTTGAGGATCTTGGAGCTTACCCTAACTATATTAAAGTGAATGAAGCTCATTGGAAGTGTTTGGACCAAGAAAAATAAGCTAGCTCTAAGCTAGCTCCGGGGAGCGGTTTTGGGCTCCCTATGTGGGCCTCAGGCCTCGGGCTTTCTAGGGCTTCAAGGCCCATCTTCCAAGTAACTTCCAAGTAACTTCCATAACCGTTTTTAACCGCTTTTAACCGCTTTTAACTTCCCAAAACCGTGTCCCCCTATGCCTATAAAAGGGAGAGCTATTTGCACTTGTTTCTACATTCGTTTTTGCAACAATAAAGCTTCTAGTTCCATTGTATTGACATTGGATAGGCCTTCTTATAAGCTTGTTTGCAAAACTCGAAAGACCAGTATAGTTCCTTTGTATTGACAAAGGATAGACATCCATCTTAGTTTGGTTTTGTATTGACAAAACCTAGGAATACCCTTTCTACAAAGTAAGACAAGTAAGTCTCTTACTTAGTCTTTGTAACGTGTAACGTTTTATCCCACTAAGGTATTTGGATATTCCCGGTGTAGGGGAGAATACACTTAGAAGGAAAATTCATTTATGAATGACTCATTACATTATCCAAGTCAATGGTTTTAACATATAACAACCGGTTTATAAGACGTGTAATTGAACTTAACTTCTATTAGAGTTTTGTCTACTCCTTTTTGGAGATTACAAACTCTTGCTTGAGTTTTGTCTACTCCTTTGGAGACTACAAACTCTTGATTGAGTTTTGTCTACTCCTTTGTGGAGATTACAAACTCTTAGTTGAGTTTTGTCTACTCCTTTGGAGACTACAAACTCTTGATTGAGTTTTGTCTACTCCTTTACGGAGATTACAAACTCTTGGTTGGGTTTTGTCTACTCCTTTGTGAAGATTACAAACACTTGGTTAATAACTAGTTTTAGTTCAAGATAATTATATAAGTGTATTTATTATTAATTGTTTTGTAGGATTGGATTGATCAATAATGAGTAAGACGTTAATGACAGAAATGACTTCTCGTTTTGGGAAGTTGGATAAGTTTGAGGGTGTAGACTTTAGGAGGTGGCAAAAGAAAATGCACTTCCTCTTGACTACACTAAAAGTCGCTTATGTACTCACTACACCTAGACCGGCCGAGCCGGTTGATGATATGGTGGAGGAGATAGAGGCTGTCCGGCGAAGGAGCAAATGGGATAATGATGACTATATATGTCGTGGTCATATTCTCAATGGCATGAGTGATGCATTGTTTGATGTCTACCAAAGTGTAGAGTCATCAACATCAATGTGGGATCAACTGGAGTCTAAGTACATGGCGGAGGATGCTTCATCTCGCAAATTCTTAGTCTCGGATTTTAACTCATATAAAATGGTGGACTCAAGGCCGGTAATGGAACAATACAATGAATTGCTCCGGATTCTTGGGAGGTTCACTCAACATGCCATGCATATGGATGAGGCCATTTCGGTTTTGTCTATAATGGATAAGCTCCCCCCTTCGTGGAAGGACTTCCGCCATGTGCTAAAGCACAAGAAGGAAGAACTCACGTTGGTGGAACTTGGCTCTCACCTTCAAATTGAACAAGGCCTTAGGGCACAAGAAGGGGGACTCAAGAAGGAAGATAAAACTTCTACTTCCCACGAGGCCAACATGATGGATGGCAAGGGCAAAAGGAAGAGGTTCAAAGGAAAGGACAAAGGCAAGGACAAGGGAAATAAGTCCAAGAAGTCCAAAAAGGATAATGTTGACAAGAAACCAAAAGGTTCTTGTTGGAAGTGTGGCAAGACTGGCCACTTCAAGCGGGATTGCAAGGTTAAGGACGATGGATCCAAGGGTGGAGGCCAAAGTGGCCAAAACCCATTAAACCAAGGTGACTCCCTTATGAGTCTTGATTCTAACTTTGATATAAATTCTAATTTGAATTATGTGTCATTGACTTTTGAATGTTTGTCCATGCAGGATGATGACCTTGGATGGTGGGTGGACTCGGGTGCAACAACTCATGTTTGCAAAGATCGGCGTTGGTTCAAGACATACGCTGTTGCAAACGATGGAGCACTCATACATATGGGAAACGAGTCTACCACCCCCGTTCTAGGAAGAGGACGGGTTGATCTGTACTTCACAAGTGGCAAGACTCTAATCTTGTCAAATGTACTACATGCACCGGCCATTAGAAAGAATGTGGTTTCTAGTGGTGTACTCAATAGGCTTGGCTTCAAACAAGTCATAGAAGCCGACCGCTATGTATTATCTAGGAGAGGAACATTTGTAGGCTTTGGCCATTGGAACAATAATATGTTTCTTCTCTCTTTATGTAATAAACTTTCTAATAGTAATATAAACAAGAACAATTTGTTTACATTGTCTTCTTCTTTTTCTTCTTCTTCCAATTGTGATTTTGTTAAATGGCATGCACGACTTGGACATGTTCATTTTAAGCGTATGAATGACATGACTAAGGATGGTAGTTTACCTAAACTTGACTTGCCAAAAGACAAGTGTAAAACGTGCATGTTGAACAAGATAACAAGACTTCCATTTCCTAGAGTTGAAAGAGAACAATCAATGCTCGGCTTAGTCCACTCGGATCTAGGCGACTTGCACTCTACTCCTTCATTAGGAAAGAAGAAGTATTACGTAACATTCATAGATGATTACTCTAGGTATTGTTACGTATATCTACTCTTTGCAAAGAGTGATGCCTTAGACAAATTCTATGTATTCAAGAATGAATCTGAGTTACAACAAGGTACCTTAATAAAAAGACTACGCACGGATCGTGGTGGTGAATTTATGGATAAGGAATATTTTGAGAGTGTCGGGATCATACATGAGACCACGGCACCTTACACACCACAATCAAATGGTGTGGCCGAACGAAAGAACCGAGTGCTTAAAGAGATGGTCAATGCCATGTTATCTTACTCGGGTCTTAACCATTCGTTTTGGGGTGAAGCTATGCTCACGGCAAACTACTTGCTTAATCGTGTTCCAAACAAAAGAAGCAAGAAGACTCCTTATGAACTATGGTTCAAAAGGAAGCCAAACCTACATTACTTACGAGTTTGGGGATGTCGAGCCATAGTAAGGCTCAATGACAACAAACGTAAAACTTTAGGTGAAAAAGGTGTTGAGTGTGTGTTCATTGGCTATGCAGAACACTCCAAAGCTTATAGGTTCTATGTGATAGAACCAAATGACTTCATCTCGGTTAATACCGTAATAGAGTTTAGGGATGCCATCTTTGATGAAGATCGCTTCACCTCGGCTCCTAGGCCTAGGGAAGTGATCAACATGACTTTAGATGAGGAACACCCAAACAAGCATCGTAGGATTCAAGATGAATCCTGGGAAGCGTCTCACGGGCTTGACTTGCCAGAGATTGCTCCTATGAGCAATAATTTGTCCCAAAAATCAATTTTCCAAGTGTTCTTGGTTGAAGGGTCAAGGGATAATGAAATGGATCGTCACTCTTACTTTCATATGGATGAGGATCCAAAGACATTTGATGAGGCCATGAAATCTCAAGATGTTGCCTTTTGGAAGGAAGCAATCTAAGAGGAGATGGACTCCATTATGGGCAATCATACATGGGAATTAGCCAACTGATAGCATGAATTATAGTCTATATTTTGGAGTTTGTTTGGACGTTTTATCTTTCATAATCTGCATGTTTGTATGTGCATTATGTGATTATACTACCATTTCATCTACCTTTGCGAGAATCGAGGTCTACACCTAGTTTTGTTGTAATTGCAGGTAATTTGGTACGTTTTGCATCAAAAAGGAGCGAAAGGAGTCATGAGTCATTTAGAGCTACATCCAGGAAGCATAGCCATGGATTAAAGATTTACTTTGGACCAGTTTTGAGAGATTTCGCATTCAGTTGTGACTCACCTCGGTTGACCAGAGATTCACCTCGACCGAGGTGATCCAGAGACGCCGACTCGATCGAGGCGAATACCTAGGACGCGGCGAGAATATTTTATTCTTGGCTGAGATCTTTTAAAATTGGAAAGAGATCTTATATTTTTGGGCTTGGCTCCTGGAAGGAAGGAGATATGCAGAATCATATATTTTACCTATATTTATGGAAAAATATCTTTCTAAGATTTATTATCTTTGGAGGGTTATTTTCCTATAAAAAGGGTTGGATTTCCACAATTCCAGGAGGCCGCATACGATCCGCTTAGAGCTGGAGATCTCGCATACTTCCAGCAGCATCCTACTCCAGTTGGGAGAGATTCGAAGAACCTTTTTGAAGGTTGAAGGAAGGTTGAAGTCCATAGCTTTTATAGCTTTTTGGAGGGTTTTGTAAGATTGTCTTCAATTCCCTCACTTGTTGTCTTGTCTTTTTGGATTGCTATCCAAGGAACGCTTTGTTGTGATATTTGATTCAGTTATTGAAGTCTTTTCATTAAATTCTTCTTTGTTCAAATATTCTCCTTCTTCCCATATATTTGATTAATACTTTCATAATGATGAGTGGCTAATTTCCTTGTGTGATTCTAGGGTGATTGGCTGAAGGTTGTGGGAAAAACAATGATAGAATAATCTTAGATTCTAGTAGGATCCTGAAAGTTCGAGTCTTTAACCTTAACCCTAAGCATCTCGTTCAGTCGATGAACATCTCGGCCGGGGTGGAAACTGGCTGACCGAGGTGACTTATCTGATCCATAACTGAGAGTTAAGTGTTAGAGTTTGCCAAATCCTATTCTTATTACACCTTTACTGGTTCAAAGCAAGCTTAGGATGAGACTTACCCGGTAATTCCTTAGTTTGTTTACCAACGATCATAAGTGTAGGTAATAAAGGTTCATCCTTTATTGGGGTTTGAGTGTGCTTCCATCCCATCTTTGTGAGTTAGCCTGAGACTTACCCGGTAAAGGTTGATTCTATTCCCTTAGATGGTGTGTTAGTTTGAGGTTATAGTTCTTTATCTTGATTCCTTGAGACTTACCCGGTAATAGGAGTTACGATTTAAGATTAGTGTGTAGTGAGACTTACCCGGTGATCTACTCCACTTTAGAAACACCTTCCCCACGCAAAAATCTCAGCTTTGTCCGCTTATCTATAGATCTTGAGTTGGAACCACAACTAGATGCTTTAATCCCTAGAATTGCATGTTTGCTTTATTGACTTCTTATTCATCTTTGATTGTTTTAATCGCTCTTGTGGTTAGTATTGACATAAGCACACCGTATTGACTTTGTTTCACCGAGTCCCTGTGATCGACCCCTGGAATTTTCTTGCTTTTACTACGATTGACCCGTACACTGCGGGTTCGCATCCTTGTTTTAAGCTTAAGTCTAGGGTTATAAATTTAAAGCTTGCACACACCGTTTGGAGCGAACAAGTTTTTGGCGCTGTTGCCGGGGACTTGGTCTAGACCGAGCCGGTACGGTTTGCTCTTGGGGCGCTTGCCCCGTTTCATCTAACCACTCTACTTGAGTGACTTTTGCAGGTTCTTTCTTAGGTATATGCAAAGAACCCGCGCTGGGAAGGAAATCGTTCCTTACGTTCCCGAACCAGAAAAGACATACAAGCGACGCTTAAGAGAAGCGAAGACGGCCCAACAAGACGATCGTGATCTTGCGGCCCAATTGAAAGAGGCGCTAGAGCTGCTACGCCTCAGCAAGGAAGAACTCAGGCAAGAGAAAGAAGAGAATCGCACCAAGACTGCAGCAATCGAAGCTGAGATAGCAGTCATACGAGAACAGATTCTACTTCGACCGAGGGAAGATCCTCCTGTTGATCCTCGACCGATGCAGGATCCAGTAGTTGACCCGCGACCGAGGCAGATTCCAGTACCTGACGCCCCGGCCGATGTACTCCCACCTCGGATGCCAGTCCGAGATGTTCTTCTTGCAGGAATCCCACAAACCCTAGGTCAAAGGATGGACCCTAATCAACAGCTGAGGCGTCCAGGAGTGAACCTAGGAGATCCAGCAGATCATGACTACGAACTTCGACCGCAAGTTCTAGCCATGATTCGCCAATGCCAATTCGGAGGGCTAGAGAAAGAGTCGCCGCATCAACATCTTCAAAACTACAAGATCTTGATGGAAACCTTGCGACCCCCCAGAATTGAGAATAACAACTACAAGCTAAGACCTTTTTACTTTTCTTTAAAAGATAGAGCTCTTACTTGGTATCAATCTCTTCCTCCAGGAAAAATTAGCACATGGGAGGAGATGACTACAGAATTCTTGACCAAATTCTTCCCCCCTCAAAGACCGCTGAAATGAGAGGGAAGATCAACGCTTTCATTATGAAGGACAAGGAGAGCTTGTCCAAATCTTGGGAGCGGTTCAAGGATATCCTCTTGGATTGCCCACATCATGGGATTCCAAAGATCGAGTTGTTGGAGATCTACTTCAAAGGGCTGGAAGGAAACACCCAGTTCAATCTCCAACTACTCTCCGCCGGTACCTTCATGGACATGGCGATTGATGAGGCTTGGGACTTCATTGAGAAGCAAGCCTTGCACATGGAGAAATATACCCACCAAGGAGCTGAAGGTGGAGTTAAAAGAGTCAACTTTCAAGAGACTCAATCCAACAACAATCAACTCACGTCTTTGACGAATGACGTGAAGCAATTGAAGGAGCTCTTGATGACTCAAACTAAGAAGGAAGAGCAAGGGCAAAGGAACAACAACAATAACGGGTACCGTAACAACAACGGTCCCCGAAACAACAACTACAACAACAACAATAGAGGATCCAATAGCAACAACTGGAGGGCGAATAACCAAAACTACGGTAACAATCATTCAAACTCCAACTCTAATGATTCCTCTAACCCTTTTCTCTCTTCCCCTTCTTCTTCTTCTACTCCATTGAAAAGCCAAGGGCAAGGATCAAGTTCGTCTCAGCCAGAAAAGAAAGACGCAGTTCTGGAGGCAATCTTGATCAAGCTTAGCGCTATGGAGAATTCTATGACTTCATTTTCGAGGGCCCAAAAGTCCTTCGAACAACAACTTGCTAATAAGGCGAATGAAGCGCCAAGAGATCCAGGGAAGCTTCCAGCAAAGACGGAAACTAACCCTAAGGGCCAATGCATGGCCATAACAACGAGGAGTGGACTCAAAACTGCAGATCCAATACCTCGCTCGACGCAGACCACCTCGGTCCAGACCCAGTCGAAGAACACCTCGACCGAGATGCCAACCGAGGCGGAGCAACAGAAAGCAGGAGAGACGACAGGAACTTATGTTCCACCTCCTGCATACAAACCACCACTTCCATTCCCTCAGTCCAGAGCCAGAGCACATCTAGACAAGCACTTTGGTAAGTTTCTTGACTTGATGAATAAGCTACATATTAATATTCCTTTCCTTGATGCTATTTTAGGTATGCCCGCCTATGGGAAGTTCTTAAAAGAAATCTTATCAAGGAAGAGGAAGCTGGAGGATGTTGGTGAAGTTAGGATGACATCTAAATCTTCGGAGCTTATCAAAATCATGAAGGAAAAGATGCCACCTAAGTTGAGAGATCCCGGCTCATTTTGTATTCCCATTCAAGTTGGGGATGTCACTTATGAAGCCCTTTGTGATCTAGGAGCCAGCGTGAGCATCATCCCGCTGGAGCTATGCACGAAGATCGGTCTTGGAGAGCCCAAGCCGGTCAAGATTCGACTTTACATGGCGGATCGCTCCATTACCCATCCCGTGGGCATTTTGGAGGACGTTCCGGTCAAGTTAGGTAACTTCTATCTTCCCATAGATTTTGTTGTACTTGACATTCCCGCAGATTATCCTGTTCCTATTATTCTCGGGAGACCATTTCTAGCAACTTCGGGTTGCAACGTGGATTGCAAGAACGCCAAGTTGAAATTCAACGTTGGTGGCGATGAGGTGGAGTTCGCGCTACTTGCAGCCATAAAAGGGGAGCAGCTAACTGATGATATCTTCAACATCTACGATGAAGAAGAATCAAGAGAATTGGTGAGCTCTATCCTTATTAACGACCCACTCGAAAGAGTTATTAGCTTCAGTTTAAATGAGGAAGGTATAGATGCTTCTTGTGATGCAGATATACGGAGCTTGAAGGCACTGGAAGAGGATCCAGGAGCTAAAACTGAGAAGCTAATCCAGGAGACGAAGATCTCCAGTCTCGGATCCAGTAGCAGTACCTCGACCGAGGCACTTTCTGGACTGAGCGAGGCGACCGAAGAACATCTCGGTCAACGCTTATGCGCCTCGACCGAGGTCGATGGCGAGATGATGTCAACTGAGATTACTGAGAATAACAAATTTCTTACTCCCTCCTCTGATATTCATCCACTGTTGATGGAGCATTCCATCCACAAACTTTCTGATAATAAAGGTCCTTGGTACGCTGATATTGTGAACTATCTTGTTTGCCAGGAGATACCGCCCGGATTGACGTACTCTCAAAAGAAAAGATTCTTCAAGGAAGTACGACATTATTACTGGGATGAGCCGCTGCTATTCAAGCGCGGGCCGGATGGGATGCTTCGAAGGTGCATTCCGGAGGATGAAGTTAATAGCGTCATAAGGCATTGTCATTCACTTCCTTGTGGGGGGCATGCTAGCACCGATAAAACATGCGCTAAGGTATTGCGTTCCGGTTTCTTTTGGCCTACATTATTTAAGGATGTGCAATCTTTTGTTGTCTCTTGTGATACATGCCAAAGAACAGGGAACTTATCAAGGAGGAACGAGATGCCACTTAATAACATCCAAGAAGTGGAAATCTTTGATGTATGGGGGATTGACTTCATGGGACCTTTCCCATCCTCGGGAGGAAACCTCTACATTCTCCTTGCAGTTGATTACGTCTCTAGATGGGTAGAAGCCGTCGCTTCCCCCACTAACGACGCCAAGGTGGTTGTGAAGTTCTTGAATAGAACTATCTTTCCACGGTTTGGAACTCCACGCATCATCATTAGCGATGGAGGAACGCATTTCATCAACCGGAAGTTCAAGGCACTTCTATCGAAGTATGGGGTAACCCACAAGGTATCAACTGCTTATCACCCTCAAACTAGTGGACAGGCCGAGATCTCGAATAGAGAAATCAAGGCAATTTTGGAGAAGACCGTCTCTAGAACGAGGAAGGATTGGTCCATGAAGTTGGACGATGCTCTTTGGGCGTACAGGACCGCATTCAAGACCCCCATAGGTACCACTCCTTATAATTTAGTATATGGGAAGTCTTGCCATTTGCCCGTTGAATTGGAACACAAGGCATATTGGGCGATCAAATGGTTGAATTTCGACATCAAAGAGGCTGGTGAGAAGCGACTATTGGAACTCAACGAGCTGGAGGAGCTGCGTTTGAACGCGTATGAGAATGCCAAAATCTACAAGGAAAGGACGAAGAGATGGCATGACAAGCGTATCGTCCCAAAGGAGCTTAACGAAGGAGACTTAGTTCTACTCTTCAACTCCCGCCTCCGCCTTTTTCTAGGTAAGTTGAAATCTAGATGGACCGGGCCTTACGTTGTGAAACATGTTTTCCCTCATGGTGCAGTTGAGATATGGGGCGAAACTAGCGGAAGCTTCAAGGTCAACGGTCATAGACTTAAGAAATACCAACCAGAAACGCCGGTTGAGGAGGTTGCACCAATATACCTCATTTGAGACGGATAATGGTCCAGCTAGCGACCTTAAATCAAGCGCTTCTTGGGAGGCAACCCAAGGTATTGCTTTCTTTTCCCGTTTTCTAGTCTAGCTTAGATAGTTTTTGTTTTTGCTTTGCTTTGCTTTGTTTTTGGCGTTCTGGACAGACAACAGGGAATATCTAAGGAAAGAGCACAACTGGAAGGACAGAAGTTCGAGATTTTGAGAAAACAGAAGCATCTCGGTCACTGTCAGAGCACCTCGACCGAGTTGATTCTTGAGCAACCGAGGCGACTAGGGTTTCTGCAGAACCACCTCGGTCCATACCACCTCGGTCCAGTCGAGACCATCTCGACCGAGGTGACAGCAGATCCAGGAACAGTATAAAAGGGGGAAAAATTTATTTTTTCACTTTTTTACCCACCTCGACCGCGGCGACAGTTCATTTCGCTCTCTCTCAAATCTCGCTCGTTTTCGAAGATTTCTGCTTCTAAACTGTGATTGAAGGGTCGAGGAACCGATTGCAACAACAGATCTGCAAGAAAATCGAACGAATCGACCGAAACGAGGTAAAACAAGTCGAAACCCTAACTCGTTCATTCGCTTCGATTTGGGCTTTGGTTGCCCCTGATTATGCTGAGAAAAGGCATAAGTACCCCTTAGGAAGCAATTGTAGTGATTTTGGGGGGAAAAGAATTGAATTTCTGAGAATTGGAATCGTAACTGCTGTGCCTCGGTCCAGTCGAACTGCATCTCGACCGAGGTGTTCTTGAGGCTTGTCAGTGACCGAGGTGGTCTGACAGAGATTGAGTGAAAATGAGTTCAGATCGTCGCTTAGCCCTTAGAGACAGATCCTCACCCTCCCCTTCTTCCTCTTCTTCCCGTCCCTACCGCCCGGTTATCCACGAGAGATGCCGGGTAGACTATGAGCGGATAGCTAGCCGTCCAGTTATCGCACCACGATTTCTGGACGTGTCGGCTTTTGATTGCCTAGGGTTAGACGCTGACCTTAGGAGGATGATTGCTACCGTCGGGCTGGATCAGTTTACTGAGATCCGAGCCCCAGCTTACTTAGAGCCCACCTTGGAGTTTGTTAGCTCCTTCTCCTACCTCCCCACAGACCAGTCTGTGAAGTACCGGTTGATGAACCGGAACTTCATAGTTCCTTTAGAGGTATGGAGAGAGATTTTTGGCTTTTCTGAGCCCACCGCCACCGACTTCCCCTCCCGATCCGTAGCTAGGGAGTTCTGGGGGCAGATAGCCCATATTACTGAGCATGCGGACAGATGGCGCCCTGGAGATTCCAGGGAGAAGGTCATCTTTCATCCGGCCTTCAGACTAGCCCACAGGATTTTCAGCGAGACACTTCTGGCGCGTACTGAGACGCCCCAGAAGATCAGACAGGGCGAGCTGTTCAGCCTCTACTGCATGGTCACAAGAGGTTTCCCTGACTTTGGCTTGCTCCTGGCAGAGGATCTGCACAGGATCAAGGCCAAGGCGAAGGGAGACATTTGCTGCGGAGGTCTAGTCACCCACATCGCTACCTACCACGGGATGGACCTCAGTGTTTGCACGATGGCGGCGGCTCCGAAGCCGCTGGGATTACAGGAGATGATCACACGGAGGATTCTAGTTCCCCGTGGTTTGACCACTCCATACGTAGCCATGCCTTGGGAGCGGACTGCACCTCAGGGGATCCGCTGGTCTGCACAGTTCACAGTCTTTGATCCGCATTACTGGCAGACAGCTTGGGATACACTGATGGAGGATCACAGAGAGGCAGCAGCTGCCCCTGCTGAGGCTGAGGAGGATGACGACGACGATGAGGAGACGATGGACGAGAGAGATGGTGGAGTCCCGATGGATACAGGGACGGATACAGCAGGGACGAGCGCACCACCGATCATCGATTTGGATGATGAGGAGGACACTGAGCCAGCACCTGCTGCACCTCCTGCTAGATCTGCTAGGCGTCGGACACGCCGTCACAGAGATTCTGAGATTCATCACCGGATCGACGACCTGACAGATCAGATGATAGACTCTTATGCTGCCCTTACAGTGGACATGCATGAGAGATTTGCTGCCCAGGATCGACGCATTGACCGCTGGACTCATCAGATGCTAGAGGAGCAGCACTATCAACGCAGGATGATGGAGCTACAGTTCCAGCAGACTATGGGGTATCCATTCGACCCGACACAGTATCCGTATGCGCCACCACCACCACCACCGGATCAGGATTATTGAGGAGCTGCAGGACTTTCTTTATTCTATTTTTATGCAGTTCAGCTATTTATCCGGTGAGTTCTCTCATTTTCTAGACTTTTATTTGACCCACTGGGACAGTGTGTCCCAAGTATGGGGTGCTTGTATTATTTGACTACCTTTGATGTATTTGACTACTTGATGTATTATATTTCATCGGATATTTTCGTATTTATGCTTCATTGCCTTTATATGATTATCTGATATTACATGCATACCTACAGGTTATTTGATTGAGAAAAACGTCGAAACCGAAAAAAAAAAATATATTTTTTGACCTCGACCGGGGAGATTCTGGCCAAACGAGGCATTTCACCTCGGTTGGACCAAGAACATCTCGACCGAGGTGTGTTAACTAAGAGTTTTCAAAACGATTTTTGTGTCACTTATCTGGATATGATCTCAGTGAAGATCTTGTTTACTGACTGGTTTTAAAATTCTTTATATGTTTGAAAGGTTTTATAATATGCTTAAGTTGCTAAATGCTTTGTTTGAAATTATTAGCATGTTTAATACTTTGTTTTTTTTATCCAAATTATGTTGAATTTGAAGGTTGACACCGCAGGTTAAGTTCTCTCACTTTCTTCTTGGAAAGACCAAGGCAATTCATTCTCTTTTTCTTCTTCTTCTTGATCATGCTTAGCCCCTCATATACATTTTGCCTCCCTTTACCTATCCGGGAATTTGGAAGCAAACGAAGTGGTGAAAGCAAGTGAAGTTAAAGTTGAGAAGTGGCTGGAAGTGAAAGTGTTAGAAAGCAATTTTAGGTTTGGGGAAGTCAATCATGAAGATGAGTAACTCGGCACCATTCACATAGCCGGGTGTTTGTGTCTTGCCAAAATCGGATTGAGCGATATTCCTAACGGGTCATGGTATGTGCATCAAGGGTTTGATGCATCTCGAGAAATTGATGATTGCAGATTTCCTAGGCTTCGGTTATTGTGCACCTCTGTCCATGCATCCCAAAAAGTAAAGTAAAAAGAAAAAGTGTGAAATAAGCAAAGCTTATTGGTGGAAGATGTTGCAAGACAAAGTGAAAGTGAAGTTCATCCTTTTCCCGGATTCTAGCACCACATTACCTTACATACATCCCTACCCTACACGTTTCTTAACCCTTCTTTTGGGAAGCCCTTGAGACCTTGAGCTTGTTGATTGACTTAGCGGTTTAAATCGGATTATACATGATTAATTTTGATAATTATGATTTATTATGCATTCTATGATTTTATGCAAAGATGAACAACTTTCCTATATTTATAAAATGTTTTGAGCATATTGAGTTTTTAAATTCCAGGAAGTATTCTCTTAGAGTGATCTATGGTAGTTGCACACCATAAAATGTTTTTGGGAGACTTTTTCATTGATTTTCTTGACCTATAATCCATTCTACCTTGTCTTCTATATGAGGAACTTGCTTGGGGACAAGCAAGGGCTAAGTATGGGGTATTTTGATAGCATGAATTATAGTCTATATTTTGGAGTTTGTTTGGACGTTTTATCTTTCATAATCTGCATGTTTGTATGTGCATTATGTGATTATACTACCATTTCATCTACCTTTGCGAGAATCGAGGTCTACACCTAGTTTTGTTGTAATTGCAGGTAATTTGGTACGTTTTGCATAAAAAAGGAGCGAAAGGAGTCATGAGTCATTTAGAGCTACATCCAGGAAGCATAGACATGGATTAAAGATTTACTTTGGACCAGTTTTGAGAGATTTCGCATTCAGTTGTGACTCACCTCGGTTGACCAGAGATTCACCTCGACCGAGGTGATCCAGAGACGCCGACTCGACCGAGGCGAATACCTAGGACGCGGCGAGAATATTTTATTCTTGGCTGAGATCTTTTAAAATTGGAAAGAGATCTTATATTTTTGGGCTTGGCTCCTGGAAGGAAGGAGATATGCAGAATCATATATTTTACCTATATTTATGGAAAAATATCTTTCTAAGATTTATTATCTTTGGAGGGTTATTTTCCTATAAAAAGGGTTGGATTTCCACAATTCCAGGAGGCCGCATACGATCCGCTTAGAGCTGGAGATCTCGCATACTTCCAGCAGCATCCTACTCCAGTTGGGAGAGATTCGAAGAACCTTTTTGAAGGTTGAAGGAAGGTTGAAGTCCATAGCTTTTATAGCTTTTTGGAGGGTTTTGTAAGATTGTCTTCAATTCCCTCACTTGTTGTCTTGTCTTTTTGGATTGCTATCCAAGGAACGCTTTGTTGTGATATTTGATTCAGTTATTGAAGTCTTTTCATTAAATTCTTCTTTGTTCAAATATTCACCTTCTTCCCATATATTTGATTAATACTTTCATAATGATGAGTGACTAATTTCCTTGTGTGATTCTAGGGTGATTGGCTGAAGGTTGTGGGAAAAACAATGATAGAATAATCTTAGATTCTAGTAGGATCCTGAAAGTTCGAGTCTTTAACCTTAACCCTAAGCATCTCGTTCAGTCGATGAATAAGGATGCAAATCCAAGAGGAGATGGACTCCATTATGGGCAATCATACATGGGAGTTAGCCAACCTTCCTTCCGGTTGCAAACCTTTGGGATGCAAATGGATCTTCAAGAGGAAGATGAAAGTTGACGGTTCCATTGACAAGTTTAAAGCACGCTTGGTCATCCAAGGCTTTAGACAAAGGGAAGGTGTCGATTACTTTGACACATATGCTCTGGTGGCTAGGATTACAACCATTAGGTTATTAATAGCTATGGCGGCTATACATAATCTAGTGATTCATCAAATGGATGTCAAGACAGCATTCCTTAATGGTGATCTAGATGAGGAAGTGTATATGAGACAACCTGAAGGGTTTGTTTTAAAAGGACAAGAGCACAAAGTATGTCGCTTGGTCAAATCCTTGTATGGACTAAAGCAAGCTCCAAAACAATGGCATCAAAAGTTTGATGATGTTGTATTGTCAAATGGATTTAAGATAAATCAAGCTGACAAGTGTATCTATAGTAAGTTTGATCATACCGGTCAAGGTGTGATCATATGCTTATATGTTGATGACATGTTGATCTTTGGAACAAACCAAAGACAAGTAGATCTTACTAAGGATTTCTTGTCCACTAAGTTTTCTATGAAAGACTTAGGTGAGGCGGATGTGATTCTAGGCATAAGAATCAAACGTGATGCTAAAGGCTTAAGCCTCACGCAATCACACTACATTGAGAAGATTGTCAAACGCTTCCAATGTGATAAAAGTACAATTGTTAGTACTCCTATGGACTCAAGTGAGAAGTTGATGCCCAACCAAGGATCAGCTGTCTCTCAACTTGAGTATGCACAAGTAATAGGATGTTGCATGTATGCAATGACAAGCACTAGGCCAGATATTGCTTTTGCTATTGGTAAATTGAGTAGGTACACAAGTTGTCCTAGCTCACAACATTGGAAGGCACTAAGGCGTGTGCTTAGGTACCTCAAGGGGACCATGGGTTTTGGCATCTTGTATAGTAAGTATCCTTCAGTGATAGAAGGCTACTCGGATGCGTCATGGATCACTAATCTAGATGATCACTCATCCACCACATGATGGGTTTTCTTGTTAGGTGGTGGTGCCATTTCGTGGGCTTCAAAGAAGCAAACATGTATCACAACCTCGACCATGGAGTCCGAGTTTGTGGCACTTGCCGGCAGAATGGCTAAGAAATTTGGTTCTAGAAATTCCTCTATGGCCAAAACCGGTTTCTCCTATCTCGATTCATTGTGATAGTGCAGCTACGTTGGCTAAAGCTTATAGCCAAACGTACAATGGGAAATCAAGACATCTTGGTGTGAGACATAGCTCGGTTAGAGAGCTCATAACTCACGGTATAATATCGGTCGATTTTGTGAGAACCCACAATAATCTAGCCGATCACTTAACCAAGAGCTTGGCTAGGGACTTAGTTCAAAAGTCAGCCAAGGGGATGGGGTTAACGACCTAAATTGATAACGACTTGTCGTGGGACACCCAATTCGCCTATGACTTGATGCCTTAGCCGAATTCAATGAGGAAAGCCCATTCCAAGAAGTTGTGAGCATAAATGTCCATCCAAGGTAATGCTCTGTGCCTATATAATATGTATAGTTTGAAATATGTAATTTCTTAACAACTCTTTTGAAAAATTGCAATTATAGGTGCAAGATCAAAAGAGAGTTGGCTACGTGAACGTGAAGTGTCAAGGCTTCTTCGAGGGAGTAGATGGTCGACTCGCCTATATGTTCATTAAAGGATTAGGACACAATAGCCTTTAAATGTGTCATTTATTTGTAAAGGAAATGTAAATTTCGTGTATGTTGCCTTCATGTACTTAAACAAGTTGAGTGGTTCAATCCATTAGGACACCACAATTCTTTAGTGCAGAATGTGTAATTATACTAATTCAATAAATTCAATCGAAAGACATTTATGATTATGCGAATATTTTGTTTGGATGTATGTCTATTAAAAGTTTCTTGACTTTGCTCAAATGGGGGAGGAATGTTGGAGATTTGGGCTAAGTCTTCATTGTAACCGTTGAGCTTGTCTTGAGACAAGGTGCAATGAGTTGTTCACATGTGTGTCACTATGGTCCGGGTTGCGGGAGGCAAGCCAAGTGACCGGCACTAAGAACAACTAGTATTATAAGGGGAGTCGAATCAAAGCAAGGTGATTCACGACAAGGTCAACTTGTGCTAGCTTTTAGAAGGCCGACGTTTGGGGCTTTTAGCCACATTTTATCGGCACACCTTTGGTTCTTAGGCCTTATATTGGCTAAAGAATATGTGGTTAAAAACTGGGAGCAATTCAAGCTCAAATGCTTAGTGAATGTCAATGAAGCAGCTAGTGAGCTTCTTAAGGAGCTACACTAGCTTGAGCTAAGATATTGAGTATTTGAGGATCTTGGAGCTTACCCTAGCTATATTAAAGTGAATGAAGCTCATTGGAAGTGTTTGGACCAAGAAAAATAAGCTAGCTCTAAGCTAGCTCCGGGGAGCGGTTTTGGGCTCCCTATGTGGGCCTCAGGCCTCGGGCTTTCTAGGGCTTCAAGGCCCATCTTCCAAGTAACTTCCAAGTAACTTCCATAACCGTTTTTAACCGCTTTTAACTTCCCAAAACCGTGGCCCCCTATGCCTATAAAAGGGAGAGCCATTTGCACTTGTTTCTACATTCGTTTTTGCAACAATAAAGCTTCTAGTTCCATTGTATTGACATTGGATAGGCCTTCTTATAAGCTTGTTTGCAAAACTCGAAAGACCAGTATAGTTCCTTTGTATTGACAAAGGATAGGCATCCATCTTAGTTTGGTTTTGTATTGACAAAACCTAGGAATACCCTTTCTACAAAGTAAGACAAGTAAGTCTCTTACTTAGTCTTTGTAACGTGTAACGTTTTATCGCACTAAGGTATTTGGATATTCCCGGTGTAGGGGAGAATACACTTAGAAGGAAAATTCATTTATGAATGACTCATTACATTATCCAAGTCAATGGTTTTAACATATAACAACCGGTTTATAAGACGTGTAATTGAACTTAACTTCTATTAGAGTTTTGTCTACTCCTTTTTGGAGATTACAAACTCTTGCTTGAGTTTTGTCTACTCCTTTGGAGACTACAAACTCTTGATTGAGTTTTGTCTACTCCTTTGTGGAGATTACAAACTCTTAGTTGAGTTTTGTCTACTCCTTTGGAGACTACAAACTCTTGATTGGGTTTTGTCTACTCCTTTACGGAGATTACAAACTCTTGGTTGGGTTTTGTCTACTCCTTTGTGGAGATTACAAACACTTGGTTAATAACTAGTTTAGTTCAAGATAATTATATAATTTGTTTGGCAATTGGGAGAACCGTCTACTCACATAAGTGAGACTACGGCCCTTTGGTCTAAAACCGGACACCGAAAATCCAACATCATCCGTCATTGTCATTCACTACCTTGTGGAGGACACGCTAGTTCGAACAAGACTAGCACAAAGGTATTGCAATCTGGATTCTTTTGGCCTACTTTGTTTAGAGATGTGCAATCCTTTGTTTCTTGCTGCGATGCTTGTCAAAGAACAGGCAATATTTCTAGAAGGAACGAGATGCCCCTCAACAACATCCAAGAGGTGGAGATTTTTGACGTTTGGGGAGTCGATTTCATGGGACCATTCCCATCTTCTTGTGAAAACCAATACATACTATTGGCGGTAGACTACGTTTCTAGATGGGTGGAAGCAATTGCCTCTCCCACCAATGATGCCATGGTGGTGGTTAAGTTCTTCAACAAGACCATTTTCCCGCGATTTGGGACGCCAAGGACGATCATTAGTGATGGAGGTTCTCACTTCATAGCCCGCCGCTTTGAAGCTCTTCTAGCTAAGTATGGGGTTACTCACAAGATCGCTACCCCTTACCATCCACAAACAAGTGGACAAGTTGAGATCTCAAATAGGGAGATCAAAGGAATCTTAGAGAAGACGGTTTCAAGGACTAGGAAGGATTGGTCCTTGAAGCTTGATGATGCATTATGGGCATACCGGACTGCGTACAAGACTCCCATAGGAACCACACCATACAACCTTGTGTATGGGAAGTCTTGTCACTTTCCGGTAGAGTTGGAGCACAAAGCGTTTTGGGCTATCAAGTGGCTGAATTTCGGCATGAAGGAAGCGGGAGAGAAGCGTCTCCTCGACATCAATAAGCTGGATGAACTCCGCTTGAATGCTTATGAAAACGCTAAGATCTACAAGGAAAGAGCAAAGCGTTGGCATGATAAGCATATCATTCCAAAGGACTTCAAAGAAGGAGATCAAGTTCTCCTCTTCAATTCAAGACTTCGCCTCTTTCCAGGTAAGCTTAAATCCCGTTGGACCGGACCTTTTCTAATTAAGCGTATTTTCCCCCATGGTGCAGTTGAAGTATGGGGTGAAGCGAGCGGAAGTTTTAAGGTGAACGGCCAACGACTCAAGAAGTACACGCCGGAACTCCAAACTGAGGAGTTTGCGCCTACCGCACTCGAATAAGTGCGAGATTGGTCTAGCTACGGACCTTAAACAAAGCGCTTCTTGGGAGGCAACCCAAGGTATTGCATTTTTGTTTTTATTTTCGATTCATAGATTAGTTTAGTATAGACGTTTTTGCTTTGTTTTTGCTTCGATTTCTTCCGGTGTGTTCGTGTTTTTGGATGTAGGACCAATGGAAAAGGAAAAGAGGAGGATGATGTTGAAGAAGAGTGACGAAATTTGGACTTTGGAGCTTTACAGAGGGTTCCACGGTCTAAATTACGGTCGTCATAGCTACAGTGGCCGTAATTTCCAAAAGCCTTTGAAAAATCACCAAAACCACGGTTCCGTACACTTCCACGGCCGTGGAACACCCCGACAGACCGTGATTTTCAAAATTTTGCCTGCAACTATATAAGCCACATTCTTCACAAATTCATCCCAAAAATCCCTCTTTCCACGACCTAAGTGCCGAAACACCACGACCCCCTCTCAAATCTTCGTTTCCTAATCGTTTTCAACGATTCTTCTTCCCAAACTGCAGCAAATTCAACCACAAACAAGATCCAAGCGACGAATCGAACGGAAATTCACCAACAAACGCGCATTTCGGATTTTTCAATCCGAAAAAGAGGTTTTCTTTTCCCTTCTTGATTCTTGCTGATTCGGTTGTTTTTGTTAGAGATTTTTAGGAAGAACTGATTGAGAATTGAGGAAATTAGACTAGGACTGCCTATTGTGGAGATTGATTGTGGATTTGCTGAGATTTGTGATTTTCTGAGACAAATCACGGTCTTTGGGTAAATTACGGCCGTGTTTTGCTGAAGAACAGACCGTAATTTTGAGCAGAATGGATTTCGTGAGAAGAGTTTCAAGGAGGATAAAAGAGAAGAAGAATGGGCAAAATAAGAAGAGGAAGGGTAATCTCTCCTCCTCCTCATCCTCTAGGGCACCACCACCCTCTTCACCTTCACCTCCATCCTCACCTTCACCTCCATCTTCACCCCCTCACCCTAGAGTCCCGACCATACACGATGACCATCTTGCTGCACTTGATAGGATCAAGGAGAGGCCAGTGATTGGCCCTAGATATTTCTTGTTGGAGGATCTAGTTCCTCTCAACATAGTTGATGACCTTACTTGGCTCTTGGATAGAGCCGGATTAGTTGTCTTCTCGGCTATCCGAGAAGACGCATATGAGGAGATTACACGGGAGGTTGTGACGTCCTTTGAGCACAGCCACGTCGATAGGACCGTCTCTTTCCGCCTTATGGAGAGAGATTATCAGTTGAGTATCCGTGAGTTTGGGACGATTTTTGGGTTCCATGAGACCTTCAATGGTCGATTTCCGAGTGGTGTTTATCCCAAGGACTTTTGGGAAGAGGTGGCTATGGTTTACGCTAGTGAGGATCGCTGGCAACCCGCTGACACCAAGGCTAGATTGATGTACCATCTAGCCTTGAAGATAGCTCACCGTGTTCTTTCGGAGTGTCTCTTTCCTAGGACGGAGACGCCCCAAAAGATCAAGACGGATGAGCTATTCTTGCTTTATTGCATGCTTTATGGACGCCGTGCAGATTGTGCTACTCTCTTGGCTGCTACGATGAGCAAGCTCAAGAACAAGAAGAAGGGGAACATTGGATATGGTGGGATAGTCACCCACATTGCTAGGAGTTTTGGTGTCGACTTTTCTGCTTGCACCCGCATACCGGCCGTACCTTTAGGGCTACATGCTTTCATGGTAAGGGGTCTCATCTTCCCCACACATAGAGGTCCGCCTTATGCGGGCATGCCTTGGGAGAGTAGGACGGGTAGGGGTATAGAGTGGTTACCAGAGTACTCCATTATGGCGGGACGCCATAATTGGAAGGAGACATTCGCTGCGATGCATGCGAACAGGATAGCAGCTCCCCCTTATGTCCCACCACCGGTTGTCGAGGAGGAGGATATGGGAGATCAGTTTGAGAGTGGAGGAGGAGCCGAGCAGGAGTTTGGCACGTTTCCGGACCAGCCGGAGGCGGCCCCAGATGTACCTAGACGCTCTCCACGTCCAGCTAGAGCCTCAGGCTCGTCATCTCGCCGCGCTAGCGTGAGTGAGAGGCCCACGTGGATGACCACACCTCCCGCATGGTATGGCGTTCCCCCTCCTTGGTCCACCGAGCAGCCAGCAGCACCTCCGCCAGCACCAGCACCATCCGACGCCCCAGCATGGTACAGTCAGGCCCCGGGATGGTACGAGCAGATGCTGGATTGGGCTACCGGACTTTCAGAGAGAGTAGGAGCGCTAGAGATCCGGGCGGATGCTAGAGACGGACGTTTAGACGACCTTGACCACATGATGAGGGACGTCTACCGCCAGCAGTTTGGGCGGTTCTACGATCCGAGCTTCTCTCCATTCCCGCCGCCGCCAGCAGCGCAGTGATTTGATGCATGACCGTTTGTTTTAGACATTCCCGCCACCACTTTGTGAGTTTCTTTTTCTTTTCTTCTTTCCTTTCTTTCTTTTGAACATTAGGGACAATGTTCGTCCTAAGTATGGGGTGGGATGTACTAAAAAGTTTGTAATAACTCTACTTACTATGCTTGCTTTCATTCGAGACTATCATTGCATGTTCATTATGTGTTTCACGTTTCATTATCGCATTGCATGAAAAAGAACTTGAAAAACCCATAAAAATTGAAAAAATTTGAAAAATTATGTACTTCTAATGAATTGAGATGATTATTATGATAATCACTACTTGTGAATTGAGTTTGATGACAATTGCATGCTTAAAAGAATTGTGAATTGAAAAGAATTTGAATGAATGAAATTTACCTCTTTTGCAAGTTTTATAATGTGAAAAATGTTACCTAAATCATGTTGAGAAATTGAAGTTGAAATCACACTATAAGTTCTTATACTTCTTGTTGAAATGATTAAGGCAATTCGAATTTTCTTTCTTCTTTCTTTTGACAATTTTAGCTCCTCATTGAAATATTAGCCTCCTTTACCTATCCGGGAATTTGGAGAAGTGAATGAAAAAGGCATGTTTGATGTGGGAGGGCCATGAGAGCAAATTTTTGCAATCAAAAGAATAGAAAGAAATTCTAGGTTTGGGGAAGTCAATCATGATGATGAGTAACTCGGCACCATTCACATAGCCGGGTGTTTGTGTCTTGCCAAAGTCGGATTGAGCGATATTCCTAGCGGATTATGGTATGTGCGCTAAGGGTTTGAGGCATCTCGCAAAAATGAGAAACGCCAATCTCCTAGGCTTCGGTTTTTGTGCACCTCTGTCCATAACTCCAAAAGTAAAGTCGAAAAATTAAAAGAAGAGAGTGAAGCTCTAAGTTGAAGTGTTGCGGAAACCGAAAAAGAAGAAGAAGGTAGTTGTCCACTTTCCCGGATTCATGCACCACATTTCCTTAAAGTTTTCCCTTCCTTTCCATATTCTAGACCTTTTCTTTGGAAGTCCTTAAGATCAAAAGAATGTTATATGACTTGGTGATCTAAATTGAAGTTTTTTATGGTTGATTTTGATTATGTTTAAAGGTTATGATGCTTGTTTAGAAGTTGAATTGATTCATGAACTTTCTTTGCTTTTTACTTTTTGATTGAGTGTGTGAAAGTTTGATAAACGATTGAGACAAGGTTTGAGAATGATCTATTCTTTAGAAGGCACGTTCATCCAAAAGAAGGTACACATATTTCATCCTAACTCTTGTTTAAAGCTTTTTGAAAGACCTTGCTTAGGGACAAGCAAGTGTTAAGTATGGGGTTATTTGTTAGCATGAAATATTGTGATATTTTAGACACGTTTTCTAAACGTATTTGATTCATATTGATAGTCTTTGATTGAGCATCATTGCATATGTGAGCTAGTATTACCTATATTGTCGATATGGATGTCTACACTAGCTTTATGTTGATTATAGGTGATTGAGAGTCATTTCCGAACGGAATCGAGCAAAGAAGAGTTGATTGAATATGTCCATGGATTGAGGGCATTATTAGGAGCAAATTGGAGTTCAACTTGAGGAATGCACGAAGCTAGGGAAGAATCACGTTCTTGCCCTAAACCACGCTCTAAAATACGGCCGTACTACAAACCACGTTTAGTTCCACGGCCGTGGAACACTGCAAAGAGAGGCGTGATGCATTCCAGTAACTATTATGGCCGTGGAACATATGGTCCAAACCGTGACACAATCCACGCTCTAAATTACGGTCGTGGAATCTTCCAGGACCGTGATCTTGGCGATCTTTTTCGCCACATTTTGAAGCCACGATCTTTTGAAGATTGGGCCGGGCCGATATTTTATCTTGCCCTATAAAAAGACGGACGAAGAGAAATTCCGTCATCGACGCCTACACCTCGTTTAGGTTCGCTTAAGGGAATTTTGGCAATCCACGCTTCATCTCCGCTTAGAGAATTTCAACGCCGTTTGAGCCCTTGCTTGGAATCATTGACATCTCATTGGAGACCGAAGTTCGCATCTGGGATTTGCCCTAATCTCGCACTTTTGGTGGAGATTGCTGTTGAGATCTCCGAATTGGCGGAAGATCGAAGCTTTTGGAAGATTGTTGCAAGAAGATCTCTCTTCTTGTTTAGGTTTGATTTGGAAAACGGATTGACATCCCGTTCTCCCTTCTTTCCTAAGATTGTGATTGTTTGCTTTATTCTGAATCCATTGACAATATTTGTTCTCGATTGTGACTTTGAGATTGGTTTGAAGATTATTGAAAGTTTTCGGAAGTTTTCATCTTTCTATCTTTTAATCCTTGAATTGATATCAACATGACAGTCATTGGCTAAAAACCCTTAACAATTCTAAGGTAAAGGGTTGATAGTTGTGGCTTAGATGATGATAGATTGATCGTAAACATATTAGACCCTGAGAGTTAGAGAGAATCGTCGACGAGCCCTAAATTACGGGTTGTTCTTGAGTTCCACGGCCGTGGAGTCTCAAGATCCAACCGTAATTTCCCTTAAGTTTACGAACCTGCTTTTACTTTAGTCCAAAGTTAAAGATTTGCTTTAACTTAGTTTAGACTTGTCTTTTCTAGGTGGTAGTGAAGCCTCAACAACCTCTACCTCGATTGTGAGTGTCATAACCATAATCGGCTGAGTTAGTCTTGATCCTTGGATTACAAGTTTGGGTATTTGACATTAATTCTTGCTTTTAGAACTTTTCTATATTGAGCCTCAACAACCTGTATAGGGAGTGTCTTGTAGGTGAGTCATATAAGGTTTTTGGAACTTCACCGTACGATTACCTTACATTAGCATACCTTTGCATATCTCAACTCTGTCTTTATATCATTAGTATATCTTGAATCGATTGCCACAGCTGGATACCTGGATCTTTAGGATTGTTGTTTTCCCAATATTTGCAAAACTCTCATATTTACTCGCTTGATAATCTGCAATTGAATTTGTTCCCACCCAAATCCCTGTGTTCGATACTCTGGAATTCTTGCTTAACTACGTCGATCCGTACACTGCGGGTTCGCTTGCTTGATTTTAGTTTTATAAATTTAAAACTTATTTGCACACACCTCTAGGGGCAAACAACACGCTGCAAGCGCTTGGACTTGATCGGAGCCATCGTGACGGTGAGAAATGGATTAAGATCAAATATCAACTGTTGACATGGGAAATAGAAAACAAAAGCAGTTAAAAACAAGAGCTTAGTTACATCCCTAAAAATATGGAGTATTAGGCATGCCATAGCTAATAAATAACAGTTGATATTTGACTTCGAAAAAGACTCAGAGGCAGAAGCAAAAATTGCTACTTCCTTAGCACCTGCTGCAATAGCTACAACCATATGACGACAAAACAAGGACAATCACATTAAGATTTGATCCATGTACTTTTAAAGAAAACACTTAACCATAAGATCCACAATAGGTCTGCTTTCACTTCAGTTTTCTTTTAACTCGATAGATGCAGGTAGAGGACGAGGATAAGCAATACATTGAATTTGATAATGGCACATGGTGGTGGAAGAAAAGGGCTATAAGGCAAATCGTTTACTAAAATCTAAAAGTGGTACAAGAAAAAAGACCAAAAGATCATAAGATAGATGTCTGCACAAAAAAAAGACTGTGGAAGATAATCAATAGATTACTGAAATCATCCCCAAATAATTTGAGTAAAAAATAGGAATGATACCTGTGGATGATTCCTATTTTTTCGCTCAACTGGTTGCCTCGACCACAGGTAAGCCTGAGGATGCAAGCCTCTTTATCAACTCTATTTTCACATCAGTAGGTATTATATCTTTCTCATTCTGCAATCCATCTCGTGGACCAACTTCAACTATTTTAACAAAATCTGGAATTCTTCCAAGCAACTGCACTGCAGGGAAAAGTATTAGAATGCACAAAAATGAATCATATGAACAAAACAGATGACATCTAAAGAACCGAAACAGAATCATCTATTAGAACACTGAGGCAACAAAATCTTACTCAATTTTGCAACTACTGAAATTCCCAAGTTCAATGCTCGGTAGGAATTGAGTAATCATAATGTAACTGGACTCGAAAACAAAATCTTACTCAATTTTGCAACTACTGAAATGGAGAAACCGGCAGTGAAACGTACCAGAGGCTGCTCGAGGCTACTCGGAGGCGTCGGAGGTGTCGGAAGCGTCGGAAGCGTCGGAGGCGTCGGAGGCTAGGCTGCTCGTACCATTGACCAATTTCCGACCTGGATAGGCTGCTCGTACCAGTGACCAATTTCCGATTGCAAAACCGTAAGCAAGCTGCTCGAGGAGGAGGACGCTAAGCAATCGGCGAGGAGGCGTCGTCGTCGTCCCACAGTTCGCCCTTCGTCCTCTTGTGAAATAAAAACCCTAAAATGATATCGGGTTAGGAGAACGAACGAATATCACTTACCGATTGTAAAAAAATAATTGAATATTACTTAGGTGACGGAATTATACTATTCCGCCGCCACAATTTAGTTAAAAATTTAGGCGAATTTTTTTGGCTCTATTTTTCCCGCTTTTGTATTAGAATATTGAATTGATTTTTTATTGTAACATTTAGGCAACGGAAATGCTTAAAACCGCCGCTTGAATTGAATTAGGCGACGGAACTTTCTAAGTCCGTCGCCTCAATACCTTATTTCCAAAAAAAACAATTTCATTTATATGATTAAGGTTGTTACCTGGTTTTCAATCGTGGAATAGAAAAAAATTATACCCTAAAATGTAAAAAACAAATGTAACAAGTTAACGAAACATAAGTTTGTTTTACAAACCATTTTGAGTTTTCAAAAAATGCAAATACACAAATTTCTTTCATATAATCAATCATCATCTTCTTCTTCTCCAAATTGTGCATGATCTTCTTCTTCACCAAATTGTCTCCCGTCTTCCTCTTCCTCTTCCTCTTCCTCTTCCTCTTCATCTTCCTCTTCCTCTTCCTCTTCTTCCACTTCAAGGTCAATAGTAACATCAAAGACTCCGCTATATATCATGTTGTGCTCTTGATAGGGTTCTTCAACGTGATTTCCAATAGGAGGTCTATCATTGTCATGTGTTGCAAGTGTTCTAGGATCATACACATTCCTATGAGAGCTCACATTAACTACTTTCCAATTCTCACCCGCTTTCGGATCATCCACGTAAAATACTTGTTTTGCCTTGGTCGCAAGACAAAAGGGAGAATCTTCATACCAACTACTACTAGTATCAACAGATAACAAGCCATGATCTACCTTTGTACTGTCATTGTTACAAGGATCGGTATCATACCACCTACACTTGAGCAATACAACCGGCATCCGATCTGTGTATAATAGTTCAACCACATATTCAAGGATCCCATAGTAGTTCGTACCTTGTGTCTCTACCATCACTCCACAATTTTGTGTTTGCAAGTATCGATCTTTATCTCATGATATGAACTTGATCCCATTCACATAACAAGAAGAATAGACAATGTGGCTTTGTGGTCTTCTAGCCAAATTGAGCACCCCTAACTTTAAGTAAGGATCTCCAGAGTTGTTAAGTGCTTCAACCTGTAAGATTCACACAATTAGTGTAAGGTGGATGATAATAGAGATTCTGTAATGGAAAAACAGTTTATGTGTACATACCCAATCTAGGAAATAAAGATGAAAATCAAGCATACGTGACTTCTCGTCAGAGTATGGATGTTGTTCCATATAAAGTCTTTGATGTTCGGACATATAGTATCTCACTTCTTCACATTCAAGTAAAACTTGCAAGTGAGCCTTATTGATTTCGTGTTCTTGTAACCTAACACGAGACCTACAACGATTTGGACACACAAGCTCCGAAACAATAGAAATACCGTAATGCAATGATGTGTTAACGTTGGTTGTTTCTTGACGATGTTCACCAACCCCCATGTATAAACTGCAGTATATCACTGATTCTTGATCAATATAATGCTCGGAAATACAACCTTCTGGAAACCGATTATTGCGAACTGATTTCTTATAAGTTCCAAGTTGGCTACAAAAAAAAATTGAGTTAGTTAAATTGGGCAAAACATAGCAAAAGTATATAAGAAAACAGAAAAGACATTGAATAACTAATATACCGTTCAATGGGAAACATCCAAGTAAAATGCACGGGATCAGTGAGCATCACTTGTTCTGGAAGGTGAACCATAAGGTGAACCATAATGGTAAAGAAATGGGGAGGAAAATGTAACGCCCAAATTTTTTATGCGTTTTCGATATTTGTTTGTCCGACTTCTATCGATATTTTGTTAGATTAAAATATTTTAATTAAAAGCATTTTACGACATAAAATATATTTTCCGAGTATATTTTTATTTTGGATATGTGCACGTCTATCCGTATTAATATTATCGGAATGATCGGAAAATTTTCGATTCGAAAGTCCCGATCCAGTGTTTTAATCGAGTTTATTTTATTTATTTTCTTCCTATTTCCTTTTATCCTTTTCTTCCCTTTTTCTTTCTTCTCTCTTTTTCTATCTCTTACCTGGATGGTGATTGCTCTTCCCGACCTGCTGCAAACCCCGACTCCTCGCCCCCTCTGTAAGCCTGTGACCGACCCTTCATCACCCACCCTGACCCCTCGTTAACCTCGCTCAGTGCAGCCTTGCCCTACCCTATCTCCCTCCTCTTCACGTCTGATATCTCTGAACCCTCACCCCAGCACCTCCATTGCCACAAAAGTTGCAGCTTCTCCTCTCTGATTTCATTCTGGTCTGGTTGCTGAAGAGGAACAAAACCCACCACCCTCACATTCATCTCTTCCTCTCAAGCTGGTCGCCGGAAACAACCGCCATTCTTCTCTCCCTGCCTTCTCCTAGATCCTGTCGCCGGGACCGCCAATACGTGCCTGACTCGCTACCGCCATCGCAGCCACCTGCTTCGCCCCACGCCAGAGCCAACCGGATCCACTACAGCCTCGAATTGATCCCCCTCGCCGTGCCTTGCTGCAACGAACCAACCGGACTCGGCACAACCGCCGCCTTCTCCCCATTCTCCCTATGACCCGCTCTGCCGCCGGAGACGACGCCATTGGAGCCGCCGCCTGCAGCCACCGGCCGCTTCTCCTCTCCTCCGCCTGGGCAGCCGCCGGGAGCTCTTTTCCTCTTTTTCCCTTCTTCTGTCGCGATTCAGCAAGGGTTGAAGAAGAAGCTTGGTTAATTGCAATTTTTGCCCTTCTTGGATAATTACGATTTTATGCCCATATTCTATTATTGCAGTTTGTACCCAGATTTTTGGAATCAAATTTTATACCCCTGCAGAAATTAATTACACTTTATGGCCCTCATTTACATTTTCAGGATATGACCCAAGCTTATAAAATTGCTCACATTTGCCCTAAAAATGTATTTATTGATTTTAAACTCGGATTCCAATTACGGGATATTCTTATATTTTTATACACGGTATATTATGTCTTTGTTGGATTAATTCGGTTAGGGCTCAAAGATTTAATCCCGGATTTTTAACGTTGACTTTTGAAAACGAGTTTTTCCTTAGAGTTATATATATATATATATATATATATATATATATATATATATATATATATATATATATATATATATAACTCTAAGGTCGACAAAGGCCTAACGAGTTTTTCCGTTCAAATTTAGCATACGAGCTAAATTTGCTTAATTTTGGTGTTAGGTTCGGAAGCGTCCCGATAAAGGCCTAACGAGTCCAAGGTCGACATCCATTGATCGACTTCCGTCTTTTGACGTCGTGTGAGTATCTTTTCCCATGATCTAGTAATGTTTAGTAGTATCTTGCTAGGTTGGATCTAGCATAACTTAGAGAGAATGCCAAGTAGTGGCCTTGAACCTTATATGGTTGTTGAATGGTTTATGAGTATTGTGATGTTTCGGTACGATCATGAGATGATCTTCGGGATTAGGAGTTGAACCTAGCATGCTAGGGTTTTGACCTCATATAGGTTTTGGGAGACTAGAAGCCCGAGGGCTTATAGCTTATCGTTTAGTTATTGATTGTGTGCCTTGTCTGATCAGGCGTTGAGTTACATTTCTGCGGGAAATTGAGTGCGGGATTTAGCGGGTTTAGCTCTGGGACAAGTAAGTCTCCGGACTTACTTAGCTCGTATTCTCTATATTAGTTTCAATGCGTGTTTGGTGGTGTGTGTTTATTGTTTATGTGTGTGTTTATTGCTTATGTTATAACATCTAAACCGGTAATAGGACCACCGACTTTATATGTTTATATTTGGCCCAAGTGTATGATAATGGGCGGTGACCGCTTGTCCAGTCCAAAATGGGGATGATTGGGAGGTGCCTTGCGACCAGCCCATCGGGTGATGCTGATCCGCATCAAGTACAAACCCGTATGGTGAAAGGGGACAAGGGCGAGATCTTTAAGATTCTCGTGTCACAAAAGAAGTTGAATTAGAACGGGATATGACCTAATAATAAAAAGATAATAAACCGGATTGTGTGTTTTGGAACATGTTGTGTGTTTATGATGTCTTATGTGTGTGTGTGCCAATACCATGATTCTAATGCCTTGAATGCTAGCTAACGGTTTTATACCGATATTGTTGTAGTTGCCTTGCAGGTTAGGGGCGCGGCCGAGAGATCTGGAAGAGTGGGCAGCCGGGGTCCGTACATTTTATGATGGGTTTTGGGGGTTGTTTTTATGTATTGTTTAGGGTATTATGTATGTCGCGTGTATGGCGGTTGCCTTTAGCGTTGTATCTCGGCTGAAGTCTTTCGTTGTTTTCTTTTGGGGTTCATATCATTGCATTAAAAATGAATTTCGGTTTTGCCTTTATTTGTGTCTTGTTGTAAGATCCAGTGAAATTGTTGTCAAGCTAAGGGTCGGGACCCATCGCGAGGTCCCAACCCGTAGCATCCCGAGTCCCGCGGATTCGGGGTGTTACAGAAAAATCATCTCCATCCTACACAAGATAGTGACTATCTCATGTTCCATTAACCGAACATCCTCCTTTTTCAACTCTTTGCTACACAATTTCTGAAACCATTTGGACAATGCAATCAAAGGCTTGACAACACTTAACGGTAAGTACTCACGAATAACTATCGGAAGAAGACGTTGAAGCATTACGTGACAATCGTGCGTCTTTAATCCATGAAATTTTCTATCACGTACAGAAATCTTATTCCTCAAACTTCCAGCATAACCATGAGGATACTTCACATCACGAAACCATTCAAAAACCTCTTCTAAACGTTCTTGCCTCACCAAGAATGGCGCATGAGGAAGTTGTCCATTTTTTCGCTCCCACTGACTTTGTCGCACCCCCCTTTTTCTCAAGGCATCACGAGCTTTTGGACCGTCTTTAGACTTTCCTTCAATACTAAGAATGGTTCCAATGATGTTATCAAATACGTTCTTTTCAATGTGCATGACATCAAAAGCATGTCTCACCTTTAAAATTTTCCAATAAGGCAACCTCCAGAAGATGCACTTGTTACTCCAACATACTCTGTTCCTTGGATTATACGGGACCTTGAAGTTTTCATGCAAGCTAAGTGTTGGAAACTCGTGACTGTTGATCCTTGCAAGAATTTGCTCCCCGGATAGAGTAGGAGGTCTTTGTCTGAACTCACACTCTCCATTAAATGCATGATCAGCAAACCGCCATGGGTGATCATTTACAAGCCATCTACGATAACCATCGTATACCATCCTTCCACATTCATGTTTTGCATCCACATCATCCAAACAGATTGGGCACGCCTTATAACCACTAGTAGTTGAGCCTGCCAACATACCCAAACCTGGAAAGTCACTAATGGTCCATAACACAGCTGCTCTCATGGTGAAAGTAGATTGTGCGTAGCGGTCAAAAGTACAAACTCCAATTTCCCACAGTTTCATAAGTTCGTCAATCAACGACTCTAGGAACACACTAAGACACTTTCCGGGAGACTTTGAACCTGGGATCAACAAAGTTAACATGTTAAAATCCTTCTTCATACAAATTGATGGAGGCAAATTATACGGCATCAAAACAACAGGCCAAGTGCTGTGAAGACTTCCCATTGTTCCATAAGGGTTGAAACCATCTGTTGCTAGCCCAAGACGCACATTTCTGATATCATTAGAAAAATGAGGAAAGTTTTTGTCAAAATCTCTCCATGCCTCTCCATCTGCAGGGTGCTTTAACCAATCATGATCTGACATCCTCTCTCCGTGCCATCGCATTTGCTTTGAAGTGTACGGAGACATGTACAAGCGTTTCAGTCTGGGAGTCAAGGGAAAGTAGCGGAGTACTTTCCTAGCAACGCTGCTGTCATCCTCTCTCCATCTTGAAGTGTGACAGATGGGACACTCATCAAATTGGGCATACCCTTTGTAAAACAATACGCAGTTATACTCACAAGCGTCTATACTCTGATAACCCAAACCAATATCCCTACAAAGCTTTTTCATTCTTCCAAAATCAATGGGATAATTGTGTCCAGGAGGAAGCAAATCACTAATGTAATTGCAAAGATCGTGAATACTCTTATCAGACCATCCATTTTCTACTTTCATTTTCAATGCTTTCAACACAGCACCCAAAACAGTTTCTGTGCTCCCAAGATATAACGGGGTTTGAGCCTCTAATAAAAGTCTGTCATACTTCTGATAATCTTCATCAACAGCGTCATCAAAAGTAGGATCATCACTATCACTATTGTCTTGACCTAAACCAGCATCATATCCATCATGATAAGGGAAACGATCATGCACAATATTCATAACAGGATCCATAGAAGAACTAGCACCACTGTTAGAAGATGTCATTTTATCGAGCAACTGATTTCTGAGTTCATCAATTCTCGATTCATGCGAAACTTCACCATGTTTGTCCCACACCGTATATAGAGGCCACATGCCTTTAGTAGACAAGTGAGAATACATGGTGTGAATGTCAACCGGAAGTCCACTATTTCGACATTTCTTGCAAGGACACAAAAAATGTGTCTTCCGAGGCGACATTTCTCTAACCCAATTCACAAAGTCAAAAGTCCCTTGAAGGTATCTTCGATCAGTAAGGCCACATTGCATCCAACTTTTATCCATTTTCCTAAATAGAAATGAGATAAACCATTCAACACATTTTCTAACAAACAACACATTTTCTATTTCATTTCATATCCAAATAAACCAATCCAATTTTCTAGCTAATTCCATGACACAAAAAACAACTCAATTTCTACTTTAGTTCATATTCTAACAAAAAAATTCATTTTCTATTAAAGACCATTACATTTCCTAATAATACAAAAATTCCAACACTATTCAAACAAATAACAAATCACCAAATAACACACATAACACAAATTACCAACAAACATAGCTCAAAATTCCAACACTAGCTCATCAAACTAATAACAAATTACCAACAAAAAATTCCAACACTATTAGATTCTTCCAATTTGACAAAAAGAATTCCAACAAGAAGAGAAAAAAATTAACACAAAACGAAAATTTAAATAATTACGTACCTAAAACAATGTAGTATAGTAGGGTTGACAACCAACTAATTTGTATTAGATTCTTCCAATTTGACAAAAAGAATAAAGGTTGAAAGGAAGAAAGTCGAGAAGAAACGAACGATGGAAGGTTGAAGAAGGGGTATAAACCCAGCCAATTAAAACATCTGGTACGTGCTCAACTAACAAATTAAATGTGGCAGCTTTTTATTTAGGCGGCGGAAGTCACATTCCGTCGCCTTAATTCATTCAGGTGACGGAAATAATACCTCTCTCGCCTAAGATAAAAAATCTTGCAACCTACATAATTTCTGGCGACGGAATTTTGTGGTGACGAGATTACGTCCGCCACCTGGGTGTTTAGGCGACGCAATGAAAAAGTTTCCGTCGCCTGAATATTTTTAGGTGACGGAAGTAAAGTTCCGCCACCCGAAATTATTAAGGTGACGGAACTAAAAAGACTCGTCGCCCGAGTTGCTATATGGCGTAGTGATAATATGATACATTTAGGTTGAGTTATCAAAAAAGGATAAAAAGTTCATTAATTATACCAGAATATCATATTGATATCCATATATTATATATCAAACACTAGATATGTATTTTTTTTATATCGATATCTAAATTTGATATTCTAGTATGAATACCAAATAGGCCTAAGCCAATAGTACCTTGTAAAGACATTTTCTCTAAACCCATGTGAATGAAAAATATATATAGAGGGAATAGATCATATGAGAACATGTCTTATCGTGTAATCATGAGACAAATCAGGGTCATCCAATTTAGTAAATCCAATGGCCTAGATTGATGATGGAATATGTAAAAAAATTAATTAATAAAAAAGCTATAATCACTCTCACAAAAGGAGAATGTACACACTCTCTATTAATTCTTGAAAGAATTTGGCCTACTAGGCCTTTTTAAGTTTTGGGTTTAGTAAATGTACCCCACAAATTTTTACCACTTTTATTTTATGGTAGGTAAAACTAATTAACCCTTCTATTAATAAAGAAAGAATATTTGATGTTTGTTATGTAAGTTTTGATTTTAATTATTGAATTTTGTTTTTTACTTTTTTGCATTTTATTTTATTTGCCTTTTTCTTTTCCGTTTTTATACCGGACATTTACATACCGGACATTTATATACCGGACATTTACATACCGGACATTTTACATACCGGACATTTTACAAACCGACCATTTACATACCGGACACTTACATACTAGAAATTTACATACCGGACATTTTACATACCGGACATTTACATACCGGACATTTACATACTAGACTTGGGACCGGTTCAAACCAAACCGCCAAACCGGCGGTTTGTGAACCGGGCCGAACCGCCGGTTTGGCCAAACCGGCGGTTTAGGTTTGCTGGTTTGGTCAAACCGGAGGTTTACGGTTTAGGTTTAGGTTTGACTCTTGGCCAAACCTACTTTTTTATTTTTTTTTTTGCCTAAACCGGCGGTTAACCACCGGTTTAACCGGAGGTTTGGCAAAAAAATAGCCGTTGGCAATGCCAACGGCTATTTGACCCACAAACAGCTATAAGCCGGTGGGCCCTACAATCTTAACGGCTCTTAGAGCCGTTGGGTTGTGTAATTTTTTTAATATTTTTTTAGTTTTATAATAATTGTTTAATTAAAAAAAATTTCTACCCACAATTCCTATAAATACCATACAATTCTTCCATTTATCTCACACCAACATTCTCATCTATCTACTACTACTCTCAAATCTCGATCTCGTATTCTCTTTCTCGTATTCTCGATCTTTCAATCAAGTGAAATGGAAAAACCGGATTACCCAAGAGACTACGACTTCACTCCGAGTCCCGCTTTCTTTCCTAGCACCCAAAAAAGCGAGACTAAAATGCCGGATTCGGAAATGCCACAAGTTCCACAAGGTCAAGGTGAAGGGCCATTCCGACAAGCCCCTCCACCGAAAATGCTCACCTCCGACATATTCACGAAGCATTACAAGAAGGGTCCGGTGGTGGACGATTATTGTCAAGTTTCGTGCAATTATTGTCCAAAGGTGTACAAGTGGAAGGCGAAGGGCGGATACGTGACTTTGCAAACCCACATGCAAAAGTATCATCCGGAGAAGCTCGGAATATCACGGGGACAAACTCAATTGTCCCACGGCTTTGCATCCTCTTCCTCTCAATCTTCTATCTACTTATAATCATGTTGATGAATCATTAGGATTAGCCAACTTAATTGCATCTCAAGCTTTTCCATTTTCTTATGCGGAATATGAAAATGTAAGAGAATATAGCACTACTTATCTTCAACCGGCTTTTAAACCCACTTCTCGTAAACAAATTTCGAAATTAATTTCTCAATCTTATGAACAAAAGAAACAAAAATTTCTTACGATTTTACAATTTTTTTCGCATCAAGTTTCAATTTGTAGTGATATTTGGAGTACTTTATCACAAAAACATTTTTACATGGGCATCACTTTACATTTTATCGATAATGATATGTACTTGCATAAATTTGTTATTGCATTTCGCCATTATATGAAAGACATAGGGCCTCCAACATTGCTAATTTAATAAGAATGGTTTTACAAGAATTTAATTTACAAAATCGAGTTTTTTCATACTCATTTGATAATGTTTCCGCTAACACCCGCGCCGTAAGCAATTTGGTAGGGAATGCGGGTCAACTTATAAAAACACCTTTTACTCACCAAATATGTGCATGTCATATTTTAAATTTATGTGTTCAAGATGACCTAAAAGTTTTACATGAAATGTTAGATCCTATAACCGACGTAATTGAACATATTTGGCATTCAACCGACTTAAGAAAAAAATGGAGATCAACTTGTATAGAAAAAAATGTTCCTCCAATTGCTTTTTCTAAAGATATTGGAACTCGTTGGAACTCAACCTATAAACTTAGTCAAGCTCTTCGTTATAAAGATGTTTTACAAGAATTTTCCTCACAATTTATTTCTTGGTCTATTTTAGATGATGAAAATATTTGGCAAACTTGTTATGATATTTGTAGTGTTTTAAAAGTTTTTAGTGATTCTACTAATATGTTGAGTTATGTTTACATTCCAACTTCTTGTAGCTTTTTAGAAATAGCCGTAAATGTTGCCGAGACTTTACAAACCGGTTTAGGTTTAGAATCACTTAAATATGCTACAACCGAAATGAAAACAAAATGGCTAAAATATTATAATGAAATTCCCCTAGTTTATCTTATTGCCGCCGTTTTCGATCCTAAACTAAAAATTGATGGTGTTACCGAATTTTTAAATGCTTATTATGAATGTTTAGGTTAATCTTCTATTATGAACGTTAATTCTATTACTCTTAATATTCGTGTTGAAATTGGTAAATTGCTTCCTTTATTTGAAACAATTTTGCTAGTGCTTCCACCCAATCAACTCCCCCACCCTCTTCTTCTTCTTCTTCTTCTTCTTCTTCTTCTTCTTCTATTATTTATAAAGCTAAACAAATTTTAGCTAAAAGAACAAAAACATCTAGGCATTCATCCGCAAGTGCGGAATTTGAAGATTATCTAACAACTCCTTTTAGTTTTGATGGTGAAAGTGATAGTTTTCAAGTTTTAGATTATTGGAATAAGATGGCCCCAAAGTATCCAACATTGGCCAAGATTGTGCAACAAATTATGGCCGTCCCCGCATCAACGGTAGTTGTGGAGCAAGCTTTTAGTCAAGGAGGAAACATGCTAAGCTACAAGAGGAGTCAAATGAAGCCCGACAAATTGGAGGCTTAAGTATGTGTTCAAGATTGGATAAGGGCGGAGAAAAGGAAACAACAGAATGCACCTGTTTATGACTCAAAATCGGATTCCAACTCCGATGATCCGGCCACTACTTCCGAGTCCGAGGCGCAAAGGTAAGGGGGTAACGAAAACAACTCGGAAGTCCGAAAAAAGGTAAGCAAAGGTAAGAAAACTACGTAGGCTTTGATTCCTCTTAAACCCCAAGAGGATACGTAGGCAACCGGAAAAACGGTTCAAGCCCTCTCCTTTTTTTTTTCAATTAGTTCTATTCAAATGCTAATGTAATAAAAATGAGTTAGTAATTTTATTTTAGTTGCTCTCTTTTATTTTAGTTAGTAGTTTTATTTACTTAGTAATTATTCTATTCAAATGGTAATGTAATAAAAAAAATTTGAATGTATAAAAAAATGAGTTCGCTTTCTTTTATTTTAGTTTGTAATTTTAGTTTACTTGCTCTCTTTTATTTTAGTTAGTAATTCTATTCAAATGCTAATGTAATAAAAAAAAATTCGAATATATAAAAAAAGAGAGTTTGGTTTCTTGTAATTATTTTAGTTTCTCTCTTTTATTTTACTTGCTCTCTTGTATTTACTTAGTAATTCTATTCAAATTCTAATCTAATAAAACAAATTCAATGTATAAAAAGATAGTTATGTAAAATTCCAATCTACAAATCTACATACTTAGTAATTTGTTAACTTGGTGATTTTATTCATCTACAAAAAAAAACGAGTTTGCTCTCTTTTATTTTAGTTAGTAATTTTATTTACTTAGTAATTCACTAATTCTATAATTTCTATTCAAATGCTAATGTATTAAAAAAAATTAAATGTATAAAAAGATAGTTATTTAAAATTCCAATCTACAAACTTTTACTAAAAATTTAAAAATGTACAAAAATTTACAAATGTATAATTTTGTTGTTAATTTACTAATGTAAAGTTCCAATGTACAAAACTTTACTAATGTAATATAAATTTTAAATGTACAAATTTTTTATTAATTTACTGAATAAGTAATTTTATTTATTTACAAAAAATTACTAATGTGTATTTTATTTTTTTATAACTAAAATAACATATACATATTACTTATATTTTTTTTTTAAATCATGTGTCAAACCGCCGGTTTGGCCAAACCTAAACCGGCGGTTCGCAAACCTAAACCGACGGTTTAGGTTTGCGACCCAAGTCTATTACATACCGGACATTTTACATACTGGACATTTTACATACCGGACATTTACGTAACGGAAATTTTACATACTGGACATTTACATACCGGACATTTTACATACCGGACATTTAATACCGGAAAATTTACATACCGGACATTTTCCATCAAATCTTTACTCAGCTTTTTCTTTTCAGTGGGACTTTAGTACCTTCAATTAGAAGCAGTTTGTTCGTGACTATGCTGAAGATGATTCTAACAGGTTCGCATTAAAGCTGTTCAATAAAATTCCTGCTTGGAGGTCCGCCATTTTTATTTCTGTTGTTCTCCAGACTTCAGATACAAATTCAGAGGAAATCAATGGAGGTTATTGTTAAAAAAATATATTTGATTTGTTGCCAAAACTGAATTTAATGTTTAAGCAAATAAAGAGTGGAAGACGATATATCGTGTGAGGAGAAATTAAAAATTAAAGATGAGTCCAAATGGATCAATGAGAAAAACAAATATTTTTCTTTGTGTGCTTGTATTGAACTAGTTAAAAAAAGGGGTACATTTACTTAATAGGATTATATTAATAGCCTACTTACTATACACAAAACTAGAAATAGCCTACTTACCAAAATTGCCCTTAATTCTTTGTAAAAATATCCCTATAATCTTGTATTATAGGAAACATTTTGTTAGAAGAGATTTACAAGATAACTCCCTCTCTCATCTCTCTGATTCGTTTCAACGTCATTCTCCTCTCTACACCATTCGCTCCAACGTCAAACTAACCGGAATTATAGTTACGAAGGTGTCATATCGTTTAATATATTATTCGTAGTTATTATTAGTTTTGTTACGAAGGTGTCATTTCGTTTAATATATTATTCGTAGTTATTATTAGTTGAAGGGATTATTCGTAGTTATTATTAGTTTTGTTACGAAGGTGTCATATCGTTTAATATATTATTCATAGTTATTAAAAGTGATTGCAATTTGGTCAATACTATCATTGTAGTGCATTGTTCGTACGCAATTAGTAGAACTATAGTTAACGATGTGTTTTATGGTTTGTAATATGTTGATTTTAGCAACCACTAGTTACGAATACTATGTTTGTTTTGTACAAATTTCACTATAAATTTTCAAACTAAATGCAAATATTATAGTAGATATTTAAAAAATAGACATAAACATAATAAATCCAATCATATTCCAAAAAAAACATAAACATAACTAAAGTTGAAGAATCCAAAATACCAATAGTAGAGGCTTATGAGTCAAGGAAGCTTATCTACACACTCATCATCCTCGTCTAGATTCGATGTTCACTCATCAATCTGATGAATACCCATCACAAATGAACATACTATTTTTATCATTCAGTTGTCCCTTTAAACTTTCTTTCTTTCTCCCTGATGACTTTTTACGAACTGAGCCACCTATCGGATCATGCTTCTTTTTGGATCTGACCTCTATGCAGAGTTGTTCGTCAACAACCTTTTTCCCTGACAAATCAATAACACACAACATATATTTCATTATACAGCACTATAAGTACCAACATACCAACTTAAAATCAAATGTCATTTACCTACATATTATATTCATACATATAATATGTAAACACAATCATTATTCATATTTAGTACTAGCTTGTCAAATCAAATATGCACCCTAAAGCCACATTATTCAAAATTATCTTAAGACCATGAAAAAACATTACTAACTATGAATCATACTTACAAGCTTATCATGTAAATCATAATACTTGTAACATTAACATTATTCATAATTACAACTACTATTTCATCAACAACTAACATTACCATTAGTTTATGATAACAACGAATTATTCGTAATTATTAACTTAATACCTGTCATTTTCAAACGATTCAAACCAATATTATTCCTAATTACTCTGTCTTTTTCATATCGAATACACATTTTTTCTCAACATGCTTATATAGCAAATTATTCACAACTATTACTCGTATTTCTTTATTACCAGAAAGAAGATCAAAACAACAAGGCGACATATCACACCTCACAAATCAAAAAACACCCACCAAATTTCACCAAATCAAACAATTAAGACATACCTAAAGAAGATTCCGCCATGAGTCCCAATACCTGTTGAGGATACAAAGTGTAACTGAATCTGTTATAACAAACTTGATGTACACACGTGCATAAATACATACGAATGCATAGTAATGAGAATCATCTGTTCATTCCATTCTTACAATCAAAGCATGTTCTCTCTCTCTCTCTCTCTCTCTCTTATTGGTTCTAACATGGTATCAGAGGGTGAATAATCTCTCAAACACACTCTCTTCTCCCATGGCTATCAACAATGATGACGAATATCCTTCTGTCACAGATCCATCTGTCGATGATCTTCTCTAACAACTCACTCAGATGCTCCCTTTGAAGCTATCCACCACACTGCTTACTAGTTCCAATTACTTCCGCTGGAAACGCTCAGTCGAGCTATCTTTCTCGGCCAAGAACAAATTGAATTTTGTTCATGGTAAGTGTTCTAGACCTAAAAATGATCCCAAAATGATTGCAAAATTGGAACAATGTAATAGTATGTTGATTTCTTGGCTTCTTCATTATATGGACAAAGATATTAGTGAATCCATGCTTTTCTATCTTACTGCGGCTCAGATATGGACTGAATTAGAAATGAGATTTGGCAAATCGTATAGAACTAACCTATATCAGATTCAGAGAGAGCTCTTCGTGATCTCCCAAGGCAATCAATCAATGTTTATCTATTTTACCAATCTCAAGAAACTCTAGGACGAATACACACTGGTTTTGTCATCACAAGTCTATCTATGTGGATCTAACACCGTTGCACTGGCCATTATTCAGTAGGATCAATAGATCATTCAGTTTCTGGAAGGACTAAATGATTCTTTCTCATTAGTTCGATCTCATATTCTGATGTTATCTCCAAATCCTAGCTTGAATGAGGTGTACAAGCTAGTTCTTCAGGAAGAAAGCCAAAGATCCTTGAAGTCTAACCCAAATCTTGATGATATTTCATCTGCTTTATACTCTAATCATCGTTCTACATCTTATCATCCACCATCTAAACAACCATCATTTGGAGATTCCAAATCTACTTCTAACTCAAGAGGTCGACCATACTGTAACACCCCAAATTCTAAGAACTCAGGGAGCTACTAGTTAGGACCTCACAATGGGTCCCGACCTTAGTTTGACAACAATTTTACTAGGATCTTACAACAAGGCACAAAAGTATTAAAAACATTTGAAAACTTTAAACAATATATACATGAAAAAATATGTATCAGCCTTACAAATCAAAGGTACTAAAACGACGCATATAAAGTACATAAGACAACCTCGTCCCCAACTAAATGAGTACGTGGACCCGGCTGACCATTTCCTCCGGATCTCTCTACAACTGTCTTAACCTGCAAGGCATCTACAAGTGGTATAAAACCGTTAGCTAACATTCTATGCATAAGTATAAAGGTAAAAGCACAATCACACATCATACACAATCAACATGCAACACTCCATCCTTTTATTATCTTTAATTAGGTGATAGGTCATTACTAATGATACTTATTTTGTGACACGAGGGATTCCCAAACCTCGCCCCTGTCCCCGTTTACCAACGCGGAATGGTACTAATGCATCTGACCGTCTACCGGACTGGGCTGGTCGCAGGGAACCTCCTAGACTCTCGCAAGAGCTAGGCAGATGATGTCACGACCCGTTATCATACACTTGGGTCAATTACATAAATAATAAAGTCGACCTAATCCGGTTTCGTTGTTTATCATAACTTACAAACACCACTCATACACATTACACTCATACAAGAAGCCAGCTAAGTAAGTCCGTGGACTTACCAGAATCCAATCTCGTCTCTCTTAACAACACTCAATCAGTAACGGCAGGAACTCAGTTGCCTGTCAAAGGAGGCACGTGGATCAACACATTATCCCGGGGTACTTAGAAGTATAAAACTCCTAAGATGTACGATTCCATGTGCAGAAGTTATTACAGTGTTTATTTAAGGTAAAATGACTATTTTACCCTTAGTCCCGGAACTTCCAAAAACTCGGAATATGTACTTAAATTATAATTTGAGGCTAACTAACCATATTCTACTCCCTAGGATGATTTTAGGTAACAACTAGAAAAACTACATATTTTCTATTTCCCGAAAAGTCACTAAAGTCCAACTACAGCTTCAAATATAAAATTTGAATAATCTTATAAAAATTTCGAAATAATTCTCTAGATCATCTATGATACCTCATCTACTCCTAGAAGCAAGAATTTCTTAAAACTGTTCACCCTTCACTTCTACAAAAATTTCCAAAGTTGGTTACAACACTTGAAGTTTCCTATACTTAGCCAAAATCTAAGTACACTTTGAAAAATCATAACTCCTAAACCACTCGCTGGATTTATCCCAAATTTTGATATGTTCTACTATAATATGTCAAATAAATCATATCCAAAATTCAAGTCAAACAGAGATCAAAATCATATTCAAAACTATCTCCCAAAACAGCATCCCATGCTGTTTTTCTCAACACAACACATTTATAAAAAAAACTGCATGAGGAGTCACTTTGCAACATCATAACTCTCAAACCGTAACTCTGATTCTTCCCAATTTTTAGTATAATCTACTATGTACTGCTGACTACAACATATCCAAAATTCAGCCAAAAAGAAGAAGTATAACTTACCCAAATCTGGAACCGAAGTTGACTGCTCGTCACTTTCGAAAACTGAGAAAAACGTAACAGCTCTCTGCTGTTGTTTTCTTGACTGAAATACATGGTTCCAAGATGGTTTATCATCAGCTATAAGTACACATATGATTGAAGGAAAGCAAGGTTGAAAGAGTATGGTTACACTCAACTATAAAACTCGCCCACAAGGCTCACGAGGTTGCAAGGGATGTGCAGAAGGGTGAACGCTCCTGCTGCTACTCCTGACTGTTGGTCTTGCCGGCTCCTATGCGCAGAACGACGCCCAGGTGCTGCTTGTGCACGACTCCAGGGCTGGAAGGGGACTGGAGAGGAGGGTCGACAGAGAAGGTTGCAAGGGTTGCGGTGGGGCTGCTGAAGTTGTTGCGAGATTTCCCGTCTATTGCTACACGACCCAGATCAGAGGCGGAAGTAGGAGGCTTCAACAGCTCGTCATCTGGAGGTGCAGTCCGGTTGATTGCTGGTTGCAGAAGGCTCGTCCAGGGGCAGATCGGTGGGTGATGTTTGCACTGGCTAGACGTGAAGAGGGGAGCGAGGATCTGTTACAGAAGGAGGAAGGCGCAGCGTGCAAGTAGACGGAGAGGACGGAGCTGAAGCGTCCCTAGCTGTGTGCAGAAGGAGGCGTCTGGTTGCTTGCTTCTGCGATTGTGGTAAGTGTGTAGAGAAGATCTGGTGGGTATGGAAGGTATCAACAGAGGGAGTAAAGGGAGGCGTGAAACGTGGGCAATTACGTTCATTTGTAACGTCTACATAGGACGTGGTAGTTGCAAGGGAGATGGAGCGCTCTTGGGCTGGCGATTGATGACCTGCTTCTCTCTTCACTTGTTGGGTTGGATATGCTGCTTGGCCGGCACACTCACCATACAGACGGGCTGCAACAGGGCAAGGACTGGCTGAAAAATTAAAGGAGGAAGTGGGTTGGAGCTGTTAAAATTAAGGGTGGGCTGAGTTGTCAAAACTCGTCAAAACTCGTCATGGCCTTGTCAAGCCCATGCATGGCCTTGTCACAGATTTGTCATGAACTCGTCATGGTCTCGTCACAGCTTTGTCATGATCTCGTCTAAAGTCGTCGTTAAGAATGAATTATAATAACTAGGGTTTGATATAAATCTATCATTTTATGTGAATTAAATTCTACATAAAATAATACATAATTATAAGAATTAGAGCTTGATATAATTTTATCATTTTATGTGAATTAAATTCTACATAAAATAATACATAATTATAAGAATTAGAGCTTGATATAATTTTATCATTTTATGTGAATTAAATTCTACATAAAATAATAAAATTTGTGAAGGAAGAAATACTAGATAGAATGGGAAACCGTCAACGGCTCGAAGTCCGATTTGATTCGAAATTAAACGGAATAAAAATTCCGGATATATCATCAGTACCCCCTTAAAATAAGTTTCGTCCCGAAACTTAGGACAAGGTACTTAATTAAACGACTTTTATAAATAAACTAGTATGTTCTAGTCTCACTAAATTTTTATTCGTTTACTAAACTTCTCTAACCCTATCAAAGTGTAACGGAAAAAAAACATTGGTCGTTACATCAGATCCCCCTCAAAATAAGTTTCGTCCCGAAACTTAGGGTAAGACAATCCAGATCGGCCTTTAAGGCACCAAATGGGTGTGTTTGATCGCTACACAAAAGTCTCGTCGTTTTCACATCTAAGTATCCCGCACATCAAGGTTATCAAAAGCACACATCACTGACTAAGCACTCAATCATGAAATAAACAAGTAGTCAAACAATATCACACATACAAGGTCAAACCCTAACTAGTCACTCCCAAGGTTGCAACTATCGTTACATAGGTCTTTGAAAGGTTACGTCTCTTATTATCCCACATATCTTAGGTAGCCTTATCAGTTTTTCCTAAAACCACTAAATCTTAAATCTTTTCAGGTACTTAGATCACAAGCATCTGCTACCACGTTCTAGAGTGGTTACCGGGTTTCTCACCGATATCATCCGGCTCAACTGTCTGATCTTCTAATCTGATGACCTAACTCGTGTCTGGTATGTATTTCTCCAACTGAAAATCTCAAACTCAGTTCCCAGACTTAGTCTCCGTGGAAAACTGAAGCCGCACTCTCCAATAGGGTGAGGAATATTAGTCCATCAGTCACTCTTAAACCGCTTTAAAACTTCCAATGGTTGCCTTACACAACTCACTTCCAGATCCTTTGATGACCCTACGAAAAATAATCTATTCAACTTCCTTCCCTTCGTTATGACCCCTTGCTTCCAGCCTGCTGAAAAGGTTCCGACTACACACTCAAGCCAAAGGTCTTAGACATCCACCAACACTTACCAAGTACCCAATACTCTTCGCAGCACGACCCACTTGGTCTTGCCTTTTAATATTACTCAGTCATCTTATTCCTCCGGTAAGGAATCGTCACCTTTACCCTTTTCTGGTCTACACTCGGGGCAACTAAGAATCATATTATTTACAGATCTCTAATACATCGTTAGCTCAAACTTAGGTTTCTCACGCATTTTCCAAGATGTTAAGTAAAATAGAATATGTCGGAAATGACGGCATTAGACACAAAGTGATCCCATGTCCGAAATCACTCTAACGTACTCCGTTAGGGATATAAAATTCCAAAACTACTTGCATGGCGACATGTACAAAGCCATCACTCTTCACTCGGATCCATAAAAGTGTACCAGTCTCCTTCTATTACCTCTACATGCTCATAAGTTCCCGTACGACATTTCTAGTCACTTCACATGGCCTATCTCACGTTCCTTCCAACTAGAATGCATTTCACCAACTATCACCATCTTAAACTCGACACGACATCCATCAGTACCTTTGAGCTTCTTGCTCTGCGGGTTAGGACCCACCACGCTTCCGCTGCGCTACTCTGATTATTTTGTTGTCACCCCTTAATCATAAGGACGTGTTCTGTGAGTCCAAAATGATTGACTGGATGAAGTACCAAGTACTTTCCTTACTTGTTTTCCTGAAATAAAATCATTATTGGAAAGCAACCATCTTCCGTTTACTTCCTTAATTCTTGCAACACCGATCCAAACTCCCTGACTCGACCAGAGTTTGGTCTTAACCAGACAAGAAATAACCTTTAATGCAATCCTCTCGATACCTTTTGCTCATCCCAGAAGGTTGACGTTGCCTACTTGACGAAATCCTCCAAGGCGTCGGTAAGGCTACTCCATAGATCCACCGTCACAATTATCTCTTCTTAACGGCACATAACTCGTCAATACTAAACAATACTTGCACGTCCTTGGTTGACATCGAACAGTCTATAATTGACTAATCGCCATTTCATCCCTCTACTGATATTAAACTTTTGGTGTATACCACCTACTAGATTAATCCTTTTATCCTTCTTTAGTTCGTCTTATCTTTCCCTCTTCTGCTTCCTTTGGGACACTATCTTTCTCAAGTCTCGTTGTGCCATTCTCCTGACGTCAAAAGTCGTTCCTAACACTCCACGATAGATGGTAAGCGTCTTGTAATTCCGATAATTTTTAATTACCTCCAATTGTAGTCCCCTTACAAGGACCGTCTGTGTTGATGACCTATGTTTTGTTATAAATGGGGTTACCCTGGGCTCTTGAGTCCACCACACGATTCTCACAAGCACAGGTTCCTTAATCGGTGTTGTTTGTAATACTTCCTCCCAAATCTATGTTGACTATGTTACAGGGCTTCGATCCTTTCGATACTGGCGTTGTGATTCCTCTTAAAATTCTTATCTTTAAAGAAGACAAAACGTCTTCAGGCTTGTGAAGTCTACTCTTCGCTCTTACATTAAGTTGTAAGTCTCCATTACGTGTTAATTGTGATCTGTCAAAATTTCCTTAGCTAGTAGGTAAACAGTTGCTCACCACAATCCTTTTATACTTCTTTAGTTCGTTCTACCTTCCACCCTTCCGCTTCTTATGGCTAACTCTATTTCTCTAGTCCGCTTGTCTCATTCATCTGGCCTAAATAGTCGTTTCAAGTTTCCACGATAGCTTGCAAGCGTCTTTGAAATTCTTATGGCCGTAATGATCATCCACTTGCAATTCCTTTTGCATGGACCATTTGTGTTGATGGCTTAGGTCCCGTGATAATTCGGGTTACCATGGGCTCTCGAGTCTAGCAAGGTTGTTCTCCCATACAGATTTCTTCACTGGTGTGTTGGTGGTAATATCGCCTTCCTGAAACTCCGTTGACCCTGCTACAGGCCTCCATTCTTTGGATATTGGCATCGCGATTTCTTTCAAACTTCTTATATTTTCGAGGAGGTCAACCCTCCCCACGTTTGTGGGGTTTGCCTTTTCGCTTTTACACTCAATTATAGGTCTTCATTTCGTGCACCTTAGATTATCACACTCAGATTGACACTTTATCTCTTCTGGTTTCTCATGCCCATAATGGTATGTGGGGCATCCGCCTCGATGGTAATGTTCTTGATTCCGCAATCTTGGTTGTACTCAATTCTACTTGTCTCGTTCCAATATTGTTATCTCTACTCCACACTCTTGTAGTCTCATGCATGGTTCTTATAATTCATCTATCGGCTTCATACAACCAAGTCCCTTGTATGACCTTCTATTTCTTCTCTCTGTGTTGACTCGGGAATTCTTCCTCATTTGATTGTACTTATGGTCAAAATTATCTCCACAACTTTGCTTCTTCACCTATTAGTTCTTTGGATGGTTAACAAGGGTTACTAGGACGCCAACCCGAGTATAATACTTGATCCAAGGTTTGAGTCCTTTGTCTCGTGTTGAAAACTCTTCAACTCTGCTACCGATTTATCATGAGGCGATAATCGCTTCATTATATCCCAACTAAAGGATATAATATATCCTTTAGGATACTAACATACTAAGCATACACATGTATATAACATATAATAATAACATCATAAAAAGTCTATAAGCTAACTCCTATCGATCCAAGTTGCAGAGATCCACGGAGAGCGATGGTGGTCCGACGTACTACTAACCCAACAACCCGACTATGCGTGTTGTAAAAACAAAAATCCGTTTTGAAAATTTTAGACCCCTTTCGCGTTCTAGTTATTTTATACAATCGGTCTTTCAGAAGATTTCAAGTGCCATTGTTGCCAACCCAGACCTCTGATACCATATTGTAACACCCCAAATTCTAAGAACTCGGGGAGCTACTGGTTAGGACCTCACAATGGGTCCCGACCTTAGTTTGACAACAATTTTACTAGGATCTTACAACAAGGCACAAAAGTATTAAAAACATTTGAAAACTTTAAACAATATATACATGAAAAAATATGTATCAGCCTTACAAATCAAAGGTACTAAAACGACGCATATGAAGTACATAAGACAACCTCGTCCCCAACTAAATGAGTACGTGGACCCGGCTGACCATTTCCTCCGGATCTCTATACAACTGTCTTAACCTGCAAGGCATCTACAAGCGGTATAAAACCGTTAAAGCACAATCACACATCATACACAATCAACATGCAACACTCGATCCTTTTATTATCTTTAATTAGGTGATTGGTCATTACTAATGATACTTATTTTGTGACACGAGGGATTCCAAACCTCGCCCCTGTCCCCGTTTACCAACGCGGAATGGTACTAATGCATCTGACCGTCTACCGGACTGGGCTGGTCGCAGGGAACCTCCTAGACTCTCGCAAGAGCTAGGCAGATGATGTCACGACCCGTTATCATACACTTGGGTCAATTACATAAATAATAAAGTCGACCTAATCCGGTTTCGTTGTCTATCATAACTAACAAACACCACTCATACACATTACACTCATACAAGAAGCCAGCTAAGTAAGTCCGTGGACTTACCAGAATCCAATCTCGTCTCTCTTAACAACACTCAATCAGTAACGGCAGGAACTCAGTTGCCTGTCAAAGGAGGCACGTGGATCAACACATTATCCCGGGGTACTTAGAAGTATAAAACTCCTAAGATGTACGATTCCATGTGCAGAAGTTATTACAGTGTTTATTTAAGGTAAAATGACTATTTTACCCTTAGTCCCGGAACTTCCAAAAACTCGGAATATGTACTTAAATTATAATTTGAGGCTACCTAACCATATTCTACTCCTTAGGATGATTTTAGGTAACAACTAGAAAAACTACCTATTTTCTATTTCCCGAAAAGTCATTAAAGTCCAACTACAGCTTCAAATATAAAATTCGAATAATCTTATAAAAATTCCGAAATAATTCTCTAGATCATCTATGATACCTCATCTACTCCTAGAAGCAAGAATTTATTAAAACTGTTCACCCTTCACTTCTACAAAAATTTCCAAAGTTGGTTACAACACTTGAAGTTTCCTATACTTAGCCAAAATCTAAGTACACTTTGAAAACTCATAACTCCTAAACCACTCGCTGGATTTATCCCAAATTTTGATATGTTCTACTATAATATGTCAAATAAATCATATCCAAAATTCAAGTCAAACAGAGATCAAAATCATATTCAAAACTATCTCCCAAAACAGCATCCCATGCTGTTTTTCTCAACTCAACACATTTATAAAAAAAACTACATGAGGAGTCACTTTGCAACATCATAACTCTCAAACCGTAACTTTGATTCTTCCCAATTTTTAGTATAATCTACTATGAACTACTGACTACAATATATCCAAAATTCAGCCAAAAAGAAGAAGTATAACTTACCCAAATCTGGAACCGAAGTTGACTGCTCGTCACTTCCGAAAACTGAGAAAAACGTAACAGCTCTCTGCTGTTGTTTTCTTGACTGAAATACATGGTTCCAAGATGGTTTATCATCAGCTATAAGTACACATATGATTGAAGGAAAGCAAGGTTGAAAGAGTATGGTTACACTCAACTATAAAACTCGCCCACGAGGCTCACGAGGTTGCAAGGGATGTGTAGAAGGGTGAACGCTCCTACTGTTGCTCCTGACTGTTGGTCTTGCCGGCTCCTATGCGCAGAACGACGCCCAAGTGCTGCTTGTGCACGACTCCAGGGCTGGAAGGCGACTGGAGAGGAGGGTCGACAGAGAAGGTTGCAAGGGTTGCGGTGGGGCTGCTGAAGTTGTTGCGAGATTTCCTGTCTATTGCTACACGACCCAGATCAGAGGCGGAAGTAGGAGGCTTCAACAGCTCGTCATCTGGAGGTGCAGTCCGGTTGATTGCTGGTTGCAGAAGGCTCGTCCAGAGGCAGATCGGTGGGTGATGTTTGCACTGGCTAGACGTGAAGAGGGCATAGAGGATCTGTTACAGAAGGAGGAAGGCGCAACGTGCAAGTAGACGGAGAGGACGGAGCTGAAGCGTCCCTAGCTGTGTGCAAAAGGAGGCGTCTGGCTGCTTGCTTTTGCGATTGTGGTAAGTGTGTAGAGAAGATCTGATGGGTATGGAAGGTATCAACTGAGGGAGTAAAGGGAGGCGTGAAACGTGGGCAATTACGTTCATTTGTAACGTCTACAGAGGACGTGGTAGCTGCAAGGGAGATGGAGCGCTCTTGGGCTGGCGATTGATGACCTGCTTCTCTCTTCACTTGTTGGGCTGGATATGCTGCTGGGTCGGCACACTCACCATACAGACGGGCTGCAGCAGGGCAAGGACTGGCCGAAAAATTAAAGGAGGAAGTGGGTTGGAGCTGTTAAAATTAAGGGTGGGCTGAGTTGTCAAAACTCGTCAAAACTCGCCATGGCCTTGTCATAGATTTGTCATGGCCTCGTCATAACTCGTCATGGTCTCGTCACAGCTTTGTCATGATCTCGTCTAAAGTCGTCGTTAAGAATGAATTATAATAACTAGGGTTTGATATAAATCTATCATTTTATGTGAATTAAATTCTACATAAAATAATACATAATTATAAGAATTAGAGCTTGATATAATTTTATCATTTTATGTGAATTAAATTCTACATAAAATAATACATAATTATAAGAATTAGAGCTTGATATAATTTTATCATTTTATGTGAATTAAATTCTACATAAAATAATAAAATTTGTGAAGGAAGAAATACTAGATAGAATGGGAAACCGTCTACGGCTCGAAGTCCGATTTGATTCGAAATTAAACGGAATAAAAATTCCGGATATTACACATAATGTAACCATTGCAAAAACAATGGTCATACTGCATATCGATGTTTGGAAGCTTATTGGTTATCCCACCACCCCTATGCTAGGTGTTTCTTGGTGTACACACTGCAACATAGCAGGTCATGATTCAGGCAAATGCTGGAAGATCATAGGTTACCCCAGAGGACATAAACTAGCAGCTACTTTTGTTGATAATTCATTCACACCAGAGCAGATGGAATATATTACGGCACTCTTGGACCAGCAGCTTTCATCAAAATCTGATGGTAATACTAGTATTGTCGTGCTTGTTGGTAAGCCTGCTTGCTTCTTTTCTTCTAACCTCAATTCGAGATGGATTCTTGATAGTGGAGCAACCGACCATATAACACCCAACCTTCATCTATTTTCTTCATATACTCCCCTTGCTCACCCTTCCTATATCACCATGCCTAATGGCAAACGTGCATTAATCATTCATCAAGGCATTGTTATTCTTAATAATGAAATCACTTTGTCCAAATTTTTACATGTTCCAGATTTTCAGTTTAATCTCATCTCCATACACAAACTTTCTATTGACCTATCTTCTCATATTTTGTTTACCTCTACCACTTGTTCTCTCCAAGACCATTCGATGAGGAAGCCTCAGCTGATTGGATGAGCGTCTAAGGGACTATATGTGGTCGACAATCCATCTTGTAATAGTATATCTCTTGCTTCTCAGACTTACACCTCTCCAAAGTGTAATAAGTCCAACAATATTATGTCTAATACAATTCCTATAGAGGTATGGCATTGTAGACTTGGTCATCTCCCTTTCGATTATATGCATCATATTGATAATTTTTTCAAGATCCCCAAGAAATAATCAATCTGTACTATCTGCCCCCAAGCCAAACATCATCGTCAACCCTTCACTCACTTCTCTATTAAAACTACATCTCCATTTGATCTTCTTCATATTGACACATGGGGTTCATACAAACACTCTACACACAATGGTTTCTCCTTCTTTCTCACCATTGTTGATGATTATAACAGATGCACATGGACATATTTGATGGCCAACAAAAGTAATGCTTTAACCATTCTTCAAACTTTTGCAATCATGATCAAAACTCAGTTCAAAACCTATATCAAATGTATTCGAACAGACAATGCCCTTGAGTTTTCTAGAAAAGTTGCATGCAATTTCTATTTCAATCTAGGCATTATCCATCAAACATCCTGTTTTCATACGCCACAGCAAAACGGCATTGTTGAGCGTAAACATCGTCACCTTTTGGAAGTAGCCCGATCCATATACTTTCAATCTAATCTACCTATCATTTACTGGGGCGAGTGCATATTCCTACTTACCTAATCAATCGATGTTCTGCTCCTGTACTATCCCAAAAACACCCTATGAGCTTTTATTTCACAAGCAACCTTCATACAATAACCTACGGGTATTTGCCTGCCTTTGTTTTGCACATACCCCTAAAGTCCATCCTGACAAGTTTACTCCTCGTGCACAACCCTGTGTCTTCATTGGTTACTCACATTCTCAAAAAGGCTATAAAATTTTGACCATATCTACTCATGAGATTTTAGTGTCACGAGATGTCACTTTCCATGAAATCATTCTACCTTTTCATCACATCCATCATACTTCACCACCACTTCTTCCTATCTTATCCACAACATCAACCATTGATTCTTTTATTTTTTTACCTCCTTATGACCCAGTTATTCCTTCATCCTCCTTAGAGTCACCACCTTCATTCTTACAGTCTTTTGATCCTTCTACATCGAGCCAAAACACATTTTCTCTTTCTCCTGATAATTCTTCCAATAATACTCCTCTAAACACATCTCCAAGTTCTTCATCAGATCATGATAATCCTCCAATTTCATCCACTCCTCAAACTCTTAATCTGAGATGTTCCTCTCGTGCTACTCATCCTCCTTCATATTTGTCAGACTTCATATGCACATATAGTTCCTACTCTCCATCATCAGGTATGACTCATTCTAGCTCTCTACCTTCATCACATTTCTCTTTTCTTTCTTCCCTAACATCTTTTGTTGAGCCAACTACATACACTGAAGCTTCCAAGGATCCAAATTAGATTGAGGCCATGAATAAAGAGTACCAGGTATTACAAAGCAATCATATGTGGGATCTAGTTCCTTTACCATCACACAAGAAGGCCATTGGTTGTAAATGGGTCTACAAAGTCAAGTTACGAGCTGATGGTAGCTTGGAAAGGTTCAAGGCAAGATTAGTTGCTAAAGGTTTCAATCAAAAAGAGGGCATTGACTTCCAAGAAACTTTTTCTCCTGTGGTTAAAATGACCACCATAAGGAGTATCATTACTATTGCTGCTTCAAAAGGTTGGCACCTTCATCAAATGGGCGTCAATAATGCATTTTTGTATGGAGATTTATTTGAAGATTTGTACATGAAGGTCCCTCCTGGAATTCCAAATCCATTGCCTCTTGTTTGCAAACTCAAGAAGTCACTTTATGGACTAAAACAGGCAGTAAGGCAGTGATTTCATCGACTTACTTATGCTCTCATTACGCCAGGGTTCAAGCAATCCAAGAACGATTATTCACTCTTCCTTAAACATTTTGGAAGTGACATTACTATCATAGCTATTTATGTGGATGATCTTATGGTCACAGGCTCCAATGAAGATGAAGTTTCCTCTCTCAAAGCTTATCTTGATTCAATATTTAGCATCAAAGATTTGGGCTTACTTCACTTCTTTCTTGGCATTGAAGTTGCTCACACGCCCACAGGCATCATACTCACTCAAAGAAAGTTCACATTGGAGCTTTTAGCCGAAGCTGGTCTATCAAATACCAGAACTACCTCTACACTATTACCACTTAATCTCAAGCTCGTCCCCTCTGATGGTGAACCTATTCCAGATCCATCATTATATCGATCTTTAGTGGGAAAACTCAAATTTTTAACTCATACCCGACCAGACATATGTTATGCTGTACAATGTCTGAGTCAATTCATGCAAAATCCTCACACGTCTCACCTTCATGCTCTCTTTCATATCATAAGCTACACTTAAGGCACCATTGGAAATGACATTCTTCTCAACTCTTGTGATACACCAACTCTGTTAGCATACACAGACTCTGATTGGGCTTCTTGCACATTCACAAAAAGAAGTGTAAGTGGCTATATTATCCTTCTTGGTTCATTACCCATAAGTTGGAAATCAAAGAAGCAATCTACTGTATGTAGAAGCTCAGTTGAGGATGAATATCGTGCCATGGCACAAGCAGCTGCAGAGGTAACCTGGCTTGTCCGTTTGCTTCAAGAGCTAGGATTGGAACCCCCTCAACCGGTTCATCTTCACTGTCATAGCAAAGCTGCTATCCAGATTGGCAAGAATCTTGTGTTTCATTAACGAACGAAACACATTGAAATTGATTGCCATATTACACGTGATAAGGTGATGGAAGGATTACTACAACTTCATTACATTCTTACTCAAGCACAGCTAGCTGATGTCCTAACTAAAGTCATTCCTTCAACTCAACAGAACCTTCTTCTTAGCACACTAGGAATGGTTACACCTCTTAGTTTGAGGGGGGGGTGAGGATACAAACTGTAACTGAATTTGTTATAACAAACTTGATGTACACAATTGTATATATATATATATATAAGAAATTATGCGTACCTTTGTTTAGGGATTCAAGTTCATGGCAAATGACATAGAAACAACACAAATTTGAAACCGACCCCCCTCCACCCTCTCATGGCAGGCCCGAAACGTAACCGCAAACCCTTTGTGAAGCTCTCCGAGCTCTACCACCGCTCCGGAAAACCCACCAAGACCACCATCCCTCCGCCCAACCCCCATTCCCCCACCAGCCCTTTCGAGCCCATCCCCGAAGACCTAATCTTGTCTAACAACAGGAGGTTGGTTGTCAGCCACATCTCGTGTCCCCCTGCGCTTACCTCCGACGAGCTCTTCCCCCGCTCTCTCCGTCAACTAACACCTCACACATCCCTACTACCTCCACTGAATCTCCTTTGGTGGTTGATGATGTCGCTCATGCTGTCATCCCCCCATGCCCCTTTATCTCCACCACCCGAAACCTCTTCTCAACTGTCGCGCCCAGTTCCCATTCAACACTTCCACCACCACCCTACCTCGTTCCGCCTTCTACCTCTTCCCCCTTGGCTCCCCTAGATGGCCAACCTGTTGGCATTCTTGACCCTTCATCTCGCCCTAGCCTTTACTCCTCTCTGTCAGAAGACAATCCAAAAGGCTCCTACAAAGACACTCTCATCAATGCCATCTCCTGAAATCATGTGCCGCTAGCCTTCTTTGCAGGGTACGAGGACGTCATCATTAACTTTTAGAATGATGATGTCTCTGACACCACATCCAAATGGAAACTCTCCTTGGTTGGCTTTCCCCTAGGCAACCATATAGCCTATCACCGTAGGGCCTCCTTTGCAGCCCAAAACTGGAACCATGTCTCTCCACCATAGATTCTACGTAAGAAAAATGGTATCTTAATCTTCCAATTTGCCTCTGACGAAGACCTTCTTTCCATCCTCCTTGGCGGCCCATGGATCATCAATGGGTCTTCATCTCTCCTCCTGAAAAGATGGCACCATGGCATGAAAATCGATTACTCAAGTCTCTCTTCCATCCCGGTATGGACAACTCTTAATGACCTTGATTACATATTCTGGTCACCCAATATGCTATCAAAGATAGGCTCGGCCCTTGGTATCCCTATCGTAACTGACTCTCACTCGGTAAACCAGGATACACTTGGATTTGCTAAGATCTTGGTTGAGATACTAGCTTCTAAACCACTACTCCGGAAAGTCACCCTAAAAGGCCTGGATGGTGAATCTATTACACAGAAAATCTCTTTTAACTGGTTGCCCATGCACGGCCCTAAATGCCTCCTCTTTGGTCACAAATGCAGGGAAACCAAACCTCATATTAGCTCAAACACAAAGCGTCTTCATCCACCCCTGACCCCTCTCTCCGCTTACGTGCTTACTTGCACACCAACCCTCAACCTTCGTTGGCACACAAACCTTCACTCAGCCTGAATCTGCCCAAGATGGTCTCTCCTCCACCCCTTCCTACCAACTCCCCCAACCCGGAGCAACAAACTACAAATCCCTCTCCAACCCAACATCCCAGCCAATACCCCAAACCACCATCTTAGCTGCAGTCGTAAACCCCAACAAGCATTTTTTAACCTCAGATATGGGTTTATGGAAGCAGCTTCAAGTCATTCCTAGTTGCAGTCGTAAAACCCAACAAGCAAGCACTCGAACAATGGGCTCAAGAGAATGGAGTCAACGGGGACTTCAAATCACTTTGTGATAAAACAAGAGTAAAGGAGTTCATCGTTCAGGAACTCGCCATGATTGCCAAAGAGAATAAGGTTTTCTTCTTCTTCCTGCTTCTCTTGATTTAGTAAAATGTTCATAGAAATATGTAACCCTAATTTTACTTTTTATGCAGCTGATAGGGTTTGAGTTCATCAAAGCTGTGTATCTTGACTATGAGCCATTCAGCATTGAGCGCGGTCTTCTCACTCCGAAATACGGTTTCAAAAGACCTGGGATGCTCAAATACTATGAGGTTATTATTCTCCTCTCGATCTCCTGCCATTCCTTGAAAAATCTCTAACTTTCAACATTTACGTTGCATAAGGCCATTGATGAAAATGTATGAAGCTGCCAACAAGTTCTAGGCTCTGCTGCCGTCTCTCATTGCTGCACAACGTTCCTTCTTTTGCCCGTTGCTTTTTGTTTTTGAGTTCTATAAGCAAAAGTTAACAGTTATTGCATCAATTGTAACATTCATTATATTTGTAATCGTATATTATGATTATTTTATCAAATTAATTGATGTTTTGTTTAAGTTGATGGTGTAGACTATATGCAAATAGGCTAAATAAAGGTGTTCTTTATGTAATAACAGGGTTAGTTATAACAACCCTAACAAACTTCGTATGTGTATATAAGGCACCCTTATCAGCTTTATTGAATATACAAGAATATATGAGTTTTCTCTTCATCTGTTAACATGGTATCAGAGCCATGGATTTGCTTTCTTCCAGATTCAATTACTGAAATTTTCCCATAGTTTTTCCTTTGAGCTTATCCTACGATTTATTACATATCGATTTCTTATCATGGCTACGGAGAAGGATGCGAGTGCTAGCAATGTCTCGCTCAATTCGTCTCTCACTCGATCTGTTCATACAGTCGATGCTAATGATCCATTGCATTTGTCTCATTCAGACAATCCTGGAATGCAATTGGTATCTATTCTATTCACTGGAGCTAATTTCACATCCTGGAGACGCAGTATTCGGATGGCGCTCGGAGCTAAACAAAAATTAGGTTTCATTGATGGGACCTGTGTTAAACCTACTGCTGGTGAAGCGGATCAACTCACACGCTGGATCCGAGCAGATTACATGATTAGGTGCTGGATTCTGCATTCTATGAAAGCCGATATAGCAGAGTTGTTTACATACGCAGAGTCAGCCATGGATCTATGGAAGGACATAGTCGAGCGTTTTGAGGTATCAAACGCTCCTCTTATTTACCAGATCCATAAGGATCTTTCTTCAATTAAGCAAGAGAACACTCCTGTGGCGAGTTATTATGCAAAATTAAAAAAACTATGGGATGAACTTAGTTCTATTGATCCTATTCCTTCCTGCACATGTCAAGGATTTGTTCATTGCAAATGTGACCTTCTTAAGAAAATTTCTTCCAGATGGCTCGGTGAAAGAGGTTTTTCATAAAGGGACTATTATCTTGTCATCTGTTATCACACTTCATGATGTTCTCTATCTTCCAGATTTCAAGCATAATCTCCTATCCATCTCTCGTTTACTTTGTGATTTGCCCATGGAGATTATCTTTACTCCTCATTCCTGTTTATTTCAGGACCGTATCATTAAGTCTCTCATCACCACTGGATACAAGGAAGGGAATCTTTACAAGATAGGCACAACTTTATCTCCACATATACATCCTGTTATTGCTAATAGTGTAAATAAGTCTGATGATGTTCATCTACTTCATGCCAGATTAGGCCATATGTCTATGACCAAATTCAAACATATTGATATTTCTTTAGTTGCTAAACACAATGTCTTGGATTGTCATGCCTGTATTACAGCTAAGCAACATAAGCTTCCTTTTTCTATAAGTCTCTCTCGTGCTAAGAGAGCTTTTGAATTAATTCATGTGGACATTTGGGGCCCCTATCACACTTTAGCTTTATGTGGATCTCGATATTTTTTAACTGTGGTGGATGATTATACTCGCTGTACATGGACCTTTCTTATGGCAAGCAAGCAGCAGGTCTTTAAGTTGATCACTAATTTTCTGGCTTATGTGAGAACTCAGTTCAGCACCACAGTTCAGATATTCAGGTCTGATAATGGCCCTGAATTTATGCAGAAACAGCTCCAAGATTTCTTTCTGGCCTCTGGCATTATTCATCACAGGTCAACTCCATATGTTCCACAACAAAATGCTCGAGTTGAGCGAAAACACAGACATTTACTTGAGACTGCACGAGCTATTCGTATTCATGCACATCTACCTCTTAATTTATGGGCTGAATGCATCTTAACAGCAACCTACTTAATCAACCTCATGCCTTCCTCTATTCTCTCCTGGAAATCACCCTTTGAACTTCTTCATCATACCAAACCATCTTATACACATTTACGAGTCATTGGATGCCAATGCTATAGCCTTCTTCCTAAACGTGACAAATTGGAGCCTGTCTCGACTCCTTGTGTACTGCTTGGTTACCCACCGGGTCAAAAAGCATACAAGTTGCTAAATCTTTCCACCAACAAAATTTTCATTAGTCGACATGTCATCTTTCAAGAGCATGTTTTCCCCTACAAAAACATTTCTTCTTCACCTTCTGTAATAGCTAGGATTTCGAATTCTAATTAATGTTGATTAACTTAATCGTTGATAGTAATTAACATATAACTCGCGAAGACTTCGCAAGTGATGAGTAAGAGTCCCACCGTTATGTTCCTGGCGTAATTTTGGACGTTTGGGGAAATTTTTACTTTTTCCCCCGGGTAATTATTTTTACCCTCCGGTGTTATTTGGAGCATTTGGGAGCTCCAATTAATAAAAATGCAGTTGAGAGAAATGATCAGGATATCGGATATGTCCTAGATATGAAATAACATGGAGAGGCAAAACGGCCAAAAGAGTCGCTATTTCGTTTCTTAACGGCTAAGAAAGACGGCTTAGGAATACACGTTTTCCGAGGCAGTTGTGTAATAATTATCCCTACAATATTCCAGATTTAATGTTCCAATCTCGAGAAGTTTGGAGAAAGAGGTTCGACCCGCCTTTGGATCGGTTAAAGGATAATTATCGACTTTACTAAAGGATAATTATCGTCTTCACTATAAATAGCGGAAAATCCTTTATTAATTCATTTACTTTCACGTATTCTTGTAAAAGCTCTGATTTCTCTCAACCTTCAAACTCAGATCTACTCTCCGTTTCTAATCCGATTTCAATTCCGTTTGAGTTTCTGGATTCCTCTCTTCATTCTCTTCATAACGGTACCGAGTTTCTGCATTTCCGAGTATATGGAGGGCTGGTCGAGCATATATGTCACCAGGACGGTTCCGTCGCTTAGATTCCGATGAATTTGATGCTGTCCATGCGTAGCCTGCGTCGTTGTGATTCTAAATCTTCTTTCAGATCGTCAATCGGATTAGTAACGAATAAGTTATGAATTTATTCGTTTTTCGTACTGCGATTTGGCCTAAATTGACTTTAGGCTTGTCAAATAGGACAATTAGAAATTCCATTATGGTCGTTATATTATTCTGGTGATTATGGGTTCTTGTTTGATGAAATCTGATGACATGGGGTTTAGAAATTGCCTGCGGGCAAAACGTTATTCTGGCGAAATCTAATTAATTAATTAAAGGTTAATTAATTAGATTAGGATTAAAATTGAGATTGAGGAATGTTGATTAGATACTACCTTGAGATTTGAGGAATTGTGAGTTATGCTGAGATATTGAGGTTTAGTTGGTTGTGAGGCTCATAGATTGAGTATGATCCTTATGGATCCATTTGGGTCTAGGTGTGACCCCTTTGATGAATAGAGGTTGATATATCTCTTTATGCCTTGTTTATAGGCCGTGTTGTCCCTCCAGTGTAGAGGTGATCGTGGTTGAGTTTGTACGAGGTTGAGGTAAGTCCGTAGGACTTACTTAGCTACCATCCCTATATTGGGTGTTTGCATGAGTGGTGTGTGCTTTATATGTTTGCTATGATAGCATGAGTTGTCGTTTTTATCGACCTATGTTCTATTGACTGCCCCACTGCGTGGCTGTGATAACCTTTCCCTTTCATCCCGCCGTGGAGTCTGGGAGGTTCTCTGATGTCAGGCCAGACTGGTTTACAGGAAGGGCGCAATCCACTCCCATAGGGTACACGGATTGTGTGACCGATACTCGTACAGTTGGACATTGTACTCAGAGGCGGGGATGTATCGGTCCTCGTGTCACATACTTTCATCTATCTATATATATACGGTTTTTGAGTGAATGGTTATTATATAAAGATAATAAATGGGTAAATGTGTGATATCATGCTGATGTGTTTATCTTTCATGATTGTGCTTGTGCTTATGCATTACCTCATATATGTATGGTTAGCTAACGGTTTCATACCGTGTTGTAGATGTTTACAGGTTAGGCGCTACTAGGTGATCTGACAGGGTGACAGGCCGAGGACTCTCGTACATTAGGTGTTGGTTTGGGTTTGTTGTGTTCCCCTCCTTCGTGAGGATGTTCTTTTGTACCTCCTGTGTGAGGTTGTCGTTTTATATACTCGGCTATGTTGTTGTTTACTTTGGGTTGTACAGATTATACTGTTTTATGTATTTGTTTTATATCTGTCAGTGTCATGTTGTAAGGTCCAGTGAACTTGTTGTCAGGCTAGGGTCAGGATCCATTGTGAGATCCTAGCCCAATGTGGCATCCCGAGTCCCGCGGATTCGGGGTGTTACACCTTCTGTCCCATCTACATCTTCCCTTCCCTTGGTTTCTCCAGCTCCAGACATTGATTCTACAATTCCCATTTCTCATTTTATTCCTTCTCCATCTCCCTCACCACATTCTATCCCAGCATCATCTGATTCTTTTGCTCATCCTATCCAAGTTCCTTTTTCTCTTGATTCTGGATCACCTTCCCCATTAATTATTTCCCCATCTCCTTCACCATCTGCTTGTCCCATACCAATGCCTTCATCCAGACCTACTCGAACTGTCACTAGACTTGCTTATCTTCAGGATTACACTTGTAATTCTGTATCCACTCTTACACAGTTCGATCTCACTAATTATTCTCATGACTATATTCGAGCTCTCTGTAATGTCATTAGTGCTTTTGAACCATCATGTTATACTCAGGCTAAGCAGTCTCCTCTCTGGGTTGAAGCTATGTCTAAAGAAATTCAAGCTTTGGAGTTAAATGATACATGGGAAATAGTTCCTCTTCCTCCTAGAAAAGTTGCAATTGGGTCCAAATGGGTTTACAAACTCAAGTATCGTGTTGATGGCACTGTGGAAAGGCACAAAGCACGTTTGGTTGCCAAAGGTTACAATCAGATCAAAGGAAAAGATTATAAGCATACATTCAGTCCTGTAGCCAAGTTTGCTACCATTCGCACTGTTCTTGCAATTGTTGCTTCTTATTCATGGTCCCTTCATCAACTGGACATTAATAATGCATTTTTACATGGTTATTTGGATGAAGAAGTGTTTCTTTTGCCTCCTCAAGGCTATACTCGAGCCCCACCAGGGCATGTCTGTCGATTAAAAAGATCTCTTTATGGCCTCAAGCAGGCTAGCCGGCAATGGAACATTGAATTCACAAAGCTTCTCATTCACCTCAATTTTGTCCAGTCTCATCAAGATTACTCTTTATTCGTAAAGAAAACATCTTCAGGTATTGTTATTGTATTAGTGTATGTTGATGATGTGCTCATAACAGGCAATGATTCTTCTGCCATCACCCTTCTGAAAACAGCTCTTGATGAAGCTTTTACAATTAAAGATCTAGGACTGGCTAGATTCTTTTTGGGCATGGAAATTGCTCACGGTACTACTGGTTTACTCATCAACCAGCGTAAGTATGTGCATGATATTTTGCATGATGCTAAAATGCTCACATGCCAGGCCACTTCCTTTCCTATGCAGAAGAATACTCAGTTATCTATTGATTCTGGAGACTTACATCCTGACCCTGAGTCATACAGAAGGTTGATTGGGCGCCTATTATATCTTACCTTGACTAGGCCTGATATTGCCTATACAGTTCAACAATTGAGCCAGTTTTTGGCTTTGCCTCGTGTTCCTCATTGGCAAGCTGCCATCTATCTCTTACGATATCTAAAGGGATCAATGGATTTGGCTCTTGCTTATTATCCTCAGTCTACATTATCTCTTTCAACTTACAGTGATGCTGATTGGGGTTCTTGTCAATTCACATGTTGCTCGATTACTGGCTATTGTCTTTTCATTGGACAATCTATCGTCTCCTGGAAAACGAAGAAGCAGCGCACTGTAAGTAAATCTTCCGCTGAGAGTGAATACAGGGCGATGTCTATGACGACCAGTGAAGTCATATGGTTAGATGGCTTACTTCATGACCTTCACATTGATTTGTCTCGCCCTTTTGTGCTATATTGCGACAATAAAGCTGCTCAACACTTGGCTGCAAACCTAGTGTTTCATGAGCGCACTAAACACCTCCGTATCGACTGCCACTTTGTTCGAGACGAGGTTCAGAAAGGGTTCATTAAAACTGCTCATGTTTCGTCTTCCCTTCAGTTAGCCGATATATTCACTAAACCTCTAGGCCAGCAGCAACATGTTTTTCTTTCTCGCAAGCTTGGACTTGTTACTACTAGTCCAGCTTGAAGGGGGGTGTAGACTATATGCAAATAGGCTAAATAAAGGTGTTCTTTATGTAATAACAGGGTTAGTTATAACAACCCTAACAAACTTCGTATGTGTATATAAGGCACCCTTATCAGCTTTATTGAATATACAAGAATATATGAGTTTTCTTTTCATCTGTTAACAGATGGTGTTCTACATATGCACGGGGAATGGAATCTAGATTATGCACAGCAGCACAGGTTTTGTTGAGGAAAAAAATATTTTCTTTATAGAAAGTTGTTCATCATAGTCATATATGGCTTGTTTAGAGAAGTCGTAAGCTCAAATCATCAATATACAGCTAGGATAGGATTGGTAGCTCATAGGAGGTTGTGAGTCATGTAAAACCCTAATTCGATTTGCACGCTTCCTAGCTCATAGGGGCTACTCCCCGATGAGGTGAGCCGTCAATATACAGCTAGGATAGGAATGGTAGCTCGCAAGTAATCCTATCTCATAGGGGGATTCAATTTTGCTCACCCCCAACTTTGAGGGGGTGATATTACCCACCAATAGAAATGCTTCATTATCATTATTTTTTACTTTCAAAAAAAAATAGAAAATCAATTATATTTAGCTTTATTAAAAACAATGATCATGAAGCATTTCTATTGGTGGTAATATCACCCCCTCAAAGTGGAGGGTGAGCAAAATTGGATCCCTCATAGGGGATGTGAGTCATGTTTTAAATTTTTGAGTCTTTTTAGGATAGTTTTCAGCACAAGTAAGTTTTGGATTGCTTTAGGCCAGATTAGAGAGTTTCTAGGGGTGGGCATCCGTCCCAATTATTTGAAATGAGATGGGATCCGGACACCTTATGTTTTTTAGATTGAACCCCACGGGTCTTATATATGGGACGGGACTAGCGGGGTGAAGAAGTTAAACCCATATCCCGTCCCACATAGTTTTTGGCGAGATTAATTCGGGACGGAATTTTTTATTTTTGGATGAAATACCGCCGGATCGAGAAGGGACCGGAATCGGTGAGATTTGTGCCCATGCCTAGGGTTTTCTAGATTGGATTTCAAGCATCTCCACGCCTAGGGTTTTCTAGATTGGATTTCGAGAATCTCCACGCCTATTTAAGTCTGCTCTTGAAACGTTATTTCGATCACCTTTGAATTTGATTAAATTGTTGCACCCTTGTGTGTTATTTCTTTTCTTCCGATGTGGAGAGTGAGCGAGTGACATCTCTACGCATTAACCAGTGCATTGAGAGGTCGGTAGATTCAACACTACACCAAGGGATGACATTGTTCTTTAAGGGGTATTAAGTAGAGAGTCATCAGAATTATGAACCCCTTATATGTTTTTGTACATTTCCATTCCTAGAACATAAACATTCATAGACTCCACTTAGATTCAAATTCTCATATACAAAACTTCTACAGCTTCAACCTCTTAGTTCAAATGTGCCAATGTCGGGTGCTTCAACGTATAATGTTAGAAACACAGTTACACCAAAAGGTAATTCAAAAGATACCCATGCCAATCATCGAAAGTTTGGAGCTTCAAAGACAACTAACCATCAAAAGTACACACATTTAGCTTATCCTATGTCAAGTTTGAAGGTAAAAAACTTGCAAGAAAGCATCCAATGCAGTTACATAGTTTGCCGAGTTTGCACAATTACATATACTATGGTTCAGTATCAAGTTAACTTGAGATGAAATCAAGAAGGTACCTCTATAGTCATGGATCGGAAGAACTTGCAGTAGCCATAAGCCAACTAGGAGGAGGCCAATGCAATTTCCTGGAATCCTCGTCCGTTACCATTTTCACCGCTATACGGGTATCTAAATGATAGGACAAAGCCGGAAAGCCATACACTTCGCTCTTAATACCATCTCCGAAACACATATCAGTGGTATATACACAATTTCCTTTGCACCCTTTGAAATCCTTTGCAGAAACACCAACTGATACGTCCTCGCTCAACAGGAAGACCTTATCCTCCAGATCTTCAATACAATCCCAACTACCATTGCACTTGTTGAACTTATTCAACATCACTGCAAAGCCAAGATGAAGCTTAAATTCCTTTATATACTGCTGAAAGAACTCGGGTCCTTTACCATAGCTCTTTGACGCCACATACAAATCCGAGTCACATTTCACAAGAAAATGTTTTTGCCCTTTACGGAAATTACTAGGAGATGAAGCAGCTACATACAGTTTTAACTTGGAATCAAGATAAACAAGCACTCCTTCACAATCAATGGCGTAGCATCTCCCGTTGTAGAAAATCACGTCATGGATTTTATGATCTTTGGTATCAATACGAGTAAACTTCTCATCCCCAACTTCGTAATAACTCATGATTCCATCATGATCCAAAGCCAAGAACACAATATCACAATCCACCACATAATTATAGAGAGGGATGATCTTCTTGATAACAGCAAACACCACTATATCTCTGCGAAGACCATCACGATTGACACCCTTTCGCTCATAGGACTTGGAAATCTCAGAAATCTGATAATCAAGGAGATTTAAGTGTTTGGGAATAGTCATGGGAGGGTAGTGCATCTTTGTGTTAGTGGACAATGGAATTAAGAGGGAGAAAGTATTAGGATTTCTTGCTGAAGCTTTGAACAACCAGCCATTCGAAGGATCGTGTGGCGACGAGAGACGATAGAGAGTAATCTGATGGAGATTATAGTAGCCACCTATTGCCTTGGAGTTGGAGCTACCCAGCCATACCGTAAATTCGGAATTGGGAGGGGTGTGAAGCGGAGGAATTTTAATAGGGAATGATAATGACCTCTGAGGAGGTGGGGAGAGACAAGATCGCCATGGGGAGCAAACAGAACGAAGGCGAAGCAGATCAATCTCAGAGTCGATCAGTTTGTTGGCTATGAGGTCTAAGATGTCACCCGGGAGATCGCTCCATTGCACTGGAGCCATAATTTGCTCACTTGGATTGACCTTCACAACATTTACGCCGAGAGAATGTTATAAGTTAAGAACTGATTATTACTAGCAGTAAAGGGAAAAAAGTGTTTGATTCTTTAGAATTGACTGAACCTAATTACTTCAAGAACCTGAACTCCTCGTTACACAATGAGTTCAACTAAAACCCGGATCGTTTGGTACCAATCACGTGGAATCATGAATGAGAAATGGTTTAATTCAAATTCCATCATTGGTATCTAAGAATAGGAAGGAGACTCAAGCTCATTCGAGATTTAGATTGCAACTGAAAAAAACTCACTTTTCACTCAATCCAACATTTTCCGCTTATTCCATCCTAAAGTTTAGTGATTCAACAGCCGATCTTTTGTTCAGCACCGGTACAGTAATAAACAAACCTTCGCATGATTCCTATAGCTAACCAAATCCCAAATATGACTACCCTTTCATTAGGGTTCCTCCTTCCTGGAATGGTACCAATTACCAAACGCTCCTGGATGGGGGTAAATAGAGCATAATGCCAAGTAATTGCAAATACACCCACGCAAATTATTCATATTAGCTACCATGAGCAATCGCATAGTTCAATAAGGAGAGAAAAAAAATCAAACCGCAGCACACGGAGGAAAAACAGCAGAAAACTCGAACGGAATCGAATTAGGGTTTTAGATGAAATCATGCTGTAAAACTAAAAGTCAGGGAAGATAACTCACTTCAGCGGGAGTGGAGAACACCGAATGGAGCGGAAAAGCTTGCAAAGTAACGCAAAGTAGAGGCACCAATGAGCTACGACAGCTGTATATTGATTGACCTTACGAGTTCTAGGAAGTAGCCATCTACGATGACTATGAGCTATGGGCAGTTTTACGTAAACATAAATAAGCCTTTACATTATTTGCTCTATTATTATTTGATAGGTCCATGCCATAAATTATACCCATAAAATTTTGGCATTTTTGGTGATTGACCCTATTACAATATAATACTATGCATTTAATCTTTTTTTTTAAATAGCCCTTAATCCGTCAAATTGGATTGATGAAAATACTGCTGCAAAATAATGCTGGAAATGAAGAAAGTGCTACTGCAAAATAATGATGGAAATGAAGAAAGTACACATAGCAGAAAGTTGTAGAATGAAACAGCCGTCGATGTAACCCCTCTACAGAGCAATGATGATTTTTACATTCCCTACAAAACAGCCCTTTCCTACAACAAATGAAATATCTTCAATTTTCGAATCATCCTTTCTAGAAAAATTTGGGCATTCTTTCTCAATATCTAACAAACGAAACTCATACTCAATTTAGACACACGGTCAAAGCTTATTCGAAACCCTAAGAACATTAGCACATTAATAACCAAACAAATACTCAACATTCATCAAATACCCAAATACTGGTCGGGGCATACATAACATCACACCCTAAAAAACGTATCAAATCGTTTTCGTCTTTTCCTGAGACATCCTCCTGCGTTTCGGGAATCAACCGGAACGACAGCGGTGGGATTTCACTTGTCGGTGTCTTTCGTTTACCTAGTTTTTGATTGGTTATCTTCACTCTTGTTTGCCTGATTCTTGTTTGGAGTCGCCATGCAAACAGTTTTTAATTGGTATCTTCACTCATCTTTTTGTTTCCCTCGTGAATTCCCTGCTCTTTCTCACATATAGTATCTATTGTAAATCCTTGTTTTTACCATAATATAAAATCTCTTTCAACAAAAAAAAAACACTTGCGAGTTTTGATCGTGGAGATTTTGGCCTTGAGAGACGGTGAGGAGTTGAGAAACGGTGAGAGTTGAAATGACATTGACTTGATTGACGGTTCTTTTTGCTTCTTTAATAAGGGATGGAAGAAAGTAGGACATGAGAACGGTTTTCAATAACTACATAGTCTCTACAAACCGTCTTATCCTACAACACGTTATTTGCTTGGTTATTTTGAAAGAATATAGCGTTTTTTACCATTACACAACCGCTACCTTGACATATGTAAAGTGTTCATACCCAATATTGTATGATTTACCATCCATGAACGGCTACACAATATTAACGCCTTCAAAACCAATGATATGGATAGCATAACCAAACAAGCAAGTAAACATGCTCAAAACATTATATAAATTATACAAAACCAAATTTAGTCATAACACGAACCGTAAGTGATACCTAAAAGTTTACTTCCGCAACTTCCTATAAACAATTGCACTTAACAATGATCCAACAAAAGCTACCACAAGTAGTCGAATCTCTAGCGATAAGTCATTACAAAAGTGGGCATTCTCATTATCCAAATTCTCATTCTCCAGTTTCTCAACTTGTCTCCTTAAGATAGAAATTTCTTCGTCTTTGACTCTAATTGTAGACTGCAATTATGAAATCTTATCATCTAAACTTCTATTATCGTCCTTCAACTCTTTGACAAAATCCTTTATCATCAACGTCGTTACGGGGCTAGTATCGGCAACTACATGAGCAAGTCTTTCTTCATCAAGTTCATCCCTGATTTTGGCAAATTGTTGATTAAAATGTCAATCGTAATAGTTTGAATCATTGTTGTCCATGCTTGATTCATCACCACTATACTCATCTATTTGCAAAGTACTACACTCAATGAGAAAAAAAAACTGACTAACCATTCCTACAAAAGAAATCACCGAAATATCACGTACCCAATCACTCCATAATAACATATTCAGGCCCAATGACTCAAGCGTAACAAAGGAGATACCAAAGAACATATCCATACACAATGATTACGAAATAACAATAGATATACCCAATAAACATGAAATTAAAAGGCCTATCTTATTTACGCCCCAAATTTACTGAAAATTGATGGACGCACTGTCAGAGCGAATATTGCTGGCGGCTTGTCTTTGACCATTTGTTGTAGCTGTATCATGCCTACAATTCAATCTATTGCATTTTATCTTTTTCAATACAACATGTATACTTAGTATTGCTAATTATTGTTACTAAGTTTATTTAGTGTCTAATAATAAGGATCTTTTGTCTAAGTATATGAAGTTTGGAAAAAAAAAATTCTCATTTTAGACTTGGACTGAAATAATTAATAAAAATACACGAGATTTAGGTTTGGGAGTAGAAGCGTTGTCTTAGACTGCGCTCTTCTTCCTAAAATACGGTGTCCAAGACAACGTTATAATTTCCGTAACGAAAAAAATAAAAACACAAATAGAGACCGCGCTTCTAGTGCAACGTTTAAAAAAAATAAAAATAACCGCGTCTCTAGTGTACTTTTTTTTTAAATTTTGTTTTCCTATTTTTATTTTTAACATGTATTTATTGATACGTTTAAGGATAAAAAGATAAAATACACTTGTAATAATATAACTAAAATAGATCAATTATATTTATAATGTATGAAATAGTTTATCCATAATCTAGTCGATGGTTAACATTTCAAACAAACTAAATATCATTCACTATCTTCATCCATCTCTTCAATAATTGGCATGTATCGATCAAGATTCTCAGTAGAGGGATCAACGTGTCTGATAGGATCGGTGTAGCTGTATCGATGAGGAAGAGGAGGAGATACAAAACTCTGTGGGCACGACCAGGGGCGGCCCTTGGGTGGGGCAGGGTGGGGCAGCCGCCCCACCCTCCAAAAAAAAAAAAAAAAAAAAAAAAAAAATTTTTTTTTTTTTTGTGAAAAAAAATCGTTTTAAAATGGGTCGTGGCTTCTCGTTTATAAAAAAATTTTCTACGATTTATTAATTTTTTAAATATCACTATTCTTGTGTATATTTAAATGTTGTTTTGGATCTTTCGCCGAAGTAAACGAAACTTCAAAAAAATTTCTTGTTTTAGGCTCGGAGTGAAATAATTCATAATTCACCTAAATGCACGTTGTTTGAAGTAGAAGCGTGGTCTTAAACCGCACTATTATTTGTAAAATGCGTTGTCGAGGACAACGTTTTAATATCCGAAATAAAGATAATAAAAACACAAATAGAGGTGCGGTCCTAGACTGCGGCTATAGTGTAACGTTTTTGAAAGAAAAAAAAAACTAAAGAGGCGCGGTTATAGACGCACCTATAGGGCAACTATTTTTTTTAAAAAAAAAAAAATTATAGGCGCGGTCCAAGACTGCGCCTTTAAGTATAATATTTTTTTTATTTTTTTTAAAATTTTTGTTTATTATAAGTAGATGACATATTGACTTTGTTTCTATCGCTATTTTATTTTCATAAATATATTTAACGAAAATAAAATTTCGCCCCACCCTTTGAAAATCCTGCGGCTGCCACTGGGCACGACTGTGACATACCCCCCATAAAACCAACAAATCATGTGCTAGTGTAATAGCCTAGCATAGAGGGTGGAGTGCCACCATATCCTGGCATAGAGGGTGGAGGACCACCATATCCTGATGAAGGTCCTATGTGGTAAAATGGAGGGGTACTGTCGAACAAGCTTGCAACATATGTGGAGTAAAATCTGATTGACTCTCGGGCTGAGAATGCGAAGGACCAGCTTCTCCGAATGATGTACCATATGATGCAGATGTGGACGATGGTTGCTGGTAGTAAGATGGATCAAATGGTAGCTGACTAAGTTCAACAGCGCCTTCCGAAGTCACATATTGACAGTACCCGACATCAAATCCCTATACTGTTGTTGGGTGTGCATCTGAGATGCTGAATCAACAATTTCTCCTCCTCTTCTTGTCACATCAAAAATGTATTGACCGTGTAAAAAAAATGAAATTATACAATGAATTTATACAATAAAAATTCATGTTATAGTTAATCAAATACTCACAGTGGAGTAAAGATCTGCAGCCACGGGCTGGTAATGAGCTACTGATGTCTGACCTGGAGGGCTAATAAGCTCACGAGTCCTCGACAAGTACCACGTCATATAAAGTTGTAAGTGGTTTAGTGGCACACTTTCAGGTGGATAAGAATGTGCTATTTTTGGGGCACGCTCATCCCACAAAGCAATGTAGTGTGAATGAAAATCGGCCCAGTCTATTTGATGATGGCCTCTCCAATCAGTATCGTGCAACTCCTTGTTATATTCGCAAGAAATAAGGGGGAGTTGCACTTCCCCGAATTGCTTAAGGACACGCTAAGACGATGAATCTCTACAATGTCGAATCATATCAATGAAACTGAGCTCCTCCAAAGGTGTTGACTATGGTAGGAAATGGGGTTTAGCCCAGCCAATATGTCATCTGTATATGGCTCCCAATCAAACTACAAAAAAATAAAAACAAGGCGGCGTTAGAAAGATGTCAAATTATTAATTATTGTTTTAGGGATTCTTTGCTTTTTTGACCGAAAAAGCACTAAATTAAAACTTTACACTAGAGATCGACGCAGCCCTAGACCGCGCCTCTGTATTTTTTTAAAAAAAAAACTTTGCGTAAATTAAAACGCTGTCTTGGACATCGTTTTTTACGAAGAAAAGAGCGGTCTCAAACCGCGCTTCTATTCCCGAACCTAAAACTCATACATTTTGATGAATTATTTCACTCCAAACCTAAAATAAAAAATAATTTTCAAACTTCGTCTACTTAGGCAAAAGATCATAATAATAATTAATTAATTAATAATTATTATTATTTAACATGTACAACTTAATTATATATTTTCCTTAAACATACTTAGTGGGCTTTGGTTAAATATTATTAGTGAATTATACTATTCGACTAAACGCCTTCAAATTATATCTTTTCCCATACAACATGCATACTTAGTTGACCTTAGTTAAATATTATTATTGTATTGTTCGACTAAACGCCTTCAAAATTAACGTACATAATATAAATGTCTAAGTTACAGGGTGTTCATATTATCAACACGGGGATTCATATTCTTCATTTACGGCAAAGCTCTAAATAAACTCGTAGGGAAGAACAGGAGAGGCGAAGCGACCATGACACGTATCAAATGGGATCCCCCCCGGAGTACACAATGAAGATCAACACAAATGGTGTTGTTGGGAGAGAGAGAAAGGCGACCGCTGCTGGGGTCATTAGGAATCACGCAGGGGAGTGGTACTTGGGTTATGTAGCCAATCTAGGTATATGCACCGTTCCCATGGCGGAATTGTGGGGCATATATTATGGATTGAAGCTGGCTTGGGAAAGTGGAAGTCGAGTTGTGATCCTGGAATCAGACTCACAACTTGCTATTAACCTCCTAAGTAATAGCATTCCAAGGTACCACCCCCTTGCTAGTCTGGTAAGCTCTTGCCAAGACTATCTTATCCAGTACCGTCATGCCTTCCGCGAGGCGAACAATGTCGCGGATGCTTTAGCAACTCTAGCTTTTGGTTTCCCTCTTGGGCTTAATGTATTGCGTGACCCTCCCGAGGGTATAGTGGATCTTTTACTTCTTGATGGAAGGGGTCGGGCTATCCCCCGTGTGCGTACTACTTAACCTTTTTTCATATATAATAAGCGCGACTAGATGCGCCGGAGACCACTGACTCTCCTTCCCACCAAAAAAAAAAGAAATAAAATTAAATATCGGTCGCACGATTAAACACAATCAATGTTCATAGCTCATTTTTATTTTTCTATAATAATTAATTACATATTATATATTAATAGTTATATTTGATTATCTTATTCGTATGAAAATTATTTACTTACCGCAATATTTGTTCTTTCCATAAATATAAAAGATGAAAAAGGTGCACGACCGTGTTGTTCCTTAAAAATATAAAGTGCAGGATCGTGTAGATCATTGTTGTCCGATTGTGTTGTTCATGCAATAATAAAGTGCAAGATTGTGTGTGAAGTGTACACGATCATGCATCTAAGATCCACGTGCTAGATAAGTGGCGAAATAAAAAAAATTGATTTATTTAGATCAAATATCTCTTAAATGTTCCAATTCATCTCCGTATAAGAGGCCGGTATAACCTTATTTTAAACCTAATATATATATATATATATATATATATATATATATATATATATATATATATATATATATATATATATATATATATATATATATATATATATATATATATATATATCTCATGTACTATACCTTAATTAAAACAAAGTCTAAATCTTACTCTAAACTAAAATAAAGGCAAGTTAACGTGTGTATGAGTATGATACTATGATGTGATAACTGACTAATCACTGCATGATTAAGACTATTTTAGGGCGTAAATAGCACGGTCCAATTAAAAGTATTCATACCCATTGACTCCGAAATAACAAATGATATGCCACCGAATATATTCATACCCAGTAACTCTCAAACAAGAATATATATACGCAATTAACATGGAAAATACTAACTCATCATATCCATGACTCCATGAGAAAAAATTACGACAACTCAAACCGACATAACAAATCACTACAAATTCACATACCAAATCACTCTAAAATAACATATTCAGATCCAATGACTCCAACATAACAAAGGAGATACCAAAGAACATATTCATACCCAATGTCTTTGAAATGACAACAGATATACCCAATAAACATGAAATTAAAGATAATCATACACAATGAATATGAAATAACAAATGATATGCCACCGAATATATATACTCAAACAACATTAAAAATAGAAACTCATCATATCCATGACTCCATTTAATATAGTCTAAGTTACATACAAACAAATATCAACATACCCAATCATCGATCAACCGTATATATTTAAAAAATGATAGGTACCATGAGTAAACCTATTTTCAAACGAACGACCGCATTAACATACTAAAAATTTAGGAATACAGAAATAAAAACTTACGAAATTTTCTTCTTCAACTCGATCGTTAGATGATGAAAACAAAGAGAATGAGGAATGGAGAAAATTTATGTCATAAATGAGAGGAGAATAAATGGAGAAGCAAGTATATATATATTCGCCTCTCTAAAAATTTTGAATCGCCCGCTCATTCATCACCCATCTCACTGTTCCTCTAATTGGGCATGGATCTGACGCCTTTGAAGGATTTTTATTGAACCCTACTGTGCACCATCGGAATTGGGGAAAACTTTTTTATTTAGCCTTTTTTTTCGGTAGTATAGTGTGGTGTCCACAAAGATGAAAAAGAAACAGCCCTTTATCGCCAATTCTTTCTAAAATTTTTAGGGTTTAAATAGAAACAGAATCACTTGTCATCGCCATTCTTTTACTCCTCTCACAATTCTTCTACTCTCGCTCTTGTAATATTTTTCTTCCGCTCTCTCAATCTTTTGCTCTATTATCACTCGCCATCTCCATCACAATCACCACTTTTCTACTATCGAAATACCAGAAATCAACATGTATCTCTCTCGTCATCTTCTACTCTCTCGTCATCTTCTTCTCTTTAATTCTGGTATTACATTAGTAATCTTGTAATTTTCCTAACCTTCTTATAATTCTGGTAACATTATGTTCTGTTCGCCTCATTTCTTGTATTTTGCATTATCTTTAATTATGTTTTTTTTCTAGTATTATGTTTGATCAATGTGTTTATGGTATGCTCATTCTAGTATTATGTTCGCCTCATTTCTGGTAATGTTTGATCAATGTGTTTCTGGTATGTTCATTTCTGGTATGTGTACTTTTCAGTTTATGGTATTATGCCTTATCATGGACTAGTCCTTTTTTCTAGTATTGTGTTTTTCTGGTATGAATGAGAGTTATGTTTCTGGTATTGTTTATTTAATGTGTTTTTGGTATGCTCATTTCTGGTAAAAAAAAAAAAAAACATTACACCAGATCCCATATATGAAACCCATCATGCCAGAAGCCGAAACCAGATACCCATGCCAGAAATCTCATGCAATAAATCATACCAGAAAACCACAACAAGAACATCTATGGTAAATAACCCAACATACCAGAATCCCATACATGAAACCCATTATACCAAAATCACATACCAAATACGCATATTAGAAATCTCATGCAATAAATAATACCAGAAAACCACAATAACCACATCTATGGTAAAGGAAACATCATACCATATACCCATACCAAAAATCCCATGCAATAAATCATACTAGAAAACCACAACAAGTACATCTATGCTAAGGAAGCCATCATACTAGAAGCCCATCCATAAAATCTATCATACCAAAATATCATACCAAAAAATCACATGCAATAAATAATACTAGAAAACCACACCAAACACATTTATGGTAAATGAACCATCATACCAGAATCTCATACCAGATAATCATACTATAAATCTCATGTAATAAATCATACTTGAAAATCACAACAAGCACATGAATGGTAAAGAAACCCTCGTACCAAAATCTCATACCAAATACTCATACTAGCAAGGTCTAGAAGAAATTCTTGTTATTTCTATCTCATTTAGTTTCTCTTCGTCTTCTAACTAACCGAGGGATAAGTGTTATTGTGTTTTGTCTTGGTTAGTTTAATTTAACAGTTATTGCTGCCGTCTCTCATTGGTGCACAACGTGTATGAAGCTGCCAACAAGTTCTAGGCTCTGCTGCCGTCTCTCATTGCTGCACAACGTGCCTTCTTTTGCTCGTTGCCTTTTGTTTTTGAGTTCTATAAGCATAATTTAACAGTTATTGCATCAAATTGTAACATTCATTGTATTTGTAACTTGTATATTAAAATTAATTGATGTTTTGTTGAAGTTGATGGTGTTCTACATATGCATGTGGAATGGATTATGAAATCAAAGGTTTTGTTGAGGGGAAAAAATCTTTACTTTCTAGAAAGTTGTTCATCATAGTCATACATGGCTAGTTCTGACTTCTGAGAACTCGTAAGCTCAAATCATCAATATACAGCTAGGATAGGATTGATAGCTCATAGGGGGCTGTGAATCATCTAAAACCCTAATTCGATTTGCACGCCTCCTAGCTCATAGGGGCTACTCCCCGCTGAAGTAAATCATCAATATACAGCTACGATAGGATTGATAGCTCACAAGTAATCTTATCTGAGTATATACAGAGGATTTTACTTTTCGTCCATTTGCACGCTTCCTGCGCTCCGTTCGGCGTTTTCCATTCCCGCTGAGAGGTGAGTCGTCTAAAACCCTAGTTCGATTTCGGTCAAATTTTCTGCTTTTTGTTTTTCCTGTGTGCTCCGTTTCGGTCAAATTGTTCATGTTTCGACTTGATTGGAACCAGATTGAGTGATGTTAGGCTTTAGGGATAACAAATCCTAAGAATCAAAACCCTTCATCTTTCTATGATTCAACATGCTAGTATACTCACCGCTTTTAACAATTTTCTCATGGTGAATGCTATGAAGGTCAATCAAAGTGAGTAATTTATGGCGCCAGTGAAATGGAGTGATCTTCCAGACGGCATCTTAGATCTCATAGCCAACAAACTGGTCAGATCTGATATTGATATCCTTCGTCTTCGATCTGTTTGCTCCCCATGGCGATCTTGTCTCTCCCCGCCTCCTATGAAGCCATTGTCGTTCCCTGTGAAAGTTCCTGCAGTTTGCACCGAATTGTTATGCTGTAATCGAAATAAGGGCTGCTACAAGGCGAGACATGGCTATTATTATCTCCATGAGAATACTCTCTATCGTCTTTCATCCCCACACGATCCTTCAAATGGCTGGTTCTTCAAAGCTTCAGAGACCAAACCTAACACTTTCTCCCTCCTTATCCCATTCTGCACTAGCAAGATGACGCATTTCCCTTCCATGACCATTCCCAAGCACTTAAATCTTCTTGATTATCAGATTTCTGAAATTTCCAAGTCCTATAGTCTACAGGGTGTCAATTGTGATGGCTTTCCCAAAGATATAGTGGTAATTCGTATTGTCAAGAAGATCACACCTCTCTTTAATTATGTGGTGGACTGCGATTTTGTAGCTTTAGCTTTGGCAGGAGAGGACCTAAGCTATTGTAAGTTTGGGGATGAGAAATTTACTCGTATTGATACCAAAGGTCGTAAAATTCACGACGTGATTTTCTACGACGGTAGATGCTTTGCCATTGATAGTGAAGGAGTGCTGCTTTTTCTTGATTCCAAATTGCAATTGTTTGTAGCTGCTTCATCTCCTAATAATTTCCGCAAAGGGCAATATCATTATCTGGTGAAATGTGACAGGGATTTGTACATGGCATCAAAGACTTATGGTGAAGTGGAAGTTGGCTTTGCTGTGATGTTGAATAAATTCAACAAGTGCAGTGGCAGTTGGGATTGTATTGAAGATCTGGAGAATAAGGTCTTCCCATTGAGTGATGACGGAAATTGTGTATATCTGACAGAGTGACAGATATCTGTTTCGGAGATGATAATGAGGAATCCAAGAAATTGGCAACACATAAGGAATCCAAGAAATTATATTGGCCTCCTCCTGGTTGGCTTATGGCTAGTGCAAGTTATTCTGAATCTTCTGATCCATGACTTAAGGTACCTTCTTATTTAGGATTTTTACCATGTTTTGGTATGAAAATTTCACAGATATGTGCTTCAGACTTGTTAAGACAATACTACCACCTTGTTTTGTTTTACATATATTAAAAACAAAACAAAAGCCCATGATTTGAAAATGACCACTCACTAACTAGTCCTTTTAGCAATATTGTTTTATTAACTAGGCCTATAGCATAATCTAATTTAGTAAATAAGTCAATTAAAATGGTAAAAATTAAAGGAATATATAAAACAAAAGCCCATAAATAAATAAATAAAAAAAAACCTACCTCACCAAATTCTTTCTATGGAAAATTTTATCTGAAGTGATACTTAGACCATCCACAATGGTTCTTTCCATTACCAAAATCTCTTAACACTCTCTCTCTCTGCCACATCAGCTTTAAAAACTCAATCTACTTTTTCTCCACATTCATGGTATATTAACTCTCAATCTCTTAACTCTATATTTATTTATCCACCATATTTATATACAATTTTAAAATTGTTGATAGTATTAATTTTATTGTAAAAATAAATAAAATAATAAATATATAAATAATTAATAAAAATGAGATTTTCAATAAACACTTCATTAAAAATTAAAACACACAAAGACATTAAAATAATAATCGCAAATTTAAGATGCAAAACATGAAAATACAAATACACTACTACATATTAAATCATACATAAAATTACTAATTTCCAACATGAGTATTGCCAAACTTTTCCCATACATGTTGAACCAAATCGTGCTTCAATTGTTCGTGTGTAGTGCTACTCCGAAGTTGGACACGGTTGGTATTTTAGTTATGTATTGTAAAATATTCAATTTTATGTGTAATGTATTGAAATGTATTAAATTTTATGTGAAAAAAATGTCTTGTAATATATAGTCTATGTATGATGTCATGTAATATATTGATTTTTGTGTGTAAAGTTAGAAATTATAATCTTTATAATAAAATATATCCTTATTATGTATTTATAAAATAAATATCAATTATAATGTTATTTTTAATTCAAAAAAAATAATTATTCTAAAGATACCCAATATTAGATTTTATAGATAGTAAAAAGTCTTTGGACTCTATAATAGATAAAAAAAAAATATTTTTTTATTCTTCTAAATATATTCAATATTGAACTCTATAGGTAGATAAAAATAAAATAACAATATTTATAAAATAAAAATTATCAAAATATATTTATTTAAACCAAAAACTATAACAAATAAATAATGACATTATTACAAATATGAAAAAGTTTGAACCTTTGATCTTGTTTAGATCCAATGGATCAAAAAATTACATACTCCACCACTTAAAAGATAAAAAAAAAAGAACAAGCTTGTTTTGGAAAAAAAAAAGGAAAAATGCAATAATTCTTCTCTCTCCAAATATTAGCCGGTCTCTTACTTCCATTTTTCAGAAAAGTTTTGAAGGCCAAAGTGTACTATTTTTAACATATTTATAGTATTATATTGGTTAGATACCACCATTGTGGGTGGTCTTATTACTGAACCATAACATATAGCCGGCAGACTTGTTAAGCAAATGATACCTTCTTATTTAAGGTTTTTTTTACCATGTTTTGATATGAAAATCCCATCTGAATTTATACCGAACCATGATATATGTAATTGGTTCAAGGCCTGCACATATGTTAAGCCAAAAATACCTTCCTTTTTAATATCTTTACCGTGCTTTGATATGGAAATTCCATCTGAAGCTACCGGTTCAAGGCCTGCACACTTGTTAAGCTAATATTACCTTCTTATATATGATTTTTATGGTGATTTGATATAGAATTTCCATCTGAAGTTATGCTGAACCACAATATATGTAATAACTGATTCAAGGCCTGCGCACTTGTTAAGCTAATACTACCTTCTTATTTATGATTTTTACGGTGATTTGATAAGGAAATTTCCTCTGAAGTTATGCCGAACCATAATATATGTAATAATTGGTTCAAGACATGCACTCTTTTAAAGCAAATTGTACCTTATTTAAGATTTTTACCATGAATTAATAATATGGATATTCCGTCTGAAGTTCTACTGAACCATAATATTTGTAGCTACTTTGAATGCTTTCTCTTGCAGGATTTTGAACATCCTTGAACTGCTAGTACGCAAGCAAGTCGATGATATAGTCTTTCAACCTTCAAACTTTGACAGAGGAGAAACTAATATGTTAACTTTTGATGTTTAGCTGTGCAGCCAATGCTCCAGACTTTTGATGATTAGCTGTGAACATCTTTGAATTACCTTTTGTGTAACTGTGTTTCTAATTTTGTAAGTGGAAAACACCCCATATAATGGCTCATTTAAACTAAGGTGTCGAACATGTAAATTTTTGTGTATGTGAATTTAAATCTAAGTGAACTTAATGAATGTTCATGTTGTAGGGATGGAAATGGACGATCCTTGCATTTATTTGGTGGAATGCTATTCATTATATAAATACCTATCATGGGTTATCAATAGATTTATGTTATTCATTTTTTTATGGATGGGATGTGATGTGTCCTTGACTTTGACGTGATTGCTGAAAGTCAAGAACACCGATCTAGATCAAGCATACGACTACTCTTTAGGTGCGTGGAATGGTGATAATCGACAAGAACCAGCAGAATCGGTTTGAGAGGTTGTGAATGAATGTGTTTAGTAAGTTAGTAATCGGGGAATCAAACTCGAACGAGAGAGAGATCGAGGCTGACCAAAAGAACAACAAGTAACTCGGTGACGAACCCAGGCTAAGGTAGGAGATATTTTTTCTCTTCCAATGTGGAGAGTGAGACCCAGGCTCGTAACCCAGGCTAAGGTAGGAGATATTTTTTCTCTTCCAATGTGGAGAGTGAGACCCAGGCTAAGGTAGGAGATATTTTTTCTCTTCCAATGTGGAGAGTGAGCTAGCGACATCTTGTTCGACGTCTTTTAAGTTTATCTCGACGCTTTAACCAGTGCATTGAGAGGTCGGTAACTTCAACTGACAAATAAATTCAACACTACACCAAATTTTTACAAAAGTAAAAAAAGAAAGTGAAGACCCTTCATATGTTTTGTTAAGTTAACAGGGATATACGCAGGGATGACATTGGTCTTATATAATGATGTCACATGTTTATATTAGGGAAATTCCGGATGGTACCCTCGTGGTTTGGGGTTTTCCGGATTTTGCCCAACAGTTTTTTCGAGTTCGGATGGTACCCCTAAGTTTATGTTGTTTTCCGGATTTTGCCCAAATTCATTAAACTTTTTCAAATTCCATTAAAAAAATGCAAAAAAATAGAAATAAAATTAAAAAACAAATTAAAATACAAAAGAATGATTTATTTATATTAAAACAAAAGTAAAACAGTAATTTTTTTAAAAAAAAAATAATGTTTTATATTAATTTAAAAATAAATCAATTAAATAATTTTTAAAAAAATTAAAAAAATCAGTGTTTTATTTTATTTATAAAAAAAATTGGATTAGCATTTTTTTAAAAATCTAAAAATATAAGTGTTATACTTTATTTAAAAAAATAAATAAAATAAAGGTTCTTTTAAAAAATAAAAAAAATCACTGTTTTATTATTAAAAGCAATAAATCAGTTTTCTGTTTTATTTATTTTTCAATTTTACTTTATTTTTATTCTTTTAGTTTTGGAAAATAAATAAAATACAAAAGTGATTTATTTATTTTAATAATAAATTAAAACAGTGATTTGTTTTGATTTTTTAAAAGAATTTTTATTTTATTTATTTTTTAAATAAAGTATAACACTTATATTTTTAGATTTTGTTAAAAAAATGCTAATCCAATTTTTTTTAAAAATAAAATAAAACACTTATTTTTTTTAATTTTTTAAAATTTATTTAATTGATTTATTTTTAAATTAATATAAAACATTATTTTTTTAAAAAATTTTTTTACTGTTTTACTTTAGTTTTAATATAAATAAATCATTCTTTTGTATTTTAATTTGTTTTTTAATTTTATTTCTATTTTTTTGCATTTTTTAATGGAATTTGAAAAAGTTTAATGAATTTGGGCAAAATCCGGAAAACAACATAAACTTAGGGGTACCATCCGAACTCGAAAAAACTGTTGGGCAAAATCCGGAAAACCCCAAACCACGAGGGTACCATCCGGAATTTCCCTTTATATTAATTTATGAGGTCATAGTAGTGAGTCATCAGAATTAGGAACCCTTCATATGTTTTTGTACATTTCCATTCCTAGAACATAAACATTAACAGAGTCCACTTAGATTCAAATTCTCATATACAAAAAAGTCTACAACTTCAACCTCTTAGTTCAAACTAGTGTATAGTTCGCACCTTGTGCGGGTATCTTATAATATTAGTTGTATGAACTTAAGATATATTTATGAAATTTTATAATAATGATTCGGATTTGATTATTCTCAAAACGAAAAAATAGTCACAAATAAATAACTTCTTATTATTCAACACTTCATAAGTTTTTTTTTTTTTTGAAAATGTTAAGTATATTAAGAAGGATTTACAGGGTCACTGACCTTAGAGTCAAAGAGGTTACAAATAGAGAAAGAGAGAAGGTTGTTAAGGAAGGGGAATGCCCAGGAGCCTAGCCCACCATATGGAGCTGGTGGAGCGGTCTGACCATTTGAGGGAAGTGAAGTTCTTTACTGCACTGATGATTTGGTGAGCACAGGCCATCGGTGAAGTGGAGGTGCCTCCATGAATGAGATCGTTTCTTGCTTTCCAAGTGAAGTAGACGTAGGCGGTAATGGTGGAGAGGCGAATGTTGTGGTGGAGGTCATGTTTTTTTGGTTTGAAGTTGGTGATCCATGACCATAGGTCATTAGCATAAGGGTAGGGAGGGGGGTTTTTCATCCATCTGGAGATGAGATCCAGGACAAGGGTGGTGAAGCTACATGAGGTCCATAGGTGATTTGTGTCTTCGGGATAGATATTACTGAGCCGGCAAGTGTCGTTGGGGACTATATTCCAGAGTTTTAACTTATACAATGCACAATTTTTTAAAAAAACATTACAATGCATAACTCCATTATAGACTTATAACTAAATTACTTTAATATATTACAATTATCTAAATGGAACCCGAAATATAATTTTGTAAAAAAAAGAATTTAAAACGAAATGTGTGATAAATAATAAATAAAAGTTGAAAGTTTTTTTAAAAAAAATACACAAAAAGTTGAAATAAAGTTTAAAAATACAAACAAAAGCAAAAACAAATTATTGGAGGAACGAAATTTAAAATCTGGAACTTCATTCTTGTAACGACCGACGTAATACAAAAAGAATACCCGTATTTTATGATTAAAAAACATAATAGGACAACAAAATACTTAGATAAAAAATAATACCCGTAGAGTAATATTTTTATTTAAAAAACATACATTTTTAATAAATCATTTATATTTAAAAAATCAGAATATGAAAATTTGTAAATTAAAAAACAATTTCTAGATGACGATAAAAAAATTCTATAATATAAAATTAAACAAAATCTCATACAATAACGGATAAAGTAGTATTAATTTAGACAATTATAAACGTTTTTCAAGTTGTCAAAGTATCAGCCTTACTTGATAATTGACGTGGGATAACAAATTCGCTGAAAACAGTAAGTAAACGACCCATAAAAAAAGTAGGTCAAAGACCCATAAAACATATATTAATCCGCTATGAATAAAAATTATAGCCCAACTTAGTTAAAAGGCCAAGAAATGTATCATTTGTTTAATCTTCAATATCCGTTATTAACCTTCATTTACACAAGTTCTCAAACCATCAATTTTAGTAGGTCAACTACCCATATAACGGATATTAATTTATTAATAAAAATTATACTTCAACTTAGCCAAAAATCGCTGAAAATACTTCGCGACTCACAAAACAGTAGGTCAACGACCCACAAAACAGTGGCTTCACGACCCACAAAATAGTATGTCAACGACCTGCAAAATAGTAGGTTAGTGACCTACAAAAATAGTAGGCCAGTGACCCATAAAGCAGTAGGCCAACGACTCACAAAACATATATTAATCCGTTATGAATAAAAATTATACTTAACTGAGCCAAAAGGCCAAGAAATGTGTGATTTGTTTAATCTTCAAATCCTCTATTTATACAAGTTATCAAACTATCACACTTACTTATAATCGATGTGGGATAGGGAATTCCGTGAAATTTTTTAACGTAAATAAATTGAGCTTATAATCCTTCAAAAATAAATTAAGAAAAAATAAAAATCTTCCCAATATATAAATTACTTAAATTTCGACGGCTTAAAAATAAAAGAAATACGTAAACTAAATTACTTTTTAAAATATTTAGGAGATCTTGTTACTTAATTTTACAAAATTTTATTTTATTTTTGGATTAATAAAAATAATTTTATGGTTTAATAAGTTAATTAAAAAAAGATTTAACCCTACAAAATTTGTGAGAATGACACGTCAACTTTAGTGTCTTCTGTTTTAGTATAGTATATAGGTATATAGATATATAAATTACTTAAATTTCGACGGCTTAAAAATAAAAGAAATACGTAAAACAAATTATTTTTAAAATATTTAGGAGATCTTGTTACTTAATTTTACAAAATTTTGTTTTATTTTTGGATTAATAAAAAAGATTTTATGGTTTAATAAGTTAATTAAAAAAAGATTTAACCCTACAAAATTAATGACATGTCAACTTTAGTGTCTTCTGTTTTAGTATAGTATATAGAAGATATAGTTTAAAATAAAATATTTTTTGTCCAAAAAATAGGTTGGTTGGAACAAAAAAAAGTTACGTGAAATTTTTTAATAACAAATTGTTGGTTTAATAAATAAAGATTTTGTGCCTTACAAAAATTGTTTATAAAATAAATATTTTCTGGCTTAAAAGTTTTTTTTAGGAGTAATTCGAAACAAATCGGTTAAAAAAATTTTTTTTGACTTTAAAAGAAAAGATTTAATGGCGTTAATTGTGGGAGTTCTATTTTTAAATTATTGCCTCCACAACCACGTCAGCGAGTATATAGATTTCTATTTATAACAGTTCTCAAATTATCAAACTTAATAGCTAATCGACGTGGGATAAAAAAAACCTTCAAAAAATTTAACTAAATACATTATTTTGATATTCATTTGAAAAAAAAGAAAAAATATTCCCAAAAAATAAAACTTTAGGAGTACGGTTACTTATATAAAAGTAACGTGAAAATATTTAACGTAATAAACAAATGTTAACGTTCTCATAAATAAAATCTTCCCTAAAAATATAACTTTAGGGATACGATTATTCTTTCCTAAAAATAAAATTCTTCCTTAAAAATAAAACTTTAGGGGTACGATTGTAGGTTAACGATCCCAAAAATATAATATTATTCGGATATGAATAATAGTTATAGTTGAACTTAACCAAAAGACTAAGAAATGTATTATTTGTATACTTTTTAGACTCCCTATTTATAAGTTCTAAAACCATCAAATTTAGTAGCTATGTGAGATAACAAAATCTATCAAAAAATTTAACGTAAATAGATGATGCTGATAACAAAAGATTTCCTAGCTTAAAAAATAGTTTAAAAATAAAGATTTTTGTTCCCAAAAAATAGGTCGATTGGAACAAAATAAAGTTACGTACAATCTTTCAATGACATGTTATTAGTTTAGTAAAAAAAGATTTTCTGAATTAAAAAATAAAAATTTATTGGCCTAAAAATTGTAGGATCTCCATTTGATTACTGCTTTCACTGCGCGCCAGGTCATCCAAATATGTACTATCTTTTAGTAAGTACTAGTTTTAATACCCGTGCCCTGCACGGGTTAGACGATAATTGTGTGTCAAAAAAATGTATGATAGTTTACTATGTTGAGAATTGTCTTAATTATTATGTGATACTTGTTGTAAGATTGTATTTTTCACATGAATGTAAGTCAAGCAAGAATTCAAATCCTGCAATAACAATCGGGAAAGAGGATTTCAAGCCAATATCCTTTGAGATACTCGAATGCCAAATTAGTATCAATCCTAGAAAAAATTCGGGTTTATTATATAAGATAGATAAGAAGTCATGTGTAAAACATATACTAACCAAAAAAGAAGGGTAAAACAAATCATTAGATTTAAATTAACAATATTAAATAATAATAATAATAATAATATATTAAAATGTAAATGAAAGAAGTTTATATAATATAAGTAGCATGTCTAAATCAAAATTTACGTTATCAAATAGTAAATTTAAATAGTGAATTATCTAACCATTAATAAGACTAATAGCATATGTCAAGTTACTAAAATGATAAATTTTACTAAATATATTTTTGTAAAAAAATTCAAAATAATAACAACTATCAATTAAATTCAAAATAATACAAACTTTAAAAATTATAGAAAATGATACATACTATTTTAGGAGCTTTTTTTCCTGTTTTTTAAATACTTTTTGTATTATTTTTTTCTAAAAAATAAATTAATATGTAAAAATTCATAAATTAAGTAAAATATTTTTAATATAAAAAAAAAGTTTGAAACATTTTTTCTGATTTTTTAAATACTTTTGTGTAAATGACAAAAACTTTTAAAAAAAATATTTGATTTATTTTTAAAAAGCTGTTAGTTTTTTTAGGAAAAAAAATATAATGTTTTTGGAAAAAAAAATTCGATTTTTTTCCATATCTTTTTTAATATGAAATTATGAGTTTTTATATAAATTATTTTAAAAATATCTAAAAATTGTTTTCAAAAAATAATAAAATCAAAAATGAAAAAACACTTATTCTAAAAATACGAATTATTTTAATTATAAAAAAAATTTGATTCTAAAATAAATGAAGAAATATTTTTGTTAATCGTTTAAAAAAATTATTTTAGAAAAAAATAGTTTATAAGTTTAGAAAAAAATGAAGTTCAATTAAAAATTAAAAATATAATAAAATATATTAAGATCTTTAAAATTTTATATAAAAAAATAAAGTTTATCAGTTCAATTGAAAAATATAAGTAAACAAAACAAAATTAAATTTAAAATAAAGTTTTATAAGTTTAAGAAAATATAAGGTTCAATTATAAATTAAAAAATATGAGTTGACAAAATATTAATATTTTTAAAATTAGATTGCAAATCTTAACTATTTTGATTTTAAGCTACAAATAATTAAAAATCCATTAATAATATGAGAGAATAAAACAAATATAGTTAGTAAAATATTTAAAATAATTCATAAATTAAATATTTAAAATAATTTGGTTTAACATGGTGGGACTGGAATCAACAAAAAATTGACATGTGTTAATTTAATGATGTGGATTCATCGTACTGTGCCATGTGTAAGTTCAGATAATAGATAATAGATGTGCCAATGTCAAGTTACACCAAAAGGTAATCCAAAGATGCGGTAATCCAAAGATGCCCACCGCTAATCATCGAAAGTTTGGAGCATCAAACACAGCTAAACATTAAAAGTACACACATTTAGCTTATACTATGTCAAGTTTGAAGGTAAAAAAACCTGCAAGAAAGCGTCCAAAATAGTTACATAGAGTTTGCACAATTATGTTACAAAACATAACATGCATTCTATAATGAACATATTTGTTAGAGACAGTTGCATATACTACGGTTCAGTATCAAGTTAACTTAACTTGAAATGAAATTAAGAAGGTACCTTTAGTCATGGATCGGAAGAACTTGCAGTAGCCATAAGCCAACTAGGAGGAGGCCAATACAGTCTCCTGGAATCCTCATCCGTTAGCATTTTCACCACTGTACGAGTATCTAAATGATAGGACAAAGCCGGAAAGCCATACACTTCGCACTTACTACGATCTGCCAAACACATCTCAGTGAGATACACACAATTTCCTTGGCAACCTTTGAAATCCTTTGCAGAAACACCAACTGATACGTCCTCGCTCAACAGGAAGACCTTATCCTCCAGATCTTCAATACAATCCCAACTACCATTGCACTTGTTGAACTTATTCAACATCACTGCAAAGCTAAGGTGAAGCTTTAATTCCTTTATATACTGAGGAAAGAACTCGGGTCCTTTACCATAGGTCTTTGACGCCACATACAAATCTGAGTCACATTTCACAAGAAAATGTGTCTGCCGCCCTCCATGGAAATTACTAGGAGATGAAGCAGCTACATACAGTTTCAACTTGGAATCAAGATAAACAAGCACTCCTTCACTATCAATGGCGTAGCATCTCCCGTTGTAGAAAATCATGTCATGGATTTTATGATCTTTGGTATCAATACGAGTAAACTTCTCATCCCCAATTTTGTAATAACTCATGATTCCATCATATTTCAAAGCCAAGAACACAATATCACAATCCACCACATAATTATAGAGAGAGATGACCTTCTTGATAACAGAAAACACCACTATATCTCTGGGAAATTCATCAGGATTGACACCCTTTAGCTCATAGGACTTGGAAATCTCAGAAATCTGATAATCAAGGAGATTTAAGTGATTGGGAATAGTCATGGGAGGGTAGTGCATCTTTGTGTTAGTGGACAATGGAATTAAGAGGGAGAAAGTTTTAGGATTTCTTGCTGAAGCTTTGAACAACCAGCCATTTAAAGGATCGTGTGGCGACGAGAGACGATAGAGAGTAATCTGATGCAGATTATAGTAGCCACCTATTGCCTTGGAGTTGGAGCTTCCGTAAATTCGGAGCCGGGAGGGGTGCGAAGCGGAGGAATTTTAATAGGGAATGATAATGACCTCCGAGGAGGTGGGGAGAGACAAGATCGCCATGGGGAGCAAACAGAACGAAGGCGAAGCAGATCAATCTCAGAGTCGATCAGTTTGTTGGCTATGAGGTCTAAGATACCTGGGAGATCGCTCCATTGCACTGGAGCCATAATTTGCTCACTTGGATTGACCTTCACAACATTTACAACAAGAACATGTTATAAGGACTGATTATTACTAGCAGTAAAGGGAAAAAAGTGTTTGATTCTTTAGAATTGACTGAACCTAATTACTTCAAGAACCTGAACTCCTCATTACACAATGAGTTCAACTAAAACCCGGATCGTTTGGTATCAATCACGTGGAATCATGAATGAGAAATGGTTTAATTCAAATTCCATCATTGGTATCTAAGAATAGGAAGGAGACTCAAGCTCATTCGAGATTTAGATTGCAACTGAAAAAAAATCACTTTTCACTCGATCCAACATTCTCCGCTTATTCCATCCTAAAGTTTAGTGATTCAACAGCCGATCTTTTGTGCAACATCGGTACAGTAAAAAAAGACCTTCGCATGATTCCTATAGCTAACCAAATCCCAAATATGACTACCCACTCATTAGGGTTCCTCCTTCCTGGAATGGTATCAATTACCAAACGCTCCCGGATGGGGGTAAAAAGAGCATAATGCCAAGTAATTGCAAATACAACAACGCAAATTCTTCATACTAGCTATCATGAGCAATCGCATAACTCAATAAGGAGACGAAAAAATCAAACCGAAGCGCAATGAGGAAAAAACAGTAGAAAACTCGACCGGAATCGAATTAGGGTTTTAGATGAAATCATGCTGTAAAACTAAGATGACTCACTTCAGCGGAAGTGGAGAACGCCGAATGGAGCGGAGAAGCTTGCAAATGAACGCAAAGTAGAGCCACCTATGGGCTACGACTGATGTATATTGATGAAATAATTAGAGAATTACGACCTTAAAATTTCTCTTTTGTGAAATGACAATCTATAATCTCTTTACATAAAATAGGTTTGAAAATTAGAATGGTAGGGTTCTATTTGGATTATAGGAAAAAAAAAGAATTTAGGTAATATCAAAGTTGGAAGATTCACCCCACTTCTTCTTCCTTCCTTGAAACCATCGCCCTCTTCTTTCGTCCCTCTAAAACCATCGCCCTCTTCATTCCGTCAGAAAATCGTCGTCTCGTCCGCCACAACACCGCCAATCGCCGCTTGCGAGGAGCGATTCTGGAGGAGCCGCCTATGAGCCTAGATCTGCACCGATTATGAGTCTAGATCTACGCCGCCTCAAGCCCTCTTTCCTTTGTCTTGAACCTGAATCGCAGGAGCCGACCCCAGATCCGGACGAAGCGCACCAAACGGCGCCTGAGAAGCTCCTAAATCGTCTTCTCCATCTCGTTGTTGTCTTTTGTCCCGAATGGAGCTGCACAGGATTGGAGCCACCAACCACCAAGCTCCTCGGTCGTCTTCTCCATCGAGAGCCACCAAGCACCATGGTCGCCTCGTTCGTCTTCTCCATCTTACCCAAGTATGTGGGTAAAGTGCAGCACTGGGTAAGGTTGTTTTTTGGGGCAGAAACTTGTGTGACAATGTTAATACACTCTTGATTAACCCAAAATTGTTAACAAAACTGGGTTGTTATTTTTTGGGTATGTTAGGTATGTCATCTCTGTGTATGTTGTATGACGATTTATGTTTGATTTTCTAAAATTTCGATCTCAATATTGGGATATGCACTTACCATGTTCGATGTACTACACTAACAACCATACAAACAAACCACTTACTCAAATATATCAATATCTAACAAAACACTTACCCACCCAATCATATCAAACGTGAGTATGTGGATTTGTATGCATTTTGGGTAATAACTACGTACATACCCAAAAAAATTACTACACTGACAACCATACAAACAAACCATTTATCCAAACATATTAATATCTTACAAAACACTTACTCAATCATATCAAACCTGAGTATGTGGATTTGTATGCATTTTTGGTAATAACTACGTACATACCCAAAAAAAATACAGGAAACCAATTTCGGGTAAGTGCTACGTGCATTTTGGGTAATAACTACGTACTATATTGACAACAATTCCCTGAGTATGTGAATTTGTATGCATTTTGGGTAATAACTACGTACATACCCAAAAAAAATTACAGGAAACCAATCTGGGCCAACAATTCCCTCCAAAAATGTCAATCAAATATGTCATCAATCAACCCAATTTCTGCACAACAGTCAGCAATCATTAATCAGGCCCTTTTTAGCCCTTTTTGTACTATGAAAAAACTAGACTGCAAAATAGGAGCCCATTTTTTCAACTTAATGTTAGGAAGCCCTATATTTCAACTTTCTTGTGTAGATGCTCAATATGCCAATTCAGCCTATATTGATTGACCTTACGATTTAGCCTTCTATGATGACTATTAGCTATGGGCAATCTTTATATATACTACAAATTTTTATATTTAATTACAATTTTAATTCAAAATAAAAATATTTTACATCTCATCAAGTCAATTCAACAAATTTTTTTTTTCATTTCATATTGTTAAGTAAATTAGTTATTACCAAATCTACAACAACTCATAGTGCCTAAATTTTTTTGGCACCAAAATCAATATACATAGGTATAATTAGGATAAATTATTTAGGGCTAATTAGGTAAATAGGTTTTTTAATTTATAACTAGTAACTAGGCTTTTTTATTTTTTATTAAGTAACTAGGCCCCTCTTTTTTTTTTAACCGTTCAACTCCGTGAACCCTAACTTTCCTCTCCTCTTCCCTCTCTGGTAGCCGCAACTTGCAAACAACTCCGAAGAAAATCTCCTTTCTCAGCTCTCTCTCTCTCTCTCGTTCATCGGCTCACCGGTAGATCTTTGTCAACAGCTGAGTTCGGCTCTCGTTCCCTCAACATCTTCCCTCTTCAACTAAGGGTACCACATTTGCTGCCATTATTGCCTATCCCGATCAGGTACGGGCTGATGTTGACTATCTTCTCTCCAGGGGGAGGAGGCACCTCGGCCGGTCGTTGGAGTCACACTCTCTCTAGTTGTTTGGGCGACTATACAGGGATTACGGCTCGTTGTTTTCTGTCGGCCTAGCCTAGTCCTCTTGTGACAACAACCACATTAAAGCAACACAGCATGAGTACATATAGGGTTGTGGTTGCAAACGGCTAGGAGAAGGGGAGATCTTTGTTACCCCATTGGATCCGCTAGCGGTTGCAAGGGATGGGACGGAGCTAAGGCGGGGGGGGGGGGGGTATACCACTAGATCCGATAGTGTCTCGACTCATTCTTGATAGGTTGTAGCCTTGCAAGAGTTAACAATAGGAACCCGATGAAAGGGATGAAAGGGGAGATCTGTAACAGTCAAAAATCAAATATGGCTGAATCGGGAATTTTAGGAAGTTAAACGGGTTTAATGGAATTAAAACCTAGATGATATAAACCCAGTGTTATTTGGAGCATTTGGGAGGTTCAATTAATAAAAATGCAGTTGAGAGAAATGATCAGGACATCGGACATGTCCTAGATATGAAAAAACATGGAAATACAAAACGGCCAAAAGAGTCGCTATTTCGTTTCTTAGCGGCTAAGAAAGACGGCTTAGGAATACGCGTTTTTCGAGACAATTGCGGAATAATTATCCATACAATATTCTAGATTTATTATTCCAATTTCGAGAAGTTTGGAGAAGGGGGCTTAAACCGCTTTCGGATCGGTGAAAGGATAATTATCGACTCCGCTAAAAGATAATTATCGTCTTCGCTATAAACAGCGGAAATATCGTTTATTAATTCATTTTCTTTCATGTTTCCTCGTAAAAGCTCTGATTTCTCTCAACCTTCAAACTCATATCTACTCTTCGTTTCTAATCCGATTTCATTTCCGTTTGAGTTTTTGGATTCCTCCCTTCATTCTCTTCATTTTGGTACCGAGTTTCTACATTTTCAAGCAAGGGAAGGTCTGGTCGAGCATATATGATACTAGCTAGGGAGGTTCCGCTGCCCAGATTCCGGTGAATTTGATGGTGTCCGAGCGTAGCCTACGTCGTTGTGATTCTGAATCTTCTTTCGGATCGTCAATCGGGTTAGTAACGAAAAGTTATGAATTTATTTGTTTTCCGTATTGCGATTTGGCCTAAATTGACCTTAGGCTTGTCAAAATGGATAATTGGAAATTCCATTATACTCGTTACATTATTCTGGTGATTATAGGTTGCTTGTTTGATGAGATTTGATGACAGGTGGGTTCAGAAATTGTCTGCGGGCAAAACATTATTCTGGAAAAATTTAATTAATTAATTGAAGGTTAATTAATTAAATTGGGATTATAGAGGAGGATATAAGTTAATTAAATTCAAAGGAATGATTTTAACTGGTGTTTGAACCGAGGAGTTTAATACGAGGAATATGATATTCTCAACAGGTGTTGTTGAAGGTTTCGGATTAACTATAGCTTAGTTGCTTTGTGAGCGTATCCAAGCACGATAAAGGAGGATAGTCCGAGTGGGAAACGGACTCAATAGTTGGTTTGAAAGGTTTTATTGTTTTTACCTACAAGGTAAGTGTATAAGAATTACACTTGCTTAATATATATTATGTATTTATTATGCCATGATTTTATGCATGCTTATATATATATATATGAGTGAAATGATGATGATGACTTGATATGATTTATGAATGCATGCATGATGTACATGAGATGATAATGGAAATAATATGATGAAGGAATATGATGGAAGCATAAAATTGAGTTATGATATGAAAGTGACAATATAGGATGGTAATTGATTAATTAGCCCAATTGGGTCCCGCACGGGTTTCTAGGGGACGAGGTCGCTACCTGATCTACAAGGGCCTCAGAGGTCGCTACCTGATCTACAGGGGGCCTCAAGATGAGAAAAATAGTCCAAGATCGCAACCTGATCTATTGGGGGTCTTAGGACAAGATGGTCGAGGTCGCTACCTGATCTATAGGGGGCCTAAGACGCTATCGGGTTGGCCAACCGAAAGAAAAAAAAAGAAAGAAAGAAAGAAAATAAATACGAAAGCACATGAGAAAATATATCGTACGATCAGTTGGGGCTAGTTAGTTAATTATCACCTATGCATCGATGCGATCGAGTCTAGCATGTTATATGTTATGTTATGATTATTTATATGTGATGAGATGATATGAGATGTTTATATGAGATGATATGTTTATATGTGATGTGTGATAACATGCTTGAATGTTATGTGAAATGTGATATGAATGGTTGTGGAATTATATGTGAATGTGGTGGATATGTATGCATTGATCGACTTTGGAATGTAAGAAAGGGTATAGAGTGTTCTTTGGGGATGGAATATTAGATACTTATATATATTTGGGAGTGTGATTTGTATACCCCTTACTGAGCGTGTGGCTCATTGTTGTTGTATCCAAATTTTTTTCCAACTACTCAGACTCGGCCTGACCAAGACAAGAACGTTGAACCCAACACCTGGATTTGAGATCATATTAGGTGGGCTGTTATGGGATGCTACCGCCTAGGATGTTTTGTGTGGTTTTAAACAGTTGTGTTTTGTTAAACAGAGTTTTATGACGTATGTTAATATGTATATATGTTGTGAATATGGTTGTAAGATAAAGTTTTAAAATTTTCGTTTTCCGGTTATTGCTTTAAACAGGGTTAATTAACTTGTAATCAACTAGAAATGAAATATGTGTCACAAGATCTTTGTTCAAGTATTCCCCTTTTCTATTTTATTCGGTTAATTAAAACTCAGCTACCATCTGACACTAGTTTATTCTCCTCTTCTCTTCTCGTGTTTAGATTGAAGGGAACGTATACCTCCTCGGATTTTAGCATGGAATTTCAATAACAGATATGATCCCTGCTTGATTCAAAAGACGTCCGTTCAGAGGAAGAGCCTCAGAAAAATTTTGTCTTCAGATTCCAAGAGTCAAAACTCGATGGGTTCAACAGTACGGATGAGTCACAATCATTCCTAAGCTTCCGGTTCCAGAGATATGAAGACATCCTCGAAGAATTGTTCAGGTCAAAACCAGAGCAACCTGTTGAAGTCCAACAACAGGTTGATGACAAAGCAAGTAAATCAAGTTCTGATAACGATTTATACAATCCTTCTTTTGAACCCCAAGTGATTGTGGATTCTGATGGTTCTTTGTGTGATGCTTCTTCCAAACCCGCATCATTCCCCGAAGACGATGTCAACGAAGATCCTAAAGCTGAAAAGGATGATGATCGTAAAGTTTTTCGTATGTAAAGTTTCTGGTACGTTAAGTTTTTGGTATGTGAAATTCTGGTATGATAAAAATTCGGGTACGTGAAATTCATTCCAAAATAATAAAAAATAAAAAATAAAAGACAAAAAAAAAAACAAATTCAGTTCTTAAAACTTAAAACATTCACTTAAATTACAAATAACAAACATTCTTTTTTTAAATAGAAGGGTTAATTAGTTTTACCTACCATGAAATGAAAGTGATAAAAAAATATGGGGTATAGTTTCTTTAACAAAAACCAAAAACAGCCTAATAGGCCAAATTCTTTCAATTATTTATAAGCTTAAAAAGGGTATGTTGTATAAGAGTTAAATTAAAGTCTAAATAATGAGACACTTATTTATTTGAAACATTTTATAATTGAATGATTATTATAATATTTTGTCAATATATCATTAGTTCATACATATACAAGCTCATGAATTAAAAATGTAATATATAACTTGTGCGGGCTATAAATTAGTTTTATGTAAACATAAAGATTTTTTTAACTGGACAAAACTTGTGCGAAAGGTCTTCACTTTCCCTTTTTACTTTTACGATAAATGTTGCATTGTTTTCTATTTCGATAAGGAAAAGAAGTAGGGTAGGATCAAGAAGTATTTTATCCTAAAACATCCGTAGAAGATGTGATATATAATCATAAAAATTCTTTGTATTTCTGGATCAAATTTTACACCGTCGAAGTTTAGTTTGATAAAATGAGTTTCTTACTTTTTTCATTTAATGTTCTTTCTTAGTAGATGATTGTTGGTATGTGTTGTTTGTTAGGTATTTAAAGATATGTTTGTCAACTCTTTCATTTATAATAAGACAACCTAGATATTACGAGTGGTTCATTTAGAGTACGTTGTTTGATAAGATCATGGTAAACATCTTTGTAGTTTGAAATAGACATGAGTCTGAAACCTAAACCGGCCATAGCCCAAACCGGCGATTTAGTAGGCGGTTTATTAAAATAAAAAAAATCAGAAACTAGACCAAACCGGCGGTTTAACTAAACCTAAACCGGTAACCCACGGTTTGGCCAAACCGGCAAACCTAAATCGTTGATTTGGGCCGGTTTGACGGTTTAGTCCAAATCGGACCCATGACTAGTTTGAAACTCTCATTTGTAAAAGCAATCTTTTTGTCCTAAAAGAGCTCTATTGATTTCAAGAATTTTCTTAACGGTTTTGACGTACAATAATATCAATTTTAATATAAATAGTTGTGTTATCAACAAATGATAAGAAAGGGCCGGATGTGTAATTTTTCTTTAGAGTTATCAAGATATGTTCATTTCTCTCGTTGCTTCCCAGTTGTAGCAGGCTTTGCTCATTGGATAACAATGCATTGGGAGAGAGGGTCTTTTTGTCTCAAACTTTTTTTAGAAAAACAAAATTTATCCACGAACATGGGTGATTTTTCTAAAATTATTTTAGGTGAACTTCAAAAAATCATATAGCAACAATCAAACTTAATAAAAGGTAATTAAAAATAAAAAAAAAGTTTGGAGAGGGAGGATAAACTTAATTAAATTCGGTTTTAATGCTTTTCTTTTGTGATTAATTTGTTGTAATGGTTTAATATCCACCAAGATTGTAAGCTTAATCTATATAACTTACTAAAACAAAGGACACTAATGCCACGTGTCAATCAACGATGGATGCCACCTCAACATTTTTGTAAAATATTTACTGAAATGCCACTCCTAAAAAATTTATGATAGATTACTAAATTACCATTCTTTAAAAATAGATGCCGAATTACTAAATAAATATTAAATATTATCAGGCACAAATAATTAAGAATATTTAAAAAAAATTGAGGCTTCTTTTATGTGTTTAAAAAATTTGTTTAAAAGATAGCTAGAACTTTTGATTGGTTTGTAAAAAAAAATTCAGGCTCTACATTTTTATTGGATTAAATCTTTTACTAAATCTCGAATTAAGCCAATAATTTTTTTAACTAAACCTTAATTATTTTGTAAAATATGAATTTTGTTATCCCACATCGGTTATGAGAGAAGGATGACACTTTGACAACATGTATAAATAGACATAGAAGGTTTAAAGATTATACAAATCATACATTTCTGTACATTTTGGTCAGAATCAAGTATAATACTTATTCATACCGGATTAGTATTTGTATGTGAATTGTTGTGACCTGCTAATTTGTAGGTCGTTTTAACCTAATGATTTTTGGGTCGTTTTGATCTAATGATTTTTGGGTCGTTTTGACCTACGAATTTTTAGGTCGTAGTGACCTACTAATTTTGGGTCGTTGTGACCTACTGATTTTTGGGTCGATTTAATCTAATAATTAGTGGGTTGTTGTGACCCACTGATTTGTGGGTCGTTGTGACCTAATAATTTGTGGGTCGCTATGACCCACTGATTTGTGGGTCGTTGTGACCTATGAATTTGTGGTCGTTACGACCTATAATTTGTGGGTCGTTGTGACCTATGAATTTGTGGGTCGTTGTGACCTATTGATTCGTGGGTCGTTGTAACATATTGATTTGTGGGTCGTTATGACCTACTGATTCGTGGGTCGTTGTGACCTACTGATTCGTGGGTCGCTGTGACCTACTAAATTGTGGGTCGTTGTGACCTACTGATTTGTGGGTCGTTGTAACCTACTGATTTGTGAGTCGTTTGTGACCTACTAATTTGTGGATAGTTAAACTATTAAATTCGTAATTCTTATTTTATCAATATACTAAATATACATATATATTCTATATACTTTACTAAAACAAAAGACACTAATTCTGACGTGGCACCCCCACGTTTTTTTCGGATTAAACTTTTTACTAAATCACGAATTAAGCTAATAAATCTTTTTTTTAACTAAACCATAATTATTTTGTAAAATATGATTTTTGTTCTCCCACATCGATTATGAGGAAAGAATGACACTTTGAAAACATGTATAAATAGATTTAGAGTGTTTGAGGATTATAAAATTCATACATTTCTAAACCTTTTGGTCAGAATCAAATATAATACTTATTCTTATCGAGTTAGTATTTGTATGTAATCATTATGACCTACTGATATTTGGGTCGTTTTGACCCTAATGGTTTTTGAGTGTTTGTGACCTAATGATTTGTGGGTCGTTGTGCCCTTGTGGGTCCTTGTGATCTACTAATTTGTGGGTCGTTGTAACCTGATTTGTGGACCGTTGAACTATTAAATTCGTAATTCTTATTTTATCAATATACTAAATATACATCTATATATTTTACTAAAATATACGAAATTAATGCTGACGTGACACTCCTACGTCTTTTTTCGATTAAATCTTTTACTAAATCACAAATTAAGCCAATTAATCTTTTTTTTACTAATTGATTTCATATCAGATCATCGTATTTTTAAATTATATGATTATATTTTTTTATTTAAATTATTATTTATTAAATAATAAATTAAATTTGAAAAAAATTATTAGCATAAAACTAATTAATGATCAAGACATGAGCTACGTGATCTCATTTACTATGTAACACCTGACGCGTTATTTATACGAACTCATAACATATCACTAATAAAGTTAACAACATATAATATAGTAAAAAATGTAATATGATAAACTATTTTATTAACAAAATCGCACAAGTACTGGCTATAAACTAGTTAATATATAATGTTAGTGTTATTTCTATTGCCAATGCGTCACTTTTGACTTTTAAAGCGAATAAAGTGAATTACGTTTGTATGCATCCAACTCAAGTATATCTGCAACTAACGGAGGAGTTAATTATCATTCAGGTTTTTTGGAGTACTAAAAAAATTCATAGAATTCAAGCTGAGAACTTTCCGGCGGGTAAAAAACAGATCCTCGTCGACCAGAGTTTTCCCCGCCGAGCAACTTTCCGACATTCCCCCTCCCAGCAACACCGTAAACCCTAACAAGTAACAACTAAGAAGAGCTCGGCCGGCGACGAATTTCTTCGACTTGATCACTGTCCAACTTGAAACGACACAACGGACAATTTGATTGTTTCTGGAGCCAAATCCCTATGCAATCTTCATGAAAAGAATGGGAACATGAAAGCACTGTCTCAGATTCTAAATCCTCCAAGCAAATTGCACAGTTCTTTTCCAAATCCTCAATCGGCTCCTCTTTTAGATCAACGATATCTATAGATATTGCAAGGTATCGTAACAATCTGAAGCAATTAGACGACCTCGACACTTTCTTGATGAGTATGAGAGCGTCGAACTTCGTTTCCAAGGGAGTTTCGTGTTCGTCGAACCACTGTGACAGTTCTTTGGAAAACCGAGACAGTTTCCGATAAACAGCGCGTTTTATACTGAACGTTTTGCTGTGAGTTTCTAACTTTCCGTCGGCCATTGATTGGCGCTTGCAACTGACGTGGACACCAAGCTCATCGAGATACGGCTGAGGACGAACACAAGGCTGATCTTTCCTGATACTCAGAACATGGACGTTGTACTTTCCTGAACGGCGGTTGAAGGTGCCGGAAACTTTTCTGCGATTCACATATTCAGGCTTCGTCATCGTTTTCTTCTTTGTTGAAAGGATAAGCTGAGGATGATGATGCAACGTAAGATTGAATGAATTCTTATTTATAGAGAAGTATATAATCGCTTGGATTTTATCACATATTTTGCAAGATAGATTTTATCTTCAGGGCTGATTTGCTTAGATAGTGTAAATAATAATATGAAAAAAAAAGAAAAGTTTTATTTACATATCTAAATAATTTGATCTTGGTTGATCCGCATGATTTACGAGCAATAACTCTATTGATAAGTTTTGGAAATTATGTTAATTAAAACTCAAAAGGTGAAATTGACATCATTTGACTTGCTTTCATCTTACTAGACTACATACATCTATCTACACCTAATTAAGATTATGGGCATGTTTGGTTCCAACTCCGGAAACGGAAACGGAATGGAAACGAATTTAGAGCCCGTTTGGTTCCAACTCCGAAAACGGAAACGGAAACGGAATGGAAACGAATTTAGTCCATATTTATATCATTATTCATGAAATTTTGTGGAATCATTCATTGTGAATTAATACAAAATGCACTTTCTTCCCCACATTTTGTTACCCTATAGGGTATCAAAAGTATTCAAATTCTACTCCAATTCCTTCAAACCACAAGGAATGATTCCACAAACTTTTATGAACAATGATATACATATGGACTATATTCGTTTCCATTCCGTTTCCGATTCCGGAGTTAAAACCAAACGGGCCCTTAGTTCATATGTATATCCTATTCATTAAATTTTATGGAATCATTCTCCATGGTTTAATGAAAAATGCACTTGCTTCCTCACATTTTGTTACCCTATAGGGTATCAAAATTAATCAAACTCTCATCCAATTACTACAAACCACAATAAATGATTCCAAAAAATTTAATGAACAAGGTATACGTATTGACTATATTCGTTTTCATTCCGTTTCCGATTACGGAGTTAAAACAAACGGACCCTATATATTTTATAGAATTCTATTTTAATTTTAATTAAAACATTAATACGTCTTATTATATAATCATGTCCAACTGATTGGGAAAAAAAATATTTTCATATCCATATACGATAACAATATATAGTTGGATATGTTTTTGATACAATATAGTGAAATTTTTCCAACTGATTGAAGATATTCCTACCACGCACACTTTCTATTCTAAGACTGAAATTTATCAAATGATCTGGGAAGAATCGAACAATAGACAAGACATTTCTGTAGGTTTATTAAACGCTTTAAGAGGAATTTCAAATCATATCTAAACATCTAATCGTAGGATCTACAAGCACAATTGATAGTTCATAGGAAATACTTATTGATGCGTGAACCGGATCTGATCGGGAAGGAACGAAAGAGATGAGAGCCCCACGTGTTGCTCCTATAGTTGGTCCACACGAGTCTGGTCAAGATCGCCTTTGGTTTCGACTGCTAGGACGAAGATCGCAAAACGTGCAATCGAATTGCTTCGGGTGAAGAGGGTAGTCAACCCTCTAAAACAAACCAAAACCAACTATTGACTTTTTATTTTTTCTTTTGCTCTCTCTATTCCACCCATTCAAAAGGAGGAGGGAGTTACAAAATGTGTAACTCCCCAGTTAACCTCCCTAATTAGTATCCACTAATTAATTATTTCACAAATAAATAATATGGATATATTAATAATATACTATATATATATATATATATATATATATATATATATATATATATATATATTAATATTCAACCATCATTCCCGTTAATGTAATCCGTCAAATCAAAGTGTGTGATCGCATAGGACCCGTTTATAATAGTTATGGGTTTAACTCGTTTAAGCTCATTAATCGTAGTTGGCTTCTAGCATGCTTGGTGTTTATTGCTATTCTGATATGTTTATGTGATTATGCATGATCTTATATATGAATTGTTAGCTAACGGTTTCATACCGTGTTGTAGATGCTTTGCAGGATAGAAGGACTACACAGTGATCTGATGTAGTGATCAACCGAGGGTTCCGTAAATCTAGGATGTGTATGAGTTTTTGGGATGTATATGTATATGATGATATTGTTTTGTTACTCGGTTGTGGAGTTTTGTATGTATTATGATACTTGATAAAAGTTTGTTTTATATTTATTTGTGTCTTATTGTAAGATTCAGTGAATTTGTTGTCATGTTACACTACGCCAGATTGCAACTCGGGCGACGAGGCTTTTTTCTTCCGTCACCTTAAGAAATTTAGGCGGCGGAAATTTAGTTCCGTCACCCCAACACAATCAGGCGACGGAACGTTTTCTTTCCGTCGCTTAAAGATATAGGTGACGGACTTAATTTCGTCACCTAAAAGGTCCGTCACCACAAATTGTTGAAGTTGCAAGGGTTGTTGTCTTAGGCGAGGGAGGTAATACGTCCGTCACCTGAATTCAATAAGGCGAGGGAAATGTTAATTCCGCCGCCTAAATGTAAAGCTGTCACATTTAATTCGTTAGTTGAGCTTGTACCAGATCTGTACAATAAGCTAAGCCGGATTAACCCTTTCTTCAACCTCGTGTTTTCACTTATTCTTCCCTTTCTTCCTTTCTTGCTTCCACCCCTTAATTTTTTTTTTCAAATTGGAAGAATATAATACAACCTATTACTTGGTTATCAAAGCTCCGATACTCCATTGTTTTAATTAGGTACGTAAGTATTTAATATTTGGTTTTGTGTTAATTTTTTTATCTCTTCATGTTGGAATTTTTTGTTGGTAATTTGTTATTACTTTGATGAGTATTGGAATTTTGAGCTATGTGTGTTGGTGATTTGTGTTATGTGTGTTAATTATTGATTTGTTTGAATGAATAGTGTTGAAGCTTTTGTATTGTTAGCATATGGAATGACCTTTAATAGAAAATGAATTTTTTGGTTAGAATATGAACTAAAGTAGAAATTGAGTTGTTTGTTGTGTTATGGAATTAGCTAGAAAATTGGATTGAATGGTTTATTTGGATATGAAATGAAATAGAAAATGTGTTGTTTATTAGAAAATGTGTTGAATGGTTTATCTCATTTGCTATTTAGGAAAATGGATAAGAGTTGGATGCAATGTGGTCTTACTGATCGAAGATACCTTCAAGGGACTTTTGAATTTGTGAACTGGGTTAGAGAAATGTCGCCTCAGAAGACACATTTTTTGTGTCCTTGCAAGAAATGTCGAAATAGTGGGCTTCCAGTTGACATCCACACCATGTATTCTCACTTGTCTAGTAAAGGCATGTGGCCTCTATATACGGTGTGGGACAAACATGGTGAAGTTTCACATGAATCGAGAATTGATGAACTCAGAAATCAGTTGCTCAATAAAATGACATCTTCCAATAGTGGTGCTAGTTCTTCTATGGATCCTGTTATGAACATTGTGCATGATCGTTTCCCTTATCATGATGGATATGGTGCTGGTTTAGGTCAAGACAATAGTGATAGTGATGATCCTACTTTTGATGATGCTGTTGATGAAGATTATCAGAAATATGACAGACTTTTATTAGAGGCTCAAACCCCGTTATATCTTGGGAGTACAGAAACTGTTTTGGGTGCTGTGTTGAAAGCATTGAAAATGAAAGTGGAAAATGGATGGTCTGATAAGAGTATTCACGATCTTTGCAATTACATTAGTGATTTGCTTCCTCCTGGACACAATTATCCCATTGATTTTGGAAGAATGAAAAAGCTTTGCAGGGATATTGGTTTGGGTTATCAGAGTATTGACGCTTGCGAGTATAACTGCGTATTGTTTTACAAAGGGTATGCCCAGTGTAATGAGTGTCCCATCTGTCACACTTCGAGATGGAGAGAGGATGACAATAGCGTTGCTAGGAAAGTACTCCGCTACTTTCCCTTGACTCCCAGACTAAAACGCTTGTACATGTCTCCGTACACTTCAAAGCAAATGAGATGGCATGGAGAGAGGATGTCAGATCATGATTGGTTAAAGCACCCTGCAGATGGAGAGGCATGGAGAGATTTTGACAGAAACTTTCCTCATTTTTCTAATGATATCAGAAATGTGCGTCTTGGGCTAGCAACAGATGGTTTCAATCCTTATGGAACAATGGGAAGTCTTCATAGCACTTGGCCTGTTGTTTTGATGCCGTATAACTTGCCTCCATCAATGTGTATGAAGAAGAAATTTAACATGCTAACTTTGTTGATCCCAGGTCCAAAGTCTCCCGGAAAGTGTCTTAGTGTATTCCTAGAGCCGTTGATTGACGAACTTATGAAACTGTGGGAAACTGGAGTTTGTACTTTTGACCGCTATGCACAATCTACTTTCACCATGAGAGCAGCTGTGTTATGGACCATTAGTGACTTTCCAGGTTTGGGTATGTTGGCAGGCTCAACTACTAGTGGTTATAAGGCGTGTCCAATCTGTTTGGATGATGTGGAGGTAAAACATGAATGTGGAAGGATGGTATACGATGGTTATCGTAGATGGCTTGTAAATGATCACCCATGGAGGTTTGCTGATCATGCATTTAATGGAGAGTGTGAATTCAGACAAAGACCTCCTTGTCTATCCGGGGAGCAAATTCTTGCAAAGATCAACAGTCACGAGTTTCCAACACTTAGCTCGCATGAAAACTTCAAGGTCCCGTATAATCCAAGGAACAGAGTATGTTGGAGTAACAAGTGCATCTTCTGGAGGTTGCCTTATTGGAAGTTTTTAAAGGTGAGACATGCTTTTGATGTCATGCACATTGAAAAGAACGTATTTGATAACATCATTGGAACCATTCTTAGTATTGAAGGAAAGTCTAAAGACGGTCCAAAAGCTCGTGCCGCCTTGAGAAAAAGGGGGGTACGACAAAGTCAGTGGGAGCGAAAAAATTGACAACTTCCTCATGCGCCATTCTTGGTGAGGCAAGAACGTTTAGAAGAGGTTTTTGAATGGTTTCGTGATGTGAAGTATCCTCATGGTTATGCTGGGAGTTTGAGGAATAAGGTTTCTGTACGTGATAGAAAATTCCATGGATTAAAGACGCACGATTGTCACGTAATGCTTCAACGTCTTCTTCCGATAGTTATTCGTGAGTACTTACCGTTAAGTGTTGTCAAGCCTTTGATTGCATTGTCCAAATGGTTTCAGAAGTTGTGTAGCAAAGAGTTGAAAAAGGAGGATGTTCGGTTAATGGAACATGAGATAGTCACTATCTTGTGTAGGATGGAGATGATTTTTCCTCCCCATTTCTTTACCATTATGGTTCACCTTATGGTTCACCTTCCAGAACAAGTGATGCTCACTGGTCCCGTGCATTTTACTTGGATGTTTCCCATTGAACGGTATATTATTATTTAATGTCTTTTCTGTTTTCTCATATACTTGGACATTTAGTCCAATTTAACTAACTAGTTTTTTTTTTGCAGTCAACTTGGAACTTATAAGAAATCGGTTCGCAATAATCGTTTTCCAGAAGGTTGTATTTCTGAGCATTATATTGATCAAGAATCAGTGATATATTGTAGTTTATACTTGGGTATTGGTGAACATTGTCAAGAAACAACCAACAAGAGCACATCATCGCATTACGATATTTCTGTCGTTTCGGAGCTTGTGTGTCCAGATCGTTGTAGGTCTCGTGTTAGGTTACAAGAACACGAGATCTTTAAGGCTTACTGGCAAGTTTTGCTTGAATGTGAAGAAGTGAGATACTATATGTCCGAACATCCAAGACTGTATATGGAACAACATCCATACTCTGACGAGAATTCACGTATGCTTGATTTTCATCTTTACTTCCTAGATTGGGTACGTACACATAAACTGTTTTTCCATTGTACAATCTCTATTACCATAGATCTACCTTACACTAATATTGTGAATCTTACAGGTTGAAGCACTTAACAACTCTGGAGATCCTTACTTAAAGTCAGGGGTGCTCAATTTGGCTAGAAGACCACAAAGCCACTCTGTCTATTCTTCTTGTTATGTGAATGGGGTCAAGTTCATATCATGGGATAAAGACCGATACTTGCAAACACAAAATTGTGGAGTTATGGTAGAGACACATGGTACCAACTACTATGGGATCCTTGAATATGTGGTCGAATTGCTGTACACAGATCGGATGCCGGTTGTACTGTTCAAGTGTAGGTGGTATGATACCGATCCTTATAACAATGATAGTACAAAGGTAGATCATGGCATGATATTTGTGGATACTAGTAGTAGTTGGTATGAAGATTCTCCCTTTTGTCTTGCGACCAAGGCAAAGCAAGTATTTTACGTAGATGATCCGAAAGCGGGTGAGAATTGGAAAGTAGTTAATGTGAGCTCTCATAGGAATGTGTATGATCCTAGAACACTTGCAACACATGAAGATGAGAGACCTCCTATTGGAAATCACGTTGAAGAACCCTATCAAGAGCACAACATGATATATAGCGGAGTCTTTGATGTTACTATTGACCTTGAAGTGGAAGAAGAGGAAGACGAAGAGGAAGACGAAGAGGAAGAGGAAGACGAAGAGGAAGAGGAAGACGAAGACGGGAGACAATTTGGTGAAGAAGAAGATCATGCAGAATTTGGAGAAGAAGAAGATGATGATTGATTATATGAAAGAAATTTGTGTATTTGAATGATTTGTTAACTTGATCAAGTACATTTGTTTTTTTACATTTTAGGGTATAATTTTATTCTATTCCAGGAGTGAAAACCAGCCAACAATATTAATCACATAAATAAAATTGTCTTTTTGGAAATAAAAGGTTACCAGGCGACGGACTTAGAAAATTCCGCCACCTAGTTCAATTCAAGCAGCGGAATTAAGCATTTCCGTCACCTAAATGTTACAATAAAAAATCAATTCAATATTCTAAAACAAAAGCGGGAAAAAATTCGCCAAAAAATTCGCAAAAAAAAAAAACGCCAAAATCATTCGCCAAAAAAATTCGCCCAAAAAATTTGCGTAAATTTTTAAATAAATTGTAGCGGCGGAATAGGATAATTCCGTCGCCTAAGTAATATTTAATTTTTTTTTTTGCAATCTGTAATTGGGAGCAATTTGTACCAGCGGAAGTGTCTCCTATTCTCCTAACCCGATATCAATTTAGGGTTCTTTATTTCCAACAAAGAACGAAGAGAAGAAGCTCTGAGACGACGACGACGGCTCCTCCACCGTCTCCTCCACCGTCTCCTCCTCCTCGAGTAGCCAACGCCTCCGAGCAGGCTGCTTAGCCTCCTCCTCCTCGAGTAGCCGACGCCGAGTAGCCTCGAGCCGATATCAATTTAGGGTTTTTTTTTGCAATCTGTAAATTGGGAGCAATTTGGTACGGCTGGCGGACTAGTGTTCAGCGACCACGAGTAGCCTCGAGCCGACGCGTCCTGTAGCCGGCGCCTCCTGACGCGTCCTGTAGCCGGCGCCTCCTGTAGCCGGCGCCTCCGAGTAGCCTCGAGCATCCTCTGGTACGTTTCTTCTTTCCCCTCTTTGTTTCTCCTTTACAGAAGAATTTCATGGTTTGCATAGTAGATTTTAACCCCCGACTGCCATTGATTCTCTTGATGAGTTCAATTGATTCTGATGCAGAGGGTAGATTATTGCCTAATGTGCCATAGTTAAAACAAACCTTAGCAGAGAACTCATGACCTGAAAACAAACCTTAGCAGAGGGTAGATTAGGCTAAATGACAATCTTTAACCAATCAGCAGAACAGATAACTCATGATCTGAAATAGCCCATAGTGCAAGCAAAGATAATTAAACTATAATGTCTTGATTTTACCTTTCTTTATGTTCCTAGTTATAGCATAGGTGTCGTGTATTGCTAGCAATTATTATTCCAGAAGCAGATGGAGCATTGGTCTTACCTAGACATAGGTGCATTATGTTAGCATGAAATATTGTGATATTTTAGGCACGTTTTCTAATCGTATTTGATTCATATTGATAGTCTTTGATTGAGCTTTGTGCATATGTGAGCTAGTATTGCCTATATTGTCGATATGGATGTCTACACGAGTTCTATGTTGATTATAGGTGATTTGGAGCTATTTCCGAACGGAATCGAGCAAAGGAGAGTTGAGTTGATATGTCCATAGATCGAGGACACCTTTTGGAAGCAATTTGGAGTCTTAGATTGAGGAATGCACGAATGAAGGCCAAAAACCACGCTCTTACCCTAAATTACGGCCGTGGAAACCAAGTCAGAATTCGATGTTCATTCCAGGGGATATTACGGCCGTGGAACTAACCGTAGTAGTTTCCACGCCCTAAATTACGGTCGTGAAAAGATTCCACGACCGTGATTTTGGCGAATCTTTTCGCCATGTTTCGAAGCCACGATCTTTTGAAGATTGGGCCGGGCCGACATTTTGCCCTGCATTATAAAATAGACGGATGAGGCAAGATTCCGTCACCTCGCTTACGACCTTTCAACCCTCGCTTAGCGGCAAAACGCAAAAACCCTCATCTTGGAGGTAATTTGGAGATCTCATTGAAGATCAAAGTTCATATTGAAGAGTTGCTGTTGGTGATCTTCGTGTTTGTGGAAGATCGAAGTTCTTGGAGGATTTTGCAAGAAGATCTCTCTTCTTGTTTAGGTTTGATTCAGAATCGGATTGACATCCCGTTTCTCTTCTTTCCTAAAGATTGTGATTGCTTGGTCCATTTTGAATCTTTAGATAACACTTGTTCTTGATTGTGATTCTGAGATTCACTTGAAGATTATTGATAGTTCTTGAAAGTTTTCATCTTTTATCTCTTAATTCTTGAATCAATATCAATATGACAGTTATTGGCTAAAAACCCTTAACAATTCTAAGGTGAAGGGTTGATAGTTGTGGCTTAGATGATGATAGATCGATCGTAAACAGATTAGACCCTGAGAGTTAGAGAATTATCGCCGACAACCCTAAATCACGGGCTGTTCTTGAGTTCCACGACCGTGGAATCTCAAGAACTAACCGTGATTTTCCTTAAGTCTACGAGCCTGCTTTTACTTTAATCTAAAGTTAAAGATTTGCTTTAGCTTAGCTTAGACTTGTCTTTTCTAGGTGGTAGTGAAGCCTCAACAACCTCTACCTCGATTGTGAGCCTCAACAACCTCAATCGGATAAGTTAGTCTTGATCTTTAGATTATAAGTTTGGGTATTTGATACTAATCCTTGCCTTTAGAATCTTTCTATATTGAGCCTCAACAACCTGTATAGGGAGTGTCTTTTAGGTGAATTACATAAGGTTTTTGGAACCTCAACCGTACGATTACCTTACATTAGTATACCCTTGCATATCTCAACTCTGTCTTTATATCATTAGTATATCTTGAATCAATTGCCACAGCTGGATACTTGGATCTTTAGGATTGTTGTTTTCCCGATAATTTGCAAACTCCCATATTCACTTGCTTGATAATCTGCGATCGAGTTCGTTCCACCCAAATCCCTGTGTTCGATACTCTGGAATTCTTGCTAATCTACGTCGATCCGTACACTGCGGGTTCGCTTGCTTGATTCTAGTTTTATAAATTTAAAGCTTATTTGCACACACCTCTAGGGGCGAACACATTACTTATAATGTCTTGATTTTACCTTTCTTTATCTTTATGTTCCTAGTTATAGCAAGTGCTACACTTTTTGCTGTCTCAAACCACATGTTGAAGCCTTGATAGGGACAATTACTTGTGAAGAAATTAAAATTTATACAAGGTTCAATTAAGTAGATAATTAGGGACAAGCAGTAAGAAAGCTGCCCTCTATGGGATTTTTAATAAGATAACTAGTGGTGGTTATAAACGAATTCACTATCACCGTAGTTGTTTTTATCACAATTCGACTCCTAAGATAAAATAAATAGTTCTACAATTTATTCTACATAGTTTTGGTAAAACACTTACATATGATAGTGTGTCACTTTCCTCCAAACGACGTCAATTATTTATAATATTATAAAATCAGCTTAGTGTGTCACTTAAATATGATAGTTTTGGTAAAACACTTAAATATGATAGTGTGTCACAATTCGACTCCTATGATTGCCATTTAGCCTAATCTTTGCTATAACATGATGTGTATTTGAACCTATAATATTATAAAATCAGCTGTTTTGTTAGCTACAACTTCCATCTCTAGTTTGGCCTCTTGTTCTAATTGTTTTGTTAGCTACAGCTTCCATGCCCTTGATTTGGATGTATACTTGTTAAAAACACACCAATTGATAAACTAATAAGCAATCTGAACTGGACCTTCAATATATTAACTAACGATGTCTCTTGCTTCATTTCTTAGTAGTATATGAACTTAGTAGTTATCTGATGTTTGCAACTCTCAGTATATACTTGTACTATCTGAACTGAATTTCGTTTTGCACAACATGATAATGGACTTATGCAATCTGATTTTTTTTTCTAATATCTGAACTGGACTTGGACTTATGCAATGTGATAAATCGATCTTAATCCAGTTATCACTGTCACGATGGCTCCGACCAAGTCCAAGCGTGCACCCTCTCCTTCTCCCTCCCCCTCTCCTTCTCCCTCCCCCTCTCCTTCTCCTTCTGCTACCCCTTCTTCTTCTTCTCGTTCTCCTTCTCCTTCTGTTTCTTCTTTGCGTTCTCCTCTTAACCCTAATCTGCCACCGCTAGCTCCGTCCTCCCTAAACACCAACGCTCCTCCACGGCCTCCTCCTCCTCTCAGAAACCGATCTAGTTCCTCCCCTTCTCCACTGCCTCTCAAAAACCGATCTAGTTCCTCTCCTTCTCCCTGTTCTCCAACCCTAAACACCAACAACCCTTCTCCACCGCCTCCTCCTCCTCCTCTAAGAAACCACATAATCACCTCACCTTCTCCTCGTCCTCTACCGGCTCCCCTATCCTGTAATACTTCCATTGTCCAATCCCTCTTTTCTCCACCTCCAGAACTCTCTGTACCGGAAAATAGCCCCACAAGAGCCGACGACCAAGACGGGAACCCTCTTCATGCTGCGCCATTGAGCATTCGATGTCAAAATGCCAAGGATGGTGAGGAAAACGCTGCACTAAATCACTGCAGTTAATCACTTCTTATGCTGAATTATTTTTACTGTTTTGTGCAGGTTTTACAAAACCTAAATTTCGAGTGGTGAGAAGCAATAAAACTTCTCAAATTGTGAAAGCTGCGGGAGGAAAGATCACACTAGTGTGGTCTGATTTTCATAGTGGACCTCACACGAAGGAGAATTGTAGTCTGCTGTCACACGATATCGGGGCAGCTGTCAGATCAAGTGTTCCTATGCTTGCATCTTCTTTTCGTGTCTTACAGCATTACAGGAATGTTGTTAAACATTACCTGTTGGTGAGTCTTTTTTTTGTTTCTTTTTATAGTTTTTTTATTTATCTCTTTTTTGTTGTATTAAAAATATGGCACTTATACTTATATTTTCTTTTATGGTTTGCATTCTGTAGGATTACTATATTATTCCTGAAGTGGAGGTAAACATGTGGAAATACATCAAAGAGAAGTCTCAAAAAAGATACTCTGATTGGAAACACAAGTGCCACAAGCACTTTTTGAAGTACGGGGATCCACTTCCACTTGAGTTTCTTGACCGCCCTGAGCAATGGGAATATTTGGTTAATCAAGAGTTTAAAGATGAAGTGAAACAAGTAAGAATATTACTATTTCAAATTCTATTTTTTCTTTGATAATTAATGTATGAATTGCTTCTAACTTTAACTTTTGTTGCTGTTTTTCGAGGCTATGTGGAAGCAAAACCAAATAAACCGGACAAAAAATCCCTCTCCAATCAACCATCACGCGGGTTCAAGACCCCTAACTTACATGGCGGAGGAGTTCGCGAAGAAAGGGCATCCGGCTCCGTACTGTGCAGCTGCTATAGAAGCATATTGTAACAGCAAGTACGGGAGTGAAAAAGCGGTGAGGTTTCTAACTTTCTCTTTGCTTTTTTTATAAGATTTAGAGCAGCCCTCACTCTGATTTTTTTTATTGTAGAAGTCATCCCATACTCTGATTTTTATTGTAGAAGTCATTTAGGAGTTCCTTGTATTTATTGTCTTCCATGTATTTAGGAGTTCCTTGTATATATTGTCTTCCACAGAGTTATTTATTTTCTGCCATTAGGAGTTCCATGTATTTTTTTCTTATGCCATGCTTAAACGAGTTTTGTAATGTTTACTTCCAAGTCCACTGTTCTTCATTCCTGTTTAGCATTCAAAATAGACAGAGTATCCATGAAAAACACGGTTCACTTTTCCTTCAATTGCCTAACTTTCATGCTAACACGTTTTTCATTGAATCTAAACAGTTTTCATCCATGAAAAACATTGTATGTTTAATCTCATCAATCTGATCCGAAGGATTTGGATAAACAGAGTATCCATGTTGTCTTTCAATTTTCTCTGCTGGTATTGAATCAATATGTGAATCATATATATTTTGATACAATTTGAGCTGAAATTGAAGCAACAGTAAGCTAGCAAATGGTAAAATGAAATTTTAAGTTTGTTTTTCTGATGAAGAGTTGTTTTCAGCAGAGGACACATGCAAAACTGTGATGTTCATTCTGCTGGCTGATGTTATTCACTATTTTTGTTCATTCTGCTGCATTTATTCACTATTTTTGGCTGAACTGGCTGATGTTTCTGATTTAGAGCAGCCCTCACTTTTGTTCCATTTATTCACTGTATTTATTCACTGTATTGTTTTCAGGATAAGTTGAAGAGGAAAGTTGAAGAAGTAATTCAAGAACGAAGAGAGGAGGACCCGGATAATGCAGCCCCCCTTTCCTTTGATGATCAACATGAATTGGTTGTATACGGTTTTGGAGAACGGAAAGGGACTGAAATCAGAGGTAATATTGCTGTTGTGATTTTTATGGGTTATTATTTCACTGTTTTTATTTTAACTTCCATTCACTGTTTTGTTGTAGGATTTGGAGGACAGTTGAGGCGGCCTTCAAAGATACGTGGAAAAGCCGGTCTTTCTCAACACAATGAAGAGAGGTTTCGAAATGCCGAAGAGAGAGCTGAAAAGGCCGAGGCGACAGCCGCTGAAGCCATAGAGAAAGCCAAGAAAATAGAGGAGAATTCCAAGAAATTAGAAGAGGAGGTTCAAGCATTGCGGGCCATGTTTCAAAGATATACCGCCGATCAACAACAAGCTCAAACTTGAGGTAGTATGTAGTGGATGCCAAGCAATTAGTATGCTTGAACTATTTTGATATTAGTTGGTTGTGTGAAATTTTGTGCGGGTTTTGAATTAGTTGGTTGTGTGGAGTATTGTGCGGGTTTTGACAGATTTTGTTGATTGTGTGATTTGAGTTTTGATAAGCAATTAGTATGCTTCATCTATGTAGTGGAACTTTGTGCGGGTTTTGAATTAGTTGGTTGTGTGTAGTTTTGTGCGGGTTTTGACAGATTTTGTTGATTGTGTGATTTGAGTTTTGACATATTTTGTTGGTTGTGTATTTTCAGCTTTGGGTATTTTTTTTACAGGTTTAGTGAACGTTTTAATTATTTTTTTTTCATGCCCAATCGAAATAAGGTGAGGGAAAGATTTAAAAACTTCCGTCGCGTAATTATTGGAGCGACGGCGAACAAAGCTGCCACCTAAATGAGAAATTCCGTCGCCTAAACAAAGTCCGTCGCCTAATAATTAGGTGACGAAGCTAGAAAACCGCCGCCTAAATGACTCCGTCACTCCAACTCTTAGGCGACGACTCATCCCTTTCGTCGCTACAGACTGGATTAGGCGACGGAAATTTGAACTTCCGTCACCTGAATCCTACGGAGACGGTTGTGTTGTGACGGACTTTAGGCGACGGAATGTCCGTCGCTAGACTGATTGGGCGACGGAAAAGGTATTGAGGCGACGGTTTTCTTCCGTCACCCGAGTTGCAATATGGCGTAGTGTTAGGGTCAGACCCATTGTAAGGTGTTAGCCCATACTCATTATAAGGTGTTAGCTCGTAGTACTTTGAGTCCTATGAATTTGGGATGTTACAATTCTACGACAAGTAACACCTTTGAGTAAGTTAATTAATGGTTTACAAAACAAACACACGTGATAATTTAAGAAACTGACTTCAGAAGTGCACTTTGTAACTATTGTATTGTAGAAAAAATATAAAAAGGTTGTAAAATTATTTAAAAAAAAGTTAAACTATTACTATGCTTTTTATATATCATTTTTCTCATTAAAATTATCTTTAAAATTATCTAATTTATAAAGGAAAATTTTGGTAAATAGGTTTTTTTGAAAAACTGGAGTAGTAATTAGGCTTTTTAATGTTTCAATTAAGCCTTTTGTATTTATTTTCAAACTCTACATACCTTCTCTCAAAGGGTATATTTAGTTATTTACTAAACACAAAATTAGAAAAAGACTAACCAAATTGTTTTATTTTATAAATGTTTTAATAATTTTAACAATCATAATTATCTAATTAAGGATGAAACCCGAAAAACATATTCACTTTGACCAGTTGAATAAGTTGAATACTGAAATGATAGATAAAATTTACAATTCTGAGAAGTATAGCCTATCTCGAATGACCAATTCAGACAGAAAATCAGAACAAATTTATGACCAAAAATACAATTAATTACAATTCTGAGTGAGAATCCAACGAAATATCCAAAAGACCAAAACCACCATTAAGATTCAGCATTACAGCACGTATCAGTAACAGCAAACTCAAAACAAAGGGATACATCATAAACCCTAACAATTAACAACGGGATAAACCCTAACACCTAAGAACAGAGATCGGCCTGCGACGAATTCCTTCGACGTGATCACCGTCCAACTCGAAACGACACATCGGACAATTGGATTGTTTCTGGAGCCACATCCGGATGCAATCTTCATGAAAAGAATGGGAACATGGAAGCACTGTCTCAGACGCAAAATCCTCCAAGCAAACTGTACAGATCTTGTCCAAATCCCCCAAATCATCAATCGGCTCCTGTTTTAGATCAACGACGTCTATAGATATAGCAATTCGTCGCAACAATCTGAAGCAATTAGACGACCTCGACACTTTCTTGATGAGCGCCAAAGCGTCGGACTTGGTCTGCAAGGGAGTTTCGTATTCGTCGAGCCACAGTGAGAGTTCTTTGGACAGCTGAAATAGTTTCCGATAAACAGAGCGGTTTATACGGAACGTCTTGGTTTGGGTTCTGAACTTTCCGGCAGCGTTTGCTTGGCGCCGGCGTAATTTGATGTCGACACGCAGCTCTTCGGCATCCGCTCGACGACGAACAGAAGGGTGATCTTTCCTGACACCCGTAACACTGACTTTGTGGTATCCCGAACACCGGTTGAAGGTGCCGGAAACTTTTTTGTGATTCGGCGTTTCAGGCGTCCTCATGGTTTTCTTCTTTGTTGAGATCGAGAGTAAACTGAGCAAGATGATATAATGATATTGAATGCAGATTGAGACTTCTTATTTATAGAGTAGATTTTAGTTTCGCATATATTATCTAATAGTTGTAGATTGATTATGGAAAGTTTACATATATAATTAGTACTTTCCTTGTATAAGGAAACGCATTATCGTATTTGTTTTGTTTTGTAGGTTATCATGTCTTGAGGGTCAAGCCTACAGATGTAGATTGATAATGGAAATTTCATGTCTAAATAGTTTCCATGATAAGGAAAATATATTATCGCCTGAATATATCTTTTTAACTTTTTTTTTTATCGAATATAATATCATTTTTTTTCTTTATATTCGTTTCCATAAGATTCTATCAATTAACGAGAAATAATAAAGATAATACCTAATACTTTTAAACGTAAATAAATTATATGTATCTTTATAAATTTCCATTAGTTTAAAGTTTCCGATGAACAGAGCACTTTTTAGTTTAAAGTTTGCATGGTTCATTTAATTTAAAATCTATTAGTTTAGAGGATTTGTATCAAAGGGCCATACAGTTTCAAAAAAAAAATTAAAAAATATAAATTAATGATATAAAATATTTAAAATAATAAACGCTCTATATGACTAATTGTATAAAAGTTTTAAACTTACAAATATTATAATAATAATATACTAATAAAATTTGTGAGAAAGATGTAAATTGATAGTGTAGAAGTATGTGAACTAAATTGATCAAAAGTTGAACCATGTAAAAATTTTGAGCTAAGATTTTTATAAGTGTGATTTTTTAAGGAAAAAATATTCAAAAAGTTTTCTTTTACAAAATTTTATTTTTTAATTACAATATCATCGTAATTCATATTTTATAACTAATAGTTCATTTTAAATTTGTTCAAAATAATTTAAATGTTTATTTTTTAATAGCCAAAATTGCTAAATAAGTCTTTTTCAGTTTTTGTTATACTAAGTAGGCATATAACATTTTACTATTAATTAAATGTATCCCATAAATTTTTTTACCATTACGAAAGGCTTGAAATTCTCATCCTTTTTTCCAACCCCTAGTTTCCCCAAACCTTCTCTCACTTTCGACATCCCCACTCACAACCACCACCACCGCAGACCCCGCCTCCCCCTCCTCTCCACCACCCCAACTCCGGCAACTTTGAAAGTTAAATTTCCCCGGTTAGAGAATTTATCTAGAGGGTTTGCAAGTTATTACCTTGAAAGTTAAATTTGTTTCACATTAGTTCACTTGACTATAATGGGATAAGGCTTGGTAAAATGAGCCAAACAAAACCGAACCGAGGCTTATCAACCGAACCAATTAAATTGGTTACCGACACGTTGGTTACCAATTTAATTGGTACAGTACTACCGAACCAACTACAAAGCATTGGTTGGTAGGTGGTAACAATATCCACGTACCACGGGATTACCGTACCAACCGAGTTTTTTTTTTTTTAAAAAAAATATGCATACTAATTTTAATCTAATACTTCATATATAATTATATATGTAATTATTTTTGTATTAATTTTAGCTAGTTACCGTCATAGCATCTATACTATAACAACATCTATTTCTATTATTCTATTGTAGTCAACATACTAAACCTAAACTTTAGCTTGTTACCGTAACAACATTTGTTCTATATGAATTTTGTTACCGTTACAACTCTTGTTTTATCATCTAATCTTCATTCTGTTGATAGAGAATGTTTTCAATCAAGGCTCTGAGGCATGAAGGAATTAATGCAACAAGATCTAGCTCGATTCAAATATGAAATCATGTGGAGCACAAGTCGAGATTGGACTATTGAACTCCCTAGCCTATAACTTGGGATGATGATTGCATATTTAATTATTTGTATTTGGTTTGTAATTACTTGTTAAACATAGTATGAAGTTTAACAAGTTCTATGAACTTGTTAAACATAGTGTACTCGAATTTGCGGATTGTTGAATTGATGAAGTTCTTGTCTTGTTTAAATATTGTACCTCGAATTTGCGGATTATTGAATTGATGAAGTCCTTATCTTATTTAAATTTAATTTTAGCAAACATATAAGTTGGTAAAATGTCATTACCAACCGAACCAACCGAAAAAGTTGGTAGACCGAAGAGTTGGTAAATGGGTTTAGATGGTTGATAATGGTACAAGATTTCTCTTTACCAATTATAGTTGGTTGGTAGGTGGTAAGGGTAAAAATAAATTGGTAATGTACCGAACCCAACCTTATAATGGGATGCCCGTACGTTAATTATATTCATGTAAAGTTGTATTTTGATCGTTTATATATATATGGAGAGAGAGAGAGAGTATAAATTATATGAGAACAAGTTTATCGTGTAATCATGAGAACAAATTCGTAATTATTATTAGTTTTGTTACGAATGTGCCATATCGTTTAATGTATTATTCGTAATTATTGTTGGTTGAGTGGATTATTTGTAGTTATTGTTGGTTGAATGGATTATTCCTAATTATTATTATTCGTAGTTATTATTAATTATGATATCTACTCTAAATCTCGACCCTTCATACTCACAATCCGACGGTCTAAGACTGTTATCATGATTACACGATAAGCGCGATTCTCATGGGAACCGCACCCTATATATATATAGACTTCCGTTTTTAGTAAGAATGTGCATATTTGGATCGGTCTTGTATTACACAAAGTCTAGGCCTTCACTTGCTCGGAAATACAAAAATTCAGTACCGATATGAAGAGAATGAAGAAAGGAATCCAAAAACTCAAACGAAATTAAAAATCGGAATAGATATGAAGAGTATATCCGAATTTGAAGATTGAGAGAAATAAGAGCTTTTACGAGAAAACGTGAAAGTAAATGAATTAATAAACATTTCGGTCTTGCATTACACAAATTCTAGGCCTTCACTTGCTCGGAAACACAAAAACTCGGTACCGATATGTAGTGAATGAATAGAGGAATCCAAAAACTCAAACAGAGTTGAAATCGGATTAGAAACGGAGAATATATTTCTGAATTTGAAGATTGAGACAAATTAGAGCCTTACGAGAAAATGTGAAAGGAAATGAATTAATAAACGGTTTTCCACTATTTAAAGCGAAGAGGATAATTATCTTTGGATGAATTGGCATTTAGGGTCTTTTACATTATAAAGTTGAAATTTAGGCCCTACTAATTACAAATTGAGAAATAGGGCTCCTATTTTACTAGACTAATTCATAAATAGGACAAAAAGTTGACAAAAGTGATGACTAATGAGTGATGGCTGATGTGAGTGCTGACTGTGACACTTTTAATTTTGATAGCATGAATTATAGTCTATATTTTGGGGTTTGTTTGGACGTTTTATCTTTCATAATCTGCATGTTTGTATGTGCATTATGTGATTTTATTACCATTTCATCTACCTTTGCGAGGATCGAGGTCTACACCTAGTTTTGTTGTAATTGCAGGTAATTTGGTACGTTTTGCATCAAAAAGGAGCGAAAGGAGTCATGAGTCAATTGGAGCTACATCCAGGAAGCATAGCCATGGATTAAAAGATTTACTTTGGAGCAGATTCGAGAGATTTCACATTCAGTTGTGACTCACCTCGGTTGACCAGAGATTCACCTCGACCAAGGTGATCCAGAGACGCCGACTCGACCGAGGCGAACACCTAGGACGCGGCGAGAATATTTTATTCATGGATGAGATCTTTTAAAATTGGAAAGTGATCTTATATTTTTGAGCCTGACTCCTGGAAGGAAGAAGATCTTATATTTTACCTATTTTTATGGGAAAAGATCTTTCTAAGATATTTTATCTTCGGAGGGTTATTTTCCTATAAAAAGGGTTGGATTTCCACAAATCGAGGAGACCGCTTACACCGAAAAACACCCAGCAGCAGCAGCATACTCCAGTTTGGAGATTTGAAGAATCTTTTTGAAGGTTGAAGGAAGATAGAAGTCTATAGCTTTTATAGCTTTTTGGAGGGTTTTGTAAGATTGTCTTCAATTCCCTCACTTGTTGTCTTGTCTTGTTGGATTGCTATCCAAGGAACGCTTTGTTGTGATATTTGATTTAGTTATTGAAGTCTTTTCATTAAATTCTTCTTTGTTCAAATATTCACTTTCTTCCCATATATTTTAATACTTTCATTATGATGATGAGTGGCTAATTTCCTTGTGTGATTCTAGGGTGATTAGCTGAAGGTTGTGGGAAAAACAATGATAGAATAATCTTAGATTCCAGTAGGATCCTGAAAGTTCGAGTCTTTAACCTTAACCCTAAGCATCTCGTTCAGTCGATGAACATCTCGGCCGGGGTGGAAACTGGCTGACCAGGGTGACGTATCTGATCCATAACTGAGAGTTAAGTGTTAGAGTTTGCCAAATCCTATTCTTATTACACCTTTCCTGGTTCAAAGCAAGCTTAGGATGAGACTTACCCGGTAATTCCTTAGTTTGTGTACCAACGATCATAAGTGTAGGTAATAAAGGTTTATCCTTTATTGGGGTTTGAGTGTGCTTCCATCCCATCTTTGTGAGTTAGCCTGAGACTTACCCGGTAAAGGTTGATTCTATTCCCTTAGATGGTGTGTTAGTTTGAGGTTATAGTTCTTTATTTTGATTCCTTGAGACTTACCCGGTAATAGGAGTTACGGTTTAGGATTAGTGTGTAGTGAGACTTACCCGGTGATCTACTCCACTTTAGAAACACCTTCCCCACGCAAAAATTTCAGCTTTGTCCGCTTATCTATAGATCTTGAGTTGGAACCACAACTAGATGCTTTAATCCCTAGAATTGCATGTTTGCTTTATTGACTTCTTATTCATCTTTGATTGTGTTAATCGCTCTTGTGGTTAGTATTGACATAAGCACACCGTATTGACTTTGTTTCACCGAGTCCCTGTGATCGACCCCTGGAATTTTCTTGCTTTTACTACGATTGACCCGTACACTGCGGGTTCGCATCCTTGTTTTAAGCTTAAGTCTAGGGTTATAAATTTAAAGCTTGCACACACCGTTTGGAGCGAACAAGTTTTTGGCGCCGTTGCCGGGGACTTGGTCTAGACCGAGCCGGTACGGTTTGCTCTTGGGGCGATTGCCCCGTTTCATCTAACCACTCTACTTGAGTGACTTTTGCAGGTTCTTTCTTAGGTATATGCGAAGAACCCGCGCTGGGAAGGAAATCGTTCCTTACGATCCCGAACCAGAAAAGACATACAAGCGACGCTTAAGAGAAGCGAAGATGGCCCAACAAGACGATCGTGATCTTGCGGCCCAATTGAAAGAGGCGCTAGAGCTGCTACGCCTCAGCAAGGAAGAACTCAGGCAAGAGAAAGAAGAGAATCGCACCAAGACTGCAGCAATCGAAGCTGAGATAGCAGTCATACGAGACCAGATTCTACTTCGACCGAGGGAAGATCCTCCTGTTGATCCTCGACCGATGCAGGATCCAGTAGTTGACCCGCGACCGAGGCAGATTCCAGTACCTGACGCCCCGGCCGATGTACTTCCACCTCGGATGCCAGTCCGAGATGTTCTTCTTGGAGGAATCCCACAAACCCTAGGTCAAAGGATGGACCCTAATCAACAGCTGAGGCGTCCAGGGGTGAACCTAGGAGATCCAGCGGATCATGACTACGAACTTCGACCACAAGTTCTATCCATGATTCGCCAATGCCAATTCGGAGGGCTAGAGAAGGAGTCACCGCATCAACATCTTCAAAACTACGAGATCTTGATGGAAACCTTGCGACCTTCCAGAATTGAAAATAACAACTACAAGCTAAGACCTTTTTACTTTTCTTTAAAAGATAGAGCTCTTACTTGGTATCAATCTCTTCCTCCAGGAAAAATCAGCACATGGGAGGAGATGACCACGGAATTCTTGACCAAATTCTTTCCCCCCTCAAAGACCGCTGAAATGAGAGGGAAAATCAATGCTTTCATTATGAAGGACAAGGAGAGCTTGTCCAAATCTTGGGAGCGGTTCAAGGATATCCTTTTGGATTGCCCACATCATGGGATTCCAAAGATCGAGTTGTTGGAGATCTACTTCAAAGGGCTGGACGGAAGCACCCATTTCAATCTCCAACTACTCTCCGCCGGTACCTTCATGGACATGGCGATTGATGAGGCTTGGGACTTCATTGAGAAGCAAGCCTTGCACATGGAGAAATATACCCACCAAGGAGCTGAAGGTGGAGTTAAAAGAGTCAACTTTCAAGAGACTCAATCCAACAACAATCAACTCACGTCGTTGAAGAATGACGTGAAGAAATTGAAGGAGCTCTTGATGGCTCAAACTAAGAAGGAAGAGCAAGGGCAAAGGAACAACAACAATAACGGGTACCGTAACAACAACAACGGTCCCCGAAACAACAACTACAACAACAACAATAGAGGATCCAATAGCAACATCTGGAGGGCGAATAACCAAAACTACGGTAACAATCATTCAAACTCCAACTCTAATGATTCCTCTAACCCTTTCCTCTCTTCCCCTTCTTCTTCTTCTACTCCATTGAAAAGTCAAGGGCAAGGATCAAGTTCGTCTCAGCCAGAAAAGAAAGACGCAGTTCTGGAGGCAATCTTGATCAAGCTTAGCGCTATGGAGAATTCTATGACTTCATTTTCGAGGGCCCAAAAGTCCTTCGAACAACAACTTGCTAATAAGGCGAATGAAGCGCCAAGAGATCCAGTGAAGCTTCCAGCAAAGACGGAAACTAACCCTAAGGGCCAATGCATGGCCATAACGACGAGGAGTGGACTCAAAACTGCAGATCCAGTACCTCGCTCGACGCAGACCACCTCGGTCCAGATCCAGTCGAAGAACACCTCGACCGAGATGCCAACCGAGGCGGAGCAACAGAAAGCAGGAGGGACGACAGAAACTTATGTTCCACCTCCTGCATACAAACCACAACTTCCATTCCCTCAGTCCAGAGCCAGAGCACATCTAGACAAGCACTTTGGTAAGTTTCTTGACTTGATGAATAAGCTACATATTAATATTCCTTTCCTTGATGCTATTTTAGGTATGCCCGCCTATGGGAAGTTCTTAAAAGAAATCTTATCAAGAAAGAGGAAGCTGGAGGATGTTAGTGAAGTTAGGATGACATCTAAATCTTCGGAGCTTATCAAAATCATGAAGGAAAAGATGCCACCTAAGTTGAGAGATCCCGGCTCATTTTGTATTCCCATTCAAGTTGGGGATGTCACTTGTGAAGCCCTTTGTGATCTAGGAGCCAGCGTGAGCATCATCCCGCTGGAGCTATGCACGAAGATCGATCTTGGAGAGCCCAAGCCGGTCAAGATTCGACTTTATATGGCGGATCGCTCCATTACCCATCCAGTGGGCATCTTGGAGGACGTTCCGGTCAAGTTAGGTAACTTCTATCTACCTATAGATTTTGTCGTACTTGACATTCCCGCAGATTATCATGTACCTATTATTCTCGGGAGACCATTTCTAGCAACTTCGGGTTGCAACGTGGATTGCAAGAACGCCAAGTTGAAATTCAACGTTGGTGGCGATGAGGTGGAGTTCGCACTACTTGCAGCCATGAAAGGGGAGCAGCTAACTGATGATATCTTCAACATCAACGATGAAGAAGAATCAAGAGAATTGGTGAGCTCTATCCTTGTTAATGATCCACTCGAAAGAGTTATTAGCTTCAGTTTAATGGAGGAAGGTATAGATGCTTCTTGTGATGCAGATATACGGAGCTTGAAGGCACTGGAAGAGGATCCAGGAGCTATAACTGAGAAGCTAATCCAGGAGACGAAGATCTCCAGTCTCGGATCCAGTAGCAGTACCTCGACCGAGGCACTTTCTGGACTGAGCGAGGTGACTGAAGAACACATCGGTCAACGCCTCTGCGCCTCGACCGAGGTCGATGGCGAGACGATTCTAACTGAGACTGCATCGAGTCCAGTTTCTGACACCACTTCACTGGAAGGAGGAAGCAGAGATCCCTCTCAGAAAGCACCCCCAGTTGTGAAGCTTAAACAACTCCCTAGTCACTTGAGGTATATCTTTCTTGGGCCGGATTCTACTTATCCCGTTATTGCTAGTGCTTCCCTCTCCGATTCTGAATTGTCTAAGTTAATGCATGTCCTGAGAAAGCATCGAAAAGCTATAGGTTACACCACGGATGATCTTATTGGCATTAAACCTTCTTTCTGCATGCATAGAATTCTAATGGAAGATAATCATAAGACTTCACGGGAACCTCAAAGACGGTTAAATCCGATCATGAAAGAGGTTGTGAAGAAGGAAGTTCTTAAGTTGTTGGATGCAGGTATTATTTATCCTATCTCGGACAGCAAGTGGGTTAGCCCGGTGCATGTCGTTCCGAAGAAAGGAGGGATGACCGTTGTGACGAATAAGAACAACGAGTTGATCCCAACGAGGACCGTTACGGGCTGGAGAGTTTGCATCGATTATAGGAAGCTGAACACGGCAACTCGGAAGGATCATTTTCCGCTTCCCTTCATCGATCAAATGCTCGAACGGTTGGCCCAGCATTCACACTTTTGCTACTTGGACGGCTATAGTGGGTTCTTCCAGATTCCTATCCATCCGGATGATCAGGAGAAGACCACTTTCACTTGTCCTTGGGGGACGTTTGCCTATCGGAGGATGCCATTTGGATTGTGCAATGCACCCGCTACCTTCCAGCGATGCATGATGGCTATCTTTTCCGAGTACATAGAGGAGATCATGGAGGTATTCATGGATGACTTTTCTGTATATGGTTCCTCTTTTGATGATTGCCTATCTAACCTTTCTCTAGTGCTTAAAAGATGTGAAGACACTAACCTTGTTTTAAATTGGGAGAAGTGTCATTTTATGGTTAATGAAGGCATTGTGCTAGGACACCTCGTTTCTAATCGAGGTATTGAGGTCGATCGAGCTAAGATCGAAACTATTGAGAAAATCCCTCCTCCTTGTTCAGTTAAAGGTGTGAGGAGTTTTCTCGGGCATGCAGGTTTCTACAGGAGATTCATCAAGGACTTCTCTAAGATTTCTAAACCTCTAACTAACCTCTTGAATAAAGATGTTGTTTTTGAGTTTTCGCAGGAGTGTCTTGATGCTTTTTACAGGATTAAGGAAGCGTTGATCTCCGCTCCTATTATCCAACCTCCTGATTGGACCTTGCCCTTTGAGGTCATGTGTGACGCTAGTGATGTAGCCGTAGGAGCGGTGCTTGGACAGAAGAAAGATGGACGGACCACCGCCATTTATTATGCTAGCAAAACGCTAGATGAAGCACAACGCAACTACGCTACCACCGAGAAGGAGTTATTGGCGGTTGTATATGCTTTCGAGAAGTTTCGTTCCTATCTAGTAGGAGCAAAAGTCATTGTCTACACCGACCACGCAGCCATTCGTTACTTGTTGGCTAAGAAAGATGTCAAGCCGCGCCTTATTCGATGGATTCTCCTGCTCCAAGAGTTTGACCTAGAGATCCGCGATAAGAAGGGATCCGAGAACTCAGTTGCGGATCACCTCAGCCGGTTACCGGAATCTTCCCGCGAGACGGACGATCCACCCATAGACGATTCATTCCCCGATGAGCATTTACACTTGTTGGAGCGGTTGATGGATTTACTTACTTCACCGCATGATGGAGGCAAAGTATGGGGTGAGGGCACCTTCCATCACATTTGAGACGCAGCATGGTCCAGCTAGCGACCTTAAATCAAGCGCTTCTTGGGAGGCAACCCAAGGTATTGCTTTCTTTTCCCGTTTTCTAGTCTAGCTTAGATAGTTTTTGTTTTTGTTTTGCTTTGCTTTGTTTTTGGCGTTCTGGACAGACAACAGGGAATATCTAAGGAAGGAACATAACTGGAAGGACGGAAGTTCGAGATTCTGAGAAGATAGAAGCACCTCGGTTACTGTCAGAGCACCTCGACCGAGTTGATTCTTGAGCAACCGAGGCGACTAGGGTTTCTGCAGAACCACCTCGGTCCATACCACCTCGTTCCAGTCGAGACCATCTCGACCGAGGTGACAGCAAATCCAGGAACAGTATAAAAAGGAAAAAAAATTTTATTTTTCACTTTTTACTTTACCCACCTCGACCGCGGCGACTTCCACTTCGCTCCCTCTCAGATCTTGCTCGTTTTCGCCGATTTCTGCTTTGAAACTGAGATTGAAGGTTAGAGGAACCGATTGCAACAACAGATCTGCAAGAAAATCGAACGAATCGACTGAAACGAGGTAAAATAAGTCAAAACCCTAACTCGTTCATTCGTTTCGATTTGGGCTTTGGTTGCCCCTGATTTTGCTGAGGAAAGACTTAAGTACCCCTTAGGAAGCAATTGTAGTGATTATAGGGGGAAAAGAACTGAATTTCTGAGAATTGGAATCGTAACTGCTACGCCTCGGTCCGGTCGAACTGCATCTCGACCGAGGTGATTCTTGGGGCTTGTCAGTGACCGAAGTGGTCTGACAGAGTTGAGTGAAAATGAGTTCAGATCGTCGCCTAGCCCTTAGAGACAAATCCTCACCCTCCCCTTCTTCCTCTTCTTCCCGTCCTTACCGCCCGGTTATCCACGAGAGATGCCGGGTAGACTATGAGCGGATAGCTAGCCGTGCAGTTATCGCACCACGATTTCTGGACGTGTCGGCTTTTGATTGCCTAGGGTTAGATGCTGACCTTAGGAGGATGATTGCTACTGTCGGGCTGGATCAGTTTACTGAGATCCGAGCCCCAGCTTACTTGGAGCCGACCTTAGAGTTTGTTAGCTCCTTCTCCTACCTCCCCACAGACCAGTCTGTGAAGTACCGGTTGATGAACCGGAACTTCATAGTTCCCTTAGAGGTTTGGAGAGAGATTTTTGGTTTCTCTGAGCCCACCGCCACTGATTTCCCCTCCCGATCCGTAGCTAGGGAGTTCTGGGGGCAGATTGCCCATATTACCGAGCACGCAGACAGATGGCGCCCTGGAGATTCCAGGGAGAAGGTCATCTTTCATCCGGCCTTCAGACTAGCCCACAAGATTTTCAGCGAGACACTTTTGGCGCGTACTGAGACGCCCCAGAAGATCAGACAGGGCGAGCTCTTCAGCCTCTACTGCATGGTTACAGGAGGTTTCCCAGACTTTGGCTTGCTCTTGGCAGAGGATCTGCACAGGATCAAGGTCAAGGCGAAGGGAGACATTTGCTGCGGAGGTCTAGTCACCCATATCGCTACCTATCACGCGATGGACCTCAGTGTTTGCACGATGGCGGCGGCTCCGAAGCCGCTGGGATTACAGGAGATGATCACACGGAGGATTCTGGTTCCCCGTGGTTTGACCACTCCATACGTCGCCATGCCTTGGGAGCGGACTGCACCTCAGGGGATCCGTTGGTCTGCTCAGTTCACAATCTTTGATCTGCATTATTGGCAGACAGCATGGGCTCCACGGATGGAGGATCACAGAGAGGCAGCAGCTGCCCCTGCTGAGGAGGATGACGACGACGAGGAGACATTGGATGAGAGAGAGGGTGGTGTCCCGATGGATACAGGGACAAATACTGCAGGGACGAGCGCGCCACCGATTATAGACTTGGACGACGAGGAGGATACTGAGCCTGCACCTGCTGCACCTCCCGCTAGATCTGCTAGGCGTCGGACACGCCGCCATAGAGATTCTGAGGTTCATCGCCGGATCGACGACCTGACATATCAGATGATAGACTCTTATGCTGCCCTTACTGTGGACATGCATGAGAGATTTGCTGCCCAGGACCGACACATTGACCGCTGGACTCATCAGATGTTAGAGGAGCAGCACTATCAGCGCAGGATGATGGAGCTACAGTTCCAGCAGACTATGGGCTATCCGTTCGACCCGGCTCAGTATCCGTATGTGCCACCACCACCACCACCACCGGATCGAGACTATTAAGGAGCTGCAGGATTTTCTTTATTCTATTTTTATGCAGTTCAGCTTTTTATCCGGTGAGTACTCTTGTCTCTAGACTTTTTATTTGACCCACTGGGACAGTGTGTCCCAAGTATGGGGTGTTTGTACTTATCTGACTACGTGATGTATTTATTCGACTACCTTTTGATGTATGACACTTTATTTATCGGATATTTTCATATTTATGCTTCAGTTGCCTTTATATGATTATCTGATATTACATGCATACCTACAGGTTATTTGATTGAGAAAAACGTCGAAACCGAAAAAAAAATGGTTTTAAAAAAAAAAAAATTTGACCTCGACCGGGGAGATTCTGGCCAAACGAGGCATTTCACCTCGGTTGAACCAAGAACATCTCGACCGAGGTAGGTTACTGAGAGTTTTCGAAAAACGATCTTTTTTGTGTTACTTATCTGGATATGATCTTAGTGAAGATTCTGTTTACCTACTGGTTTTAAATTCTTTATGTGTTTAAAAGGTTTTATAATATGTTTAAGTTGCTAAATGCTTTGTTTGAAATTATTGGCATGTTTAATACTTTGTTTTTATCCAAATTATGTTGAATTTGAAGGTTGACACCGCAGGTTAAGTTCTCTCACTTTCTTCTTGGAAAGACCAAGGCAATTCATTCTCTTCTTCTTCTTCTTCTTCTTGATCATGCTTAGCCCCTCATATGCATTTTGCCTCCCTTTACCTATCCGGGAATTTAGAAGCAAGCGAAGTGGTGAAAGCAAGTGAAGTAAAGTTGAGAAGTGGCTGGAAGTGAAAGTGTTAGAAAGCAATAATAGGTTTGGGGAAGTCAATCATGAAGATGAGTAACTCGGCACCATTCACATAGCCGGGTGTTTGTGTCTTATCAAAGTCGGATTGAGCGATATTCCTAACGGGTCATGGTATGTGCATCAAGGGTTTGATGCATCTCGAGAAATTGATGATTGCAAATTTCATAGGCTTCGGTTATTGTGCACCTCTGTCCATGCATCCCAAAAAGTAAAGTAAAAAGAAAAAGTGTGAAATAAGCAAAGCTTATTGGTGGAAGATGTTGCAAGTCAAAGTGAAGTTCATCCTTTTCCCGGATTCTAGCACCACATTACCTTACATACATCCCTACCATACACGTTTCTTGACCTTTCTTTTGGGAAGCCCTTGAGACCTTGAGCTTGTTGATTGACTTAGCGGTTTAAATCGGATTATACATGATTAATTTTGATAATTATGATTTATTATGCATTCTATGATTTTATGCAAAGATGAACAACTTTCCTATATTTATAAAATGTTTTGATCATGTTGAGTTTTTAAATTCCGGGAAGTACTCTCTTAGAGTGATCTATGGTAGTTGCACACCATAAAATGTTTTTGAAAGACTTTTTCATTGATTTTTTTTTTTTTGACTTATAATCCATTCTATCTTATCTTTTATATGAGGAACTTGCTTGGGGACAAGCAAGGGCTAAGTATGTGGTATTTTGATAGCATGAATTATAGTCTATATTTTGGGGTTTGTTTGGACGTTTTATCTTTCATAATCTGCATGTTTGTATGTGCATTATGTGATTTTACTACCATTTCATCTACCTTTGCGAGGATCGAGGTCTACACCTAGTTTTGTTGTAATTGCAGGTAATTTGGTACGTTTTGCATCAAAAAGGAGCGAAAGGAGTCATGAGTCAATTGGAGCTACATCCAGGAAGCATAGCCATGGATTAAAAGATTTACTTTGGAGCAGATTCGAGAGATTTCACATTCAGTTGTGACTCACCTCGGTTGACCAGAGATTCACCTCGACCAAGGTGATCCAGAGACGCCGACTCGACCGAGGCGAACACCTAGGACGCGGCGAGAATATTTTATTCATGGATGAGATCTTTTAAAATTGGAAAGTGATCTTATATTTTTGGGCCTGACTCCTGGAAGGAAGAAGATCTTATATTTTACCTATTTTTATGGGAAAAGATCTTTCTAAGATATTTTATCTTCGGAGGGTTATTTTCCTATAAAAAGGGTTGGATTTCCACAAATCGAGGAGACCGCTTACACCGAAAAACACCCAGCAGCAGCAGCATACTCCAGTTTGGAGATTTGAAGAACCTTTTTGAAGGTTGAAGGAAGATAGAAGTCTATAGCTTTTATAGCTTTTTGGAGGGTTTTGTAAGATTGTCTTCAATTCCCTCACTTGTTGTCTTGTCTTGTTGGATTGCTATCCAAGGAACGCTTTGTTGTGATATTTGATTTAGTTATTGAAGTCTTTTCATTAAATTCTTCTTTGTTCAAATATTCACTTTCTTCCCATATATTTTAATACTTTCATTATGATGATGAGTGGCTAATTTCCTTGTGTGATTCTAGGGTGATTAGCTGAAGGTTGTGGGAAAAACAATGATAGAATAATCTTAGATTCCAGTAGGATCCTAAAAGTTCGAGTCTTTAACCTTAACCCTAAGCATCTCGTTCAGTCGATGAACATCTCGGTCGGGGTGGAAACTGGCTGACCGGGGTGACTTATCTGATCCATAACTGAGAGTTAAGTGTTAGAGTTTGCCAAATCCTATTCTTATTACACCTTTCCTGGTTCAAAGCAAGCTTAGGATGAGACTTACCCGGTAATTCCTTAGTTTGTGTACCAACGATCATAAGTGTAGGTAATAAAGGTTTATCCTTTATTGGGGTTTGAGTGTGCTTCCATCCCATCTTTGTGAGTTAGCCTGAGACTTACCCGGTAAAGGTTGATTCTATTCCCTTAGATGGTGTGTTAGTTTGAGGTTATAGTTCTTTATTTTGATTCCTTGAGACTTACCCGGTAATAGGAGTTACGGTTTAGGATTAGTGTGTAGTGAGACTTACCCGGTGATCTACTCCACTTTAGAAACACCTTCCCCACGCAAAAATTTCAGCTTTGTCCGCTTATCTATAGATCTTGAGTTGGAACCACAACTAGATGCTTTAATCCCTAGAATTGCATGTTTGCTTTATTGACTTCTTATTCATCTTTGATTGTGTTAATCGCTCTTGTGGTTAGTATTGACATAAGCACACCGTATTGACTTTGTTTCACCGAGTCCCTGTGATCGACCCCTGGAATTTTCTTGCTTTTACTACGATTGACCCGTACACTGCGGGTTCGCATCCTTGTTTTAAGCTTAAGTCTAGGGTTATAAATTTAAAGCTTGCACACACCGTTTGGAGCGAACAGATTGACATTTGGAGGGAATTTGAGGCAAAAAAAAAACGTAGCCCTCCGCTTACCCAAAAATCCGCTTACCCAAAAAATCCGCTTACCCAACTAATGTCACAATCATACCCAAAAATAAATTTGTCAAAGTACATAAACATACTCGAAAACAACATACCCAATAAATCAAATATCAAAATAAAACAGTATCCATGAATTGGATAATATTTTATATTTATACCCAATTTAAACATCACTTAATACAAAATCCATACCCAATTTAAATTTGTCATACCCAAAATTTTCAAAACTCGATATTGTACACAAACACAATATCAAATGACATTTGATCATTACCCAAAAATTCGCTTGACATTTGATCATTATAACACATTTTGGGTAACCATAAAACATACCCACGATATCACTTTAAATATACTTAATAATAAAAAACATACTACAAAGCCAATACACGTATAAAAACATACCCAATTTGAATTTGTCATAACCAAAATTTACACAAATCGATATTGTACACAAACATCAATACCAAATTTGGTTCTTGTAACACGGTTTGGATAACCATAAAACATACCCAAAAATATCACTTTAAGCATACTCAACAACAAGAAACATCCCACAAAAACAATAAACATATACCCAATAATGAGAAAAATACTACAATTCATATTTGGGTAACGAAAACAATATCACCCAAAAAAATTAAATATTTATGGACTTGAAAATTTCACCAAACTAGCTACATTAACCAAAAATAAAAGGTAAAAGGTAAACATGTAAAAAATATACTTAAACTAAGAGTAAACATCTAATCACCATCATTCAATTAAAGCAATTATTGCTCCTATTTTCTAGTTTCTATGCCTACTTTTTCTTTCTTTTATGTAGAAGCCTACTTCACAAAAGATAATTTTAAGAGGTCATATTTCCCTAATTAATTCATTATCTTTTAGCAAAGTCGATAATTATCCTTTCACCGATCCGAATGCGGTTTAAGTCCCCTTCTCCAAACTTCTCAAAATTGGAATAAATAAATCTGGAATATTGTATGGATAATTATTTCGCAATTGCCTTTGAAAACTCGTATTCCTAAGCGCGACGTCTTTCTTTGCAACTAAGAAACGAAATAGCGACTCTTTTGGCCATTTTGTCTTTCCATGTTATTTCATATCTAGGACATGTCCGATGTCCTGATCATTTCTGTCAACTGCATTTTTATTAATTGAAGCTCCCAAATGCTTCAAATAACACCGGAGGGTAAAAATGATTACTAGGGAGAAAAGTGAAAAATTCTCCATAAGTCCAAATTTACGTCAGCAACATACTAGTGGGACTCATACTTTTTATTTACGCATTCTTCGCAAGTTATGTGTCAATTACTATCGATGATTAAGTTAATCAACATTAATCTTCATTAATTAGGATTCGAAAATCATATCTTTACAAAAAATATACAGAAATACACCTACCTTACACCTACGTTGATGATAAAATTGATTGTTAATTTCATTGATAAATTAAATCATACATTACATTTAATGAACTTTAAAACACACGTAGCTTAGTTCTTCGTAAAAAAAATTCTATAAATTTTATTTTTTAGGTTTATCGAAATGAGCACTTATTATGAAAATTGTAGTCATACATTTTTATTAACGAAAAATTAACTAAAATATTTTTTATGTCTAACATTGTTTCAACTCGTAACCTACTTCAAGTATATGTAACACTGACTGTATTATCAAATGATAAACAAACAACAAAATGAACAGTCAATCCTCGAGGTTTTATTTCTCTCAATGATCGATGAAGTGGATACACATCTTAGTAAGCAAGCTTCGTTGATGACCTCATGCATCCTAAGTGTAGATCTCCCTGAATCACTCACTTATGCTTCGCTGATGACCTCATGCTCTTTTGCCGGGGAGACAAAACCTCTATCGAGACCCTCATCAACACTTTACAGGCTTTTGGAAACTACTCTGGCCTCTACCTCAACTCTTCAAAATCTACCCTCTTCACTGGAGGACTGCTTCCCCATGGTGAAGACCTCTCAAATACCACCGGTCTACCACAAGGTCCACAAGGCACTCTTCCCTTCATCTACCTGGGCATCCCTATTGGTAGTAAACGCCTCAGTACCACTGACTACAAGCCTCTTATAAACAAAATCACTTGCAAAATAAATACCTGGAGTGCCAGGAACTTGTCTTACGCAGGTAGAGTCCAGATCATATCCTCCATACTTATGGCTATTAATTATTTCTAGAATGTTGTCCTTCTGATCCCTCAGGGCGTCATGACCAACATCAAAATCCTTCTACGCTCGTTTCTCTGGTCCGGCATTGACTCGAGCTCTCGTGCCCTCATTGCATGGTCAACAATTTGCACTCACAAAGATGATGGTGAGCTTGGATTTAAAGAACTTCTTTCCTGGAACAAGGCCTGCATTGCCAATCTAATATTCGAGTTGGACAACCCTGCCAGATTCCCAAGCCTTTGGTCTGATTGGATTCAACAAAACATCTTAAAGAGCTCATCCATCTAGGACCTCACTGCAAGTTACAAGTACAGTCATACTTGGTGCGCCATCCTCAAAGTTCGTGATGAGATCACAGACTCCGGAAATGCTACAATCTTCTCTCCCTCCACTAAGAAACCAAACGGTACCTACTCCACTACTACAGCTTACAACCTCAACTAGAAACCAAACCCTCCTGACCAATCCTTCCTACATGGATCCATTTGGAACAAAACAAACGTTCCAAAATGCAGATTCATCTCTTGGTTGGCTTGCCACAAACGACTCCCAACTCTCAACAAACTACTCTCTTTGAACATTATTATCACTGACACTTGTAAGCTATGCAACCTCCAACCTGAAATAGAAGACCACCTATTTCAACACTGCAACTACTCCATTACTGTTCTGGACCAGCTCTTCTCTTGGCTTTGGGAACCAGCCCCTCATCAATCATGGCCTGACTTTGGACCTGGTTCAGCTCTCTAACCTGCCTGAAGAATGACCTAAGATCACACATACGCATCTCAACCATTACCAGCTACATATACTTCATTTGGAAAGCCAAAAATGATCTCATCTTCGATCAAAAGTTCAACCACCCCACCTCAACATCTCATACCATCATATACACCACCAAAAACTTCATCTCTAGCTACTGGACCAACAGATACTCTGATTCCACCTCCTGGGCCAAGATTTTAGGCATTCAGCTTCCTTAACATACTCTTTATTTCTATTTTACTTTATGCTCTTATGTATCTTGTTCTCCTCATTAGTACTCCCTCCGATCAAAAATAAGTGACGTTTTAGCATTAGAAATTTGATCAAAATTATGTGTTGTTTTAAGTTTTTTAGGCCAATAAATGAAGAATAATTATAAGAAATGTTCTTGAAAATTGGTGTAAATGATTAATTTTAGTTCTAAAATCTTTCTTATTGGTTTAAAAGAAGGTTGAATATTAAATATGTGATAAGATTTAGAAAAAGTTTACAAAATCTATGTTATTTAATATTTTTCTTAAAAATTGTGTCAAATGCTAAAATGACAGTTATTTTTGATCGGAGGTAGTATGATCATTATGTAAATTCTTTTCTGATAATACAAATACATTTCAAAAAAAAAGCTTCATTTTGAAAGATGGTTGAGCTATTTCTCATCCGAAGGTGTTGTGGACAAGTGATCAAAATCTAAAGCTTAAGAGAGAGCCCAATTCAGAAAAATTCCGGTGGTAATCAGAAAAATTCCGGTAGTCCTGGAGTTTTTCTAGTTCACTTTATCGACTAACATGTTCCATCTATCATCTTTTCCATGCTATGCTTTTATGTTATTTCGTCATACGTTTTTCTTTTATCGTCGTTATCCCGTATTATGGTTACATGATGTTTTGTCTTGCACTTCTTGTTGATCGGTATTTTATTATTGAAAATACCCTAATCTTCTCTTAAGTAAACATTACTAGAACCTTTGACCAATAAAAAATTTTAAAAAGAAAACTTTGGGGCCGTTAACTTTCTCCCCGCACTTTGCTTACATCCCTCCCTTGAAGCCTTGCAAGTCAATAAAACCAAAGCCTAGTCCTCACCAGCCCTTCTCTCCCCGATTTCTCACTTTGATAAATCTAAAGCACATCAAATCAGAGCTGCGAGGAGAGGACGGCCAATGAGACTAGTTAATTTAGAAATATTTCTAATCCTTTGAATTCAGACCCATGTCGCAAAAGTGTTACATCGTCGAGGTAGAGTATGGATTGCCGGTTGCAGGAGGCAAGCCTTCCAAGCAGTGACGTAGTTAGGGGGTACGGAGGGGGACATGACCCTTGTTGAAGTTATGTTAAAATCATTATCGATGACATGTTATTATATATAAATTTCCTCCCCTAAAAAAACCTTCCTCCGCCACTGCTTAAGGGACCAATTTACCGAAACATTCTCGCCAAAGATGGTTTTCCTGCGCCTCCTCAAGGAATGGAGACTTTTTGGGATATTTTCCGGTCCGTTATTCCTGTGAGTTATGGATAAATTCTCCTTAAGGTTTCCATCAACCAATGAGTAATATTAATAGAGATAATGTATTTACATAATTACAAAAGACACGCCTCTATTTACAATATTTACATATCCTATCATACCCCCACAGTCGTAACTAGTGGAGGATGAACAGTAAGATTGAACCAAAAATATAAAAATAATTGTCAAGGCAAGCCCTTTGTGAAGATATCAGCATACTGGAACGTAGAAGACACATGAAGAACTTTGATGTGACCCAAGGGGACCTTGTCGTGAACAAATGGACGTCGAATTCAACATGCTTGGTTCGTTGATGCTAAACCGGATTGGTGGCAAGATATGTGGCATATATGTTGTCAGTGTATACTACGTGGCCTTGGAGAGAGGACAATGAAGTTCTAGCAAGAGATTCCGTAGCCACGAATACTCAGAGACAACATTAGCAACACCTATGTATTCAGCCTCTACACTGGACCTAGAGACCATAGACTAGCATTTGAAGGACCAAGAGACTAGTGTGTCATTGAAGAATACACAATAGCCCGAAGTAGATCGACGATTGTCCATGCACCCTCCCCAATCAGCGTCTGTATAAGCAATTAAATTAGATTTGGGCGAAGGAAAGATGTTAATATCAAGAGTCGAAGTACCAGCAATGTAGCGGATAATGTATTTAAGGGCGGTGAAGTGCGGCTCTCGGGAATCATGAATGAATAGGCTTATTTGGTGTACAGCAAAGCTAATGTCAAGGCGGGTGAAAGTGAGGTACTAAAGAGCGCCAACGAGGCTCTTGTACAAAGTAGGGTCGTTGATTGCCTTCCCAAATGAGGCACTGAGTTTGAACGATGTCTCGGCAGGAGTGACGATAAGTTTACAGTTTGTCATCTTTGCTCGTTCAAAAATTTCTCGAGCGTACTTACCCTCGGATAAGAATAATTCAAAGGCACTCCGACGAATTGAGATGCCCAAAAAGTACGACAAAGTCCCCAGATCTTTAAGAGCAAACTCCTTACCCAGAAGTATGATCAGATGAGTGGCATCATATCAGAAGATGCATCAAGGATAATGTCATCAACATATAGAAGTAGATAAGCAATGTCGGAGCCCTGACGGTAAATAAAGAGAGACGAGTCGTTGTTACTTCCGATGAAACCAATTCGATTCAAGAAGCCTGCAAAATGTTGAAACTAGACTCGGGAAGGCTGTTTAAGACCATAAAGATACTTTTGTAGAAACAATCATGATTGGGCAAGGAGGAGTCGCGGACACCGGGTGGTTGAAACATATATACCGTTTCGTTCAGATGCCCGTGAAGGAAAGCATTTTGAACGTCCAATTTGTTAATGGACCAAGAGCGAGACATTGCAATGCTGAGAACCATTCGGATGGTTATCGGTTTGACAACATGGCTGAAAGTCTCATCACAGTCAATGCCAACATGTTGAGAACACCCATTAGCAACCAAGCGAGCTTTGTGCTGCTCAAGGGAGCCATCTGACCTGTACTTATGCTGAAAAATCCACATGAGTCGCACAATATTAGCAGCAGTAGGACGAGGAACCAGAACTCAAGTTTTATTTCGCATAAGGGCTCCATATTCATCGAGCATGGCATCGGTCCAATACTGGTCTTGGAGAACTACATTGTGGGATTTGGGTAATAGAGATATTGTTGCGGTGGAAACGGATAGGTCAAAAATAGGTTTGGGTTTAACTATTCCGAATCGGCTCCGGGTTTGGGGCCGGGTCGAAATTGGTAAGGGCTGAGCTACGGAAATTGGTGCATTTATGGGTAGTCCGGGTGTGGAGGAAGAATCAACTAGGTGGTGTGGGACTGATAGTGGGCCGATGAGCATGAGAGTTGGGCCTGGGTAGCACTGTGGTGTTGCGGGAGTGGGCCAGGTGCAGCAGATGGGCCAAAGGACGTGGGCTAGGAGGGCAGCAGTCTTGAAGGAGCGGGGCGGGCTGGGCACACGGCAGTAGCGGTTGGGCTGGGCCGCATAATAGGGGCATGTTGGGTTACAACGGTTGACCAGTGGGAGTAGGTGCGGTTGGGGCTCGAAATTGAGCCAAAAAATACGGAGAGTGATCATCGTCGTGAGGAATAGGCGTAAAAGTATACGGAGAGACATGGGAGAGGGTAGAGAAAGAGAAAACTGATTCATCAAAATTAAGTAACATGACGTGAAATGATCATTTTGTGTGTGGACAAGTCTAAACATTTGAAACCTCTATGATGTTTAGGATACCCGATGAAAACGCATGGACTAGTGCGATGTTGAAGTTTGTGGGAAATAGTTGTGCTTTGATTGGGATAGAATAGGCAACTAAAAACCCGGAGATGAGCTAGAGAGGGTGTAGTAAGATTCAACACCCGAGTAGGAGATTTATTTTGAATAGAAGATGATGGAAGAATGTTTGAAAGGTAGCAAGAAATCTCCACGGCATGGGGCTAATATGAAATTGGAATGGAAGCATGGAATAAGAGTGAGCGATTGTTCAAATGATTCCTTTGGCCTTACCATTTTGGGGAGATGTGTGAGGACATGAGAAACGGAAGACAATGTCATGATCAACAAAGAACTTTTGAAAGTTGGTGTTGTTAAACTCTCCTCACATGTCACATTGGAAACTTTTGATAAGTATGTTAAATTGTGTTTTGACAAATTGGTGGAACTGTACGAAAAGGTCAAACACTTGAGACTTAAACTTGATTAGATAAATCCATAGAAAATGAGAGAAATCGTCAAGAAAAATCAAGTAGTATTTAAAATCTTTCCGACTCGGGATAGGAGAGGTCCAAAGATCACTATGAATAACGTCAAAAGGTGCAACCGAACGAGTTGTAGGTCGATCAAAAGTAAGCCTATGATGTTTTCCTAATTTACAAGCATGACAAAGAGGAGTCACGGTTGATTTATTACACTTAATGAATGAAAAAAGTCTAAGTAAATCTAAAGCAGGTACTCCGAGATGACCAAGACGAGCATGCCAAAGATTGGAGGACTCGACGGAAAGAGCATGATGGAGACGGTTTGGAGGACGTGTGACAAGATAGAGTTCCCTGGAACTATTACATATCATATGTGTGATCCCCGTGTGTAGATCCTTCGACGGAAAGAGCATGATGGAGACGGTTTTAGAAACTTTAATCTACAAGTATGTGGGTCATAATGTTCTTCCATAAAGTAATCTTGGCCTTTGATTATTACGTTAAATATTTTCACGTTACTTTTATATAAGTAACCGTACCCCTAAGTTTTATTTTTAGGAAAGTTTTTTTTCTTTTTTTCAAATGAATATCAAAATGATCTATTTAGTTAAATTTTTTGAAGGTTTTTGTTGTCCCACATCGATTAGCTACTAAACTTGATGGTTTTAGAACTTGTATAAATAGGGAGTCTATATACTCGCTGACGTGGGGCGCTGTGGAGGTAGTATTTCTAAAATAGAGCTCTCACAGTTAACGTCATTAAATCTTTTCTTTTTAAGTCCAAAAAATTTTTTTTAAGCGATTTGTTTCGAAAATATCTTTTACTTCTAAAAATATTTTAAGCCAGAGAATCTTTATTGAGAATCTTTATTTATTAAACTAACAATTTGTTATTAGAATTTAACGTAATTTTTTTTTTTTGTTACAACCAACCTATCTTTGGACAAAAAAAAACTTTAATTTAAACTATTTTTAAGCTAAGGAATCTTTTGTTATCAACATCATCCACTTAACGTTAAATTTTTTGAAGGATTACGTTAAATATTTTCACGTTACTTTTATATAAGTAACCGTATCAAAAGTTTTATTTTTAGAGAAGATTTTTTTTTTTGTTTTTTCAAATGAATTTCAAAATGATCTATTTTGTTAAATTTTTTGAGGGTTTTTGTTGTCCCACGTCGATTTGCTCATAAGCTTGATGGTTTTAAAACTTGTATAAATAGAGAGTCTAAAGAGTATACAAATAATACATTTATTGGCGTTTTGCTTAAGTTCAAGTATAATTACTATTCATATCTGAATAATGTTGACGTGGCGCCTCCACGGTTTTCTTCCTGATTAAATCTTTTATCAAATTACAAATTAAGACAAATAAATTTTTTTTATTAAACTATAATTATTTTATAAAGTATGGAATTTGCTATCCCACATCGATTATTAAGAAAACATGACACTTTGAGAAGTTGTATAAATAAACACAAAAATCTTGATGATTAATGTTATCTTCTGAGTTTACAATTATTTCGTATCTATTAATAATATCAAGCGATTATAACTTTTGAGTTTACACTTATATCAAGTTTATCTTCTTCTTTTCCAGAATCGGACCGTCGCTCATGTTTTCGAGGTTTCACGACAAATGTGATCTTTTGGATTTGTATTATATTATATTTGCACAATTTTATTTATTTTTTAATCAATTTATTTTGAATATATTTTTGCATTGCATAGATGTCGTTTATTATTTGACATTTATTAATATTATGGTTTTTATAATATAGATATAGTGAACAATTTTGATTTTTATATCAAGTTTATCTTCTTCTTTTCCAGAATCGGACCGTCGCTCATGTTTTCGAGGTTTCACGACAAATGTTATCTTTTGAATTTATATTATATTATATTTGCACAATTTTATTTATTTTTGAATCAATTTATTTTGAATATAGTTTTGCATTGCATAGATGCCGTTTATTATTTGACATTTATTAATATTGTGGTTTTTATAATATAGATATAGTGAACACTTTTGATTTGGTATGCTCTCAGATGTAGTCATATTTATATAACGAATTAGGTCAATAAATATGTTGTTATCATTTGATAAGAGTATACTTTATCACATAAACATTCATAATCAAATCAATAAAATATAATAAGAAAATGACATCTATAAAAAAAATTATTCACACAAAAAAAATAACAAAAATTACATTTTCAAATACCCGTGCAAGACACGGGCACTAAACTAGTTGTATCTAAGATACAAAAAGTATCTTATTTCATCAATCTTCTCAATTTTGAGCAAACTTAAAATGAACTAGTTGTATCTAAGATACAAAAAGTATCTTATTTAGCAATTTTGGCTATTAAAAAAATAAACATTTAAATTATTTTGAACAAATTTAAAATGAACTATTAGTTATAAAATATGAATTACGATGATATTGTAATTAAAAAAGAAAATTTTTTAAAAGAAAATTTTTTGAATATTTTTTTCCTTAAAAAAATCACACTTATAACAATCTTAACTCAAAATTTTTACACTAATGGTTCAACATTTTGATTATTTTGGTTCACATACTTTTACACTGTCAACATACATCTTTTTCACAAATTTTATTAGTATATTTTTATTATTCATTAGTTTAAATATTTTATATTATCTTAGAAACAGAAAAAAAGTTAAAAAGAAATCTGATAAAATTGAGGCGATAATATATTTTCCTGAACATGGAAAGTATTTAGATATGGAAAAACTTGACCCTCAAGATATGAGGACGCCTGAAAGTAAAATCTACTCTATAAATAAGAAATCTCAATCTTCATTCAGTATCATTAAATCATCTTCCTCTCAACAAAGAAGAAAACGATGAGGACGCCTGAAACGCTGAATCACAAAAAAGTTTCCGGCACCTTCAACCGGTGTTCGGGATACTACAACGTCAATGTTATGAGTGTCAGGAAAGATCACCCTTGTGTTCGTCGTCGGCAGGATACCGACGAGCTGCGTGTCGACGTCAGCTTACGCCGGCGCCAAGCAAACGCTACCGGAAAGTTCAAAACTCAAACCAAAACGTTCCGTATAAACCGCTCTGTTTATCGGAAACTATTTCAGCTGTCCAAAGAACTCTCACTCTGGCTCGACGAATACGAAACTCCCTTGCAGACCAAGTCCGACGCTTTCGCGCTCATCAAGAAAGTGTCGAGGTCGTCTAATTGCTTCAGATTGTTGCGACGAATTGCTATATCTATAGAGGTCGTTGATCTAAAGCAGGAGCCGATTGATGATTTGGGGGATTTGGGGGAGATCTGTGCAGTTTGCTTGGAGGATTTTGCATCTGAGACAGTGCTTCCATGTTCCCATTCTTTTCATGAAGATTGCATACGGATGTGGCTCCAGAAACAATCCAATTGTCCGATGTGTCGTTTCGAGTTGGACGAGAATCAAGTCAAGGAAATTCGTGGCGGGCCGATCTCTGTTCTTAGGTGTTAGGGTTTATCCTGTTCTTAATTGTTAGGGTTTACGCTTTATCCCTTTCTTTTGGGTTTGCTGCTACTGGTGCGTGCTGTAATGCTGAATCTTAATGGCGTTTTTGGTCTTTTGGATATGTCGTTGGATTCTCAGGATTGTAATGATATTTTTGGTGATAAATTTGTTGTGATTTTGAGGTTTGAATTTGTCATTCGAGATAGGCTATACTTGTCTGACAATCATTAATACATTAACACTGTAGTGTTGAGATCTTATTACCAATTGATTTTTGGGTTTCAGACCTTAAGCTTGATAGTTGCACTTGATAGGATTGTGTAAAATCTAATAGTTTGTGTAGATTCTCTCTTCACATCTTAGACTCGGTAGTAGAAAATTCATTAGAATAAAAAATAATTAAAATTATTATAATATTTATGAATTAGATAATTTTAAAGATAATTTTAATGAGAAAAATCATATATAAAAAGGATTCGTAATAGTTTAATTTTCTGATAATGTTACAACCTTTTCATATTTTTTCTACAATAAATACAATAGTTATAAAGGGTTAATGTTTAGGTACGGTTTACTTTTTTCGGTACGGTCGTGCAACTGTGTGTGCGGCTGACAAGTGTCCAAATTTTTTTATTTTTGTGAGCTATCATGTTATAAATTATGCATTATTCTCTTATAAACTTTGAATTATTCTCACATAATTTATGAACTATTATTTTTTAATATATTATATCAAATTATTTATAAATTAATCGTTTATATGTTATGAACTATTCAATTATAATTCATTACTATCATTTTATAAGTTATGCACTATCCTTTATAAGTTTTGCTCTATGAACTATCCTATTATAAGTTATAAACTATCCCTTTATAAGTTATGAACTATCATTTTCATTTGTTTCTAGAATTTTTCTTTTTTTTGGACACGTGTCATCAACACACGCAGCCGCACAATCGTACTGGAATAATGAACCGTACCTAAACAGTACCCAGTTATAAAGTGTACTTGTAAAGTCAGTTTCTTAAATTACCACGTGTGTTTTATTTTGTAAACCGGTAATTAACTTACTCGAATAGTTATAAAGTGTACTTGTAAAGTCAGTTTCTTAAATTTCCATGATTTTTGGTAATAGTTTACAAATCATTAAGAGGGAATTTGATGAAATGTATCAAATATAAATTTCGTTTAGTATATAACCTAGACCTATAAATTTTGTTTAGGTGAATACTTTTATTAAACAAAGAATAAATTTTATCCTAATTTAGACGTTTCTTATGTAAACGAAACGGAAATTGCTCTCTAGTGGGTAGTCCCTTCCTCCCACCTTAATATCAACCAGACAAGTTGGATCTCACAATTTATCTTCTTTTAAAAATTATAAATATACGTTAATTATGATACTTGAACTTTCTCTTATAAACAAATTTTCTTGTACAAAAATTATTGTAACTAAGTTTCTTGTACACGATGATTGTATCGAGAAAATGAATGTTCAAGATGAAGAACGAGTAGTAAACAATGAAGAGTAGTAGACGCTTTTGATCTAGAGGTAAATCTTGTACTTGCTTGTACGAGGCTAGTCCTAATTATTAACCGTTAATGGATTCACCTTTTGATTAGAGCGTATCATGATTTAAAAAGCAAACATAAATACACAAATCTTGCAATTGCTTCTATGAGGGTAATTTAGTCTTAAAATCTTAAATTATGTCATATTCTAATAAAATTAGTAAGATGGACATTATATTAAGCATATTAGTGACATAATACTACATAATAAATTCACCCTAAAACTAATTGTATTCCATAGATAAGTTAAATCATACATTACATTTATGAACTTTAAATATATGTACCTTAGTTTTTCGTAAAAAAAAGTTTCTATATATTTTACTTTTTAGGTTTATCGAAATGATTACTTATTACGGAAATTGTAGTCATATATTTTTATCACTGAAAATTAACTAATATGTTTTATATATCTAATATTGTTATAACTCGTAACCTACTTCAAGTATATGCAATACCGGATTTATCATCAAATGATAGACAAACAACAACATGAGCAGTCAACCTTCGAGGTTTTGTTTCTCTCAATGATCATTGAAGTGTATACACATCTTAGTAAATGAAGTTACGTTTTGAAAGACGACGGTGCTTGTTTCATATGGATGTGTTGTGCACAAATTATCGAAATTTAATGCTAAATAGATATAAAAAAATGGTGATCGTGGAGAGTTTTCTAGTTCACTTCTTCGATTGACATGTGCTATCATCTTTTCTGCGTTATGGTTTTACGGTGTTTTGTCATGAATTTTCCTTTAGTTGACGTTCTCCCGTGTTACGATTATTTGGTATTTCATCATGCACTTTTTTTTATCATTATTTTGTTATCCAAAGTCTTATTTGTTGATGTCTTGTTTTTAAGATTTCCTTCTTTTTCCATTTTCTAATAACAGCTTATCAATTTTTAGTTTTTATGAGATGTTTTGTGTAATTGAACCCTATTTACGTTGTAGAAAGTAATATTTAACACAATCAATAGGAAGGGTAAAAAAACTATTGGGAAGGTTAAAAACTGAACATTCCTTCGTGTTCTAGAAAAACACTCCCTAGTCTTCTCTTACAGTAAACATTATTACAAGAACCTTTGACCAATAATTTTTTTTTAAAAAAAACTTTGGGGACATTGACTTTCTCCCCGCGCTTTGCTTACATCCCTCCCTTGAAGCTTTGCAACTTGCAAGTCAAGAAAACCAAATCCTCATCAGCCCTTCTCTCAGAGTTGCGACGAGAGGACGGCCAACGAGATAGTTAATTTGGAAATCTTTCTAATCCTTTGAATTTGGATCCATGTCGCAGAAGTGTTACATCGTCGAGGTGGAGTCTGGATTGCCGGCGACGGAAGGTGAGCCTTCCAAGGGACCAGTTTACCGGAACATTCTCGCCAAAGACGGTTTTCATGCGCCTCCTCAAGGAATGGAGACTTGCTGGGATATTTTCCGGTCCGTTATTCCGTTCTCTTTCCTTCTGTTGAATTGAATTTTGACGAGGAACTCGATTGATTAGATATCGAATTTGAAATTTCTATAATGGCGCTTATTTGACTTTTTGAGTACTTGAACTGCATGAGCTACTGCTTTTTATCTCGTTTTCCTTATGACGGTTTATGGTCAGTTGGTCACTGATTCTCCTCCGCTTCTTACAGGAATGGAGAATTGCTTTGTGTTTGAATCCTCTGTTCAACTTCTTTCTTTAGGAATACGATCACAGATGATTAAGTTAATCTCTGAAGAAACTAGATCTTCTTCTAGTTTTGTGAACCTTAATTGGCTGTTTGATATGCAAATTTTGTAAGTCAACCTGAACTGCCCCTTTGGCTGTTTGACAGTTTCAGATGTATATTTAGTTATTTACTGATATACCATAGATTCATTTTGAATGTTCATTCCAATTATGCTAATTTCTTAAGAAAACAGATCCTCTTCAAATTGATTTCGAAAGCTTGGTTGTATTTCTTCACTAGATTAATTCTTGCCTTGTTTACTTTTCAGTTTTTGCATGTGTGAATACTGACGTGTCACGTGTGAATTGACTTCACTGTTCGATTCAGTATAAGCGCATGTTTGACAGTAGACATGCACTTGTTCTTATGGTACCTGTATTAGTTTATATTTTCATTTGGGGCCAGATTTTATGATCTTCTTAGGAAGAAGCTTGATAATTTTCTCTTCATATCAAAAACTAAGTTGAGCCTAAAACAGATGTCTCCGTTTTCACTAGTGACAGAAGCTTGGATGTTCGAGTTATTGCTTCAGTTCATTGGTTTAAACTAACATAATTGGTTCTTATTTGACAGCATGTCAGTGGAAAAACTTCCAAACAACCCTATGCTCGGTCAGAGAGAGGTTTTGGATGGAAAGGTAGCAATCTTTTGAATACTGCAGTCATTTGCACAACTATGCTTCTCATAATATATTTGTTGATGGTTCTGCTCAAATGCAGGCTGGTAAATATAAGTGGCGTAGCTACAAGGATGTGTATGATATTGTACTGAAGTTGGGAAATTCACTACGTAGTTGTGGTGTTGGGCAGGTGAATTTCCATTTGACATCGTTCCTCACGACAGATTTTGTTTGGAAGTATTTTTTGATATGATGTAATTATTATTTTTAATGTGATCTCTAGGGTGCACATTGTGGCATCTATGGAGCAAATTGCCCGGAGTGGATCATGAGCATGGAGGTGATTATCTTTTTAAGAATTTACAATTGATATATTCCCTGCATTCAGTGTTTTCTCTTGTGGGCGAAAAAAAGGCATATGATAAGAAAGAATTGTTGTACACTTGATGAACTTTCGCACTTTACTTGATGTATTGAATCTTTGCAGGCCTGCAATGCTCATGGGATTTTGTCTGTTCCTTTCTATGATACTCTTGGTATGTTTTATTCTTCCAAAAGTTGTCAATTAATGTATACACGGAAGGACTATGAGTAGAATTTAATGTATATTATTATTTATAGATCAATGAATACACTATTAATCTACTTGGAGAAATAACCTCTGAGTGGTGAATAGGTTGAAATTTGTGGAAGTGATGGTTGTTAACCAATGATGTCTACAATAACTTCCCTGCTATTATGACTAATGACAGTTAACATAGTTCTACTCATTGTTTCTTAGGTGCTGGTGCGGTGGAATTTATCATATTGCATGCAGAAGTTTCCGTTGCATTTGTTGAAGAGAAGAAAATTGCAGAGGTATTTTTCCTTATATGCTGCTTGAACAGCAAGTGATACTTATAGTTTTACGTAAGGATTTGTGTTTTCGTGTGTCCCTGTTTCTGAGTTTCCCAAGTGATTGTACTTAAGTTTTTTCTTTATGCTTTCTTAATGTTTCTCTAGCCATTTGGTACATTCTCAGCTTCTAGCCTATTCACGATCCGTTAGTATGGCATTTTCTACCAGCTACCATATTTATTGTATTTCTTCAATTGAAGTTTACCCTTTTCATATGCAGCTTCTGAAAACTTTGCCAAAAACAGCTCACTCCTTAAAAAGTAAGCCATTATCACCAGACTTCTGATTCTTACATCTTATTCCAAATCTTATGCCACTGTTATGAAACAAATTCTGCATATTCATTCCAGCCCTTGTAAGCTTTGGGAGAATTACACCCGAGCAGAGGGAAGAAGTAAGCAAATATGGTGCCACTATATATGCTTGGAACGATTTTTTGGAACTGGTAAGCTGTTTTTTTTATGTGTTCTCCTGAATAATTTTAATTTATCTTTTGTTTTAGAACTTTAAGTGACTAAGTGCCAAAATAATATGCTTTTGTTGAGCTCTATCATTTTAAGCACTGATATATGCATTTTTCTCTAAATTCTTCATGTTATTTTTGATTCTCTATGACTTTAAATTCCTAGTTGCTTTTTAGTATGATCTAATGTTGGTCTTCATAAAATATTGGTGTTGCTAGCTAATAGTTTCCTTCAATGGCTTGCAGTGCTTTTTCTAATATTTTTTTCTATTGCAATTAATTCATTAGCTTCAGTTACCTATTTTAGCATTCACCGTTGGCAAAATGTTTTCATTCAGGGCCATGGAAAGGAATATGAGCTCCCACTGAAGAGCAGAACTGACATATGCACCATCATGTACACCAGCGGCACCACTGGAGATCCTAAAGGTGTACTCATATCCAACGAGAACATCATTACTCTAATAGCCGGGGTTAATTGCTATCTTGATAGCATAAACATAGAGGTATTTCATTTGTAAGCCTTAGTGTACATTTAACGAACTCTTTGCAATATTTTCATGATGTACTACTCTTAATTGATCTGCAGTTAACTTTCAAGGATGTATATATGTCTTACCTCCCTCTAGCACATATATTTGACCGTGCTACCGAGGAGTGCTTTATTTCTCGTGGTGCACAGATTGGTTTCTGGCAAGGGGTAAGATATCCGGACTCTGGATCTATGAACTCACTGATATCTTTCAAACGAACTGTTTTTATAACACAATTGGATTTTCTTACATATTTTAGGATGTCAAGTTACTTGTCGAGGATATTGGGGAATTAAAACCAACCATATTTTGTGCCGTCCCTCGTGTACTAGAAAGAATCTATGCTGGTAAGTTTGTTTTCCAACTGGATTATTTAGACAGTAATAAGATGTGATTATGAGGAAATAGATTGAATGTTCTGTTAACTTTTTTAGAAGAGATCTTACTTTTTTTTCTTGAAACTTTCTACAGGCTTGAATACCAAGGTTAAAGCTGGTGGCAAGTTGAAGAGTGTTGTTTTTAATGTTGCTTACAACTGGTAAGTAGAGTATCCAACCCTTTTAAACTAAAGCAGAAGCATAATTAAAGTGAGAGTGCAATAGAAATATCTATACATCTGTTTTTATTTAAATTCTTTTTTACCTTTAAATCTATCATTTTTGTAAACAAAATTATCTCCTTCAATCATGGTTAGACACTAAAAGTTGCATAACCAAATTTAATTTTACTCAAACAGTCATCAAATTTTAAATGATCTGCAGCAAATTAGGACGGATGAAGAAGGGTTTGAAGCATGAAGAAGCATCTCCATTGTTTGACAAGATTGTTTTTCAGAAGGTTCTGCATGCGATTTTTTCTTCTTCTTATTAGTTCCTCATCATTTTCTAGCTAACACAGACACAAGTGTCATTTTGCTATTTCTTCCCTTAGGTAAAGGAGGGCCTTGGAGGAAGAGTAAAGCTTATACTATCTGGAGGAGCCCCTCTTGCTAACCATGTAGAGACTTTTCTGCGAGTGGTAACATGTTGTCATGTTGTGCAAGGATATGGTGAGCAGTTCCTTTTTGTTATCTGACTCAGTGAATTTGGTATAACCATCCGAAAACTTGTAGATAACCTTCAAACTTTCTTTAACCTGAATGATTTTAAGGGCCCGTTTGGTTCCAACTCCGGAAACGGAAACGGAATGGAAACGAATTTAGTTCATATGTATATCCATATTCATGAAATTTTATGGAATCATTCCCCACGGTTTAATGAAAAATGCACTTGCTTCCTCACATTTTGTTACCCTATAGGGTATCAAAAGTAATCAAACTCTCATCCAATTACTACAAACCACAAGGAATGATTCCAAAATTTTTAATGAACAAGGGTATATGTATTGACTAGATTCGTTTCCATTCCGTTTCGTATTCCGGAGTTAAAACCAAACGGGCCCTAAATGTCTAGTAAATCACAACAAGATTCCTGTCAACCTTTCAAGGTAAAATAGATATTTTTAGCACCTTGGAAATTCGTGTGTTTAAGGATGATATTTTGGGGGCAAGCAAGTGATGTGCTTGATTGCATTGTGTTGTACTTGGTTTTCAGGCTTCTGTTACATTACATACAGTGAGTTTTTCTTCTTTTCTTGAGCTTCCCGTTTGGTTTGTGATGGATCTTTCCTTGCAGGTCTGACTGAAACATGTGCAGGGACATTCTGTTCACTCCCAAATGAACTTCAGATGTTGGGAACAGTGGGTCCTCCAATGCCTAATGTGGATGTCCGTCTCGAATCAGTTCCTGACATGGATTATGATGCCCTTGCTAGCAAGCCACGTGGAGAAATCTGTATTAGAGGCAAAACTGTTTTTGCAGGTTATCACAAGCGTGAAGACCTGACCAATCAAGTACTGATCAATGGATGGTTCCACACAGGTTGTCTAATTTGTCTTGGAAGTAGAACTACACTGACACACAAGTCTTCGGGTTTCATCCTAAAACCCAATTGGCAATAGGAGGAATGGTCATGCTAGGTTCACATGGGACATTTCCAACCTCAAAGCCTTAAGGCCGGCTTATCATATTGTCGATATGGGGCATTTCCACACTCAACAAATACTGAGTTTTTATCATCCTATAGAATAATAAAGATTACACAAGATGATATAAAATAAAAACTATTAATTCTAAAATAATAAGATAACTTCTCTAATTATAAAATAAAAACTATGGATTTATAGATGATCAATCTTAATACCAAAACACTGCAATGGACCATATTTATATGAGCTTCTCCTCAAGCTATATTATTTATAAATGCAGGGGATATTGGTGAATGGCAATCTGATGGAAGTCTTAAAATCATTGACCGGAAGAAGAACATATTTAAACTCTCACAGGGAGAATATGTAGCAGTTGAAAACTTGGAAAACATCTATGGCCTTTGCTCAGCTGTTGATTCAGTATGTTTTTTTCCATGGCAAATTTCTCTTGTTTCCCATTTTGCATCAGTAAATGGTTTTCCGATTCTAAACTCTGGCAATTTTGTCTTTAGTTGTATCATGTCAAAGAATTCTCAAAGTCAAATTAAAATTTTCCCATCAAGATCTTTTTACTGTATTAAGCTTATCTGTGCAGGATATTAAGTCCATCTTTTTCTTAAAAGTTGTATACCGTGAATTGTTCTGAAGCTAACAATTTTTCTGCCATTCAACATCAGATATGGGTTTATGGAAGCAGCTTCCAATCATTCCTCGTTGCAGTTGTAAACCCAAACCAGCAAGAACTCGAGCAATGGGCTAAGGAGAATGGAGTAGAAGGGGACTTCAAATCCCTTTGTGATAATGCACGAGCGAAGGAATTCATTGTTCAGGAGCTCACCAAGATTGCCAAACAAAAGAAGGTAATTTTTCCTGCTTCTCCTGTTCAACAAATCCTTTAATGCAATGTGCTGATGTGTGAAAATGTCCCAAGTCGACAATATCATACTACGTTAACCTAACATTTAAGACCTAAGGCTACTTCTCTTATTGTCAATTGGTTTTAGGAAAAAACTTGTGTGTAGGTTTAACATGCATACCCTTCACGTCTTAGAGCCGCCGGATATAAAAAAAAAATTAACACACTACCATAGAAGTTTCTAACCAAATTTATCCTTAACAGCTGAAAGGGTTTGAGTTCATAAGGTCAGTGCATCTTGATGCCGAGCCCTTCAGTATAGAGCGCGACCTCCTCACTCCGAAATATGGAATCAAAAGGCCTCAAATGCTTAAACATTACAAGGTACTTATCTTCTTTATTCGTTTTTTTATTGCATACTCCCTTCATTTATATGAACTAATAATTGAACCCTAGATTTGAAAAAACATGTGAACCAATTCAATATCTTTTCTTTCATCCTTGAACATTTACATTGCAGAAAACCATTGATGAAATGTATGGAGCAACCAACCGCAGTCTGGCATTATGATCAAGGTTCTTCTATTGCAGGTTGCTGTTTATTTTGTATTTACTTCATTTATCACAACGTATACTTAAGTTTGTATTATGTGTGATTTGTATAAGCATGTATACTTAAGTTTCTGCTTGAAACTCTATAAGCTTGTATAATGTATGATTTGTATATTATGAATTTTATTTTCCAATTAACAGAAACAATTTTCTAGCTGATGGCGGTGTTAGATAAATCTCAAATGGATGCAGACAGTTGGGGGGGAAATTAAGGCAGAATTATGGTACTAATTATTATTAATCTTTATACAATACCGAAGAATGGAAGAAGGCATTAAACATAGATCAATAAACTTCCATGTGAGTGCAGTCAGTGAACACTTGAACAGCTTCTTTCATTACCTAAATGAGATTTCTCATAATTTTTGCCTAACTTAAGGATCCAGGCCTGTTTGGATGTCATGCTCACAATTATGGAGTTTCAAGCTCTTTTTTTAAGAAGGAAAGAAATTTAATTCACTGGTGAATCGAGATGTAGCAAAGTCACAGACGGACTACCCGTCATGCTTTGACAAACCAAGGCATAAGAAGAAGAAAAAGGAAAAAGATAATCAGATATACACAATGCAACAATCAACAAGATATTGAAACACCGAGCATCCGATCAAAGGGAAAAGCATATTGAAATGTCACACAACCAAAGAAGAGAGAAACAGAATAACCATGTCAGTCGATGAAGTGCACAGAAAAGCTCTCAAGGACTACCGGTGGAAACCTTATATTTGTACTCTCTTGAGCCTTCATATTTCGATCACTTGTCCACGACTCCTCCAAAAGATAAAGTGATAACAACCCGTCTTCAAGGTGAAGAACCGATCATCAAGACATGCAGCCACCCAAATGAAAAAAGGAAGTGAAACAAAACCTCGGGAGATGCTTGAGTTTCTCAACCGTCTCATTTTGTATTTGAACAATTTGATTTTGTTATTTGAACAATTTGAGTTTCTTTAATTAAGTTCTTAAAGTTCGATGTTTGTTGATCAGGGTTCGTAAACTTTGATGTTTGTCAACCGTCTCATTTGTTACATGAAGGACTCGATTCGAAGAGAGATAAACTTTGAGTGTAAATAGATATAGTTGGTTATTATAAATATAATGTTGTTAATACGAGGGATAACCCAATTTGCGGTGGTTGTGAGCTTCAATCAAAAGCTCATGCGATCAAGAAATGGAAGAAATGGGTACGGTGGAGGAATCTGGAGCAAAACCACAAAACTTTCGGAATGTAATATTTAGATTTTGATTTGCTTGTTTGGTTTGCTTCTTTAAGAGTAAGAAAATGAAGCTGGTTTCAGTAATAGTTGATTACAATGGAGACATGTGGTCTTTTCTGCGTTGATTTCGAAGAACAGAAGAAGAGGGGGTTCCTTTGTATGAGCAGAAGAGAGGAGCTTTTGGTGGGCTATTGGAGTATCAAGCATTAAAATCAAATTAGACTGTTTGATGTGAATACAATAAAATAACAATGTACTGTTTACAAGTGATGTGAGTGCAACACTACGTTACTAATACACCATCCATAACACACTTGCTTTATAAATCAAGTGTTATGAATCCAAACAAAGCCTAAGACCAGACCACACCATATAAAGTTGGAGGCAGTAGAGTGGAAAACTTTTACCAATTTGTTGAATTCTTGTTCTGCTGAAGCTTCTGACTGTAAGAGCTCTCCATTTCATCCTGCAGTCATTTCAGATTAAAGCTCACTCAAATTGTCATGACTAGATATAATAAGAGACAGATTTAACTAAGTGTGACATAATACTATAATAGAAGGGTCTTGGTGAGATCTCTTGTGAAAAATGGAAGAGCGCAAGCATACACATATGTAAGTAAATGTTCATAAACATTTTCAAATTGTGCAAATTTTTCATAATGTGCAACTTTCATATATACTCCTTTGGCGTATTTGATTTTTACTCTTCTACTCTGTCCAGTTTTAGGTTCAAATAAAACTATAAACAGTCCGTAACATGGTGCATCTAATGTTAAGTCAAAGCATAGGTTCTAATTTGAGGTTAAAATCACATTTTTTATTCAAGTCAAAGACGAATGTTTTTTAATATGCTTTACCAAAACATTAAGGGCTTGTTTAACAAGGGTTATTGTGTAGATTTTAGTGGAGATTTGCAATTTTAGAAAGCTTATTGGTGTTTGGCATAACAAGCTTATGGAGGATATTAGATTTTTTGGGAGCTTTTTTATCAGTTTTTAGAAAGCTAAATGAGATAGATTTGAGTGATGTAAGTAGGTTTAAGTAATTTCTTCCAATTGTTTGTGAAATCAATTTATTATTAGACATTGTAACATCTCATGATACCAAAGACGCCCTTAGTTGAAACTTTGAATCATGTAGAAAGACCAAACATATATTAATAATATCCAAAAAAATATAATAAAATACCTTGCATGATTTAAGCAGTGGCTGCAAGAATGATGTTCTGAAAAACCTCATGGATTCCCCGAGAGAGGTTTTATCCAAATCTGCCAACAACACACCAATGTAGATCATAAACTAATTAATCAAACCCGTATATGAAGCAGTACAAAAGCAGCTGATGAGCTTTTCAAAGAAATAAGATTATAGACTAAGTATCTGCTTTTTTGTTTAAACTTTAAGATAGTTTTCTTTTAGCAGAGAAGGTAGTGGCTTTGTTAAATCTAAATTAACCCTTTGTTGTATCTCTCATATGCAGCCAAATAATTTACAGATATATACTGAAGAAAAGTTGGAATACTGATTAGCCGTTGTACAAAAAGAGAACTCCATTAACATTGAAAGAAATTACCAGTTTCAGCATCTCCTCCAAGCCCTCCCCTGTTGAGCTCCTCCATAAGCTATGGGGTTCAAAAAAAATCAATTCATTAGCCAAGTCCACTTACTATATATTAACAAATTTGACTACTTCATGGTACAATGTTGCTAATGCAAGAGATCGGAGGTCTAATTCAAATGCTTACCTGGGCAAGGGTTGGCACAGTGGTAGGATCAAAATCTTCACAATTGTTGGGATCAATTGGAACACAGACACGACCTAAAGAACACCAGAATAATACATTATCATGTTACAAAATATATAAAAAACTGTCAATCGCTGTAGAAGAGATTCTGTCAAAATTATTGTCTAAAACAAACTTTTATCCTCTAAATTTTCAAAAAAGATCATTCACGTTGCAAGAACTAGACAATGTAATGACTAATCTCCCATAACCGAGGTCGCATACACAAGATTTTCCACTAACCTGTCTTTGGGTGAACACAAAATGGGGATTTGAGCAAATGGTTTTTGTGCTTCGTAACCTGTTAGCAGCAACAGCATTGCATCACGCAAAACTAGTCTACATATTTTTTTTTAAAGACTATCCATAAGAAAAAAGCTATAATATAGACAAATATTGAACTGAAATAAACAAAAAAATTTACAAACCTCCATATCAAGCCTAGGATAGGTGTACGCGAACACAATTTCATTAATACACCGGTTTGCCTGAAGTACCATCAGATATTTCAGTAAATTATTAACAATTTCGACAAGAAATAGAAAACTGTAAAAAACATTTATAGATCAAAGCTATGCATGAAGGTAACCATGTGAGAATATGGGATCAGCGAACATTATTGCAGATCGAGGACCCAAAGGCCCCCAATACCAATATATGGAAATTCCTGAACCAATGTGGCATACTAGCCTCTTAAATGCATTTTGGGTTCTTAATTAATGATAAACAAGTACAGAACTTCTTAGAAAATGGATTTTGGGTTCTTTACTTGTTATATTACCCAAGAATAAAATAGTCTATCAAGCACTTGCATCCAAGTAACTTCCATTTCCTTATCAAGGTTATCACCGGGATTTTCCTTACCTTATGCTTCCCAGACTGCAAAGTGCGCTTCAGTTGCTCCCAGCGGAGAAAGCTAATGTCATCGATACTTGTTGAAGATCTCCTCTCAAGCCAGCGTCCACGTAAATCTGAAGTAACAGCTACACAAGTACAGAATTCAATAGCATGCACTTGGAAGGAAAGCAGAACATTAACAAACGTTACAGGAATATACATATATATATAGGGTTCAAAAAAGAGGAATACATTCATCGGGAATCATCTCCAGTATCTTCTCAAATCGATCTTCAGTAGCAAGTATCTTTTGGCGAGGTAGCACTGACTTCTCAAAGAAAACTTTCAGTACATCAGTATACGCTCTCCTGAAATTTAGAAAAATGATTTCTTCAAAAGAAGTCGATTTATTAAAAAAAAAAAAAAAAATCAGGTGCAATATTGTAAACTGATGCTTACAAAAGGAATGGATGAAGAGCTTGTCCCCCTAATGATACTTTTCTGCTGGTGTTCTCACCACCCTGGTAGGGAGAGGGAAAAGGGGAACTTTATAAGATATTATGTGAGAAAGAACAAAAATCAATCCCCTTATTATGTCATTACCAACTCACTTTGTATACACGGAAGTATTCAGCAATTGCAGACCTTTGTTCATCAGATAACCTACAATTAGGGGCAAGCTTCAAAGTCGGTAAACATATAGAAGTGTCTGTGATATGAAGCACAGTATGCTTAGTTATTTACCTTCTTGCTTTTCCGTCACAAACCCAACAATGCACACCTCTTCGGCCACTGTATACCCAGAGAATATGGTTGAAACCAAAATCATCTGCATACAAAAACATAAACTCGTCACGGTCTGTTTATACCTACACGCATTTATGTAAGATATATATCTTATGAATGATAAGATTATATGGGCATGGACCTATGGGCTTAACATACAAGTGCTTGATGAAGCACAACACATTATCCCAAATGCTTTGGAGGACCACATCATAGAAATACTGTTTTCCGGTAAAAGCTAACAACTATCAATTCTGTAAAGGTTAACATATAAGCTTTTACTTGTATCACCGTACCTCTCAATGCTATATCAATCACTTTGATAGCAATTGTCATCAATGGCCAGCAGTCAAGACAAACATCAGCCCCAGAGCAACAGTACCTCACATCGTCGTAATCGGTCATATCCTATAGGCAAGGCAATAATATTAAGCAGATGCATTAGCACCATGTGGAATCCAATTTTATCATCTAAACCTCGGTTTATTATGTATAGCTTACTATATCAAAGACCAGTTCCCTTTCCACTGGTGTGAAGACATTATTTCCTGTTTGTGCATAAGCATGCCTCTTGGAAGGCTGCAAATAGACAAACAATGGAACACTGGTGATTAAATGGAAACAGAGCATAATTCACATAAGAATGAAACAACCGGTGAACTTGTCATACAAAGTAGAGCTAAACCTTGCGATTACGAATGTAGGACTAATAAAGGAAGAAGTTGCTGAACAATCTCCCTCCAAATAAAACGATTATGATAGACAGATTATGGGTCAACTTTCAAGTTCATGTCATTATGTCATCGATCATATTGCTAACTCAGAACTTTTATACGTAACATTTATGAGTTAAAATTAAATACCCGTGATAGGCACACTATTGATTATAGAAGCAGCTTTTTTAACTAAATAGCAAAGAATCTTACATCAACACTATAGACAGGCCCAATATCAATCTTGAATGGGCATTTTTCTTTGATGGAATTTTCAAGTTCAGAAGCACTTGCAAAAGATTGATACCGCAAGTATATCTCACTCTCCAGTGTGAACGAAAACTCTCTGCGGCCAAAGTAAGAACGATCACATGCTGGATGCTTCCCATCTGTATACAGAGATATAAATATTAACATGAAAACAAACTTTACAAAAATTTAAGCACATATTCATAGTCTTCTCAAGTACACTAGAGACAAGAAGGGCGACAAAATTACCGTTGGCATATGACAACCATTTGAACATGTCAGCATAAGGAAACAGCTTTGCTGCCATTTAGTAAGACAAGCAAAAATAAAGATCAGCCAGATATTTGAAATGAATAACAGACTATAAGGATGAATTAAAACAGGAAGGGAAAATGCTAATTATATAGAGAACTAGATACTTACAGTAGTAAACTTTAAGGTGATTAGGATTAAACCCGTCTTCATTGAAATTTGTTTGCTTCAATTCAGACCCATGTGTGAAAGATCCATCAATTTCCATGTCATCTCTTCCATTCTCAATCTCTTCTCGTGTCATTGTTTATCTCTGTCCACATTCAAAATGAATAAAACTTTATTTGAAAGCAGAAACGAAAAGGAAAAAGGTCAAACAGCTCCAACCATTTTGCATCTGTGTGTAGAAATTTAACCACAACTTCAAAAAATTGAAATAAGAACAACAACACCGTATGAAAAGCCGTAAGCAATAAACCATAAAACAGAAAAGCACAACTATTAATATCTATCAAATTACAATGCGATTCACACTAATATCCTAGCAAACCATCAAAAGAGGAAAGATCCTCCAATGCTGGTCAACGACTAAGATGGCAGCTAGATGGAACCGATTTAGACTGGAGCAGCCGATGATCTAAAAAACGCAAAACGGGGATGGAACGGAGAGGCACCCGTTTTCTAGAAACAGTGAAAAATGCAGCATAGTCGACCAGCACTGCTATAGACAAGCACTGTAGCTCAAGCATAAAAATGAAATAGTCGACTGGAGATCAGAGAGTTAGAGACGCATGTCACACACTCACACATTCAGATTAGAGAGTTAGGTTACCACTTCCGCTCGACTTAGAGTCTGATACCAAAATCGAGAAAGAGAAAGTGAGGGGCAAAGAGCGAGAGGGACTGAGAAAGGTTACCAGTCGATGTAGTCGCCGTCACCAAAAGCAAGATAGAGAGGAACCTAGAATTGCAGGAGCATGCGATGCCAGGGAGAGTGTGATGCCTTGACGAGAGAGGATTGGGAAGCGTTTGGTGGAAGAAAGGGAAGAATGAAGTTGGAGTTAGGGTTTTGATATGGCGGGAGCCATTGGCGATTCATTGGATTTGGCGCGAATAAGCAAAAATTGATAAAGACTTGGCTTTGATAGGGATGCTTTAACTAGAGCAAGTCAAGATTGTGGCCCATTGTAATTTAGGCCCAAAATGAGATGTGGTTTTCTCTTTTTTAATAGAAGCTTAACAATCTGAAATACAAAATCCTAAAATAATTTTGTCACTTGATATTCAGGTAGTATAACATTAAGACGGACTTGTTAAGCTCGTAATTAACTTATTTGTATAAAAGTAATTTAATTTGCAAAACTCACGGGAATGTTTAGCATAAAACAATGCATGACTTATACCCCGCTTGGATAGATTATGTAAGTTTCATGTTCTCGATGTGAAATTTTATTGATTAATTTGTTTTCTATGTAATATATAAACACATTTTAAAGCTCGTATAAAATTTAAGCTCTTCTTCCATTACCCCATCCATAGGAGTAGGACCATATGTGAGGGAAAAAAACGTCTGTACTACAAAATTTATTTTGTAATTTGAAGCGGGTTCCTTTTTTTTTTTTTTTGTTAAAAATAAAAATAAATAAATAAATAAATAATAATAATAATAATAATAATAATTTTTAAAAAAAAAGTGGGTTAGTATAGTATTTTAATAGTCCGCACAAACCACCAATTGTCCAAAGAAAGAATTTGGCCTACTAGGCCTTTGCCTTTTTTTTATTTTTCCTTATTTTTACACATTTACCCACCGAAATTTCTAAAGTTTTGCTTTATTCTTCATCCAAAAATTACTGAAGTACGTGTTTCTATGTCTTCTCTTCTGTCAACTAACTATTACAATAAAACAAAATTGGCGCTATGTCATTGGAAAAAGGCTGAATTGGCATTTAAGGCATTTTATCTTATATAGTTGAAATTTAGGGTCTACTAATTACAAATTGAGAAATAGGGCACCTACTTTACTTAGACTAATTCATAAATAGGACAAAAAGTTGACAAAAGTGATGACTAATAAGTGATGGCTGATGTGAGTACTGATTGTGACACTTTTGATTGACATTTGGAAGAAATTTGGGGCCAAAAAAATGCAGCCCTCTCCCCAGAAAAAACTCGCTTACCCAAATAATGTCACAATCATACCAAAAATAAATTTGTCAAAGTACATAAACATACTCGAAAACAAGATACCCAATAAATAAAAAATCAAAATAAAATAATATTCATAAATTGGATAATATTTTATATTTATACCCAATTTAAACATAACTTAATACAAAATCAATACCCAATTTAAATTTGTCATACCCAAAAAAAAATTTTCAAAACTCGATATTGTACACAAACATCAATATCGAATGACATTTGGTCATTACCCAAAAAATCGCTTGAAATTTGATCATTATAATACATTTTGGGTAACCATAAAACATACCCACGATATCACTTTAAATATAATTAATAATAAGAAATATATTACAAAGTCAATACACGTATAAAAGCTTACCCAATTTGAATTTATCATAACCAAAATTTACACAAATCGATATTGTACTCAAACATCATACCAAATGACATTTGGTTCTTGTAACACAATTTGGATAGCCATAAAACATACCCAAAAATATCACTTTAAGCATACTCAACAATAAGAAACATACCACAAAAACAATAAACATATACCCAATAATGAGAAAAATATTACAATTCATATTTGGGTAACGAAAACAATGTCACCCAAAAAAAAACATTCATGAACTTTAAAATTTTATCAAACTAGCTACATTAACAAAAAAATAAAAGGTAAACATTTAAAAAAAGATACTTAAACCAAAAGTAAACATCTAATCACTATCATTTCAATTAAAGAAATTATTGCCCCTATTTCTAGTTTCCACACCTAATTTTTCTTTCTTTTATATAGAGGTCTAGTTTGCAAAAGATAATTTTAAAGGGTCCTATTTCCCTAATTAATTCTTGGAAAAAACACCCCAGCTGCGACAAAAAAAAAAAAACTCCCCAATCCTCTACTCTCTCTCATGTTCACTCCAGGAAACAAAAACCTAGCCGCCAGGGAAGACCTCTCTTCCGCCACCACCAGGCAACTTCTTTTCCTTCAATCTAAATGAAGCTAGGTCTAACAGATCTCGTATGTCTGATTTCCTTCAGTCAGCTCATGACAACTGCAACACCTTTGTTACGGAATGGGTCAATGAATCTTATCTTCAAACTGAGAAAATCTCTCACGTATGTCAATCTGTTGAAACTGTTTTAATCTGCTTACGTGATTCTAGTAGTTAGTTTGACAATTACTATATTTAAGCACTTGTAATGATCATCAATAAGACAGAAGAAACATTTGATATTTTCTACATGGTATCAGGCTTTCTAAGATCCAATCAAATCCTCAAATCAAATACCAATGGCAGCCAACAGTGACGCCCTCACCACCGCCTCTCCATACTATCTTCATCCATTCGACCACCCCGGCCTCAATATTTGCCCCATTCTTCTCAATAATGACAACTACTAAGAATGGTGTGTCGCTATGAGGAATGCGTTCTCCGCGAAACGAAAACTCAACTTCATCAATGGAACAATAATTGAACCTGCTGAGAATTCCACTGAACATCAATACTGGGTCAGTGTGAATTCCATGCTTGTGGGATGGACAATGACGGTGATTGATCCCGATGTTCGCAAATATGTGTCCTACATCTCCACAGCCAAAGCCCTATGGGATGATCTAAAGCAGCGCTTTGATGTTGCCAATAGACCAAAGTTGATGCAACTAAGGTCAGATCTCTCACGTTGCCATCAAAACGGAGAGAACATTGCAGCTTACTTCGGTCGTCTCAAGCGGTTGTGGGATGATATTCAAACCAACCAGACGATAGTTTGTACTTGTACGTGCAGCTGCGGGAATACAACCAAAAAGCAGGAAGAGGAGGAGGTACACTAATTCCTCATCAGACTTGATGATGAAACTTTCTCATCCCTCCGCTCCGCTATTGTCGCTCAAGATCCGTTACCCAAGATCAACGAAGTATACTCCATGGATGTCCAAGAAGAGCGTCTCAAAACGATCGTTCGCACGAGGGATCCCAAGACTGATTATGTCGCATTCGCTGCAGCTCAAACATAACGACAGAACATGTTCAAGCCAAACAAAAGCAAACTATTATGTGTCTTATGCAACAAATCTTCATGACACTGCTTCATGTTTCAAAGTCATCGGTTATCCGGAATGGTGGAACCATGGGCGCGGTGTTTCCAATCAGAAAACAAGCGCACCAGTGTTTGCTACACCTCGTCAAATTACTCGACCGAATGTGCTGACTGGAACAGCAGCGACGGTTGTATATGGGCTTGCAAATAATGTAACAGACTCTGGAGGGTCATCCTCACTCACTGATCAAGATCGGGCTGCTATAAGAAACCTCACTGATGAACAATGGGCGCATCTCTTCAACTCATTCAAGTCCTTCCATGTTAATGCAGTTCATGACACAACTTCAGGTATTGTAACTCTCCCGTGGATACTTGATTTAGGCGCATCATTCCACATGACAGGAGATTCGACTTTATTATCTTCTATGTATAATGTGAAAGAAAAACACATTAAACTCCCAAATGGTACAAGAGTCACTTCTACAAAAGCTGGTGCAGTAAACCTCACTAATACCATTTGTCTACCGCGTGTTCTATGGGTTCCAGGACTTGAATGTCATCTATTATCTTTAAATCAGTTATCTAAAGATATAGACATTATCTTGATTCTAACTGATAAGCTATGTGTTTTACAAGACCGCACTTCGAGGATGGTGGTTGGAGCGGGTGAAGCTAATAATGGGGTGTATTGGTTGCGTTGGATGGCCAAACATGTGTCCCCCACCGTCTGCCATATGGTCGCCACCGATCAAGCCTTGCTCACCCATCGTCGTTTTGGTCATTCGTCTACTATTGTCAATTCTTTTTCCGCAAATAAAACCGATCACCCATATGATATTTGCTTTCGGGCAAAATAAACTCGTCTTCCATTTCCATCTAGCAATTCTTTCATAACCAATGTTTTTTAGTTAGTCCATTTGGACGTTTGGGGTCCATATCAAATAATTTCGACTTTTGGTTCATCTTACTTTATCATTATACTTGATGATTACTCTCGATCTACCTGGGTATATTTAATAAAATGTAAGAGTGAAGTCAAAACAGTAGTCGATAATTTTTGTGCCCTCATACATACTCAATACAATAAAAGCATCAAGGTGTTTCGAAGCGATAATGCTAAGGAGTTTTTAGCTTTACGTCCTTTCCTCACACAAAAAGGTATCCTTCTTGAAACCTCATGTTCATATACACCACAACAAAACGGAAAAGTCGAGCGAAAACATAGACATCTTCTCAATGTCGCTCGGGCTTTACTTTTTCAAGGTAACCTACCAAAGAAATATTGGGGGGAATGTGTCTTAGCTTCTTGTCATATAATCAATCGAACTCCAACACCACTCCTTCAAAACAAAACGCCATATGAAGTAGTGTGCCACAAACCGCCATCGATTTCTCATCTACGGGTTATAGGGTGTTTAGCATATTGCTCTATTCTACCACGAAACCACGATAAGTTTACTCCCCGGAGACGGAAATGTGTTTTTCTAGGTTATCCATCTTCACAAAAAGGGTGGAAAATGTTAGACCTAACCACAAAAGAATTATTTGTGTCACGCGATGTAAAATTTTACGAAACCATCTTTCCATTTCATAACCCTATTGTGCCACAAAGACAATTGGTCTTTCCAACTCCCTACACCCATGATGAGATCTCTAACACCCCACCCATCCCACAAACCACAATACATCAAACCACTTCCCGCACCCATCTTATTATGTCACCTTCACACATCATTCCTATCCAACCACCTCCACCAACACTTCATCACACAAACCGAACTTCCAAACACTCATCTCACCTCAAAGATTATGTCTTCCAAACAGCGCATCAATACAATCACGTTTTCGCTGATCCTAATTCATCGTCGTCCTCAGGTACTCCGTATCTAATAGCTAATCATTTGGGTCTTGATAAATTGTCTAGTTCTTTTCTCTTTGCAGTACAACGCCAACACACGGAGATGGAACCCTCCAATTTTGCATAGGCAATGAGGACACCTCACTGGAAAGCGGCTATACAAGCTGAGTTGGATGCTTTGGCTCGAAATCAGACATGGAACATGGTTGACAAACCACGAGATCGATCATCAATCGGTTCAAAATGGGTGTTTCGCATAAAATTCAATACCAATGGCAAAGTTGAACGTTACAAAGCGCGACTAGTGGTACTCGGTTCGTCAAAAGGAAGGAATAGACTTCGCCGAAACTTATGCTCCCATGGCTAAGCTCGTTACTGTAAAGGTATTTCTTTCCGTAGCGGCAATTCAAGGATGGTATTTGCATCAAATGGATGTATATAACGCTTTTCTTCATGGTGATTTACATGAAGAGGTATATATGACTCCTCCACAAGGTTTACGTTCCGATCGAAACAAGGTTTGCCGCCTCCGCAAATCTCTATATGGTCTACGCCAAGCGCCACGAAACTGGTTCTCAAAACGAGCTTCTGCTCTTCGATCCTATGGATTCATACAGTCCTATGTTGATTATTCGTTATTCACATATAACAAGAATGATATCTCTATTCGTGTGCTTGTATTTGTCGACGATCTAATTATTGCAAGGAACAATGAGGTCACTGTTGCTAGATTCAAATGCTACCTCAATCACTGCTTCCACATGAAGGACTTGGGCCCGTTAAGATTCTTTCTCGGCATAGAAGTTCAAAGAACTCCATCTGGGTTAGTTTTGAATCAAAGAAAATATACATTAGATGTACTAACTGAGGTAGGAATGATTGGGTGTAAACCAGTGGAATTTCCGTTGCCCACTTCCCACAATTTGCAGCTAGATTCAAGTTCACCACTGCCATCAGCAGACCAATACAGGCTACTCATTGGTAGATTAATCTACTTGACCATTACACGGTCGGATATATGTTACAGTGTTCATCTTCTTGCACAATTTATGCAGCAACCTAGACAAGAACACTGGAATTCAGCGGTGCGTGTACTGCGCTATCTCAAGGGCAATCCGAGTCAGGGCATACTTTTGTCTGTTCATAGCGATCTCAGGCTTCGGGCATTTTGCGATTCAGATTACGCAGCGTGTCCTTTAACACGAAGGTCAACGATAGACTACTATGTGATGCTAGGCAAGTCACCGGTTTCCTAGAAGACAAAGAAACAGGTAACGGTATCCCATTCGTCAGCTGAAGCGGAATATCGGGCCATGGCCACAGCTACGTGTGAACTTTTGTGGCTACGCAGTTTACTGTTATCACTTGGTGTAGCTCAGAAACTACCAATGCAACTATTTTGCGACAATCAATCGACCATGTACATTGCTTCAAATCCCGTTTTTCATGAGCGAACAAAACACATAGAGATCGATTGCCATACGGTTCGTGATCAATTGTTGAATGGTCCTCTTCAAACAACATATGTTCGGTCCTCCGACCAATTGGCAGATATTATGACGAAAGCTCTATCTACAAAGCCATTTATGCATCTGTTGTCCAAACTTGGAGTAGCATCATCAAGCCACCCGCAAGCTTGAGGGGGAGTGTTAAGGGATGGGTCAATGAATCTTATCTTCAAACTGAAAAAATCTCTCACGTATCTCAATCTGTTGAAACTGTTTTAATCTGCTTATGTGATTCTAGCAGTTAGTTTGACATTTACTGTATTTAAGCACTTGTAATGATAATCAATAAGACAGAAGAAGCATTTGATATTTTTTACAACCTTTCTTCAATTAACCACCAACCCACTATTACACTACTAGTTCCGTCTTACCGGCCACCCAACTCGGCTTACCGGCCAACCCATCTCGGTCGACCGGCCACCTCATCTTTGCCTCTTGATGATTTCTCTTCTCCTTGGAGGCTCTCCTTTGAATATGTTTGGTGAAACCCACCACTACCTGATCTGCGCCGCCTCGGCCTACCGGCCTTCTCTCTCGGCCAAACGAGTTTCGACCCTCCGGCCACTGCACCCCTCCGTTTTATATGCATGCGGAATTCTTCCTTTGCTCCATTCTTCATGACCTCCGTATCCTCAATCTAATGACTGCAACTTCCGTTTGGAATGTTCGATTAGCATCAAACTCCTCACCTAAAAATCGATTTACTCATTGTTTTCTAGATTAGTTCTCGAATGACCTCCGATGAGTACCCTGGCTTCACAAGCCTTGTTTCCGATTTCAGTTGACAACCTCTTGCCGCCGTCGCCTTGTTCGTTCGTTTCTTCTTGCGGTGGCACGGTGTAGTTGGCTAGGGTTTCTTCGTACCATTGGAGTTTTTATTTGGGCATTTGGGCCCATCTAGCAATATCCTTGTTGCAACAAGAGGATGAAAATTGAACAAAAATATATTTTTTTATATATAACAATTAATTTTAGTAATATACGGGGTCTAACGCAAACCCGTTTAACAAAACAATCGGATCTAACAAAATCCAATATTATAAAATAATTTTCTTTGTTTTATGATACAAGATTGAAATTAAGTTTAAAAAAAGAATACAATACAAATGACCTTGGTAATAAGGTTTTTCTTTGGACACCAATCTTGCGGCCTAACGGCTTCGACCTCGGCCTAACAACCCTAAATACACCAAAATTGAGAATAATTAATAAAAATCAAGATCGGGTGAGTTAAGACTCGATTGTACAAAAAACAACAAACCAAAATCCCCGATTACCAATTTGTTTTTAACCTTCTTTTAACAATTTCAATTGATCATTAACAATGTCCTCCCTTCTGCATTCAAAGCCCAAGAGCAATCACCCTTCCGATAAAATAAATTAACTCTCTATGAAGAGTCTTCTCCCTACAAATCATTTTTCTCTTATCCATCAAGTTTTACACCTTTATTCATCATTATAACCGTGTTCCGCAATCTCGTCTTTTGAGGACTGATGTAGTCATTTGTTGGCGGTTTCGTGCGTTTGTCGAGAAGGGAGCGTGGATTTGTGACCGACTCCTGACGACTCTGTTGAAGTCCAAATCTGAGGTGTTAACAGTTGTTCCCCAGGCTGCTTGCTCCCTGTGTACTTCCTTCGAAGATGAACGTTTATGCTCGTTGCCTCCTACTGACTGGATCATCCTGCTTTCCCTTGAAAACTTTTTTGCTTTCGGTTTCATTTTGGTGTATTTTTGTGTATTTTTTTCTCCTTTATTTGTGTTCCTTCCTGACGGTTTGACCGTCTGCCGATTTTTTTCGACCTTTCGACTCACTAGACGGCACGCCGTCTAATGGTTTCGAACCGTTTTCCATTTAAAAAAAAACTATTACAATAAGAACATCTTCGAGTGAAAGAGTCTAGATTTTATTGTTCTGTAGATGTGAACAAGTTTAAATCTCATGTTATTATACCGGTACTACAGAAACCACATTACCCCTATATGCAATATCGTCAAACCTCAGGAGGTGAATAATACTCAACTTATTTTGATCACTACATATTCTTATGTATTTTGTTCAATTATTAATTTTCATACTCCTTTAAATGGAGATATTGGTGATAGAAAGGATAATTAGTTGATGAGATAGTATGACATATTCAATATTGTTGGTCTTTTGACTACATTCATACAGCAACAAAAACTCAAATAAATCAAAACCCTCAGAAACCCAATTCAATAAACAGAAGATTTCAAATCTTATAACGCAGAAAGCTAAAGATAGCCAATAAAACACTTTCAGAGAAAGGGATGAACCGTTTGAATGGTACGTGTAGAGAGCCAAAGATAAACCTAGTTTTTGGTTCCGACGGCGTACCTCGATGCAGTTGTGCAGACGGTTGGGAAATAACAGCGTTGTTCTTCTCGAACCGGAACTCAGAACCACCCGACCAATAGGCGAATAAGGATGGGCTACTCTGGCACGTGGCTGGTGCAGGCGGCGGCGACAGGGAGTTAACTTTAGTGTTGTAATATGAGACAAGCTACTCGGGCTCGACTCGAGCTCGTTCATTTTTTAAACGAGTCAAGCTTGAGCACATTTTAAAGCTCGTATAAATTTTAGGCTCGGCTCGGGCTTGGGCTTGGGCTCAGCTCGTTTAGAAACGAGCCGAGCTTGAGCATGTCAATGCTCGGCTCGTTTGGGTAAAGCTCGGCTCGTTCAGCTAAAATAACACTATAGGAGCATTATTTTAGCCGAGTTACTCGGGTTCGACTCGTCAAAAGCTCGGCTCGAGCTCGTTCATGTTCTAAACTAGTCAAGCTTGAGCACATTTTAAAACTCGTATAAATTTTGGGTTCGGCTCGGGCTCGGCTCGTTTATAAACGAGCCAAGCTTGAGCATGCCGATACTCGGCTCGTATTACACCCCTATTTGACTTCGTTCCTGGTGGCGCAGATCCGGGATCGGGGTTGGAGGAGGGATGTCCGGCTGCAGTTGTGAGAAGGGAAGAGAGGAGTTAGAGATATTAGGTTTGAACGGTTAATGAAAAAAATGGAGTGGATTTACTAAATGGAATATGATTATGGGTATATTTACCAAATTAGCCCTTGTCCAAAGCCGATTACTTCCTCCGAAGGCCGATCTCCCAACAGAATTAACAGAGATTCCAAACCCAACACCAAGCACGTACAAACTCCCCTCTCTACTCATTCATTTGTCCCCTCGATTTCCCCTATCCCTCAATATTTCTGAGATTCCGAGATGGCCGTGCTGGTGCTGGTGAATTGCCACTCCGACTAGGGTTCCGTCCGTTGTTCGGTGTTCGATCTCGAGTTGGTGGATTTATGGCTCCTGAGAATGTCAATGCTAGCGTCTCCGCGGTTTCCACTACTCCAAATGTGGCTGAAGATGCAAAGATTGCATCCGAATGCGTAAAGCCTCCTAGTATCAATCTCACGAGCATCTGCAAATCTCTCGCTGCCGGTGGAATAGCCGGAGGAGTGTGAGTTTTATTCTTCTCCTCTCTTAATTCTTGTTGTTTATTTTCGTCGTTCTCTTTCTTACTCATTTTATGTCTCGCGCTTTTTCCAATATGGAATTTGGAATTTGGAATTTGCAAGTACCTGTAATATTTGGAAATGATCACCGATAACAGCGATTAGACGATAAGTGATTAGAGATCAGTAGATCATCATGACGAGTTGCTGTTTGAGATTTCTATTTTGTGGAGTAAAATTAGAAGAAAGGAAACATGTATGGTTTTGTTGACAGTTAATCTATATTAGCTGTCATGGCTGCAGGTCTCGTACTGCAGTTGCTCCACTAGAACGATTGAAAATCTTGCTGCAGGTCTGTCTGATGTCTGTTAGTGGTTCTCTATTATCAAATTTTGAATTCGAATGTATGACTGCGTATATTCTCTGTTGAATAAACATTTGTTGTCAATTTCATATCGTTTTCAATTACAGGTTCAGAATCCACATAGCATAAAATACAGTGGAACAGTTCAGGGTCTGAAATATATATGGATGACTGAAGGCTTTCGAGGCTTGTTTAAAGGAAATGGTACTAACTGTGCTCGTATTGTTCCAAATTCTGCAGTCAAGTTCTTTAGCTATGAGCAGGCATCACAGTATGTTTCTATTGCAAGTACCTCCGGCTTATGATTTGATTTAGTTCCTTCTTACTTAAGCATGTACGTAACGAGTTCAATTAAGATTCAACATTTTAATTGTCTTGATAAATCACATTAAGAAGTCATCTTTTGGTGGCTAATATGTTAAATCCGGCCTTGTTTGATGGTATATTTTTGTTCATTAACTTAACAGTGAGGTGATAGAATTAACAGAAGCACTAGAAGTACGCATCTTTTTTTTTATCTTCCATAAATATTATGGTCATCTTTCTAAAGCTTGGCATTTTTACATTATATTAAACAGGGGAATATTGTGGCTTTATCAGAAGCAAACTGGAAATGGTATGCCTATTGTAATTTAAATTTATTGTTTTCTAAAGCTTGGTAGTTATCAGGAGCACTGCTCGTTTGTTATTTAGTAGTCGTGTAGAATAAAGTGAATCTGTTAAGTACAACTGCATATTCATTGTACATTGCAGAAGATGCTGAACTCACCCCTGCACTACGTCTTGGAGCTGGAGCATGTGCTGGAATAATAGCCATGTCTGCAACCTATCCTATGGACATGATACGAGGTCGTTTGACTGTTCAGGTATGTGTGTAACTCTCATCTAAATACCTCCTGTTGGATGCACTCATTCTCGACATATGTATTGTACATTGATTCTTATGTCCTATTTACAGACAGAGAATTCCCCTCGTCAGTACACAAATACACTCCATGCTCTTAGAACAGTATTTCGGGAGGAAGGCGCTCGGGCTTTGTACAGGGGTTGGCTTCCTTCTGTTATTGGTGTGGTAAGTAGATTAGCCTTTTGAATCTTATGGAGATATTCCTGGATGTAATGGTTTGTTGTGATGGCTGTTGAAGTTCTGAGATTGTCAAAATATATTTTGTTAAGGTACCCTACGTCGGTCTTAACTTTGCAGTATACGAGTCTCTGAAGGACTGGCTAGTTAAGGAAAAGCCTTTTGGGCTTGTGAAGGGCTCTGAGTTGAGTGTGACTACCAAGCTTGCTTGTGGGGCTGTTGCAGGGACCCTTGGACAGACAGTTGCTTACCCCTTGGATGTTGTTCGTCGTAGGATGCAAATGGTTGGCTGGAAAGATGCATCTGCAGTGGTCATTGGTGATGGAAGAACCAAGGGCTCTGTTGAATACACTGGGATGGTCGATGCATTTAGGAAAACTGTTCATTGTGAGGGATTTGGAGCTTTGTACAAAGGCCTGATACCAAATTCAGTCAAGGTTAGTAACTCTTTAACTATTTCAACTTATTCTCTTGGAGGACCAATACATACTGAATCACTGATCTTGCTATTGTCTAACAGGTTGTTCCATCTATTGCTATTGCATTTGTGACATACGAGGCTGTCAAGGATGTTCTTGGACTTGAGATGAAGATATCAGACTGACACTCGTAGTCCAAGTGGTCATCTTGAGTAGGGATTGGAGGTAACAAATAAAACAAAAACAATTCTTTCATTGCATGTTGTTAAAAGTTCAGTTACATGATATTAGACGTCCCATTATCCATACCTGCACAGCACAATTTGACCTTGTTGTCTATACAATAAGCCTTCTAGAACACATGGCTTCTCTTGTTATAACTTATAACTCTTGTAAGTATTCTGGCTTTCATTACTGATTTATTCATTTCTTGGATGGTCTAGGATTATTTAGGACACGTGTGTTTGTTTAGTCGCTAGAATGGAATGTTAGAGGTCTTTTATAATCACGAAAGGAGGATAACCATTTACTTTCCTTCTCTATAACAATTACCTTTCCGTCTCCGTTTCTATGTTCTACCCAAAGGTGTTTGTCTCTCACCATCAACTATTCAGGTTAGGTTATCGACTCTCAGGCTATTTCTGACTGTATTTCAGGTTAGTTTTGTGGAGTTTTTTGGGTTAGAAACCAAAGTAAACAAACAAAAATGAGAGCATTTTAGAAAAACATCAAATACTTGAAATAAAACTCTCAGAATATACATTGTTCAACTTTACTCAAACCAGGCTTCAAAGAACAAATCCAAATCAATCCATGCAAAATCCAGAAACCAAACCTGATATTAAAATGAATGATAAACAGAAAGATAACTCCTTCTATTCCATCTTATGGATCCTTGTTCAAGAGCACACCATGAAGCTCAGCACGACGGCTCCGGTAATATCCAGCCCACACACACAGCTGCTTTATAGCCTCCCTTTTTTCCTCTCCTATACTCAATATTCTCTCATCCTTCTCCTTCATAGTCTTCTCCATTTCAACAAGAGCTCTTGCAATATCTTCCTTCTCCGCCTTTACCTTATCAAACTCCATAGCCAGATTGCGCACGTCATTCTCAGACTTGGACACTGCTACCCAACTCTTCACACTCTTTACCTCCTTTGATAATGTAAAAACACTCTTATCTAATTTCCCATAACTCTCATTTAACTTCTTAGTAATCAGACCTTCAAACTCAGCTACTAAGGAGTTTAACTGTTTGATTGTTTGGCTGAATATAACATTTCTCTCTTCAAGCTTCTTGTGACTTCCTTCCTTCTCATTCAACAGCTGTTCCGTGACTCTCAGTTTCTGGTTTGATAGCCTAAGCAGTACTTCTAGATTACGATTCTTCTCCTCTATTGTCGTAATCTCATCCTTGTCCATCTCAATATCCCTCTTGAGATCTTCAATTGTAGTTTGTAACTCAATGACTATCTGGTCATTATTAGATTGATTCCCTCTCAGCTCATCCGCCTTCCGCTCTGCTGACCGGAGATTCAACTCTAGATCCACAACTTTGCTTCTCAATTCAGCATTCTCGTTTTCCAACTTGCTCACCGTCTCGAGTTTTGATTCCAATTCCGCTTTCAGTTGACCAATCTCTTCTTCAAACTCCTTTTGCAATTTACCCTTCTTATTTCCCTTGGTTTCGTATTCCTTGTCGGTGTCAGAGTCTGAATCCGATGAAGAGCTTGAGGTTTTCTCTTTATCTCCCTTCTTTCTGTGAACTTTCTTCTTTAATTCATCAGCGAGGTTGTGATAGAAATCGTAGAGTGACTCATACTGTCTGTCGTAATTCGTGAGGAGCTCTATTAGGGACTCATTTTTGCCATTGTTTCCATCTTGATGTTCTTCTTTGATTAATTTGATCATATTTTCCTTCTTCTCCTCCATTTCTGCAAAACAGTTAAGTTGTTTAATTGTCTTTGTTAGGATCAGAGTCGAATCAACATTCAACATACCTTTTCTACTTTGTTTCAATTGTTCAAGCTTGTCTTGATCTTCATTGCTCTCGAAGAATGACTTTATTTGCTGCCTCCAGTGATGTTTTGTCATCTTGGCTTGAGTTTAGACTTGTAAAAGACCTTTGATCTCTGCGCACATAGTACAAACATGGTTTTTTATGCTTTGGATCGGAGATTTAAAGCCAGAAGTCAAAGTCAAACCAAGCCCATCACATTGCACGATCATATATGATTCGGCCAACAATGAAGCTCAGGAAACGCAAAAAAAACAGCAATGAACAATCATCGAATTGGAAAACATAAACGCCTAGAAAGAATAATCACATTTGAACCAATATGTTCATGATTATGTACAGATGAAGCTTCATTAAACCAAAACACTTGGAAATGCAACTGATCAAGGAGACCATTTCCACATTTTGAAGCGAATTAGCTGAAATTCTTAGAGATCTGACATAACTCACCTGAAAGATGAAGCTCGTATTTGTCTGATGATCACTACAAGAACAGCAAGAATCGCAGAGGGAGGGGTTCAGGGGTTGAATTTGTTAGCTTAACAGCAAATGAAAGAGAATTTGTCTCTTTTGCAGCTCTAAAGAACGTATCAAGTTTCTTTTTCAATTTACTTTATTTAACTGTTTTTAAATATTATTTTGACTTGTCCTACATTGCCCGTTGTCATTTGCCCGCCAGCACTACAATAAAATTTGGTTAACTAACGGTATTAATCGGATTATTTATTAGGAGATTTTTTCATGAAAATCGGACTCTGTTAGCTCTAACTCAAGTGTGTAGACTGAACATGGGGAATCATAAATTTAAAATTCGGCAATAATCTGGTTAGCTGCGTAGTTACACGCAGTTAATACTTGATTAATTAACAAATTTTAAACAAATCTTGAAAAAACTGATAATCCCTCTAACATAGCCTACGAAATCATCTAACCCACCAAAAAAGGAAGAAAATTACATTTGCAGTTTACAAAATCTGCCGATTACCCCGCAATAACAAAACGGTAAAATTATTCATACACTCCTTTTTGAGTTTTTCACTTTTCACAGATCAACAAGAGGATTCGACCCGAATATTTCATCTATGTCTTGGAAGCAGTCGTCACTTGACCAAGGATCCGACCCGAATGCAAGACTGTCAGTATCTGAAAACTCCGCTTTGCAAATCGGGTCATGAAACTCAATACTTAGATCCGAACCCGAGAATAATTCAGGCACGTTGGGTACAGCCGTATCAAACGCGAAATAACCGCTCGGGAATAGCGAATCTAAAGCTTCACTAAAAGAATTGTCGTCTGACAGTGACGCTGACCCACCCTCTGACGAAGTAGTGCATGTATCGAGATCCCATTCCTCTTTAATGAATGCGGATTTGGGTTCAGGTGCGATGGACTCCGTTTCTCGATTGAAGTACTGAAATCGGAACACCGACTTCGGAGACTCGTCGCCGGAATTATAATCGGAGCATTTTATAACCGGCGGAATAACGACCGGTGGAATCACGACTGGCGTGGGTGGGGAAGGGGAAGGAGGCGGTGGAGGATTGGCGAAGTTAGTAAGCGCGTTCTGACCACGGAGCCTAATAGCAGCGTTGTCGTAGACCATGGCGGCTTCCTCTGCAGTTTCATATGTTCCAAGCCAAAGACGAGAGCGTTTGAAAGGATCTCGAATCTCAGCCGCCCATTTTCCCCACGGCCTTTGCCTCACCCCTCTGAACTTCTTCCCACCACGACTGATTTTCACCCGAGACGACGGCGTCGTTTTGGTCTTACGCGTTGATTTCCTCCGGGACCTCCTGTTCATCGACGCAGGCGCCACAGGTACTTCACAAACAGAGTCTCGCGCGTGTGAATCACGTGCTTCAGTATTGATATAGACTGTGTTTACGAAATGCTTGATACGAGGCCGTGGCCCTTCCTCGTCGCTGGAAGAGTCCGTGGCATCGGCGTCAGCGAGGGAAATCCGTACAACCCTGGGTAAAGTGTGTTTGGAGGATGACATTCTAGAAATCATCTTTGTGAATGACGGGATTAAGCGTGATAGAGAGATTTAAATGGGATATGGGGAGATTCAGTTGAGAATAAAGAGGGAGGCAGAGATTTTGAGGGGAAAGTGAGCGTGAAAGAGAAGCTTGAAATGTGGAGAAAAGTTTGGTCAGTATTCAAAGAATTTTGAATGAAGTAGAGAAACAGAGTTTCAAGTACAGATTACTCTGCTTGTTTAAAACCAAAATGGGTTTAACAGTTGGGGTTTTATAGGAAGAAGTCAGCTTTTGGGAGAAAGAAAAGGGCGTTTGAACGGAGAAATAACAAAAAAAAAATAATAATGAAAAATAATAATAAAATACTTTGTAAAGTTCTCGCAAGTTGCACTTGGCCTGCGATTTTAAAGGCTGAGAGTGTGTTCGTTGAGTCAAGAATTTGCCACTTTCTCGAGAGGCAGCAGAGAAAATTTTGGAGGGAATTTGTATGGCCAGAAATGGTATGGATAGTTGAGAGATTGAAGGCGAGTGACCCACGCAGATCCTTGGGCCCTTCTTCATTCCTCGTTCTTTTTGTTCCAAAAAAAATCTCAATTACAGAAAAAAAAAATTTGTTTATTTATTTATATCATACTATGGTTAGGGCTATGCAAGGATGACCCGGACCGGAAATCCGGACTGGATTCAGTCCGATCCCCGGTCCATTATTTTGTGGAATTCCAGTCTCGGACGGGTTTCGAATCGGCCCTGGTCTGAATCAGAATTTTTTTTAATAGATATAATTTTATATATTTAAAAAAATCGTATATCTTGGGTACATATTTAATAAAATATATTTTTTAATTATTTCCAAAAGTAAAAAGGTGTTCAATGAAAGCATGTTGATTCATTCAGCGTCGAGCATAGTACACAGTAGGAAGTCTAGGGAACAACTGTAACACCTCATAATTGGATTACAATAGAGCCGTCAGCAGTCGATCACAAATCCAGGCTCCATTTTCGACAAACGCTCAAAACCGCCATCAAAGACAACATCAAACCTTAGAAGACAAAACTGCCGAACACGGGTATCATTATGTATAAAGGTGTACAATTTGAAGTTTAAAAGAAAATTGATCTTGTAGGGAGAAAATTGTTCAAAGAAGGTAAATGATTAAAAAAATCTACTTTTGATTTGATTGTTTTGATTTAATTCAAATTTGTTTTTAAAATCTTTAATTGCCATGAACAATAAAGAAATGAGACTTAAAATCTTTAATTATTCTGCTTTAGTTTTTTTGGGGGATTTTCTTTTCATTATTAGGTGATTTTGTTGTTGTTAGGCCACAAAGGAATAGGTTCGAATAGCGTTACATAGCAAATTTTTTCATTGGTTAGCAACTATGGCGTTAGTTGGGTATTTCATGGTGAGATAAATGGTTATTATGTCGAGTTGATAGGGTTGTAACCCAAGAACGGTTCAAACTAACTCCGGTAGAGAAATTGTCGGAATTGATTCCCCTTCTGTCCATTGTTATTGTGTTGATAAAATTGGGGTTAAGCCCAAGGGTAAAGTTAGAGTAATAAGTCGATAGATATCCAAAACCAAACCAGTATCGAGATGAGCAATGTTGATCATAACCAATCAACATCCAAAAAGAACCATGAATTGAAAGAGTTGGTCAAACATAAAACGAAAATGTGATAGGTTTTGAAAGGTGCAATAAGCAGAATTGAACATCATTCGGTTGTTTTAGGCTCGGGCTCACAATAATAGCTTATGTATGGTGCACCAGTTTCTGGATAACTTGTTCTGAGTAGGTGTTGCGTTTGATTTGCACCTGCACATGAAGAACATGCAGCAAGTGAAATAAAAAAGGGCACATAAAAGCCAACTAGATAACCACAAACACCAATAACTTTCATAAAACAACAAAGGTGTTTGATGGATCCAAACATTTGTAGCATAAGGATGTTCAGGGTCGCATTAAAGGTTAAAAAAACAAAGCACATATTGGGTAAGCTTTGACCAACCAAGGCATATCGATTGTAGTAGCAACACACCAACAAACAAAACATAATCCAAAGCAGGGTCAAAGGTTTTCAACAAGGAACTAAGTTTAAATTCAGATGGATCATTATGCTCCAAGGAAATAAAGAAACATAGTTCCCATCTAAAAAATGTAGGATTACTACGTTCAGAGTTGGTCATAAGGAACCATATGCAAATTTTAACAGTCAAAAGGAAGTTAGGCATAGAACATTTCCGTTTCCAATCTTTCAGTAAGATGAAGATCTTATTCCAATGGACATAATAGAAATGAAATGGGTAGAAAACAAGTTCAGATAACATATGTGAATCTTTTCAAAGAAACAAGACGTTTTGTGTGGTTGCTATGTGCGGATAGGTTTCTTCTGTTAATGGTACACCACATAGGGAGGTGTTGGGGCAAAGGGGACACACCCATACACTAACATCTTTCACCAAGTTGTTGTAGAGAAGGCAAACATGAATTTCCCATTTCTCCCTTCTTCTTTTTTCCCCATTTTTTCATAGCCGGCCGATCAGGCTTCTTCTAGCTCGAAGCGATTGAAGAACTTCGGGAACGAGCCTTCTTCCTGCTCGATTCCCTTGTCAATATCTATTTTCCTCATGGTTCCAAAGCTTCATTGTCATCCACCTTGGATCTTCAGGTTGGAGAAAGCTCCGAACATGTATCTTGCAATTACTACGTCTATATCCAAGACATGAATCGAATCGACGGCTTTTACACAACCCAACAAAGGGACATACTTTTGGATCTAAGGTTATAATCGAGTGACGGCAGCACTGGTCTAGGGTTTGATAGTCTTTCAAAACTTTTCTAATTTGGGACAACAAGATACCAAGGATCGGAAATAGAGTTGTTCTAGTTGTTTGGGGTATATTGTGATGGCTATTGGGGTGGAGGAAGCCATCAGAGGTGCCATTCTATAGGTGGAGGGTGTGTTGAAATTAGTGGAAGGGGTTCTTCTAGGAAACTATAGAGAGACTACCGTTACTACTCATTGAACTAAAACTATGGTCAAATCTTTTGATAAAAAAAAAATATTGGTTAATTATCGATTTTATGTTTTCCGTACTAATGGTATTAAGGTCGATTAAGATGGTTCTGTCAATTTTCGCAATCGCATTTTTATTGTAGTAACAACCAATAAGATGGTGCATCAGGTCTTCTAGTTGGTGGTTACAAAACTCATAGTGCTTAATAACCGCAGTTCTTCTTTCGCCAAGTTTTGTTTTTGTTGGAATATGTTTCATGAAGCTTTTAGTTTTTGGTTGGGTATCCAGCTTTCATATCCATTTTTACGAATAGTTAGGAAGTCAATCAAACTCCTTATCAAATATTTCTGAAACTGGTTTCGTAGAGAACCAAACATTTAATTTTTGTTATCTTATAATATTGATTTGTTGTGGGTAAATAGAATTATTGAACACTAGCTAAAATTTTGTTTTATTTTTTTTAATAGGCTTGCAAATGTAAGTAGATTGACTGACACGTGATCATAGATGCAGTGATTTTGTTTGATTTGTCAAATATTGTAGGGACCATCTTCTTATTATTCAAAATCTCAAGGATCGGAAAGCAAAATGATTTTTATTGAGATTAGATAAACGAAGAGTTTAACACTAGAAAATGAGATAATAATTGACTAGAAATAAAATATAAAATATGATTAAAAACATATATAGTACTTGCCTTTTTCTTGAAGAATGGAGTATGGTAACATGCAGATTTGGGGAATTTCATTTTTGTAACACATGTACATTTCAATTTATTGAAGTAAGAATTGAGATCTTAGTTCATTTAACATGAGTTGTAATCATATTTATTTTAAAAAATTTATTAAAACATTCGTTACAATGTGATTTATGCTACATGTAATTTTTTTGGGCTTAGTTACGGTAAAGTTTTTGAAAAAATATCGCCTAGAATTGAATGAATTTCAGTCATTAAATGATGATGCAATAGTTTGATTAACTTTACACTCTTTTTCTAAATGTTTTTTATTAACAATTATCTTTTATTGAGTTTGATTGTTTCTATATAATTTTATGAACTTTATTTAGAGTAATTCTATATAAATCAGACCCAATTTTTTCATGTTAAAACAAAACGTGATTTTTAAATGTACCGGTGAAAATCTCTATTAATGACCATAACTACGCACTTCGCGTGCGTAGGTGATAAGGTCCCCAACTACACAAGCGTAGTTGAAGTTCCAAAAAAAATAAAAATATCAAATACTCATTTGGGGAGCGTAGTTGGAGTTCCTTTAAAAAATTTTTAGGAACTCCAACTACGCTCCCCACAAACGTAGTTAATATTTTTATTTTTTTTGGAACTTCAACTACGCTCTCAAAAGCGTAGTTGTGGACCCTAACAACTACGCACGCGAATAGCGTAGTTTGTGTGACGATTATAAATTTTCGCTGGTACGTCTATTAACCCCAAACAAAATACCATCTTCATGAATGTCAAAACACAACTTGTTTTAATGGTTTTGTTTTATAAATGATATATGCAAAGTAATTTATTATACATACTAAAACAGAGTACATGATTTGATGACGTGGCGCGCTGTGGAAGCAGCAATTAAATGGAGCTCCCACAATTTTTTAGCCAATAAATCTTTATTTTTTAAACCATAAAAATCTTTTTTTCCTAAACAATTTTTTGGCCAATAAATCTTTATTTTTTAAGCTTTAATTTTTTTTTTCCTAAACTAACACACTGCTATTCAAAATTATACGTAACTTTTTTTTGTTGGAGATTCTCCAAGATTTTATAGGCCAATAAATTTTTATTTTTTGTGAGAGTAAAGCTTTTTTTTACTAACCTAACAAACTTCTATTCAAAATTCTACGTAACTTTTTTTTTTTTTTGAGATGTTCCAAGATTTTATAGGTGATAGTCAAATCTCCTTTTTATTTTTATTATTTATAAGCCAATAACTTTTTTTTTTACTAAACCTTAATTATTTTGTAAAATATGAATTTTGTTATCTCACATCGATTATCAGAGAAGGATGACACTTTGACAACATGTATAAATAGACCTCAAATGTTTGAAGATTATACAAATCATACATTTTCGGACCTTTTGGTCAGAATCAAGTATAATACTTATTATACCGGATTAGCATTTGTATGTGGAGTGGATTGTTGTGACCTACTAATTCGTAGGTCCTTTTGATCTAATGATTTTTGGGTCGTTTTGATCTAATAATTTTTGGATTGTTTTGACCTACAGATTTTTGGATCGTTTTGACCTATAGATTTTTGGGTCGATTTGACCTAATAATTTGTGGGTCGTTGTGGCCCAATAATTTATGGGTCGTTGTGACCCAATATGTTGTGGGTCGTTATGACCCACTGATTTGTGTGTCATTGTGACCTATTGATTCGTGGGTCGTTGTGAACTACTAATTTGTGGGTCGTTGTGACCTACTAATTTGTGGGTCCTTAAAATCTACTAATTTGTGGGTCCTTAAAATTTACTGATTTGTGGAGGTGACCTACTGATTTATGGGTCGTTGTAACCTACTGATTCGTGGGTCGTTGTGACCTAATAATTTATGGATCCTTGTGACCTACTAATTTGTGGATCCTTAAAATCTATTGATTTGTGGGTTGTTTGTGACCTACTAATTTGTGGACCGTTGAACTATTAAATTCGTAATTCTTATTTTATCAATATAATAAATATACATCTATATACTTTACTAAAACAAAAAACACTAATTCTTGACGTGTCACCCCACGTTTTTTCTCTAATTAAACTTTTTATTAAATCACGAATTAAGCTAATAAATCCTTTTTTTACTAAATCATAATCAGAATCTTTGATTATTTTGTAAAATAAAAATTAATACTCCATATTTTTATCGGATTAAATTTTTTTACTAAATCTCGAATTAAGCCAATAACTCTTTTTTACTAAACCTTAATTATTTTGTAAAATATGAATTTTGTTATCCCACATCGGTTATCAGAGAAGGATGACACTTTGACAACATGTATAAATAGACCTCAAATGTTTGAAGATTATACAAATCATACATTTTTGGACCTTTTGGTCAGAATCAAGTATAATACTTATTATACCGGATTAGCATTTGTATGTGGAGTGGATTGTTGTGACCTACTAATTCGTAGGTCCTTTTGATCTAATGATTTTTGGAGCGTTTTGACCTACAGATTTTTGGATCGTTTTGACCTATAGATTTTTGGGTCGTTGTGACCCACTGATTTGTGGGTCGTTGTGACCCACTGATTTGTGGGTCGTTGTGACCCAATATGTTGTGGGTCGTTATGACCCACTGATTTGTGTGTCATTGTGACCCACTGATTTGTGTGTCATTGTGACCTATTGATTCGTGGGTCGTTGTGACCTACTAATTTGTGGGTTGTTGTAACCTACTGATTCATGGATCGTTGTAACCTACTGATTTGTGGGTCGTTGTGACCTAATAATTTATGGGTCTTTGTGACCTACTAATTTGTGGGTCCTAAAAATCTACTGATTTGTGGGTTGTTTGTGACCTACTAATTTGTGGACCGTTGAACTATTAAATTCATAATTCTTATTTTATCAATATAATAAATATACTTCTATATACTTTACTAAAACAGAAAACACTAATTCTTGACGTGTCACCCCATGTTTTTTCTCTAATTAAACTTTTTATTAAATCACGAATTAAGCTAATAAATCCTTTTTTTACTAAATCATAATCAGAATCTTTGATTATTTTGTAAAATAAAATTTAAGACTCCATATTTTTATCGGATTAAATTTTTTTACTAAATCTCGAATTAAGCCAATAACTTTTTTTTACTAAACCTTAATTATTTTGTAAAATATGAATTTTGTTGTGACCTACTAATTTGTAGGTCCTTTTGATCTAATGATTTTTGGGTCGTTTTGATCTAATGATTTTTGGGTCGTTTTGACCTAAAGATTTTTGGATCGTTTTGACCTATAGATTTTTGGGTCGTTGTGACCCACTGATTTGTGGGTCGTTGTGATTCACTGATTTGTGGGTCGTTGTGACCCAATAATTTGTGGGTCGTTGTGACCCAATATATTGTGGGTCGTTATGACCCACTGATTTGTGTGTCATTGTGACCCACTGATTTGTGTGTCATTGTGACCTATTGATTCGTGGGTTGTTGTGACCTACTAATTTGTGGGTTGTTGTGACCTACTGATTCATGGGTCGTTGTAACCTACTGATTCGTGGGTCGTTGTGACCTAATAATTTATGGGTCCTTGTGACCTACTAATTTGTGGGTCCTTAAAATCTACTAATTTGTGGGTTGTTTGTGACCTACTAATTTGTGGACCGTTGAACTATTAAATTCGTAATTCTTATTTTATCAATATAATAAATATACATCTATATACTTTACTAAAACAAAAAACACTAATTCTTGACGTGTCACCCAAGGTTTTTTTTTAATTAAACTTTTTTTTTAAATCACGAATTAAGCTAATAAATCCTTTTTTTACTAATGCTGATGTGGCGCTCCACATTTTTATCGGATTAAATCTTTTACTAAATGACGAATTACGCCAATAACTTTTTTTACTAAACCTTAATTATTTTGTATAATATGAATTTTGTTATCCCACATCGGTTATCAAAGAAGAATAACACTTTGACAACATGTATAAATAGACCTACAAGGTTTGAAGATTATACAAATCATACATTTCTAGACCTTTTGAGTTGTTGTAACCTACTGATTTTTGGATCGTTGTAACCTACTGATTTATAGTTCGTCTTGACCTAATGATTTGTGGGTCGATTTGATCTAATAATTTGTGGGTCGTTATGACGCACTGATTTGTGGGTCGTTGTGACCTATGAATTTGTGGGTAGTTGTGACCTATGAATTTGAGGGTAGGTGTGACCTATGAATTTGTGGGTCGTTGTGACCTATTGATTCGTGGGTTGTTGTGACCTATTGATTTGTAGGTAGTTGTGACCTACTGATTCGTGGGTCGTTGTGACCTACTGATTCGTGGGTCAGTGTAACCTACTGATTTGTGGTCGTTTGTGACCTATTGATTTATGGATCGTTGAACTATTAAATTCGTAATTCTTATTTTATCAATATACTAAATATACATCAATATAATTTATTAAAACAAAAGACAATAATTCTGACGTGGCGCCCCACGTTTTTTCTCGGATTAAAATTTTCACTAAATCACGAATTAAGCTAATAAATCCTTTTTTTACTAAATCATAATTATTTTGTAAAATATAAATTTTGTTATCCCACATCGGTTATTAGAGAAATATGATAGTTTGACAACATTTATAAATAGACCTATAAGGTTTGAAGATTATACAAAGCATACATTTCTGGACCTTTTGGTCAGAATTAAGTATAATACTTATTCATACCGGATTAGTATTTGAATGTGGATTGTTGTTACCTACTAATTCGTAGGTCATTTTAACCTAATGATTTGTGGTTAGGTCGTTTTAATCTAATACCTTGTGGGTCGTTGTGACCTATTGATGCTTGTGTCCTTGTAACCTAATGATTTGTCGGTCCTTGTGATCTAATGATTTGTGGGTCCTTGTGACCTATTAATTTTTGGGTTGTTGTAACCTATTAATTTGTGTGTCGTTTGTGACCTATTGATATATGGGTCGTTTGTGACCTACTGAGCTACTGATTTTTGAATCGTTGTGACCTACTTATTTGTGGGTCGTTATGACCTAATGATTTGTAAGTCGTTATGAGTTGTGATCTACTAATTTATGGGGGTCATTGTGATCTACTAATTTTCGTTGTGACATACTGATTTGTGGTTCGTTTGTGACCTACTGATTTATGGGTCGTTTGTGACCTACTGATTTGTGGGTCGTTTGTGACCTACTAATTTGTGGACCGTTCTCATCTATTTTTTTTAATTAAACCATAGTTATTTTGTAAAATATGATTTTTGTTCTTCCACATCGATTATGAGGAAAGGATGACACTTCGAAAACATGTATAAATAGATGTAGAGTGTTTGAGGCTTATAAAATTCATACATTTCTGAACCTTTTGGTCAGAATCAAATATAATACTTAATCATATCGGATTAGTATTTGTATGTAATCATTGTGACCTACTAATTTTTTGGTCGTTTTGACCTAATGATTTTTGGGTCGTTGTGACCTAATGATTTGTGGGTCGTTGTGCTCTTGTGGGTCCTTGTGATGTACTAATTTGTGGGTCCTTGTAACCTATTGATTCCTGGACCGTTGAACTATTAAATTCGTAATTCTTATTTTATCAATATACTAAATATACATCTATATTCTGCATATTTTACTAAAACATACGAAATTAATGCTGACGTGGCGCTCCTATGTTTTTTCTCGGATTAAATTTTTTTACTAAATCACAAATTAAGCCAATTAATCTTTTTACTAATTGAATTCGTATCAGATTATGGTATTTTTAAATTATATGATTATTCTTTTTCTTTAAATTATTATTTATTAAATAATAAATTAGATTTTAAAAAAAATTATTAGTATAAAACTTATTAATGATCAACACATGGGTTACGTGGTCTCATTTACTATGTAACACTTGACGCATTATTTATACGAGTTCATAACATATAACTAATAAAGTTAACAACATATAATATAGTAAAAAAATGTAATATGATAAGCTATTTTATTAACAAACCCGCACAAGGTGCGGGATATACACTAGGGAGGATATATCACGTTGCACCTAGGTCTGGAGAGAGGTACTGCTTGAGGGTTTTGCTGAATCATATTAAGGGTCCTACATGCTACGAGGAAATTCGGACAATCAACGGTACACTATATGCCACATTTAGGGAAGCATGTTATGCTATGGGGTTGTTGGATGACGACCGGGAATACATTAACGGTATAAAAGAAGCAAGTTTTTTGGGAACTGCTGGTTATCTTCGGAATTTATTCATCATGTTGTATCTCTCATGTAGCATGTCGTCGCCTCATCTGGTTTGGGCCGAAGTATGGAAGTACTTATCTGATGATATTCTTGCACGACAAAGAAGGGCGTTGCGTAATAATGGTATGCTTTCTTTCATGTATATGAATTTAATTCGAGTTTTGCATTATTTTTTCAATTTGTTTAGTATATTTTGTACTAGGTAAGTAAACATGTTTAACTTGGTTTATTTGTACGTAGATTTGCAATTAGATGATGTCGTGCTGCAAAAATTACGCCTTGGTTGAGATAGAGAAACTTTTACAGAGGAACGGCGGCAGTTTGAAGACGAATAAGTCTATGCCTTATCGTGACGAAGCCTTGATTATGGAGCAGCATAATAGACTAATTCAAGATGAACTAAACTATGATTGATCCCAGTTATCTTTGGACCATGACAGATTGGTTTCCAGTTTCACCGACGAGCAGAGGGGAGTGTATGATCAGATTATGTGTGTTGTGTCCGCTGATAAGGGGGGGTGTTTTTTCATTATGGATACGGTGGAACAGGAAAGACTTTTATATGGAGATCTCTTTCGGCTGGTTTGAGGAGTAAAGGTGAGATCGTTCTAACAGTTGCTTCGAGTGGTAATGCAGCTCTCTTGCTTCCAGGCGGTAGAACCGCTCATTCGAGGTTTGGCATCCCAATAAATGTTGACGAAAGTTCAACATGCAACATTCGTGCAGGTATAAACCTTATTATTCAATTATTAAAACTTCTTTTTTAATATATTGTTCATATTACACTGAACAATATATTAATGTTTTAATCTTATATGTTTAGGTACGGATCTGGCTGAGTTAGTGTCAAAGACAAAGCTGATAATATGGGATGAAGCACCCATGGTTAACAAATGTTGTTTTGAAGCGCTCGATAGAAGTTTAAGGGACGTCATGCGATCTTATAATCCAGACTGCTCACTTCTCCCGTTTGGTGGTAAGGTTGTCGTTTTTTGTGGTGATTTTAGACAAATATTGCATGTTGTAAGTCATGGAAGTAGACATGATATTGTCTTTGCTGCAATCAATGCGTCATATTTGTGTGATCATTGCACGGTGCTTAGATTAACTCAAAACATGAGGGTTATACGTGGAGTTACTGAATTAGAAGCTCGAAAGGCTAAGGAGTTTTCAGATTGGATATTGGGCATTGGAGATGGCACGGAAGGTGAAAGTGTTAATGGAGAAGCTCAGATTACCATCCCCGAAGATCTCCTACTTGCATCTACAGGTGACCCGATTGCAACTATTGTTGACCATGTATATCCTTTGAGTTACAATATTCAGGATCCACCGACCTACTTTCAAGAAAGAGTTATTCTCGCCCCTACCAATGAGATTGTTGAGAAGGTTAATGACTATATTCTATCACTGATACCTGGAGACGTGACAGAGTACTTGAGTTTGGATAGTATATGTCCAAGCGAAGGTTCTCTTGATGATGGTTTCTACTCGAGCGAGTTCTTGAATTGCATCAAGTGTTCTGGGTTTCCGAACCATGTCTTGAGACTGAAAGTTGGAATTCCAATTATGTTGATGAGAAACATTGATCAGTTTGCAGGGTCGTGTAACGGAACCAGACCGATAGTTAGGAGACTTGGAAAACAAATCATCGAGGCAGAAATAATATCTGGGAACAATATAGGTCATAAGGTCTTCATTCCGCGAACAGTTCTTACACCCACAGACTTGAAAATTCCTGTAAAATTTCGAAGGAGACAGTTCCCAGTTATGGTATGTTTTGCTATGACTATAAATAAAAGTCAAGGTCAGTCCCTTGCACAGGTTGGAATATATTTGCCTAGACCGGTCTTCAGTCACGGCCAATTATATGTCGCTATCTCAAGAGTGATGAGCAGGGATGAATTAAGGATTATGATATGTGACCCTAAGGGCAAGGTTCAAGATACTACAACTAATGTTGTATTCGACGAAGTTTTTCGCAACATAATTTAAGGTATGTTAGAATTTCTTCTTCATTTTATTTCGTTTTCAATCAATAATATCAAGCGATCATAACCCGTCCTTGAGCTTACACTTATATAAAATTTATCTTCTTCTCTTTTTCAGGATCGGACTGTCGCGCATGTGCTCGAGGTTTCACGTCAAAGGTTATCATCGTGATTTCTATTATATTAAATGTACACAATTTTAACTGTTTTTTGACATTATTAATATTGTGATTTTTATAATACAGAGATAGTGGACACTCCTGGCTTGGTATGCCCCGAACTGGGTCAACAACTATGTTGTTATTATTTTTCTTATATGCGTATACTATTTAACATAAACATTCGTAATCAAATCAACAAAATATAATAAGAAAAATAAATCTATAAAAAATTACTGATACAAAAAAAAAAACTGTAAGAAATATATTTTCAAATACCCGTGCACGGCACGGGTGCTAAACTAGTTCCATACATATCATCAAACCAAGGTCCTCTCTCCTTGAGCCCATAAAATAAATTAAGATTAAACAATGGAAATTTCAATATAAAATGTTCTTCATGGGTTAGTGAGAACTAATCATAACATTGAAATATACATGTATGGATCGGATAACGAGATTAATGGGTTTTAGTGAAAAATGAAAATTCTCATGATAGCCAATAATCGATCAATTTGGTATAGTATCTTATTTATGGGGATTGCTTGCAAATTGATAAGTTAAGTCATTTTTAGCAAATGTAAATATTTGATTTTTTTTTTAAAAATTGAACTTATTCAATGCAATAAGTTGTTTGAGTAGAGTATATTAGACGTACCAAATGTACCAAATCTTGTAATTGTGGTTTTAATAAATGTCGGAGATAATAAGGTCTCACATCGATGGGACACTTCGAGCCTAGTATATAAGGTTGATGAGCTACCCCTTCTATTGCCAATTGATTTTATAATGGAACCTCATCGGATTTATGTGTTGGGTTTGGACATAATGCGCATATGCGCTAGTGTGCATACGACTCCGCTCTACCGGTTTGTACCTGACTTTGACAATTAAGTTAGGGGGTGTTATTTACACGGTTCAAGATTTCGTTAACGCACCACTCATACGCAATGTGTGACAGTCACGGTCACGCATTGCGTTACCGTTAAAAAAAAATTTGACATCACGGTTACGGGTTCCGTAACCGTGAAGGTGTCATAATTTTTTTTTTTTTTTGGGTTAGAATTCATGTAAAAAATTATCAGGATTCAGAAACCGTAAAGTTCACGGTTACGTGATCCGTAACCGTGACCAAAAGTTCACGGTTACGGATCTCGTAACCGTGACATTATGACGGTTACGGGATCCGTATACGTGGTGCAATAACGAAATCTTGAACCGTGCGAATACTATCGGAGATTTTAGTAAAAGTCCTGAAAATAAGGCTTGGCCGTTTATATTTGTGCACGACAATATTGTGGCTTTTAAGGACTATCATTTGACTGTCGTTGACATTGTAACTTGTAATGGCTTTGTCCCATTATCAATATCTATACTTTATGTTTAGTAAGGATATAAAATACATTTTTATTAACTATTTTAGAGGTGTGTTTGACCGGAGATTTTAGACGATTTTTCTTTTAAAATATTGAGTAACAATTTAACGAATTTATCATTAAAATATACTATTTCTCAACCTTACATGTAATATCTATGACTATTTTCAATAATATTATTTTGATTAATTAACTTTTAAAAATATTTTTGAACATTAAGTAGATTATTCAACATTTGATGTTTTACTAAAAGTAAACTAAATGAGTAGCATGAAAATAACTGAATAAAATTACAAAACATAATAATATTTAGGCAAAAATGCTCTAAATAACACAACCTTTGATATTGTTGCGGAAGGTGACACGACCTTTTAAAATTGCGGAAAATAGCACGAACTATATGGGGTGTTGCACTTTTTAGCATCGGCAGTTAACCCGTTAAAAAAACATTAGACATTTTATAATTTGATAAGATAATTTAGAAAAGGAAACCAAATAATGGGAAAAAAAAAAGAAAAAAGGGGGGAAAATATACATTTTATTTTGATAGGATAAAAGTTTTAAAAGGAAAATAAATAATAAAAATTTATAATTTATTTGCAGTAAATTACTTAAATTACATAAACTATAAATTATAAAATAAAAATAGATTTTTGTTCTTTGCTTTTTTCTTTCTTTTATATGAAATATAAATATCAAACATAAACAAATATTTATGACCCATAGAAAAAAGCTTAAAAAATATTTTTTATTTTTATTTTATAATTTGTAGCTTATGTAATTTAAGTAATTTGCAGTAAAAAATATACATTTTCATTATATGTTTTTCTATTTTAAATTCTTATCCTACCAACTTATAAAATTTATAATATTTTTTTACTTATTATCCCTTTTTTTCCTTATGTAAAACATAAAGCTAAAATTTTTTTACACATTTTCACTATTTTGTTTAGTTTATATCTTACCAAACTATAACAATTTATAAAATGTTCAACATTTTTTTAATGGATTAATTACTAATGCTAAAAAGTGTAGCACCCCTCTATAGTTCATGTTCTTTTTCACAATTTTAAAAGTTCGTGTCACCTTTCGCAACAGTAACAAAGGTTGTGTTATTTAGAACATTTTTGCCTAATATTTATAAGATATTATGCCGCATGGGAAAAGTCCTTTTATAAGTATGATGAGCCTATGATGGATGCAATAACGGATCACTTTGGAACAACGAGTAGAAGCTCTACTGACATACTTATAATGTATTTGATAATCAAAATAACAAATCAAAAGGAATTTGTATTCTAATTTTTGAATTAATTAAGTCCAACGTGCCACCCATAAACACAGCACTTCTGCTTGTTTACTGATGTAATTGAGACGCATTGAGTGCTGCACGCATTGAGACCGGATCGGTCTGATTCTGAACCGTAATTTTTATATTTTTAATACTTTTTTAACTAGAATAACATTCGTTTCGGTCCGGTTCAATTTAATCCCTACAAAAAAATATATTTAAAAAAAATAAACTAAACGGTCCGGACCGGACCGTATTGGATCGTACCATGTGGACCGAACCGTTACGGTACGGTCCGGTCCATGAACCGTTTCATCCAAGTATTGAAATGGTCCGGTCTGGTCCGTGACTTTACAGTCCGGACCGTTTGAACAACCTTACATTGTGACAATACGTCGACTTTAAAATTCCAATATTTTTAAGTTACACAATGTTATTCCGTAACAAATTTGTAAAGATTAGTTTTTATTTGACTTGAGTAAAGTCGGACTTCATCATTTTTTACTTTTTTTTTTTTTCAGGTTGGACTCGAATAGCGTCCGAAATTCGGGTCTGAATTCTTGTCCATATTCACTTGATTGGGAACCAAGTTTGAATTTTGGGTTATGTTATAAAAAAAACCAATATAGCTCAATAGTTGATGAGACTTGAGACTTATGTTCAACAAAACCTTAACTTGAGGTTTCAGGTTTTAAATTTGAATAAAAAAAAGTAAAAACTGACTTTCGAGTCCGGCTTTTAGACTAGGATGGACCAGGACCCCTGCATGTACTTGTTCAAACCGGACTTTTCTGCCTCATTGAACATGGAGGCTCCGTTCATATACGCATTTAATCTAGGCAGGGTTGGTCCGATTTTGTCCAAGTCTAGCTATAGTTTATGTAAATAATATTTTAAAAATAATATTTAAATTGATAATATAGAATATGTTTGCAAAATTATTATAGTATAACGTGCAATATATTTATTCTAAAAACAAATAAAAAAGTTATTTAACTAATTTTGTAATCGAATGAAGAGTAATAGTAATACATTTCACTTATCATAAAAACTTATATTTCCAATCTCGAACATTTAAAATCTAAAACTACTCCACTCGATCCACTAATTTACAAATTCCGTATTATAACGAGGATCGTTGTTTTCTAAAGAACAAACATAAGTTCATGTTAGGAAAACATATATTTATAATAAAGTAATAGAAGTTTGACGAAAAAATTCTTCCAAAAAAGTTTGATTAAAAAAGAAATAAATTTAATTCTTTCGACCACATGAATGATTGATAAATCATTGGAATTATTTAATTAATTTCGAGTATTATGGAAGAAAAGCGTAGTATAATGTCAAAGTGTTCGTAATAGTTGGCGTACCACTTTAATTTGTATTAAATTAAATGTTATATGTAAAAGTAAAACACTTTATAAGAAGAGTCAGTAATGATTCACGACAAATTTTCGAAAAAGCAAATGAAGAATCGTAAATATATATAGGGAAATTTATTTAAGATAAAATATCATACATGATTTGTACGTTTTGTGTACCAAGAACAATGGTCCGGATTTTATCATTGATTTTGCTTTCCTATTTTAAACCATACAATACATTTTACTTATCATAAAAACTTAGATTATTCATTATTCTCAAAGAAACCGGACTTCTCGGATCCAAGCCGGCGCCATTTCCTATCGAGCCCAATCAACGGTTGGCCCTTGATTCCAACTATCCTTTTAGTCACCGGGAACACTACAAACGTCTCGCTGACAAACTTATTTATCTCACGATTACACACCTAGAAATCAACTATACAATCCATATTTTATCCAAGTTTTTTAAGTCCCCTACCACGAATCAGCGGATGGTTATCTTGCGAGTATTACGCTATCTCAAAGGATCTCCAAGTTAAGGCATCCATCTCTAGTGTCATAGTTCACTCCACCTCAACGCGTTATGCGACCCGGACTACGTCACTTGTCCTATTACTCGCCGTTCCGTCACAAACTTCATCATTATGCCCGATCACTCCAAGTCTTATGGAAAACGAAGAAACAATATACGGTCTCATCTTCATCAGCGAATCTGAATATCGAGCCATGACAACAACATGTGAGTTAATATGGCTTCGTTCTCTTCTCAAATCTCTTGGCATTATATTGCCTCGCCCAACTTCTCTTTAGTGCAACAATCAAGCCGCAATTCACATCGCCTTTATCACAGCCTGACACAAAAGTACGAAGCACATTGACATCGATTGTCATATCGTTCGAGAAAAACTTTAGCTCGGACACATTCGTACTCGTCATATTATATCCGCCCAACAACCAATTGACATCATATTATTAGTGCTCTCGGGTCTCGTCCTTTCAAGACGCTTCTTTTCAAGTTGGACGTTCGTAATCTACATGCTCATATTCCCTCCTATTAGTATATAAGGATATTATTATTATTATCTTTTGACACGTCCTTGTTTTATCTAAACACACCCTCTGACAAGATATTTCTTCTTGTGTATGTTGACAACATAATTGCTACAGGTTCCTCTTCCTAACTAGTTGAAGATATCATTGCTAAAGTCACCTCCATATTCTCCCTCAAAGATCTTAGCCGCTTGCAATATTTTTTAGGTGTCGAGGTTCTCCCTTGCAAGGATGGTCTCTTTCTCAATCATTGAAAGTACATTCAAGAGATTCTACTACGGTTTGATCTCAGTGAGGCTAAACCAATCGCCACTCCCCTCTGTCTAGAGGTCCAACTCAACCTCACTACTGGCTCTTCTCTACCTAATGCTCTTCAATATTGTCAAGCCTTAGGGAGCCTTCAGTACCTCTCCCTCACACGCTCATATACGGCCTTTGCTATCAACAAACTATCCCAATATATACATAAACCAACAACCGTTCATTGGGTTGTTGTTAAACGACTTCTACGTTACCTTGTTGCCACCTCCTCTCATGGTATCATGCTTCGTCGTCACTCTCCAATCAGCTTACATGCTTTCTTTGATGCTGATTAGGTTGAAGACAAAGCCGGTGCTTGTATAGTCTACTAGGCACCAACCCCATCTCCTGGAGCTTGAAGAAGCAACGAATTGTTGCTCGCTCCTCCACTGAGGTTGAGTATCGAACCATAGCTAACACAACCGTTGAGCTGCAATGGCTTCTCTCTTTGCTTGCTGAAGTTGGGTATCCTCACCCCTCTCCATCAGTCATTTATTATGATAATGTTGGTGCCACGAAGCTTTGTGCTTACCCCGTATTTCACTCTCGTATGAAACATCTTGCACTGGACTACCACTTCATTAGGGATTTCAAACTGAATCCCTTCGAGTTGCTCATGTTGCAAATGACGATCAACTAGTTGATGCTCTCACCAAAGCGCTTCCTCGATCACGGCTGCAAATGCTTCTAAGATTGTCCTAGCTCTACGACTTGCCCATCTTGCGAGGATACGTTAAGGAAACAATCATGTTCAATGATCTCTATAATTTCATGTGATCCCTTCCTTGTATATATTATTATCTTTCTCTTAGTATGATCTCAAATCCCTTGCTTCTAGCATCTATATATATATATATATATATATATATATATATATATATATATATTCTCATAATTAAGATTTATTGAAACATAAGCTCTTTTTTTTGATGAAAAGGAGCCTTAACTCCCTGCCGATGGGCATTTATTAAAAAATCAAATTACAAACGTGTGAGGCGAGGGAGGGAAACTCCTCTCAAATCATCCATAAGTAAGGATCTAATGCTAATAGGGGGAATAGCAAGTCTATGAACTCTGAAATCATAATCAAAAGCCATATTAGCTAAGGAATCGGCCACACGATTCCCTTCCCGAAACACATGCTTGAAACTGACGATCCAATCTCTAATAATAAAGCCTTGGCAGCGGACAACCAGGCTTGAAAGCGGGTGAGAGCTACTTACCCCTTTCTCAATGAAACCGACAACAATCATCGAATCAATCTCAACTTCCACTCTGCGGAACCCCAGATCCCATGCCAAGTCCAAGCCATGAATGACCCCCCAAAGTTCAGCAGCCGGCGTTGTGGTAGCTCCTAAGTTTGCAACAGCTCCATGAATCCATTCCCCTATGTCATTTCGCAACACTGCCCCCGCAGAAGCAAGATTAGACGCACCTCTAGAAGCCCCATCCGAATTCAGTTTAATCCAGCCATTCCTCGGAGCCTTCCAGTGAACCAGAATTTCAGATTTCTTCATCTTTGGATTAACATTCATTTTGCCTTCTGCCGACAAATACTCTGCGCAATATCGAATGATAAATTCAGCTTTATTGTCTGCAATTCGGCCCTCCTCAAAAACCCTCATATTCCTCCATCTCCACAACTACCAGATCGTAGTAGCAAACAAACTATTCCATGCACTGGTATGTAAGGTTGGGATATTAATGCTGATGTTTGTGAATAACCAGTCATTCCATGTCATCTGAAAAAACTCCTGCTGCAGTTGAGTTGGAACAAGAACACCCCAAACTCCTCTAGCCCATCTACAATCTCTCAGTATATGCAATAGATCTTCAGACATACCTTGACATGAAAGACACTCATCCGAGTCAGCAAGATGCCTGTGGGTCCTTTCTGAGTTTGTCAAAGGAATCTCCCAGGCTGCTTTCCACAAGAAAAGTTTCATTCTTTCAGTGGCCTTAACTCTCCAGATTTGCACAAATAGAGTTTCTCTCACCTGGGTACTTGGCCTGGTTCCTCTAACCCATTGGTAAGCTGATGCAACCGAGAATGAACCATCCTTGGCAAGCAATCATCGAATAGAGTCCTCCCCACTGTCATTCCAAATACCCGTAGCCAAAACACGTAATAAGCTAGAGTTGTCAAGTCTGCAAGAGAGATAATTTAGCTCCCAGCCATTTTCATCCCTCCATATATCTCTCACCTTCAGATTTTTGTCCGCCTCCGTCAGGCTCATTTGGCATGAGTGCATCAACGACTCATTGGTTACCCAAGGGTCTGACCAGAATCTTGCCGATCGTCCGTCTTTTATACTCCATCCAAGATTGGGAACAACAACCTTGTTATAAGCCTTTGTTATTCCCCTCCATACATATGATGCTCCTCCTCTGCATGAAATATAACGTGGCCAATCAGGGTTGCCCACCATATATTTCTTGATAATAATTTTCGACCAAAGCTGGTCCTTGTCATCGAACATTCTCCAGCCCAACTTGTTGACGAGGGCCACGTTAACTTCAGCTGCCATTCTGATTCCCAACCCACCTTGAGCTTTTGGTTGACAGACTTTCTTCCAGTCAAGTAAATGCATTCGTCTCTTGCTATCAGCGCTTCCCCACAAGAAATTCCTACACAACTTGTCTAACTTCCCAGTGACACCGGACGGCAGTAGCAGAATATTCATATAGTACTGGGGTATGGAGAACAGGACCGACTTAATTAGGGTTGTGCGCCCTGCAAAAGAGAGCTTACTTGCCTTCCATCCTGTAAGTCTCGCTGAGACCCTTTCAATGAGCGGGTTGAAAAGGGATGATGAAACAGATTCACTTATAAGCGGAATCCCCAAATACGATCCCAGGTTTCTCGTATATGGTATACCTCCGATCCTGCTTAACCGTTCCTCCATCTCCCCTCTTATATTATGTGAAACATAAAGTCTTGATTTCTCAAGACTAACTTTTTGACCCGATGCTCCACAAAAATCCGCCAGGATCCGCTTCACAATCCGAACCTGAGTATCCGATGCTTCAACAAACAAGAGTATATCATCCGCAAAAAATAAATGAGAGAGGGTTGGCCCTCCCCTAGATAGTTTCATTGGAATCCACTGCCCTTCATTAACTACTTTATCAATCATATGGCTAAGTCTCTCGAGGCAAAGAACAAAAAGATACGGAGATAGGGGATCTCCTTGTCTTAACCCTCTAGTCATATGGAATTCCTCCGTTTTCTCCCCGTTCCAAAGTACTCTCATAGTGCTTGTACAAATACAGTGCTTAACTCTCTCAATCCACACTGTTGGCAGCCGTAACTCATGCAAGGTTTCAATGACGAACTACCATCTCACCCTATCATAAGCTTTTTCCAGGTCGAGTTTTAACACCATCCATCCTTTCCTCCCCCTCTTCTTCCTCATGGAGTGAATTGCCTCCTGTGCTAACACTATATTATCCGATATTAACCTACCCGGAATGAAACTAGCTTGAAGAGGGCTAACGATAGTGTTCATAACGGGTTTAATGCGGTTAGAAAGCAACTTTGTAATCACCCTATATGAGACATTGCATAGGCTTATAGGGCGAAACTGTTTGAGAGATTCGGGCTTATTGACCTTCCCAATCAACACAATTAACGTCTCATTCGTCGTGTCAGGAAGTGAACCGGTGGAGAAGAAATCACTAACAAAGCGAATAAGAGACGAACCCATCGTAGACCAACATTTCTGATAGAATATCGGTTGGAAACCATCCGGACCTGGGGCTTTTAAACTCCCCATACTCCTCACAGTATCTTCTATTTCCTGTGCAGAAACTGGTCTAGCAATATCTGAGAGCTGACCTTGCGTAAGCCTGGGGAATCCACCACCTTGAATCAACTCCAGAGGGGGTAAATCACACGGCCCATAAAGGTCTCTAAAATGCTCCAGGGCCATCTTTTCAAGTTCGTCTTGATCAAGACACCAGTCACCGTTTTCTGTCTTGAGGGCGTCTATCCTATTTCTTTGACGCCGGATAACTGTCGATAGGTGAAAGAACGAGGTGTTCCTGTCTCCGCAAGCCAACCATTGTTGTCGAGATTTCTGACACCAGAGGATCTCCTCTTGTTCAAGAACTTTATCAAGCTCACTTCCCATTGTTCTCTCCTCAATCAGTCTCTCATCCGTCGTATGTACTGCCAGATCTACATAGATTTCATCCAACTTCTTTAAGAGGTCCTCTTTTCGTTTTTGAATATTACCGAAACTCACCTTATTCCAATTACGCAACACAACCTGAAGACGTTGTAATGCTAAAGGGAGGCAGCACAGTCTTTCCCAGGCACCGACAATGAGATTGGAAAACTCCGGATGAGAGATCCATGCAGCTTGAAAACGGAAGGGTCGGCGCTTAGGGTTAACAATGTTGCCCTTATCCAGACTTAAAAGAAGAGGGTTGTGGTCCGATCACAGCCGGGGGAGATGCCGAACCGATGCCTCCGGCCACTTGAGTCTTCCTACCGTATTAGTCAAGACTCTATCCAGTCTTTTTGCAATTCTAGTCGCAGAAGAAAGGCCTCTAGCCCATGTAAACTGAGAGCCGACAAACCCAACGTCGATGAGGTAGTTCGAATCAATCTAATCCCCAAAAGCAACAGACTCTTGTGACAGCCTAGACGAACCACCAAAACTTTCATCAGGGCTTCTTGTAGCATTCATATCTCCCCCAATGAACACTGGTAACGTCGAATTAGTGATAATAGCAGCAATTCTCTCCCACACCCCTTCTCGTCTATTCCGATCCGGATCAATGTATGTAACAATGAGTGAAAAAGTCGATTCACCTTGTCCAATAAGTGCATGTATAAATTGTCTTTCCTTATGCATAATCTGTAACTCACAGCTGGCAGAATCCCACAGTAACCATATTCCACCACTGTGCCCAATTGCTTCTACCCTATCCGTAGAGTCAAAGCCCATGCTGTCACATATCTTGTCCGCTACCTTGCCAGCACAGTGTGTCTCAAAAAGAGCAACAAAATTCGGATTATATTTACGTAACATATATCTCATTGATCTTCGGAAACTTCGTTTCACCGTTCCGAAGCTATTCCATAATAAACCTATCATAGAAATAGACTGGGGATCGCTACAATCCAAAACTTACTGTTGAGAGTCCGGGACCAGCGAAATCTGTGATCCAGAGACCCCCCCAACAGCATCGTCTTCAACTATATCCATCGGCCTTGGTGCTCCATCATGTGAGTTCCCCGACTCATTGACAATAGGAGAATTGAAGACTATATCAGTAGGTATAGACCTATGCAGGATACGAACTTGTTGATGATGTACCCCCCTGCTGGTCGACGCTACTTGAGGCTCCAATCTGATGCCTACAGTAGTTTGCCCATCTTTCTGTTGTTGCTTGGCATGATCTTCCTCTGGTCGCACACTATGCTGGAATCTAACCCTCTTCTTTGTCGGTATCTGTACTCCTTCCACACCTTTTTTAGCTTGGGAGTCTGGAGTAACAGTTTGCATCTTGCCTCTGGAGCTTGATTCCTGCCCCTAATTTGTCATAAGTTGCTCCACCTGGCTATGAACCATCCCGGTAAACACTGTTTTCCCTTTGCCTCCATTGGCAAATTTTCTTTGGCCCTTGTTCTTCCGTCGAGGGACCACCATCCAGGGCCCATGCTCTTCCTCCATCAAGAGGACCTCATTACCTTCCGTAGGTACATATTCTGGCGGTTTCTGATTATCTCTAGCTTTTGCCACAGACGCTGACGGGGCAAGTGATGTGCCAATCCGAACCTCTGGGGCTCTCTCCGAGTATACGCATGTATCCTTAAGGTGACCATAGCAACCACAACCGAAACATATAGTGTGCAAATTTTCATATTCCAGCAATAACCTTTTCCCGTTAAGGATAACATCGCCTTTTAGTGGTCGAGTGAGATCAACATTGACACAGACTCGTGTAAATCTCCCCCTTGAGACTCCTAGAGTATTTGCGTCCATTCACAATGGTGTTCCAATGGCCGAAGCTATGACTTTGAGGACACCTATATTGTAGAGGGCAAAGGGAAGCCCTGATATCCTCACCCAAACACCAGTTGATGTTAGAACTGACTTCATTGGATCAAAAGATTCATCCCACTACTGCATCATCAGATAATGATCGAAAATTTTCCATGGACCATTGGTAAGGATATCAAACATATCCTTTTCCTTCTCAAAACGAATAAGAAAGAAATCATTAGGAAGGTCAATTATCGACCAACCTCCTTGAACCTTCCAGACAAACCTAAGAGCTTTCTCTAGAGCGGCAAAGGAGATCATCCTACCAGCAGTTTTACGACGATGGAGTTTCTCCATGGTGCGTTCAAAATACTAATAACTTCCGGATCAACATTTATAACTGGCGTAGCATCTTTTCCTTTAGGGTATTCAATGCGAATCTTACCCTTTTCAACCAAATTGTCCGGCAAAAGCGACATCCTTTTCCAAGCGTCATTTCCGAAAAGCATCTCACTCCAAGGAGGAGCATGAGTAGGAGTCTGCTGCGTCTGGGACATGTCCCTGTGCAATTGGTCAGCATGTGAAGTTTCTCCCGGCACTTTTGGAGCCAGGGATGGGGAATGCGGCAAGGAATTATTGGGATCGGGGTCAACGGGGGGAGGAGGGTTTGTCGTCTCCTGGGTCGCCATCAGAGTCGCCGCCAGAGATTAGGGTTTTTTCCAGATAATATAATCCTTCTTGAAACATAAGCTCTTACATTGTATATCTTCTTCCTATAATATATCTTACTCTATTATCTCTTTCCCTATAATTAGCTTATTGTCCTTGTAATTAGGTCATATACCATTCGCACGTGCTTGTATTTATAGGTACATCATATGGGAATACAAACACATTTTCTCTTTACCAATCCTACAATTACACTAACATAAATACATATCTGAGTTATCTTAGGACTTGTTTAGTATTGGATGAAAATTTTCACTTAGATTAATCTAGACAGAGATTAACGTTGTGTTTAGTTGGGAATTAAAGAAGCTTAATTTAGATTAAAATTTAGGAGATTAATGTGTGTAAGTGTTTGGATGAAGATGTACATTAAAGGAACGATTATATAGGGGATTAATTGGGACTAAAGATGGTCAAAAAAACTCTCATATCACCAAGGTTAAATGAGATTAATCTTCAACCATCAATTAGAATTTCACTCATGTCCTTAAAATAAGGCTAAAATTATAATTCTATATCAATTAAACCCATTAAAAAATCTTCAATCAAACAGCCTGATATTATTGATTTTATATCAAATAATCTTTAATAAATCTCAGACAAAATTCAACCTCTTTTAAATTTCATCTAGATGAATTTTTAAAATAACTTTTGTCTTCTACTAAACACACCCTAACGTGCAATAATAATAATACGGGGAGAAGAATATTTTTAAATTATTTCAACTCATATATTCAATTATAGAGAAAATTATCTAAACAGTACCCCATTTTTTGGGTTGACTAAACCTTCAGTATCCCATCCTTTTAACTATCAGAACGGTACCTCATCTACTGAGCCCGACCAAAGTTTAATACCTATGTTATTGTTCACTCGTTAAGTTCACAGATGTCTGTTAAATCTCAGGGGTAAAAATTGTCCAATTTCACATAAACCCTAAGCCCCAAATTTCTAAAAAAAATCTCCCTCATCTTTCGCCTTCACAGATCTGTGTAATCTTTCCGTTCATTCCTTCGATCTCTTACATATTGTTTCTTCTTTGCATCTTTTTTTCCATGATGTTGAACTACTTCATTTTGACTGGTGTACTTTGGGTGTGACACCTATTTCATTTCTAATTTATTACCAGTTAATTAACCCTGTTTAAAGCAATAAGCGGAAAAGCGGAAAAACGGAAAACGTAAATTTTTAAAACTTTATCTTACAGTCATATTCACAACATATATACATACTAACATACGTCATAAAACCCTGTTTAACAAAACACAACTATTTAAAACCACACAAAACATCCTAGGCGGTAGCATCCCATAATAGCCCACCTGATATGATCTCAAATCTAGGTGTTGGGTCCAACGTGCTTGCCTTGGTCAGGCCGAGTCTGAGTAGCTGAAATAAAATGTGGATATAACAACAATGAGCCACACGCTCAGTAAGGGTATACAAATCACACTCCCTAATATATATAAGTATCTAATATCCCGTCCTCAAAGGACACTCTATACCCTTTTCTCACATTCCAAAGCACACACATACATGTCCACATTCACATTACATCCACAACCATCCATAACACATAGCATATAAACAATCAAGCATCTTATCACACCACATATAAACATATAATCTCATATAAATATCTCATATCATACCATCACATATAAATAATCATAACATAACACATATCATGCTAGACTCGATCGAATCGATGCATAGGTGATAATTAATTAACTAGCCCCAACTAATCGTAAGATATATTTTCTCATGTGCTTTCGTATTTCTTTTCTTTCTTTCTTTCTTTTTTTCTCTCTTTCGGTTGGCCAACCCGATAGCGTCCTAGGCCCCCTGTAGATCAGGTAGCGACCTCGGCCATCTTGTCCTAAGACCCCTTGTAGATCAGGTTGCGATCTTGGACTATTTTTCTCATCTTGAGGCCCCCTATAGATCAGGTAGCGACCTTGTCCCCCGGAAACCCGTGCGGGACCCAGTTGGGCTAATTAATCAATTATCATCCTATATTATCACTTTCATATCATAACTCAATTTCATACTTTCATCATATTCTTTCATCATACTCTTTTCATTATCATCTCATGTACCTCATGCATGCTTTCATAAATCATATCAAGTCATCATCATCATTTCACTCATATATATAAGCATGCATAAAATCATGGTATATTAAATACATAACATATATTAAGCAAGTGTAATTTATATACACTTACCTCGCAGGTAAGAACAATAAAACCTCGCAAACCAACTATTGAGTCTGTTTCCCACTCGGACTATCCTCCTTTATCGTGCATGGATACGCTCACAAAGACTAAGCTATAGTTAACCAAAACCTTCAACAACACCTGCGGAGAATATCATATTCCTCTTATTAAACTTCTCGATTCAAACACTAATTAAATTCATTCCTTTGAATTTAATTAACTTATATCCTCCTCTATAATCCCAATTTAATCAATTTAACCTTCAATTAATTAATTAAATTTCGTCAGAATAACGTTTTATCCGCAGACAATTTCTGAACCCACCTGTCATCAAATCTCAACAAACAAACAACCCATAATCACCGGAATAATGTAACGAGCATAATGGAATTTCCAGTTATCCATTTTGACAAGCCTAAGGCCAATTTAGGCCAAATCGCAATACGGAAAACGAATAAATTCGAAACTTATCCGTTACTAACCCGATTGACGATCCGAAAGAAGATTCGGAATCACAACGACGCAGGCTACGCTCGGACACCATCAAATTCACCGGAATCTGAGCGACGGAACCTCCCTAGTATCATATATGCTCGACCAGACCTTCCCTTGCTCGGAAATGTAGAAACTCGGTACAAAAATGAAGAGAATGAAGAGAGGAATCCAAAAACTCAAACGGATTTGAAATCGGATTAGAAACGAAGAGTAGATCTGAGTTTGAAGTTGAGAAAAATCAGAGCTTTTACGAGAAAACGTGAAATGAAATGAATTAATAAACGTTATTTCCGCTATTTATAGCGAAGACGATAATTATCCTTTAGCGGAGTCGATAATTATCCTTTCACCGATCCGAAAGCGGTTTAAGCCCCCTTCTCCAAACTTCTCGAAATTGGAATAATAAATCTGGAATATTGTATGGATAATTATTCCGCAATTGTCTCAAAAAACGCGTATTCCTAAGCCGTCTTTCTTAGTCGCTAAGAAACGAAATAGCGACTCTTTTGACCGTTTTGCCTTTCTATATTTTTTCATATCTAGGACATGTCCGATGTCCTGATAATTTTTCTCAACTGCATTTTTATTAATTGAAGCTCCCAAATGCTCCAAATAACACCGTGGTGTAATATCATATAGGAGCAGGTTACCTCGAGAGGTATCTCGTGTTATAACGGATTTAATTCCTTAAAATTCTCGATTAGGTCATCTTCGATTTTTGACTGTTACATTGGGGACCTCATCAGCTGGAGATGGCGGAGCCATGGCAGAGTCTGGACGGGAAGGTCGTAATGGTCACTAGAGCTTCCTTTGGAATCGGCCTTGAGTTTTGCCTTGACCTCGCTAAAGCCGGTTGCAAGCTCATTGCCTCTGCTCGCCGAATCGAGCGCCTCATTGTTGTATGCGATAAAATCAACAAGACCACGAACGATTCGTCGGTTCGAGCGGTTGCTGGCAAGCTTGATGTCTCTGCCAATTAGGAGTGATTGATCAAAGCATCAAACAAAAAAAAAAAACCCAGCACAATTGATCTATTAAAAGAGAGCTTATCGAGATGTGACATAGTTTGACTCGGACAGCAAAAAAAACACCAGCAACCATTGAGAACCATCCCTAAACTCTTCTGTTTTAGTATTCCCATGAGTGATTCTACTATTACATCAGCATCTATGATGTTTTTTCTTCTTCTGGATCTATGGCGAACCCTTTTTGGCGGGCTTCTAAGGACGACTCTTGTTCTCTTTTGAACCCATAGTTTTCATGGTTCAAGTTTCGGTTTGTGGGTTTTCAGCACATCAAGACTGGTTTTATGTATGCCCGCGGGTGTTTTCGGGCAGGGATTCAGCCCTCCCCTTCTCTGAATGTGAAAATAGGTCTCAAGCGCAACAATTCCTCCCTTGATGTGCTTAATAAATTAACAATGTCAAATGCAAAGTTCAAGTCTTTACTGATCACTTCAACCGGGCTGTCGGGTCCAATCGGGCTCAACCAGCTCCCCCCGAATCAAATGCACCAAATCCAACTTCAATTGCAACACCCATCTTTTGGATTCGAAATGAGTGAGATGTTCTGGATGTGAATTCCATGGTGGAAAAACACGGAGATTTGAGAGAGAAAGGGGAGAAAGAAGAAAGGAGACATAAATTAGGATTTATTTTGGAGTGGACAATTTTGGCCCTGAAAATTAACGTTGTTCTTTGAATTTAACGGATGAATAGTAACCTATGTACTAATCTTTGTCAGAGTCAATAGTTGAGGTTCCGTTATGATAGTTTAAATGACAGGGAGTAGTTTGTACAAGTGTGTGGCTCTATATTTTACATAGAAATAGAAAATAAAATTGAAGCACAACCGGATAATATGGAGATGATTTGCATATGATTGTCAGACAATCCTACCCACTGCGACAACTCTACAGTGGAAGTCACCTACAAATCTCACTTATAAAACATCAAAATATCTCTTTAACTTATTCAAATATTATTTTATTTTCCTACCCCTAAAATCGGGGGACAGTTCTTCTTCCACTCGTGCGCACGATGCACCTCTCAAATGTTTTTTAAATTACTTTTTTTAATCATATGTATAATATTATTTCGTTTATTATTTTAGATTTCCTCCTATTATTTAGTTTCAGTAAGGTTAAAATAATCTTTTAAATATAGAAATATTTTAATAATTTGCTAGATACCCTTGAAGTGAACGTTGTCGCACATGAAACGACAAAAGACAATGTGACTTCAATTCAAGTATATCTTACACCTAATCGACATTTTATTTGGTGAAATATATAACTGTATTCTGGAGTTTTTTTGACACAGTTTTTCAGAAGCTTGACCGAATTACGTAGCAGAGATGAGATGAAGTTATATTTGTAAGCAGTCCAAATCTGCTGCCACGTGGTCCAATAGGAAGCATGGGACAGGAGATGGGACAGTAATGGGGACAGAAGATTTGGACTGATTTGTAAGACAATCTTAAATCATTCCCTAACCAGCGACCAGCAACTCGTCTCGACGCATGCGGTTTAACGAAACTGAGTGTTCATAAACCTTTATAACCTTATATTTTTTGTAACATTATATTATAAATCACTGTTTGTATATATTATACCACTAGTAGTGAACATAAATTCCGGTTAATTCCGTCTCGTTCCGGTTCCGTACCGATCCCGTCCCGTTCCCGGCGGGATTTGAAAAAAAAAAAATGTGTATCCCGTCCCGTTCCCGTGAAAATTTTTTGCGGGACGGAGACTTCCCATCCCGATTAATCCCGTCCCGTCCCACATATATGTAAATAATAATTTTAATTTTTTATAAATATTATATAGCTAAATAATATACATAAATTATAATTTTTAAATATTATTGAAAAAAATATTTTTATATTTTCAAAATTATTAGATGATAATTTTTCATCAGACATTCAATCATTCATTTGGTTGAATCTAAAATACTAGAATTTCTGCTATCCCTTGATTCACATGTAATTACGTAAGGTTTTATCCCACCCAAAATTTGTCTCCAGTCCTATGTTTACATGTAATTACGTAAGGGCGTGTATAGAGGCCGTTTGATTAGTCATAAGAAACGGAAACAGAAAGGCAATGATCGAGAGCAAAAAAATAAAATTGGAAAATTTCGGATGGTGCCCTTGGGGTTTTACAGATTTTGCTCAGAAGTTTTTTTTAGGATGGTGCCCTTGTTTTTAGTGTTTTCCGAAAAATATCCAATTTCCTGTAAATTGTAAGGGATGTCAACTTAAAATAGTTTTTGTAAAAAGACCTATGCTCAAAATGTTTACCCTCTTTTACCCTTTTTTTTATAAAAAATATGTTTTTCTCATCAAAAATAATTATTTTGGTTGACATCCCTTTACAATTTAAATTGAATTGGGCATTTTTCGAAAAATACAAAAATAAAAAGGCGCCATTCGAACTAAAAAAACCCTCTGAATAAAATTCGAAAAACCCAAAACCACATAAATACCATCCAAAATTTCCCAATAAAATATAACCAAACTATACTTCTCGATACACAAACTCGAATAAATTTTAAACATAATTTATAATATTTCCCTCTTCCTCACCATTACCTTATTATTTTTATTTCAAATGTCGAACGAAACCAGAGGTTATTTCGTCACCGATTTACTCTTTACGACATGACATGTAGGCTAACTGAGCAGCCAAAGACCCACGAATTCTATTACCTTACGGTGTTAGTGTCATTGTACTGTCTGTATAAGATTCGCATATCATAAACACACCAATGCCGGTAAAAGTCTATCAATTCTGATCAAGAATGATACTTAATTCGTGTACATGTGTATGGAAATTGGCGCTAATATTCTATGAGATTTGAAGGAAGGAGATTGGTAGTTGTTCTATATTATACTTCCGATGAGTCACCTATACTTATCGCCAGTTCGCCACCAAGGAGTGCAATGAATATCACTCCACCAATACATAGATAATACTAACTAGCTTTTATCTCTTTGGCATTTTCCCTTAATACGCCCATTATCATCATCTCGATATTCTCCCAAACTTACCACATCTTTTAGGACTTGTTTGCCATCACTTTCAGAAATTCAAGAATGACAATAGCCCAATTTAGTATTCATATTCTGTGCTTAGTTTGAGGTAGAGATTTTTGTGGGATTAAAATTTCAATTACTTTATTTGAGGTTATATGTTAAAAATAGGATTTTATTTTTACTATTGGGTTATTTATGTAATTTTGTTTAAAGCGGTGTTTTTTTTTATAATAGCAAGTATTCTTGTAAAAATAAACCTCAGTAATCTTATATCTATTAAAGCAGAAGCCTCTATTGTCACGTGTCAACGCCATACTTCTCGAAGCCTAGAAAATTATTATAAAAAGTGATTTCTAAATGTTAATATAAATTGGAAATTGATTTTTAAATTTTTAAAAAATTATTTAAATAAATAGTTTTATAAAAATAGTTTTTAAACTTTTAAGGATTTTTTTTAACCAACGAGCATATGTTAACAAATCAGTTTAAATATATAATTAATTAGAAGAGATAAATATTTAAAAGAGAATTAAAAGTCATAATAATAATTATAATTTCATTCTCCGGATTTTTATTTTACAAAAATATACATATAAATTTTTAAGTATTAAGTATTTATTAAAACTCAACCCGCACAAAGTGCGGGTAATACACTAGTTTATAATAACCATGAGATAAAGGTTATAAATTTAATCTCTTTTAAAAACCCAACCTATAACCTTGGCAAAAATAACCTAAAACATTTAGTTGTAGGTGGAGGTTCTATTTTATTTTCGGAATTTTTTGCATTGTTGTTTAGTTGCGTCTTTTTTATGTTTATTTTCTATAAAAAAAGACATCCAAATTATAACCTTACATAACCTTGAGGAAGAAGATTATATTTTGAGATTTTTAAGCTCAAATAGAGATTATAGAGCTCACTTATTTTCAATCTACAACTAATGCATCCAAAATATAATCTCAGAGAAAATAACCTAAAATAAGCTCTTACAACCTACAGAAAATAACCTAAAATAAGTTCCTATGAGCTACAACTAAACACGACCTAAATATTGAAACAAGGTTGAAATATGTAAACTTTTCTAACAATATGCCAAAGAACTATATGAAATCGAATCGTGTCATTTCAATCCAGTTAAGTTGACAAGTCCAGCCCGACTTCAAGAACATAACAACCAGGCCCTTGATTGAATCAAGATTGATAAGAGTTTATTCTTCTAATCACCTTTGAAAACATGCCACAACTCACTCACAAATACCACTTCTACAAATTTGTTAGTTTATCACATAACTTCGCAAGAAATCTTAAAATTAGAAAGGAGAATCCACCTTACATTTGTTTATGTTGAAAGAGTTCCAACATAAATCACAACCTTGTCTAAGTCAGAGATGCTTACTAATCCACAAATTCAAGACACACTAAAGCTGAAATGATTACAATACATGTTTGAATGACCTAAAGCTGAAATGGTGCAAAACCAAGCAAACCCTTCAAACTCGTCTCTACAGAGACACAAATCAGTTACATTGTTCAATCTCAAATCAGACACAAACCCGAAAGTTCTACGTTCTAAAGGGCCATGTAATCAATAGTCATGTGATACTCTTATGCTTCTGCCTGTAGATGAATTCAATCGCTACTTACCCGGGGAACATCTAAACTTGTATTGGAATGAGAATCACCATATTTTATGTACCAAGACTATGTTGCAAGCAGACAAATAAAAGTTTTGGCCCCCACTCAAAAACTATTATATTGGAGCATTTGCAATTTGCATCAGATGGCATCGAAACATTTCCGGTTTCCATGCACTTATTCTGACTTCAATATAATGTAAAAGACATCAGCATAAACAGAAAACTAGAGTCATACCTCTCTTCCAAGTATATTTTTTATGCAGAAAAGACATAGACTGCTCAAAAGCTAGACAATATCTTTTGTGGTCCTGCAGCATCGTTTGAGATCGTGCAATGCATCTCTCTTGCTTTCACCTGTTTCACTCAAATACAGAACTAGCATACACCAAAGGAAAATAACAAAGCTGATCTAAAGCATTTTTTGCCATTAGATCAAGAAGATGCCAAGACGACAATTAAATCAGGTCAAAATTTCCCATACAACACAACAATTTGAAAATAATGATGGTGACTTATAGGCCGGTTCACTTTGTTTAGATTTCATACAGATAGCCCTTCCAATGGTCACATGCTACTAACCCATAGCATACTTCTGAGTCCAGCCCCTTGCAGTTGTCTCGTATTTGGACCTGTCCGTCTTGTACATGTTTGCAATCTCAGGCACTAAAGGATCATCAGGGTTCGGGTCTGTCAATAAGGAGCAAATCGAGAGTAAAACCTGCAATCAACATAAAACGTTAATGACTTGCATATATATGGTATTATCTTTTCTGTTGAATGAAATAATTAAGAATAGAGCAACTACCAACGAGGTTATTACCATGTCAACAATATAATGAATATTGGAGACCATGTGAAAAATTTTCACTCTAAGTGATGAAATTTCAAATATTGTCCTAGTGATCTAGTGACTAGTATGCTACTTCAAATGAGTGGTATTGTAGGCAGAAGCCTACTTTGTGTTAAGAACATTATATCAAATTGCCAATAGAGAATAATAAGGAGCAAGCCAAACTATCAATAATAAGACACCAATGTGCTGTTAAGACCGGTGGAGTCTAACTGAAGTGAAAGGCTGGTGACCATATCATCTAGATTACTATACTGGGGTATTCAGCCCTAGGAAGGATTTATCCAATTTGATGTTAAGAATAACAAGACTCTGCCTTGGCCAAAGAGTTCCCCTCTCCTGGTAAATATAAGAGTTTACTCCGGAAGTTGATCTTCTTCAACTTCTGGCTCTGCTATCCTCTGTGTACTGTTTTTTGTTTTGCTGTGTCTCAATATGTGAGTGTTTATCTAGTTCCCGACTTGATACTCTGTCACTTGTAATAGTTTACGGTTACCGTAACAATCCAACATCCACTATTAAATCCTAGTAAGTTCAAACACTGAAAAATGTCCGCAAACACAAAATACTTCTGATTATGTACATGCAAGTTTAAGAGACTACCTAATTGCCAATATGGTTTGTATGATAATAAAGATCATTACCAGGATTTATATGTACTTGGTTGGCAACTGACAAGGGCTGTCACATCCAAGTCTAAACAATCATAGCAAAGTATTGGAGAGGAGAAATAATCAGCATTCAGCAGTTATTAGGATACCCAAGTGCATTAAGAGTTAAAAAGACATTCAAATGTGTAGGACAGATGGGGTAGAAGAATTTAGCTGTCATCTCCTACATCGCAAAGTAAGTACTCCCATGCTTTCGATCATGATGCCATCATCGACTCAGTTTAGTTGAAACCAGGTATTATTATATTCAAGAATATGGTTGGAACAGTTCTATATATTTCCTTGACGAGGCATCTGACTAGTTGATATGGAAAAGGGTTCCCTATGCTAGACTATGGAATCATTATTTTACAAATTCATGGGAAAATTGGCCACTATGTGCAACAGTCAAAGACTAAAAGGTCAATCTTGTGTTCACATAAACAATTCAAGGAAATACTTGATTATATGTTTGAATGCATTTCATCAAATATATTGACCTTGGATATGGTGAGTGCAGGACTCCATTGCTCCTTCAATATATCGAGACAAATGCTACCATTGCTATTGATATTAGGGTGGAAAACTTTTGTTTTGAATGCAACCTGCATTATGAAATTAAACCAAGTATGATTATAAACTAAAAATATCATATTTACTTACAATACTAGGTCAGCACTATAGAAAATCATAATTCACATAGCACCAATTAAGACAGAAGAGAAAGATGAATCTATGCAAGAGACGATGAGCTAAAAAAAAGATCATCAATTTAATGAATCATAATGTCATTTTACAACATGAACTTTGGTTGCATGTTTAGAAAAGAGAATAATTTAATTTCAACATAAGAGCATCTAGCAGGTAGGATCTTATAGCATAAACATCGGTTGTATAACATGAACAGAGATGTAGCTTATAACTCTTTGGAGCCAGTTATCCATATGACCATAATAATCTAAGTAGTGTATTTATGGTTTAGAAGAGCATGCTTGCATCTAGGGTCAAACTAAAAGTAGCTTGTAATGCTTGATTATTAGATACATCCCTAAAATACTATTAGTTAATTACCAAGAACACTTTAAAACCACTGAACTTCAAGCCAGAGTCCCTCATGGGATTAAGAGGCTTCATAGAACATTGGACCACAAGATCTTTATTCAAACTTGAAGCAAATAAGAATTATGAAATATCGTCTCTCAGTTTTTTAATCAATAACTAAAGAGCAATTCATCAGATTATAGAGCTAGGGAAAATTATACCTTTGGTGGTTTAAATGGATAGTCTGGGGGAAAGTGAATAGTGACCAGAAACACCCCTCCAGCATATGGACTGTCAGGAGGACCCATAATCGTTGCCTGCCAGTGAAACATGTCTTCAGCAACTGGGCCTGAATAATTTCAAGCCAAGAAAACCGATTAACAGTGAGCACATAAATCCATTAGCATTATAATGAAACTTATGTAGGAATATACTGCAACTTATGCTTATGAAACTACAATAGGGATTAGAAATTTTCTCGGCACCAAACTAAGCTGAATTATTAAATCATCAAGGAAATAGACAGTTTAAAAACCAGAAAGGGTAAAATAAAAGTTTTTTTACTTCCAAACGTATGCTCCCCTTATAGATCTTCTAAGGTGTATAACACCTTCATTCTAGGCAGGTCACACTTCAGCATTAACTAATTAAGGTCTTTTTCACTACATGCTTACAACAGAATGAGTACAGCAATACATTTCAAAACTGATGCTTTGATAGAGAATATCTTGGAAGCCTGAAATATAAGGAAACGGAGTAATTCTGGAAAAAGAAGAGCATCTGTTGGAGGTGCTCAATGAGTGAAACTAGAAAACTCAATCATCCATTCACAATTTACATGCATGGTACTTAAAAGTCTTAAGATAAACTTCAGATTCAACGTTCTTTCATACGACCCACTCAAATATGCTTCAACTTGTTCTATCACCTCTTGGCGGCCAGAGTTCATGACATCCAAGTTTTGATCACATCCAATCCAGGACGATTATTCTTAGTCGATTAGAAATCGTATTATTTTCAACTGTACATAGGTTGAACTTCCCTTTTATCGTCAAAAGACAAATTTCAGCAATTCAGCAGAGATGAAGAGCAAATCATCACGGTCAAAATCGAAATCACAATAAATCGGGTAAACAATCCTACCAGCACTGCAAGAAGTGGGAGGATCCTTCTGGAGGTCCTTCAATTCCTTCAGGATCCGCTTCGACGCCATGTGGGACAAACCTAGAAACTCCACAAAACCCTAAATACAAAAAAAAATCACAGAATAAGAACAAGAAAAATATCGAAAATGGAAACGGATAGCAAATGAAGCACAGCAACTACACGTAAACAGGAGCTTGGAGAGAACGAGCGATCCTTCTCGGCCGGTCGGAGAGAGTGGTGGGATTTGGGAAAGGAATGGGAAGTGAAATATTTATGTGATAATTTGGTTAATAGTTTTTTTTTTTTAGTTTTACTTTTAGTAAATAGGTCATTTAGTTTTTTAATTAGTTAAATATACCTCATTTTTTTGTATTTTTTTCTAAACTCTAAACCTTCTTCTATCAAGGAGTACATTTTACCAAAACTAAAACTCAACAAAACCTAGTAAACCAAATTGTTTTAATATTTATTAGGGGGGTTTGTAACAATGTAACGGCGGAAGCTTTTTCATTATTTGAGAATATTAAATATAAAGATCATTATTGACATTAAAATATAATATAAAATAATTTAGAATGAGCCAGGAGGAAGACGGAAAAGAAGTTGTGTCGCCAACTTTTTTTGAGTAGCGAATCCGATAGGTAATCTTTTTATATTATTTGAGAATATGAAATTGAGGTCTTACAAGTTGCACAAACGAAAGTATTTTAAAAAATTGATGGGTAATTAACTGAATTAGGGGTGTAATACGAGCCGAGCATCGGAATGCTCAAGCTCGACTCGCTTATAAACGATCAAGACTAAAGTGTATACGAGCTTTAAAATGTGTTCATATTCGGCTCGTTTAGAAAGTGAACAAGCTCGAGCTTTGACGAGCCGAGCCCGAATAACTCATATAAAATAATGATCGTATAGTGTTATTTTAGTTGAATGAGTCGAGCTTTAACCGAACGAGCCGATGCTAAATTTTATACGAGCTTTAAAATGTGTTTGTATTCGGCTCGTTTAGAAAATGAACGAGCTCGAACCGAACTTTTGATGAGTCAATCGCGAGTCGAGCCCGAGTAGCTTGTCTCATACTACAACTTTAATCTGAATATATATTTCAAAACTAATAATTATTTAATATTTTTATCATTTAATTAATAAACATTAGGGAAAAGTTTGACATTCCAATCAATCAATCAATTGTGTATTGTCTTAACAAAATTTTAAAAATATTTATACAAAATATAAAAATTTGAGAGTTATGGCGTACTTAATAATATTAGATTCGTAGTTATAATTATAATTCTGTTTTGTAGGTGCGGTTTGTAGTTGTAGTTTTCGAGCATATTCTTTCATAGATTTTGATTTTTAGAAAACAATGTAGATAAATGCATAACGTGTTTAGTAAAAAGAGAGTTCCGAGTATTTTGAAAATGGTAAAAGACGTAAATATAATAATGGATCTTAGCTCCGTTTACGGATCTAAAAACAAAATTGGGATTTTGATCCACTGGATTTGACGGTTGATTTTCTCCTTCATCCACCATTCTTCAAAAAGACTTCTCCGTCTAGTTATTGGCTCCAAAGCTAATAAAGAAGTCAAACGATATTCTCTTTGTACTAGGGTTTGATTCTCCCATCCTCGTATGTGATAGACTGCTAGGGTTTGATTCTCCTAATTTATATGTTCAATGGAGATTTTGATTTTGCAACCACTCCACCTATATCAATCGAGATCCTCCGACTTCTACACAAACGATCTCCATTTTATGCACAAGCTTTATCTTCGTTTATACAAAGGAAGAATGGTATTAATATTCATAAGAAGAAAAAAAGAAGGAAAGGGATGAAGAAGAAAGAGAGAGAAAGAACGTCGCAAAATAGAAGAAAATACATGGACAATTTCGTAATAAATTTCATATACAAATCCCAAATCTTCTTAAATCTTCAAAATTCATATTCGTCAAATCTACATTTGGAAGCTCTTAAAACACATTCCAAAATAACAATGCAAAATAAGAAGCTAAAACCAAACACGCCCTTAGATTATCAATTTCATATCGTGTATTACTAAATTGATAAGTAATATTAGGTCAGTTTGGTAACGTAAGATTATGTAGATCAAGTTGAAGATGATGAAAATTATTTAAATGAAGAATTAAGGAGATGAAATTGGTTAAGGATATGAATGAGTGAAATGAGTGTTTGATAAAATGAATATGATTGCTAGTAAAATTACGAAAAAAATGTGTTCATTTTTTTTAGATGAAAGAGATGAAACAAAAGAAGAGGGTGGAAATGAGATGTAATCGTCAATTTAACTTTTAAAATATATATAATCGATGTTCAACAAGATTATACAATTATCTTAATCTCCAATTCATGTCATATCCTTTAATCCCCTTAATTTTTTCATAGGGTCACTGCCAGAAAATGGATTTAAAAAAAAAAACTGGGAAAAAATCACAAAAACAACAAACTAATAATGGCTACAGTTTCACATTCCAAAGGGCCAGGTGATTAATAGCAATCTGATACTGCTATGGAGACAAATAATGGCTTTGGCCTCACTAGACTGTTCTATTCGAGTATTGCAAATTTGCTTCAGATGGAATCGACTAGGGGATTTCCAGTTCGGTGCACTTGTTCTGACTTCAAAATAACTGAAAATAGTTCAACATAAACAGGAAGCTAGAGACATACTCTCTTCCAAGATTATTTATGCCGAAAAGACAGACTGCTCAAAAGCTACTAGCTAGACAATGCCATCTGCGGTCCTGCAGCACCGTTTGAGATCGTGCAATGCATGTCTCTCTTGCTTTCACCTGTTTGAGTCGAATACAAAACTAGCATACGGAAGGAAAACAACAAAGCTGATCCAAAGCACTTTTGCAATCAGATCAAGAAGATGCCAAGAAGGCACTTAAATCAGGTCAAAATTTCCCATACAATGCAACAATTTGAAAATAATGATAGTACAGGTCGGTTCATTTTGTTCAGGTTTCATACAGATAACCCTTCCAATGGTCACCCATGCTCTACTAACCCATAGCATACTTCTGAGTCCAGCTCCTTGCAGTTGTCTCGTACTTGGATCTGTCTGTCTTGTACATGTTTGCAATCTCAGGCACTAAAGGATCATCGGGATTTGGGTCTGTCAATAAGGAGCAAATCGAGAGTAAAACCTGCAGTCAACAAAAAATGTTAATCACTTGCATGTATGTGGTATTATCTTTCCTGTTGAATGAAACATTAGAGAATAGAGCAACTACCAACAAGGTTATTGCCATGTGAATAATATAATGAATATTGGTATTCTCTTTCCTGTTGAATGAACTATTTAAGAAAAGAGCAAGGGCTACTTGCATATATGTTGCCCTGGTACTGTAGGCAGACGCTTAGTTTGTGTTAAAATACAAAATCTGCCGATAGGGAACGTTTAGGAATAATTCAAATTAGTCTAGAAGAAGAGACACGGGTGCTAAGACTGGTGGAGTCTAACTAGAGTTTACTCCAGTAAAATTATCTTCTTCAACTTCAACTATTCTCCAAAATGGAGAATAATGGGAAAAAGTGGGGACTCTTCCCTAAATTTGAAGACATTCTCCAAATAAATGGAGAATTCTCCAAGATAGGGAATCTGTGGATTTGATAAAAATATAAAGGGTAGATTTTTACTTTTAATTCTCCATTTTGAAGAAGAGTTTAGGGAAGCTGTTGGGGATGCTCTAACAATCCAACATCAACTATTAAACCCTTGCATGTTCAAACATGAAATACTTATGCTTATGTACATGCAAGTTTAAGAAACTACCGAATTGACAATATAGTTTATATGACAATAAAGATCATCAACAGGATGCATATGTACTTGTTTGAGATGATAGGATCATAAATGGCCGATGCATACTACAAATTCTATTTGATACATGATTTCAATCTGATAGCACTCAAGACTGGAGGTTTGGGTCCAAGTTTAATAAAATGATGACTTGTTGACATCTGACCGGTGCTGTCACATCTAAGTCTAATACAATCATAGCCAAATACAGAAAAGGGGGAAATAATCAGCAAGATGCTGTCATTAGAATACACAAGTGCCTTAAGAGTTAAGAGAACATGATAATGTATAGGACAGATGGGATAGAAGAATTTAGCCATCATATTCTACACCGCTAAGTAAGTCACATTTTTTCAATCATTATGCCATCATCCACACAGGTAGCTGCAACCAGGTATACTTAGATTCAAGAACATGGTCAGAACAGTTGCTATAAACTTGTTTGATGAGGTATCTGATTTGGAAAGGGTTCCTTATGCTAGACAAGGTCAAACTTGTTTCACATAAACAATTAAAGGTAATGCTTAGTTTTATGTTTTAATGCATTTCATCAAACATAATGACCTTGGATATAGTGAGTGCAGGACTCCATTGCTCCTTCAGTATATCAAGACAGATGCTACCATTGCTGTTGATATTAGGGTGGAAAACCTTGGTTTTGAATGCAACCTGCATTATGAAATTAATTCAAGTATAATTATAAACTAAAAAGATCATATTTAGTTAAATGAAAAGAGACGAGCACCATTGAAAATCAGAATCACACAACATCAATAAAGTGAGAAGGGAAAGATGAATATATGCAAGAGATGGTGAGCTGAAAAAAGGTCTGTCAATTAAATAGACCATAATGCCAAATTACAAAATGAACTTAGGTTGCATGCTCAGAAAATAAAATAATTCAATTTTGACACGAGTACCATCCAGCCACGTGGGATCTTATAGCATAAGCATCAGTAGTATAACATGAACCCAAGTAGCTTATAACTCTTTGGAGCCAGTTATCGATGTTACTATAATAATCTAAGAATTTCATTTAGGTTCAGAGTAGCACCTAGGAGCCAGAAGTAGCTTGTAATATTATATTATTATACACATCCCTAAAAAAAAAACTAGCGGTTACCTGCCAAGTACTATAAAACCACTAAACTTCAAGCCATGGTCCCTTATGGGATTAGAGGCGTTTGATAGAAATCATAGAACCATAGACTACAACATCTTATTAAAGATCGGAGCAAATAAAATGTGGAATATCAGTCTTTTAGTTTTGTAATCAATAACTACAGAACAATCCATCAGAATATAAAGCTAGGGAAAATTGTACCTTTGGTGGTTTAAACGGATAGTCTGGGGGGAAATGAATAGTGACCAGAAACACCCCTCCCGCATATGGACTGTCAGGAGGACCCATGATCGTTGCCTGCCAATGGAACATGTCTTCAGCAACTGGACCTGAATAATATCAAGCCAAGAAAGTCAATTAACAGCAAGAACATAAATCTATCAGCATTATCATGAAATTCATCATTATGTACCACAGCTTATGCTTCAGAAACTAAAATGGCGATTGGAATTTGCTTCAACACCAAACTAAACTGGCCTCTTAGATCAATCAAGAAAATAGACGGCTTAAAAACCCGAAAGAGAAAGCAGAAAGTTCTTTTTTTACTTTCAAGCCTTTGCTCCCTTATAAGATCTTCTCAAGTTTATATCACCTTAACTCTAGGCAAGTCACACTTCAGCATAAACTCATTAAGGTCTTCTTCACTACATGCTTAGAACAGCATGAGTACAATACAATTCAAAACTAATGTTTTGATAAAGAATATCTCGAAACCCTGAAATCTAAGGAAAATACGGTAATCCTGGAAACAAAAGATTATCTGCTGGGATGCTAAATGAATGAAACTAGAGAACTCATCGTCTATTCACAATTTACATACAGGGTGTTTTCACCAGTTTAAGGTTTAAGATAAACTACAGATTCAACATTCTTTCATACAACCCACTGAAATATGCTTCAATTTGTGCTATCACCTCTTAGCAGCTACAGCCCGAAATAATTCCAAGTTTCAACATAGTGAATGATGCATACTAATTCCTCATTTCTCAGAGTCAATCATCAATCTGCTGAAATGCCACTGGGATTTCATCACACCCAATCCAGGATGATTATTCAGTCAGTTAAAATTATTACTTTCATGATTAAAGATATAAAATTCAGGATTTGGATGGAACAGCTTCATAATCTAGCAGATGCAAAGATGAAGAAACATAACATAATAAAAGCGGAATCTTAGTAGGTTAGAACTCGTATCACTTTCAACCATACATATGTTGAACTTCCATTTCATCGTCAAAAGACAAACTTCAGCCAAAGCTATTCAGCAAAGATGAAGAGCAAATCACGAGGGTCGAAAATCGAAATCGCAATAAATAGGGGAAATAATCATACCAGCACTACAAGAAGTGGGAGGATCCTTCTGAAGGTCCTTCAATTCCTTCAGGATCCGCTTCGACGCCATGGGACAAACCCTAGAACTCCAAAAAACCCTAATTACAAAAAAAAAATCACGAACTAAGAACAGGAGGATTAAAAAAAATGGGATCAGATAGCGGACGAAGATAGAACAACTACACGTGAAATGGAGCTTGGAGAGAACGCGAGATCCTTCTTGGCCGGTCGGAGAGATAGTGGTGGGATTTGGGAAAGGGGTGTGGAGAGGAATTTTATACGAGTCCAGGGGTTGGATACGGCGGAAGCTTTTCCATTTTTGTGTCTAATAATAAATATTGAAAAAGTTAAAATTCTTTAATTTAAAGGTGATATTTTAGTGAACTTTTTTTTTTATTTCTCAATTTTCATTATGGTTTGTCCGTATGTTATTTTTTTGATGTTTTGATCCATCAGATGATAAATATGACCCAAATCACATTTGTAAGATTAAGATTATGGTAGGTTTGGTGAGACGAAGAGTATCCATCTCATCCTTAATCCACTTTTAAAAAAAAGGAATTGTCATTTACACCACAAATCAAGCAGTAATTGGATTTTTTTTTGTCCTTAGTTTTTACAAAATTACAAAATTTGGCCACAATTTTATATATCGCACAAATATATCTAGATTAAAACACTTAATTTAATTTATGGACTTTACGTGGTACTTGATACCATGATTTACTAACTATATTATGAATGATAAATTTCTTTGATCACGTGTCCACCATGCTCCGTAGTTAAGAAATTTAAATAATAGAGTTTTGACCGTTACTTGGACGTAAACTACGTAATATCACTGGACAACCGGTGCTCTTGTAGCTTCTGGCTTTCTAGGGGTGACTCTGATACCAAATGACACAATCACACAAAATTGCGATATACGAGTAAAGTTACAAATAAGGATATAAATGCAACTACTTATAAATTATATACTATTAATATAAATTATAGGAAGTCGAAGGTAAAAAGAAAAAGAAAAAGAAATATAATAATGAATTAGGGATGACGGATGTGACTCTTAATTGGTGGAAAACTCGCTGAGACCGCTATTATTTCCACCTCAAATCAAGCAATGATTGAGTATGTTTTTTGATTTTTTGTTTCGTTCCTAGGTTTTAACAAAATTACAGATTTTAGCCACAATTTTATACATTGTAAAAAATTATTCAAACTTAAACACTTAATTTAATATATGGGTTTACGTGATACTTGTTACCATAATCTACTTACTATATCATGAATAATAAATTTTCTATGATCACATGCCTCCATGTTCCATAATAAAAAATTAAAATGAGAGAGTTTTGACCGCTACCTGGACGTAATATTACTGGACCACTGGTGTTCTTGTATGTTTTGACTTTCGAGGTGGCTCTGATATCAAATGACAAGATCACGCAAACTTACGATACGAGTTAAAGTTACAAACAAATATATATAAATGCAACTTATTATAAATATGTACCTTTAATATAATTTTAGGAATTTGCAGGTAAAAAAGAATAAAAAAGAAAATAGAATAATGAATTAGAGGTGAATAAACGTGACTTTTAATTGGTGGATATATCGTTGAGTATAATTATAGTGATGACTCGATAATTGTATAGCTATTGTGTTATTTATACACATGTAAAGTTCTTGACGTCATGTGTCGTTCTCTCATACATTTAGTGACACGTGTTATTTTCCTTCCTCATTTTTTATGAAGTGATTGGGTTAGATATGATGTTTTTTTTTGTAGACCCCCCGTCATGATGGTAAAAGACCTAGTTAGTCATTTTATTTTATTTTTTATTCTTGTAATATTTGTTTGTATGACTAGTTATATTTTTTTTTTCCTAATCAAATTGTAATATTTTTTTATATAAGTGATACTAAAATACGACTAACTAAAAATGACAAAAATCCAATCAATTGTTATTTCTGTTGACATTTTAAATATTAATTAAAAAGCTCACATTTACATGCTTCCTAATATATTACATTGATGAATTTGCTTTACAACTCAATATTTAATTAATAAAAAGTAAATTTTAAGAAAAATAAATGAAATGTATTATTGAATTATAATATTTTAAATAAAATACTATAATTACTAATAATTTATTTCAAAAAAAAAAATATGACAATATTTATAAAAAAACTCTACGTGCAGAGCACGGAAATTATACTAGCTTTTATACTCTTTTTTTAATGGGTAATGATTATATGTATACTATGCTTAAGCAAAGTTAATAAAGTTCACGTGTCACGCTAATATTCATTTCGTATACGTATAGCGTTGAGGATTAAAGTCATCGAATTCTTTTGTTATAAAAAAATATATTTAAATTATATTTTACTTTCATCATCATTAAAATAAATTATATAACTTCTATTTAAATTAGATCCAACTTTTATATTTACACAATTTATTTAAGAAATATCTTATTTTTATTTTGATAAAGACTTCTATTTAAATTAAATTTTACGTTTATTGTTATCTTTCATTTCTAAAAAAGTTAAAACAACTTCAACTAATTTAGATTAGATTTTAATTTCGTTGTAAGCTACAATTTTTATATAAATTAGTTATTACATCTAAATATTAGGTTTTCCTTCAGGTACGGCCCTATTTATCTGGTACGGCCGTACGGCTGTACCGCAGGGCGACACGTGTCCCGGAAAAAAAAAAAAAAAAAATTTTTTTTTTTTTTTTTTTTTTTTACGGAAACTAATGAAAATTTATTTGAACTACCATGTTATAATTTATGCACTATTATCCTATAAACTTTGAACTATTCCTATATAATCCATGAACTATTACTTTTTAATATAATCCATGAACTATTCTATTATAATTCATGAACTATCCCATAATAAGTTTTGAACTATTACTTTCACTCCTTTATAAATTTTTGCACTTTAAACTATTCTATTATAATTCATGAACTATTCTATTATAATTCATGAACTATACCATAATAAGTTTTGAACTATTACTTTCACTCCTTTATAAATTTTGCACTATGAACTATTCTATTATAATTCATGAACTATCCTTTTAGAAGTTATGAACTATTACTTAATAAGTTTTAAACTATTACTTTCAATCCTTTATAAATTTTACACTATGAACTATTCTATTATAATTCATGAACTATCCTTTTATAAGTTATGAACTATTCCATAATAAGTTTTGAACTATTATTTTTACTCGTTTTTTTAAAAAAAAAAAAAAAAATTTTTTTTTTTTTTTCGGGACACGTGTCGCCCTGCGGTACGGCCGTGCGGCCGTACCGCAATAATGGGCCTTACTTGAATGATACCCCTAAATATTATGTATCAGAGTATTTATGAAATCAAAACATAAATTTTAATTATTTAAAAAAATAAATAAAGGGTTTATATTAAACCAACTCACGTAAAATATGGATAATATTAGTTAAAATCTGCTAATGCAAGTTCAAGGAATTCCTGTAAATAAAACATAGTCTTTATAATACTTGATGATACAAAATAGCTAAAAATTTAAATACAGTGCAAATTAAAAACTGACACACCGCTCTTTGTCGATGTTCGGCTCGTTCGGTTTCGTATAACCACCAGTAAACACACTACACCACTCTTTGTCGTGTCGTTCATTAAACAGGGAATCGTGGAAAGAGAGGCTCATCATCGTCTTTAGAAGACAAGGAGGAAGAAGACGACGAAGAGTAATCGAAGTGCTGCGCCAATCAACCGAAGGTGTAGAATCCTCTATCGATTCGTCCGAATATGAACAACGCAGATGTCTCCCAGCAGATCCAGCAGATGGTCCGCTTCATCCGCCAGGAAGCCGAAGAGAAGGCCAACGAGATTTCTGTCTCCGCTGAAGAAGTATCGATTCCTCTGTTCTCTTACGTTTCTTTCTTTCTTCGATGATAATTTGTTTAGGAAGCGTTAGGAGTTGGTTTAATTTTGGAAAAATAATGCTCATTTTCTGGTGTATTGATTGCTTACTTGTTAAATTTCTGTAGGAGTTCAACATTGAGAAGTTGCAATTGGTCGAGGCGGAGAAGAAGAAGATCAGGCAGGAGTACGAGCGCAAGCAGAAGCAAGTTCAAATCCGCAAGAAGATGTAACTTTCTCCACCTACTTCGCTTAATTATGTTCTGCTTTTTGCCCTAGGAGTTGTGTTGTGGCGTTGTATGGTGATCGGAATCTGATTTTTTTGTGATTTTTATGAACTTCATCCTGTATAGGATCACCCCTATCGGTTTCAATTACGATTTAATTGTTTCTGTATGAAATCTTGTAATTTGGAATCTACTATGCAATTCTGGATGGATATAAATCCGAGTAATTAAAATTGGATATTGTAATGCTGTATCTTATGTTCTCTGGATTTAGTGGCATAGAGAACATCAAAATGTAAAGTATTCTGCCTGCAGAGATCTTTGATGATATGCATATTGAGTTAGGTCATTGCAATAAGTTTGATATATGCTTGCAGTGAGTACTCTATGCAGTTGAATGCATCTCGAATCAAGGTTCTCCAAGCTCAGGATGATTTGGTCAATTCGATGAGGGAGGCAGCATCTAAGGAACTCTTGCGTGTTTGCGGTGATCATCATCATTATAAGAATCTTTTGAAAGATCTCATTGTTCAGGTATGATCAGTATTTTAACTAGTCTTTATGCTGTATCAAGGGTCTGCTTCCTGAATAATGTTCTTCCCGCATGTCTGAATCCAAAATTTGGAAATATGTTTGATGATACACAGACATAACTTCTGAGACTTGCATAGTAACCTTAATTCTCGTTAACAACAGAGTTTGCTCAGGTTGAAAGAACCTGCTGTCTTGTTGAGGTGTCGTGAATCTGATGTAGATTTGGTGGAGTCCGTGTTGCCTTCAGCCAAAGAGGAGTATGCACAAAAAGCCAATGTTCATGCACCTGAGATCATAGTTGACAATATCTACCTTCCACCTGCTCCTTCTCATCACAACGAGCATGGACTTTCATGGTAAAAAAATATCAGAAATGTGTGAGATTCATTTTGGCTTGTTGCATCAGTTTTTATTGGGAGGTAATGAGGTTTACTTTTCGTGTTTGTTCAGTGCTGGTGGGGTTGTCTTGGCTTCTCGAGATGGGAAAATTGTGTGTGAGAATACTCTTGATGCAAGGCTGGATGTTGCATTCCGTAAAAAGCTTCCCCAGGTAGTTAAATGCTTGTGTTCTCTTATCTGCTGCCTAATACACATTGAGGCTAGCTAAATGTTGTTATTTGGTGATGAAATCTCTGACTGATACAAGTATACAACCAACCGAGAAATGGGGGCAAGTCACTTATATCAGTTATATGTATTGATATAATGACAACAAAACACAGATAGTTCTCCCCAGTACAAAATGTATTCTCTCCTGACCAGACTCAGGAAACGAAGTCATGGAAGTCTAGAATGAGATCTGTGTTTGTTTAAACTTTTATTTAGGAACAACCCTTCTAATTTAAGTAGAAAATATATAGGATTGGTAAACTTGAGCCATGCCTGTAATTTCCCGTGTTTTGAAGGGGTTCAGTCTTCTTGTTCCTTGAGTCACTGTGCAACTTCTTTCCACCGGTACTCACACTATTAGAATCCTGCTAAAAGCAAGAATCTCACTCCTAGGACCGCAATGTGAGAATCTGACAACACCAAATTTCGAGGAATCCTCTGTTTTGTAATCAATTCTATATTCAAGTCTGATGCTTAACAAATGCATTGGTTCCTCCTTTCACAATAGGATAGATATAACTAATTTCTTATAACTCTTAAGGCCATCACAGATTCGCAGCAATTATTTCTTAACCCATTTTTTAGCTCCCCTTTTACCTTTCTCTCTTCATCTTAAAAACCCATCTTAGTATTTCTCCACAACAGTGGTTTCTTAACTTGGTTTTAACTTCATCTTTGTCATCCATAATATGCATTTTTTTTAATTTATGTAATAGTACTTTTTTTAATTTAAAATTTAATTTTCATAAAATTGTATAAATAACCTTTAAGCACGAAATTGAAAATATGACTCCATTAAAGTTTGTAAACATGGAAATACGGGGAAAAAAAAAATACATGTGAAATTTAGGGTCTGAAACCCTGAAATACATGAAAACGAGTACATATGAAATCGTACTTAAAACTATCGATTTCTAACATGGAGATGCCTGGAAGGGTTTCGCAGAGGATGGGTAGACAAAAGTAAATTATGAATATTGGAAAAAATATTAATTTCATATGTCCACTTGAAGTATTTTATTTTGTATAAATATTACTTAGTTAAAATACGGCATTCATGCGGTTGTTTAGCAAACAACCTGAACCCGGTACTTAATCCCATTTCTAACTTTTGCTTAGAATTTAATATTTTTAACTTTAAAAATACTATTGCTGTGGTAACCCTAAGACTATAAATTAAGCAACTAAAACAAAGTAATGGGAACATGGAGAAAATGGGGAAGTTGAATAAATAATTGAAAAATAAGAAAAATGAAGATAATTATTAAATTTGTTAGAAATTGTAGCTTGGTTTGTATCACAACACACATCCTTCTTTTTTCTTTTTTTTCTTTTTCCCATCATAGTGCTATTAGTGTAACTAGAATTCTTGATGGTTGAAGATTTTTAACATCTATGAGTCATCAATTATTCAGTTATCGGATTGAGCTGCACATTTTACCCTTCTAAATTGCTCAAACAATTAGTAAAGACAATCCATGTCACTAGGCTTTTCTATATAGTGTATCAGACTATCAGTTCCGAGTAGTCTTGGACAATTCAGGGCTCAGGAGGGCCTGTTAGCCCAACTTCAATTGCGGGGCTGTTAACCTGCTCAAAAACCTGCAAGTCTAGATTTAATTGAGTTTTGCCTAGGTGTTACGCTAAGATCAATCTTCTGAATGCCCAACAAGTAGCATGTATTCCCCACAGTAGGGTCTAGTTGTTGGCTTCAAAGATTGCTCATGTTTTTTGTTTTCATGAATCTAAGCGATAAAGAAATTTCCTTTCCTCTTTGCTTATCTGAATCTTCGAAATGACATGTAAGATTCGTACTTGTTTCTGCCACAGATTCGCAAGCAACTCTTTGGTGCAGCTGCTGCCTGATATTGTTGAGGTTCAATGCATCCTATTTGATCTCCAATTCATCAGAGCACATTGGTATTTAGGTATGACTTGCGAATCACAGTTAATCTGCTTCCCCTTCTGCTTGTTAAGAGTTCTCTTGTTCATTTTCCATGTGTTGAGTACAAATTTAGAAAAGTTCATCTGCATTGGTTAACATATAACATTTGTTGGGTTTAATTGCCATGATATCTGTTTGCTAAATAAGGCAAAAGCTTCCTGTGAAAGCGTTCCCTTCCAATGAGTGCTATAGTGGTGTTTTGCTTAGCATTTACTATCCATGGTTGCCAAACTTATTGCATTCTCTGACAGGAAAAACACGAGAATGATATATTTGTTTTATTTTTTTGCATAGGATCGATTATGTTGCATAGGGCATGGCTGAGCAGTTTTGTGTTAGTAACCTTAGTTTTCTTTTCTGAACGACTTGGAAGTGTCAATTGGTAATGACTTATGTAGAATTAGGACTTTTTCGGATTCGGCAAACCAATTCTTTTGGTTGGTATAGCAAAATGACCCATTCCTACTTCCCCCAAATTCTCCATGAGTATATGCCTTTCCAACCCGATTCCTATATTATGACATGAAGATTGAATTATCGTGTTAATTTTTATTTATTTTAAACATATATACAATTTTTTCCATCTTTTTTCAATGCAGTTATTTGTCACCTTTCCTATCAAAGAAGAACATCTGATATTTGTCATTGTTGTGATCCTTGTTTAACCTTACACCAAACTTGTCATCTATTGTTTGTCATGATTTGCAATTTTGCATGTCTAATAGCTTCTATTTTCGTCATTTTCTAACCCCCTATTTTACCTTCATTGCCAGCATGAAAAAATCATTTTCTTCTCATCTATAATTTATGTTAAATAACATATACACATGATCATTTTTTTGATATTTATTTTAAATAACTAAGTTGCGTGTAGTTTTTATGGTTGTGCTTGTTAGATTTTGAGAAAAGAAAGTTGAAATTGAAAAACAAATTATAGTTGAAAAATAATCAAAAGAGTAGCCGAAGTAGAAGCAAAACTATTTATTTGACCGTGTCCCCTGTCCGACACGGGGAAACGGCTCGAGCTCGAACACAGTCAAATATGGCCTGACACGGTCAATACACGGTTTAGAGGTAGGACGCAAGGAGAAATGGCGAGGACATGCTCAACGAAAGTTTTTCCTATTTTTTAAGGCAAAAAAAACAAATTTTTTTTTAAAAAAGAGAGTTTGATTTACCGTTCTTCTTATTCTTTGACAAAGCCTTCTTCTTTTCCGGTTCTAATGTTGAAATGCTGTTACGTTCGTCGACTTTTTCCTCCATTTTCTTCTATTCTTCTTATTATTTCATAAACTGATTTTGAACCTTTGGTTACTAATTTGGTGTAATTTTTCTTTGTTGAATGTTGGGCTCGTTATTCTTTATTTTTTATAATTTAAAATATTTATTATTGTTTTTTTTGTTTGTTGATTATGTTGTCTGGTTGTTGTTTTAGACGGTGGATAATTCGTTATTCAATATTGAAACTAAATATGTTTATTTGGGAATGTAAGACTAAAATATGTTTATTTTGGGTATATTGTTGTAATACTGAAAATATTTGTTTCTTAACTTTTATTTTGGATATATTGTTGTCATCTTAATATATCTACATTATAATAACTTTAAAATGATATACTATATGTTTTTCTTGCCCATCTCAATTTCCTATATTTTTTAGAATTACCGCTTTTTCGTTTCTTGCCACATAGTTTTTTTGGTTTTTGAAAAAACCAATTAAATACGCTTGCAATAAAATTTTTTGTAAAAATTGTAGAAAGACCAAGTTATTGGCAGTTTTTCGAAAATACTTTAAATTATTTTTGTACATTTCCAGCATGTAACGTTCTTTACAAAAAATGACTTTTATGGCTTTAGCTCTGAAAAAGTTTCAAATTTAAATTGGACACCAGACGTTCTATTTTCATGCTTAAAATATAGCTGAGTTGTCTAAATCGTAGACTATAAATTCAATGTACAAATGTGGTTCTGATCTCTTTTACAAAATTTGCCTTAAGAATTTAGATTTTGGTCCCATATACCCACTCTGTTATTTGGTTTTACTTACCCACTTCACAATTTTGGTTGATCTGAAGTCTTGTTAGTTGTGACATGCCAATGAAACTAATCACTGAAAAATGATAACGCTTGCAAGTTACACTCCAACTAACAAGTAACAACCCTAAAATCACCCTTATAAATACCCATAGCAATTCAATGCATTTGATCATTCATCCCTAAACTTCTCTTCTCGCCATCTCTCGATCCTTAATCCACAAGAACACGATGAACACGATGAGCACGAGAATGCGAGTTAACCTCGTTCTCATCCTCGGCCTCTTTTCACTTGCAATCTCTCCGGTCATCGGCACACAAATAGCCATGATGAACCGTGAGCCATGCAAGAGAATGGTGTTCTACTTCCATGACATTATCTACAATGGCGAAAACGCGAAAAACGCAACCTCGGCAATCATAGGGGCACCGGCATGGGGGAACGAGACTAAGTTGGCGGGCCAAAGTCACTTTGGTGATTTGGTTGTGTTTGATGATCCAATCACACTCGACAACAACTTGCATTCAGCTCCGGTCGGAAGAGCTCAAGGAATGTACTTTTACGACGTGAAGGCGACTTTCACCTCTTGGCTCGCTTTCTCTTTCGTGTTCAACTCGACTAGTCATAAGGGCAGCTTGAACTTCGCCGGAGCCGATCCATTGATGAACAAAACTAGAGATGTTTCCGTGATCGGAGGGACCGGCGATTTCTTCATGGCTAGAGGAGTTGCTACTTTGCAGACTGATGCTTTTGAAGGGGAAGTCTATTTTCGACTTCGTACAGATGTGAAGCTTTATGAGTGTTGGTCTTAAATTTGGAGGAGAAGATACATCATTAAACTTGTGCTTGTCATATTTCTTTTCGTTGGTGGATCCAATCCAATAAGGCGTTAAGAAATTTGTGTGTCTTACTATTGGATTCGTAATTTGTTAGTGATGATGTGAGATTGTGAGGTTCGCTTTGTACTCGTAAGAGTTTGTTTTTTTCATTATGAAATATGTGCTTCAATTGTCACGATTCGTAAAGTGCATATTGTTGCGGGGGAAATTAAATAGTATTTTTTTTTCCTCCAACAAATGAGGTATTATTAATAAGGAAAAATAACTTAAAATAATATCGAGCATCAACTTTAAAAAGTCTAGTAAACCAAATTATTTAAAAAATTATTAGGAAGGATACAAACTATCAACCTATTACCAAAAATAATATCTTACTTTTTAGACAAAAATTCTAACTCTAACAATGACGTGACAACCAGAATCTTACATATCATCAAAAATGGATTAATTGTGTGATATGAATATTATTTTTTTAAATCAAGTAATATGCCGGAAGAGATCATATCCTTTTACTTTTGGACTCGAAATCTTCGTCAACGTAAGGAAGACACATTCTTTGAAGCGTTGTCACTCAAATGATTAGTCTTATCAAACACGAGCTATCATAATAAGTTATTTCAATAATTAATTTACAAAATTTTAAACTAATAACCAAACGACCCATAAATTTGATGGTAATTGTGTTTTGCCTCGATAGTACTAATGCAAGCTCGGTTTTATTTTTAATTAAAGTACCGATGCAAACTCGGTTAAAATTTAAAAAAAAACGACAAGTTTATACCTTTAATTTTTATTTTTTTAAAAAAATGATGTTAAACCGCCAAACCGCCGTAAACCGTTGGTTCTTGAATAGGCGGTTTAGGTTTAGGTTTGGGATCCATGTCTAAATCAAAGTGATATGAAATTACATATCATGCTTATCTGAAGCTTGGAATGTAAAATATTCCGCATCAATAAAAAGTTATTTTTATAAGGTCAATGCTTTACTCCTCACTGGGTTCTTTACACGGGATGGGGTGGACATATATAATACATATGTGTAGACCTAGACATTTCCGGACCCGAACTGGACTTTTAGAGGAAATTTATTTTACCCGTTTTTGGGTCAGGCTCGGGCCAAGCCCGATTCAGGTCTTGTTCGTACCCGCACGAGTCTGGTTTCAGATCGGGCGGCTACCATTTTTTTTTACCAATATCACTAACTAGATCTTTTAGCAATATTGTTCTATTAATTAGCCTCATAGCATACACTCATTTAGTAAATATACCCCTAATAGAGTAATAGTGGTAAGTACATTAAAATAATAAAAATTAGAGAGGTGTACAAAATAAAAGCTCCTACAAAAAAGTCTACTTCATCAAATCTTTTCTTTCTTTTATAAAAAAGAAAATTATACGTATTAAACGTAAAATAAATAATATATAACATAAATTAAAGTAGCCCAATAATCAGTAACATTTGAACCTTATCTTAATATCTCGATTCAGACGAATACCAAAATTATATTAACCACCAAAGAGTATACCATTTTGGTGAGTTCAATTCCCTTATCCCTTGGTATGTGTTTGGTAAAAAAAGGTAATGCTTCCTGTAAAAGCCTTACCCTCTCAAAGTCTCAATGAGTGCCATAAATCCCATAATGGTGTATTGATTAGCATTTACGGGGCACAGTTGTCAAACTTATTGCATTTTCTAACATGGAAACACCATAATAACCTTACTTGTCAGGATGTGATCATGTTGTGAACACATGATTGTTTTATCTGCCCATCATCTCATTGGCTGTTGTGGATTTTGTATTTATTAATAAGAAATTTTAATGTTTAATTTAAAATAGTGTCCATATAGTTTTAATTTTTGCGATTATGTTCAACGAATTATTCCAGTTTTCTGATGATTAAGAAATTTTAATGTTTAATTTAAAATAGTGTCCTTATAGTTTTAATTTTCGCGATTATGTTCTGCTAGCTTATAGATCTTATAACTCTGGAGCATAATTTGAAAAAATCTAAAGTACTGAATCACCATCCAGAATCTAACAATTTTAATCTAAGTTTGAGAAATCATAAACCCTAAAAGTTTACAAGTTAATAGGGTATGACCCATATGTTTTGTGTTGGTAATTTTGGTTTTGTTTTTCAGTGATCTATGGATCGGATTGGTTACGACTTACTATTTACATGGAATTTAAACTTGATTTTGAGACCATGTCCGGGTAGTGAAAGGAAAGTAAATGACATGTTCCTACCTTTCTTTTTTTTAATCTTTGAATGAAGGAAATGACTTGTTCTTACATTTTTTTTTATGAATATGAGTCTTTTTAACTTGGTTCTCCCGGGCCCATTCGATTAGATATAGGTATGGGTTGAAGCTCTTCCAAAACGAGTAATTAAATAGAAAGAAGGACATAGATTGAATCATGAACCTCACAATAAGATCGGAAAAAAAGTTTTACCAACTATTAAATTACTTTGTTTAAAGACAATGCACAATTTTTTTGTTTTTTCAGAAATCATTTTATTAAGAAAATCCAAAACCTAATTGATCGTCCGAAACCCGATTTAAACAGACAAGACAAAGTTTAAAGTCGCGACTCGGATTGAATGTAACCAAAAATAATAACCGGTTCTTACCTTTTTTTTTTTTTTTTTTTTTCTTTTAAGGAAGGAAATGACTTGTTCTTACATTTTTTGATTTTTTATGGAAAAGATATATGAGTCCTCTTAACTTGTTTCTCTACTCAATTGATGTATTTGAACAAACGTGATTGACCCGTTCGTTCAGAGAAACAATTGGGTATGGACAAAAACCCATTCAAATAGATTCAATCTCGTGATAAGATCGAGAAACATACAAATTTTAACAACTATTAAGGATGCGTTTGGTAGGAGATGAAGGTTATTTTGAAGATTAATCTAGATGAAATTTAAAAGGGGGTTAAATTTTACATGGGATTTATTTAGGATTATTTGATATAAAATAATTTAAATCAAGTTGTTTGGTTGAAGATCTTTTAATATATTTAATTGAATTGATTTATCAATTTACCCTTATTTTAACCTTGGGGCATGATTAGAGTCCTAATTGATGGTTGGAGATTAATTTCCTTTAACCTTGGTAATATAAGATTATTTTTTGGTCATTTTAAATCCCAATTAATCCCTTCTATTTTTTTATAATCTCCATCTTCGTCCAAACACTTGAAAAAAAATTAAATCTGCTAAATTTAATCTAAATAAACCTCCTTTAATCTCCAACCAAAAATACCTGATCACTGTCCGAGTTATCCAACACAAAGAAATGGACAAGTAAAATGATTTACATAATCAGTATTCGAGTTTACCTAGTCAACCTTTCCTTGTACATGGAATGATGGAAATATTCCACAAAAAAGAATGGATTACAAAAATAGAGGATAGGGATTATATTGCGTTTCATGAAATACAATATTTATTTTTTCAGCTAAATAATTTAATTCCTAACTTCTATTCAAACACTAATGTTTAGGGATCAAACTAGCTTAATACACATGCTTTGCACGAGATTTATAAAATTTAAATTAATTTGTATATATTATTGTAAATTAAGTCTCGTATAAATAACAAAAATCTATAATATAAAAAACTGCGAATTTGGAATTAAATCATACCATGACTATATATATTTTTAAATGATAATAAAAAAATGCATCTTTTATGATCTATGTAAATAACTTTAAATAAATAACTAACCATTATGACTAAAAATATAAAATATCAAAATATATAATTCATAATATTATATATATATATATAATATATGAATTATATATATATAATTCATTTTTGTCATAGTATAAAACAAAATTTTGGATTGACAATAAGAATACTACTAATTATAAATAAGGGAATATGCAAATTAAAATTAAAATCAATTTTCAAAAATCAAAATATCTATATAAACGGATTTATGTGAGAATAACACGTGATAATTCAATGAGACTTGGAAATTCTGAGGTGGTTCAATGCGAGTACGACAAGTGATCTCAATCACTTTTGTTTTAATATTATATAATATGAATAGTAGATAAAAAAAACTATACATATTTTTTTTTTATTTCAATCCGTTTTTATCTATTAAAAGAAAATGGAATTATTGCAACCAATTTCATTTTATTTTAAATAACATATACATATGTTATCTGTGATTTTTTTTTACGTAATTATACATCACCTTTCCGTTCAAAGAAAAACATGTAATGTTACTGTTCTATCGAGACCGTTAAAGTGGCGGTTAAAACGGTTAATTTGTCAATACATACGAAAAGAAAACCGATAACAAAAATTCAGCTAACTGATCCGACCATTTTTTATATAGTTGTTGAAACCATTTGATGGTCCACACTATTTTCAAATCTCAAATACGAGAATATCACCAACAATTTATTATATGTATATATTGATCCATCATCAGTCATATGTAAACAACTTTTAATGTGAACATGAGAACAAATTACAGAATATATACTATACGCCGAATATATGTAACTATACTGCCGAATATATACTATATGAGTCAAATATATACCGCCGAATATATATGACTCTATCGCCGAATATTTCTTCCACTAATCACACAGTTTTTTCCCACTTAATATCGCATAATCTAAGTCATCTATTTAACGACCTAACTAATACAATTATTTTTTCATTTTACATAGTAAAAGTTGCATCATAGTCAAACTCTCTCTATATATTTTTCTTTTGAAATCATCAACTAATTTAAATTGAATTTCATGTACAAAAAATGAAAACTCTTGCAAGTTACACTCCAACAACTAACAACCCTAAAATCACCCTTATAAGTACTCATAGCAAGTCAATCCATTTTTATCACTCATCCTTAAGCATCTCATCTCATCTTCTCTCGATCATTCATCCACAAGAACACGATGAATATGAGAACTCGAGTTAACCTCGTTCTGATTCTCGGCCTCTTTTCACTTGCAATCTCTCCCGTCATCGGCACACAAAAAACCACGATGAACCGTGAGCCATGCAAGAGAATGGTGTTTTACTTCCATGACATTCTCTACAATGGCGAAAACGCAAAAAACGCAACCTCGGCAATCATAGGTGCGCCGGCATGGGGAAACATGACCAAGTTGGCCGGCCAAAGTCACTTTGGTGATTTGGTTGTGTTTGATGATCCAATCACACTTGACAACAACTTGCATTCGACTCCGGTCGGAAGAGCTCAAGGACTGTACTTTTACGACGTGAAGGAGACTTTCACCGCTTGGCTCACTTTCTCTTTCGTCTTCAACTCGACTAGTCATAAGGGTACCTTGAACTTCGCCGGAGCTGATCCGTTGATGAACAAAACTAGAGATATTTCGGTGATCGGAGGTACCGGCGATTTCTTCATGGCTAGAGGAGTTGCTACTTTGGAGACTGATGCCTTTGAAGGGGAAGTCTATTTTCGACTTCGTACGGATGTGAAGCTTTATGAGTGTTGGTTTTAACTTTGGAGTGATTTTTCTCAACCTTTTCCTTTGTATGATGATATGATCCAATCTACTATGGGGTTCCAACTCAGTTAACGAAAACGGAATGGAAACGAATTTAGTTCATATGCATATCTTTATTCATGGTATTTTATGGAATCATTCCTTATGGTTTAATGCAAAGTACACTTACTTTCCCACATTTTGTTACCCTATAAGGTATCAAAATTAATCAAACTCTACTCCAATTACTTCAAACCACAAGGAATGATTCAAAAAACTTTTATGAACAAGGACATACGTATGAACTAGATTCGTTTCCATTCCATTTCCGATTCCGGAGTTAAAACCAAACGGGCCCTAAGAACTTTGTGTAATGGATTCAAACTTATGAGTGATAGTTGCGGTCCTTTACTTGATATGTACGTTTCTACCTCGCAAGTGTTTTCTTTTCAAAATGAGATAATTGGTGTAATGGAGTTATTTTTTGTTTAGGGTATAAAAAATATTTTGAAAAATGGAGTTATTTTTTGTTTAGGGTATAAAAAATATTTTAAAAAATGGAGTTATTTACGTCCGGTCCATCGGTCTATATTATATAATAATATATATCAAGTATAATTATAAAATATTTTAAATATATCTTGTTATATATTTTATTTTAAACAAAATTTATGTTAAAATATTTTTGAAAAACAAACAAGTACCTGTCATTTTTTTTAATTCGGGTACATAAAATTGGATAATTAATGGCCTACTTTTATTAACTAGATTATTAAACGCCATACTTTTTCTATTTAAGCTATTTAATTTCTGAATAATGAAATTTATAGTTCGTGATCATTTCTAACAAGTTCGTACACTAAATTTACCTGATACCTTTAGATGAATAGTATCCAGTTTAGTTATTGTTAATTTTTTGGTTCAATTCAATTCTTAATTTATAGAACATAATTTTGGTTCATTAACTAAGTTGCCTACATTTTGAACAATGCCAAATTGTCTACAGCGTCAAAATTCAGTGATAAGTGTCCTCATTTATTTCCATTCTCCTCATCCTCCATATTCTTCGCTTTTCTCTCTTCCAAACAACTTCTCGAATCTCTCAAGTTTGGAATTCCTCTACTCTACGGGCAGACGAAATTTCTCAACCTCATTTATCCCCCAAAATCAATTTTATTCCTCACTACAACAAATCATCACACATTCACCATCAAAATTTCAACCGACCCTCGCCTTTATCTCAGTAAACCAACGGAGGATCTTATGCATCTCATTGTATATATGGGTTGGTTGCAAAGAACCTTCCAATCATATTAAAGTAGGACAATGATGTCATAACCCGTTCTACATACACTTGAGTCTCATGGTATAATAACGTCATCTTATTCAAGTTGTTATTAAATTCATAGAACACACCGCTACCACAACACACTTCAATGTGAAGAAAGTTAGCAAAGTAAATCCATAAAACTTACCTAAATCTATCGAAAGTTCAACTACCACTAGGTCACGCTCACGTACGTATGTTACCCCAAATGCCTAGTCAAATCTGAAACACGTCTCATTATCACACTTTCTTCTTCTAGAAAGTTTTAAAAAGGCTTTTAGGGTTATTTTATAAAATTTACGAATAACTTCTCATTCAAACTATCCTATATTCTCTATCGAATCACTCGGACGGAGTATCCAAATATATTTTTTTGACTCAAAACATGAAGCATGTAACGTTATTTTAAAAAATTCTATTTTTTAGCGTTGAAAATATTTCCAAACAAAATTCGAAACCAAACGTCCATGTACGGATTTGGGGGTGGATTAGGATAAACTCTACCTACCTCAATTTTTTTAAGGCCCGTGTATATTTAATTGAGTGTTCAATAAAACAATAACAATGATGGTATGAGCTTGGACGAGTCTTGAGATGAGTGAGTAGCTGAAAGGAGGTTGCATTAGGAGTTCCAAAGCATATAAATTCCTTCTCAAACTTGAGTTGAAGTTTTTTAGCTCGAGCTCTTGTGATTATTTCAAGTGAAAGTTGTTTACCTTACTCTTGTTTTCAGATTATGCTTGGACCATCTACCTTCATATGCTTAGTTTGAACATCCCTTTCATATGATCTAACTCAATTAAGGGTGTATTCAATCTAGATGTTTAAAAATTTTGACTGATTTTAATAATCCATAGAATTTGCTGATTGTGTGGGATATTTAATTCCATATATAGTTAATACAGATTTTGTCAGATTCTGTCGGATTAATACATGACCAAAATCTCGAAGAAACGGGAAATACGGTCATTGCCAGACGGGTTTTTCAAAACAGAGAGACGTCGTCGTTGACTCGACTTTTGCTCGTTTAATTTATGAGCGTATAAATTTTGAATTTATTTAAAATTTCTTTCTTTTATGTTTTGACAACTTTGGATTATATTCGAGATTAATGAGATCGAAGGTTGGAGGAAGAAAATGGTGGGAAATTTAGAGAGGGAAGGTAAATCAGTAAACAAACAATTCTAAAGAACAAACAATTCTAGACATGACACATGAAAGAAAACAATCAACATGGCATACACAAGCAAGAAAACAATCAACATGTCGAAAAACACGAGAAAAAATTTACATCTGACGATGCACCGAGTCCAAGCACTCGAAAACGTTGATTTGGCCGTTAGGGGTCTTGAGTGGTGTAGTTTGGCGTGCAAATCTTATGTGTTGGGGGAACACTATTTTAGATTTAGGTATATATAAAAGTAATAAGAAAGTCCTACAAAATCGATAAAATAATATTCTTCTAAAATCAACAAACTTTTAAATATCATAAGAATTTTATGAAAAATTTAAAATTATAATTGAATACCAAAAAATTTATATGAACCTTTATAATATTATATTGAATATCTATAAATTTTTAAAATTTCAAATTTTTTTATAAAATTTTAATTGAATACACACGTGAAACTTCGCGGTGGAGTATCCTTTGGTTCCGGGACTTTGGCACATCGCAATATGAGTATACCGTTTGATTCAATTCCATTGAGCATACCATCTGATTTAATTATATTATCCCTTCGTATGTGTTTTTCTAAAAAAGGTAAAGCTTGCTGTTGAAGGCTTACCCTCTCACCGAGTGCATTGAGGTGTATTGATCAGTATTTATAGTGTACAGTTGTCAAACTTATTGCATTTTCTGACAGGAAAACATGAGAATAGCCTTCTCAGAATTTAATCCCAATTAATTAGGATTTTTGTTTTTATTGATGGTAAAAAAAATTTATGTTGGATTAAGGGCCCGTTTGGTTTCAACTCCGGAAACGGAAACGGAATGGAAACGAATTTAGTCCATATGTATATCTTTATTCATAAAATTTTGTGGAATCATTCCTTGTGAATTAATGCAAAATGCACTTGTTTCCCCACATTTTATTACCCTATAGGGTATCAAAAGTAATCACACTCTACTTCAATTCCTTCAAACCACAAGGAATGATTCCACAAAACTTCATGAACAATGGTATACATATGGACTAGATTCGTTTCCATTCCGTTTCCGATTCCGGAGTTAAAACCAAACGGGCCCTAAGTGTACTGATTAATCTTTTTAGTAATATAATGAATATTTTGACATTTGTTACAAGGGGTTTGGTTGTCCCGGAGTGATTATATACTTAAACTTCTCACTTTTTTTTTTTTAGTAATAAAAGTTTATCTAAATGTGCCCATGATTATTGTATCTCCTTTTAAAAAATAATCATTCTAGATTTAAGATACCGTAAGCCCTAAAATGAGGTTGTTTTGGTTACTATCCTCCTTAATGCTTAGTGTATCTTGAATATTTGATTCATTTTGATTTCTAATTAATGATATGGCTGATTTTTTTTTGTGTTGGTAATTTTAGTTGAAACAATTTGGTTTACTAGGCTTTTTCTAGTTTTGTGTTTAGTAAATGTACCCTTTGAGAGAAGAATGTGTAGAGTTTGAGAATAAATACAAAAGATTGGAGTATATTTACTTAATTAAAACATTAAAAAACCTAGTTACTACTATAGTTTTTCAAAAAAGCCTAGTTACTAAAATTGCCCATTTTAGTTTTAAGATCGGTAGCGAAACAAAAGTATTGAAATCACCTGTTTTTTTAGTGATTGATGTAGTCGATTGGTTACACCTTACTATTTACTAATTTAGAAATTGGTTTCGAGATCGTATTCGGTAGTGAAACAAAAGTATTGAAATAACGTATTGAAATCACCCATTCTTACTTTTATTTTGAGCATGAGTCTATTCAACTTTCTTTTCTACACAACAATAAAGATTAGGACAAACCCGTTCGTTCAGAAAAATGGTTATGGACATGCCACAAGGCATGTTCGAATGAATTAAAATAAGCTCGAAGCCCTTTCAATTGGCTAATTAAACGTAGGATTCAAACCTTCTCACAATAAAATATAAGAAAATACAAGTCTCAACAACTATCAACCTACTTTGTTTAAACATAATATCTACACATTTTTTCAGTAACTTTTTAACAAAAAATCTAGTGCCGACAGACTGTCCAAAACCCGACTCGAACGGACAAGTCATAAGATATAAAACTTAGACTCCAGCCGAGTCCATTGTTAAACCGGTGGTGATTGGCGGAGATTTCAATGTGATAAAAGACATTGAAGAGCGGCAGGGTGGCTCGAATCGTTTGTCCAGGGAGGTGATTGACTTTGGGCATTGGATTCGTGATTCAAACTTTATTGGACTTGGGGTATGTTGGTCCTCCTTTCACTTGGACTAGGGGCAGATATGTGGAGACAAGACTTGCCAAGAGGTTGGATAGTGTTCTTGTGTCTCCAGCAGAGAGGATTCGGTGGGTGGAAGCGTTTGTTCAACACCTTCCACGGTTGTCGTTGGACCACAATCCACTTTTGGTGCGGTTTCAGGGGACCCCTAGGCGTGGAACTATGAGGCGTCCTTTTCGTTTTCAAGCGGCTTGGTTAACCCATCTCGATTTCTGTAGTTTGGTGGATGAGACCTAGTATAGATGTGCTATCCACCCGATAGGTTTAAGAAGTTGGAGGTCTTGCTCAAGCGGTGGAACAAAGAACAGAGTTTGGGGACATCTTTAATCGCAAACTGCTTATGGAGAAGAAGCTAGAGCAAATTAATGAAGAGTTAAGTGTAAGAGTATATAATAGACTGATTGTTATGAAAAGAGAAGTGTTGGTTAGCTTGGAGGAAACGCTGAAACAAGAGGAACTCGTTTCACTACAAAAATCGTGTCAGGCGTGGTTGGTGGATGGGGATCGTAACACTCGTTTCTTCCACTTGTCAAATATTATTAAACGGAATTTTAATAAGGTGGATGATCTTAAGTTAGACAGCACTGTATGACATATGGACCAAAAGACGTTGGAGAAGCATGCCTCACACTATTTTCATGGTCGTTATAGTCCAGATGTTCTTCCGGCACTTGGGCGTTCACATCCGGATGGCTTTCCTGCTCTTTCACGGGTGGATTTACAGTGGATTTGTAGGCCTTGTGAAGAGGAAGAAGTGGAGAGAGCGGTAAGAGATATGGGTGCTTTAACAGTATTGGGGCCGGATGGCTTCTGACCTATCTTCTACCATAAATTCTGGACGTCGGTTGGGTTATCTTTGGTGGCGTTTGTCATAGATTTTCTTTATAATGGGATCCTTCCACCTACTACAAACGACACCTTGATTGTCCTGGTGGGTAAAACAACTAAGCCAACGAAGGTTCTCACTAATAAGCTGAAGGGAGTTATGAATAAGATTGTGAGCCCAATGCAGAACAACTTTAGCCTTCCATTGGAGGATTGGATATATAAGAAAATCTCGGTAAGGGGGAGGTCCAACTCTCCGGTGAAGTGGAATGTTCTCTTCTCCTTGACGGTATGGTCGCTATGGAGGTGGCGTAATGCCAGGATTTTGGGGGTACAACTATCACTGATAAACTGCATTTCATTTGGCAACGGTATGAGGAAATAGAGAAAGCTCGGTCTTGTGTATCTGATGGTGTGAATAGGTTGTTGCAGGAACAACTCGTTGGTTAGAGGAAACCAAGACCGGGTTGGGTGAAAGTGAATTCCGATGGAGCAAGAAGAAGCAATGGTCAAGGTGCCACGGTGGGTGCAGTGATCTAAAATAGTGATGGTGAATTGGTGAAAGGAGTGACAGTAAATATCGGGGATGCAAGTGTGGCTACTGCGGAGCTATGAGGGCTCATGAATGGCTTGCAACTTGCATGGGAGGAAGGATATCATCAAGTAGAGATGGAAGTCGACTCGACGGTGGTGATGGAGTTTATGACCAAGGGAGTGAGTAAGGCTTACCCTCTTTCGAGTCAGGTGTCGTCTTGCCAAGGCTTCTTGTCCCCAGATTGGATTGTTAATATCAGTTATGTTCATCGGGAAGGTAATAGAGTGGCGGATTGCATTGCCAACCATGCTTTCTCTTTGGTTCTTGGGAGACCTCGTTTAAATGATCTTCCCCTCTGTTCTAGGGTTTTGATTATGGATGATTGTAGAGGGGTTTGCTTTCCTCGTATGACTCGTGTGTAAGCTATCTTTTTATGTTCAATAAGCGCTTTGCGCGGACCCTATCCCTTACCCAAAAAAATAATTTTATATATATATATAATTATCAAATATAAATATTTTTTAAATTAATTCAATTATATGACATTCATGAATAATACGGGTATTATACTAGTTTAGCTCTTAATATCTAATCAAACACTAAGTTTTAGGTATCAAACTAGACTTTTTTAAATACATTTTATTTCTAATTTCAATTCGATTTTTATCTTATCAAACAAAGATCGGATTATTTTGCCTTGTTTTAAAATAACACATGCATATGATACTTGTCATGTTTCTTACGCATTTATATACATGTCACCTTGAGAGTCACCACGGACAAAGCATGGATATCGAAAATTAGCGTAATGCCCAAAATAAAAAAAACTTTCTATGGAAACTAACACTCGATGGTCTACCAACAAAGCAAAATCTCGACATGTAGAGAATTCTTGTCGTGATGATTTGTGAATTTATGAAACATCACACAGAAAGTTTTAAACATTTCTTCTTCCGTCCTTACATGCTACAAACAATCGACAATCAAAACATTTCATCCTTTTTACTGAACTATGACTTTCACAAGTGGAACATTGCAGAGGCTCTTTTTGACCTTATAGGTCTATTAATGGCTTCGGAGGTGAGTTACCATGTTGTCATTTGGTGGAAGATATGATTGGCTATGAACCAAATTATCTTTAACAAAACAAAGACACAAAATAATCTCAAACAAATTGGCTTAAATCAAATTGTCGTTTGGGAACAAGCTAACAAAAATCTTAATAATAATAAAATCAAGAATGTACAGCAAATGAGGAAAACTAAAAACATAAAGTGGATACGACCAAAAGATGGGTTTCTTAACTTAATTATGATGCATAAAAAAATTCAAAAAATCATTTTTCTTTTGGTTACATCATTAGAAATCAATGTGTCGTTCCTATTGATATAGGAAGCGGAAGATGCAACGCCGATTCTCTACTTGAAACAGAAGTGTTCGCTCTTCGGGAGGGCCTACAAAAGGTCAAGGGGATAGGAGTTAGATCCATTGAGATTGAAGACGATAACTTGATGCTTATCAACGTGATCAACCAACTATGGAAACCTCCATGGGAAATGGACATGATTGTCATTGATATGCCTAACACGACATCGGGATTTACTAACTCTTCCCTCCAACATATCTTCAGGAAAACCAATACTGTCGCGGATAAGATTGTCATGCACGGGCTCAACCACATGATGTACGTAAATATTATTTCAGAAGATGTTGAATACCTCATCTGAAAAGATGCCTTAGGTCGATCGGTTTCAAGAAACTAATCCACCTAATTTTTTTACCTATGTATCAAAAAGAAAATATACATGTCACCTTTCCTTTCAAAGAAAAACATGTAATATTTGTCATTTATTGTTTGTCACGATTTGCATGTCTAATAGCCTCCAGGAAGTAGAAGAGTCAAACAAAGTGTTACATATCATTTTCTTGAATATTCCACACCAAACACCAATTTTGTCTCCTTAATACGAATTGAGTTACTTTCCTATATGAATGCTAAAAACAATAATTGGAAAAGAGAATAAAAACTATTATCAAAGCTATATATATTTTTTTTATTTTTATCCAAGATATACTAGGAAACATAAGTATTTTTGAATTTATCATCTTTCAAAATTCTATGAAATCAATACCAAAAGGGCATTAAGAATGCCAACGGTTTATTTCCGAGTCACCATAAACAATTTTCGGGTTTGATACTAAAAAGAAAAGTATTAAAAATAAACAATTCCTATATTTCCTAAATTCTATATATGTATGAGTCTTTTCCTACATTTTCAAAATTTTCCATGGGAGCTTTGTTTCTTTCCAATTTGTTTCTATACACAGTCGATAAGGACGTTGCAGCTCTTTCCTCGATCTTTCATGCACAAATCATTCATGAAAAGTTTCCACAAAAAAGGGAGGAAATGTATTACATTTTATAAAATGCAATATTTATTTAATTTGGCTCTAAAATGAGAGGTTGATTTGATTCTGATGGAGAGAGAGATACAATGCAGTCGTATGAAGTATTTAGTTTGCTGATTAAATTGATCTAATGATTTATATACCTCGTTTAATGCTTTATAAAAAGTGCAATGACATTCTTATAATTTTAAAAAGTACCAAATCCATTATGCCATTTTGAAAATCTTTTTTAAAAGAAGTTATGAAAATTATTATCTCAGTTTATTAACTTAGTTCAATTCGTTTAAAATTATACACTATTAGGGCCCGTTTGGTTTTACCTCTGAAATCGGAAACGGAATGGAAACGAATCTAGTCAATACGTATACCCGTGTTCATTAAAATTTTTGGAATCATTCCTTGTGGTTTGTAGTAATTGGATGAGAGTTTGCTTACTTTTGATACCCTATAGGGTAACAAAATGTGAGGAAGCAAGTGCATTTTTCATCAAACGATGGAGAATGATTCCATAAAATTTCATGAATATGGATATACATATGGACTAAATTCGTTTCCATTACGTTTCTGTTTTCGGAGTTGGAACCAAACGGGCCCTTAGTTCTGATATTTTATGTAGTTAGTTCATATATTATTTGTTAATTTGATAGTTATGTTTTTATGCACTTTGTTACTTGTACATAATTGAACTAATAAAACACAATGTTTGAACTAACTTTACACAATATTCAAGTTAATGATACTCAAATTTTAAACTAACATTATAAAAATTCATATTTTTATAGTTATGGTTAATATAATTAAGTGTTTTATTAGTTCAAATAATTTACATTATTAGTTTATGTATTATTTTGAACTTATGAACCAAATTTATAAAAATGTATGAATTAGTAGTACAATATAATATGAAATAACAGAACAAATAATTTGAACAAAGTGCAGACAAAATTTGAACTAAAAAAAGTCTCCGTTAGGAAAAAAAAACAAAGAAAAAAAGTGTTAAATATAAGAATTATTAGAACAAACAGTTTAAACTAATTAAACAAAAATATATTTGAACGAAAATGTATAAAAAATTTGAACCAAAAAAGTGTTAAAAAAATAAGAACTATTAGAACAAATAGATTGAACTAATTGAACAAAAATATGTTTGAACGAAAATGTATAAAAATTTTGAACGAAAAAAGTGTTAATAAATAAGAACTATTAGAACAAACAGTTTGAACTAATTGAACAAAAATTTGTTTGAACGAAATGTATGAAAATTTTGGAAAAAAATGTTAGAAATAAGAATTATTAGAACAAATCATTTTAAACTAACAAAAAAAATTCTCCCTACACCTGTTAAATATTACAAAATTGTCACCGCGTCAACACATTTTAAATAGATTTTTTAAAGAACAAAATTGCCGCATTGATTTCATATAGGTACAAAAATGTCAAAAAATCACTAAATGACGTGGACTAATTAATATGAATAGTTGGATCAAGTACATCAACAAAGAAATATGGACCGTTGAACAAAGCTTTGTCCCCCTCAATCTGATCGATAAAATTTATCATTCGTCAAGGGTTTCAAAGCGCATGAGATTCGTTTGCAAAAACTTCATTTGAAACTAAATATGTTGATACGCACGCTTCATCAAAATATTTTATCCACTTTTACTTACCCAACTTTAATTACCCGATTTTAATTATCTGAGTTTACTTATCCAATTTCATTTACCCAATTTCAGTTATTCAACTTTAACTACCCAACTTCGATTATGCAATTAGTTACTCAATTTCAATCACTGAAGTCACTAACCGGATTCTAGTTACCCAATTGAGTTACCTGATTTTAGTTACCCGAATCCAGTTAATAACCCGATTTTAATTACCGACTTCAATTATCCAATTACAATTATCTAATTTCGTTACCCGATTAAGTTACCCAACTGTAATTTTCCTTTTTTTGTCTTCTTTATAGAATTATAGCTTTCTTTTTTTCACTCATAGCTAGTATTCAATTACATTGTCCTTCTTCCTAGGATAATAAAACACATCAATATATATATATATATATATATATATATATATATATATATATATATATATATATATATATATATATATATATAATTAGAAATTAAAAGTACATACTTAATTCATATGATAAAATTTGAGAAAAGCATACTTAATTTACACAATTAAAAGAAAGCAATATTGGCTCATTAATTTAAAAAAGTAATTATACATAGTTTAGTTTTTATAATAAAATAATGTAGTTTTACTTAAAAAAAAGTTTTAATATTAGTTTTATTCATCAATTATTTTATTCATGATAACTTTGAATTGTCAAACTTGTCATCTATTAGTTGTCATGATTTTCATGTCTATTAGTATCTATTAGAGATGAATTGATGAACATGTTAGTTTGTCTAACTCTATTTTTTCTACCTTTAATAAAAGTATCTAAAATAGAAGGGAAAGTTATTTGAAATAAAATTATGTTTATAAAAATAAATTACGCATAAAATATTACTACCTCCATTTCATTATAATTGTATATCTAGTCTTAAATACATTTTTTAAAATAGTTGTCCATAAAAATTTATTTAATTTCAAAACTTTCTAAAAATAAAAATTATACAATTATTTTTCTTGAAAATTAAAACTTATATGTATTATTTTTTATTTATTTTTATATAGTTTATCTTAGTATACGTGAATAATAATAATTTTTTTAATTTATCTTTATATTTTATATGAAAAAGTTATAATTGGACAAATAACGTGAAACATAAAGAATTATTTTATTTATATGAATTAAATAAATTATGGACGAAATGAGATGATGTAAAAGACAAATTTGGCGTGGAATACTGAAAATCAATGATATATCATGACGGCAATAATGTCCTCTATAACTACTTTTCTGAATTGGTTAAGCCACTTATTAAAAAGTTGTTTACTTACCAATAATAGAAGCTATTATTAGACATGAAAATTATGAGAACAATAAAAATTATGAGAACAATAATCATGAAACACATCCATCCTGCGTGTAATCGTGATGGTTACGCATTGTGAATGTGTAGAAAACTTATAACGATTTCATAACCTATAACCGTCACGATTAAGGGTTCTAAATTCGTGACGGATACGTATTGTGAATTAAGGCTGTGCAAAATCGGACCGGACCGGAAAACCGGACCCGACCGGACCGGTTCCGGTCCGGTCTACGGTCCAGGTTTTTTTGAAAATCCAGGTTACGGTCCGGTCCGGTTTTTGGACCGTATAAAACCGTAACCCGGGTCGGACCGTAAACTACGATTTCCGGTCCGGTCCGGTCCAGTTTGGTTCAATGCGGTCCATTCCGGTCCGGTTTTGGACCGGAAAACCTCACCAAAATTGCACAATTAAGGTACAAACCGGTCCAATCCGGTCCAATCCGGTCCAAACCGGTCCGGTCTGGTCCGCAATATTCAAAATTGCACAATTTATGTACAAACCGGTCCAACCCGGAACCGGCCCGGTCCGGTCTACGGTCCAAGGTTCTCTTAATTTACGGTCCACCGGTCCGGACCGTATGCACAACCCTATTGTGAATGCGTGAAAAAGTTATCACGGTTTTGGAATCCGTAACCGTCACAGTTACGAATTGTGGAACCGTCACGACTTTTCTATGTGAATTTTACCAAAATAACTGAATAAATTTTGTGTAGTAAAATTCCTCAGCAATAAATGACAAGTTTGACAACTCCGTCATCCTGAATAAAATAACTGAATAAATAAAACTGCTATTATAACTATTTTGAAGAAAAACCACACGAAATTTTTTCAGTAAGTAAACAACATTTGAATAAGTGACATATAACTAAGTCAAACAAGTTTGATATAGAGATGATGTCAATTTGTCATCTATTGTTAAAACAATAAACTTTTTTTTGATTAAATTTATAAGATATTTCGTGTGTTTAGAATAAGAGTAATTTTGTTTCAATAAATTATGGAATTACAATCGAATTATTTGGGTAATTGGATAAATTAGTGTTTGTTCTAATTTATGTAATTAAAAAAATTTTATTTTTTATTTTTTATTTTTCATATAAGTGTGTTATTGAATGAAACTCCAACTTCGTGTAATTTTTTAAAATTTACGTAGATTCACTCAATTGAGTCTCAATAATTTGGATTTTTTAATTTATGTTGTTAATTTGTCGTCTATTGTTAAATATATAAATTCAATTTTTTTATTTTTAACGATGTTTATAAGATATTTTGCGCGATTAAACTGGGAGTAATTTTTTTAATTGAATTGTGTAATTAAAATCGAATGTATTTAGCTTATTCTTTCTTTTTTATGTAGGTGTGTTATATTGGAAGAAGCTCACAACTTCGTGTAAATATTTTTATTTTTTATTTTGTGTTGTTGAGTTTAATTTTATAAAAAAAAATATTAGTAGGTATATGTATTTTAAAAATATTCTGTATAGTTAAAATTATTCAGATTGCCTAGATTACGTTAAATATGTACGTCTTCGGTTTGTGTGAATAAGTGTAACAATGTTTCATGTAAATAATTTGTGAATATAATATAGTTTTTGAATTTTAAAAATTTTGTAGTTAATAATAAGTTTATATAAATTACGGAAGACTCATGCGAGGAAACATTCTCTCTGCTGGAGATAATAAGTTCACACATAGAAAAAATAGGGACATTTCGAACCTAGTATATAAGGTCAGTGGATTACTCCTTTTATTGCCAATTAGCATGAAATCTTGTCGGATCTATGTGTTGTGCTTAAACCTAATACGCATGTGCTCGTATGCACACGACCTCCGGTCGTATCGGTCTTTGATACTCTCCTAGCAGGCTAGCATCATAAAGAAGGAAGCCTTAACACTTCTGTAGACGCTAGATAACGTTTGCTAGCTAGGGACCTACACCTTTGGAATATATTGTTGAGTTGTCGAAATCATTGACTTCAAATTTCTTGCACAGAGTGGTTCTGATTTCCCTTACAAAATTTCCAATAAAAAATCAAGATTTTGGGTCCATAAGAATTGGCCCTACTTACCCACTTTGGAAATTTGAGTCGAGTCACTTGCAAGTTACTCTATCACGTAAGAAATCTTACCAAAAAAAAAGAAACTCTTATCACTTAAGAACCCTAAAATCACCCTTATAAATACTCGTATCAATTCAATGAATTTCATCACTCATCCATAAACATCTCTTCTCGATCATTCATCCACAAGAACACGATGAATACGAGCACTCGAGTAAACCTCGTTCTCGTCCTTGGCCTCTTTTCACTTGCAATATATCGGTCATCGGCACACATAAAACCACAATGAGCCGTGAGCCATGCAAGAGAATGGTGTTCTACTTTCACGACATTCTCTACAATGGCGAAAATGCGAAAAACGCAACCTCGGCAATCATAGGTGCGCCGGCATGGGGAAACATGACCAAGTTGGCGGGTCAAAGTCACTTTGGTGATTTGGTTGTGTTTGATGATCCAATCACACTCGACAACAACTTGCATTCGACTCCGGTCGGAAGAGCTCAAGGAATGTACTTTTACGACGTGAAGCAGACTTTCACCGCTTGGCTTGCTTTCTCTTTCGTCTTCAACTCGACTAGTCATAAGGGCAGCTTGAACTTCGCCGGAGCTGATCCGTTGATGAACAAAACTAGAGATGTTTCGGTCATTGGAGGTACCGGCGATTTCTTCATGGCTAGAGGAGTTGCTACTTTGCAGACTGATGCTTATGAAGGAGAAGTCTATTTTAGACTTCGTACCGATGTGAAGCTTTATGAGTGTTGGACTTAAATTTGAAGCCTTTTAATTGGTTGTGATTTTTGTGTATTGGATCCAATCTAATAAAGAATTTGTGTATTGGATCCAAATTTATGAGTCATAGTTCTACTTCTTTGTTTGTAATGTAAGAGCTTGTCTTTTTATTTGCAGGATGAAATTTGTGCTTCGATTAACTTGCAGAATAAATATGAGTGTACCAAAATTGTAAATGATTTATCAATTTTTTTTTTCCCTAAAACGGAAAGCGGTTAGGAAGGTCTAACTTCTCGAGTTAGTCAATCGTAAAGAAGTCTTACGGATGTGAAGATGAAGTTCGGGATCATCGGAAAATGGTGTGTTACGGTCTGAAATTTTCAAATGAGTCAATCGGTAGCAACACAATTGATTTTTTTGAACACAAGTTTAACATTAACTTCCTCAAAGAATCGAAAATTCAGTCTGAAGTCGGATAAGATCATCTCGATTTCTCTGTACAGGTTCAGAGTCCTTGAATTATCTTAATAACACGTAAATTATCACCCCTCAATAAAACTCTTCTATACCCTAATAAATTATAAGATGATTAATTAAAATATTAATATATGCTAACCATAATTTATAGAAGTTAATATTTTAATTATTTATTAAGGCTGCTGCTTCTACTCTTCTAGTCTTCTCCTACATTAAATAATTGGATGCTTAAAAGGTTACTCATTTTCATCTTTTAATAGTCCACTCTTTAGGAAAAACAATTCAAGATTCGAATACCGGATAGCTATCTACGGATCTACCTAGTCCAACTAGTAAACTCGGGTCAAGTGGAACACCTAAAAATCATTTTTAAAAAAAGAATATTATCAAATCAATTAAAAGTTTGTTTAACGAATAAAGTCGAAATTAGAGGTATAATAATGTATGAAAGTAATATAATTAATTTTTTTTTTCTTAACTTTAATTGTTTTCATTTTGTATTTTTATCACACACAAGTAACTACTAAAATAATTATCACGTATCATTTGTATATATATTTATGATTAACTTATTAAGAATTTGTGTATTATTCATATCAACAAGAATTTTTTTTAGTAGTTGAGTCAGGACAAATAATTTTAGGGTTAAACGTGTTTGGATACGAGCAATTTTAAGACGAGTCAGGACAAATAATTTTTTTTAGTAGTTGAGTCAAGATAATTTCTGCTTTAATAGATATAAGATTGTTTGCTCTAATGATTCATATTTTTTGTTTAATTAGTTCAAACTGTATGTTTTAGTAGTTCTAATTTTTAATCATTTTTTTTAATTTTATACACTTTCATTCAAATATTTTTAATTAATAGTATAAAATTTTAAATTTTTTTATATTCTCGTTTCCCCATGTCTTCTCTTAGTTCAAACTTCAAACTGTTTGTTATAATGATTCATATTTTTGTTCAAATTGTTTGCTCTATTAGTTCTTATTTTTTAACACCTAGTTCAAATTATTTATAATAACACTTCAAAATTTGGATGCCATCAATTTGAATATTGTGTATTGTTAGTTCAAACATTTTGTTTTATTAGTTAAAACATGTGCAAACATATCTACAAAATTAATAAAATAATATGTGAACAAATTATTGAAAATATAAGAACTGATAGTGTATATTTTTAAAAGAATTGAACTAAAAATATAAACATTTGTATAATTAGTTCAAAACTTAGATATCATTAATTTGAATATTATGTACTATAAGATCATACATTGTGTTTTATGAGTTCAAACAAGAAAGTGCATAAAACATAATTACTATATCAATAAAATAATGCGTGAATAAATATAGAAAATATTAGAATTTACAGTGTATAATTTGAACGAGTTGAACAAAAACTATAAATTGAGATAACAATTGTTACAATTTTTTAAAAAATTACAAAAATGTCACTATATGCCCTCTTTTAAAATAATTATTTTTGAAAAAATTATTTCCATAATTTTTAAAAATTATAAAAATGTCATAGCATTCCCTCTTTCTAATTTTGAATGAAACCAAACGTATCAGTACATCATAAATAAAGTATCATTAAAATTTTAAAATAAACATGCCAATTGTATTAGTGATTTGGACCAGGCCCAAGAAATTGGCCCAGTATAGAAAAACTGGGTCAGGCTAGATAAGTTAGGGCCTGCCCGACACACTGGGCTTAGATTCAAACTCCAACAACTTGAGAGCTAGATCTTTTCGGAGAACTCAGGCCTGAGGAGTGAGGACTAGGGGTCCGGTCAAGACCTTTCTATCGATTCATCATCAATTTCACGCTCACGCATCAAGCTGTCGATAGTTAGGGTTGTGCATTTTCTATACCATACCGTAAAACCGGACCGTTTTTATGGTACGGTCCACACCCGAATTGAATTTGGTCCGGATAGGTGAATACGAGTTAATTTTTTGTTCCGGTCCAAGGGTGAAAATAATTTGTGACCCAATTCTTTTTTATAAAAAACAAAAGTTCTTAAGAAAAAGAGGTTAGACAGTAGGAATCCCCAATCAGAATTTCAGAAAATTCCAGTCATCAGGGCGCATCATACTTGATTTGGACCCAGTGGCGGCCGCAGGATTTCTAAAGGGTGGGGCAAAAATAAATTATCATTAAAAATATTTATGAAAATAAAATAGCGATAAAACTAAAATCAATTTGTAATTTACTTGCGTAGTTTTGACTACAAGTTTACCAAAAATAAATAGTCAATTGTACAAATAAACTGTCAATCGGACAACAAAGGTTGAATCCATAAGAAGAAAAAAGAGAGTATATATATTGATTAAAATTAACTAAAGAATAATATGTTATTTAGATATCAAAATAAATTCATACAAAATATATATTGATTATCATTACATATATTTAGGGAGTTATATAAAGGATTGAATTAGTTTTTAAAAATTCTTAACTGAAATAATGTTATTTTTGTCATAAATTATAACATATTTTTGATAGAGTATTAATTTTGTATTTGAATTATTCAATAAATTGCTCTCAAGTAGAATCCATAAGAAGAAAAAAATGAATAAATTTTATACTTAGATTTTGGACAAATAAAAACAAAATATATTATGAAATATGTAATTTAAATTCGAAATAATAAGTAAGAAAAACAAAAAAAAAAAAGAAGAAAAAGGAAAAGGTGAAAAAATAAACACAATGGTGAGAGATAGGATTCGATCTCAAGACCTAATGAAAGGTCCATTTCTTGCTCAAATCACCAGACCACTATGCCATCATGTTTTTTATAACACTTATACATTTTTATTTATATTAATCCGTGTCAGAGGGTGGGGCAGCTGCCCCACCCTGCCCCACCCAAAGGCCGCCACTGTTTGGACTGGTTGAACAACCATATTCATAAATTAAATCTCGTTAATAATGAGTTCTACCAGTAAAAATCATGAATCGTGATTACAAAACTTTGATTAGTATTGGGTCAACCACATAAACTAATGGTATAAATATCAGTTTGATTATAATTCTGTATTAACTTACCAAAGATTATGAATAAATTGGTGTGTATAAGAATGTTATTTTTCAGTTAATTAAACTGATCATTTCAAAAGGGTGTTATATATACAACACTCAAATTTACAAGGACCAACAAAACTCGTAAAGTGTCGGCGCCAATCTTAATCGCTGACGAATTACACCAGCACCCAAAATAATATATATAATTTAATTATAAGTTTCTCCTTATAAGGAGAAACGTCTTGTTTTACAAAATTTTATATTTAAATGTATTGTAATTTATATAATGTCCGTGTATTTAACTTTTTTTTAAATAAGTGGATATGGTTTCGCACTTTAACACGTATGGTTAATTGCAATTAACTAAAATTCATACATTTTCTGAAAATTTTCAATGTATTATCTTTAAATTCGTCTGTACCGCAAGACAAACCTTTTGTCGTGTGCTTCATAAAACAGCGGATCACGGAAACGTCGGAAAGAACAGGAGAGAAGACGAAGCGCAATCGAAGCATTGCCCCAATCATTCGAAGGCGTTGGATCTTCTCTCGAATCGTCCGAAGATGAACAACGCAGATGTCACCCAGCAGATCCAGCAGATGGTCCGCTTCATCCACCAGGAAGCGGAAGAGAAGGCCAACGAGATCTCTGTCTCTGCTGAAGAAGTATCGACTCCTCTACTCTCTTACTTTCTTTGTTCGATGATGATTTGTTGCGGCAGTGTTTGGAGCTGGTTTGATTTTGGAGAATTATGTTCAATTTTGGTTGAATTGATTGCCTACTGCTTAATTTTTGTTTATCTAGGAGTTCAACATTGAGAAATTGCAATTAGTGGAGGCGGAGAAGAAGAAGATCAGGCAGGAGTACGAGCGCAAACAGAAGCAAGTTCAAATCCGGAAGAAGATGTAAATTTCTCGACTAGTTTCGATTTATTTATGTTATCGTTTGCCCTAGCAAGTTATGCTGTCGTGTTTATTCTGATCCGAATCTGATTGTTATATGAAATTGCAAGGGTAAACAAAGGATCTTATTACAATCTAACGCGCTTAAGCTCATATATGTAGGACCACGCCTCTCTATTTTGATGTATGGTTTGTAAATGCTTACACTGTATAAAATCTGGAAATTCATAAGCTACAATGTAATTCTGGATGGATATCAATCCTGTTGAAGCCAATTAAGTTTGATCATATGATGTTGTATTCGGTGATCTCTGGATTTAGTGACAGAGAGGGCGTATTTGGTTTAATGTCTTGTGCTCTGGGAGATCTTTGATGCTATGCAGATGGGGTTATGTCATGACAGAAGTTTAATATATGTTTGCAGTGAGTACTCTATGCAGTTGAATGCTTCTCGGATCAAGGTTCTCCAAGCTCAAGATGATTTGGTCAATTCCATGAGAGAGGCAGCATCGAAGGAACTCTTGCGTGTCTGCAGTGATGATCATCATTATAAAAAGCTTTTGAAAGATCTCATTGTTCAGGTATGCTCAAGATTTTAAGAAGTGTTTATGCTGCAGTTGGGGTCTGCTTCCTGGATTGTGTTCAATACGTGAATCTTGCTTACTAACCTTGATTTCCTTCAATGACAGAGTTTGCTTAGATTGAAAGAACCTGCTATCTTGTTGAGGTGCCGTGAATCTGATGTAGATTTGGTGGAATCTGTATTGCCTTCGTCCAAAGAGGAGTATGCAGAGAAAGCTAATGTTCATGCACCTGAGATCATAGTTGACAATATCTACCTTCCACCTGCTCCTTCTCATTACAACGAGCATGCCCTATCATGGTAAATGTCGGATATCTGAGTATCATTTTGCATCATTTTTTAGTACAAGGCACTAAGTTTTAATTCCGCACTTGATTGATCAGTGCTGGCGGGGTTGTCTTGGCTTCTCGAGATGGGAAGATTGTTTGTGAGAACACTCTTGATGCAAGGTTGGATGTTGCATTCCGTAAAAAGCTTCCTCAGGTAATTGCTTGCATTCTCCTATCTCTGTGTTCAGTAGTCACACATCTTTCTTTCCAATTTAGGTTGGATAAATGTTGATAACGACTTCTTGTGATTAATAAGACTAATATATTCATTGAGTACACATATTACCATGCATATGATATGATAAGAGCTAGAAAACTACATAAACAATTTACACAACCAACCATTCGAGAAATAAGGGAAAGTTCTGCAAGTCCCTGATATGGATTGATACGATTATGTAAGGCATTCAAACTTTTAAGAGTTGTCTCTATTACAAAACATATTGTCTGGTGCCCTTACTATGCTTATACTAGTTATTTTAGATACAACCATTTCACGCGCATATGAAGTGTGCCCTATAGTCCTATACTATTATTAGACTTTAGTCAAGCGTGCACCTTCCCCTGCCTTGAAGGGGTGCACTTTGGTGTCCTGAGTGAGTTAACTTGCAGCTTCTTCCTAGTAGTCCGTGTTCAGTAGTCACACATCTTTCTTTCCAACTTAGCAGCTTACAACATTAGTGTATCTTAAATTATTGGTGGCTGATTAGTTTCACATTTTTGTGACATCATCAGTTAACTTCATGTATCTTATTCATCTCGAAACAACCTCAAGTATCTTATTCAGCTATCTTAGTGAGTTATAAAGTGCTTCTGAATTACTCGAAGGATTAGTGAAAGACTCTCCATGTTACTTTCTATTATCCTATTTTGTTATTTGTTCCATATTGGCCAATAATGTATATGGTGTATCATTTTACTGTAGACTTGAGCAAATTCAGCTAGACTATTTGTGTAAAGTAATTTTTTAAAGGTAGTGTCTGTTATCTTAGTCCAAATACACTGATTAGCATGACCTGAGCTTGGGGGCGGTTTTGCCCGTGTAGCACATTATATTAAGACCATCCTTTTAGTCAAATGAACACATACATCTAAAATCTTTTGAATCCATAACTAGTAGCATGGCTGGATGGCTTCTTAGATTGCTTGTGTCTTCTGTTTCATTTGGTCAAATTGATTGTGAAATTGCATTTTTCATATTTTGCTTGTCAAGCCTTTGAAATGACACGCCAAATTCCTACATGCTTTTTGTAACAGATTCGCAAACAGCTCTTCGGTGCAGCTGCTGCCTGATGTTCTATGAAGGTTGATGCGTCCCGCCCATCTTCCATTTATCGAAGCTCATTGGTATTTAGGTGTGAATTGGGGATCACAGTTAATCTGTTTCGTCGTCTGCTTCAATAGAGTTCTTTTATCCCTTTGCATGCTTTTAGTACAAAAGTTCAGAGGACTTTATTTGCATTGGCTATAACATTTTGATGGGTTTACTTCAGCTCTGTTTGTTTAATAAGGCTTCATCTGAAAGCTGTTTCAAAAGTATAGCTGGCTTTAAAATGTGGTTATTGTCCATGGTTACAGAACATCTTAGATTTTGGTGCAGTTGTACCATCTCTTGAAGCTACCAAGCCTACCATCATGTTGGACACTTGACTTATTGAGATACCAATAAACTTGTTGAAATATTTAGATTGCTCAATTCAACACTTACTTTCGATGACTATTTGTGGTTACTTGTTCTCACCGTATCCCATTTGCTTAGATTTCCTTCATTTTTCTTTAATGTTTTTTGAATCGTGTCTGTGTCTCATGTTTTCCTTTAATACTTTTTTTATTGTTTTGGTCTTACAAATTACACCCGTCGGTCTTTTTGTGGTTTCTCGACTTACTAGTTTTGTGAGTGTTGAATCCCTTTCTTTTATCAAAAATAAAATGATGGATATTTGTTTGCAATATCGAAAAAAGAAATATTGTGAAGATTATGCAGAATCTACTTTTTTATAAGATTATTAAGAAATTTAGTGTCTTGCTGATAACGAAAGACTAGTGTATTACCTGAGTTTTAATAAATACTTTATACTAAAATTTATATGTATACTTTTATAATTACCTGAGTTTTAATAAATACTTTATACTAAAATTTATATGTATACTTTTATAATATAAAAATCCAGAGAATGAAATTATAATTGTTATTATTATTTTAATATTTTTTATAATTAATTATATATTAAATATAATTAATATAATTAGTCTACGTTCCTTTACTTAAAATTTGTGATTTATAATATGAGTTTTTTTTTAATAATTATATATTAGCTTTGATGAAAAATAATATGTTTAGTATTTGATTAGAAGATAACTGGATTTCTAAAAATTAGTAAGGTTTTAAAAAATAAGTTAATTATAAAATTAGGGATTTGATTTTTATTTTTTATCAAAAATAACCAAAAATAATAACTTTTTAAAAATATTTTTGGAAGCTGCGTGAATTGTGACGTTGACACGTGGCAAATAAGGTTTTTCCTTTAATACATACTAGTGTATTACCCGCACAAAGTGCAGGTTCAGTTTTAATAAATATTTAATACTTAGACATTATATGTATATATTTGTCAAATAAAATTCCGAAAAATGAAATTATAATTAATATTATGATTTTTAATTCTCATTTAAGTATTTATCTTTTCTAATTAATTATATTTTTAAATTGATTTGTTAAGATATGTTTGTTGGTAAAAAAATTCGTAAAAGTTTAAAATTTATTTTTATAAAAATATTTATTTAAATATTTTTTAAAAAAATTTAGAAATCAATTTTTAATTTATATTAATATTTAAAAATCAATTTTTAAAATAATTTTTTTAGGCTTCGATACGTGGCAATAGAAGCTTTTTACTTTAATAGATATAAGATAAGATTATTAACCTAAGTTGTTCTATAGTAAGATTTTGAGATGGGTTAAGAATTTTATTGGAAGATGTTGGTTGTATGTCAAAAATTGGTCATTTCAGTCAAACAAGTCACCAATGACTAGCCAGAAAAGAAAAAGAAAAAGGACGGTTCTTTAAGGGAAAGGGTTAGTCGTGAAGCATGATATACTATTACACTCGAGGGATAACTTCAAAAAGGCCATGCGTATATCTATATCATGTTTGATAACTTTAAATTCGTCAAAGTGACTTCTACCTAAAACGTCACATCTTAGGACGGCTTCCAAATACTTTGTATGTTGCATACGTGATAGATATAAAACTTGAAGCAGATGAACTTTCCAATTTTATGATCAATGTATCTTTGGATGGAAATGGGATCTTTTAGTACAATGAACAAAAATATTTTCAAAACAATCATGAAAAAGGAGGATACTAATTTATAAGGTCATTAATTTATTTTGTAGGACTCGTTTGATAACCTTCTTTTAAAGTCGGATAACCTTCTTTTAAAGTCGGGTGCTAATGTAGAAGTTTTAAGCCAAATAGTTTACAACAATCTCATTCGCAAGGATAACGATATCACATGTAATATATTCGGTATCGAATTCACTGAGACCACGCCTGTTTGGATATATATGAGAGGAATTATGCTAATTAAAGAGATAAGAGGGAGAAAATGGAAGAGGAAAATATGTATTTGAAAAGGTATGAAAAAACAAGAAAAACAATGATTGTTTGTCACAGGTATAGAAAAACTCAATCAGCAGTTTGACAAATATAGAAAAACTCATTAAGAACTTAGAATTCCGGAAACTCGTCCCATGTTTTTTTCGGAATACTCCTTATCTTCACGGAGTGTCATCTTGACAAGGTCTTTGTACAGTCTTGCGCTTGACCTTCTTCCCATGTCATTGCCTCATGGCCTTATCAAATGGTGTCTTGATGGCGTCTCCTGACAAGCCGTCTTGTCTTTTCGGCCTTGATATCATCACAAAAAAGTGGTCCGTGACACTCGCACATGTGTGTTAGGTCTAATCCCAACACATAAGCCCGGTGGGTTCCATCCTAAAACAAACTGGATATATGAGGGGTATCTCACCGATCGATACTTGTTCGAATCCTAGCGGGCCTATAGTGGCCGTCGTACCCGCCCGTCCAGGTACTTTTTCCATATATATATATATATACATTTTCTTTTATCCGGGCCGATGTGCCTGGAGTGGTGCCCGGATCCAGCCGGGTTTTTCAGCCTGTCCGGGCTTTCTCATATGTCCTTACCTGATTGTTATTCGGATGGGTCGGGCGGGCCGTACGGAATTAATCAGGTCTACCAAATGTTTATACTAAGTTTGTAGTCTTTTACCTTTTGATGTGAGAATTTTATTATCGGTTTAAGCATTTGAAACTATATTAAAGTCTAACATAACGTAGACTAGGAATTGTGTGAACACAAACAACACAATTCCGTTAGGTCCAATTCCATACATAAATCTAGTAACTCAACTCACCAAAGTTACGATAACTTTATTATCTGGACCGGCCTATACGTACCTAAATGTATTACTACTATTTATACTGTTCAATTCATTAGAACGTACGTTTACTTGCGGGACTCATCATGTAACAAATCCTACGTATCTAACTAACCCAAACTTCAATTCATTTCCTAGTTTTCTTCACAATAAAAGAAGAAGAAACACATGAACACATTCTTTTAATCTTCATCGTAATGATGTATAACGCGGTGGCCTCCACATTAATGGACCCATTATCATTCCCAAGAAAAAAACACGTGAAAATATCCACACCACACTTTCAAACACGTACTATAAATATCTCATCTCCTCACTTGTCCTCTCTGCAACACCACCCGAAACTCATCCACTCAACTCAGCGACTAAGTATACAACCAAGATGATATTTCTGCTTAGATCATTGTCGAGATCGAAGTCGACGTCATCGGTGGTTTACGACGAGGAAGATCTTGGGGCGCCGTGCACTTCATTGACTGTGTGGCGGAAGTCGCTTGTGTTGAGCTGCAGCGGCTTCACGGTGATCGACTCTAACGGTTGTTTGGCTTTTAGGGTTGATAATTACATCGGACAGCCAGGAGAGCTTGTTCTTATGGATGCTAATGGTAATTCAATCCTCACCGTCCATCGGAGAAAGGTTAGATTTTGTTCTAGTTACCATTAGCATATATATCGGAGAAAGGTTAGATTTTGTTTAGTGTATAATTAGTGTATATTAACATATATATGAGTTGTTATAATCATTTGGAGTTGAAATTGATGTGAAACAGGGGCTTAGATTAGTAGACGATTGGTATATCAACGAAGGAGAATCATCAACTAATCATCTATCAAATAGCTTATCATCCAACAAGCCAAAGAGGAGTCAGCCTTTATACCATGTGAAGAAACCAATCAATATTTTCCAAGTAAATTCCAACAAGCTCAGGAATACAAACAAATGCAAAGTGCTGGCGCACGTTTATCCTGTGGGGAGCAGTGTAGCAGATCATCGTAAGAGTGGGAAGATATCTCCAACGTTCTTGGTTGAGGGTTCATACGGCCAAAGATCGTGCAAAGTACTTGAATATTTTGATGTAGATATTAGCAAGTTGATTAGGAAGAGAAGGGTCGTTGCTGAGATTAGGAGGAAGGAGGCCATCAATGGCTGTGCTTCGTTTGGATTGGAAGTCTTTGATTTGATCGTGTGGCCAGGATTTGATCCTGCTCTTGCTATGGGTTTGGTTTTGTTGCTTGACCAAATGTTCACTTGAAAAGGTTATTGGAATCCAATTTTGGATGTACGAATCCTTGTTTTATGCGTTTATATTAAAATTAAATTTGTGATAAATATATATTAAATAAAAAAATAAAAAATAAATAAATAAGCTTATTATTATATAATATACAATAAAGCTATTAAAAAGAATTAATTTAACAAAATAACAAAAATTCTAAATTTTTTTGGGTCAATTAGGTAACTAGGCTTTTTTATATTTATATCTACTAACTAGACTTTTTAAGTTTTACAATTAAGTAAATGTACCCCAAATTTTTTTTTAACCGTGAAACCCTAGCCGCCTCATTCCCTTCTCTAAAACTCTCGCTTCTACTTTCATTTCCTCAATATCTCCTTCCGCCGCCTCATTTCTTTCTATGAATCTCTCTCGCTTCTACTTCCCTTTTCTCAATCTCTCGTCCTTCTTCTGGTAGCAACGGTGGGCATAGAAGATTAGGCTTAATCAGTTGACTGGAATCGTCGTCGGAGTTGGTGGCGATCTGGATCTAGATCTGAAACATTAAGGAGCTCCTCTCACATCACATAGATCTAGATCTGAAACATTAAGAAGATGAATCCGATTGAAGGGTTGCGGCACCGGACCTGCTTCCACTCGAGCGATAGAAGATGCAAAGGCTGTTGCGCGTGACCTCCTTCCAATTCGGGTCTCTCTTTCCGGCGACTGTGAGCAACAGTTCTGGGAAGGCTCGATCGATCGACTTTGTGCAGGGAATCAAGAAGATGAATCCGATTGAAGGTATTCATGTAGATATACTAGAAAAACTGAGAAGGGCTGAAATTTGTTTTGTGAAAAAAATGTTCTATTCATCCTTTTGAAACATGTTACAATTTGTTGGTTGGATTTAAGAGTTCAAGCTCTTTCATTCATAATTTATGGCCCCCCTTACTTCCAATAAGGGGATTGATATAGATATTGGATTGTTGACTTTGAAATTCAAACAAGTAAGTGAGATGGATAGCTGTATTTTGTGATATCTCATTAGTATATCTATCGGCAGTCTCGGCCACTAATCGTGCAACAAAGCTAAATTCTCCACTAATATATATCCCACATGAATGCAATTAAAACAGTCTCGGCCTGCTTTGATTCCTCGAGTGCCCAAGTGCTTCAGCTTCTTCTTCTCCATCAGCAGTAAAGCCGGAAAACAAACGGGTAAGTGAGAGGAATAGCTGTATTTTGTGATATCTCATTAATATACAATGGAAATGCCATAACCAGAATCTTTATAATGCCTCAATAGTGGGAAATAAAAGAGTTTCTGGTATGAAAATGCTAGAAAACAAAAAAATAATTCTGGTATGACTCATACCAGAAAATTATAAAAAATAAAAAAGGGTAAAAAAAACTTTCGATATGAAAAAATTTTGGTATGAAAAAAGTATGAACTTTTGGTATGAAATTTTCGTATTATAATTTATGGTATGATAATTTCTGGTATGAAATTTCTGGTACGAAATTTCTGGTACGAAATTTCTGGTACGAAATTTCTGGTATGAAATTTCTGGTATGAAATTTCCGGTATGAGAAATTCAGTCCAGAAAATAAAAAAGAAAATAAAAAAAAAATAAAAAGCCAAGAAAAATAATAAAAGAAAACAAATTCAGTAATTAAATATTAAAACTTATACTTATATAACAAATAACAAACATTATTTATTCTTTCTTTCTAAATAGAAGGGTTAATAATTTTTACCTACTATTAAATGAAAGTGGTAAAAAATATGGGGTATAGTTTCTTTAACAAAAACCAAAAAAAGCATAGTAGGTCAAATTCTCCCAATTTTTTTTCCTTGAAAGGAATTGCAAATATATTAATTTGTAACTCCATGCTCACTATTCTTGATTTTGAAGTTTCCTATCACATATGTTCTAACATAGAGTGGTTCGAAGCTTATAAGCGGGTAGAAGGTGACAATATTTCTATGACCAATTATTTTGTCTGCAAGGCGGTTGGAATTTGTTCGATTAGAAAGTATATTTTGTATATTGAACGAGAATGTTAAACTTATTATTAAGAATCTGATATCTCCGAGTATGTTGGATAGTTAGGGGTTTCGTTTCAAAGGTGAATGTAAAGTTCTGAAAGTCTGTAAGAGTTTTGATGTTATTCAAAAAGGTGTTAAGAGAGACACTTTATATTTTCTGCAAGATTCTACTATTTCTATGTCTATTTCTGTTGCATCTTCAAAGGTACAATGATGATATGACTAAGTTATGAGATATGAAACTTGGTCATATGGGTGAAAGGGGGATGCAGATTCGGGCAAAGGAAGATCTTCTTGATGGTCACAAGATCGCGAAGCTTGACTTTGGTAAGCATTGTGTCATTGAGAAGCTACACCGTAGCGGTATTCACAAGGCAAAAGACACACTAGATTACGCCCATTTCGATTGTTGGGATCCGTATAACGTTGAGTCTCTAGGAGGTCAAATGTATTTTTTGACTATCAATGATAATTAATCAAGAATGACTTGATTGTTTGTCATGACACACAAATGAGAAGCTTTCAAGAACTTTAAGGAGTGAAATGTTTTGTGGAGAATCAAACAAGGAAGAAGGTCAAAATATTGTGAGCTGATAATGGTCTGGAGTTTTGTTCATTTGAGTTTGATTAATTCTGCAATTGCAAGGATATTGTAATTGCTCGTCATCATACAATCAGACATACACCGTAACCGAACAGTGTAGCTGAGAGGATGAATCAAAATCTACTAGAGATAGCAAGGTGCATGCTCTTTAATGCAAAACTAGATATGAGGTTTTAGGCACAATAGTGACTATAACATGTTACTTGATAAATCACAAACCTCACACTGACATGAACTGCAAAACACTTTATGAGGTGTGGTCTAGTAAGTCTACTGACTATTATGATCTAAGGGTTTTTGGTTGTACCATTTACAATCATGCCAGTGAGGGTAAACTAGAGCCTCAAGCAAATAAATGAGAGTTTGTAGGCTATGGAGATGGTGTCAAGAGATACAGAGTTTGGTCTCTATCTGAGAAAAATGTTATCCCGAGTAAAAGTGTCGTCGTTGATGAAAGTTCTATGCTTAACTCGCCAATGAAATCAGGGAGAGTAGCCGTGATGATAAATAGGTGGATATCCAGCTTCTTCCTCAAGTAGAAGAAGAAATTCCACAATCAGAAGCTGAGCTTCCCGAATCTGCATCATCAAAAAATCAACCATCAAAAGCTATTCACACTAGTACAAATTATAAGTTTCTCGGGACTTTTTTTGCATTACGGTAGGGAGTTTTTGAAGTCCCCTAAAACCTTTGGCCGAGAGCTTTTTCTCGGGAGTTTTTGTGCAAGTCCTGAGAAACAAAAATACTCTAGGGAGTTTTTTAAAAAACTCCCGAGAGATGTCTCTCGGGACTTTTTAAAAAAAGTCCCTAGAGATATCTCTCGGGACTTTTTAACAAAAGTCCGTCGAGATATCTCTCTGGACTTTTTAAAAAAAGCCCCTAGAGATATCTCCCAGGACTTTTTTATAATAACTCCCTAGAGACTTCTCGAGAGTTTTAAAAAAAAAAACCAACAACCCCACCCATGCATTTATGAGACATTCAATAGAATATATACTATTTACATACTGCTCTTTTATTGAATGCAAAACAGACCTTTCAATACAAACTTTGTTGTAGATGGAACAAAAAAGTATGTAATCTATAACACAAAGAATACTACACTCAAGTAACTTTAAAATTCTACCTTATATAGAATTTAGGAAATGGTGACCACTAACATGCAAGAGTTCCTTGGATGCTTCTTCTCTCGTTGAGTTAACCAAGAAACACTTCATATTTGAAGTGCATCTGCAATGGAACCAATAAGGGTGATTGCTTCAAATCGTGCTTGGTTTTCTATGGTTTTCACGGTGAAGGGGAACAAGCCAATGATCCGCAATTTATAGCTAGCTCTTTCAAGCACCGAGTGCATCACTTCCTTGGTAGAGTATAGTTCTTCCTTTGACACCCTTTGCATTAGAAGGCCTAGTAAACAATTATATCTGCAATACTTATCAATGAAAAATAGAGCCTAATGTTCTAAAATAAAATCAAAAGCTTTAAACCAACACTTAATATTACTTGTTAAAGAAAGCAAAAAAGTAAGAAAAGGAAAATTACCATAAAACAAGACTTGAAAATCTAGCTCCTTGGTAAATTGCTTGTCATCATGCCCTTCTTCACATTATATGAAGCATTTGACTTCTCAAGCCAAAATGTAGACAATATTACAGTTTTATCTGTAAAAATAATTGTACTTTTATCCATTAATGACTTAAAAGGAGCATGATTAGATGGCCTCAATACATAATAGTAGCTATATTGAATTTTCTGTCACATATTTCTCAATCCCAAACATTGCATAAGGTTTAGAGTACTAACATGTACGGCTTGAGATTTAAGCACATACCATAAATTCAAACCTTATATTAATTTGTCAGTATAAGTTCAAACCTTATATGGTATCATGTGATGTTTGTAATATAGCATGTACCTTTGATGGAATGATTCGTGATATAAAAAAAACATAACTTACATCAATAACTTCTGAATAAGATAGAAAATGAATGTGGTTGGTGGTGAGTGAAAAATATTGTCTCCATGCATGTTCATACTCTAAACCTTATGCATAAATGGTACTCTACCATTTATGCCTTGGTAAGAATTGTAGTTGAATATTGTCTTCATGCCTAATTTTAGTCTAAATGCTTAGCCAAACATACCTTAAGCAAATAACAAAGCAAGAAGTCCAACAAAAAAAAATCACAAAGAAAGAATGCATGTATGTAATATGATACATGCATAGACAGACTAATTTATCTCCAGTGACACAAAGTGAGGTTCCACAAACAAGAAGATACTCACAAGTGTTCTAGGCATCAATAAGAGAATGACAGAGAGTAGATACAAAGATACAACAATGCCAATTCCAGCAATAAAATTTTGCAGCAGCCGTCGGTTATCTTCACGGGAACAAAGACATACTTGAGAAGGTTGGTCAACTCAAAGAGCTGACAAGAAAACTGCAAAGATAAATGCTTATTATTATAAGTATATTAGCTTATGAATTTCCATAATTTTAATCTAACCCCATCATGGTCAATTCTTACCAAGGCATAAATGGTAGTCAACATGAAATTGAGCATAGAAGAATCTGGAATATAAGACATCAGTAATTAAGGTTGACCATTGGGTATGCTTAATCTGCAAATACAAGCCTAAAAGTCAAATAGTTCAGTTCAATTATAGCAGCCTAATGCTGCATTCTTTACACAATATCAAGAGCGGCCAAGTATTTTTTTTATCACATCAATATTCATTTAGAAGTTTAAACATCAAATTCATGAATAAGAAGCCTTTGAAAGGAACCTGCATCTCAAACGTACAGCATAATGATGAGAAAGAATCTTATGAAAAAGTTTAAATACCACATTTGAGTAATATTTACCTGATCAATGGTTCATACTTCAATCAAAACCAATACATCAGTGGTTCATGCTTCAATCAAAACCAATGCAATGCCAACTACATCCATTTGTTCCTATAGAAGTGAAACTAATCATAAGAATTATGGAGATAGAAGCACTGGACCTACTAGATTGAACTTGATGAGTCCTTAGCATAAATCTCTATTCAAAGCTGAAACTAATCATAAGAAAAACTTTGCAATACAAAATTGCAAGTTCATCTCACATTCAGGTAATGAAGGAACTAGTATCTGCAAATTGGAGCGAATAAAATAGCATCGATTTCATTTCAAATTATGAAATTGTGACCATTCTTACCTTCTTCTCCATAAGATAATCAGCCCGCTAAGTCCCGCTTGCGGCAAAACACGCAACTACAACAAAACACATGACACCTTCAACATATAGCAATACAAAGAGAATCAAATGATTCGTTAAGAATTAAGACCAAAATAAAAGTAGATAAAGGTAAAGATACACACCTTGTTACTTCTACAGTAGAGCAACAAACTGGTCTTCATTGAGCCTTACTTCCTGAAAATCATGGTAAGGGATGAATATTGAGTTCATACTTTTTGGCTTGTGTAAAGATTTCCCGCAATCTATATCTCCCCACCTCAATTGCTTTGCCTGGTTTCCTGATAGAATGGTATTGGACTAGTAACTAATAGAAAGCATTATATTCCCGTCTATCCCTGATCAACCTATATATGGCTATCAACATAAGCTCATAATTTAACTGGCTTGAGCCTTACTCGCTCGGTTATAGAACCAAGATAATTTCAGTTCAGTTTTCAGTCCTAATGTTGACTAGTTTCGGTCAAAGGACAATCAAAATATTTTGCTATAGGTCGATCAGATCAATTTGTCCCAACTATAATAGAAATCAACCAAATTTCTAAATTTAATTTCCTTTTTCTCCTTAATTTCACATGGCTATAACGTCAATAATTTCATATGACTAATTCAGTACACAGACATTGCTCTACACCACATAATGCAAACCTTCAACCTACACATGATAACTACAGATTCTAATTGACAACTCAGCCCACATGTATTTACCTTGACTTGACGGTGGCGATGACAACGGCGGACACTCCAGAGAGAAATCGGGGTTTTGTTACCGTCAAGTGCCGATGATGGACTGGATGGAGAGGCCGGCGTGCAGAGGGAAGAGTCGATATTCGATCGAAGATGATAGATTGGATGGAGAGGCCGGCGGGAAGAGAGAAGACTCGATATTCAATCGATTCTCACTTCTCAGCTAAGTCTTTTTAGGTTAGGGTTCTAGTGAGGGAAGACTCGGCATCAACTTTGTTTCATAATCTCTCGGGACTTTTTTCTAAAAAAACCCTAGAGTGGTTTAACGGTTCTAGTGAGGTAACAAAAAAAGTCCCTAGAGATTAATTTACTTTTTTAATAAATAAATTAATAATTGCTTTACGGGAATTATTGTATTAAGTCACGAGAGTTTTAAATTTATACGGGAGTTTTTTTAATACCCGAGATAATTGTCCTGAGAAACTATGAATTTGTACTAGTGTCACCAGAACTTAGTTGAGGGAAGCTCAAGAAGAGTTGGAGTAAGACCTCCACACATGTACGATTTTGAGGATATGGTTAGTTATGCTCTACAAGTTGTAGAAGAAATGGATACTAATGAACCATCCACCTATAAAGAACTTGTATTTGGGTTTAAAGCTTCACAGTGGTTTGCAGAAATGAGATATGCGGTGGAGTCACTTCATTAGACTCGGACTTGGGATTTAGTCATACCGCCTAGAGAGAGAAATGTTATTACATGCAAATGGGTTTTCAAGAAGAAGGAAGAGATGTCGCCTTCTAAAGGGTTCAAGTATAAGGCTCGAGTTGTTGCAAGAAGTTTTCATCAAGAGGGAGTGGATTACAGTGAGATTTTCTTGCCGGTAGTCAAGCATACCTTTGTCAGAGTGTTACTAGCAATAGTGGAACATTAGGATCTAGAGCTCGAACAACTTCATGTCAATAAAACTTTTTTTACATGGAGAGTTAGAAGAAGAAATATACATTACTCAACCGGATGATTTCCAAGTTCCAGGGAAATAAAACTATGTCTACAAGTTGAAGAAGTCTTTTTATGGACTTGAGCAGTCTCTAAGGCAATGGTACAAGAGATTTGATAGTTATATAATAGAGATTGATTACAACAAGAGTGCTTATGATATTTATGTGTACTACAAGTTGAAGGATGATTCTCTCTCTACCCGACCCTGTATCTAAATGATATGCTAATAGCTACAAATAACAAGTATGACATTCAAAAGTTTAAGGGTCTCCTAAGTGTTGAGTTTGAGATGTTGGATTTGGGAGCAACTTGGAAAATTCTAGGAATGAAGATTCTTATAGATATGGGTCATAAGAAGCTTTTATTATCACACAAATGTTACATTTAAAAGGGTATTGTTAAGGTTCGGAATGTCATCGGCCAAACCTATTGATACACTGTTGTTAACATCCATTTTACCACTCTATTTTCACCTCAGTCAAATGAGGAGAAGAAGCATATGTCAAGAGTTTCTTATGCTAGTATAGTAGGAAGTTTGATGTATGATATGATCTGAACAAAACCAGATCTGACACAAGTTGTTAGTGTAGTGAGCAGGTTCATGGGGAAACTAGGAAAAAGAACAGCAGCAAGCTATGAAGAGGATATTTTGGTACGTTAGAGGTACATCTGACATTGAGCTCGTTTTTAGGAATGATACACAATGTTTGATCACATGGTACTTTGATTTTGATTATGTAGGAGATGTTGATACTAGAATATCTATAACCGGTTATGTTTTGCCTCTTGAAGGTTTTGTTGTGAGGTGAAAAGTAGCCTTACAACCCACGGTTTGAGTGCAATTTGTTTGGCTAATGAGGGAATTTGACAGAAGCAACTAAAGACAGAATTGTTTGAAGGGATTGATTATTAATCTAGGTATACATCACAATCAGGATATTGCATATTTTGGCAATTTGAGTGCAATCTGTTTGGCCAAGGATCAGGTTCATCATGAAAGGACTAAGCCTATTGATGTCAAGTATCATTTCTTGAGAAATGAGAAGAAGATCATGGTGAAGAAACTAGATACTACTGATAATCTTGTTGATATGTTCATGAAGTCAATACCTCACAATGAGTTCCAACATTGTTTGGACTTGCTAAATTTCAAAAGATGTTAAGTGCCCAAGGGGTACATCTGGATAAAGAGAGAGGAGCTAGTCTGGGCATTGACTAGTGCATCTGACATGTTTGTGAGGATTTAAGTCATGGTGGAGATTTGTTGATATGCCTTGAATTTGGCTTGTCATCTGCTTGCGCTTTTATTGTTTGACCCAATCTTATACTTGGTGCCAAGTATAACCTAGGATTTCGTTATTCTATATATTAATGTAGCGATCCATTTGTCTCAAATTATCTGTTATTTGTTCATTTGTATTCTTAAACTCCTCAATAAAATCTCTTTGAAAAGTGGATGTAGCTATTATTGGATGAACCACTAAAAATCTATGTGTACCGTCTTTCTTGTTTGTTGAATTATGTTCTTTCTCAACAATTCTGCACAAGAATGTCCACCAAATGAATGCTCAAAATAAGTTCAACATCTTCCCAAGTGAAAATGGATCTCACCATCTCCTTATTTCACACATTATCTTCACAATTAATGAGGTCAGGAACCTTCAAATCCCCTCGTAAAACGTGGCCCTCCACGACAGGCCTAAATCCCCATGGTCTTGGAATCCAACAATCCTGTAATGCCAACATCGTGTCATAGTTTCCAACACCCCAGAATGTGTCGTGCATTAATGCATCTCTCCCTTTTGTAAGCTTCTCCATGCATATCTTGGGTTGAAAGCCAACTTCGTCTCTAAAAACAAAGATGACGGGAAATATCTAACCTTCAGTAAACTTGCAAGAAGAGAATCAACGTCCTAAACAATGCGTCAACCTTGTTTGGCCAAAAGAGTAGTGTTAAAAGCCTCAAAGTCTCTAAACCCATACATCCCTCCTTGTTATCCATGCATAGCTTTTTCCAATTTAACTAGTGCAGTTTTTGCTTTCCACCGTCGTTCCACCAAACATTATAAAGCAGTTGTCCCATATTCATACACACACAAACATGCATTGTAAAACAAGACATAGTATATACGGGAATAGTTTTTGCTACTGACTTGACCAAAACCTCTTTCAAGCTTTTGAAAGTGTCTTTGAATTCAAACTTTGTAGCTTCCTCCACACCCTTTCCTTTAGGCTTGAGAAAATGATCTTCTTTGATCTTTCAATCATGGTTAGGAATCCTAAATATTTCTCATGCTTCTCGACCTCTATCATTCAAATAATGCCCTAAATAACTTCCCTAGTCTCATCACCCACATTTATCTTAAATGATAACTCCGATTTGTCATAATTGACTTGTCATCCCGATGCAGCTCCATAAAGTTGAAGGATGTTCACAATTTTTTGGCTTGTTGACAAGTAGCTCTAACAAATAAAACACTATCATCTGCAAAAAAATAGGTAACAAACAAAAGGTGCATTTATAGCAATCCGAATACCCTTCTAGCGGCTTTCAACCTCGCTTTTATGGTAAGTGCCGAAAAAGATTATGCACATAAAATGAATAAATGTGGTGAGAGGGGATCACCCTGCCTCAAAACCCCCAAAAAGAAGTGAAATCACTAGTAGTACCCTATCCATCAGAACGGGAAAAGACACACTCCTAACACATTTCATAACCAAATCCACTCACCTACCACAAAAACCGATATCCCTCGTACAAGAATCTAGAAAATTTCATTCTACTCTATCGTAGGCTTTTATCATATCTAATTTGACAGCCATATACCAGTTTTTCTAGAGATCTTTTCTTCATAAAATGTGTCACCTTAAAAACAGACATCACATTACATGTTATTAACCTTTGAGACACAAAAACACTCTGAGTCGACGGGTGTTAATCAAGTAAGGCACATTATTCCGGTACGGCCGTGTGGCCGATCGTACGGCCGACACGTATCCCGGAAAAAAAAAATTCTGAACGAGTTTTTTTTAAAAAAACGAGTAAAAGTAATAGTTCAAAACTTATTATGGAATAGTTCATAACTTATAAAAGGATAGTTCATGAATTATAATAGAATAATTCATAGTGCAAAATTTATAAAGAAATGAAAGTAATAGTTCAAAACATATTAAGGAATAGTTCATAACTTCTAAAAGGATAGTTCATGAATTATAATAGAATAGTTCATAGTGCAAAATTTATAAAGGAGTGAAAGTAATAGTTCAAAACTTATTATGGGATAGCTCATGAATTATAATAGAATAGTTCATAAATTATAATAGAATAGTTCAAAGTGCAAAATTCATAAAGGATAGTGCATAACTTATAAAATGATAGTTCATGAATTACAATTGAATAGTTCATAACATATAAACGATTAATTTATTAATAATTTGATAAAATATATTAAAAAGTAATAGTTCATGGATTATATGGGAATAGTTCAAAGTTTATAGGAGAATAGTGTATAAATTATAACATGGTAGTTCAAACAAATTTTCATTCGATTATGGGAAAAAAAAACCATTTCAGAAAAGAAAATTTTTTTTTCGGGACACGTGCCGGCCGTACGGGCGGCCGTACGACCGTAGCGCATTAATTGAACCGTACCTGAACAAAAGCCCTGAGTCGACACCCTTTTAATCTTTTAGCAATGAATTTGTATAAAATAAAACGGAGAGAGATTGGCCTCAAATCTTTCATTCTAGTGTATAATAATCTTTTTTTTTTTGACAATTTTTTTTCCAACATAAATGACACCAAATTTACATCGAACTAGAAGGAAGACGGACAACAAGTTGTGCCGCCAAACCTTTCTGAATAGCGAATCCGATCCTCCTAAAAACAACATCAGACGACCTAGGAGACATAACGTTTCCATGCAAAACCCGTTGCACCCTCTTGAGAACTTCAATAGCATCGGGCGCAAGGAAACCAAAGGTGTCAAAAGCGAACGGAAGAAACACATGTTGATTTTCAATACAAGCTTTCTCATATTTGGCCACCTTAGCAGAAGCCGCACCAAGCGCCGCCTTACCCACCACAAAAGGCCCACTACCCAAACAAACAAGTGGGGAAACTCCAGTCAAATCGATGCAAGCATGCTTTCCACCCGCCCATCCAAACACCAAGACATCCGCCGGCCTCAAGGTGGATCTTCCTTCACGTGGGTCAGTCAAGAAGGACACAGATGCCTCCTTCTTAACCGAAACCCCCACCCTCCTAAACACATCACACAACACATCACGGACCAAATCATGCCTATATTTGAAGCCAGGAAGCTCTTTACAATGAACTGCATGCTCCCCAAAAGAATCTAGAATCCTCCGACAATTGGGCATAGGACAAATCTCATCAACCGGGTATAGAGGAATCATAAGGCGATACTTAAGAACCGAACGATACTCAATCGGGGACATACATTGCCCAAGCCCATCAATGGGTATGGCAAGAAGGAAATCTTGACTATGTGTGGATTGAAGACACTTGAAAACCGCTTTTTGTCTAAGGGTCAAATCAAAAGTAACTTCCACGTCCTGCACGGTCTTACTGAAAAAAGCACTCGCCAAAGCATGTTGGGCTTTAGGGGGGACGGTGTTCTTGACAGTAAAGACAGAAAGATCGAAACCAGGAATAGAAGTCTGAAGATTGCCCAAAGCTCCATAAAACTTAGAGCCCATTTCAACAACTCCACTGTCCCGCAAAATGTGGTCTTGAAGCTCCCAAGACTGGGCCCTAGAGGCAACAAAAGCAAAGGAAGACGTCTCAATAGCAGAATATAAACCAAGCCCCCCAAATCGAATAGGCAAAGATGCAAGTCGCCACTGAAGATCTCCAAAAAACGGGCCCCCACAAACCACAATATCCTCAACTGATCTACGCAGCCCAACATCAAAATAAGCTGTTGCACTCTCCCAATGCTCCGGATGACAAGTCCTTAGGCCAAAATACATCTTAGCAACACCCATACAAGAACGAAGCAGAAGAAGCTCACTCTGAGGATCTCTTAACTATGGAAGAAGATGCATCAACTCAACCGCCTTAACAGCTCTCTTCATGACAAGCTCTCTAACAAACTCCTCATCTCTACTCACGGCCCCACCTAGCAACTTAACTCCCAACGCCGGCCTTGCAATGTCATGTGGAAATAGTTCATCTCTAACTTTCGACCCATTGCATGAAGGCCAAAAGAGCTTAGTTTTACGAACATTCAGCATGAGGCCTAAATCCGGACCAAACTCACGAATGATATCAAGAGCTCTAGCCACCTCCTCAGACTGACCAATAATGGTGCCATCATCAAGATACCAAGCATGTAGAATAGGCTTGCAATTGTCTCTGATCCTATGCAGAAGCGGGTGCAAGACAAGAGAGAAGAGGAGGGGCCCCAAAGGGTCTCCTTGTTGCACAACAGTAGCCGACCAGATAAATCTATCTCCAATGTACAACCGGGCGGCCTGACCATACAAGAAATCAACCCATAAGGAGATAGACGGGCATCTCTCTCTAACCTCCCTAAGCAAAATAGTCCTATCAACCAAGTTGAAGGCATTGGAAAAATCCACTTTCAACATAGCTAAAGAACCATCGGCATAGCGATCACTCAGAACTCTATTAACACTATGTAGAATAGCCTCTGCACCACCTGAAACACCAACTCCAAACTAGAGATCTCCCAAATATCCTCTCATATCCTTACACACACCCTTCATAGCAACTTGAGACACCAACCGTCTCCATATAGTACCAACTGCAATGGGTCGAATCCCATTGTCAGGCTTCAGCAACGGCGTGAGAGGAGCCGAAGCCACAAACTTGGCCAAACTCAGGGGACACCACACATAGCGTCTAAGATGTGTTGTGCCCTCAAGCCATCTCTACCGCAAGAAGTACCTTTTGGAAAGGACTTGATGCATGTAAAAACCAAATCTATGTCAACAATGAGAGGTGGTTCATGAAAGGTAGTGCAAGACTTAGAAGGTGGAGGTTTGTGGGGATGTTTAGCCTCTAACACCTTCAAAGTCTCCTCATTGTAAGAAGCAACACCAGAAGAACACAAAACCTTAACATCGGCCGTAAAATGCCCATTCGAAACCTTGCGGAGACATTTCTTGATGTTAGGATTTCTCTCTAAACCATCTCTATCGCCTGAGCCACCATCAACCATCTCAAAAGGCCTATGCTCCGAAGGGTCTAACAAGGCCTCCACTAGACTCGAAACACCCTCAACCTCTCCCCAAATAGACAAAGCCTGCAAAATACGCTGATGTTGTATCAACTTTCTACTTCCCGATCTTCTGTCTCGCCTGCTCATAGGCTTGAACACCTGCAAAGTGCACCGAGGAAGTAAAAACAACATAACCCAAGCAGCTACACACCCGAGCTCTGCTACCACCTTCAAGAGAGCACTCAATAATGCTTGAGAGAACCTAAGACGACAACTATGAGGGATGCTTTTCACGGTAGAAATAGGAACTCGCATAACCCTCTCCAACAGATCTGCATCGAAAACCATACTCGCATCGTCCACCTCAACTTGAACTCCGGCAACTGGCCTCAAAATACCCACATCCGGCCTCGAGATACCCACAATGTATCCACCCTCATCACCAAAGGAAGAAACAGAGTCATCTGGGTGACGACAATCACGGCTCAGAGCATGAAGACTCATACACCGGCCACACAACCACGTCCTGAGAGCAACCAACACCTCCACAAGCGCCGTAAAAACATCAAGATCACACTCAAGTAAGCCCCGAACCTCATTCTTGCGTTCAACCGCAAAGAGATGTTGCCTTTTCAAATGACTAAGTAGGCACGAAAACCTCTACTTCCCTCCCGACCATCACCACACCCATGAAATGATCTAAGGGGACAATGAAGGAAACCATTGCCCTCCGACATCATAGAAAAATCCAGCTCAACAAAGAAAATTTTCTTTAGGACATAACAGCAAACACTTGGTGGGCATGTTCTCAAAATCTCAAAAATACAGTTTGCTTCCGTTCCGTACTGCTTCTCCACTCCCATTGCGTTTCTCCTGCTCATTCTAGTTATATTGGGAGAAAACTTTTGAAATCAAAGAAATCAAAACGTGGTCTGTAGAAGCGGGAAAATGGTGAGATCCATTTTGTAGTTTACTCTATATAAATATAAAATATTTTTAAAATCCCACCCCAATAGGGTGGGGTCTAGCAAAGGACCTCAAGGCTCAAAGTGCATGAATTTTCTTAAGTGAACTAAAGTGACATAATGAATCTTCATTAATGTCTTTTTTTTTAATTTGTTAAGAGATCGACGTCACACATTCACCCACTTATCAAGTTCATGTTAGGTAACTTAGCCCTCCAATCGAATCCTCGATCCAAATGAGGTCCACCATTTTCTCTCTTTCGTTCGAATAACTTTTTGCGGCTATCATATGACTTTATTATCGGAAAAATGTATCTTTTTATTAAACTATTTCAAACATCACGTCTATATCTTTTTTTTAAATAAGGTAATTAAATTATCGAAAATAACCTTGAAGTCAAAGTCCGATACAAACGGACAGTTGAGCGTGTGCATACAAACGCACATGCGCATTACACCCAACCCTAACACATAAACCCGACGGGGTTTGTTACTTTTTCTTATATCCGTCCCGGGACCAAATGATGCGGAGGGCACACGTCTAGCGAACCACCCATACAAGCACCCGAGGTTCCATCCTAAAACCAATTGGCTATAGGAGGAGTAGCCGGATGCTAATATGGTAGGTTCACTTGATTGCGTGTTATCGATGTGGGATTATTTTTCCTACATCTCCATCCTAAACTCAATTGACAATAGGAGGAGTAGTTCATCGACCTTATATACTAGCTCAGAGTGTTCCATCATTCGACGTGGGATTTTATTATCTCAAACACTTACCACAAATATGATAAATCATAAAAGTGTAAATTTTAATAAGTTAATTCAAAAATCACATTTTTTTTAAATATGATAATTGACTTACTCAAGATTTTAACTTATCACAAATCTGATAAATTATAGAAGTGTATTTACTTTGATGATATTAGTAAAGTTTCTTCTCACAATTTAATCAATAATTATATAATGAAACAATTTGGTTTACTAGACTTTTTCTAGTTTTACGTTTAATAAATGTACCCCCTGAGAGAAGAGTGTGTAGAATTTGAAAATAAATACAAAAATTTAGGATATATCTACTAATTAAAACATTAAAAAGTATAGTTACTACTTTTATTTTTAAAAAGACCTACTTATCAAAATTACCCATCAATTATTATTAGTATTATTTTATGAAAAAATTAAATAATAATATTTAGATAACTCAAGTTTGAACAAACTCATTATTCTATTTCTATGTAATTCTTTACTGTTAACCGCCTACAAATGGGGGTCGCTGGCAATAATTATCAACAATTTTTAAATTGTTGGCTTACGTGACGTCATGTGTATATGTTTAAACAATAGAAATAATACTCTTAACACTGATATTAAACCCTCTCCTATAATTGCATATCCATGTACACTCTTAACACTGGTGATAATACAACAATGGTGGTCTTCTCAAAGCAGTTGAAGGCGACGGACGTAGGGAGCAACTTCTCCTGGCCAGCTCGCAAGCTTCACCTTCTCCATCCCTTCGTCGCAGGTGACCATCGCCATGCCTACTTTGAAGCGGTAGATTCAACTGGCAAGGTTTGGCCGTTGACTTGCTCAGTTCGTCGACGTGGCCGTTATTTGAAGCCGGTTCTTACTGGCTCTTCTTGGCTCCCCTTCGTTAAAGAGAGACTTTTAGCTGTCGGCGATATCGTCGTTTTCTATCGTGATGTTCATGTCCACACACCGATCCGATTTCGGGTTCGAGTCAGAAAATTGAAGACAATCAAACTCTTTGGACGTTATATTACTGCTCATGCAGCCGAAGATTGAAGACGATCATGTGTTTGGTTATGGAGGTGGTTAACTAAATGAAAGGAGAGTTCTAAGTTTGCATGAAAAGGATAAGTTATGTAAGTTGTTCCCGTCGATTTGCTTTCTCATCCCTTTTCTTTTTATAATTTATAAAGAGGTCTTGTAGTCTTGTACTTTTCCTGCTTCTTCTAACACGTTTTATTAATATTGAAAAAAAGCTTGATAGTAACTATACGAAGATAGCCCGATACCTAATATCGTATTGAAAAAAGTAAAAACACGTTTTGGTGGGTAAGTAATGTTTATACATGTTCCTTCCTAATCTAGTCGGATTTTTTCTTATTTTTTCGGTCTCTCGACGTCCCAAACGTGTTTGTGGTATTGGGTAACTATCCTATTGTTGAGATGTAGGGAAAATATCCACATCGACAATACGATATTGTATGAACCTAACATATAAGAACCTGGACAACTTTTCATATTGTCAATTTGGTGTTTGCATGGGGGCACACAAACTGGTTAACGATTGAGGGGAGTGTTAGAAACATATATATAAGTATTCCACATCATTAAAATAGTATACAACTTTTCAATCACGGAGGGCATGCCTTAGAATGTATTCTTTGCTATCACTATCTGACGATGTTGGAAGTGGAGAAATGATAATGTCTTTCGTTCGATCTCAGTGCCGGTGAATAGGGTTACTCTCATTGCTTCATTTACAAAAAAGGTAACGCTGGCGTATGACAAGTATAGATTAGTGTGTAACAGGAGGCATTATGATATTGCATACATCTTCAGGAAAGCTCCTCAAGAAGGGTGGCTTAAGCTGAACTCTGATGGTTCTGTCAGAAGATAGGATGATGGTATGGCTTCTGCAGGTGGTCTTTTCAAAGACTTACATGGGCAGTGGGTGAGTGGATTTCTTATGAACATCGGAATATGTACGGTTCCGATGGCTGAACTATGGGGTCTTTGCATGGGCCTTTATCAGGCTTGGGAGAAAGGCTATAGAAGATCATGGTGGAAATTGATTCTGAGCTTGTTGTCAACCTTGTTCAACGATCCATTCCGAAGTATCACCCCCTTTTTAGTCTGGTATCCAGGTGCCAAGGCTTCTTGAGTAGGAACTGGTGTGTCCAGATCCATCATATGTATCGTGAAGCCAATGCCGCAGCCGATCACATGGCTTCCATTGCTTCATCCTATCCTCGTGGTTACTTTTATTTTCAACATCCTCTTATCTCTCTTATCCATTTCTTGAAAATCGATGCCCGTGGAGTAGCGACCCATCGGACTGTCATTTGTTAGCTTGATTTATATTGAATAAAGGTACGGAGGTGCAGTTTGCCTTCGTAGCCATTACCAAAAAAAAACAGAAAAGGATTTTGACATTGATTAAAAAAAAATTGGTAAAAGGCGATAAAAATTTCAAGGAGTGTATTCAACCTATATTTTTAAAGATTTTGACTGATTTTAATAATTTATAGAATTTGCTGATTTTGTGGAATATTTTAATTCTATATAGAGTTTATAGAAATTTTGTCGGATTAATACATGACCAAAATCTCGAAGAACGGGAAAGACAGACAATGCCAATTCTAAAGAACAAGCAATTATGAGTGACACACCATCGTTGACTCGACGTCTGCACGTCTAAGCGTGTCAGTTATGAGTATATTTAAAATCTCTTTCTTTTATGTTTTGACAACCTTGAATTATATTCGAGATTGATGAGATCGAAGGTTGGAGGTAGAAAATGGTGAAAAATTTGGGGAGGGAAGGTCAATCAGTAAACAAGTCATTCTAAAGAACAAGCTATAGAGAATTCTATAGATGACACATGATGAAAAATAATCAACATGACACACACGAGCAAGAAAATAACCAACATGTCGGAAAACACGAGAAAGAACTAACCTCCGACGATGCATTGAGCCCAAGCACTCGAAAACGCTCGAAGACGTTGATTTGACCGTTAGGTTTATATAGTGTTGTAGTTTGACGTGGAAATCTTATGTGTTGGGAGAAGACTTTAGGTGTTTATAAAAGTAATAAGAAAATCTTACAAAATCATGAAATAATAAATTATTTTAAAATCAACAAACTTTTAAATACCATAGGAATTTTATTGAAAAATTAAAATCCTAATTGAATACCAAAAGATTTATATGGACTTTTAAAAATCTATATTGAATAGCCATTGACTTTTAAACTCTAAAAAATTCATGTAAAATTTTAATTGAATATACCCCTCTCTACAAACTTTATATAAATAGAAGAGAAAATATAGGAAAAACATTGGGATACTAAATATGGGATTGTTTCAAGAATCGTGTATTTCAACGAAGTCTTCTTTTAGCCTTTGAACAACGAAATAACGACTTTTTAGTTTTGCTCCCTCGTGTTATTTCACAGGGAAGCATATACGATATTCTCTTTAATATCTCTAACAACAATTTTATCAATGGGAGCTCAAAAATAGGCTTTTGTTTAGGTACGGTTTATTTATTGTGGTACGGGCATGCGACCGAACGTACGGCCGGCACGTGTTCCGATATTTTTTTTAATTATTTTTTTTCCCTGAAACGAATGATTTTTTTTTTTCAGAAACGAATGAAAATTTGTTTGAACTACCATGTTATAATTTATGCACTATTCTCCTATAAACTTTGAACTATTCCCTTATAATTCATGAACTATTACTTTTTAATATATTATATCAAATTATTTATAAATTAATTGTTTATATGTTATGAACTATTCTATTATAATTCATGAACTATTCTATTATAATTCATGAACTATCCCATAATAAGTTTTGAACTATTACTTTCACTCCTTTATAAATTTTACACTATCAACTATTATATTATAATTCATGAACTATTCTTTTATAAGTTATGAACTATTCCTTAATAAGTTTTGAACTATTAATTTCACTCGTTTATGTTTAAAAAAAAAAAATTTCGGAACACGTGTCGGTTGTACGCTCAGCCGTACGCCCGTACCGGAATAATGTGTCTTACCTAAACAGCACCAAAATATCTCCATTATGCCTAAATTGAATTTAAAGCAGGACGATACAAGAAAATTTTCCCATGGTGTACAATTAAGAAGTTATGATACAAACACAGATCCAATATCCTAATAAGCCCACATCACAATAATTATAGTTAAACTAACTACTTTTGATTAAATTTTATTAATGATGATTAATAAGGATAAAAAAAAATCTAAACATACTATACCCAATTTTTAAGAATAATTCTAGAGCATTTATTTCAACTTTACTGAATATCCTAAAATGAAAAAGAAATTGCAAACACCAGCTCTATCGAGAAGTGTGAAGCTTTTTTCTCTTAATAATAGTGCTAGTTGTAGTTAGACTGTACGTTGGTGGTGTTATACGAGCCGAACGAGTCGAGTCTTAGCATGTTCAAGCTCGGCTCGTTTACAAACGAGAGGAACCCGAGAAGCTTATCTCATGTATCAGTCCTAGTTGTAGTTAATGTTGATGAATCATAATGTAATGAAATAATTTCTACGGCTAATATTGACGACCGACTATATAACAGTATTGTATCTCTATTATAAAAAAGAAAATTAGAGAAAATGTGTTTTTTTTATAAGTTTGTTTTAGGTAGCTTATACATATGTAAAAATATAATATGAATAAAAGATTCTGCAAGAATCATAACCTAATTATTTAAGTCCAGAATGTGGAACTATGTACATTTTAATTAGATTATAGTTGGTCCAAAATATACAATTATATATTTCTTGTTTGCCGTCAAAAGACCTACATGACGTATGAAGCATGCATGTATGCTGAATAAATTATTCTTGTTAACTCCACCTTGATAAATAAGACATTACTTATGGTTGATGAAAGCCAAAACCTTGATTTTCAGGTTTTTGTAAGACCTTACAAGTTTTGGTAAAGTCATTACAGTGTCTAGTAAGGCCTTACCATATTATAGAAAACCTTGGTTTCCAGGTTTCAGTAAGGCCTTACATAAACTGATACGACCTTACCAAAACTGGACAAAAACTACAAGTGAGTTACGTACGTCCAAATAGCTTTTCCTTCTTGTTGAGTTAATTAAGGGATTTGATTTTAACAAATCTTTGATTTGTTTTAATTAAATCTTCTTGAGATAAAATTGGAAGATTTCCTCCAACTCAACAAATCGTGCTTGACTTTCACTGCTTGACTTCAACAAACAAAATCTCAACAAACCCAAGATCAAATCTCAACAACCCAAGATCTCCGAGGATCACGAAGGAAAGATTGTTCTGGATCACGAAGGCAAGATCTTTCTCAACGTTAAAGAATGCTGATACTCTTGCCTATTTAAAGAGACAAAGAACAAGAAACAAAACACGTTCATTGCCTACTTCGGAAACACAAGTGACGATTCGACTTATCTCACAAAATATTGTTCTCACATTCGAAGCTTCATCATTCTACTTCCCTGAGAGTGTGAGATCTTTTTCGAGCTGATAGTACAATTCAACTAGGATCATACAAACCGTTATCACTACTAAACACGTTGGATACGAGTGTTGTATCTGGAGTACTTTAGTTTTTCTTTTCGAGTGTGTGAGTTGCTAGATAGGAAGTGTAAGACTTTTGAGTTTAGAAGAGGGAAGGTCTTCTGAAGATTGTATATGGAACTCATCAAGAAGAAGGAAAATAAAGCTACTTGAAATCCTAGGGTTGAATCAATCCTAGGCGGGGACTAGGTCGTGTTGGTGACCGAACCTCGTTAACATATCGCGTGTCCTTTACTGCTCTTTATATTCCTGGTTTGTCTAAACCTTTACACTTAATTCCAATCTTAGAGAAACGAGTAAGGTCTTATAATTACGAGTAAGACTTTATCTCATTTGATAAGGTCTTATTTCTTTCGATAAGGTCTTACCTATCCTAAGATTGCGAAAAGTTTCCATACTCTATTCATCCCCCCTTCTAAAGTATTGGATAAACTATTTTATCTGCCTATTCCGCATTTCAATTCTTAATGATATTGCTAATTATAATTAATAATTTAATACGTTATGTTGGCCTTCTCAAGGAAACTCAAGCCTACCGACGTACGGAACAGGTTTTTATGGCCGACCAGGAAGCTACATTGCGGTCGATGTAACCGGCAAAGCTTGGACTTTTACTTGCTCGATACGCAGACAAGGGCCTTATCCGAAACCCGTTTTTACCGGATCATCTTGGCTTCCGTTTGTTCGTGAGAAGGGTTTAGTTGTTGGCGATATGGTCGTTTTCTACATCGACCCTCTGACGGGGATTCAAATTCGGTTTAGGAAACTGACGGATATTAAGCTCATGGGCTCTTACATACTGTTGGAGATAATAAATTCTCACATCGAAAGATGGGAACACTCCGATCATAGTATATAGGGTCGTTGTGCTACTCCTCCTATTGCCAATTGGTTTTAGGATGGAATCTCGCCGGATTTACGTGCTGGGATTGGGCGTAATGCGCATGTGTGTTCGTATGCACACGACCCCCGCTCTACCGGTCCGTATGTATCTGTGAACAAGTGCAACTCACGGGGCGTGTTGGAGATAATAAGTTCCCACATCTTAGTATATAAGGTCGGTGTGCTACTTCTCCTATTACCAATTAGTTTTAGATAAAACCTCATCGGGTTTATGTGGTGGGCTTGGGCCTAATGCACATGTGCGCTCGTATGCACACGACCCCCGCTCTACCGGTCCGTCTGTATCGAACTTTGACATGGTATTAGAGCGGTTAACCTCAATTCAGCTCGTCGAAAGATGGGAACACTCCGAGCCTAGTATATAGGGTGTGTGGCTACTCCTCCTATTGCCAATTGGTTTTAGGATGGAACCTCGTCGGGTTTATGTGTTGGGCTTGGGCCTAATGCGCATGTCCGCTCGTATGCACACGACCCCCGCTCTACCGGTCCGTCAGTGTCGGACTTTGACATATACTTACATGTGTGTATATCTTGATTCAATCTTGTTTACGTTATTTGTATGTACGTTTGCATGGTTAATGTATGTTAAGTTGTCTTGATGTATCGTCTAGATTAATATTGTAAAATATATCATTTGTAATGAAATTCTTGTTGATACGACTTTAGCCACACACTGTAGATCAATTGATATTGGGGTAGTGGATCTTTTACTCGATGATGTAAGGGGTCGGGCTATCCCCGCTTGAAGACTACTCAACCTTCTTTCCTATTAACAAAAGCGCGTCCAGATGCGGCAGAGACATTGACTCTCCCTAATCCATGTCTGCTCCGTCACCTCTGCCCCTGGCTCCCATCGTTGTTCTCCCGGACTTATCCCACCCTCCTGATACCATCGTTAACCAAGAGGGTTGAACACTACTCCTATGCTTCTGTAGTTTCAGGAAATACCCGACCTGCACCTTTTCGTCTAGCACAAGACTGCCTTATCGAATCAAAGAAGATGAGGGTTGAACACTTCCAATCAGACAAAGGGATCGTCTTTGTAGAGATTGATGACGATATCATGGAGAAAGTAAATGCTAAGTGAAGTTCTGCTTTAATCATTTAATCATCAAAGTTTTGGGCCGGACGGTTCCTTTCCTCACCCTAGAACAGTGGCGGATCTAGGGGTGGGCTCGGCTGGGCCGTCGCCCACCCCGATCCAATATAATTTTTTTAGTAGTACACTTAAAAAAAAAATATTTATTCCTATAAATAGAGGTTTACAGTCTGAACCTCAGCCCTTTCCACTTTTTCAGCCTACAATGTACTGTCTATCTTAACACTATAAACTATTAAATTACTAAGAAGCAACGTCTTGTCCCTGCAACCTTACAATTTCTAAAGAAAGTTGGAATAGGCTGTGCTCTGCAATTCCTACAAAAATTCTGCAGCCTTAGTGCCGTCCTTTCAAATTATTTCAATTTGATATGTTTTAGTTATTTATTTTGTATTTAAACTTACTTTATTTAATTAAATCTGTACTTAGTTTATTTAATTACTTTTTATTGCAGTAATAATTCTATACATTATATATATATATATAGTTAATGATTTTATTAATTTTATTTAATTAAGTGTTTAGTATTTACTTTTTCTAAATATATAGTTTCATCCTCTTATTTTATTTAATTAAATATTTACTTAGTTTATTTAATTACGGTTATCGATAATTTTGGTAAGGCAAAAAATCGTCGCGTTTGTTTTATTTTCTAGTTTAAAGTATAATAAATTAATTGTTTAGATACTTTATAGTATATATATATATATATTACAATTATGAAGTTTATATATTTAACGTCTTTCGATTTAAATTTCGCCCACTCCTAATATTTTTTTGGCTCCGCCCCTGCCCTAGAACATCGACTTTACCAACTATAGATCGAATTCAAAGATAACATTCATTAAACGATTTTATAATCATACGATTTCATGATTCATACCTTGCTCGACATCATAATAAAACTCTGTGTTTTCAATCGTTCGCTCGTCAACATCCTTAACGACCTCTGCAATATCATCTCCTAGCAACTAGTTTTGCAAGGAAATAAGTACTTCTACTGTTTTATGTATATTACTTCTACTGTTTTATGTATATTACTTCTACTGTTTTATGTATATTATTTATCTATATAATAAATCTTCACAATTTGCAGGACAAGAAGTTTATATATATAAGGGATGGGGTTAACCAGATGAGAACTTTCCGTCTCGCGTCTTGTCCCGCAAAGTTTTCACGGGGCAGGATACATATATTTTTTTTTCAAATCCCGTCGGGATCGGGACGGGACGGGACTAGGACATGATGAAATTAACCGGGATTTATGCTCACCCCTACTTTTGAGCCATATCTCCGACAACAGACCTTATGAGTTTGATGAAATATAAACTTCTTGTCCTGTGTCCAACAACTACCCCATCCTTACTGATAGGTATAAACAGATGAATATATGCGTGTTTATTATTGCTGAATGTGAAGGAATATATAGCATACAGATGTAGAAGATCTTATGAGTAAGATCTTCTTTAACCCTAGCATCTTCATGTAACTAACCATAAGATCTGCCAATAGGATAGATACAAATAATATGGTTAACATCCCCCCTCAAGTGAAGCATCATCTTGTAGCTGTAGCTTGCGTAACAGTGTGTGAAACTTGAATCTAGACAAGGGCTTTGTGAGAATGTCTGCCAGCTGGTCATTTGTGGAGACAAAGCTTACTCGTAGCTTGCCGGTTCTGACTTTTTCCCGGACAAAGTGATAAGCAAGTGCTATGTGCTTCATGCGAGAGTGAAAAACTGGGTTAGTAGACAAAGAGGTTGCTCCAAGGTTATCACAGTAAATGACAGGAGCAAGCGTTGTGGCTTGGTGAAGTTCAGTCATGAGCTGAGTGAGCCAAAGGATTTCTGATGATGTATCAGCTAATGCCTTGTACTCTGCTTCTGTAGAGGACCTTGCAACTGTGCGTTGCTTCTTTGAACTCCAGCTAACCGGTGTAGTGCCAACATACACAATGTAGCCGGTGGTCGATACATAGTCTGATTTATCCCCAGCCCAGTCCGCATCCGAGAAGGCATGAATGTCAAGGCTGTTGTAGGCAGAAATTTTCACACCCAGATGAGATGTTCCAGCAAGATATCTGAGAATTCTCTTGAGTGCACACCAGTGAGCTGACGTTGGAGAATGCATGGATTGAGACAATTTATTCACTGCATATCCGACATCAGGTCTCGTCAGGTATAGGTATTGTAGGCTACCTACCAACATCCTGTATTCAGTTGGAGAAGGTAACTGTGCAGAAGAAGCTGATGAAAGAAGGTCCTCAGATTGCATTGGTGTATTCACTGGTTTGGTATCAGACATGCCTGCTTTGTCCAATAAATCTAGGATGTAGCGTCGTTGTGACAAAAACAGTCCAGTGGAGGTTTGATTGACTTCAACACCAAGGAAATATGACAGTGAGCCCAAATCTTTGAGAGAGAAACGATGAGCCAAAAATATTACCAGTTTCTCCAGGTTGGCTGTGTTATTCCCTGTGATAATAATATCATCTACGTACACAAGTAGGTAGATGATATCCTGAGCATGAACATAGATGAATAGCGACGCATCTGATATTGAATTAATAAATCCTAGACTCGACAGGAACTCACGAAGCTCATTGTACCAAGCCCTCGGTGCTTGTTTCAAACCATAGATGGCCTTTCGCAACTTACAGACGTGATTAGGTTTATCTTTGTCAATGAATCCAGGTGGTTGACTCATGTATACATCTTCCAGCAGAGTTCCTTGTAGAAAAGCATTGTTGATGTCCAATTGACGTAGGGACCAACCATTGGAGACTGCAAGTAACAGAATTAGCCTCACAGTCACTGGTTTGATAACTGGGTTGAACGTCTCGGTGTAATCACACCCTAGGCGTTGGTGAAACCTCTTTGCAACGAGCCTTGCTTTCAGCCTGTCCACACTACCATTTGGACTATATTTTATACGATATATCCATTTGCAACCAACTACATTAACATGCTCAGTGGGTGAAACTAGTTCCCAGGTTCGGTTTGAACACAAGGCATCATACTCTCGTTGCATAGCTCTTCGCCACTCAGGGTTCTTTAGTGCTTGAGTAATGGATTTGGGTTCAACAGGCTGAGTGGAAGCAGTGGTGACATGTAGGTTTAGTTTCTGGATTGGTTTAACAACATTATTTCTGGATCGAGTGACAACCCCTTGTCGAGGGATATGTTGTTGAGCAGGCTGAGGTATGGTTGGGATAGGAGGTGGTGTTGGGGATGACGTAGGAGAGGGAAGGTTAGATTGAATGGATTGATCAGGTGTGGACCTGGTTGTAGCAGGCGTAGGGTTTTAGACAGGAGAGGTGGAAGTGAGTTTTTGGAAGAGTGGTAAGGTCAGCGTTACCCATTCAGTTGAGTCCACAGGTGCTACACCAGGCGTGTCTTTCATCTGAGCATAGGGAAAAATGTCTTCAAGAAATCTAACATGTCGCGAAGTGTAAATTCGCTTTGTTATAGGATCAAGACATTGATAAGCGTTTTGTGTGGCCGAGTAACCAATGAAGACACACGAGATTGACTTGGGTTCAAGTTTATGAGACGTGTAGGGTTTGAGCCAAGGGAAGCACAGGCAACCAAAACTTTTGAGTTTGGTGTAATCTGGTGATATATTGGTGAGGTTGTGATAGGGAACAGAAAAGTTGTGTGATGGAGATGGAAGCCTGTTAATAAGATATGTGGATGTGATCATGGCCATTGGCCAGTGATCTAGAGGTATTGACGAGTGACTGAGTAAAGCTAAGCCAATTTCAACTATGTGCCTATGCTTTCTCTCAGCTAGACCATTGTGCTCCGGAGTGTGCGGAGGAGAAGTAAAATGAGATATTCCTTGAGTGCCCAGATAGTCACGAAGTGCCATAAACTCACCCCCATTGTCTGAGTAGAGAATTTTTATTGTGTGTCGAAAGAAATTCTCAACTAGAGTTTAAATCGGATGAACGTTTGTTTGGTTTCGGATTTGAGTTTGATAGGATAGAGCCAAGTATACTTAGTGAAATGATCAACAAAAATAACGTAATACTTGTAGCCATCAAATGATGTAACAGGAGAACTCCAAACGTCACTGAAAATAACCTCTAGTGGTTTAGTCGACACAAGTGTCGACTTATTAAAAGAAAGCTTATGCGCTTTATTCAACTGACATGGGACACATTCATGTTGCCGAAAGGAATAACAACCTAAACTGACTCTTTTGTTGATGTAAGAAAAGACTTCTGTGGACGGGTGTCCTAGCCTGTGGTGCATGGTCTTTGATGAGAATGCGGAAGCGATGTGAGCAGTGGGTTGAATGTGGGGCCAGACATACACACCATCAATACATGGGCCTTTAAGGATTGTTTTGTGAGTGAGAAGATCTTGCACAATGAAGCCATTAGCATCGAATAAAACTGAGTATGGTGATTGACTTGTGAGTTTAGACACGGAGATAATGTTTTTAGACATATGAGGAACACACAGAACATTATGCAACGGAGCATGAGGAAACAAGATTTCAAAAGACCCAATGTGTGAAATAGCCAGACCCTTACCATTTCCAACTAGCATTTCTTCATTCCCATTGTATGGATAATGTAGGGCTAGATTGTTCAAGTTATTGGTTACGTGATGTGAGGCACCTGTATCAACTAGCCAGGGAGATGATGATGGAGTATGAGTAACTACATTCGTTTGAGCAGGTGGCTGAGATGGAAACCTAGCTGATGAAGGTACTTCTATTGTAGGATGAAGTGATCTGTAAATCCTGCAGTGGGCTAAAACATGTCCAACTTGGCGACACCATTGGCAACGTCCTTTGAATGGCTTAGAATTGGAGTTGTAAGGCGGTGGAGGTGTGTTAGTCGGCTGGTTTTGTGGCAAGGCTGGATGATTGGATTGGTTTGGGTAATGAGTGGCTTGAGGGAATGCATAAGAGGATGACTTACCTGAGTTCTTTCCTGACCTTGTTTGAGCATTGAAAGCTGTCATGACTCCGCCAGCTTCTTTGTGTTGATGCTTCAGGGAAAGCTCGTGGTTGATTAGTTTTTCATGTAATTCCTCGAAGGAGACCGCTGTTTCTCTTGCGTTTATTGTATGAACCACAGGTAGGTATGGTTCATCGAGACCCTTGAGCACATAATCTGTGATATCCTCGGTGGAAACTTTCGAAGTCAGTGATGCTAGTAAATTGGTAGCCTTTCTTATATTCTGCATATAAGTGGAGATGCTATCACTGCCCTTGCGTATTGTCCGTAGTCTCTCTTTGACTTGCTTGATATGCCCTCGGGAAGGATTGCCATAAGTTAGACGAAGTGCCTCCCAAACCTCATGGGATGTGGTCGCATTGGTGACAAAGCTGGCAACATCCGCTGAGAGTGTTCCTAGTAGAGATCCGTAAATCAGGCGGTCCTGGCGGAGATAAGTTTTGTATGAAAGGTTGATGGTGGTTGTATCTGACAGAGTTTTGTTTGGGATTGTGATAGTCCCTAACACATACTCGTCGAGGTCGTAGCCCTCTAGAGTTGCCAGAATTGCCGCTTTCCAGATGATGTAGTTTGAAGGGGTAAGTTTTATGATATTTGTAAGAATCACAATAGTGAATGGTTTGGTGGGTTCATGAGGGTTTGGTAAAGTACTGGGATATTCTGCCATTGTTCTGTAGGTTGATTTGGATCGAAGGATACTGATACCGTATAAACAGATGAATATATGCATGTTTATTATTGCTGAATGTGAAGGAATATATAGCATACAGATGTAGAAGATCTTATGAGTAAGATCTTCTCTAACCCTAGTATCTTCATGTAACTAACCATAAGATCTGCCAATAGGATAGATACAAATAATATGGTTAACAATAGGGTCCTGAAACTGACACTTTTGTGAATCACAATGAGCAACTAGAGTATTGTCATGCAATAGACGCACAACTAACACATTCTGCAAAATCACACAATCATTCAAGACTATAAATCCGGATTCAGTGACATGTCTCATACTACCATCACTTAAATCAACCGAAATTGACTTAGACAGCTTGTTTCTACTGATCAAACAACTCGAGTCAGCAACCATGTGGTCAGTAGCTCCAGTATCAATAATCCAATCACGATCTTAAATTACTGAATTAACAAGAATAGAGCTAGAAACTGAGATACCTGCAACTCGAAAGAGCTTCAATTCGTTCGTCTAAAATTAGCCCTTATTCGCTTTATTTGAATCTGAAACCAAATGTGTTGGGCCCAACATGGGCTCACTAAAATATTAAAAGCTCAAACCAAGCCCATTTCGGAACAAACTCACTGTGTCAAGTTGTTGGCCTGGTTTGTTTTTTCGTGTTATCTAAAACTTCTAAATGCATATATAAAAAGCTTGATCATTTCACATTTCGAGTCTAAGTTTGGATCACAAAATATGTTGAACAATGTTTATCTTCCAAAAAATCATGAGCAAACTAGGTTCGAAAACAAAGACCTACTAAATTAAGGCATAATGAGAAAGTATTTTTGTTACATTATGGACTAATTCAAAAACAAAGACCTACTAAACTAAGGTTAGCTATTGATGTCAGACAAATTTTATTGAGCAGTTGAAATAGGTAGTTGGTTAACCGAGATGATTTTTTAATAAATTTGATAGTTATATGGAAAACGAAGTTTATTAGAGGTAATATACATCTAATTTATATAAAATAACTACTTTTTTATTTAAATATAACTTTTTAATCTTATATTAGTAATATATAATTAAATAATTTATCAAAATTTTCACAACTTGTAATATAAAATTATTATAGTGTCAAAAAATGGATATATTTTCTTAAATCATTTTATTGAGACATAAATTAAAAACCTAATCAAGATTATTAATATTTTTTTTGGTTAAAAGATTATCATGACATGACCTAAAAACCTAATATCCTAGAATTTTACTGCCTTCATTGCCAAGGAAACAAGGATTTGACCCACTCTTATATACCGGTGGCCGTTGACTTTGACTATATTTTTCTTATCTCATGTTAATATTAGTCTTTCCCTACATTCCAAGTAACCCAGTCCATTTTCAATAAGTAAGAATCATAAATGCTCTTTATTGCCGAAGTGTAGTTTATCAGCAGTTGATCTTCTTTGAACTATCACCTTTCTGTTTCAAACATGGTGATTATATATGTATTTGAGTTTAAAAATAAGTTAATATATATTTGTATCACCATTTTCTGACCCCATATTCAAAATTAATGAACTAACACCGAATACCAAATATGAACAAACTATTTGGGTAGCCTTGATTATATTTATTGAGGATTGTTGACTTTGTATTAGCTCAAAAATGATTTGAATTAAAAATATTATAAGATCTAATTGTACTCGATGACATTCATTTTAACGTATTTTTTTTACAATTATTTTTATCCATATTTATTTGTATATAACTTAGATTTCTATGACATTAACGTAATAATTTGTAGATTTACGATTTTCAGTTGTCTAATTTGCGTTTATTGAATTTAGGTGTTTAAGGCCATGTAGACCATATTTTGGAGGAGTATCTACATCAAGCTAAATTCCCCGTGTGAACAAGGATGTTTTCACAAAGATCAAATCAATTGCGAATTAAGAACGAATGAACCAAGTCAGGAACCTCATTAAGCCGATATAAATATCAAGTTTCAACCATCTTCCCCTCAAATTTGGACTTTCTAACAAAAAAGTTATAGAAAATCTCCTATTATTCGAAAGTAGTATTCGAGGGTTTTCTGGTTTCAACCACAACAACGAAAAATTCAGTTTTACTTTAAGTTTCATTATGTTGTTAGAAGTTGTATTTATGATCAACTTCATCATGACCTTGTGTGTTTCCCCTCTAGTTTTGTTTTTTTCAAATCAACTCGATCCATTACTTTTCTGTCCAAATCGAATCGATCTCCTTTATTTTTCGACTTGATCCTTATCTTTTGCTTCAATCTACCTTTACTCATTCAAATCATCACACTTTTTATATTGTATTTAATCTTAACCGTATACTATTCGACAGAAGACTCACATTTTGACCTTTATATATACTTATCTAATGTAACAAGCATATTTAGTCAATAAAAATGTAATAATCATGTGATATATATGGTTTTAGGTTAAAAAAAAAAAAGAAAACAAGAAGTTGACTCTATTTTTGTGACTCTCATGGCTGCAAGAGGGAGAGTCAAAATAAGTTTCCAAAGGTAGAATATTGAAAATTACCAAAATTTGACTTCCACTCTTGATTTGAAGGGTCCACCAATGCGACTGTTATCAGTTATCACTATCGCAACCCCACCAGCTGACTAGATCCACGTGGCGAACGTTATAACACGTCATCGACGCCAATCTCTACGTGTTAACTGCCATGTGTATGCCGTTTGCCGCGTTTTATACCCTCCAGCCGAACCGGTATAGTTTTGGTTCAAACCTCGGTTCATGATTTTGTGTATATTCGGTTCACTTTTAATTATAGCCATAGTTATTCCCGTCCGGACTCCGGACAACTTCGATCGAAATTACTTTTTTATTCTTTTATAACTAGAATTTATAAAACTCAATTTAGTTTAAAAAATTTTAGCAAAAAATGAATATTGGTGAATAAACATGAAGATAAATTTAAATCAATTCACAATTATTTAAAAAAGAAAATAAAATATTCTATGAAAAATAAAAAGAATATATATTTGAATAAATAAATTTCAGTGTATCCAAAAATAGATTTGGTGCATGGATGGAACCAAAATTTACAATCCGGGATCCCACTTTTGGTACAAAGGATTTAGGGCTCGTATAATATGTATGTAGGAATGAAGTTGGAATCAGGAAGTGGAATGAAATAAGTAATTGGAATAAGCTCGTACTTGATGTTTGATATGATGTTGAAAGGAAAGATTTTTGAATACAACTATCCGCTTTTTGTCCAAACGATTTAGGAATGATTCTAATTAATTGGATCAGTACCGATGTTATATGAGATGACTTTTTAATGATTGATTCGTCTAAAAAAACTCGGTCATGACTCATTCATTTAAAAATGAGTCGAATATGAACACATTTTAAAACTCATTTAAAAATTAGGCTAGGCTCAGGCTTGACTCAATCATTTATAAAATGACTCGGGCTTGAATATGTCAATGCTCAGCTTGTTCGGCTAAAGCTCCACACATTTGGATAAAATAACACTATAGGGTTGGTATATTAGTCGAGCTACTCAAATTCGGTCCGGATTCGGCTAGAAGAAAAATTTAGTTTGAGTTCATTCATTTTCTAAACGAGCAAAATATGAAACATATATTAAACTCGTTTAAATTTTAGGCTCGACTCGAATTCGGCTCGTTTATAAAAGAAGTGTGTCACCACGATAATAACTAAAATATTTAAAAAAAATTTAAATTAGTTATAATAGCTTTTTTTTTTATAAGACGGAGCTGCGCTCCATACGCGAAGAGCTTTATTCTCGATAAAAACTTAAAAACGAGTACTACGAGGAAGCGATACCCCCTCATATCATCTAAAAGAAACGATCTCACACCAATCGGCGGATCAATCAACATATGTACACCAAAATTGAGGGAAAAACAAAGTTAGCGATAGCATCCGCAACTCTATTCCCCTCCCTAACGATATGACCAAAACTGATGCTCCAGTCTCGGCTAATGAAGCCTTGACATCTATCTACCAGGCTAGCGAGCGGGTGAGACGAATTAACTCCCTTCTGGATGAGCCCCACTAACATTAAAGAGTCCAACTCACACTTCACACGTTGGAATCCTAATTCCCATGTAAGCTTCGCTCCGTGAATCACCTCCCATAACTCGGCTGCCGGTACCGACGTAGCCCCCAGGTTTGCTGCAACTCCCCGAACCCAGTTGCCATCAGCATCCCTTATAATTGCCCTGCCGTCGACAACCCAAAATCTCCTCCAGAGTCTCTTTATCTGGTCATAATTGATAAAATTATGAATAAAAATCATAAATATTACAATAGTCATCATATTTCATAAGGATTTGTATTTATTAGATGCGTAAGTAAACAGAAAATGAGTTAATCGATTGATTTCCACATGAAAATTTTGGTTTCAATATTGTCATGGAGTCTAAAGTCGTGTATTATGAAAGGTAGAAAATGACACTTGTAGACCTGTGTTTAAATGCACCAAATTCTCGTTGTTCTCATGTGTACACCATGCAAACATTCTTTTTTTAACAGTTTCCGATTTTAATTTGATTACACGATTATGTTATGTGGTATTCTAGTCAACTACGTTGCTTCAGTTTGTTCCTACAAATGTTTTACATGCATATGCTTTTTCACTTTTTGATGTGTCATGGAATATGTTAGTTTGACGTCATAAAGTATCGATCTTTCGGGTTGATCGATCCAAATTACAAATCTTAGGGTTTTAACAATGTTCGTACATCAGTGATAAAAAAAAAACAGATTGATTATGAGGTTGATGGTTAATTGATTCTATTGCTGATTGGTTTTATGACGAAATTTCATTGAGTTTATGTGTCAGGTTTGAAATGGGCGATGAACCTTCAACACGTCTTAGGGTATCAGATAGTTCGATCTTTTGGATCTGACATTTGATGAACTAGCCGACTTTACGGCATGTTATACAAGGCTTAAATGAGCTAAAAAGATGCACTTTGAGGTGACAATATCACCCCGCACATATGGGTATCTGAATTACCCGACCTGTAAAGGCGGGAAAATTCAAAAAAAATCGGGTGATGGGTGGATGAATAAACTTGAAATGACTTGAATTTTGTATATTTATTCTTAAATCGCAAAAGTATGATATTTTTATTGGTGTATACTATATAATAACCCAATCAAAATAATTTTTTTTATTAAGTTATAAGTATTATTGGGTTTGAATATATTGATTTTTTACCACACGTGCAAAAAATACTTAAAAAAGTACATTATAATTTGACAATATTCATATTTTTAACCACCCCGGATAAACCCGAATTACCGATGTATGGATGCAATCTATAAGGTAAATGGGTAGTGACGAAAATGGTTCACCCATTCATTACCCAACACATTGTTATCCTTAATTGTACTTAAACACAATACTTCAATCGTATATTCGTACATGTATAATGTATTCAACCCTACTTGACGTGAACTCTACTCCCTCCGCCCACACGATCCTGATCTACGATCGAATAAGTGTATAGTTCAATATTATGTAACTAATTACTTTAGTTACAGTCTTTAACATAAACTTAAGCTTCTATATTCCAATAAGAAAGGCAAAACACAAAATCTCCATAATCTCGAGTCTACATTAAACGAAGGAACTGCATTCTCTTTAGGGTTCAGCTACACAACAATGGTGTTCCTTAAAGATACGAAATTGAATAACACAAATCGCCGACTTCTTTCCTTTATGTCTCAGGTTCACTTAATCTAATTAGACTAATGACACTAATTAATTCATAAGCAGTCCTAATCTTCATGGTCTGTACCCCATTCGTGCACAGCGCCGAGGAACATATCTACATCATCACCACCGTCACACGTTCCTCACGAATTAATAAATGTGGCACACGGATTTCTGTCGGCTTTTTATTTCGACATCATTAATCATTTTTGTTTTACATGAGATTCTGATCTGTTAATCATACTGTCCAGATCAGACAGATCAGATTCAGATCATACTGAATCAGTACGCTTTTCTCAATTTGTATTGTTTTTTTTATATTTCTTTCTGGATAATGTTTGCTACAAAAATGATTCAAATGAACTTTAAAGATATAAAATTTCATTACAACGAATTATTATGAAATATTATGATTCAACTGAAAACCACCCATGTTTTAAAGCTAGTTGATTGTTTTGAAAAAAAATCTGCTATTAATAGAAAAATATTATGATTTTCGGTTCAAATTCAACAAGAGGAGTGATTTTGAAGACGAAAACTGTTGGAGATAATAAAGTCCCACATCGAAAGATGGGGACACTCCGAGCCTGGTATATAAGGTCGGCGGGCTACTCCTCCTATTGCCAATTGGTTTTAGGATGGAACCTCGCCGGGTTTATGTGTTGGGTTTGGGCCTAATGCGCATGTGCGCTCGTATGCACACGTACCCCGCTCAACCGGTCCGTCAGTATCGGACTTTGACATGGTTTTAGGATGGAACCTCGCCGGGTTTATGTGCTGGGCTTGGGCCTAATGCGCATGTGCGCTCGTATGCACACGACCCCCGCTCTACCGGTCCGTCTGTATCGGACTTTGACATGGTATCAGAGCGGTTAGCCTCAATACGGCTCGCGATCCTAACCTGTGGACAAGTGCAACTCGGTCTATAATCCTCTAGTTGCACTTGCGGGGGCGTGTTGGAGATAATAAAGTCCCACATCGAAAGATGGGGACACTCCGAGCCTAGTATATAAGGTCGGTGGGCTACTCCTCCTATTGCCAATTGGTTTTAGGATGGAACCTCGCCGGGTTTATGTGCTGGGCTTGGGCCTAATGCGCATGTGCGCTCGTATGCACACGACCCCCGCTCTACCGGTCCGTCTGTATCGGACTTTGACAAAAACAGTGTCAATCAGTTTGGAAGATATTTAAAATCTCTCAAATCATGAGAATTTGTTATTAGTTGTTATTCGATCCATCCCGTTTTTCAAATTTATCAATTAAAATGCTTTTAATAAGTAATTTCGGTAAAAATGGTGGATAGTTAGTATAGAGATTACTTGTCCATAAAACTTGCATTATTTTCAACTAGTTTGAGTTCTCAATTTATTTGAAAATGGACTATTTATAAATTTAGTATTTATATTCATGCAGAAACTACAAAACATTCTAAACATATATATTTAAAAAAAAATATATATACAAAAAAATATTTATTATACAATTTTTTTTATTCTAATGATTAGAGGTATATAGTTTATAATTCTTGTACAAATAAATTATTAAAATTAATCTTTCACAATTTAAATCACAAAGATGGTTAATTTCATATAATGTTTCTTATTCTTAAATTTTTTTTCATAAATTTGCTAACCACGGGTTTATAATCTTATTTAAAATATTATGGTTAATTTCATATAATTTTGTTTAATCTTTAACAAAAAATGTAAAATTCCTAACTACGGATTTATACTTGTTTTATTTTTATTATTTTTTTAAAAATAAAGTAGAAATAAGCAAAAATTTACCAACAAAACACATATAAAGAATAGTTAAATGCAAAATATATTTTTGATCAAAGATAACTGTGTGTGAAATGAGCTAAATTCATGGTGGGTTTGTGTAGCTTACCCTAATTTTGGAGTCAACTTCCAAACCAGCTAAGCACTTACTAACTCCAAAAAAGCTATCCACCAAACCAAAATAATGCGAACCCTCACAGTGTAATATTTATTAATGGACCAACATGGAACTTTCCTTCTTACACCCATTAATACTCATATAAATACTTCAATCCTCTCCTCACTACCTCACATCCAACCAAATTGAGTTCCACAACAACAAGGAAATCTCATTTGAAGATTCAGAGCTTGAGCTTTCCCTTCCAATTTCAAGACCATGATGAAGATTGAAACCCAGAAAAATTTACTGTCAAAAATTGCAACAGGAGATGGCCATGGTGAAGAATCTGCTTACTTTGATGGATGGAAGGCATATGAAAATGACCCTTTTGATCTCACCAAGAATCCCAATGGAGTTATCCAGATGGGTCTTGCAGAAAATCAGGTATTATACATAAACAGACTTCATCAACAATTATCTTCAGAATAACAGAATTATAATTCAGTTTTCTAATTTGTGCAATTATTCAACTATTTTGCAGCTGTGTTTTGATTTGGTGAAAGATTGGATACTTAGAAACCCAGCTGCTTCAATTTCTACACCAGAAGGAGTCACTATCTTCCAGGAAATGGCTAATTTTCAAGACTACCATGGCCTTCCTCAGTTCAGAAAAGTAATTTTCTATTCTAGTAAATAGTTTAGGATGAAATGGCTAACTACACCTTTTACCCAATTCTTTCATCTAAGGGGAATTATATATGGGGTAAAAATTGGAAGAGTGTACACGACGAAATCCTATAAAAAAGAGCCTATTCAGACCAATTCTTTGAGTCGTTTATCATCATAACTCGAAAATTGGAGATTGATTATTGATGATTGAATGAATGTGATGTGTTCTGCAGGCTGTTGCTAGATTCATGGAGAAAGTAAGAGGAGATAAGGTTAAGTTTGATCCAGAGCGTATAGTTATGAGTGGAGGTGCCACTGGTGCTCATGAGTTAATGGCTTTTTGCTTAGCTGATCCTGGTGATGCCTTACTGGTTCCAACTCCTTACTATCCAGGGTAAGTCGGATTTGGGTTCGGGTTTCGGTTCAATTATTTTGTGGTGAAAATTCTAACATGGTGAATTTGACAGGTTTGACAGAGACTTGAGATGGAGAACAGGAGTGCAACTCCTTCCAATCAAAACAGAAAGCTCAAACAACTTCAAGATCACAAAAGAAGCCATTGAAGAAGCTTATCAGAAAGCCGAAGAATCGAAAATCAAAGTGAAAGGAGTTCTTATAACCAATCCTTCTAACCCTTTAGGCACAGTGCTTGATAAAGAAACTCTCAAACTCATCCTTACCTTCATAAACCAAAAACAAATCCACTTAATCTGCGACGAGATTTACTCGGCTACTGTATTCTCTGATCAGCCTCATGGATTCACAAGCATTGCTGAGGTTATTGAACATGAAGATATGATAGGAATCTGCAACCGGGATCTTATACATATTGTGTATAGTCTCTCAAAGGATATGGGATTCCCGGGCTTTAGGATCGGGATCGTGTACTCGTATAATGATGCTGTTGTGAATTGTGCAAGGAAGATGTCTAGCTTTGGTCTTGTTTCCTCCCAAACCCAACATTTGATTGCCTCCATGCTCTCGGATGACGAATTTGTTGATAGATACCTTGAAGAGAGCAAAAAAAGGCTGGCTAACAGATATAAGTTCTTCACATTGAGACTTTCACAGGTATGTTTATATTCAGCTCGTTCAGAATGAAACAATTTGGTGAAATAGACTTTTTCCTGTGGGCATTTGTTTTGTATACCTCTAATTTTTTTTACTTTTACTTAATGAGATTGTACTATGAGACTACTTAATAGAACAATATTGCTAAAAGCCTTGTTTGTGATATTGACCGTTCAGAATTGAGTCAAAACCCAGTAACTCGACTCATATAACAACCTTACTAGAATCATATGAAACTAAAGTTACATATGCAACATTTTCAGGTGGGAATTTCATCATTGAAGAGCAATGGAGGGCTATTTCTATGGATGGACTTACGCCGGCTCCTAAAGGAACCAACAATTGAAGCAGAAATCTCGCTATGGAGAGTGATCATAAAAGAAGTCAAGCTAAACGTGTCACCCGGTTCTTCATTCCATTGCTCGGAGCCAGGGTGGTTCAGGGTTTGTTTTGCAAACATGGATGATGAGACAGTCGAGCTAGCTCTAAGAAGGATCCGGATCTTCATGACGAAGAGCTTTGCTTCCGGGAAGGAAGCAGGAGAGGCAAGGGTTGGAGGCAAGAGAAAGTGTTGGGGGAACCTACAGCTTCGACTTTCCGCAAGGAGGCTTGAGGATGTCATGGGTGGACAAGTTATGTCTCCTCATTCTCCTATGCCTCACTCTCCCCTTGTCAGTGCAAGAACTTAAAAGCTCACTGCATTGAAGATTCTGCAACATTCAACAGCTTAGATAGATTTAACATATGATGCATCCCCATTTTTTTATTCTACTGTCAATTTTTGGTTGAATACACGACAATAACGATTTTAAGGTGTGATAAATTAAGGTTTTTCAATCATATGCTGATACAAACATAATGTTGGAGCAGAGAATCTGCATCCAATCGGTTGTCTGTCATAACACATGCTGGTCAAGCTTCTGTATATGTATTGATTCAGCGAGCTGAAATGTTAATAAGGAAACAAGTTCATAATACAAAGTGTTATTTTCTTCACTCTGCTTTGATTCATAACCAATTTGGAATGTTCAGTAGTTCATTCCCGTATGTTTTAACGTAAGATAACAAAAAAGCCAAATGTGAGAACAGAAACATCAGTTTCTTCTGCTGGGCATTTTGTCGAACAGCTAGCGGGCAAGACCATTGAACCAAACCTTGATTGCAATGTGCACGTTTACTGGAAAGATCAACCTAAAGGTAATCAAAATTTCAGCATTACGTACCTTCTACGGCCTTCCAGTAATCAGGTAGAGCAGTCAACATGGGGAGGTTTTACCGGAATGACAAAACCTTATGAACAAGCCACGTGACATATCAAGCGGTGAATAATGGTACGTTCGCGAAAGTTCTGGGATTCTTCGCTTCCTCTTTATTTCTTTAATTTCGTCAGCCATTGTTACCTTCTTCCGTTCAACGCGACTTTACATTTCTCTGGTAACTGGCAAGTCATCTCTCTCCCTTTCTCTATTTCTTACTCCTCTCTCGTACTGCTTTCGGTTGTTCTATTCGTTTGAAACCGTCCATTGTGAAATAAATTGGTGAGGATTCTTCATATTGTCCTTTTCCTTTTTCCAGTTTTGTGATTGTTTAGTTGATTTGCTTGTACATTCTTGATGAGAAACAAGCATGGAAGCACTACCAGTAAGGTAGTAATAGTCAGCTAATTTTAGGGATTCGAGTTGAGAATATGTATAACTGACATGCTAGGTCATTTTGGTGTTCTTGGATGACTATATTTTTTGATTTCGTATTCAATTAGGTTTGAACTTCATAGATCAACTGGAAAACATGATATCTGCCACCCTCAATTGCTGACCTGACCTTAATTGCAATGAAAGTTTTGTCTTTTCCCTGTACCATAGTAGGAAATCCTGTCTTGTTGCCATCCCTTGGCTTGATTTGATTGTAGCAGATGTAACTATCTCTCACTGATCTTATACCTATTTTCTTTGAACTAATTCAGTTTTCAACTTGAGACCTAATCAGAAGTTTTGAGCATGGAACTATTGAACAATTAGTATCTTCCATGTTATGATACTGTTTGTTCTTATGTTTGAATGCAGGATTTCAGTTGTTTTGCACGCGAAAATTTAAATGCAAGGGACAACCTCGGCATTACTAGCTAAGAACATATGTAAACGCCTCTCCCCGCGAGGAGCGTGGGGTAAACCTCTTAACTCTAATGCTGTTTTGGTGTATTTTCTCGCCTTTTATTCGTATATCATAGATCATTTGCTAATGGAGACATTACAGGAGGTCTTATCCACACTCTAGAACCTAAAAAGCAGGAGAACAACACAAGTGAAGTAAAAATGGACATAAATGAGAAGGCTGATCCAATCGCAACATTTAGTCGGCCACCTCCATTCTCACCTTTCATCGGCCCTCTGGTTGCAATCTCGCTATTGGAAGCATGTTCAAGCCATGATGCCGAAGATGACAATTGACTTGGACTCAAGAAGCCTTATTCAATAGAGTTACTCGGTGATTGTTCATAGTGTATCCTTCACTTGAGGAGTTTTATTATATACCGATAGAATCCGATCATGCAGCTCAACCAGTTGCGGATGAGCTTCCATATCTGGTTGTAGACCATCAGTAGTGGATTTATAAAGGGTGCACCCACTAAGTTGTAAATGTTTACAAGTATTTGCAGCAAGGCGACTGGGCTTTGTAAGAACCCTGCAAAAGATATGTTTCACCGTGTTACTGTATAATAAACCTGAGTTTTGAGTGAGTACCAGCTTGTTGATGATTTGACTTACATCTTGTGAAATTTGGGAAGTCGTCAAATACTGATCTGACTAAATCTAGGAGACCCTGAGAAACAGAGTATATAGTTATAGACACACACATATATATATGCACACATATATATATGCACACATATGATGAATTGCAGTGCACATTGTGTTTATGTTTCAGGTACGAAGGAAGATTCAGCGGTTACCACTACAACTACTCCTGGCTTGACAGGTGACTCAATCAGCACTTGAGCTTCCCTACATATCATCAACAACTCAAACTAAGGTTCAGGTGCATAATTTTTTCCCTAATGGGAAATGTATATGGCTTTGATTTTGTTGTATTACCTAATAAACAGTTTATCTCCTTCTTGTAAGCATTTGAAGATGGTGCAGCCCCTGGTGAAAGGTATTCTATCACCTTTCCATTCTGCATTGTGAATAGAAGCAAAATGGGTAATTACAAAGAGAAAAATCAGAAAATCATTGTAGAAGTGTAGAACCAATTCTGTTTTTTTAGTACCAATATGCCAGATTGCACATGCTACAAGTTCGTCTCCTTCGCAGATCTCTTCTATTTTGAACTTAACATTTTCCCCCATGGAGTTGGTGAGTTTAGTGAAGAAGTCACGAACTTCCTGCAAGAAATGTTGAGTCTGGTGTTTACTTCTAAAAGCTTTGTGATGAATAAGGAAGTTCTAAAGAGTGGAAATAAACCTTTTTCCCCTCAAATTTCTCAGGAAATGAGTAATCATCAAAACTGCAGTTCTCGGTGAGGATCATGGCGAGCCTGTCCATATCATTCCCATTGATGCATTCATAAAACTCGGTGATTGTTTTCGACATAGATTTTCTATAATCTGCGTCATGGCTGCCTTCCAATGGCAAGTCATAAGCTGCATCATGATCATGGCTTGCATTCAATGGAAAATGAGAAGCTGCTGCATCATGATCATGGGTGCCTTCGTGCGTGGGATCATCAGAAGCATCTAGTGATGCCGCAACATGGTAATGCCTCAATTTCGGTATCTTCCTGTTGATGAAAATGTTGTGTTTTGCGCCCTCCTTCCTTAACGCGCATAGCTTTAGTTGATTGTATGGTAGGGAACTCGGGATGGCTCTCGTTGTCTTGAAAGTGCAGCGCCCTAGTGATGGGGTTTGGGTCAATAGGTTTATTGCATTAACCATGGCTTTATCGGATTAGGTAGAGGATGAAGACTATGAACAGAGGTGAGTTTTCGGATTAGTTTGGGAACAGTACTGATGATGAGGTGATTATATTATAGAATGAGAGCTACAATATAAAATGGGATTTTTGCCTTTGGTTCTAAGTAAGGAATTAGAATGGTTGTTTCCTTGAGATTTCTGTTTACTTGTTTGCAATGAAAACATAGAAGAATTTTTATCAAACCCACATTGCAGGCTATTCCTTGCATTTGTTGAAAGGTATTTTTAGCTCATAAAGTTAGTAATAGGATCATATGCACGCATTACACTTGCAAATATCATTGTAGCTGCAATCTCTACACTTGCAAATACAGGCAAAGGCCGATACATAGAATGTATATTTCAATCTGAAACCACTCTACATCACACATAAACAACAACCTACATACGTACATTGAGTTTAAACATTTGGAGATCTACGCGTCGGACTTATCACCTGACTTATTAGGTGTATAGCCAGGTGATGGGTACCCAGGAGGCGGAGGTGCGTAGGGGGCGGGTGGTGGTGGTGGGTAGGCTTGAGGAGGATATTGTTGTTGAGGATATTGTTGCATGTATGGGTCTTGATAACCTTGTTGTGGTGGATAGCCTTGTTGATAACCTTGTTGGGGTGGATAGCCTTGTTGTGGTGGATAGCCTTGTTGATAACCTTGTTGGTAACCTTGTTGGGGTGGATACCCGGATGAGTAGCCGTAATCTGGTTGAGGTGACGGGTAGCCCGCGGTTGGAGGGTATGGTTGATCAAGACGAGACATTTGTTGAGGCATCGGCACCTCCATTGCTAATTCTCTCCCAAACAAGCCGTCCCTTTTGTCCATCTCAACCTTGTGTTGCGTCTGCAAACAATACTACCTCGTTGAGCTCAGGTCATTGATGGGTTTAGGGTTGTAATACGAGACAAGTTATCAAGATCAATTAGCCTGACAATCGGATTTTCAATTCTACTCTTTGACTTGCTATAGGAATAATGAGATGCTAGAACCGTTTGCTAAACATCAACTAGACAAGTTTTTCTAGTTGTACTCGTGGGGACGTTCTGATTATACGTTTAACTTTTAGTAAAGATCGATGTTTCGATAATAAAAGCATTTGTCCATACCTGCATACACGTACAAACCCTACAAAAGCATAAACCAATAGTTAGTGTATAACATCTTCAAGAGAGAGACAAGCCAAGAACACGTAACAACAAACACATTAACTTACGTGCAGTATACATAATCAGCAATGCAGTTAAGTAGCTCCGACGCTTGAGAAATTTCGTCACTTCCAGCGATCATGGCGATGATGCTGAATATGCAGGCGATTTGTTGCAAGCAAACCATAAATCCCTAATAATCACCACAGAACATAGCCAAATTAAGAAACTACAAGATCCAATATGCTTAACTATGTTATTTCTTAGGCAAATAGATGGTGATATACAATGATGCAGTTGTCACATGATGTTGTTTGTATGTTGAACTCATCTTGCAGCAGAAAACGCGTCGAGGCAACTGAGTTTCCGAAGCAGAGGCAGACCTGCAAGAACACGGATACCTCGACTTAGATCAATTTACAGTAGCAGTTGTCACATGTTCTTTGACAATGTTGAGCTATAGTGATCGATTGCTATACCTCGAGACAAAGACAGAATTCGGGGCAGTTACTCTCACCACATTTACCGCTACAAGGCATGTATCCAGCACAGCATACATACCTATCAATGTAAGGTATTGTAGGTCAAAACTCACTTCAATGGCCAATTTCGCGGAAACAACAAAGAACAGGTTACCTTGACATGTCGTTATAAAGAGCTCGCCTTCGCAGCAGGAATGATGCACAACTTGGGCTGTAAGGAAGAATCGACAATAGCACTATGACTGGATTATAGATACATGTTTGATACATGAAGGAGAACTATGCAAGAAAAACAAACATGAAATTGGAGGAACTAAAACACGAATGAAGAATGGAGCATATTGTCGTAAAGAGCTCAACCTTTACGAGTCTACGTAAGGATGATGAACTCAATCGATCGATCAGGACTCGCAAGAAGAATTTTAGATTTGATTGGACTATATTCTAGAGTTATGTAATGATACAAGTTTCATACTTGTGTGATTCATGATAAGTAAGGTTTTTGGACCTTAATTATTCTAGGGTGGTTTAAAATAAAAAAACTCGATCTCGTTCACTTATTAAACATGCCGAGAAAATTTCAGGCTCGTTGATCTTAGATCAGTTCTAAACTAACTGAACATGTGACTCGTCGACTCGATAGGCAACCTATTAGCAAACAAGTATTCAACATCATGAGCAAAACAACCTCAAATGCGGATAGGGTTATAATATGATATAAGTTATTTGGGCTCGACTAGTCAAAAGCTCGGTTTGATGATGTTCATTTTCTAAACGAGCTGAATACAAACATATTTTAAAGCTCACATAAAGTTTAGGCTCAACTCATGTTCAAATCGGCTAAAATAATACTAATAGGAGCATTATTTTAGCCGAGTTATTCGGGATTCTCTAGGCATAATTTAGGCTTGAGTTGACTCGTTTGGGTAAAGTTACGCTCGTTCATCTTCTAAACTAGCCTAATATGAACACATTTTAAATTCATATAAAATTTAGGTTCGGATTCGATTTGTTTATAAATGAATCGGACTTGAACATGTCAATGTTCAACTTGTTCGGCTCATATAAGATCTGGGGAAGGGATTCAAATGAAGGACTCACCACCACATGGAAAAGCAAAAATCTGCAAAATAAAAGAGAGAAAATGTATCAAATTAATGAAACGAAATCAAACAACGAGCAATCATCAGAAAACCCTAATCCTAAATAACAAAACAAAAGAGGAGCAAATTGAAATAATAAGCAATAACCCTAGATAACAAAAAGACAAGCAAAATGGCAAAATGAAATGAAAACCCTAAACCTAGAAACAAAAAGAGAGAGAGAGGAATTACAAGGGCAATCAGCAGTGAGAGTGTTGCAGAGATCAGTGTGCCAGAAATTGTTGTACTCGTTCCTGACCTGCATTTTACCAACGTATTCTTGTCTCGCCATTTTTAAAATCTTTGTTTTAACCTTCTTCTTCTTCTGACTGCGTTTACAGATTCAAAGGGAGAAAAATCTCTGCAAAAACTTGGATCTCCAATGTGTATTGTTGAATTCCTGCCTTTTCTCCTTCGATTTTGATTTTGAAAAGGCGGGGGGCTTATTAGTTATTTTTTGATTGAGGGTTTATAGATGAGCGTAAATGAAGACGACAAATAAGGAGAGATTGTGTTTGTGTGCCTCTCAGGAGCTTGCAGTCAAACCACCCACCCCATTTTGTTTAAATTCAGTATTTGCTAATTTTGTTTTGGGAGAATTATAATTTTTGTACATAAATTTATAAAATGAAAAGTAAATACATCATTTTTAACACTAAATAATACCACAATTCCACCATCAACAATTTTTGACATTTAAATTAGGGCAGCAACGAATCCATCATTACTGCATTGGCGTATTAAGCAAACAATTATGGCTACACTGATCAATTGCATAGTGATTTTGTTAAATTATCTTTTATATTCGGTGGGTCTAAGTTGTGAAGGGAATGCACCTCAAAGTGAAAAACACAAGCCTTTTGGAATCTCCATCCTAAACCAGTTGGCAATAGGAGGAGTTACCATATGCCTCATCATTGTTCATTGGCTTGCTTCTATCTTCATAAATTCTAATGTATACTTGCATGTACAGTTTTATATCTAGACGATATACTTTAAGATTTGGAAGAAGATCACCATCATCTAGTGTAAGATGGAGATTACGTTGCATGGAAAAAAACAACATGTTTGCAGTAAGAGAGATTGCAGTCAAGGAAGATATAATGAATGTACTTGCGTTGATTGATGAGAATGCCTGATGCATCACGAGATATCTCCATGCCAAGGAAAATCTAGCTATACCTAGATCCTTGATGGTAAAGGCATGTTCGTAATCGACACTTGAGGGAATGGATGTCATCTTCATTGTCGCCTGTGATGTGGACATCATCAACATAGACCAAAACCATGGTTATGTTGGTAGGTGAGGATTTGATGAAGAGTGATTAATCTTGGAGAGATTGAGTATAACCTGAATGAGTAAGAGATTTAGTATGCTCAATGTTCCACTACCTACTAGCTTGTTTGAGCCCGTACAAGGATTTCCAATCGACAAACATGACCAGGAGGCGCCTTTGTATACCCTTGGGGAGGTAACATGTACATTTCTTCATCTAGGTAACCATGTAAGAAGGCATTATTGATGTCCAATTGATGGAGAGGTCAACCTCGAGCAACAACTATAACCAAGATTACTCTTATGGTGGTGAACGTACTTGACAACTGGAGAAAATGTGTGTTTATAATCCTTGTTCTTGACCTGATTATAACCTTTAACAATCAACCGAGCTTTATGCCTTTCAATGGTCCCGTCATGACGATGCTTGAGTTTGTACACCCACTTGGAGCCAATGGTTGGCTTGCCTAGAGGTAAGACAATAATCTTACCAAGTGTCATTGAGCTCAAGCGCCTGAAGTTCCTTGGACATAACATCAATCCAATGAGGAGAATCCTTAGCTTGTTGATAATGTGAAGGTTCAAATGAAGTAATGACATTGCAAAAGAATTGGACAAAGTCATGAGAGTGAGATGATATATCAAATTGAGAGAGCACTATGAGGAGACTAGGAGAGAATAAAACACAATCATAGTCTTTTAATTATGTAGGTCAATGAGTAACACGAGTAGGTCATTGAGGAGGTGCAGGAAGAGATGAAATAATTAAGGGGGAGGTATTAGGGGAAGAAGCAAAAGGCACAATAAGATGTAGAAAGGAGGTAATGGGATGGGAAAGTGGAGGAGACTCAGGTGGAGAACTGGGTATGAAGGTGGCATGGGATGCGATAGAGTGATCATGATCAAGAGCAGGAGAGACAAGAGGTAAAATATGAAGTGAGGGAATGAGAGACTAGGCAGATGGAAGCTTAAAAAGAAAAATATGTTCCTTAAGGTCACATGACAGCTAACCACAATTTTATTTGTAGTCAGATTGAGAAGTTTATAAGCTTTTTGGCCTAATGGGTATCCAAGAAGCACACATGGGGAAGATACTGACTCCAATTTATCTTTGTGAGGAAGAAGTGTAAAACATAAGCAACTAATGACTTAAAGATGGTCATAACTAGCAGGCTTTGGTTTTATGTAATAGTTCAAAGGATGGCATCGAAATAAGAACTATAGAGGGCATTAAGTTAATTAAATAGGTGGCAGTAAGAACACACTCTCCCCACAAGAAGATGGTCAAATTGGCATGCAATTTGAGAGCTCGAGTAGTCTCAAGAAGGTGTATCTTAACATGAGCATTTTGTTGAGGCACATATGGAGTAGACCTGTGATGAACAATCCCATGCTGGAGGAAAATATCTTGGAAATGGTTTTGAACAAATTCAGCTCCATTGTCAGACCTAAAATCCTAGATAGTCTTGTTGAACTGATTCTGAACATAACCCAAAATTTGTGTAATAATCTTGAGAACCTGCTGTTTGTTAGCCATGAGAAATGTCCAAGCGCATCTAGTACAATCATCAACAATAGTCAAGAAACATTTTGTGCCTTGTTTTATTTACATTATGTCGAGACACATAAGTTTTCTATTTGTTTTATTTACATTTGTGTCTTGTTGTAAGATCTAGTAAAATTATTGTCAAGATAGGGTCGGAACCCATTGTGAGGCCCTAGCCCGTGACACCTCAGGTTTCCGAAATGTGGGGTGTTACATACATCTCGCCTTAAAAAACTCTTGTGATTTAGATATCGTAGATGCCTTACTTGTAGCCGGTGACATCGATTGGAGGTTGAAGAATAGTGATGGTTGCACTCCTATAGATTTACGCAAAACGAGCCGCAAAATCATATCTTCGAAATTGGTATGTAGTAAACCTATTTTCAAAAACTTGATCACTTACTTGATTTGTTTTGAATATTCAACCTATTGTTATAAACCTTTAATGTTTCTATCTTATGCACTTATTTTTTGTAAAATCCGGCCATTAGGATACAAATATAGAAGTTGAATGCAGCAATTGAAAGGCGGAAAATAATCAACAAGACAACCCACGAGTGGGACTGTATATCCCGAGTTTTGGTGTTGTCAGGGGAGAACTCGAGAGAGAAGACTCCTTTCCATGTGGCCGCCATATTCGGAGAGCTAGGTGTTGTGACGTCATTCTAGAGCTCAACATGTCAACAAACAAACTCGGAAACAAGAAGCCTGAGCAACAACTTTGGATGGTTGTAGAAACCAACCACCAAACAATGATCAAGATCACAACAACAACGGTAATAGTGAAGTTGTAAATGTTTATTTGAATTCACATTCGGAATGGAAGCCGTGGAGGAGCAAGTCGACAAATGGAGACACCCTACTTCACGTGGCCCTCCGGAATGGACATGAAGAAATTGTTCTACGTCTTTTGAAACGAGATCCTCAACTCATCTTATCTTCCGTAAATAAGGCTAACGAAAGCCTACTCTATCTTGCCGCACACGGGGGTTACGACGCAATTATAAATCATATGTGTTAGAGTTAGTGCCTAATATATTGAGCCAAGTATATTGGGTCATATGTTAGACTTATCCTTTATTTGTTAGTTTATCTTTTTATCTTATCCTTTGTGAGTTTATCTTTTTTATCTCTTTATATTTGTCTATATACATATTATTTGATCAATGAAATAAACAAGCTTTCGATTCACAAATCTTATTATGGTATCACAACACTTTCCTTAACCTACGTTTCCGCACAAAACAAAACAAAACAAAACCCTACTTGCGCCGTCATCACCGTCGCCGGTGATGGAGGCGGCGGTATCGCGAAGGTGATGACGGCGGAGGTATTAGAAACGTCTTTAGAAACAAATTTTCCCACAATATCAGAAACGACTTTAACTGCATGTATCAAATAAAACTTGAAAGAATTTGGCCTACTAGGCCTTTTTTAGTTTTGTATTTAATTAATAAGTGTACCCTTTTATTTTTACCACTTTCATTTGATGATAGGTAAAAATAATTAACCATCTATTAATAAAAAAGAATAATTGATGTTTGTTATTTGCTATGTAAGTGTAAGTTTTGTTTTTTTTATTTACTGAATTTTTTTTGGCCTTTTTTTTCTTTATTATTTTCTTTTTGGTTCTCATACTAGAATTTTTTAATACAAGATTTATTTTTTTGTTTTTTTGGGTCATTTTTTATTTTTTATAATTTTTTGGTATGAAATTCATACCACAAACTCATACCAGATTTTTTTTGTTTTCTTTTTGTCCTTTTTTATTTTTTTATAATTTACATACCGAAATTTAACGATGGTTGATATCTACACAACTATACTCAGTGTATGCAGGTTTCAACTAGTCCATACATCTCTTGTACTTCAAAGCTTTGAAGGAAGTCATAGAGTTTCACCTGGTACCAACTGGTACCAAGCCATTCTATGCCTTCGTATTCATCAAATGCCTTATACCTGCATCAACAATTGATAAAATTGAGCATGATCTAAAACAAATCTAGGAATACCCAAAAACGAATTTCACATTCTAATGAAGATCTATCAAAATAATAAAAATGCAAACTGAATCTGGAAAATTAGAGAATTTTGATGCTCATACACTATCTTTCTTTGAAGCGCCTTTTCCGAGGATCTCATTGTACTACAAAATGAAATAGATTGGACCCGAAAATAGTAAAAAAAAAAAATCAAGTTGACAAATGAATAAAGATAAAAGTAATAAAAATTGGGAGAATCACTCTACTCTGCCATATCTACCAGATGGATCAACCCAAGCTTAGTTCGAAAAGCGTGAGAAATCTCAAATTTAAGCAAATTTGTAAGCTTTAACGTATCAAAGGTTGGGAGATTAAATATTGATCATACAATCAACAGCATATGAACCCTATAACAAAATTTCACTAAAACATAAACTACGTTAGAGTCTTAGAGAGATAACTTGGAGGCAAGGTGGGAGCTCCGGTTGATAGAAAGATCGTTGCTTTTGAAGATCGAAAACTTTCTCGCAATACCGAAATATGAATCCATTTTTCTTCGTCTTTGTTCTTCGTCTCTTGGTAGTAGTTTTGTAGTGTTCAAATGATGTGTAGTTGTAACGCTTGCTGTTGGATATTGTTCCCCCCTAATTTATCTCAACACTTGTTGATTCTTCTTTGGAATCAATGTGAAGGGAATAGTTGTAACACAAGTCTCGGCCTTCGTCTGCCTTCTACCTACGTACAAGATTAAGATCTTACAGTTACTGTTTGTGCAAGAGGGATGCATGCAAGGCTCGAGAAAGGCGCGATAGGAGAAGATGGAGGTATATCTGTTGTGATTTTTCAGATCTGGAATGTGAGATCTGGAATGTGGAACGGCAGAAGGAGAAAAAGAGAGGAGAGAGAAGGAGGTAGGGTTTGAACGGTTAAAATAAATTAAGGTACATTGACCTAATAGAAAAATACTAATGGCCTATTTACTAAACAAAAAACTCAAAACAACCTAGTTAGCTAATTAGCCCAGAAAACTTTGGCCTTCGATATCAGAAACGACTTTGGTCGCCGATATCAGATATCCGAAACTTGCCTAGGACGCTAATCAACATGCGTACTAGGGCCCGAAACTTGTCCTAGGACGATAATCAATATGCGTCCTAGTGGCTGAAACATACCTTGCTACGCTAATCAACATGTGTCCTAGGACCCGAAACTTACCCTAGGGCGTTAATCAATCAATGTAAATCAACATAGGACAACCCAAAACTTACCCTAAGATGCTAATTAACATGTATTCCTGATTAGTGTCCTAGAGACCGAAACTTACCAAACGACGCTAATCTACCCGCGTCTTAGAGCCCAACAAAACAAAGACCGATCAAAGAAGGGAGGTACATCAAGTCCAGAGAGTGTTACAGTATGAGCCTAATATATTGGAGGTACATCAAGTCCGGAGAGTGTTTCAGTATGTGCCTAATATATTGGACCAAGTATATTGGGTCATATGTTAGCCTTATCCTTTATTTGTTAGCTTATCTTTTTATCTTATCCTTTGTTACTTTATCTTTTTATCTCTTTATATTTGTCTATACAAACATTATTTAATCAATGAAATAAACAAGCTCTTGATTCACAAACCTCTTCAATATGTTATCTGAGGATCTCGACCCATCAGCGCTAGTGGCCCACGCGGTCAAAATGCACTTCATGCTATTGTAAGGTCCTCTCAAGGTACGTGCCTTGCAATTTTTCTTCAGATTCTGTGTGATTTACCTAGCTCGATGCATGTATATATAATTCACTAATCCTTGACATTTTGTACAGAGAAAGAATGTATTCACTTCAATTTGTTAAATATGATCGATGAAGAAAAATGTATACCAACAACATTGATGTATAAGACAATGAAGGATTTACTCCGTTACTTAGAGCTCCTGCTAATGGTTACTACGACCATGCCTTTCACATGATACAGTGCTGCCCATATTCCGTGCACCTTCAGCACGCTCACAATGAGAAGACCATACTTCATCTTTGAAAAGTGATGTATGTCAGATCTCTCAAGAGGAGGATGAAGTTCTTTGGTTGTAAGCCTCAAATTGCAAAATTGTTGAATGAAACCTTAAACTGCACTATGCCATTTTAGAATCAGACATATACAAGACACATTTTCTCTTGTCAATTAAAGGTGTAAGACTGCAAGGATCAAAAAAGACTTTTGCATTCAGTATCAGAAACGACTTTATTCGCCGGTATCAAATATCCGAAACTTACTCTAGGATGCTAATCAATTTGCTTTCTAGTGTTCGAAACTTACCTAGGAGGCTAATCAACTTGCGTCCTGGGGCCCAAAACTTAACTAGGACGCTAATCAATAAATGTAAATCAACCAAGGGCAACCCAAAACTTACCCTAGGATGCTAATCAACCTGCATCTTAGGGCCCAACCTACCGGCGTCATATCGATGCCTACAAAAAAAATATCAATATTAACAAAACAAATACCGATGAAGGAAGGGAGATACATCAAATCCGGAGAGTGTTACGCTATGTGCCTAATATATTGTGCCAAGTATATTGGGTCATGTTGGACTTATCCTTTATTTGTTAGTTTATCTTTTTATCTTATCCTTTGTTAGTTTATATTTTTATCTCTCTATATTTGTCTATATAAACATTATTTAATCAATGAAATAAACAAGTTTTCGATTCACAAATCTCTTATTATCCAAGGATCCCGACCTATCAGCGCTAATGGCCCACGTGGTTAAGATGCACTTCATGCTATTGTAAGGTCCCCTCAAGGTACGTGTCTTACAATTTTTCTACAGATTTTTATGTGGTTTACCTAGATGCATGTATATATAATTCACTAACCCTTGACATTTTGTACAGAGAAAGAATGTAGTCACTTCAATTTTTTATATATGATCGATGAAGAGAAAGGTACACCAACAACATTGATGTAAGACAATGAAGCTAGGATTACTTTGTCACTTAGAGATGTTGCTAATGGTTATTACAAACATGCCTTTCACATGATACAACGTTACCCATATTCCGTGCAGCTTCGGCATGCTCACAATGAGAAAACCATACTTCACCTTTTAACAGTGATGTATGTCAGATCTCTTAAGAAGAGGATGAGATTCTTTGGATGGAAACCTCAAATTGCAAAATTGTTTAATGAAACCCCAAACTACAATGTGTCATTTTAGAATCATACATATACAAGACGCATCTTCTCTTACCAATCAAAGGTGTAAGGCTGTCTATTAAAACAAGGAACATCAAACACCTATGAACGTTTGCAAACACCGTGTGAAAAATGGGGACTCTAATCTTTTTTTAATTATTTTTTTAAAAGTCAAAACAATCCTCATTTTACTATGTAACTAAATATTATTTACTAGGGGTCGGTTCAATACTTCTACAAACAGCAAAACAAAAGAAAAACACCACATGTAGAACGCGCCTCACGCGTGGTATTCATCTCCCTCCACCACCATGACAACAACCAAGCGATCCAGGAAACCGTCCATCAAGCTTTCAGAATTCTACCAAACCACCGCCCGACGCCCCAGCAACCTACCTGCTTCACCATCCCTGCCCAAGCCTTCGAGCCCTTTCGAACCAATCCCTGAGGAAATTATCAAATCAAACAATCTCAGACTCTCCAAAGATCAAAACAACCCAGCGTCATTCATATCTTCTAGCACCATCTTCCCCCCACTTCCCCAACCTCTCCCCTCCCAGTCACCGTTCAACCATCACCGCCTAAACCTGACGAACCTACACCTCTCCCTATCACCACCTCCTTGCACTCCCCTCCTCCTAACGTTACGCTTGAAAGTTCCTCTCTTTCTAGTGTAACTTCTCTTCCCCAGTCCTCTCTGACTGTTGGATCCCCTCCCAACCTTGGGAACATTAGCATCCTCCATATTGGTCTCTCGATGGTTAGTTCACCTTCCACCGGAGTTGACGTCCCACCTTCCGCCCCCCCCCCCCCCCCAGTTGATGGTTCTGTTTCCCATGCTGATGCTCAATCTCCAAAAGCATTAAAGGCTAAGCATGCCGACCTTTCAACTTTCACTCCAGCCACCATTATGTCGAGTCCTGGAACTCCTAAAGACACCTACAAAAACATACTCATTAATAGTGCCTCGTGGAATCACGTCCCACTGTCTTTTATCCCAGGTCACGAAGAGGGTACCATTCATTTTTCCAAGGAGGATGTTTCTGACAATCTATCCAAATGGAACTTATCCCTTGTTGGGTTTCCCATGGGCTCTTCTATTGCATTCAAACGCATGGTTGCTTTCTCCTCTCAATCTTGGAACATGATATCCAAGCCAAAAGTGCTAAGGCACGAAAATGGCATATTTGTATTCCAATTCTCTTCCGAGGAGGACCTCAATATTGTTTTGCATGGAAGCCCCTAGGTTATCAACGGTACCATCTCCCTCTTGCTAAAACGTTGGAAGCATGGAATGGCGTTAGACTATTCTAGCTTGGATTCCATTCCGATTTGGGCTACCCTCCACGACCTGGACTACAGGTTCTAGTCCCCCCGTATGTTGGGGAAAATTGGTTCGGCCATTGGTGTACCGATCCTTATTGATGCATGCTCCGCCAACAGGACAAGCTTGGTTACGCTAAAATCCTCGTTGAAGTTCTTGCCTCCAAACCCCTCCTCCGTGAGATCTCCCTCGTTGGGCCGGACGGCTTACCCATCCTGTAGAAAATCACATATGACTGGGTTCCCGTTCACCGCCCTTCTTGTCTTCTCTTTGGCCATCGATGCCGTGATACCAAACCTCCTCCGGGCCAATCTGGGATGCAGTCCACTCACCGATATCACTCCCCTCCTTCAAAGAACCTGCAACCCCTTCTCCCAACTCCCCATGAGTCTTTACATCTGCATGGAACTGTTCCTCCACACCTCCCAAACCGAACCATTCCAAATCAGAACAATCTCCATAATGAATCCCTCCCTCTCACCAAATCTGGCCCTTTTAATATAACATGTCCTATTGCAGTTACTAACCCATCCCCTACTGAAACGCACGCTCCTGAAATTCCTCCGCAAAACCATCCAGATAACCAAACCCTTAACCAACTCCCTTCTAAAACCCCTTCCCCTACACTGACCCAATCAGGCCCTTCCGTCACTACCCTTGACGCCTCCAACCCCGATCTATCAAACCAAACCCAGACCCCTCTGGCTGCAACCATCAAGGATACCTGCACCAACTCCATAAGTTCCAAATGAATCTAAACCTATGCGCCTGGAACGTTCGGGGACTTAACCACCCCAACAAACAAAAGGCGGTTCGCGAGCTGGTTAAGAACCACAATCTCGACATCATCGCTCTCATTGAAACTAGAAACGAGGACAAAATGAAGAAGCTTCATTCCTTGCTTCCAAGATGGAACCATGCGTCTAACTTCTCCACTGAATACAAGTGCCGGATCTGGCTCTGGTGGAACCCTCTCACCACCACCATCTCAATCATCCTATCTAACAACCAAATCATCCACACCAAAATATCCTTACCCACCCCCTCCCCCTCGTTTGACTGCTCCTTCATCTATGCCCACAATGACCCCTACGGTAGAAGGCCGCTATGGGACACTATCAATACCTTCAGTCACCTCAACACCAACACCCCTTGGGTTCTGCTTGGCGACTTCAACACCATTCTATCTCCCGATGAAAAGATTTCCATGAATCCCACCTCCAACTTCCATTCCAGCTCCGAGCTTTCGGACTACTTCTCCTACTCCTCCCTCACGGACCTCTCCTTCACTGGATGTAAGCTTACTTGGAATAACAAAAGGTTGGATGATTGTATCTGGTGTAAGCTCGATCGGATTGCGGTCAATAGCTCCTGGACCGGATTTTTTCCCAAATCCTCCGCGTTCTTCGCTAACCCTGGTTCTTCTGATCATTCTCCGGGCATTCTTTCACTGGAGAGCCCGTCCCTCCTTCCAAAGCGCCAGTTCAGATTCAATAATTCCTGGGCATCGCATGAGCAATTTAATAACCTCGTTTCCCATGCCTGGTCTCCCCCCTACCACACAACCATCATACTCCTCACTTATTCACCCTCACGACTAATCTCAAAAAGATCAAACACACTCTGAAGAAATTCCCCAACTATTCCCTTGAGACACTCCACACCACTATTGAAGGCCTAAAAAACTCACTCGCATCCACCCAAACTAGATTACAATCACCCCCCTTGATATTATACTCCTGGAGCAAGAAAGGACCATTCTGCATAATCTTCACTCCAAGTTGGACTGCTTGCGTGCCATGATGTCCCAACTCTCCAAGGCTGCGCGGTTTAAGCATGGGGATCAATGTAGTGGGTATTTCTTCAAATCCATCTCCTCTAGGAAAGCAGCTAACACGATCAAATCCATCCTGGATCCTCTTAATCCAACCGCCGGGCCCACCCATGATCTCAACAAAATCTCTTCCATCCTATAAAATCATTTTTCATCTATCCTCAATCCCACCTCCCCGGTTAACCCTCCCAACCACTTCCCTGATTGCCCTCTTCCCTTAATCTCGCCTGAAGACGCTAACCTCGTGGATATCGACATCTCCCAAGACGATGTAAAAAACGCACTCTTCGGCATCAGGGACTACAAAGCACCGGGGCCTTACGGGTTTAATGCATATTTCTTCAAGACTTCCTGGAATACTACCGGTGCTTCTTTCACAAACGCCATCCTTGAGTTCTTTCAAACTGGCTACATGAGCCCCCACGTTAACCACACCGCGCTTACCCTGATTGCCAAAACTACCGATCCATCCTTGCCCTCCGATTACCGGCCAATTGCTTGTTGTAACACCACTTACAAGGTCATTGCCAAGATCATCGCGACAAAGCTTAACTCTATTCTTCCTTCAATCATTGGGAGATACCAAGGCGCGTTTGTCAAGGGTAGATCTATCAAACATAATATTCTACTATGCTAGGAGCTTTTCAAATGGTATAATCAGTGCCATTCCTCCCCCAGATGTGCCATCAAAGTCGACATATCTAAAGCTTTCGACACGATTGATCACCAATTCATCATCAATACCTTGGGTAGAATGGGATTTCCCCTCAAACTCATCAAGCTCATTGACGCTTGTATTTCCCACCCTCACTACTCTATCAACATTAATGGTACCCTCCATGAGTACTTCAAGGGCTCTAGAGGCTTGCGGAAAGGATGCCCCCTATCCCCCCCGCTCTTTACCATTTCAATGGAAGTTCTCTCCTCGATGATCACTGTCAACACCACATCTCTTGACTTCAATACCCATCTCAAATGCTCCACCCCCCGAATCACCCACCTGTGTTTTGCTGACGATCTTTTACTGTTTTGCAGGGGTGACCTCTCTTCAGTTAACATATTGATAAACACATTGAAACACTTTGTCAGTTACTCAGGCCTGAAGCTCAACATGTCTAAGTCCTCCATTTTCCTTGGTGGGTTATCCCCTCATGCGGATGCCGCCCTCTTTGTCGCGTCTGGATTGAGGCGTGACTCACTCTCGTTTATCTACCTGCTTGCGGGGAACTGAATACCTTCCCCTCATCACCAAGATTACCAACCGTATCAACTCCTGGAGCGCTCGGAACCTCTCATACGTTGGTCGGAAACAAATCGTTGCTTCTATTCTATTGGCTCTCCATCACTACTGGGGCGCTGTCATCCCTATTCCGCAATCTGTCATCGCGAAAATTAGGTCCTTGCTTCGGTCCTTCCTCTGGTCCGGAAAGGATGCTATCCCTCGTTCCCTCGTCGCTTGGGACACCGTTTTCTCCCCCATTTCTGATGGGGGTCTGGGCTTCAAAGAGCTCCTCTCTTGGAATAAAGCATGTCTCGCTAAGATCTTATATGACATCAACGCTGATATTGGCTCCCCCCACCCCAACCTTTGGATTGATTGGGTTCACAATAACATCCTCAAAGGGGCCTCCATCTGGCTCGTCAGACCCAAGCCTCACTTTAGTCATGGATGGAATTCTATTCTAAAAATTCGTGACCTGATTCTATCCAGAACCAATGGTACTCAGCTCATAACCCACGTAACTACCCCACAAGGTACCTTTTCTTCTGCCTCTGCCTACCATTTCATGCGGAATCAGGCCTCTCCAAACCCACCCTACAAGCTTGGTATCATCTGGAAGGGGCTTAATGTACCTAAGTGCTCCTTCATTTCCTGGATCGCTAGTCACAAGTGATTGCCTACTCTCACCAAGCTGCACGCCTGGAACCTCATTCAGAATGTCGCTTGCCCCCTATGTGGTCTTCAGCCTGAAGATGAGGATCATCTTCTCAACCACTGCAGCTTCTCCTCACTTGCTTTTGATCTCATTGCACGTTGGTCCAGGGTTCCCACTCCCCAACAATACGGGAAATGTATTTGGACCTGGCTTAGTCTCCAAAAACCTAGCCATCACGATCTCATATCCCACATTCGCATATCCTCAGTCACCAGTCTCATCTACTCAATCTGGCACACTAGAAATGAGGTCATCTACAACGACCGCATCATTCACCCTACTGTTTGTGCTCATAATGCAATTAGAATCACCAAGAATTTTGCTGCTAGCAATTGGACTGATAGATCCCAAAGCTCCTTTTCATGGGCTAATAGGCTTGGCTTCAATCTCCTGTAATCCTCCTGCTCCCCCCCCCCCCCCTTTTCTTATGTTTCTCTGTATGTGCTCCTGTCTAAGTGGACCTCCCTGTAAATGCTGGTTACCATTAATACTTTCATTTCAAAAAAAAAAATTATTTACTAACCTTCATATTTTTTAGTTTGCAATTGGTATTGCACTTGAAGATGCTATAGCTAGAGAAGAGGAGAGACCGAGCCAAGTACCACTATTCGATCGGATCAACACTCGTGTAATGATGAGATATGGTTGACAGCGAATGTCGAGGAGGATATGACGGAGACACTGAACAAGCCCTTCGAATGAAGGAAGCTTTAGTTAAAGACTTTGTAGCATCAAATGTTGTGGCCATGTTGTTGGGTGTTGGTGTCGTGCTGACTAATACATTTGGAGCAACAAAACATGCATGGTTGAGGCCAGGGTATTGTCCATTCCTTGCATGGTGATGCTGCAATGCTCTCTTTTAGCTACCATCGTCTCATTCATCACACATACTTCGAAGTAGGAAAATGGACCCTGATCAGACATACATGCTTTAATACAATGTTAATTTTTCATGTCCCATAGGAGGAGAAGTCTGGGCACTTATATGTTAGGTTCACACAATATCTAGTTGTCTATGTGGGATACTTTTTTCCTACATCTCAACAGATAACTACTCTGGTGTACTCCTCATTTCAATCACGCCTGCTACAACTGGTGTTGTAACTCAAATTCTGAAGTGGTTCCAGAATTGCTTAGAGTGGTTGAGAAAGCACCTTTCCTGTTGATAATTTTGTTTATCATACCGTTTTTCTAGCAAAGCCTTTTGGCTAGGAAGATTATTTTAAAGTTTTAGCTAAACGACTTACGTGATGTGTTTTGAAATCTGAAATGTTATCCCTAATTTATGAATTATGCATGGAAATGGAAGCTTTAAGTTTTACTTTGAGAGTTCATCAGTATCCAAGGATGCATGAAGATTTATGAACTGATTAATCGTCTCAAATGAAACATGATCAATGTACTTTAATAAAAACTCTGCCAAAACCTTGTCTTCTTAATTAAGAAAAACTCTGCCAAAACCTTGTCTTCTTAATTAACACTTCCGTCTCCCAGAGGCCCGGACCTAATCAAGATCTCTTTACTGGAACAGTGATCAAACAAAAGAAAGGGAGAATTGGATTTGACAGAAAATACTTCTCATATATTTCACTTATACTTTTCATCGATTGATATAGGGTTGCTGAGAGTTGAATCTGGTGGATTAGGCCAAATTGATTGGTTGGTTATGCTTGAGGTTGTGAGTTGCGCCGGTGGTGATCGGTAATCAAAGAATACCCTTTTTAGTCTCGCGCTTGGGGGTTTGCACATCGAATTACTCATTTATTTGATATGATCATTTGTTTTACTTGTTTTTGTATGAGTTTTGCCGCTTAGTTGTTTATAATGTGTAAATTGTATGGTCAGGTTGCCCGACTATACATTGGTGATGGTTTTATTTGATCGGCTACCGGTGTGCAACAAGGGGACCCTTTGGGCCGCTTCTTTTTTCATTTGTCTTACACCCGCTTCTCCATAGGGTCAAAGAGAGTTGCACGCCGCTGATCCTTGGTGTCCTATAGGAAAATTTATGTTTCTGGTTATCCATGCTTCAGATCCCTGGCCTGATTCTGGATCGTCTAATTGGGATATGTAAGAGGTTCCTTTGCAATTGGCCAAGAGTTGCTTGAAATATGGTTTGCATGCCGAAGAGAGAAGGTGGTCTTGATCTCTTTAATCGTCGTGCCCAAAACCTAGATTTTATGTGTACGCATTACCAACACTTCCACTGATCCACGTAAGCTGTGATAGTTTCTGAGTGAGGTGGATACACTACCGCTATCTTCAGGTGAACATTACTAAATTTTATGTTTAGAATTGAAATGATCCGAAGAAATTTATAAGTTTATTGAGAAGCATACATTGTAAAAGATTTGAGAAATCAAAATGCTGAAAAGTTTTTGCCTTGTGAACAACATTACTGAACTTGTAGAGATGTTGTAAGTTTTGTTTTTCCAAGAGCTATCAACACTCTTATTTTTGGTTTTCTTGTTAGACTTAGTAAATTCTGCTCAGGAATTTAACATGGTTTTTTCTAGAGAGTTTAAATTCAACAAAGAGAGTAGATAATAACAGCTCCATAGAATAAGAAACTGAACGATATTCATTTGTTCCAATTGAGAAAACTCTTCATTTGTTCCATTTATTTTTTGTTTTTAATAAGATTTTCATCTCTACCTCGACAAAGGGACGAGATTGGTGGTTTATCGTGATTCTTGAGCGAGTCATTGTTGTTTTTCGGCAAGGAAAATATTTCAGCCATAAGAGCTTTTTTGGACTAAGGGTTGATAGTTCCAAGTGGGAAACAACCAAACATGAATCAATGCCAAGAAAAAGAATTTGAACGATTCATCGTTCTTTGTGTATCTTCTTTGAAGAAAGAAAAATGAGAAGTCGCCGTTGCACAACCCCTTTAATTTTCTCATCTTAATATCGAGATTTATTACCAGCTTTCACGGATCTCTGATATGGGCTATATACCAAGGGTTCGTTTTGCTTCCGCTACGTCTTGACCTCCCCTAGAAATGGAAGCATCCTATGAATTTCCAAATTTGCTTTCAGAAAGACATGTTAAAAAATTTACCCCAACAATCCTATTTGACCTGTTTTTCGCTAGATCTAAAGATTTTTGGTATTTGAATAGCCAAAAGACGGAGATAAAGGATGCATCTTGTATGTTGGATGAGATTCAAGGTTTGGATGACTTCAACTCCGATTTGGAAGCATAGAGCTTAGGGTTTCAGAATTTTAGGAAGCAAGGTTGTTGTAGGAGCCTCATGGCGCGTTTTTTTTTTTACTTTTAGGTTTGCTAGGGTTTTTTCACAGTAAAATGTTCATTTAATTATATTTATGTTATATTTACTTGGGAGAAAATAAAAAAAAAATTAAAAATTTTTTAAAAAAGAATAATATCTCCATAAATTGTGAGGGTCAATAGATACTATAACTATAATATGATACAACTACATCATCTTAAGGATTAGTTAACCAATTACCCTTAATGCTATAACACGTTACACTATGTCCAAATTTTACACCCAAAACCTACATTAATTAATCTTTAAACAATCAAAGTCCTCTCAACGTGTCCTAAAAAAAGTCTTCTCGATGAAAAAAATATTTTATTTTTATATTTACAAATAAAATTAGTCCGACAAAATTCGGCTATAAATACTTGTAAGATTTATTATAAATAGTTTAATATTAAATTTAGTTTTTTTTTTGTACGAAAAACTGGAGAGGCTTCGGCGCTCTCTTCACCGCAAAGCGTGCTCACATAAACAAACTAAACCAAAGTCATACGAGGGAAACAGACCCCTCGCAAGTCTTCACCAAGAAAGCTCCTAACAAAATCCGGAGGAACCAAACATAAATGAAAACCAAGCGGAAAAGAGAATGCAATATTCGCAAGCGAGTCCGCTACTCTATTGACTTCGCGTAACATATGACCAAATCGGACGGTCCAGTCTCTAGAAATGGAGCCTTAGCATCTAAGAACCAGGCTAAAGAGCGGATGACTCGTCTCCACCCCTTTAAGTACCAACTCGAGCACCACTTTAGAATCCAGTTGAACCACAAAGGTTGCGCCATCCACGGTCCCAAGCAAGCTTAAGGTCAATATTAAATTTAGTAGGATCTCCGAAATATCCTGAATGGCTCAGCACAGTGCACGTTAGAAAGACCCAAATATTAAGGTTATATAAGAAACAACTTGTTTATCATCGAATTTGTTGTCCAGCCAGATACAGCTTAGTAATAATATTATAGATTTATATATAATTGATGTTTTAATATTTTTATATTACTTGACTAAATTATCCTTTACCAAACAGATCTGAATGTTTAGACTAAACATGCAATTATTTATATGTATTATTGCAATACAACCAACACCTGTACATAAATTAATATTTATATAATTATTTTTTTAATTAATAAACGTAGGAGAAGTTAGCAGTAGCTATAATAAACAGCAAGTTCTTTGATTGATTGCCATTGACACGCTTGAAGAACTTCGCTAATCACTTCATTGTAAGAATTTCTCTCTCGCTTTTCATTTCATATTTTTCTTTTATTTATTTGCAGTTCATCCTCATTCTTTTGTATTTATAGTTTTGGGAATTTTGTCTGTTGGTGAAGAGAATGAAGGAATTAAGAATATTTAATCCCTTCAATTTCATAATTTTTTTTATTTTTCCTTTATCGAATGGATCACCATTGAAGGATGCGAGAAAGCTTTTTCGGTCAAGGTGAACTAAGGGTATATTTGAGAGATTATTTTTTTCATTAAATTATTAAATTTTATAAAAGTTAATATATATTTGAAGTGTTAGATTATTAAAGAATATTAGGTTTGTAGGATATTTTTTCACAATTCACTAAGTTTGTAAAATTAATAAAAATAGCTTTTGAGAAATTTAGAAGTTTATTGAATTTTGGGAAATTTCATATGGTAATCTTGTGGTTTGGGGTTTTTTGAATTTTGTCCAGAGGTTTTTTTATTTCAGATGGTGCCCTTATATTTTAATATTTCAAATAAAATAATTTTCTTTAAATGAGAAAAACTTATTTTTTAAAAAAAAATGGTAAAAGAGGCTAAACATTTGGTACATAAGTCTTTTTGAAAATATTTATTTTAAGTTGACTTTCCCTTACAATATAAAGGAAATTAGACATTTTCTAGAAAACACTAAAATACAAGGGAACCATCCGAACCGAAAAAAAATTGTGGGCAAAATCTGAAAAAACCTCAAATTATGGAGTATCATCCGAAATTTCCCTTGAATTTTTGTTTTACCTTTATGCTTGTCTACTGTCAATTATTACCCTTCTATTTTCACAATCTATAGAATTGGATTTTTCATTAAATTTTTATATGTTCAATCTAAAAATTTACTATTTTTTTGTAAAAAGCTTAGTTTTACCAACATCCCCTAACTTCATTACAAATTTTAAATTATATCCCAGTGTATATTAAATTGAAATTATTTATAAATAGTTAAATAATGCTATGTACAGTGTTATAAATAGATCGAGTATATTTCAACATTAAAAAGAAAAAGTTACAAAATTTTATATTCTTAAAATGTTGATCCGTTAGAAATAAAAAATGCAATTTTTGCCTAGTATACTGATTATTTATACTTTTCTATTGATATATTATAAAAATTAGATGGTATTGAATTACATTTATTTTGAGGGTAAAATAGGGCAAATTAGTTTACTGTATAACTTGAAAATTACAAATTAAACCTTGAAAAATTAAATTATGAAATTAATTAAAATAACCCCATATTAAAATACAAACTGATTTATCATAATTTATGGAACTAATGTAATCTCATATCCAGGCTCATCGGTCTTCGAATTACTGATTTATGGAACTAATGTAATCTCATTGGTCTTCTATTATCATATTACTGATTTGATATAAACTCCTCTTCGAATTGCAAACCTGCATCATTTCCCATGCAAAAAAATTGAAACTTACCTCAGATTGCGGAGAGGTCATTGAGGATGTTGAATCCTATAGGAGATTGGTTGGTACTTGGTAGACTCCTGTATCTTACTCTCACCAAGACTCCTCGTGTCCCACACTAAAATGCAACGATCTACCTACTCAATCATATACCTCATAAATATTTGCACATATACTCTTTCATATCTAAGTAATTTATCTTTCACTACTTTTTTGGTTCCTCTCTCAATTCATGGAAAAGAAAAAAATTAAAAAATATTTTTAAATCCTCTACTGAAATTGAATATAGAGCAATGTTTACAACTGCAAGTGCAAGTGAGATAGTATGGTTACTTGGTCTTCTCTTTGACTTCCACATCTCTATTCTCTACCTATCTCTATGAACTGAGACAATAAAATTGTATAACGTTTTGTGGCCAACCTAATTTTTCATGAAAGAACCAAACACTTACACCTGTCATTATATACGTTCGTGGTGAAGTTCAACGAGGTTTCATTGCTACAACACATGTAAAATCTTCTCTGTAGCTGGCAAATATATTCACAAAAACTCTTCCTGAACACCAACACTTCTTTCTCACGTTCAAGCTTGACATTTCTCCGACAAGTCCAGCTGAGGGATATGTAGATACATTATGTAAATATATTGTATATAAGGGCAACTTGAATAAATAGGAAATAAGCTCATATGTCGGAGGTATTAGTACAAATACCTCAATGTAGGATACGTCATTCCATGAAATAACAAAAATGATTTCTTCTTTCAATACCTTCCATTTATGTTAATTATCTATTATATTTATACATATTGTGTTATTTTTTTGAAAATTTGGATCGAATTTGCAATTCAGTCCAACTTTTAGGCATACCTTGCCAATGCTTCATCATCATTGTGTTTTAATCAAAGCTTCGATCCGCAGGTAAAATTGTACATCCAAGTACACATTAAAATGTATGAAGATAGAAGCAAGCCAATGAACAATGACGAGTCCGTGGATATAGCTGAGACATCGTTGGCATCATCAAGACCGTATGTAGTTATGGATGATAAGTTGTACGAAGCTGTACGGGTGATGGGTAAGGCTGTCCCATCTTCTATAACGGGTGATGAAATCATCAAGAGCCGAACCCGAGGAGAAGAAAGGAACACTGTGTTTCATATAGCGGCACTGTATGGTAACGAGGGCTTCATAAGAAAAGTACTCGAGGATAACCAACACCGTTTTTACTCTCTTTTTTACGAAAAGAACACCAAAGGAGAGACTCCGCTACACTTGGCGGCTCAATTCGGACACAAGAAGACAGTCGAGGCCCTTCTCGATGCACATGATCATTACGAGCACAAATCTTATTGGAGCGAGAAAGATAAGCATGGAGACACGCCTCTCCACGTTGCTCTTAGATATGCACACCAAGACATTGCCATTTTGCTGGTGCAAAGAGATGCTAATATGCTTTCCATTGATAACCAAGCCGGAGAAAGTCCGGCTTACCTTGCTGCTACGAATCTTTGTGAAAGGTTTTTCCACGAAATATTGGATATCGAAGGCTATAACCAAAGCTCTATTAGTTTTTCGGGGCCATTTGGCATGACCGTCTTTCACCCTGCCAGAATTCTGAATGGTATGTTGCTCGGTGGACATTTCCGGATATCCGATTCGACAATCTTAAAAAGTCTGATCCGAATTTGATCTAAGAAGACCCGGATATTCGACAGTTTTATCCGGACGGATATCCGATCCGAAGATCCGATCCGGGTATTTGGTCTTAGACTAGTCGGATATATCTGATCCGACTTTTTCCTCCAAATCCCGATCCGTATCCGATGATTCGAAAAATATGTCTGGAATGGATCGGACTCGGATCACCAATTGCTGGATATTTCGGATTCGGATTTTTTCAGGTCAGATCTTCGGATTAGGGGATCAGATTTGTCGGATTAGATATTTTTGCTATTGTTTAGTTTGTGCTTTATGTTTTTTTTGAAACTAAAGTCTAAATATGGAGTTGATTTCATGTTGCAGATGATATTATGTTAACTCTAATAGAAAGAAGAAAAGAACTCCTGAAACATCAAGATAACAAAGGGAAGACAATCCTTCACTATGCGGTGGAGGATAACATCGAACCAATGGTGGAAATCTTGTTGAAGGCTGATAGCTCCCTCGCTTGCTTGCATGACAATGACGGCATGACGCCTTTGCATATAGCAAGTAGTATGGGTTCCTTCCCCATGGTTAGGGCGATATTGGAGTTATCTCCGCAATCGATATCAATAGTTTGCAAAACAGGTGATTATAAAGGTAAAACTGCTCTCCATGTAGCTAAGATGGATGTTGGTTTCTTGAGGGTATGCCTCGGACACACGAGGATGAAGGAACTCATCAATGTACCCGATAATGAAGGCAACACACCATTGCATCTCGCCTTCAAGAAGTCTGATGATCTAGATACGGCGGATGTACTCCTGGAAGCTGGCGGTGTCAATTGGAGGTTGAGGAATAGTAATGGCTGCACTCCCATGGATTTATGCAAACATGACCACAAAATCCAATCTTCCAAACTGGTATGCAATATACATATTATCAAAGTTCTTTCGTACTAGGGTTTACTGCACTTAAAATTCACAAACGCACGGCGCATTCGGAACCGGTAGCCGTCACAATTACGGGTTCCGAAACCGTAAAAAAAAAAAAAATCTTTTTTTCCTGACAGCTGTCAAGGTTACGGGATTCTGTAACCGTGACACGGATTCGGAACCCACGATTACGGGTTCTGGATCCGTTGTGCGTTTGTGAATTCCATCGCCATGCGGTTACTACTTCAGTTTTTTTTTTTCTTTTAAAATTCAACCAGGTGTACAAATTGGAAGGTGAGTTGTTGTTTTTTAAAATTCGACCAGGTGTCCAAATTGGAAGGTGATGGCGTCAATGGAAAGGTAGAGAATGTTGATCAATGCACTCCCATAAATTTATGTAATTCAGACGACAAAATTCCCTCCAAATTGGTGAGTAACTATCTCATCATTAGTAACTGTTTTTTGTATGAGATTTATGTAAAGATTAAATAATTACCGATTGTCTAATCTTGTGGGATGTATGTTCAGAAAAAATATACATCGGAGTATTGCAGGATGAAGGATGAAGTAAATATGCAACTATTCTATGGTAGCAGGACTTGTTTGGATAGGCTGTTAACTTCCTCAAATGCTACCGATTGGGAAGAGGTGTTTACGTCATATAGAGGAGCCAAGGGAGAGAGTATAGTGCATGTAGCAGCGAGACGAGGCCACATGGGAATCATCAACAAGGCAGCCCATGAGTGGGACTGTAAATCGCGAGTTTTGGTGCTGTCAGGGGAGAACTCGAGAGGGGAGACCCCTCTCCATGTGGCCGCTGCAGCCGGGAAGTTTGGAGTTGTAGACGTCATTCTAAATCTCAGCATCTCAACGGATAAACTCGGAAATAAGAAGCCCGAGCAGCTGGGGGTGGTGGTAGAATCAAGCCACCTAACAAACCAGGACCGAGTTGTTAAGAATAATTCGGAATGGAAGCCGTGGAGGACAAAGTCATCAATGGGAGACACCCCGCTTCACCTTGCCCTCAGAAATGGACATGAACAAATTGCTTTGTTACTCCTGAGGTGGGATCCTCAACTCATATTTGCATCGGTGAACAAGGCTAACGAAAGTCTACTCTACCTCGCCGCACTTAATGGTTTATCTGGTGCTACATTCGAAATGACATCCGACTACGAGAAACCACAGTTTTCTATCAATGCTAGTGGGCCACATGGTCAAAATGCATGTCATGCTGCCTTAACACGCTCTCAAGGTACGTACTTATCTCTATACCTATACTATAGTAGAAGACATTAACGTTGATATAATGTTGATGTGACGCTCTCAAGGTACGTACTTATCTCTATACCTCTAACTTTATATAAGTAAAATTGATAATATATTGAGTAAATATAATACTCGAACAATAATCTTTGTAATAAATGTTAAATTATGTTCTTTTATTTATTAAAAAAATATAATTAATTCTCAAATTTTAGTTATATTGATTAATAAAAAATAATTATTTTTAATTTATAGATTAATATCAATACATCATGCATGAAATTGAAAAAATATATTTTTTTTTGTTTAAACAAACCCGCACAAGTAGTTGTTAATTGTTTAAATCAAAAATTGATAAGATTAGTTACACATTTGTTTCACAAAAATCTATTTGCATCAGTGTATTACCCCCACCTTATTCACATACACAATTTGATGAAAATTTATTTAAAATATATTAAATATATAAATATATCCGCACAAGGTGCGAGATATAAACTAGTTTTTTTTTTTTTTTTCAAATGAAACTAATCTTGGATTTACTAACATTTTGTACAGCAGCTTCAAGAGAGGAGTCCAATGCTCCTTCTTTTAATTTTGAGAGGTCCAACGTTTTAGAAGCCAATCATTCATTATGGATAGATTATACAATATACTATCTGAGCAGGAGAATGCCACAACTCTTGAATAAAGTAGACAGTGATGGCAAAACTCCGCTACATTATTTTGTAGAACTAGACAGAGAAGATACGCCATGGAATATGCTTGATCAAGTGGAAGGTAGATCAGCAGCATTCATGTATGATAATCAAGGATTCACTCCATTACTTAGAGCTGTTGCCAATGGTTATTACGGATGTACTTATGTCATACTTACAGAGTGCCCTCATTCCCTAGAGCTTCGGCATGCTCACACTGATAGTACCGTGCTTCACCTTTTGAAACTAACCTCCTCCAATGCTCTTAAAGAGTGGATGGGAATCATGAAAAAACATCCCCAAATGGAAAAAATGATAAACGAAACAGACAAAGATGGAAATACCCCTCTGCATTGTGCCATTCTGGAATCCGACGTAAACAAGACACATCTTCTCTTGTCAACCAAAGGTGTAAGATTGTCTATTCAAAACGAGCATCGTCAAACACCTATGGACATCTGCACACAATTTATGACAAATGGAGACTCTAAACAGGTATGTTTTTGTTACATTATTACCTTTTTGCTTCTCTTAATTAGGTTAAAAGTGGTAATTAAATATTATTTGTCTTAAAAAAATATAGCTTGCGATATGGATTGCACTTGAAGATGCGAAAGCGAGAGAGGAGGAGAGATCGAGCCAAGTGCCGCTAATCTTACGGATCAACACTCATGTGATGACGACTTATAGTGAGGGGGTGTCAAGTGATGAAAATTTGAAGAAATTACTTGAAAATGTGGCGGTGGCTGCAGCTTTGTTAATAACATTGACATTTGCAGCAACTTTTACAGTACCAGGTGGATACGACGGAGACACTGGACAAGCCCTAAGAATGAAGGAGACTTCGGTTAAAGTGTTCGTAGCGTCGGATGTGGTGGCCATGTTGCTTGGTGTTGGCGTCCTGTTGACTTACACATTTGGAGCAACCAAACCTGCATGGTTGAGGGTGTTGGCAATTCCTTGTGTCGCGATGCTACAGTTTGCCCTTTTGGCTACTATCGTCTCCTTCATCTCAGGCGTGTATGCGCTTGTATTTCAAGACGCCAAGTGGATAGCCACTTTGGCCGTTGCCATTGTTGGAGGTGTACTCCTCCTCTTTTCGGTCACGCCTGCTGCTGCTGATGTTGTGATTCCTATTCTAAAGCGGTTGCGTAAAACAGGCAAGGTCTTGTTGGCAATTTTGCTTATAATACCGTACTTTCTAGCAAGGGTTTTTGACCGAGGTTATGTGATAGGAGGTTTAATTGATCAACTTGCGCCAACCATGTATGGTTATTTGCCATGAAGTTTACTGCTCAAGTTTCGAGAACCTCTATCCATGAAGGCTTCTAGTTATAACTTATCATTCCCTACTGTGATGTTCTCTGCAATCTGAAATATGCATGCGAATATATGGTTCAGTTTCAATTTTCGAGTTTTATTTGTACTATGGTTAGAACTTGGGTATTTGCTCAAGAGGTTAAATGGGAACTTATTCTGTTAGATATTCTATTGAGAAAATTGATAAAATTGTAAAAAAAAAAAAAACAGATGATTGAAAAGTAGACAAGTCTTAAATTAGCTTCTCTTCTGCTTCGTCACTTATCCCTAATGATAATGTAACCGCCGAGCTCAGAGAAGCATGAATGGAATAAGCATAGATGGAGAGTTCAATATTAGGATTTTGCTTCAACGATTTTTAAATGTCCGAGAAAAAGAATAGAAAGTAACTGTTAAGGATATAAGTCCTAATGATTAACATAATTCGCCCAATCATCATAACTTCATTGCTCACATCCGCATTTCTACCATCACAAATTTCATCTACTTCGTTTGGAAATGCAGGAACGACCTTGTCTTCAACAACCACTTCACCCATCCTACCATTTGTTCCCAGAAGGTAATCAACGCTACAAAGAACTTCGCAGCTGCTCATTGGAAGGATAGATCTCCCTCCTCCTTTGTTTTCTATTTGTTCTACCCCTGTCAAGTTGATCCTCTTGTACATCCTTCTTTTCATTATACAGTATACTTTCAAAAAAAAAATAACACAATTCAGTTACAACTGAATTAAGCTAGTTGTCTCTCTTATACACGTGTATATAAAGCTTTACATAATGTATCAGATACACATTACACAATACAATCACAATACTTCTCATTCTCTTTTCTCTCTCATTTCTAAGCTTCAACATGGTATCAGAGGAAGTATAACAAATTTTCTTCTCTCATTTCCATGGCTACCTCTAATGTTGATGATGATGATGATCCTTCTCTGTCCAATTCCTCTATATCCGATCCACTTGTTGATGATGATATGCTTCGACAACTCATGCTGCATCACTCAGATTCTCCATCCCTCAAACTGTCAACAACTCTTCTCACAAGCACCAATTATTTTCGATGGAAGCGCTTAGTAGAACTTTCTGTCTGCCAAGAACAAACTAGGCTTCGTCCATGGTATGTGCCTTCGTCCTAAATTAGATCCAAAATGATAGCTAAATGGGATCAATGTAATAATATGATGATCTCTTGGCTTCTTCATTCCATGGAGAAAAATTTTGGATAATCAATGTTATTAAACCTAATTGCTGCATAAATTTGGAATGAATTGGAGCTTCGTTTTGGTAAATCCACACGAACTAACTTGTATCAGATACAGAAGGAGATATTCATGATTTCACAGGGCAATCAATCAGTTACTTCATATTTCACTACATTGAAGAAGATCTGGGACGAATACACTCTTGCTTTATCCTCTCAGATTTGCAAATGTGGATCTAACTCTATTGCCATGTCGATCATTCAGGATCAACAAGTCATCCAATTCTTGGTAGGACTTAATGATTCATTTTCTTTAGTCCGATCACACATATTACTTATCTCTCCAAATCCAGGCTTAAATGAAGTATATAAGTTGGTTCTTCAAGAAGAAAGTCAAAGATCTTTGACATGTACTTCTACTATTGATGATAATGCTTCCGCATTATATTCTAGCACTCGATCTACTACATTTCGTCAATCATTCAAAGGATCTCCATCCACTGATAACAAACCTTCTTCTGGACCTGGCTCTCATCCATATTGCAACCATTGTAAAAATATTGGTCACACAACTGACAAATGCTGGAAACTGGTTGGATATCCTACTACGCCTATTCCTAGTGTGGCTTGGTGCACTAGATGCAGTGTTGTTGGTCATGATACTGCTAAATGTTGAAAGATTATAGGTTATCCCAAAGGACACAAGTTAGCTGCAGCTTCTGTTTTCAATTCTTTCACCAATGAGCAATTGGAAAATCTTATGACTCTTCTGGACAAACAATCATTATCACAACTTGCTGGTAATGATAGCACAACCCTTCTTGCTGGTAAGACTGCATGTTTCTTTTCTTCAAAGTTTAACACCAAATGGATTCTTGATAGCGGAGCAACAGACCACATCACCCCTCATTTACACCTTTTCTCTTCTTATACACATTTGAGCCAACCATCCTTTATAACCATGCCTAATGGTAAACAAGCATCTATTACTCATCATGTACTGTATCTTTATGCCATAATATCACCCTCACAAAAGTCCTTCATGTTCCAGAATTTCAATTTAACTTGATATCCATCAACAAGTTATCTCATGATTTGTCTTCTCACATATTATTCACTCCCCCAACATGTTTTCTTCAGGATCATTCGATGAAGAAGAAATTGGTGATTGGACGAGCATCTAATGGTGTTTCCCTTGCTTCTCAAAGTTGTAATAAACCTCCTGCTTATAATAAAGTTTCCATTGAAACATAGCACTGTCGCCTTGGTCACATTCCTTTTGATCGTTTACATTTTATCAATGACAATTTCAAGATTATACAAAAACCATCTGTTTGTACCATATGTCCTCAAGCCAAACAACATCGACAAGCCTTTAACCATACCTCCACAAGAACTGACCAACCCTTTGATCTTGTTCACATAGATACCTGGGGCCCTTACAAACATCATACACACAATGGTTTTTTATTTTTCCTCACCATTGTTGATGACCATACTAGGTGTACTTGGACCTATTTGATGGCCAATAAAAGTAATGCTCTCACCAATATACAAATTTTCTTTCATATGGTCAAAACCCAATTCCAACTTTCCATTAAATGCATTCGTAAAGATAATGCCCTTGAATTCTCTAGTAAAGCTGCTTCTACATTCTATTCCACAATAGGCATTATCCACCAGACTTCTTGTGCATATTCTCCTCAGCAAAATGGCATTGTAGAAAGAAAATATCGCCACCTCTTAGAGGTAGCTAGAGCCTTACATTTCCAATCCAAACTTCCCATCATTTACCAGGGTGAGTGCATTTTGACTGCTACTTACCTTATCAATAGGCGTCTTGCACCTATACTTAACAACAAAACACCATATGAGCTTCTTTTTCACAAACCACCACATTATGATCACCTCAAAATATTTGGCTGTTATGCTCATACTCCCAAAGTTCATCGTGATAAATTTGATCCAAGAGCTCAACCTTGCATATTCCTGGGGTATCCTTATGCCCAGAAAGGATACAAACTTTTGACCTTACATACTCGAGAAATATTAATTTCAAGAGATGTTACCTTTCATGAGAATTTCTTGCCTTTCCATCATCTCCCTGTACTACCTTTAACCTCCTTTCCTATTCTTTCTGACATATCTACTCTTGATTCAGTTCTCTTCCTACCTCCACAAAATCCAAATAGCCAATCCCATCTACATCCTGACACGCCATCTTCATATGTCATTAACAACTCATCTCTCTCACCTCACCATAATACATCTGATATTTCCCCTTCTACATCTCCAATCCCATCTACTTCATATATTCCTACTACAACCACATCTCATTCTTCCCAAATTCCTTCTCTATCTCAGTCTACATCACCCATTTCCTCTGATGTTAGACATTCTCTTCGTGTCAAACATCCACCTTCATACTTATCTGATTACATTTGCACATATAGTACATGCTCTCCATCACCAGGTATGTACACTTCCAATTCTCTTCCTTCTTCTCATTTTTCATTTCTTTCTTCATTAACCTCCTTTGTTGAACCAACCACATACACTAAAGCCTCCAAGGATCACAATTGGGTTAAAGCTATGAACAAAGAATATGAAGCCTTACAAAGCAATCATACATGGGATTTGGTACCATTACCAGCTCACAAGAAAGCAATTGGTTGTAAGTGGGTGTACAAGGTCAAGTTAAAGGCTGATGGAAGCTTAGAGAGATACAAAGCAAGATTAGTTGCCAAAGGATTCAATCAAAAGGAGGGTATTGACTTTCATGAAACCTTTTCTCCAATGGTGAAGATGACCACAATTAGAAGTGTTATTGCTATTGCTGCCTCTAAACACTGGACTCTACATCAAATGAATGTCAACAATGCATTCTTACATGGAGATTTGTTCGAAGATGTTTACATGAAGCTACCTCCTGGTATTTCTAAGCCATTGTCACTTGTATGCAAACTCAGAAAATCATTATATGGTCTAAAGCAAGCTTCAAGACAATGGTTTCATCGATTAACCACATCTCTTCTCACTCCAGGATTCAAACAATCTAAGAGTGATTATTCATTATTTATTAAACATTCAGGCCATGACATCACCATAGTTGCCATATATGTTGTTGATCTTCTAGTTACAGGTTCTAATGAAATGGAAATTTCATCTCTCAAAGCTCATCTCGACTCCACATTCAGTATTAAAGATTTGGGAATTCGCCACTTCTTTCTTGGACTTGAAGTATCTCATACCACCTCAGGGATTGTGCTCACTCAAAGGAAGTTTACTCTGGAATTGTTGGCTGAATCAAAGCTTCAAAGTACCAAGTTTGTTGCTACTCCATTACCACTCACTCTTAAATTGCTTCCAGAAGAAGGAGATTTAATTAAGGATCCATCCATTTATCGAGCTCTTGTTGGTAAACTAAATTTTCTCACCCACACTCGTCCAGACATTTGCTATGCAGTGCAAACTCTTAGTCAGTTTATGCAGATTCCTCGAGTACCTCATATGCATGCTTTATTACACTATACAATATATTCAAGGGACTATTGGACATGGAATCATCCTCAACAGCTGTGATAAGCCTACTGTGTTAGCTTACACAGACTCTGACTGGGCTTCTTGCCCTTTCACAAGAAGGAGTGTTAGTGGTTACATCATCCTTCTTGGTTCCTATCCTATTAGCTGGAAGTCAAAGAAACAATCAACAGTTTCTAGGAGTTCAACTGAAGGTGAATATCGAGCTATGGCTCAAGCTGCTGCAAAAGTTACTTGGCTTGTCACATTACTCCAAGAGTTAGGTCTTGATCCTCCCCAACCAGTGCATCTTCATTGTGACAATAGTGTTGCTATTCAAATTGGCAAGGACCCAGTATTTCATGAAAGGACCAAACACATCGAGATCGATTGCCACTTCACCAGAGACAAAGTGATGGAAGGATTGCTTCACCTTCAATATGTGCCTACTCATGAACAACTTGCTGATATATTCACCAAGATCATTCCTTCAGCTCAACAAAACTTACTACTTAGCAAATTAGGAATGGTTTCACCCCCTAGTTTGAGGGGGGGGTGATAAGGATATAAGTCCTAATGAATAACAGAATTCAGTTACAACTGAATTAAGCTAGTTGTCTCTCTTATACACGTGTGTATAAAGCTTTACATAATGTATCAGATACACATTACACAATACAATCACAATACTTCTCATTCTCTTTTCTCTCTCATTTCTAAACTTCAACAGTAACATAGTTAGTGAATAGAAGAATATCGTTCGACCAGTTCTTCTTCGCAGAGTTCGTGATTCAACTCAAGCAAGGCTGAAGTACCAAAAATTCGTCGTTCTTGAGCAACTTGCAATTGGTGTTAAGAAACTCGTAGTTCTTCGCTCAATCTTTTTTCAATCTTCGTTCAATCGTTGTTTAGCCTTCGCTCAATCGCAATTCGTCGTATTAAAGCAAGGTTGAAGCACTAGAATTTTGTTGCTCTTGAGCAACACGCAATTGGTGTTAAGCAACTCGCAATTCTTCGCTCAGTCGTTGTTCAGCCTTAGCTCAATCGATGATCAACCTTCTCTCAATCGCAATTTGTCGTTCTTGAGCAAGTCGTACTTGCCGCGTAAATTAGGGTTTTGTTCTCTTTTTTTCGAAAGGTTTATAGGTAGCTACCGGTTCGATCGGCTTTTCCGCTCTACATCCTGGACGGGTATAAGTCGTGGCCCATTGTTGGGATACACTCTCAATATCAGTTTTGCCTTCCTTCTTCAGAACGATGAGTTAATATTTATTAATTGATTAAAATACAAAAAGGAAACAAAAAGGAAACCGTTGAATAAAAATGGTAACTAACTGCTTATATCGGATACGGAATTCATTTACAGCGCTTATTCTACACTTTTTTCGGAAATAGAATTCGAACAGAAAAGAAAGGGATGCATTCCATTGTTCGTCTTCCAGAAACCAAAAACGTGGTTTGCAACTGCCATCTTCATCTTCAACATTCACATGCAAACCGCACAGTCAACAATCGACTTAAACAGGTATTTTCAGTTTCCAACTATAACTATCATCGTCTCCAATTTTCGTTTTGTCGCATATCAATCGTAGAAGCGAGTTTTGATTTCTTTGCCCCTTTCTCTCGATAACGACAATAGGAATCAGTTGAACTTACTCTGAGTTTGGTTGAACAACTTTATCAATAATAATTATTCGACCTAAATGTGTATTAAAACTCCAATTTTTCGTTAGATTTGTAACCAGATAACATAAAAAAGTTCACCCTTTGAATGTTATCATAATTGGTAACGATTTCCTTATTTTTGCTCGTTAAAGAAGTCATGAAAAACCCAAAAAGCAGTAAACTGAATGAATAATGTTCAAATGTAGTTGCATGTCAATTTAAATGTATATATTGATGTTGATGTTTGTGTAACAATAGAAATTGCAAATGATTAACGCTATATGGAGCAGATTTATGAGTTTGTATACATTTGGTAAATGATATCAGTAGCATATGTACAAACATATAGTTATGTACATAAGTCCCGACTTCATTCTTCCTTTCCTAGCGTGGCCGGGTGGCGAGTGCCGAGGTGGCTTCGGTTCCAACCCAGGTGAGGCGAACAACAACGACTCGATGTCTTCTATGGCGTGGTTGTTTGGCTCGCCGGCTCGAACCACACACAAATCCAAAGCAACGGAAGGCGGCAACAAAGGCGATGAAGGCGGGAGTCGAGAGCGGCTTCTATGGCGGCACCGATTGCTACGGACTTGAACAAATCTGAACAAATTTGTTTAATTTGTCTTGTATAAAGGACGGTTTTGTGTAAATGAAGGTCTTGTGTAAATGAAGGACTTGTGTAACCAAACCATGTGTAAATGACGGACTTGTGTAAACGACGGAATTATGCAACCAAACCATGTGTAAATGACGGACTTGTGTACGGACTTATGTAACCAAATCATGTGTAAATGACGGACTTGTGTAATCAAACTTTGTGTAAATGACAGACTTGTGTAACCAAACCTTGTGTAAATGATAGACTTGTGTACATGACACAAACAAACGGATCTTGTGTAATTGAAAAACGACCGAATGTGTTAACTACATAAATTAACATAACAAATGAAATTGTGTAATTGAAATTGTGTATGAACATTGTGTAACTGAAACTATATATTAATATTGTGTAATTGAAATTGTGTATTGATATTGTGTATCATCAAAATAATACACAAAGTTTAACTAGTCTAGTTGATATAAGGATGGGTGTGAGGGAAAATCTGTCATCCCGAGTTCAATATTAAAGGGCTCATAGTTACAAACTTTCCAATTTTTTTCCCCAAATTTTGGACAGGGTTTAATACCTAGAAATTATAAGACCGTCATATTTTAAGGTGGTCTAATCCTATTTTTATAGTAGTGTCATTTATGATTTATGAACTTCAGTTGGAAGCCAATCCATAGACTTTTCTTTAGTGATGCCGTATATCCTTGCCTTACTTTGATATATATCCCTTGCTTGTTTTTCCAACTTTGCTTTGATAACTAGCTTTTCTTTTCTTTTGTTTAGAATGCTTTGATAACTAGCATTACTTTTAAATTTGATTAATTAACGTAATTGAGCTATATATTAATGAAACTCCCTCACCTTCCTCTCACCCCAAGAGCTGCAACTTTTCCCAACCTAATTCTTTATTTTCTTCTTAACATTCCTTCCTTCAATGGCTATTGGATCTTGAAGATTTGGATCTTCAAATCTCAGTCCTCCGCATTAGGGTTACTATACAGTTCCCTCAAGTTCTCCGGCCGATCAACTAGCTAACCACTTAATCGTAAGTATCCTCTTTTGACCCTTGATTATAGTTTTCTTAGACACTTAACACATTTATTTGTTCTTTCCTGAGTTTTTTCATTTGATAAATTAAGTTTTGGTTCTAGAAAAGCTCAAATATTATCATTGCATATCCAAATCTTCACCCCTCGCGGTATATATCTAGTTAATCTTCTTGATATTATGACATTGAATAGCTTAAATTTCCGGGTTTTACATCGGAATGTTTGTATCTGTGTATTATGCATTGTTTACTTAACTGTTGTTCAAGCAAAAGAGTTTAATGGATTAAAAATAAGAGATAATTCGATAAAATGCACCTCAATATAAAATTCCTTAACTAAATAGCATAGGCCTATAATTTATTAACTAAATAGCATCTTTTAATTAATAATACCAGATTTGCCCCTATTAACATATCTCAATTATATCCAATTTAGTTACAAGAGAATCTGAAAATTATTAATACAATAATCTAATTTAAGAAGGTACATAATTCTTAGAATATCACACGTTATTTGCAAAAAAATTAATGATGTATGACTTACATGAAACTAGTATGTAACAAGAAAGATACAAGAATTGAATATACATGATTTGCATTGAACCGTACAAGCATGTACGGGCCATATGTAAGAATATCAAACGTTATTTGCAAAAAAAATTTGATGATGTATGACTTACATGAATTCATAAATCTACCATGTTACATGAACTACATAGATTAGTATAAGATAATAATAGGGATCTTCAATGTTACAGGAAATTAGTACATGCACAAGAAAGGTATTGCAGCTACAAGATTTACATTGAACTGTCAAAATTAACGTATAATTTTCAAAAAGAAGATTAAGTTAAGAGATCCAACTTGTCCGGTTGGCATTAGGGTGGGAGGGAGGGAGGGACTACCAACTAGAGATCAAGTCTCTATGACTACATTTGTTTATTAATTTTTTTTATATTTCTTGTAAGAATTATAAAATTACAAGAAAATACTTATCATTTACAAGAGTAAGTTACAAGATATTTTGATTGAAAATTTATTACGTTAATTTAAATTATTAACCATTAATGATTCACCTACTACAATTAGAGTGTATTATGATTTAAAAGGCAATAATATATACAAAATCTTGTAATTGATTATATGAGGGCAATTTAGTCTAAAATTTCTAAATGATGTCATATTCTAATAAAATTAGTGAGGTGTACAATTACTAAACAATATTAGTGAACTAATGCTACATAGCAAATTCACTCTAAAAATAAAAGTATGTGAAATGAACTTGTAAAGGTTCATTATTCCATTATATTTAATTTGTCAAATTAGCTAAGTAACCTATTTTGATATTTTTCTCTAATTACTACACCAATGCTATAAATATGTTTATTAAATGTACCCCTAATCAAATCCCTTACCTTCCAACTTCAATATAATGAAAGTGATAAAAATTGAAGAGATACACAAAACTAATAGAAATAGAAAATAACCTATTTGACCAAATTCTTTCTATTTTTTTATAAACAATAAAAGTTAATGAGCATATGCTTGTCCATTTGATAATAAAGCGGAACGAATGATCTTTCGTCCATGGTTTATATTTATCTTATTTTAAGATGAACAATTGAGGGTGCATAATCGTGCGTCCTACAAGTTCTTCTATCCCTTCCCTCTCTTATTACACATTTGTAACAATGTTATGTCATTGTTTCGGAGCCTCAAAAGAAACGCACGTGCATGTGTGTATATATATACATATAACAATGTGTCCAGGTTACGAGAGTTTCTTGTGATACAAATTTAAGAATTTTTTGACAAAACCTTTGTAAAATGTAAAATATAAAATGTTTTTTTTAATTCACTTGTCATCAAAGTTTATAAACATTTTGTATTTCACTTATATTGAGTTTATAGAAATTTAGTTCCAAATAATAAAGTTAATAGTACACATAAAAATGATACAAAGGAGAGATTAATCTGTTTAAACTGTTTTCAGAATTTGACATCACTACACAGAAGTGGGAGTTCAAATTAAGATGAATGAAGACGAAGATAACAAATCATACATGGACGACAAGCTCTATAAAATGATACAGGCGAAGGAAACAAGTGAAATACTATCTTCTTTTACGGGCGATGAAATGTTTGTCGCTCGAACCCGTGGCGTGGAAAACAATAATGTGTTTCATGTAGCAGCTCGATGTGGTAACGGAGATTTCATCAAACTAGCTCTCGAGCAGCAAAGTCATGATCGTATTTATGATCTCCTTTATGAGCAAAATTTCAAAGGAGAGATTCCCTTACACCTCGCGGCTCAATCCGGGGACAAGGAGACCGTTGAGACACTCCTAGCTATCCATGACAGTAGCTCATTTGGTGATCATGATGATCGGAAGAAACTTTATCTGTGTATGATAGATAAGCAAGGAGATACGCCTCTTCATAGGGCTCTTAGATATGGACACCAAGATATTGCCATCTTGCTGCTACAAAGGGATGTCGATCTGGGCTACCTGCCGGAAAATGAAGCCGGCGAAAGTCTGGCCTATCTTGCTGCTGAAAATCTTTGTGAGAGATTTTTGCACACTATTTTGGATTACGAAAAGTACGACCAAAGCTCGGTTAGCTTTTCCGCGCCATTTGGCATGACTGTCTTCCACGCTGCCAGAAATTTGAATGGTAAACCATCCTTCCGAACATGCTATGTTTTTCGCACTGATAGAATATGCAATCACGTGTAAATAGAGGATGCCTTACGGAAATATTGTAAATATAGAATATACTAAAGACAAAATCTTCATGCCTATGCCTGCAGATGACATTATGCTAGCTCTAATAGAAAGAAGAAAGAAGTTCTTGAAACATCAAGATAATAAAGGAAAAACGGCACTTCACTATGCAGTAGAGGATGCTATAGAGCCAATGGTGGATGTATTGTTAAAGGCCGATAGCTCGTTGGCCTTCTTGCATGACAATGACGGAATGACACCTCTTCATAGAGCTTCTAGGATGGGTCTCTTCTCCATTGTTAGGACAATATTAGAGTTGTCTCCACAATCGATATCAGTGATTTGTGATAAGGGTGAGCATGTGGGTCAAACCCCTCTACACGTAGCCAAGATGGATGCTAGTTTTTTGAGGGTATGTCTTCAACACACAAGTATGAAGGAGCTCATTAATGTAGTTGATAACGAAGGCAACACACCTTTACATATTGCGTTGAAGCACAAATCTTCTCCTCAAAACGTCATAAATGCGCTACTTGAGGTCGGTGGCATCAATAGGAGGTTGAAGAACAATGAAGGATACACTCCCATGGATTTATGCAAATATGACAACAACACCAATTTGGTATGTCTTATATATCATCAAATTAGATTTATCTGGAAAATTCCGTACTACAATTATGAGAATTTGAATGCAAATTAATGATCGATCTCTTGTATGTATAAAAATTGGATCAGGTGGTGTCCAGAGAGAGTATCATTGGAATCAATGGAGAGGTAGTAGAGAACAGTACTCCCATGAAGCTATCCAAATCAAACGGCAATATTCCATCTAATTTGGTGCGTAGTCTATCATCAATTTGTATATTATGAGAATATTATTAATGACTTACAAGTATCTATGAAATGCACGCAGTCTGAGTTGGAATTTATCAGTTGGGAAGATCGGTTCACATCATATAGAGGAGTTGAGGGGGAGAGTCTAGCGCATATAGCAGCCAGGGAAGGTCGTACCGAAATCATCAACAAAGTATACCAGCGGTGCAATATATCCCGAGTTATGGTGTTGTCGGGGGAGAACTCGAAAGCGGAAACACCTCTTCATGTGGCCGCTGCAGCTGGGAAGCTACAAGTTGTGGAAGCTATTTTAAAACACAGCATTTCAACCGATAAATTCGGAAATAAGAAGGCTGTACAAGAAGAACAACTAGGGGTGGTAATAGAAGCAAGTAATGCCGACGTCGTCAATGACGACGAGAGTTCAAATTCGGAATGGAAGCCGTGGAAGATGAAGTCGGCAAAAGGAGACACTCCACTTCACTGCGCCCTTAGAAACGGACACGAACAAGTCGCTATGCGGCTCATAGAGACGGATCGTTCACTCATATATTCTTCCGTCAACAAGATGAACGAAAGTCCACTCTATCTAGCTAGCCTCACCGGTTGCTCCACTGTAGTAAAACTTATATTATCAAAATCACAAAGCCAAGACAACCGTATCAGTAGCGGTGGTCCAGATGGTCAAAATGCACTTCATGCTGCTATAAGGCGCCCTCGAGGTACGAACCTATGCAACACCTCTCTTTTTCACACTATAGATGAAATGAATTTGTAGAGCCTGCCCACTGCCCAAATATACAAACATCTATTTAATTTAGATTCTCGTTATATTTTTACAATATCTTTTCAAATGATCAACTCAGTATTATATATGATACACGAGCTTTGAGAGCTTTGAGAGCTTTGATGATGGAACTTAAATTACTTACTATTACTATTACTATCAAAGATTCACATTGTGACATTCAAAAAAAGCTCTCTTCTCTCTCCTGGTTTCACCGGAGATAGGCTTAGCTCCTCCCTAGCGCAGCCCAGGCTGCGCTAGGGAGGATGTGGTCCCTCAAACAACATTTACCCCTCTGCCTGCTGACCCCTCGATCTCCCCCCTAGCCCCCATAATGCATGCGTGCAGTAATAACCCTACTACACACGTAGTCTCTCCAACTTCCTACCGTGATATTGCCTCCAGAAGCATTGCTTGGAACCATGTGCCCCTCCCTTTCATTCCAGGGCTCGATTCTGGACTTATTCCATTCACAAACGAGGATATCGACGAAACGATGCGGAAGTGGAATCTTTCCCTAGTTGGATACCCTCTTGGCTGCCCTATTTCTTTTCAGAGATTATCCAAATTCATTTCTGAGAATTGGAACTCTACCTCCATGCCTAAAATGTTACGAAATGAGAATGGGATCTTCGTATTCCACTTCGCTAATGAGGATGATCTAAATACTATCCTGCTCGGTAGTCCTTGGATTGCAAATGGTTCCACCACCATCCTGTTGAAAAGATGGACCACCGACCTCCCACTGGATTATTCTAGTCTCCATTCTATTCCGATTTGGGTCACTCTTCATAACCTGAACTTCAGGTTTTGGTCCAAGACGATGTTGGCCAAGATTGGGGCCGCGCTGGGAACGCCCATTCTGACTGATGCCTGCTCTATCAACCATGATCGCCTTGGATTTGCTCGAATTCTTGTGGAGATCCATGCCTCCCGCCCTCTTCTCCGCGAGATCACACTATCCGGACCTGATGGTGTCACCTTCGTCCAAAAGGTCACATATGACTAGCTTCCCCCACGCTGTGATTCATGCCTTGTATTTGGTCACTGTTGCTTGCCCCCTAAGCCGGCATGCTTGGATCGTTGGATGTTGTCAATAGCATGCCTGGGAGCGTAAAATCCCCTAGGGTTTCTACTCCAAACCCTAAACCCAATCTTCCCCCTATTCTCCCCACCCCCGATCCTTCCCGGAGGATTCACCACCTTCAGAATGGGTCCAGCGCTTCTATGAACCCATCCAACATGCAGACTGGCACCCCTTCCTCAATCCTTGAGCATGATCCCAACCTACCAATACCTCCTGGGCAAATTACCGGAGGCCTATCTCAAACAAGCCTTCATTTGCCCCCCCCCCCCCCTTCCTAACCCTCCCTTCCAAGCCCCCTCTCCCCCCATTACAGCCTTCCTCACTCAAAACTCTCCTCCATCTAACCCCTCAAACAGCCTCTCAATCTCCCCTTTGATTGCAAGTGCTATCAAGGAACCACAAACACTTGTTTAATGTTAGTACGATCTTGTGCTTGGAACATCAGGGGACTCAATGACCCTCTGAAACAAAAAGCTGTTCAATTGCTTGCTAAGAAGCACCATCTCGATCTGTTTGCAATTCTTGAAACGCGTCTTCGTTCGGATAATGAACAAAGAATCTCTACTTCTCTCTTCCCATCCTGGAACCACATCTCCAACTCTTCTATGGCTCATAACTGTCGCATCTAGGTGTGGTGGAACCCGGCCAAGATCAACGTTACAACCACCATTATCACGGACCAACTCATTCACTGCCTCATATCTAAACCTCTCCCAAATCCTAACCAAACTACCATTGCTGAGATCTCTTTTGTCTACGCTCACAATGCTATGGAGGACCGCGTTGGTCTTTGGAACTCTATCACTACCCTTCGGTTGCTCAACTCCAACTGTCCCTGGGCCTTGATGGGTAACTTCAATGTCACGTTATCCCCCGATGAAAAACTTTCCAACAGTCAACACAACTTCTCGCAAGTGTCCAATGAGATTGAAACCTGCTTTGTGCAAAATGATCTATCTGACCTCCCTTCCTCGGGATGCAAATACACCTGGACCAATAAGCAAGTGGGAACTCGGATTTGGAGCAAGCTGGACCGTATCATATCTAACAATGATTGGATCGCCGCCTTCCCTGACACTTATGCTCACTTTGGAGTTGTGGATGTATCCGATCATTCTCCTACGCTGCTCTTCACTGATCACAATGCCCCTCGGCGATCTTTCCCATTCAGATTCAACAACTTGTGGGCAAAAAATGAGACGTTTATCGAGACGGTTAGATCAGCCTGGACCGCTGAAATACACGGGAACCCTATGTTCAGACTCTCTAAGAAGTTGATATTGCTCAAGCCCCTTCTCAAGAAATTCCCCAGTGTTAAGTTGGAGGAACTCCACTCTAGCATTGCTGAAAGTCACAGGTTGCTTGAGGATGTGCAAACTAAGCTGCAGGACGACCCCCTCAACTCTGAATTGCAAGTGATTGACAGGAGGCTTTCCCTTTCACTCAAGAACAATCACTCTAATCTCCAACTTACGTTGGCCCAACTCTCTAAGGAGAATTGGATCAAGCATGGAGATCAGTGCACGTCGTTCTTCTTCAAGAGTGTCAAGACGCGAAGATGTTCTAACCTCATCACTACTATCAAGGGCCCTAATGGGGAGATGGCTTACGAACCTGATGCCATTGGTAAAACGCTAGTTAACCACTTCAGGGATGCACTCAACCCTCAAAGCCCCTCCTCCAGCAGGCCCTACCCACCATTAAGGCTACCCTCTCTCAACTAGAATGATGTTTGCGCCTTAAATGAGCCTGTCACGCCTGAAGAAATCAAGCAGGCCCTCTTCAGCATTGCAGATAATAAAGCACCAGGGCCGGATGGCTTCAACTCACTATTCTTTAAGGAGGCCTGGACTATCATCCAACATGACTTCACACTTGCGATCCAGGACTTCTTCGTTAGCAAAAGAATGCTCAAGCAGGTTAATCATGCCTCCATCTCTCTGATAGCCAAACACGACAAACCCATCACGCCCTCGGACTTCAGACCTATATCCTGCTGTAACACAACCTACAAGACCATATCAAAGGTCCTTGCAAGAAGGCTTAACCTCATTCTGCCTAGCATCATTAGCCCCAACCAAAGCGCCTTTGTCTCGAAGAGGTCAATTAAGCATAATGTTCTACTTTGCCAGGAGATCCTCCATAAATATGGTAGACAGCATATCTCTCCAAGAGTGGCAATGAAAGTAGACATCTCCAAAGCTTTCGACTCTGTAAGCCACGAGTTCATACTGCACTGACTTCGATCGATGAGCTTCCCTGAGACTTTCATTTGTCTGATTAGCAAATGCATTGGCACTGCCTCCTATTCAGTTAATGTCAATGGCAAGCTAAAAGGCCATTTCATCGGCACTCGTGGGCTTAGACAGGGTTGCCCCATCTCCCCTCCCCTATTTGCCATAGCTATGGAGTTCTTGTCCAGGCTAATCACCAAGAGAACCACCAACCCTGATTTTAACTATCACCCCAAGTGTTCTTCACCTGCCATATCCCACCTTGCTTTTGCAGATGATCTTCTTCTCCTTTGTCGGGGGATGCCAGATCCATCATGATCCTCATCGATGCTCTCGATGAGTTTGGCACCTACTCTGGACTTGTTATCAACCCTAACAAATCACACATTTTCACTGGTGGGCTGAGTCATGCTGAGATAGACAATGTGGTTCACTTAACCGGCATGAGGCTTGGTTCTCTACCTTTCTTATACCTTGGGGTTCCTATTGGGAGCAAGCGCCTAATGATTTGCGATTTTCTCCCTCTGATTCACAAGATCACTCGGCGTATTCACTCCTGGAGCGCCAAAACCCTATCTTACACCGGCCGTGCCCAACTTGTCAAAACAATTCTCTACTCGGCTAGTCAGTACTGGTGCTCCTTGTTCTTCCTCCCTGCTAATGTGATCAACATAATCAATGGGCTCATGAGATCATACCTTTGGTCTGGTATCGCTACTAGCAGGCGTGCCTTGGTGGCATGGGAGTCTATCTGTACCCCTAAGTTGGTTGGTGGACTGGCTTTTCCTGACCTTGATACCAAGAACAAGGTCGCTCTCTCTAGCCTCTTGTATGATCTTGATCGTGACCACCCTAGTATCTGGAAGTCGTGGGTCGCCAGGCACATGTTCAAGCGAGATGAATGCATCTGGAACTGCTCTCCTAGGGCTTCCAATTCTCCCTTTTGGAAATCCATTCTCGCCCTCAGAGATGAACTCTCGAATCCAGCCCCTGGAGCCCCTAGAAATGCACTCTTCGTCAATCCTGATGGCTCCTTCGCAAGGAAGAAGATTTACGACTATCTCAGGCCTCCTCTCCATGCTGCTCACCCTCCCCCCCCTACAAAGCAATCTGGTTACCATCTAATCCCCCCAAAACATCTTACATCGCTTGGCTTGCTTCCCTTAATCGCCTCCCTACCCTTACCAAGATTAGGGCTTGGAACCTCACCAATGATGATACCTGTAAGCTTTGCAACGCAGCCCCTGAAGACGGTAACCATCTTTGGAATCACTGCAGCTATATATAGTGTACTGGTCTTGGACATTGTATCGCGTTGGTTGAAGATTCCCCATCCGGCTCCCTTCCTCGATGATGTTTGGACCTGGATGGCGTCTTGGTCTAGGAAGAAGCCGTATCCTCTGGACTGTGCTTGGATTGCTGCGATCTTCGCCTTCATCTACTATATTTGGGTAGTCAGGAACAAGCTGCTCTTCTGTCAGACCTTCATCACCCCTATTGAGTGTGTCGGGATGGTCATCCGCAGCGTTAAGATGCACTTCACCCTAAACTGGAGGGATAGATCGGCCCTCACCCGAGACATGGCTTTCTCCCTCAACATTGCTCTTCACTCAACCTAATTTCTTTTTGTTTGAGGGGTGCCCTCTCTTTGATATTTGTTAGTTGGGTTTTGCGGTTAACTTGTTGAGTAACGTCGGTAGCATGTAACTTCCACCCCCTTTGTCTAATACAATTAACCTTTCAAAAAAAAAATTACTTACTATCTAATCTTATCACCAATATATTTCATGGTACTGATTTACTCAGTTTATGATAACATTTTTATTGTTCCATTCTTTCCTTTCTTTTCTTATGCCGAAATTACATATTTAACTTGCAAACTTAATCCTCTGTGATTTAAATTTTGCCCATATTTTTAATTTACTTAAGAACAGGGCCACCAAAATTCATTGGACGGCCTGCGACTAATTTTTTTTATTCTCTTATGTGGTACAGATTTAACAACTAGACAAGACTTGTCAAATGCACCTTCTTTTAATTTTGACAAGCCCAAGGTGTCACATCACAACCAATTAACAGCTCGATATGGCTTAGATACAACAACTCATTATCTGATTGACTTCATGCCTCAACTCTTGAATAAGGCAGACAAGGATGGCAAAACTCCATTTCATTATGTTGTAGAACTATGCAAGTTGGACGCACCGTTTATCTATTTACTTGCAGAGAAATGCAAATCAGCAACATTGTACGATAATGAAGGGTTTACTCCTTTACTTAGAGCAGCTGCTAATGGTTCTTTTAATTGTGTCTCTGGCCTACTTTATTGCCGCGGACTTTCTTCCGTGGTGCTTCGGCATGCTGATGATGAGAGTACAATGCTTCACTTTTTAAAAGTGACGTCCACCGATGATATTGAGAAGTGGGTTAAAATCATAGAAAGATTTCCCAAAATTAAAAAAATGATAAATAAAACAGACAAAGATGGAAATACCCCTCTACATTGTGCTATTTTGAAATCCGACAGTAAGAAGATACGTCTGTTATTGTCAATCAATGGGCTAAGATTGACCATTTATAACAAGCGGCATCAAACACCTATGGACCTCTGCACACAACTTTTGGCAAAGGGCGACTCAAGACATGTATGTTTTTCTTACATTTTCTCTTTACTTTTTGTTTAAATAACTTCATAATTAATTGGCATTATAATTAAACGGGGCTCATTTGGTAATCTCTACTTCTTCCCGTTGGATTCCAAGTCGATCATTTTCTCTTTGTCTGGAGAAAGTGATTTTTACATATTTCACTTGACTTATTTTGGTGAAAATAATAGCTTGCAATATGGATAGCACTTGAGGATTTTGTAGCGAAAAAGGAGAAGAGACGGAGTCGAGTACCATTATTGTTGCGGATGAACACTCGTGTAATGATGAGTTATTGTGATGAAGGAATGACGGGCGATGAGGATTTGAAGAAACTACTAGAAAATGTGGCGGTGGCTGCAGCTCTGTTGATAACATTAACATTTGCAGCAACATTCACTATTCCAGGCGGATATGATCAAAACACTGGACAAGCCCTCCGAATAAAGGAAGCTTCGGTTAAAACCTTCGTAGCATCGAATGTGGTGGCCATGTTGTTGGGTGTTGGTGTCTTGCTGACATACACATTTGGAGCAACAAAAAAAGCATGGCTGAGGGTGTTGTCCATTCCTTGCGTGGTGATGTTGCAGTGCGCTCTTTTGGCTACCATCGTCTCCTTCATCTCAGGCGTATATGCGCTTGTACTTCAAGACGCCAAATGGATAGCTACTCTGGCCGCTGCCATCGTCGGTGGTGTACTACTCCTCTTTTCGATCACGCCTGCAGCTGCTGGTGTTGTCATTCAAATTCTCAAGTGGTTGAGAAAAGCAGGAAAGGTCTTATTGGCAATTCTGCTTATATTACCGTATTATGTGGCAAAGATTTTTGGCCAAGAATATTATCTGGTAGATTTAATCAGACGCCTCTCCACGTCCATCAGGTATTGGATTCCGTGAAGTTTACTACCTCTGAGAGAAGGACGTGTATTATCCATTCATCAAGGCTTCTACTTATAATTTAACATCTGGATTAAATTTGAATTGTAAGGGACGAATTAGATTTTTAGTCTGTCGTTTGTGAATGTAAATCTAACAAATCTAAATTTGGTAAACACCACTTGAGTAAGCTCTTACTCAAGGAAACCACTCTTTGTAAAGAATCACACAAGAGGAATGTGCGGGAACAATCCCACGTTTTCTGATTTATTAATGTTCAAAAACTCCTACATAAAGACTCAACAGAATGTTTAAATAGACTCTATGCACTACATAACCCACTAAGAGAAGCTTAAGGATCAATCTTAAAGTCTAGCAACTTATATCCACTAACTAGACTGACTAAAAAATAGCAACAGACTAATCAACTGAATAATAAAATGACTCAAATATTTAATAAGACTTAGGTACTTGATTTCTTATGCCTTCTCACATAGGTACGAAGAGGTGGGATTCTATCAATGCATCCCTCCTGGAAACTCGACTTGTCCTCAAGTCGGAAGGAAGGAAACTGTTGATGCAACAGATCATAATTCTCCCAGCTAGCTTCTTCTGTTGGACGATCCTGCCATTGAACAAGCAATTCCAAGGTCCTAGAGTCTCCAAATTTCTTCCACTGGTGGTCCAGAACCTTCTCTGGCCGGACAGAAAACTCAAAAGAATCATTGAGTGGTGGAGGGATTGTAGATGCGTTCACCTCTTGTCCCTTAGCTGGCCGAAGAAGGGAAATATGAAACACTGGGTGAATCCTGGACATGGGGGGTAGCTCGAGCTCTTAAGCAACCTGCCCAACCCATCGTAGAACTCTATAAGGTCCAAAGAACCGAGGAGACAACTTTTGGTTGGATCGCCTTGCTAGGGATTTCTGCCTATAGGGTTGAATCCGGAGGAACACCAGGTTGCCGACATTGAAGGACAGACCCCGTCGATGAGAGTCAGCAAACTGCTTGATCTGATTTTGCGCTTTCAATAAATTATCTTTGAGAATGCGCAACATGTCATCTCGGCCTTGCAATTGTTCCTCTAGCTCGGGAAGACGTGTCTCACCTCGCACAAAGGGATGAAACAGAGGGGGATCCCTCCCATATACAACTTTGAAAGGAGTCATACCAGTGGAAGTGTGAAACCCGGTGTTAAAAGAAAATTCCGCCCATGGTAAGTAGTGACTCCACTGTCAAGGTTGTTCCATGGAGAAGCACCGCAGATAAGCTTCCAAACAACGGTTGACCACTTCACTTTGCCCGTCGGTTTGAGGATGGTACGCTGAGCTCATCCGAAGCTTTGTTTGGCTAAGACGGAACAACTCGGACCAGAAAGAGCTGAGAAAAACAAGGTGTCGGTCTGAAACCACTGAACGGGGTATCCCATGAAGCCGTACAATGTCCTTGTAAAACACAATAGCAACAGATTTGGTAGAATACGGATGAGACATACTTATAAAATGGGCATACTTGCTGAGGCGGTCTACCACAACAAGGATGACATCCCAACCACCTGACTTCGGTAACCCGCTAATGAAATCAATAGAAATGTCCTCTCAAATCTACTCAGGCACCGGTAGAGGGTGTAATAGACCAGCGGGCATCAGGGTCTGATATTTGGCTTGTTGACACACACCACACTCCTGCACATAGTTGCGGACATCTTTCTTCATGTTCTTCCAATAAAAAACTGAAGTTAGACGCTTCAATGTCTTGAGAAATCCTCCATGCCCGGCTGCTGGAGTGTCATGAGCTTCAGCTAGTAGTTTCTGACGTAAAGAGTTGTTTGTCGGAACCACTAGTCTGCCATTAAAGAACAACTTGTTATCCACCGGCTTGTACTCTGGATAAGATGTTTTGTCTGTCCCTTTGGCTGCCATAATCGCACTAGTTACCGGGTCAGATAATAGTGCCTTAGCCCACTCTACAAATTCTGCAGCGACAGGAAGAGCTAGAGCAAAAAATTCAGCATGTTGTGGCTTACGGGATAGTGCATCAGCTCCTACGTTTTCTTTTCCAGGTTTGTACTCAATGTTGAAGTCATAGGGTAATAACTTCAATAAGAGTCTCTGTTGTGTGCTGGTTGTAATCCTTTGATCAAGTAAATATTGAAGGCTCCGATGATCTGTCCGAACTATAAACTTGGACCCAACTAGGTAGTGATGCCATTTCTGTAGTGATAATACCAAAGCAAGCAATTCCCGATCATAAGCAGATTTAAATCTATTGGAGAAGGAGAATCCCTTACTGAAATATGCTATGGGGTGCCCTGACTGTAAGAGAATGGCTCCCACCCCGTCTGTTGATGCATCGCATTCTACTGTAAAGGGCTCGTCAAAGTTGGGCAGTCGAAGGACAGGCACAGTTGTAAGGGCTGTTTTGAGAAGCTCGAAGGCATGCTCAGCTTCAATAGACCACTGGAAGGCGTCTTTCTTTGTCAAGTCAGTCAAGGGTCGGGCCAGCATTCTATAACCCTTGACAAACTTGCGGTAATAGTCAGTTAAGCCTAAGAATCCACGCAACGCTTTCACTGTTGTTGGCGTTGGCCAACTAAGGACAACAACCACCTTGTCTTGATCAACTGCGACACCCTTCGACGACACGATGTGTCCCAGAAAGGCTACCTCTGTTTGACCAAATAGGCACTTAGTCGGTTTGGCGAAAAACTGATGTTGCTCCAATTGTTGCAGGGTTAAACTGAGGTGTTGGGCATGGAGTTCCAAGGACTGGTTGTATACCAAAATATCGTCAAAGAATACGACAATAAATTGGCGGAGGTAAGGCCGGAATAAATCATTCATGATGGCTTGGAACGTGGCGGGGGCATTTGAGAGGCCGAACGACATTACCAAGAACTCGTAGTGTCCAGAGTGAGTTCTGAAAGCCGTTTTTGGGATATCTGGTGGATGTACCCGAACTTGGTGATGACCCGACCGAAGGTCAATTTTGGAGAAGTATGCAGCCCCGTTAAGTTCATCCAAGAGCTCATCGACCACGGGAATAGGATACTTATCTGATATCGTGATCCGGTTCAGTTGGCGGTAATCAACGCACATTCTCCATGTATCGTCCTTCTTTTTAACGAGAAGGACCGGACTTGCGAATGGGCTGACACTTGGTCTGATGAAGCCAGCCTCAAGCAGTTCTGATGTTTGCCTCTCAATCTCATTTTTCTGATGATAAGGGTAGCGGTAGGGACGTATGTTTGGTGGTTTGGAATGTGGGAGTAAGGTAATTGGGTGTGTTTGAGATCTCTGGGGTGGTAAGGAGTAAGGTTGTTGGAAAATGGACTGAAACTGGTCCAAAACGTTCTGAATCTGAATTGGGGCTGGTGTAAAGGAAAAGGCGTGAAAGGAAGCCAAAGAGGAACCTTCTTTCTTTGCCTTGACACCATTAATTTTGTACCCTCTTCCTTGTTGGCAGAAGACCAAGAATAAATCATCCCAGTTAGCCTCAACAGTGCCCAAAGAAGCCAACCACTTAATACCAAGCACCATTTCTGCGGTGCCCATGGCGAAGGGAAAGAAATCCTGAGTGATAGTGATGCCGGGAAGCAAAATATCCACATTGGAACAGACTTTGTTACATGATACGACTTCGCCATTCCCGATAGTGACTCCAAAAGCAGGGACCTCCTCAAACTGAAGGTGAAGGTCGGTGGCTAACTGATCGGAGATGAAATTGTGGGTTGAGCCACTATCGACCAAGATGAGTACTGGTCTTCCTCTGACAGTACCCTTTAATTTCATGGTAGTAGTCGATGGGTGGCCCGAGATTTGGTGGAAAGAAATTTCGACTAAGCCATTGTCCTCTGCGTCTGGACAGGCAACAAAATCAGTCCCCTCAACACCCTCGCCTTCCGTCGCAATCTGCCCATCATTGTCGGTATACTCCATCTGGGAAAAGGAAGGTCGGCATTGATGCCCTGGCACATATTTCTCGCCGCAACGAAAACACAAACCCTTTTCGTGCTGAAGTTGTCGTTCTCCATCAGATGGTCTGTTTGTTGGAGGAAAAATAGTGGTATTTTTGTTGGGATAAGGGTTTGGGATTGATTAATTGAACGTAATGGTTGAGAAGGATAAGTTGGTCTTGGGCTGTTATGTAATGTGTTGGGCCGGCTGTGAAAAGGTGGTTGTTTAGGGCCCTTAAGACCCAATTTACACTCAATCTCCACTGCAAGAGATGCAGCCTTGTATACTGACTTGGGTTTATGAATTCTCACTTCTAACTTCACCTCATCTCTTAAACCCGCGAGGAAAGCCCCCAGCAAGCCGTTTTCTGGCCAGTCTTTCACTTGCGCTGCCCTTCTCGCTGATTCTTGCCTGTATTCTGCAACAGATCCTGTTTGTGTGATGGAGCATAGGAATTCATCCGGGTTCTGAAATTCTGGAGGACCGAAGTGTTCTTGAAAGACCTTCACCAATTCATCCCAAGAAAGGATATCCTCCTCACCGGTAATCCAAGCATACAGATCCAGAGTGTCTCCCTCTAGATGCATCGAAGCAACCTCGACCTTCATCTCCTTTGTAATTTGGAAGTACCGAAAGTATTTTTCAGCCTTCAACACCCACCCGCGAGGATCACCTCCCTCAAATTTCGGAAAGTCGATTTTTGCTCTCGGTCTTTGATGGGGATGGAAACTACGTTGGTTGTCGTCATCCTCCTCCTGCTCACCCCATGTGCGGTGGTGATCGCGGTAATATGGAGGATTTCGTTGGCTTCTCGGTAAACTCTTGTGGTAACTTCCTGGATTTCCGTCATGTTGAAATGACGGTATCTGAGGCATGGCTGACACCCTAGTGGTGAGGGTGCGAATAGCTGCAGTAAGATCTCGCAGAATTTCAGGTGGTGGGTTAATGTTGGAGGAAATAGATTGGCTAGTTTGAGGGTCATGGGCGGGGTCTGGACGGGGTGGTGGTGGTGGTGGCGGTGGGTCATGGGTGGAGGAGCGTGTTGTCACCATATAGACCTTATGGCTCTGATACCAAATTGGTAAACACCACTTGAGTAAGCTCTTACTCAAGGAAACCACTCTTTGTAAAGAATCACACAAGAGGAATGTCCGGGAACAATTCCACGTTTTCTGATGTATTAATGTTCAAAAACTCCTACATAAAGACTCAACAGAATGTTTAAATAGACTCTATGCACTACATAACCCACTAAGAGAAACTTAAGGATCAATCCTAAAGTCTAGCAACTTATATCCACTAACTAGACTGACTAAAAAATAGCAACAGACTAATCAACTGAATAATAAAATGACTCAAATATTTAATAAGACATAGGTACTTGATTTCTTATGCCTTCTCACATAGGTACGAAGAGGTGGGATTCTATCAAAATTCCTTAGTCGTAGATCCGACTAAAGATACAATCATAAAGCACACAAGCGATTTGGTAACGCAGTTCGGTAGTATATAGAATACTCCAGTCCCGGTTTCACTAGGTATCCAAGAACTCAAATTACACACATTGGACAAGAGATATACTAGCACCTTTCCTAAGATCTAGCAAAGAGAACAACAAAGACACAACTCATGAGATACAAAGAAGCAAAGGTGAAGAAAAGCCCCCTTAAAGGCACCTCGACGAAGATTTGAGATCGATCTTCATCCCTTCTGCAAACCAACGAAGCAGAGTCGAGAGATAACAGATCTCTCTTTTTCTTCTAAGGATCCTTCTCACTCAAAGTGAGATTTGGAAGATCCTTTCTTCTTCTTCTCTCAGATCTCTCTCTTTCTCTTGGTGAAACAACGAACTCACAAGCTGTCGTCTCCTCTCTCCTTCTAGGGTTTTTGGAGAGCTGCATCAGAAAAGCTTAAGTACCAAGCTTAACCAATGTACAACGCATCGTTTAATGATCTGCCAATATAAACCCTCAACCCGGTTCCTTCATTAAGTGACCGGTTCATCTCAACTCGTAAGCAGGCTTTTCTCTTCTGGATCAAGGATGAGATGGGCCTCCAGCATTGGACTATCAGGCTCAAGTCTTCAACTTCAGCCGGATAAGTACACCAATACACAACAATACACATTACAACTAAGTATCTCCTAATTCACATAATAGCCTCCACATGTATATGTATATTGTCACCATATCAATCACTAAGCTACCTCACTTAGTTTAACTAAGTGGCAACATTGGATCATGATAGGCATCAAGATCAAACACATAGCAAGCTATCATATGAGTCTTACAACTCTCTACTTAGACCATAGTATAAGGTGCTAGTTTACTCTCTAAGTCCTAAGCTACAATAAATTACAAGAATGAATTAACATAACATCGTTTTTGTTTTACATGACTAACTTCACTTCACTCCACTAACTTATTTCATTATCTAAATTATTTGGAAGGACAAACTAAAGTCATACACTTAAATTTATGAGGAGAAGGAGTCTTGGAAGGAAGGCATGAAACTTTGATGATCATCCTATATAGAAACAACTACTACACTAGGATCAAACTCTCCACAATGGCTCTACCAATGCGTCCACGAAGGAGTCTCCAACTCGAATTGGACCAAACGGAGGAAGGCTCTCACCAAGCCGACATTCTCGCTTCCGCTTCGTCCACCGCGGGTCGCGCCGTTGCTCCCTCTAAGGGGGAGCGCTCGATCACCGAGCTATTACGCACTCTTTCAAGGTGGTTGCTTCTAGGCAAACCTCCTGGTTGTCTCTGCACTTGACAAATAAAGCCCGACGATTGGCATTCCATTGTTGTCATGTTATATGTATATGGTTACAATTATCAAAGTTCCCAATGTGTTTATGATGTCGAACCCGGCGGACTGTTAGCTAGTGTGAATCATCTACGATTTTTTTCACGTGAGTTCCATTGTGCTTTTGTCAAAGTCTCAAGCAAACAGTCCGGTAGAGTGGGGTCGTGTGCATACTAGCGCACATTGAACAACGGCTATAAGTATATAAAAGATATAGCGATCTTGGGAGAAGCAGAGCCTGGAATCGGCCTCAAGAGAAAGCTTCTAAATAATCCGACGAAGCAATTCATCAACAGTGAGAAGATCTTGTTAGACCAACATGGTTGCAGAAGCTCTCAACAATTGAAATCAAAGAGGCTAAAGATGAGGAGGCGAAAAAGCCTAATCATGATTTAGGATTTCAAAGGAGAAAGGAGTGATTGTGGGCCTTCTTTACATTGAACGGTAAAAATAATAAACAGTGTATATTTACTCAATAAAAAAAATACTTTTGGCCTGCTTACTAAATCATAAACTGAAAATAGCTTATTTACCAAATTTATCCTAACTTTTTTTAAATTCTCTTAGAATGTTAATTTATGAATAATAGAAGAGCTTAATCAGAAAAAGTCTAACATTTATAGACACCATTCAAAAATTAAAAAATCCTTAAACATAAACCTAAAAGGTAAAAATTAAATGAACATGATCCAAAATCTCCCAAGATTAAACTAAATTATACTATACTTGGTTTACATGTTAAAAGATATAAACGTTAAAGATATGGGCTTGAATAAATGCATGATAAGCCCATCATACTAGTTAATGGGCCTCCGAGGAATTTATGTGGGCCACTTCTAAAAGTTACCCGAGCTCCATCCTTACAATTCCGATTAATCTCGATAAGACTATGGAGCAAAACGATACCTGTAATAACATTGGCCCCGTTTGGTGAGATATGGGATTAAAATGAAATATTTATATCTTCCCCGTAATTCCATAATCCAAATAATCTATCTCTATGAGGATGAAATAAATCTCTCAATTTCATCCCATAATCGCATAATCTTCATTTCATCTCCATAATCACCACTTACCAGCCCATTATCATCATTCATCAAAAAATTTGTGAACTCAACTCATGAATGCTGATACTTACAGTATGATTCTTGATGGCATTGTAACTAAACTATTTTGGTTGTATTTGATATGTCAACCGATAACGATATAGGTTGACGGCATGTTAAGTATCGATATCTAAACTATTTTATTTGTAATTCACTCCTATAGTCATACTTATTTAATTTTTTTCGCAATTGAATTGCATGTCTCGCAATTTTATGTTTTGTTCATTGTGCTCTCGATTCTTCTCTCACCGGTGATTTGATCGTACTCACCACTCTCAATTTTCGCTTGATTAGTTGTATACTTATGTCTTAATTTCACATATCATCTTTACAAGTCTTTTTATTTTATACTAATTATTAATAATTAATTCAATTCATTTTTAACTCATCGTAATATCATATAGATATTTTTAACATATATGTTTGAATAATACATCTTTTTGTTTCTTTTTTCTAAAATCATATAAAGATAATTTGAAGATAATAAATTATTATTATTATTAAAACAAAAAAGAAAGCTAATAAATTTGTGTTATTATTCTTTCTTAATTTAATCAATTTACTAGACAATAATTTAATAGTTGTTTATAACCAACGTATATCATCTTGAGTTACAAATACTTTATTATTAATATCTTTTTGAATATTTACTTACATAAATACAATATTATTAGATGTATAGATATTATACAAATAATTTGAATATTATCTCTAAATATAATCCGTGCAAATCAAGGGTATTACACTAGTTTTTATTTAATTATTAGTGTTAATTTTAAATTTGACGAAAACTCAAAATTACTGACTGCATTTTACGTTCATCATTTTTAAATAATTTATTCTTTCGCTATCAATCACTAATATATTCAATATTAATATAGAAACAATTTGGTTTACTAGGTTTTTTCTAGTTTTGTGTTTAGTAAACGTACCCAGTGAGAGAAGAGTGTGTAGAGTTGAAGAATAAATACAAAAGTTTGGGGTATATTTACTTAATTGAAACATTAAAAAGCCTAATTACTACTCTAGTTTTTCAAAAAGACCTAGTTATCAAAATTGCCCATTACTATATAATGATTTTATTATTAATAAAAAAAATTAATGTGACCACTAAAATGCATTGGACGGCCTGCTAATCGGTGTGATCATATGTGGCCTTATATACAAGATATAAAAATGTAAGAATATATGTGCTAAATATCATACTTATAAACATTGATATTTGAAACACTATTAAAATCACAAAAACCTACGTCTCTTGGTAATATCAAATACGATTTTGATGACCATTTTGGTATGATTCACATGTATTTATGGATCGATTTTTAAATAGGTAATTTTGATAACTAGGCCTTTTTGATATACTATAGTAGTAACTATACTTTTTAATGTTTCAATTAAGTAAATATACTCCAACCTTTTGTATTTATTCTCAAACTCTACACCCTCTTATCTCAAGGGGTATATTTACTAAATACAAAATTAGAAAAAGCCTAATAAATCAAATTGTTTCTTTTTAAATTACTCAATTCAATTTTAGTTGCTTTAAAAAAAAAGAAGAGAAAGTATCGGAACGACTATAGAAAACTTTAAGTCATTCAAACATTTTATAAAGGGATTTAAGTAGCTATTTGATTATGGAGAAATTAAAACATCAATTTCTTTTTTATAAAATCAATGTATATTCAATACTAATTTTAAACTATAATCTTTAACAAATACCATTCTTTAAAAATCAAATAGATCAATCCTCATTTTATTTTTCTTCGTAATTTCAACTCGATTTTTACAAGCTTACTAAACCAACATTCCAATCTATATACATATATTAAAGCAGAAGCGTTTACTTCAACGTGGTTCATCCTAACAAAAAATATGTCACATGTCATTTTCTTAGAATTTTAGTTTTTTAAAATAATATATATAGTTACCATATTTTAATCATCCTATTATAGAACTTATATTTATCTACTTATCAAAATATATGTATATATACTATTAGTGTTAAAATATATATATCTATATACTAAAATAAAGTAGAATAAAGTAGAAGCCTTTAATGTCATATGTTTTTTTTCCGTTCTTTTTGTCAATACAATTTAAAATGCACTCTCATTTTAAAAAATTAATTAAAAAATTATGTAAAATAACTATATATATATATATATATATATATATATATATATATATATATATATTTATATACTAATATTAAAAAAAACCTTAATTACATAAGCCATGGTTCCATATATTTTTATATTATGGGTCGTTTTAACGTTCAGTTTCATTTAAGACTTTTTTTTTTATCAAGAACATGTAAACTATCATTTATTTAAAAATATCCCTTTCTGTTTTTATTATCTTCTACTTTCCCTTATAATATTATCTTCCAACTCACTTTAATTAATAATTAGATTTGTTTTACAATTTATTTAAGTTAATCCCGCACACGGTACAGGTATTAGACTAGTAATTATTCTTTGTCAATATTAGTGTAACTTGTTCAATGGGCAACCATACATTGACTTATGTGATTAGACCGGTATGTTGAGGGAACACATTTACATCTTAATAATAAATATGTTTATCATCTCTTTCTTTGTGACCATTTGTCATTGAAAACTTTGGGTTGTTCCTAATGATTAAGAAGTAAAATAATAATGTGATGGGAAATATTCTTTTTATTCTAGTCTACTTGTAAATATAAAGGAAGAAATTTAGGTCTCGTTTGATATTGTTTTATGAATTGGTTTAGAATATAAAAAATTATATTAAATTTAAGAATTATATAATATATTTTTTAATATATAGTGTTTGACATGTTATTGGAGTAATGTTGTTATTAGGGTGACTCTATGTGACTCTGAAGGCTTTTATTCGGTGGTAGGCATAAATTTGGGTTAATTTCGTCTCGATTTCTACAGGAATTAAAATAAAATGTGTATCTCGCGCCGTCATGTGAAAAATTTATAGGGTGGGATTTGGGACGAAAGATTTTCCTCCCGGTTAATCCCGTCCCGCATATATATACAAATACTATTTTTAAATTTTAAAAAATAGTATATAGATGAATAATATATAAATTATGATTTTATATTGATAAGAGAGTGTTATTTTTTCAGTTGTGATCAACAGTTAAATGAATGTTATCATTTGTTAACTATTTGTTGTAATTGATATATAGAATAATGTTATCTTTTGTAAATTATCATTGTAGATCGCAACATGTAAAATAATGTTATCTTTTGTAATATCAGGTTTTTAATTTTAAGTGTTGGGTGAATCTTAGATGACCTGATAACCATCACGTGAACATTCGGTCGGTTGATGGACTGGGTGGTGGGTGTGATGATGTTTTTTAATATATTCACCCTAAATTGTGACCGTACTATCGCCCGGCCAACCATCACTCGGTGTTCAACCTCATTTTATCGGATTTTTACCATTTGTATGGTACGATTTATTGGATAATCATTGATTGCGGTTGAAATTGTCATCCCCCATATAGAATCAACCACCCATAGAGAATGATTCCGTCTGATCACTCACCATTTAGTATTACAAAAAAAAAATAAAAAAAAATCCTGTAGCCTATGCACTAATATACTCTTTTTATTCATACTGATTAATTAAATTATTCTTTCTCAAAACTAAAACAATATAATTACATAAGTAAATATATGCATGGTTCTTGAATCTTGAAGATTCCACCGGCTAAATACACAAGTTACGGAGTATAATATATAGTGGGTATATTTTATTTGAAAATTTATAATGTATATTTAAAAATATTAAATTATATAATTTCTAATGGTACATATAAGTGCCCGTTTGGTTGGAGCGATGAAATGAAAACGGAATGGAATCGGATAAGGGTTAGGAAAGGAAATGGAAATGATGGAATTACTTTCATGTGTTAAAAGACCTCTAACCAAACGTATTTTTTTATTGATTTGGAATCATTCCGTTACCGGGAATGATTCCTAGCGCTTCCAAACTGGCTCTTAGTGTTTTGATTTTACAAATAAGAATTCTTTCTATAGAGTTGGGTAACTTGGTATTGGTACGAACTTGTCGTTGGAAAAAATAAACGAAAAAAGAAAAAAAGAAAGGGGACCACACTTTGAAATTCACAAAGAAAGCCTTTTTATAGTCGTTGAGTGGCCTCCAGCTGCCAAGTTTTAAAGACACCGGATTTCAAATTTATTCAAATTTATTTTAATCTCTTTTTCATTTCCTTTTTTCTTTCTTTCGCTAAAATGGTGATGGATTCATTATTTTTACCCAAACTGGAGAAGGGCGTATTGCTACGATAACATCCGACAGCTAATCCTCTGACACGTGTACGTCATTCTTCGTCTTATTCGGGATTTGAACCCGGTTGCTCCCTCAACCTCCTTCAGCTAGCTCCAAATGACTTCCGGCTCAGCTCGGCTCAGCTCAATTCTTTTCTTTCCATTGGCAATAACGCCAAAATAATAACGGGTCGAACCGGGTTTAGCTATAATTATCGTTTTAAGTAAAGTAATGATGTTTCAGAACTTGATTAAAAGGGGAGGCACTATTGAGGTCGTTATTTTTATCCAAATGTACATTGGAAATATTTTTTACTCAATATAATTGTAGTTATTTGTCCTCCAAATTCTTTCAGTTAATGAATTGTATATTTTTATGCAATAAAAGCTCCTAATAAACCCAATAACTAAACATGAATTTATGACCATCTAATGAAAAATGGTTGGTTGTCATTGGCTTAAGAGTTATTGAATTATGGAGATATGTTAATGTGTAGAAATATCCCGCATCGAAAATATGATACCGTGTGAACCTAACATATAAGTCTGAGGGCTACACCTTCTATTTACAATTAATTTTAGATGGAATCCCGAAAGACTTGTGTAGGTTCACCTACACCCTCCACGTATTAAACCCGACATGGTATCAGAGCCGGATCACCGTTTGGGTTGTGATTAATTAGCGAGATGTTATCCGCCCGTTTGGCTAAGCCGGCCTTAAGGCTGTGTATGCAAGCCCTCTACCGACGGATATTAAAAAGATAATTTAACAAAATAGCATAAAACTAAAAAGTTTTTTTTTATTGTATTTATAAAAGATAAAGGACAATGAAACTTCCTTTGGTTTTATATTTTCATAAATCGATGCTTCAAAATTTACAAAGAGGTAGAAGGAAGACGGGCAACAAGTTGTGCCGCCAATCCTTTCTGGATAGCGAAACCGATCCTCCTAAAAACAACATCAGAAGACCTACGAGACGTAACATTGCCATGCAAAACCCGTTGCACCCTCTTCAGAATTTCAATAGCATCGGGCGCAAGGAAACCAAAGGTGTCGAAAGCGAACGGAAGAAACACATGTTGATTTTCAATACAAGCTTTCTCATGTTTGGCCACCTTAGCAGAAGCTGCATTAAGCGCCGCCTTACCCACCGCAAAAGGCCCACTACCCAGACAAACAAGTGGGGAAACTCCAGTCAAATCGATGCAAGCATGTTTTCCACCCACCCATCCAAACACCAAGATATCCGCCGGCCTCAAGGTGGACCTCCTCTCTCGTGGGTCAGTTAAGAAGGACACAGGCGCCTCCTTCTTAACCGAAACCCCCGCCCTCCTAAACACATCACACAACACATCACGGACCAAATCATGCCTATATTTGAAGCCAGGAAGCTCTTTACAATGAACTGCATGCTCCCCAAAAGAATCTAGAATTCTCCGACAATTGGGCATAGGACAAATCTCATCGACCGGGTATAGAGGAATCATAAGACGATACTTAAGAACCGAACGATACTCAACCGGGGACATACATTGCCCAAGTCCATCAATGGGTATGACAAGAAGGAAATCTTGGCTATGTGTGGATTGAAGACACTTGAAAACCGCTTTTTGTCTTAGAGTCAAATCAAAAGTAACTTCCATCTCCTGCACGGTCTTACTGAAAAGAGCACTTGCCAAAGCATGTTGGGTTTTAGAGGGGACGGTGTTCTTGACAGTAAAGATAGAAAGATCGAAACCAGGAATAGAAGTCTGAAGATTGCCCAAAGCTCCATAAAACTCAGAACACATTTCTACAACTCCACTGTCCCGCAAAATATGGTCTTGGAGCTCCCAAGACTGGGCCCTAGAGGCAACAAAAGCAAAGGAAGACGTCTCAATAGCAGAGTATAGCCCAAGCCCCCCAAATCGAATAGGCAAAGAAGCAAGTCGCCACTGAAGATCTCCAAAAAAAGGACCCCCACAAACCACAATATCCTCGACTGAGCTACGGAGCCCGACATCAAAATAAGCTGCTGCACTCTCCCAATGCTTTGGATGACAAGTCCTCAAGCCAAAATACAACTTAGCAACACCCATACAGGAACGAAGCAGGAGAAGCTCACTCTGCGGGTCCCTCAACTGTGGAAGAAGATGCATCAACTCAACCGCCTTAACAGCTCTCTTCATGACAAGCTCTCTAACAAACTCCTCATCTCTACTCACTGCCCCACCTAGCAACTTAACACCCAACGCTGGCCTTGCAATGTCATGTGGAAATAGTCCATCTCTAAGTTTAGACCCATCACATGAAGGCCAGAAGAGCTCAGTTTTGCGAACATTCAACATGAGGCCTAAACCTGGACCAAACTCACGAATGATATCAAGAGCTCTAGCCACCTCCTCAGATCGACCAATAATGGTCCCATCGTCAAGATACCAAGCATGTAGAATAGTCTTGCAACTGTCTCTGATCTTATGCAGAAGCGGGTGCAAGACAAGAGAGAAGAGGAGGGGCCCCAAAGGGTCTCCTTGTTGCACACTAGTAGCCGACCAGATGAACCTGTCCCCAATGTACAACCTGGCGGCCTGACTATACAAGAAATCAACCCATAAAGAGATAGACGGACATCTCTTTCTAACCTCCCTAAGCAAAATGGTCCTGTCAACCAAGTTGAAGTTATTGGAAAAATCCACTGTCAACATAGCTAGAGAACCATCGGTAAAACGATCACTCAGAACTCTATTAACACTATGTAGAATAGCCTCTGCACCACCTGAAACACCCACTCCAAACTGGAAATCTCCCAAATATCCTCCCATATCCTTACACACACTCTTCATAGCAACTTTAGACACCAACCGTCTCTATATAGTACCAACTGCAATGGGTCGGATCCCATTGTCAGGCTTCAACAGCGGCGTAAGAGGAGCTGAAGCCACAAACTCGGCCAAACTCAAGGGGCACCTGCCTCCCAACCATAGATTAACCACTGAGGTGATCGCTCTCAAAAGACTCGTGGCAACAGAGGAACCCTCACCACACATAGCGTCTAAGATGTGTTGTGCCCTCAAGCCATCTCTACCGCAAGAAGTACCTTTGGGAAAGGACTTGATGCATTTAAATACCGAATCGATGTCAACAATGAGGGGTGATTCATGAAAGGTAGTGCAAGACTTAGAAGGTGGAGGTTTGTGGGGATGTTTAGCCTCTAACACCTTCAAAGTCTCCTCACTGTAAGAAGCAACACCAGAAGAGCACAAAACCTTAACAGCAGCTGTAAAATGCCCATCCGAAACCTTGCGGAGACATTTCTTGATATTAGGATTTCTCTCTAAACCCCCTCTATCTCCAGAGCCACCATCCACCATCCCAAAAGGCCTATGCTCCGAAGGGTCTAACAAGGCTTCCACTAGACTCGAAACACCCTCAGCCTCACCCCAAATAGACAATGCCTGCAAAATCCGCTGATGTTGTATCGACTTTCTGCTTCCCGATCTTCTGTCTCGCCTGCTCATAGGCCTGAACACTTGTAAAGTGCACCGAGGAAGTAAAAACAACATAACCCAAGCAACAACACTCCCGGGCTCAGCTACCACCTTCAAGAGAACACTCAACAACGCTTGAGAGAACCTAAGACGACAACTATGAGGGGTGCTTTTCACGGTAGAAATAGGAACTCGCATAACCCTCTCCAACAGATCTGCATCAAAACACATGCTAGCATCGTCCACCCCAACTTGATCTCCAGCAACCGGCCTCGAAATAGCCACAACCGGCCTCAAGATACCCACAATGTATCCACCCTCATCACCAAAGGAAGAAATAGAGTCATCTGGGTGACGGCATTCACGACTCAGAGCATGAAGACTCATACACCGGCCACACAACCACATCCTGAGCGCAGCCAACACCTCCACAAACGCCGTAAAAACATCAAGATCACACTCAAGTAAGCCCCGAACTTCATTCTTGCGTTCAACCGCAAAGAGATGTTGCCTTTTCAAATGACTTACTAGGCAAGAGAAACCTTTACTTCCCTCCCTTCCATCACCACACCCATGAAATGATCTAAGCGGACAATGACGGAAACCATTGCCCACCGGCGTCATAGAAAAATTCAGCTCATCAAAGGGAATTTTCTTTGGGACATAAAAACAAACACTTGGTGGGCATCATCCTTGTATCCCTAAAATTTCCAAACCCCTGCTTGATTTCCAGCAAAATCAACTCTTTGCTAGCTTCCAAAATGAGTGATAGGAGAAACAGTTTGTCTGTGTATTGGGTAGTGACAAATACGAGCACTTGGTCTGTATAGCAGCTTCAAGAACAGTGGGAAATAAGTATCACGTGATTAGGTTAATCATTTCGTTATGGATGGTGGAGATGGATGCTGCAACAATAAGAGGAGCTTTGAAATCAATTTTGACAAGTGTCTTGATACATTATACAAGTTTAGTGTGTCGAGAGGCCGCATAAAACAGTAGATAGATAAACCATCAAGAAAATAGAATAAAGAAAAGTATCAGAAATGAGAATCGAGATATGATAAGCTGCGATCGTACACGTAGTTTAAGTCTTCATCCACAAAATACTTAAATATAATACATAATAATCAATATATACTACTAAAGTAGAGTTCTAACCTGATGAGGTGCCGCTCTCGAAATCAAGAATTTTGAAATAGAAATCTCTCCTTAAATCTAGAAAAACTTTTTTTTTTTCTGAATTACTAATTGAATTACTAATCCATTAAAGTTATTTATAAAAACATCTAAAAATCTCAACTAACTAAAAACTAAATATACTATTAATATTTTTTTTCCTGATCACCACAAATCTCGATTCATCATCCGTCTATATATACGTACCCTAATAAACTGCATATATCTTCATTTTTTCATCTTCAGCCATTAGGTTTGGGATGCTTCTAATGTTCATAATAGAGATTTGTATAAAACTTTTCTCCTTCTAATGTGCCTCCTTCTAATGCAAGAATTGAAACAACTCAATCTCAGCGGAAGCCAAGTACTCATCCTCTTGGTTTCATTTTCATTCATTTTTTTGAGTTGCTTCATTCCTCCATCGCAAAACAATAAGTTTTCAAAATTCTGCTTACATAAAAGCAGCCTCAGATCTTTTTGGTTTCTTCTCAACTTCAGTCTCCCCGTTGAACCGTAAGTTTGAAACTACTGTTTTAAATCGTTCTAAAACTGTTTTGATTAAACATATTAAAGCTTGATTCTAGCTGTTGTTTTTCAAAAACTGTTTTGATTTATAATATTTCAAAAACAGAAGGGACACAAAAACTGTTTTGATTTCTCAATTTCAAAAATAGTTTTGTCTTCTTATATTTAGCAATTACGGTGTTGCTTTAGTATTCTAAACAGCAGGGACACAAAACTTCTCACTTTCAAAAACTGTTTTGATTTCTCAATTTCAAAAATTGTTTTGTCTTCTTATATTCAGCAATTACGGTGTTACTTTAGTAATCTATACAGCAGGGACACAAAACTTTTCACTTTCAAAAACCGTTATGGTTTCTCTTTAAAAATGTATCATCAACTGTTCGAAATTTCTGTTTGATTGAGTTGTAGTTTTTCCGATCTACTTAATAATATATATATATTGTTTAAAGCTACTTTGGTATTACTGATTTCCTAAGTTTCATGAGTCTTTTATATGTACTGCAGTTTTGCACTTCTTTGGTATTACTGATTTCCTGAATTTTTTATGTTTTCAATTTATTACTGCTTTTCATTGCTTTGATTTGAGAATTACATAAAAAAAAACATATTTCCTGTATTACCGATTTCTTAAACTTTCTATTTTCAACTATTTATTGGTTTTCAAAATAAACACAATAAGAAATTCTCTTTGCGTTAATTAGCAATTCTATTGATTCCATTAATGCTTCTGATTGATTATGTTAAAGTGAATTACTGCTTTTATTAAAGTGGAAAAAAATTATCCTTCTGTTTTGAAACACAATATCCTTTGTTTTTTCGATTTGGGTACAAACTGATTTCTAATGCTTCTCATTAAATAAAAAAGATTTCTAATGCTTCTCATTAAAACTACTGATTATTTTGATTATGAACTCAGCTGTTTATGTGTATGAGAGCAGAATTTCTAAACTACTGATTATTTAGAGTTGCTGTTTCGATTTGGTTTAAATCCCTTTTTCAGTTTAATTTTCTAGACCAGTTATTTCTTTTTTCTTGATCTTCTCAGGCTGATCATTATTTTGAAAACCGATTTCTAAACTACTGTTTTGATTTGGTTTAATTTTCTAGAGCTGCTTATCTTTTGAAGATAAATACAGATGCTTAATAAATATCTTATTGATTTTCTAATATTAAAAATATTTTTTTTAATAATCCGATTTTAAAGCTGCTTAATAGTTAGATCTTCCTCCTTCAATTATTTATTGTTTTCATGGGTTCATCATAAGAAATTTGTTGCAAAATATTGTTTTGATAAAATCCGATTTTCTAGATGCTTAACAATTATTTACTGGTTTCCATTGCTTTGATTTGAAAATCCAATAGTACCAAGATTTTCTATATTTTACTAATTTTCTGAACTTTCTGTTTTCAATTATTTACTGGTTTTCAAAGAGTTTAAAATCATATTGAATATACTATTGTTTAATGATTCTCAGTAAAACTGTTTAATGATTCTAAGAAAATAAGATAATGATTCTTTGTTAACGATTCTCAAACCACTGACTGATTTTTAAATATAGGGATATATGAACTCGAGTTGTTTATGTGTATGAAACAAAATAAATTCTAAGATAGAATATCATCGTAAAATCTGCTGAGATAGAATATCATCGTAAAATTTGTTGTTTCGATTAAGCCAAATCTGATTTCTAAACTACTGTTATTATTTTGAAAACTCCTTAACTATCCATCAAAACTACTGATTTTGTTGCAGAAACCACAGGAATTTCTAAAGGTATAATACATGCTTTAGATATGCCTACGCTTGCACAATCATATCTTTCCCAATACCAATGTATATTTTCTTAATTTCTGTTGCTGCATAAATCTTTTTTATTTTGAATGGGTAAATTGAATTAACTAAAAAAAGGGGGAAAGAATATACCGAGAGGTTTAAAGTACATGAACTGACGGGAGAAAAAGGGCACAAATCTGCAACAATCTTATTGATCTACAATTGTTGTTCAGTGCTATCTCTTTGGTTTAGTTTACTTTTTTAGTACTTGGTTCAACACCGTCTGAATCATTGCTTCTAGGTTGCTTCATTTTTACTCGGAAGATCTTGGTACATGAAGAATCATGAAAACCGAGGGTTTGTCATGCATAGGCATACCGAAGTTTAGTATTCCCCGAGTAATCAAACAGTACCCATAATTCTTTGTTTCTGACATTGACAAAACCTTAATTTCAAGGCGAGTCTCTCTTTCCTATATTTTACTTGCATAAGCAGAGAAGGAATTCCTAATGCGAGGGGTGTGTTTTGCAGAGTAAACTACCTGTTGAGCATTGGGATATCAAGGAGGGATGTAGTAAAGATGATCAGTAGATTCTCACCAATTTTAGGGTATAGCGTCGATAACGTGTTGAGACCCAAGTTACACTATCTGGTTAACAATGAACAAACCATTGAAGGATGTGGTGGAATATCCAGGTATCTCAGTTACTCTTTGGAGAAAAGAATAAAGTCGAGATACATGGCATAGACTGTAGTCTGAAAGAAATGTTGGGGAAGAATGATGAAGAATTCGCAGCCGACTTTTTGGATATGGGTGCATTGCTTGGATAAATTAATGTAAAGATTACCAGAATCAGCAATTTTGATCGTCAAGTTTTATATTTGTAGCATATGTTATTTGTAGATGTCTAAATGAAACATCAACGATCCAGTGTAGTAATTTTTGGAGGTCAATTTAACACTAAATTCATAAAAATCTAAATATCTGATACAATAAAATCAAAATATTTTGTATCGGTTTGGGTGATGAGTCCCGACTTTTTCACTTTTGGTGATTCAGATGGGACGCGGGTGAAGATGCCCCAGCTCTACTGTGTCCTGGCCCCCAAGCATCAGGTGCCTTGCCGCCTTGCGCCCTTACTTTCATAGACGGTCTTCCGAACACAGCTGACCAGAGCAATCATCAACAACCAGAACAAAAACTCCAACTTCCAGGATATGCATTACAACTCTTTGCAAAGCTTGCATCCCAGCCTCAAAATGTGCCTAGGTAACCACTAGAATACTTGCTTCCATACTATACCATCTACATAAAATGCACATATTGTGACAACTTTACAACAACTTGTGATATATTCCTCCAGCCTTTAGTTTTTCAGATAAATTCATTATCTGAGGTTCACCCTTGACCTGAAGAGTAACCTGCATATCAAATCAAACGCACTAAATTTGATTATTACTCCACACTAAACTATAGTTTGTGACATTGTAAGAGAATCAATGTACATAAAATGCGGTGAGATATTGTTAAATAGAACTCATTACACCAGTCATATTAATGAAAAGACAGTTATTCTTATAGCAATTAAGCTAGCCTATCGAAAAGAGTTTGGTAATGTTCATCTTAGTTAGGTCAGAGAATTGGTGAATGGGTGATACAAGGAAGAAAATGAGTTTTTATGACAATAACATACAAGATGAATTGAAAAATGCAGGCCAGGCCATTTAAATTTTGTGTTTGTTTACTATAAATATGCCGAAAACTCAAACTAAGAATACAAGCATGATTGAATCTTCAACGTTTATTCTCTCATGAAATCTATACAAACACAAATTCATTTTTGTAAGGCCCGTACAAGCAGAGAACAAGAAAATTTGAACATCTTTATACTCTCACTCCATATCCACTTTGTTGATAGATGATACATATTGATTGATGATGTCGAGATCAAGTAAAAACTGAAAACAATTGGTGCTTCCTACCAAGTTCCATCAGACGGCGTATCACTAAAAAAAATATTAGACTAGGAAATTATATGCAAGTGAAAACCCCTTAACTATCCATCAAAATAGTCCTCCAAGCCGAACATAGTTAACCAATCAGGGTCAACAAAAGCGAAATCACAAATTTGAAACGAAAATTGACCAGTAACAGCTAAAACGCATAGATGACATGAACTTGAGAATTGCGAAGCGAAATTGGAAGAGGTATATGAACCTTGTGCATAGAATCGAGATTGGAAGGGCTACAATACTGAAGCGTAAGAGGATCGTCCTTGTGAGACCAAATGGCGGCGACGGAGGCGTGACAACACTGAGTCACGACGCTCCCTAGAGGCCAAGTATCGATCAGATCCCTCCTAAGAACCACGTACTGCACCACCATGTCTCCGGCATCGGTAGCAGAAGGATTCTCTTTCTCTTCGCTCGCCGCAGATACCGTGCTCATCCTTTTTTCGCGATAACCGCAGCCTAAACTGACGTTGACGATAGCAGGTCTACCAGCAGAGTGTGCAGGCAAGGAGCATTTGCCACGACGGAGGTAGCAGTGGCCCTGAGGTTGCGGCTCCAAGCCCAGTTATAGGTGGATGTGCATGGAGATGCCCACGCCACCATTTTCATCAAGTGTAGAATCTTTGTTTCTTCCGTTTTCAGGCCCAATTCTACGCTATCAAACAATCTAATGGGCCAGTCCAAAATTTTCTAATTTGTCAGGAGCTACAAAATACACCGAATAGTTTTATTAAATAATGGAAGGCGGTTAAATAATAGTCTACATACCGTCAAATAGATTGAAAATACCAAAAAGGATAGGCAGGTAGAGCACAACAAAAGGGAAGAAAAAAAAGGAAGAAACACACAAAATCGTAACAAGGAAACACGAAAACAATGAAGTTTTATAGGAGGATGATTCGGTCATCAAGAAATAATGAGCATACCGTTAGTCGTAGAAGAAAGCACACACTCATGAGAATAACTATTCATACTTCAGATTTAGACTCGTATCCGAGCAAACAAGAGTCTATCACAAATTTACGCCTCGCTCGTAAATAAACTCAATTCACCACCAAAACATGCATCAAACTTAAAAGCAAACACTACAAAACACAAAAACTTTGATATAAACAAGTGTATAACTTTGAGCAAAAGACTTGAGGAAGAGCATGTACGTTTGGTAGCCTTGATATCTTGAAATGAGCCACACTTTACGAGGGAGTTTTACAAATGGATTAATATTGTTCTTTAGGTTGAATAGAAAATTATTTAGAGTAATTAATGATTTTAAGATTAGGTATTTCTATAAAAGTTGACTAAACTTCGACGTGTAACATCTGTGCAGGTATGCATCTTTATTGGTTAAACTTTTATACATCGCATTACATAGCACATTCGTATAACATCTTACTTTTTAATGAAAATTTATTTTATATTAGGCACAGAACTGGCTGAATTGGTATCAAGGACTAAACTAATAATATGGGACGAAGCGCCAATGATCAATAAGTTTTGTTTCGAGGCTCTTGATAGGAGTTTGAGACATGTCATGTGATCTTATAATTGCGTTAACTCTGACATGCCCTTTAGTGGAAATGTGGTCGCATTTGGTGGTGATTTTAGACAGATATTGCATGTTGTTACCGGTGAAAGTAGGATTGATATTGTCTTTGCTGCAATCAATGCATCGTATTTGTGGGATCACTACAAGGTTCTCAGGTTGACAAAAAAACATGAGGGTTTTGCGTTGAACAACAACAGTAGAAGCGCAAAAGGTCAAAGAGTTTTTTGATTGGGTATATTGAGCATTGGAGATGGCAAAGAAGGCGAAGGTGATAACGGTGAACTGTCATTGAAATCCCAGAAGATCTATTACTTTGTTCAAATGGCGACCCAATTTTTACCGTTGTTGACTATGTGTATCCTAGAACATTCAATATTGAAGATCCAACAACCTACTTCCAAGAAAGAGCTATCATTGATACCCGAAGACGAGACCGTTTATTTGAGTTCTGATCGTATTTGTCCGACTGAGGGATTGGTTGATGATGGGTACTTTTCCAGTGAGTTCCTAAACAACACCAAGTTTTCTGGATTTCCCAACCACGTTTTGAAGCTGAAAGTCGGGATTCCAATTATGTTAATGAGGAACATTGATCAGTCTTCCGGTTTGTGTATTGGCACTAAGTTGATAGTGAGGAGGCTTGGAAAACATATCATCGAGGTAGAAATATTATCCGGGAACAACATTGGACAAAAAGTCTTCATTTCGCGGACGGTTCTTTCTCCTTCAAATTTGAAATTTCCATTTAAGTTTCAAAGGAGGCAGTTGCCTATTATGGTGTGTTTTGCTATTACTATAAACAAAAGTCAAGGGCAATCGCTTGCACGTGTTGGATTACATTTGCCTAGACCGGTGTTCAGTCATGAACAATTTTATGTGGTTGTTTCAAGGGTTACAAGTAGGGACGGTTTGAGGATTATGATATGTGACCATACAAACAAATTGGAACATACTACAGATAGCGTGGTCTATAATGAAGTGTTCCGTAACATTGATTGAGGTACTTATTTTATAAATATTTTTACATAGTAAATCGAATAATTTGAAATTATTTGTAAAATGAATATAGTTATATATGTATAGTAAAAGTTATAAAAAAAACATAAAAATATTTGTTGTTGATTATATATTTTTTTTTCCAGAGCAGTGATTTAAGACTGCTCACGGCCTATATTTTCTTGATCTGTTGCGGAATACTCATTGTATTATATATGCATTATTATTATTATTGTTGTTATTATTATGTAAGTTGTTTTGGATATTTTCATTTTTTTTGGTTCATTTTCAATTTTGGTTTGACTTGTAAAAACTATAACACTTATATAGTGAACATTCCTGACTTGTATCCAAAATATAGTCATATTTATATGGCGAACTGAGTCATCAATTATGTTGCTAGTTTTTGCTTTAATTACAAGTCAACATTACATGAAAAGTATTATCCATGTATTATTAACAAATAAATTACTCTTATACAAAAGAATATCCACGTGTATATATATATATATATATATATATATATATATATATATATATATATTTCAATACCCGTGCAAGGCACGGGCCTTAAACTAGTTTACTTTTTAAATGAAACAATTTATCATATGTTTAGCACAACCAACACACAATCCGAATCGAACTATAATAAAAGGCGACCATATTAGATTTATAGTTTTAATACTCGAAAAATACAAAACTCAATTTCCCATTCAATTACACGCTCTAACACTGAAACATACGATTTAGCACAACTGAAACACGAAAACTTATATTAAAAAATGCAGAAGTTTATCATTTAATTCGAATCGATAGGGAGTCGGTCCCAAATTCTCAATGGATCGTAGGTTGGGTAAGTAAGATTTGTTTTGATTGCTTAAGTCTGAATTTCTTATTTAAAAAGTATTAATTCATTTGACTAGAACAAGCCATTCATTGACACAAAATATCATAAATATGGAACATGTACAAATTATCATATAATACTCCGTAGAAGATCTCAATGGATAAAGAACAAGCCATGCGGAGCCAAGAAAAGCCGTAAAGTCCGGACCCACATCAACCTGAACCGGGTAAATCCGGTTTCACCGGTACAACCCATTTTAATTGATCGACATTATCCATGCGGGTCCAGCCATGGCAATTGGTCCGTACTATAATTGCAGCAGGTCGTTTCATGGCAGTTGGCAAAGCATTTACTGCGTCTTTCTCTCTCTTTACTGACCTCCTTTGTTTTTAAGTATAAAATTTTGCAGACCTTCTGTGAAGAACAGTAACCGCTTTTGCTCCCTTCACTTTTTTCCTCCTCAAATTCAAATTATCACACTCCGCTTTTGCTATCATTGAGCTTTTCAATTCGACGATCGAATTCAACTGGGTATGAGTTTGTTCTTGCTTTTCTCTTTTCAACTTCACGCCATTGTATGTTGACGCTCTTCTCTTGCTTTATGCCTTTCATTCTCCCCCAAGTTGAAATTACCTCAAATCCTTCATGTTTTTGTTGGTTTTGAACCATTGGGTTTTCAATTCGACCATCGAATTGAACTGGGTACAATTTCTTTTGTTGTTTGTAGCTCGAATTTCGTGCTCCATGCATTTACCTACCCTATTCATGTGTAATTCGTGGTTCTGCAAATGCGCATTTATTGACTACTAGTCCTTCCTCGTGGTTGATTTATTTTTGCCAGAGGACAATCTGGTGCTTGTATTTACTTCATTGTCATATAATAAAGCCTCCATTGATTCCAGTTCAGGCAAAATTACAAGCACTAGTTCGTCTTCCGTACCTTTCCCTAAATTCGGTGTTTGTTGAAGTTTGAGCTCTGATTTCATAAACTCAATGTTTGTTAATCTTTGTTTTTATTTCTATTGGGCTTAATCTGATTATACTTTTCAATTTGTTTCACTCTCCAGCCTTTCAGATTTGGGCTCACTTTGCGCTTTTTAGGTTTTGGTGATTTGGCTATAAGAGATCAATTATACCTGGGTTAATACATGTCATATTGTGGCTATGAATTCTCAATCTGGGTGATCTTTTTCAATTTCAATTTGAAGGGTTAACATCGATAAATTCATCTTTTCACTTGTTTTTAAGTAACTACTAATAATTTGGGGGCCTGATGGCGACTGATGTAATATAATGGAGGCCATTTGGCCCATCTATGATTTTCATATAGCTGTTGTTTAAGAGTGAAGGCAACTATATTATGAATTTTCAAGTAATTCACCTAAATTTAATCTTGTTTTTTTTGTTAATTATATATCTATTGAGCTTAATCTGATTATATTCTTTAATTTTCTCCTTTTTCAGGCACTCAATTGGTGCTCGTGCTCATATAGTTGCTAATTTGAGGAGGAATTCGTAATACACCTAAAGCAGAATTCTCAATCTGGGTGATTTTTTTTTAAAGTTAGATTTGAAGGAGTTTGAGAGAATGTTGGAGTCTGAGCTGTCGCGGGCAATTTCGCCATTGAGAGAGGAAAGTGGGGATGAAGGACTTACGGTTCTTCCCAGGCATACCAAGGTGATTGTGACTGGGAATAACAGGACAAAGTCTGTCTTGGTGGGCTTGCAAGGAGTTGTGAAGAAGGCTGTTGGCCTTGGTGGTTGGCATTGGCTGGTAAAAACACCCTTCATTTCCCACAATTTTGTGATTCTGCAGTTGAATCTGCAATTTTTTGTTTATATGTTTGTCTGCAATTTGTAAATGTGAAGGATCAATTTCAAGTATAACAGCAGTTTAAGATGAAAATAGTCGGTTAATACTGCCAAAGTGAAGTTTTTGGTATTTGAAATGGAAAATGCAAGTGTTTGTTCTTTGAGAGCTGAAGTTTATAGGAAATAAGTTATTGATCTTGGGAATGTAATGCTCTTTTACATTACCGAGCGACATTGTTGTACAAAAAAAAATTATAATATTTGATTTGAATGAATATTGTTCTTGTTTAAGGTCCTGAAGAATGGAATTGAAGTCAAGCTGCAAAGGAACGCGTTAAGCGTACTAGAACCACCAACTGGCAATGAAGATGATGATGAATTGGATCACTCGAGTTGTAGCTCTGGCTTGGCTGAAAAGGACCATGATTTTGGTAATCTATCAACACCAACACTTTTCTTACTAATGCATGCAGTATGGACTTAGTCTCAAAAAATTTAAATTATTTCCTTGTAGCTGGTAGTGTGGAAATCAACAAACTGAGCAAGCCAAGGGTTCGGCCTGCTAAAACATGGACACCGTTTGGACCCGTTAAGTCAACTAACGGAAACACATTCAAGGAATTCCAGTCAAGTATTCGTAAGCCCCAAGCAGTAAGTAGTTGTAAACTTGTTGCTTTTCATGAGCTTAATTAGCCTTGATTATTTGGAATAGACCCTTTTTACAAATCATATTTTAATTTTTCTTCCACTGATCATTTCATCAAACAATATACTTCAATCTCGTTGTAAGAAATGCTTGTGATGAAAATACTAATGATATATTACCTGTTACATGTACAAATCAGAGGGTGAACTTGACAAAACTTGGAAGCAATTCGCTTTGGAGATACTGGAGACGCTTTCACCTTGTATGCATCGTCTTAAAATGAAAATTCAACAATGTTTCATCTCGTTGTTTAGAATTCCTGGATTCATCCTGCCTCATACATTTTTGTTTCATCACTGAAATATTCAGGGAAGACAGAATTCTTGTTCATCAAAGGAGCAGATGGTCGGCATTGTCGAACGTCACTTTTCTGAACAGGTAAGCTAAAACATCTCAATGATCTCATTACCCTCAAATCACATATAACTTAGTCAAGTTCACATGAAATGCTCATGTTATTTTGAAAATTACAAAAGAGAAACTACAAATGTTCTTGTTTGCACTTCACCCTGACCCAAAGACTTCATATGCATGCTATGAGTAGTCATTTTCATAGTTTTAATGTGTTTTTTCAAAGAAGGTGGAAAATTAATGAGAAGTAAAATAACTGCACCATGTTCATTAATAAAGACAGGTTGATTTTTAACAGTACAGTTAAAATTACTTGTATTATTCCTGCATAACTCAAATGACATGCAAAATCACCAAAACCTAATATGATGCTAAGAAATTCAAATAGAATTTTACCAAATAGAGAGTATGCTTGAAGCAAATTATTGATATTAAATAATTATGTTGTTTTGGTTCTTCTGATTTCAAGTGAAACAAGATAATTTTTTATCGAATTTTGTCAGAATTTCTTTGCATCATTTTGAATTTGGTGTTGCATATCATTTGAGTTGTGCAGACTATTTGATAAACTATTAACAGGACTTGTATAATTATATGGTTCATTTGTCAAAACTCTACATGGAATTTTTGTAGTTCATTGGAATTATGCAGAAACAGTATTAGTAACTGTAATTGCTCCAAATTTGTCAATGATATGACACATTCTTAGATTAAAATAGTTTTACACTATGATGTGGGAAGCAGTTCATCTTTGAAAAGACATTGAAGTTTTGTACTTTCTTCTGGGTTTTCATCAAATTATTTACATTGTTCTGTAGCAGCAAGTAGATGAGGTACAAGTGATCATGGACTTCATCCGTCGAGCCAAGAGACTCAAGAAGATGAACCGGAGCAGGGAGTGACGAGCGATTGCGAGCCTTCTACATTGCTCGTGTAATTACGGAAGTAGATAGAACCTTTAGCTAGCTTCAACTTAGATGAAGAAGAAGAAGAAGAAATCTAACTTGTATAGAGTAGTCTATGCTAATGAAGAGGATATAGGGTTCAAAAAACCTCTGCTTTGGCCGTCTTAATTCCTCATACTCAAATCTCTCTAGCCTTCAATTTTATGGCATGTTAATCAATATTTATGCTCCTTGCATCAAAGTCTTGATTTTCTTTTCTATGATATTCAAAGTCAACTGAGAAAATTATATCTAAATATAAAGAAACTTTTTTTAAAAAAAAAAAATCTATAATAAACTACGTTATTACAAACACCCACCAAACTTTATAAAAAAAATAAAAAATTGTTTAACAGTACCTCATCTTTTAGGCTAACTAAATTTTAGTATCTCGTCGTTTAAACTATCAGAACGGTAAATTTTAGTATCTCGTCGTTTAAACTATCAGAACGGTATCTCACCTATTAAGCTAAAGATTAGTATCTGAATTACTGTTCACATGTTAAGTTAATAAATCAGTGTTAAATATCAGGTCTTATATTATATAGCTGAAAAATGCATTAATAAGTGATGTGGTATATAGGTTATAGATAGGTGGGGTCAAAGTGAATAATTCGACATAATAATTGAAAGTGATACTTGTATCATTGCTAAGATATCATTTTGTTCCTTATCTTAGTATTTTATTTTCTTAAATTGTTCTTTAACCAGGCTGGAAAATTGCTGTCACGGGCTTAATTACGTGTTAGATAAGTCTCTTTCGACGATGTGTGGAAAAGGTGTGTTATTTAACTTATTTATTTAGTACAACTCTTCGATAGATAACGACTCCACTAAATCTTACCTATCAATCAATCCGTGATTTAAGGAGTATTATAATTTATATAATATTTTTCTAGAAAGAGTATTTGTATTCATCAATTGCGAGATTGCTATTCGTACCACCTGAAACATGCGAAATTGCTATTCGTGTCACCTGAAACATGCTATGCATACCCCGATTCCGATTACGTAATGCGTAGCCGTAGCAACAAGCTCATTTCGTTCAAAACTAAAGAAAAACGGCTACGACTACGCTTTGCGGAAGCGTAGCCATACTACGCATACGTCATGCGTAGTCGTAGAGCGTATGTGTAGTAATCCATAACATACATTTGGTTCGGAAAATTAGGGAAAACTTACTACGCCTACGAATACGTAGGCGTAGAACGGGTACATATAACATTACTAAGGTGGTACGAATAGCAAAAACCATCAATTGTTTGGTCATGAAATTATGTAGTAATTTGGACCATTAATTGAATTGATGTAATGAATATTGACTTGGTATAATTTTCTCTTCTTTTTTTTAATCAATTAAACAATATTATAAGAACGTGGTGATAATTTTGTAATCCAAAGAGAAAATTGGTGTAGGAAAGCCCTTTTTGTATCTATGATACAATTAGGCCCCTCCAATTTTCTCCCTAAAAATAAAACTAAATTAAATTATAAAGAATCTATTAATTGTGGGGACCACTCTAATTAAAAAGATTCTCTCCCTTAATTAAAAAGTATAAATAACTATTAAAAATTAAAAAGATAAACTAAATTAAAAAAATAAGTGAATATTAATTGTCGGGACCAGTCTCATTAAAAAGATTATCTCCCTTAATTAATATGGTTGTTTTTTAATTAAATAAGAAAAATGAGAGTGGTCCCCACAAATTATGTACATAATTTTATGTACATAATTTCGCACGCAGTTTATGTACATAATTTCACACGCAGATTATGTACATAAAATTATGTAATTAATTTTAGTGCCAACAAATAAGCGACCCTTTGGAAAAAAAATTAGCAATATTAATTAAGGGAGATAATCTTTTTAATGTTAAAACTAATTCCTTAATTGTAAGGGACCACTCTCATTTTTCCTTTTTTTATTTAAAAAAATTAAGGGAGGAAATCTTTTTAATTTTGAATAATTGTAGGGGACCACTCTCATTTTCCTTTTTAATTTTGAAAATATCTTAAATTTTTTTAGATTTTATCTTTTTTTTTCAAAATTACAAAGGGCCTAGTTAATCCACATTGAAACAAAAAAGCCTACTTAATCTACATTTATACAATAAAAGCCTACTTACCCCTTTTACTCTAATTCAAAAAAGGTTAATCACAATTTTTATTATTTATTTTTTGGATGGACACATTTTTATTTCAAATTTTTTTTACAATCGTTCATTTTATTTTCATTTAATTCAAATTGTTTGTACTAATGGTTGATACATTTTTATGAAGAAAAAACAAGAGGAATCATATATGCACTGCGGAAAAAATGGCAAACGCACAATATCAACACCGGTCGATTGCGTTGAAATTTTTGACACTCGGTGTAGATCGACTGCGTTGAGAATATTGAACTTCAACGCATGCAAATTATGTTGAAGATCAATACACCGTCGTTGGTTTCGAACGTTGCTCAACGACAATAGTTTTATTAGTTGAATTATATACGGTGGGGTATCGGGTGGTTATAAATACCACCAAAAGTGTCAGTGTACATATCCCATTTGTTTCATTTCTTACTTCTCAAAGTTCCGATTAACGTTAGTGAAGATGGCGGCTTATGAAGACGAAGTCACGTTTCCATTCGACAATAACATATACAACAATCCCGACGAGTTTGTTTCTCACATCCAAGTAAGTTTGTGATACGATATTTTTTATTCTGATTTTGTTAATAATTGTTAGTAAGTTTGTTATTCTAATAAGTTTGTGATTTGATATTTTTTATTCTAGTATTATTCAGAATTAGTCATTTTAATATTATAATTTTATCAACGAAATAGTAGTTGTTAGTATCCCAATATTAGTTTTCTTAGATAGACATTAATATTAGGTAACTTGTTTATAATAAGGACTCCCGGAGCATTCACCAGATGATGCGGATACATATTATTCAGGTATGTTTGAGCTTCATGGGGATTTTCCATGATAGAAAACCTAGTCAATTGGGCTCGGTCCATGGCGAGGTCTAAGATAATGGTGTTAGTAACGAAATCATCACAGCTAAATAGTAAAGGTATGTGCACGTTTCACTTGACATTCAAACGTTATGGGCACCGTAGGGGAAAAAAGACGTTGATCTAGAGGATGAAGCATTTAGTAGTTGAGAAACTAGGTCGAGGAAGATCGGGTGACCGCTTGAGTTAGAGGGCAATCAAAGTGATAATGGTAAATGGACTTTGAGGGTAATTTGTGGAGTCCACATACACGACATGTCCAAACAATTGACGGGTCATTCATTTGTAGGTCGGTTGACATCCGCACAATATCGAAAGGTGTATCGTGAACTTGGGTCGGGTTTAAAAACAAAAGATATATTGAAAACCTTGAAGCTAGATGACCCACACGACGTCACATCTATCCGACATATTTACAATACCGGATTGAAGATGAGGAAGTAGATTGCCGAAGGTCGGGGTTCAATCTAACAAACACTCCATTTTCTTGACCAACGAGATTACTATGTACACATTAGGAAATGTCCTCACACGAATGAAATAGCCGGTTTGTTAAACTCTCATTCGGGTTCTAGGCATCTACTGAACCTATTTATGTATGTCATTGACATGGATTCAACATACAAGACAAACGAGTAAGTTCTAATCAATGAATTTAATTGCGCTATTGTTCATGACTATGTAATTTAGTGAGGTGATTGTGCGACGTTTCAATGTACATATACAAAATGTCTTTGCTTGAGATTGTTGAGATCGTCAGACCAAGATGATGTTTGTTATCGCATTTATGTTTTTGGAATAGGAAAACGACGGTTTCTACGAGTGGGCTTTAGGAAGGCTTCGACATTTATGCAATAACAAAATTCCGGGTGTCAATGTAACTGATTGAGAGTTGGGCCTCATCAAAGTACTAGGAACTGTGTTTCCCGATGTGAAACACATGTTATGAATGTTTCATACCAAGTGTAATCTTCAAAATCGATCTTGGGGAGTGACACATTCCAAGGAGGCACAAGCAGTTTTCGCATCTCAATATAATGCCTTGTTTTAATCAAGGTCAAGTGAGAGTTATGAGCAACGTTTAACGTAAATGAGGATATATTGGAAACCAAAACCGTTGTTGATGTCATACTTCGAGGACATGCGGCTTACCCAATTCAAGGAGGCAATAATTTGAGCTTGGGTAGACCTTTATTTACATTTGGGCACGAGGACAACATATATTTAAGACTTGTTTATTCATTTCAAGTATCCTTCTTATATAATAATACGTCATGTTGATTTATGGTTTGTATTTTGTAAGGTTGAGTCGGCGCATCATCTTTTGAAAAAGACCTTGGGTACCGTTGTTGAAAGATTCCGGTATTTGGTTGATAACATGGACTTGATGGAGAATGATCATGTTTCCACGATACAAGCTTCATTCGAGAGTTCGCAGGAGAGGATCTTGTTTTTTGTTCGGATATTTATATTTGACGAGCTTCGGATAAAGTTAGCAACAAGTGCTTACTCGTTAATGGTTGGTCGAGTTTTATAGATTCACCCTCTGAAACAAGAAGTTCTGGCCCTGGAGGAATAATATCAACGACTTGACGCCCATCTGAGGCATCCCCTATGGTTATTTCGTATCCGCCTTTTTCTTTTCGTATTATTGTCTTTACTATACCTGTTGCTGTAGCATTATAAACAGTATTGTTACTCTTGCTTCCGTCGGGATAAATCTGCCCCCTTCCCTTGTTACCGCCTACAAATATGGGATATTTTAAAAAATGAGCATCTTTCTTAGTAGCAGGGTCCGGTGAAAGAATAGGAAAGGTGATTTCACTATTGGGATCTGTGAGAAGACGAAGAAGTTGAAGGACAATACCACATGTTGGGATTTCTATTGGAGGCTTTATTTTGGACTCCCGTGTACTCACGAGTTCTATTTAGCTTTGCAAGCACGTGTTACATTAACTTTGGATCAAATTCATCATTTTTGGAAGCAAGTGTATTGACGTTTAGTGGATCCAACAAAAGATGTCAATACACGAATTGCATCAACCCGTACCTAGAGACATTAAACGAATTCTGACAAAGGATGGACTCAGGGGTGCTTACCTCGGATCAAATTGAGTGAATGACATCGTGTTACAAGGACGTTATAGATCCAAGGAGCACTACATTGAGGGATCCAATAAATGTAAGGCCCATGGGGAGACCGATTGGTAGAGAATCAACAAGGAGAGAGCCGAGTTTGTGGGAGCATAGATCGGGATCGAGGACATCTGAAACAAGTTATGCACGGGGTCGTCCACCAAGTTCAGTTCGTTGAAGAGGGGGCCAAGCTAGAGAGAGCTCTATTAACAGTGATCCAATTGAGTTGACTCTAACTAGATGTAGACGGGGTAGTCCCTCGGGTTCATGACATGTAAGAGGGCCCATAATTTTAGAGAGTCAAGACCTTGGCTGAAGAACAGAGTTGGATTTTTACTATTGCATGGGTTCATGACATGTAAGAGGGCCCATAATTTTAGAGGCCTCCAACCCATGCAATAGTACAACCTAGAAGAAATTCCCTTCTATTAATCACTTGTAGCCTAACCCGCTACTATCTAGTCAACTTAGATCCTAGTGAAACAAAAGTTCAGTTACACAGTCAGGTGGAAATATTGAGTATAACACTAATGATAAACATATAATGCTCTTTCTGTTTTTCTCACTCTCTCAACTAAATTGAAACTATTAACTATTGAGAGCAAGAAAATCGATTGTAGTGAAGAAAGCTTTGCTTGTAGCTCGATGTGTGTGTTAGTCAAAATCTTCATTGTTTGCTTGTTTCTTTTATAGGTGTCGGTGTTGCAGATCTCATGGTTGTTAAATGTTCCACCGAATCTTCACAAGATATTGGTTATTGAACGTTCCACCAAATCTTCAAATATCTTGGCCGTTCCATAAAATCTTGGTTGTTGAATATTTGAATATGTTCCACCAAGTTTGCACGCAATCTTCAACCGATAGAATTGTATCTTGGTCGTTTGAAGATCTTGGCGTTGAAGATCTTAGCTGTTTTTTAACCTGCACAAAACCTATAACAAACATATCCAAGAATATTTACATACATAATGATATTTGTTAATCGTAACTGCTTATTTTTGTCTTCCATCATTATTGCAAAAACATTGTATAATAACTTTCATCAAGGTGGATTTATCAATGGCGAACATAATTGGTGTCCCGGTGAGATTCATCAACTCATGCTTTCTTATATACATTCTACCGGGGATGTCATTGGAGACGAAAACTGTGCATATCGCTCAATCGTCGTGGTTTCCGGATACTCACACAATGACTACTACTTGACTGTTCGTAAAATTTGGCTATGGAGTTGCGATTTAATGAAACATTATACATAAATGTAACTATTTCGAGCATATTTGACATGATTATAAGTTTTTACTTCGTTACATTGTTGAAATAATTTGTAGTTTTGTTATTGTAGGTGTGGGTTCGTGACTTATCTTTTAAAAATCTCTTCAAAGACGTTTGTTAAGCCTTATCCGGCCCTTGCCCGCCACGATGTTGGATGTCGATGTCTATCATGGGTTTTGCCATTGCAATATATTACTATATTGTGCTTGTCATTCTCGAAAACAAACCGCAAACATGCTTACCACTAACGAAGACCGCTCCTATTCAAGACCCACGTACCGAGATACATACTATTGCATGGGTTGGAGGCCGACCACATTATGTAGCGGTCAACGAACAATATGTCATTTACTTGTAATTTATTGTGTTCTTTTTACTCCAATTAACCATTCTATATCTACATTAATAGGTTTGACTTAAATCGGACGCTCTTACCTCATGTTACAGCTATATGAAGGTATTGCCGAGACCCAAATGTCGAGGATTGAATTGAGCCTTTTCGTGCGAGAATGAAAGCTTTTGACGATGCACGCAAGATAGGATGTTCTTCCGTGCGTGAACCTACAATAGATGTCCCCCTTAGTACTTAACTTTAGTGTGTGTTTTACTTTGGTAAAGTAAAGTTCGAGATTCCAATTACGTGTCTAACCCAAACCAAACAAATTCCGAATAAAAATGTTTAAAACAAAATTAAATGGCCGGAATAAAACACGCAAAATACACCATAAATACACAAAACTAAAAGAAAACGTACATAGTAGTACAAATTCAATAATGAAGTTGAGGAAAGTTTGAGTAAGTATGTTAGTTCTAAACTAGCAGATGGCTATAGATACTTCACCGAGAAACTTTGTCAAGTAACTTCCAAGAAACTACCAAATGGTACAAAGTCGATAATGAAATTGAGGAAAGCTTGGTGTAAAGTACTTATATTGATGTATATATTTTGACACGAACTTTCAAGAAACTTTGTCAAGGCGTATGAGGAAAGCTTGAGTAAGTATGTTAGTCTTAAACTATCAAATGGTACAAAGTCGATAATGAAGTTGATGAAGTCCAGTGGACGAGCTTGACTAGATAATAGTTGGGCAAATTTCACCGAGAAATACTCAATGAAATGGGATAGGGTTTCAACTTCAATCCAGACGGCCTGCGTTGAAGTTGAAACATCTCAACGCAGTTAGTCTACGTTGAGTTTTAAAATGTTCAGCACATCCGCAATGTGTTGACCATTGCGTTTTGTAAATTTAACGGTGTGCCTTAACTAGCCCGGAAAAGTTATAACAGTTACTTTGTTAGTTCAAAATTTTAGTTTAATTCATTCAAAATATATATAATATCCGTTCAAATATTTTCAATCACTAGTTCATGTATTTTTTTTGTTCGATTTATTAGTTATGTTTTTATATACCTTTTTATTTGTACATGTTTGAACTAATAAACCATAATGTTTGAACTAACAAATTACAATGTTCGAACTAATGATACCCAAATTTTAAACTAATATTAAAAAAGTTCAAATTTTATAGTTACGGTTGTTAGTACACTTTTATTATAATATTGTCAGTTTAAGATTTGTGTATTATTACTTAAAAAACGAGGGTTCAATTAGTTCAAACATTGTATGTTATTAGGGTGTGTATTTATTTAAAACATATGTAAGAAAATTGTAAAATTGTATTACAATATAATTTGATCTAACATATCAAAAAAATTGAACGAAGTTTATAGAAAATTTAAATAAAAAAAGTATTAAATAATAAAAAGAAGAAGAAAAAAGACACATACCAATATAACAAAATGTTATTTGTTAAATAAAATTAAAAAATATTTTAAAATAGATTTCATGTTTATTACGATGAACAACTTCTATTTTAATTTACACTTTATTCCCATTGTCACTCACTTCAATTTCTATAATTGCCAGATTTTATTTCTCTTACGGTTAATATGCCGATTTCCTTTTTTTAAAAAATAACACAACTTCATTTTAATTAGATTAACTTCCATAATAAATTAAAATAACTTCTATGCCAATTATATTTTATATTTTACTTTTATGGTGGAAAATATCAAAAAAAAAAAATGAAAAGAAACTGCTATATTACTTACGTCAAATTATCATTAATAAAAGATACAATATCATGGTGACAATTTCAAATATCGTCCTACATTTTTTGTTTGTTGATGCACAAAAATAATTATAAAAAATTATATTTGTTGAGGATTCATTTTATCCTTATTGACAATTTATTTTTATATTTCTTTTTTTTTGGTAGGAAGGAGGGACAGTGACCTCCGCGCATCTAGTCGCGCTTCTTATAAATAAAAAAGTGGCTATGTGTTCAGCACAAGGGGGATAGCCTTACCCCTCACATCATTAGACAACAAAAGTAAAGCACCCTCCGGCGGGTCATATAATACATGAAATCCTTGTTCAAAAGAGAAAGCTAAACTAGCAAGATAATCAGCAACACAATTACTTTGTCTGTAAATATTTCGAACTTGGATTAACCAAGTTCTTTGTAAAAAGCCTTGGCACAAATGTACCAGGCTAGATCGGGGATGACACCGTGGAAGGGTTTCCCAATAAGGATGGAAACTAGTTGAGAATCCGTTTCAAGAATAACCTTTCTGAAACCGGACTCCCAAGCTAATTTCAATCCGTCAAAAACACCCCACAACTCCGCTATGGGAACTGTGCATGTTCCGATATTGCGAACCCCTCCACACTGCCATCTACCTAAATGATCTCTAATAACACAACCAGCAGCTGAAACTCCACTAGCTTGAACTGAACCATCCGATTTAAACCTTGACCCATCCTTCTGTCGGCGGAATCCATGAGATGCTAATGGTAACTTGATAACTTTGTTCCTTTATATTGGTAAGTTATTTTTATACTTCATACACTTGTTGACAATGTTTTTTTTTTTTTTTTAATTCAAGTAGATTATAATTAAGTTCCCTAAAAAAAAGTATATTATAATTAAGTATGGTAATTAAAAAAAACTTTGACATTCTTTTTAAGCCCACGACATTTTATCATACATGCTTGAGTAATCTTTTTCAACTGGCGTTCATAGTCAGTATAGATATTGGGTTGGACAGCCCATATCACCCAACGTCAGGCCCAATTCAACTGTTTAAACATAATTTACCTATCTACCCTTTTGACTCTAGGCACAAACTACCAACAAGTAAACGGTAAACCACAAGAAACTAGGACTCGTTTGGTACCATTCCATGAGAATCAGAAACCAGTATTTTTTTCGGAATCACTCAAATCGATTCGTATGTTACGTAATAAAAAAGTATCAAAATGAACAATTCAAGGGAAGAGTAATTTCAATATTTTTCATTTATGGATTCTTGAAATTTTCCCCCAACAAATTTGAGTTTTTTTTATTTATTTTAAATATAGTGTTTTAGATCATTGCTTTATTAGAAGCAAAGCAAGGACATCAACCATAATTTTTATAAAATCAATGTCATGCCGACAAATTTTTTATTTATAATCTTAGTCAAATACCATATTTTAGGAATCAGATTATGTTATTTCTCATTCTATTCTGATTTATGTTTTCAATCGAATTCTATACACGTATGAAAGGAACCTTTACAATGTGTTTGGATGAAGAATTTGCAAAATACATAGTAATTTTCAAATGATGGGATTTTAAATGATGGGATGTTAAAAGAGGGAAATTTGAATCATTTTACAAATCCCTTGTTTGGATTATATTTTGTGGTAATCTTAAAAAGAAGGAATTTAGTAAGAATAGGAAAGATTCTTAGAAAAACACCTATGTACATGATATTTCAACTGAGTATTCTGACCTTTTAAATTCCCTTCATATACGTGGAATTTCAAGAAATCCGGAATTCACTATCCAAACAAGGTAATTATTCAACAGAATTACCCAAATTTGATTTAAATTTCCGAGATTTCAGTGTTATCCAAATACACTGTTTGGGCGTGAATCTTGACAAATGACTAATCCGAAAGGATAATTTAGAACTATTAGTTTTTAAAGAAAATGAACCCTAGTCTACTTACCTTTGTTCATAGAAAAAACCCCTTTGACAACTTTAATGACATACCATTTGGACTGGGCCACACGGGGCATGCCGTTTTCCAGTTCCCGCCAAACCACTATAAAACCCTAATCCCCTTTCCTCTCTCTCACCTCCAAACCCCAAAACCCTCAATTATCTCTCGTCCACGGTAGTCGCCGGAAATCTGCCATGGACGCTCAAGAGGTGAAGTCGGACCTTGTCCTTATCCTCGACTACGGTTCCCAATACACTCACCTCATAACTCGCCGAATCCGGTCACTCTCCGTTTTCTCCCTCTGCATCTCCGGAACTTCAGCTCTCTCCGCCATTACAGAGCTCTCTCCTCGCGTCATCATCCTTTCCGGTGGACCTGAATCCGCCCACGAACCCGGTGCTCCCTCCTTCCCCGACGGATTCATTGATTACGTTCGCGAGAATGGGATTTTCGTCCTTGGTATCTGCTATGGACTGCAGTTGATTGCGCAGAAGCTCGGTGGAAGTGTGACTAGTGGAGGAAAGAAGGAGTATGGAAGGATGGAGATTGAGGTTGTGAATGCGGTTACTGGAGGATTATATGGGGATAAGTCTGTTGGAGATAAGCAAGTTGTGTGGATGAGCCATGGCGATGAGGTGGCACGTCTTCCTGAGGGTTTTGAGGTAGTGGCGCGTAGTCATCATGGTGCTATTGCTGCTATTGAGGACCGGAAAAGGAGGTTCTTTGGCCTTCAGTATCACCCAGAGGTACACTAATACTTTTTCAAATTCGAGACAATGAAGTTGCTACTTTTATTATGTAACTAAGAAATGATTGTCTGCAGAAGTAATGATTCAATTTGATTATTCTCTTAGTTGCTACAATTTTTCATCTTTTTGTCTATCATTGCAAAACATCCAGAACTCAAGCGAGCCAACAAAAATCCAAGTATCAAGTGCATAAATGGTTGGAGTTGCAGACGAATAGTTTTGGAAGAATGAGTATTGCCTTGTTTTTGCAAACAAATTTATTGATACAGCTATTCTTTGAGGTTCCATTGTAGGCAACAGTACAATAAATATTTTTATGAATGCGTTCTCATTTGTAATATTTCTCAATCAACTGCGTTTTTATGTTTACGATATTGCATATTTTAATTGGGCAATGGATTCTTTTGTAGGTTACACATTCACCACAAGGGATCGACACTCTTCGATATTTTCTTTTTGATATTTGTGGTGTTAATGCTGACTGGAAAATGGAAGATGTAATGAATGAAGAGCTTAAGGCTATCAAGAGCACTGTTGGCCCTGATGATCATGTTATCTGTGCTTTGTCTGGAGGTGTAGATTCAACAGTTGCTGCCACTCTTGTTCACAAAGCCATTGGAGATAGACTTCACTGTGTTTTCGTTGACAACGGTTTACTGAGGTGAAATTCCTTCTTCATTAATAAGGACAAAGATTTTTAAAACATTGCTTCTTTATAACTTTCAGTTTTGCGCCTCTCCCTGGTTCATGCAGGTTTAAAGAGCAGGAGCGCGTTATGGAGACCTTTGAGAAAGATCTTCATTTGCCTGTGACCTGTGTTGATGCTACAGAAAGGTTTCTCACTGAGCTTAAGGGTGTCACTGATCCTGAAAAGAAAAGGAAGATAATCGGGAGGGAGTTCATCAACGTCTTTGACAAGTTTGGCCAAGAATTGGAGCAGAAATTAGGAAAGAAGCCTGCTTTCCTAGTTCAAGGAACGTTGTATCCCGACGTTATTGAATCATGCCCGCCTCCTGGTAGTGGACGGAACCATTCCCGCACGATCAAGAGCCATCACAATGTTGGAGGACTTCCAAAGGACATGAAGCTGAAGCTTATTGAACCCTTAAAGCTTCTATTCAAGGACGAGGTTTGAAACTTGATCAAATCAAGCCAAATTGTTGAAAATATTTACAGCATTAAGTAATCAATGTATGTATTTTGTAGGTCCGAGCAATGGGTAAAATTTTGAATGTGCCAGTAGGATTCCTGAAGAGGCATCCTTTTCCTGGTCCTGGCCTTGCTGTTCGAATCATAGGCGATGTAACTGAGGGAACAAATTTAGAGATTCTTCGCGATGTGAGAATGATTGGACCAATTTTCTTAACAGGACTTGGTTTGATTTCACTGTGATTTCATTATTTAATCTCGAGTTAATCATCTATTTGCAGGCTGATGAGATCTTCATTCAGGCGATCAAGGATGCAGGGCTATATGACATCATATGGCAAGCATTTGTTGTGTTGCTTCCTGGTTTGAATGTTGGAGTTCAGGGCGATGAACGAACATATGCCCGTTCTGTTGCTCTTAGGGCTGTCACAAGTCAAGATGGAATGACAGCTGATTGGTAAGCCTCCAAAACACTTACGTTACATCCTTATGGGCTGTGTTCTTGTGGATATGAGCATACCCCAGCTTGAGTAAGTTTGTGACAGAATGATCTGATCTGATGTGTACTCTACCCAAAACTCAATTTAGGGTGTGTTTGGCAAGTCTGAACCTGCCAAACACAACCACCTGAAACCATAAAATTGATTTACTTAAATCTCTTCAATGGATCCTGGCTTTAGGTACTACTTTGAGCACAAGTTCCTGGATGACGTGTCACGGAAGATATGCAACAACGTTAAAGGCATAAACAGAGTCGTTCAAGATATCACATCCAAGCCCCCTTCAACAATCGAATGGGAATAAGTATTGATAGGCATTGAAGAAGATTTTGCAGCAGGTGTTTCCGGTTTCCCCTATATACCTTAAGGATTCGTAGTTTAGTTATTAATCTAAAACTCTTATAATTTCTCCATTGTTAAAGAACTTTCAAATTGATCATAAAAAAGTATGATGTAACTTAATGCGTGTTTCTTCCCTTGATGGCTGAAGAAGGGGTTTGATTGTGTATTTCCTGCCTTGTCTGCTTCAATACTACGTTTGGTATACTGCAGCTCACTCTGTTAAGCCGGTGACGGTCAGCCACAATGGCTTGTGCGACGTGACAAAACAGGACCCAATTCATAAATTAAGCCAGCAATTACCTGAACGAAATGAACACATTGAAAAAAAACTCAAATCTTGTGAGTTGCATCACGTTCAAATAAGAGGTCGAATCATCATAACTTGAAAATGACATTCAACATGCTGCATAAACCCAATTCTCAATTTAAAATGACCTAACCTAGTTGTCCCTGCGTGGGCATCGGCATGTTTCATGCGTTGTCACGGTTTACAGAAACATGTTAGGGCAGGGCCTTCGGGCCTGTGAAATTTTAAATGATTTAGTGATTTTCTGATGGTAGGATGTGGTTCGGTAATTTTTCGAATTTTGCCCAAAACTGTTAATCTTCTTAACAGATGCAAGTGTAATAAAGCTTGTCGAGGCTGAACACGAGAAAGAGGTAACAAGGTATTATCCCGTCCCAACCGGAATAGGGTCCAATGTTTTCGGGGTTGAGCCTTCTCGATCTTTGCGGGATTGGTATTATCCCTTCCCAACCGGAATAGGGTCCAATATTTTCGTCTATAAACACAAGACTGGTTCCGATCCTGTCACTTTCAGATGTAGTTGTGCCCTATAAAGTATTACTTCTAAGGAAAACATGAGGATTATGTCACTTTTTGATACATTTGAGCCCTATAAAAAATAAATGTGTAAAACCTGATCAGACTCTGCAAAATAGAAGTTTAGAGGATGACAAAACCCTAAAAATTATTTCGACACGAAGGTCCGATTACATTGATGCATGATCAGCCACTGAATGTTCGTGTAAGCATCCAATAGCCTTAACCAAAAAAGAAAACTCAACCATGTAATTTAGAATATGAAGTATCTCAACAAATGCAATGTTTATAAAACTGAAGTTTCTTTCTTTTGAATCAAGAGAGTTCCTGCAAAAGTTGTTACCAAGACCAGGAAGAGCTCCAAAAGCTATTCTTACTTGGTTACTCTGTATGCCTGAAACACCATAAATATAATTAGTTTAGTTTAATGATGTTTTATGCAATCAAAATTGCAGCTATAAATATAACGGTTTAGTTAGTTGATGGTTGATACCTTGACCCGTTTTAACAGATCTTTGGCCTTGCTGTCACTGGCGAAGTGATTCCTCACAGGCTATGGAGAAACATGAATTAGTAGAAAGAAATGGAAGTTGTCTCTTTACTAGGGAAAGAAACATAAACCAAAAGGAAGTAATCGTCCATTCGCCTTACCTGTAAAATAGTGTTTATAGCTTTGGACAAAGCCGGTTTGACATCCCCTGGATGTAGATTCCCACCTTCATAATCAATGACTAATTCTTCAAAGTTCTTGTAAATCCTGTTACGGGAAACATATTCAGCAAAATAAATACATGATATTAGTGTACACTGCTAAGTGTGAGGTAAACTTATATAAACATTTCTCTATGTTTGTAATCCATAAATCCTTACTTCTCTCCTCCGTGATCTGGACTGCGTTCAACTTTGAATTCATTGAACCAAGGGAATATGAGGTATTCAATGTACTCCAGGCACGGGTTTCCTTTTACTAACGTTGGAGGACAGTAAGCTTTCTTTATTTTCACATTGACCTCGGCCTGTAAGCAGCCAACTCAACCATTAAAGCCCAAATACGAAGTATGCCCTTTAATCTAGTGCTATTAAATCTTCTAAAAAAACAGATTGTTTTGTTAGGATGACATCACGTGCTCCTCAACATACCTCCTCATCTTCCATGTATATAGAAGAGGATGGGTCACTTTTGGACATCTTCTCTTGGCCTTGCTGCAAACCGGGAAGCATGTCTGCCATACACAATAATGCCAGAAATTTGAAGTACCATCCGTGTAGAGGAAGACGCAAAAGAACTAGAAACTTTGACATAAAGGATACATACGGTGAGACAAGATGATAGGCTTATTCTTTCTCTTGATGTCATCACAATATTCTCTTGCGAGAACATTCACTTTACGTTGATCCATCCCCAGCTGGCAGATGTCCGCCTTTTAACATGAATTTCTCATCAGAAGGATACAAGTATACAACAACATTGATTTGAAATAGCATCGAGTAATTAAATAGACCAAATATGACATCATAAGTTATAAACTGATTGTAGGAAAAGTTTAATCTGAAAGCACTATCTGCCATTTTCCGTAACCTGTCATGTTAGCTTCATGTTGAGTAGAAATTGTGGGGAACCAACAATTGATAACGGAAACCAGTTTAGTACATGAGAAAGGAAATCTGCAGTGAAACTGAAAAATAGAGAGAAGTACTCAGCAACTAGCAGATGCACATAACAGTGGCAATCATGTCATCCATAATGCATAAAACACCCTGCTTCAAGGCAAGCCACAAGCACTTGGAACTTGTTTTGTAGAAAAACATCTGAGCATTAATACAAGTACCTACCAAGTGTAGGGCTTAGTAGCCCACAACACAAGAATATAAATAGTTTGTTAGAACAATTAAATCCAGACAACATCCAAAAATCTTCACTTGTGCACTACCATGAATACTTTCATCTTTCACCTCCGTCCCTCCAAAAAAAATTCTCTGTTTAATTTCATGGGGGTGCGGAATGGGAAATGTGGACATTGACACATTGTAGAGGTGCATTGGACCACAGTTTAAACTTTAAAGCATGCAATCAATGCAGAATTATAGATCAAGGTTCAAACCAAAGAAGAATTTCATCTAAATATAAAGACAAAAGGTACCTTAAGGAAAAAGATATCAGCACACTGCATGCATGGGTAGAAGATTTGAGCTGCAGTCAACTCATCTTGATCACTACGGCCCATAATTTGACAACATCTGCATACAAAAACTGTGTAAGACTCTCTAGCTAAGAAAGGGGGGAAATCGATGTAAAACTAATATAAGATTCGACAAACTGACCTCAATATTCTAGGTAATTTATTCTTCCTTGCAATGTCCATGACAAGTGGCCAGTACTCATGTGCCCGGGAATTTATTTCTTTGGAGGACCATAAAAACTCTACCTTGCCTTCATCAAGATTCATTCCTACAGATTTCCATATCTCAATGAAGTACTGACCAACCACCTCAATTTTCTTCAGATCACCCCCCATTTTCCCATTTAGCTGTGCAAACCAGTCTGCAATCCATATCTTAACTCTACAGCCCGAAGAAGTTAGCTTGTTCACGTTGATAGCCTTCAAAACCCCCTGTACAATAAAAACAGCCAACATAACCTCAAATCAAAAGGACTTTTTTCTAATTCCCTGGCACTGCAACGGCATGAGAATTATCTCATGTTGTCATACAAATTCCAACAAAGAGAAACTAGTCATCGTTGATGATTTAACCAAGGTGTTTTGATCGGGGGTTTTCTCATATTTTTCAGCAATTACCATCCCTAACCAACCAAGTTGAATTATAACAATGGCAATTTTCCTTACCCATCATTGTATTCAATAATTGTATCGATGACTTAGCTAAGCACGGCAATGAGTATTATTTTTCTATAAGTTTCAATCTAACAGGCGATTTAAGTGCAAATCCAAGTTTAATTTCCCAAGCTCTTGAACCAAACAAAGTAGCATTGACCAAGTTAAGCAAAAAAACCTGAGCAATATGCATCCGACCCGAGGGTTCAAACCCATCATAGCAAACAGGTTCAGGCTTCTTAGCAAGCAAATTCCGCAATTCATCCTCTTGGATACACTCTTCACCGATACTCCTTACGATCCGAAACTTCTCATCAACGCTCATCCTAATTCATCAACAACAAAAAATCCCATTAATACCAACAGGAATCATAGCTGAAATCGAATCACGTTAAAGCGAAAATGAGAGAGAATAATGAGAGAAATACTCAGCCGTTGAAGAAGCAGAGCTTGGTTGCTGCTCAGATTGGGGGTCGTCAACGGAGAGAGACTTCATTTTCTCGTCTGGTGTGCGTTCAGTCTCCATTTCTGTGGATTGCTAAGGTGGGAGAACTAGGGTTTTACGCAGTAGTGTTTTTAAAAGATTGTCTGCCAGTTTTCTTCCTCTTCTTATCACGTTCTTTTAAGCCTGGTAAAGTATTATTTTTAGTACTCTGTATCTGGGAAATGTTCACACCGATGAACAACTTCCTTTGTGACATGAATGTGCACGTATTTAAAAAATAGGTATATATTATTTTTTTATTCACAAAATATGTTAAATTTTATATTTTATTAATTTTCTCAATTATTTGTGCATTTTATAGACAAATATACCCCTTATTTAAAAAAAATATATATGTATCAATCAATTAAATTTTATAACATAAAAATTAATGTAACTTATTATCAATATGACGGTTCACAATAATTGTTGGAGTTACGGAGGCATGGTAATTTATCACAATTTGTAAAACTATCGTATAACAATTTCGGGTTAGTCTGTAATTTTTTATGGGTATAATTAGTTAGTTTGACCCACCTATAAAATACAGGTATGGATAACTAGTTTGGTCCGTTCGGACCCAGCCGACCCACTTGTAAAAAAGGGTATGTACAACTAATTTGGCCTATTCAGATCGGGTCCGATCCGGCCTTTTTTTTTATTTGGACAGGTGTGTGTAAACGTTTTGGCATGCATGCGAGTCTGACCCGTATAAAATTACATACGAATAATTATATATGCATATATATGAACTGATATAGGTAAACGTTATGCAATGGCAGCGTTTGAGGCCCAAACAAGGTGGTTCAATCCAGCCCGGCCCGCACCTTATGGGTAAACTTTTTAGTTATGACAAGTTCGGTTCCTAAATTTGTACAGGTTTAGGCCTAACCGGAAAAAATCACTAGATTATATTTTATGTATCGCTTTGGATATAACTTAACTTTAAAAGATTTATAGATGAATGGACGAAGACCGAAACCCTGAGATCGCGATTCATAAATGCGTAGGTAAAGTTGAAGGTTCGTAGTTTCTTTATGTGGTAGCTATGAAGTCATAACGGTCGAAGAACAAAGTACCATACGAAGTGTTGAGTGTTGAAATACTACCAAGACTGCATGCGAGAATCCTACTTTGGTTCCGGTGCGTGTCCAAGTCATGGCAGTCGTTGATCGGCGATCCCGCCCTCGCACGCTTACACCTCACCCTTGGCGCCAAAACTCACTCTTTAGTAATCGAGACCATTAAGGAGAGAGAATGTGTTCTCCGGTGTCCCAAACCCTTAGAATCATAGCGACACTTAAATTAATTGAATCCTTTATGGTGCAATATTAGGCACTCTAATCACCACTCCCACAACATCTCGGGAAGTCTTGGAATTCCTTGTAACCACGTTTGGAAAGCCTTCTCGTGATCATATCAAACAAATCAAGAGTGCATCGCTCAACCACAAAGGGAGCCCTCACCATTGTGAAATATATGCAACAGATCAAGATGTCTACAAATCTCCCAGCCTCGCTCAAGGCACCGGTGTTTCAAGCGGACCTCACTAACTAGGTTTTACGGGGTCTAGACAAAGCTTACAACCCAATCATTCATGCAATCAACGCTAGAGACACACCAATCGCCTTTGAGGCACTTCATGAGATGCTCATTAATCACGAAATGTATCTCAAACACAACAATGTCATCGACACAACTCTTGCAGTGGCCTTCAATGAACAAACAAGATCAACCAAAGGGAAAGGTAAAACGTCATGCTTGTCAGCTACATGGCAAACTCCCTCTTACCCACAAAACTCCCAACCTTTCTGGCCTGCTAACAACTATACTCAACAACCATCACCTACTATTAGAGGCAAACCATTCCAAGGCTAGTGTCAATGGTGTCGTGAGATTGGTCATGTACTCATTCATTGTCCTATCATGCGTAAACAACACCCAAACCTTACTCTACTAAATTGTTTGTTCCAATAGTTCTTATTTTTAACACTTTTTTTTTTAAAATTTTTTGTATAGTTCGTTAAACAACTAGAATGCATATTTGTTAAATATTTTACTTGTTCAAATATAATGAATGTTTGTTCAAGTATAGAACGTCGAATGAAATTGCAGAAATTTCAAACTTATTGTTTTACCCCTTGTTATACATCGATATATATTAAAGAAAAACAAGATAAGTATAATAAAAATTGAAGGAGGAGCGTGAATGAACAACGCTATTAACGACTGTTAAATTAAGCGCTTACTGTTAATGAGGGACGATAAAGTTAATAACCCGTCTAGGTTGCATTTGAAAGTTGTTTGGTAAATTTTGTTAATAAATATGAAACAACTCGTTCTCGTTCTTGTGATGATTTTGATTTCTATTCCAATATTCAAATCTTACCAAATATCAATTATTTATTCTCATTTTCAGTTTCCATTTCAAGTAACTAGTACCAAACGAGCCCAACTTTTTTTTTATATACCGATTCCCAGCTGATGTCTAGCCCACCAAGTGCACTTCCGAGGCAATGTTTGACTTTATAGATTCTAGTAAACTTTAAAAAAATATCAATCCAACTATGAGACAACAAGACAAGAGTTTTGATGAAGGTTTCATGATTCCTTTGAAAGGCTCAATCAACTACAAGGCTACTAGATTAGTAATATGTATATAAAGATCAGAACGTAGATGGTACATTGACAGTTGAGATTATATGTGAGATTTTACACATTCCTACACCAAAGCTCAAAACCAAAACCTTACTTCTCATCTACTTTCTTCCCAATCCAACTCGCGACAATTGGTGTAAGAGCCACAGTTGGTGGAAACCGTATAGGCGAGGCTGCCTTGTGTGCTGCATACGCCAGAGCAAACGTCCCCAGTTTTTCTCCTGACTCACTTGCTGTGATTCCCACCTGCATATACCAAAACATTCATGAATTCTAGACACATCACCAAATCCGAGTCACTTGCTTTGAAGCAAGCAATTGGCAAAAATCAGGCTAAATAAGTTGTTTCGTGTTAGACGTTGTCAACATCACAACGTTTGCTGAAGCGGCTTCTCAAATCCTACCTGCATATATGAACACATTGCCACAAATCCATGAACACAAAATATATGATCAAATCTGATCACTTGCTTTAGTGGTTCTATGTTAGACATCAATTCATCAGATATGCTGAATTGTGTCAGTGTGTGAAAATTCTCAATCTAAAGTCAGAAATCAACATCACAGTTTTTGCTGAAGCGGTTTCACTTCATAACATGGATTGTTCGATTCAAGCAACCTTCAAAAAAGCAATAGATACTTATACTCCTGAAAGGACAGCATCCCTGAGGTGAGGGATGGATTCATTAAACTGGTGGATGACTAAAAGGAGAGTAGGATCCCGAGCACTGGAGCTCCTTTAACACGAGCATGAGATGGAACCTGCCTGAGATAAATGTTATTAAGGTGAATGTGACACAGCAATGATCGCTGGGGGAGGAATGAGGCCAAGATGGAGATATCATTGGTGCAAAGGTCAGTCACGTGACAGGAAGGTGGCCGGTGTGGTGGGCAGAGGCTCCAGCTTTACGGATATGAGTCATGAAGGTTGCTTGCAGAGGAATACCAAATGTAGTTAAAGACGGATTCACGTTATGTAGCAACCGCCAACTCAACAGTGAAGATCAGTGCAAATGTAGTTAAGCTCTTCATTTGTTTCTTTCTCAGTTTGTTTTAGTTACAATGAAACGAATTTGGTAACCAACCTCCTCGCAAGGGTGTGTGAGTGTCCAAGCGAGGGGGAGGAGATATTTGACGGGGAAATCCCGCAAAATGTACTTGAACTTGCTTTGATTGACCTTCTTTAAACATATTCTTACCACTTCAAAATAAGGACAGTATTTTTCTTACCCCAAAATTGCTGAGAGTAATACTAATTACCTTCTGAAGCAAAGCTTGGACATCAACACCAACACTGATGAGAACATAGCATAACGAGAACGAAATAACGGAAAGAGTGATGGAAGTAGCCAAGTATGCTCCTCCATACTTTGTAAGTAACTCCTTTGCTTGATCCCCCTTCGACTTCGTTCCTTCATCTTCTCCTTTTCCTTCTTCCTTTGAACTGAATATCTGCATTCATATCATCAACTCAGAATCTCCACATTTCCACCTTTTTCTTACACATATGGAACTATTGCATAAATATGCTGATCATACAGAGAGTTCTCCCCAAAACCCCCTATTCAATGCAAAATCACAAAAACTAGCAAAGTTTCAAGCTATCATTTCTCTTCATAATAAGCCATCAGCAATCCTTTACAAAAACATAAAGAAAACTTCATAAATCCATAATCTTCTAAGAAACAAAAAGGGATTACATAATCACTTTGCTCAAAACATCCGATTTCCTCAACCGGGTCACCACAATTTCAACAACCCAATGACGAAATTCATACAAACTAGGTTTTTACTGAATAAAAACGGACTTTATCCACCCAATTGAATGAACAAACCGCGGAAAATTCAGCTTAGCAATGAACCCTAAATTGAATCAATTGCATAATCGACCAATTACTAGTAATTCAGGTACGTATCCATACAATATTAAAGCATAAATCAAGCTGACCTTCCAGAGCCCAGCCTCTAGGCCGTACTTCTGGGTGATTTCATCTGCTGAAGAAGAAGAGGGTTTGATTTCTTTGGTTTCCTCCTTAACCGCTTTCACTTTCCGATGGAGCTTAGAGTGAGAGAATCCAGAGAGATAATGCTTAGAAAAAGAATGGTGCTGGTTGAGGAACTGGAGTCTTTCATTGCTGTGGATTTTAGAGCATGGTGAGAATATAAAGGTAAGATGATTAACGCTCATATTGACGAGCAAGCAGCTAGTTTGAATTTCTTGAACTGATAGCAAGTGACTGGCTTATCAATAACAAGTTAACAACATTTTTTTGCCTTTTCTATTTTCATTTTTATTTTGTGTGTATTCTCAAGCGCCATGTTTAGATGCTCCGTACCACAAGACAACGATGATGACTACTGTGGGACTTTTGTGGGTTCATTTGGGCTGAAGCATTTGTATATAATTAATCTTTAATATCATAATGCATCGACTGTCGTTGTAGTATAGTGGTAAGTATTCCCGCCTGTCACGCGGGTGACCCGGGTTCGATCCCCGGCAACGGCGTTGTATTTTTGGACCCGATTTGTAGTTTTGTACATGTTTGTCACGGGCAGAGTTATTCTATTCCGTTTTGCAAATGACAACCCAGTAATAAGTATCAATGATTTGATTTCCCTTTTGTGAAAATTATATTCTTATCCACCTTTTCAAACATAATATCTAAATAAAGCATTAAAAAAGAATAATTTTTTTTGAAAACCTCATTTTTAAATTAAAAAAAAATACAATGTGTATAGAATCTAGTAGTTAAAATGAGCCAATTTATTAGAAGATGTTATTAATTAAAATCATTTGGTGGGCATGGCTAATATATTAATGTTTATGTCGTGTACGACATTTTATGTACTGGAGAAAAAAAAAATACAATTATTGCTATTCGTACCACATTAACCATGTTATACATACTCCTGATATGGTTAAGCATTGCGTAGGCGTATTCATTTTTCCATCGTCCAGAATTTGAAGATTATTGTCAACGTATCGGCCTTGTATCATTAACTCGCGAGGGGGAAAACTGTTGGTCCCTCCTTAATCAAGCCCATTCAATAAATGGGTTATCCAACTAATCGGATACAAGTCCAATGGGCTAAGATCCAATAAAGAGGAGTCCATTATGGAGAAAAATCTACACAAGAAAAGAAAGGATAAGAAAGATTTAGATAAGATTAGTCTAGAACTAATCTAGAATTCTCCACTAATATACCTTCTAAAAATTTGTGTAATTCTATAATTCTCTTCTCAAATATCTTCCTAGATTATTGTGAGAGTTCCCACAAAATCTTGTAGAATTCCTTCTCCACATAGATATAATTGAGTTTGTATCAATTAAGTCATTGCCTTAATTAGTTCATTTTTCCATTCTACCAACACGAAAGTGAGAGGTTTTCCCAACAATTGGTATCAGAGCAAGGTTAGTCTGGTCATTTTTCCTTAGCTCGTGTTGTCAAGATAGAGGCTACCGTCATTCACGATGTCGAGATGTTCAAACTCATGGGGGATAATTATTCTTATTGGAAGTTGATGATGGAGGACCACCTTTACTGTAAGGATTTGTACGAGCCCATCACCAGCAAGGATAAGCCCGAAGGGAAGAGCGAGAAGGAGTGAGAGCTTCTAACCGGAAAGCAGTCGTCATGATCCGTAAGTACATCGACAAATATCTATTTGAACACGTCTCTACATATCCAAATGATTTTGAATTATGGACAAAGCTTGAGTCCATGATTCAAAAGAAAATGCCTTGTAATAAAGCCATTTTAGTTCAACGGTTGGTGAAGATGGTGTACAAAGAAGGTCAAAACATGATCGAGCACTTGAATAATTTTAAGGGGCTTGTAAATCAGCTAAGTAAAGCTGGAAAGAAAATCGAAGATGAGTTGCAAGCCCTCCTACTCCTTAGTTCCCTTCTAGAGAGTTGGGACACTCTCGTAGTTACTCTTATTAACTCATCCCCGAAAAGGAAGCTCACCATGGACGCCGTTAGTGATAGCCTCCTTGGTGAAGAAGTTAGAAGGAGGGAACGAAGCACGTCTACCTAATCCGAGGTGAACATTATTGACAACTGGGGCAGAAGCGATACACGTGGGAACAATATGAACCAAAGCCGAGACCCGTCTCGAGGTTTGTCTAAGTCAGGCTCTAGGCCAACTTGTTATTATTGTGGGAAAATAGGCCATAAGAAATCAGAATGTCAATTTCTTAAGAAAGATCAAAAGGCCGGCAACGTCAAGCCAGACCAAATTAACCCAACAAACAGGCGAGAGGAAGACAAGGGTACGACCGCTATGACAGATGAAGGCGATGATCTATATCTCTTCGGAGAAGACAACTTCCTCAATATCGCCTCAGACGATAGCTCCTAGATTGTCGATTCCGGTGCATCATTCCACGTCACTCCTCATGGGAGTTTCTTCTCAACCTACCAAAGTGGTGACTTTGGTAATGTCCAAATGGGGAATCAAAATAGGAGCAAGATCGTTGGTATATGAGACATTATCCTGGTATCAAATACAAGATGCAAGCTTACCCTTAAGGATGTAAGGCATGTCTCTGATATGCACCTCAATCTCATGTCAATCGAAAAGCTTGACGATCTTGGCCTAGTAAATCCCTTTGGCGGAGGAAAATGGGAGCTCATCCAAGGAAGCATGATAATGGCTCGAGGAACGAAGGAAGGGTCATTGTACGTGACCCAAGACAAGCTCTGCAAAGGAGAAGTCAACGTCGCATAAGAAGACATGGAACTATGGCATCGAAGGCTTGGACACATGAGCGAGAAGGGTCTTCACATACTAGCGATAAGACATCTCCTCCCAAAGGTGCAAGGTAACTCTCTTGACCCTTGTGCCGATTTTTTAGCTAGTAAACAACATAGAGTGTCCTTCCAAACATCTTCTCAACCTATAAGAAGAACGAATATTCTAGATCTTGTGCATACCAATGTTTGCTCCATGTACGAGAAATCCCTTGGTGGTGCGTCATACTTTGTCACCTTCATAGACGACCACTCAAGGAAGTATGGGTTCATCTCTTCAAGACCAAAGACCAAGTTCTTGATGCATTCAAGGAGTTTGTTGCTCGGGTGGAACGAGAGACTATACAAAAGCTCAAGAGGGTCCAATCTGACAATGGAGGAGAATATCGAGGTCCGTTTGAGGCATATTGTAGATCTCATGGAATCAGGATGGAGAAAACACCACCTAAGACACCACAGCTGAACAGGCTTGCAGAGAAAATGAACCGAACAATTACAGAAAGAGTTCGGTGTATGCTATCGCACGTAAAATTGCCCAAGTCAGTCTGGGGAGAAGCTGTGAAGACCGTCGCCAACATTGTCAATCTTACGCCATCTATTCCCCTGGATGAAGATACCCCGGATGAAGTTTGGTCAGGAAAGAAGGCTTCGTATGACCATCTAAAGATGTTTGGGTGCAAAGCATTTGTTCACATACCCAAGGACGAACGTGCCAAGCTTGATGCCAAGACCAAAGAATGTATCTACCTTGGCTCACCCAGAGATGAACTCCGATATCGGCTATGGGATCCGACCACCAACAAGATCGTTAGAATCCAAGATGCGGTATTCTTTGAAGATCAAACAATTGAAGATATTCAAAGGTCAAAGAAACCAAGGACAAGAGTCATAAGGAGCACAATAGACCCTCATCCTTCTCCTACACGAGAAATTACTTCAAAAGAAGTCACACCAAAAAGCGACAATAATGAAGAGAGTGATCCTACTTTAGAGCACGGTGACGAAGAAACCTACCAAGGGTCAGAAGCACAATCGAGCACTCCACCAAATTCTCAACCGAGAAGGTCATCCAAAGATAAACGATCATCTACAAGATACACTCCGGATGAATATGTGACCCTCACGGATGAGGGGGAGCCTCAATGCTACAAGGAGGCTATGAACGCCACCCACAAGAGTGAGTGGGTAAGAGCCATGCAAGATGAAATGGAATCCTTGCATGAAAACCAAACATATGAGTTGGTGGAGCTACCAAAAGGGAGGCGAGCTTTGAAGAACAGATGGGTATACTGAAAAAAGTCGGAGGATGAAAACTCAAAGCCTCACTATAAGGCTTGATTGGTTGTAAAAGGATTCCAACAGAAGAAAGGCATCGAATTTGAAGAGATATTCTACCCGGTAGTGAAGATGCCATCAATCCGAGTTGTTCTTGGTATAACAGTTGCTCTAGACTTGGAGATCGAACAACTCGACGTCAGGACCGCCTTTCTCTATGGAGATCTTGAAGAGGAGATATACATGGAGCAACCTTAAGGATTCAAAGAACCAGGTAAGGAGAATCTAGTCTGCCGACTAACGAAGAGTCTTTATAGACTAAAATAGGCCCCAATGCAGTGGTACAAGAAGTTCGACTCTTTCATGGTAGAGCATGACTTCAAGAAGAATTCATGTGACCTATGTGGCTCCATGAAGAGGTACACTACTAGCGACTTTCTCATACTCTTACTTTATGTCGATGACATGTTAATAGTAGGTCATGATCGTAACAAGATAACTGCTCTTGAGAAAGATTTGAGCAAGAGCTTTGCCATGAAAGATTTTGGACCGGCAAAGCAAATTCTTCGGATGAAGGTCACTCGTGATCGATCAAAGAAGATGTTTTGGCTATCCCAAAAAAGATACAACGAAAAGATGCTAGAGAGATTTAACCTGCACCAAGCTAAGCCGGTAAGCACACCACTTACTGGACACTATACGTTAAGTTCAAAGCAATGCCCAACTAGTGAATAAGAGAAGAAAGATATGGAGAAGATCCCCTATGCGTCGGTAGTAGGCAACCTTATGTATGCCATGGTGTGCACTAGGCCCGACATTGCTTATGCAGTTTGAGTAGTAAGTCGCTTCCTAGCAAATCCAGGAAAGGAACATTTGGCAGCAGTGAAATGGATCCTCCGATATTTACGCAACACTACTAATAGGTGCTTATGCTTCGAAAGGAGAAGCCTGTATTGCAAGGATACACAGATGCCGATTAGGCCGGTGAAAATGATTCCAGGAAATCAACGTCAGGATATGTGATTACATTCGTAGGGGGAGTTGTTTCCTGGCAATCAAAGTTACGAAAGAGTGTTGCATTGTCCATCACTGAAGCAGAATATATTGCAGCTACTGAGGCATGCAAGAAGATGTTATGGATGAAGAACTTCTTGATGGAGATGGTAGTAGAGCAAGATCGTTATATCTTGCAGTGTGATAATCAAAACACAATTCACTTAGCAAAGAATTCAACTCTTCACTCTCGCTCGAAGCACATCGACAAACGACATCACTGGATCCGAGATGTTCTTGAAGAAAAGCTTCTACAACTTGACAAGGTCTACACAGATGATAACCGGTCAGACGTTATGACCAAGGTAATACCAACCAAGAAGTTTGAAGATTGTTGTCAACGTACCGACCTCATATCACATGATTAAGTCGTGAGGGGGAGAATTGTAGGTCCCTCCTTAATCAAGCCCATTCAATAAATGAGTTATCCAACTAATGGAATACAAGTCCAATGGGCTAAGATCCAACAAAGAGGAGTCCATTATGGAGAAAAATCTAGACAAGAAAAGAAAGGATAAGAAAGATCTAGATAAGATTAGTCTATAACTAATCTAGAATTCTCCCCCAAAATATCTTTTAGAAATTTGTGTAATTTTAGAATTATCTTCCCAGATTATTGTGTAGGAAGGTGATCTACTCCTAGTATAAATATGTGGAAAAGTTGTACATTTTCAACATTTCCATCATCCACAAATTGAGAGCTCAAGCAAACTCAACATAAGTTGTGAGAGTGCCCACAAGATCTAGATAAGATTAGTCTATAACTAATTAAGTCATTGACTTAATTAGTCCATTTTCCCATTTTACCAAATACTTCCATTATCACGAGGTATGATACCCTTATAGCTTATAATTTCCAAATATATATTTTTTTATTAATATATATGATCCATAAATCTTAAACATTTATAATTTCATCTGTTAGATTAAGTTCTTAATAAATAATATTTAAACTTATTAAATATAGATATTTACAGAAATTATAATTTTGTTATTTTTTAATTTAAAATCATCTAAATTACCCTGTAAATAGACTAAATAGTTACATTAGCGGCATATGCCTAATCACAATGATCCAATCATCTCCTAAAAAACAAAATAAAATTCCCATTTCTATACATGAACCAAAAAGTACTCGTAGAACTTATCCATTCAATTGAAATCTTTGATGTATCCCTGTCAGCCAAGATCAAAGGGGTAATCTGATTTAACAATTCTCATGCGTATCCAAACAGTACAAATCCCATTTCTATATATTTTAAACTTATTTAAATCTGTGAATCTGTGATACCGTTGATAAAAGATTTCTCATGCATATCCCATTCTCACACTCGACACGATATACACTTCTTCCTTACTTGGACTCTTCATTCTCCTCTCGTCACGAACAGGGCGCTGTGGGCGTTCGAGTTCATTTCGGTCCGACGAGCCCCAATAGTCTCCATCCAAATTTACCCATCTCTTACTGAACACAGCCGAAATCAAGGAGGAGATAAAATCAGTCCATACCGTTATTATTTGACCTCATTTTCCCCTCAAATTTAGGATTTTCTTTTAATTTCTAATACAACAGTCTCCGATTCTTCAACCCATCCTTCTTCTCCCTCATCGTCCGCTTCCTCTAATCCAACCTCGGGAGATCCACACCTTGGCACCCACATAAGGTAAAATTCTCAGTTAGTTTCACGGCGAAAGACGATTAAAGTGTTGATCTTTTCCAGTTTTATGTTGAGCATAGTATATGATCATGATTGTGAATGTTTTTTGTTGTCAGTGCAATTGAGTTATGGCGTTTGGTTACTTTATTATGATCTAGATGTCTGATTTGATTCGCTGCGGAGTGCCCATCAACTGTTTGTGGATTTGTATGACCCAGATAATAGTGTTCTGTCTAACCCTAATCTTTCCTCTTATCTTCCATTTCCGCTCATTCTCCTATTACTCTATTGAGTTTATAACACAATTTCCTTGGTGGGAAGCAAATGCTCTCTCTCCCTTTTTTTTCTTTTACTTTCTTTTTTTAATAAATAAGAGCCACCCTCAGCTTTCAATCCTTTTCTTACTCGCAACAACAATGTCTCTTGTTTTTGTACTAGTGTGATTGTCTGAGAGTTTTAATTGAAAATTACTGACATTTTATTGTTTTCTAAAAAATATTTTTGCAGGAGTGAAAATGAGGATTGACAATGATGCTGACGATGTATCTGCAACACCTAGTCACCTTGTGTTTGCTTACTATGTCACAGGCCATGGCTTTGGCCATGCCACCCGCGTAGTGGAGGTCAATCTTATTGCCGTATTAAAGTTCTATTCTTATCATTACAAAAACTAATTTAGTGTTACATGGTGCTAAATTTTCTTTATCAAGATGGCTTTACCTTTTCATATCAATTTGGTTAACTACTTACCCTTTCTACCTTTATTGAAAAACATGTAGGTTGTCAGACACCTAATTCTCGCAGGGCATGATGTACATGTAGTCACTGCTGCACCTGACTTTGTATTTACAAGTGAAATTGAGTCCCCTCGGCTCCACCTTCGTAAAGTAATGTCTTTTTCTCTTTACATTGTTATTACTAATATTGCTCTTAACTTTTCTGAAGCAAGTGAAGAGTGCATAATAAGTGAAATAATTTTTAGTATATTTTTCCAACATTATATGGTTGCTCTCATGAAATTGTTCTACTATAAAAAAATTCACATGATAGATGTTTCCTTGTTTTCAAATTGTTGCAAAACAATCTCTCTCTACATAGTTGTACATGACATAATTGTTCAGTACTTCACAACACACACAACAGCTGTATGTTTTAAAAGAGAAACTTATTTCATTTGTTTGTGAAGGATTTGAAATGTGATTACTTAAAGTTGGCTTATGGTCACGTGATGGGCTTGATTGAGCAACCACATTCCTCGAATATCCTTGAGGCCGCCTCAAGTGGTCAATTAATTATAATATTATGTTTGCTTCTTTTTAATTAGTTATGTTAAAATGCAGGTACTTTTAGATTGCGGAGCAGTTCAAGCTGATGCATTAACTGTTGATCGGCTAGCTTCCTTGGAAAAGGTACACCATATTAAAATACTGAAGATGAAGGACTTGCATTTGGTGGGTGTATATATTTTATTAGGGTGGACAGAAACTACTAGAAGTACTTGGATTCTTGGTCATTGCTTGAAGGGGATCAAAGTTGGAATTCACTTCACTGCTCACACAAAATGCTAGATGAAGGGCTTGCGTTTGGCGGGTATATATAATATATTAGTCATTAGAAAGGGTGGATAGAAACAACTAGAAGTATCTTGTACATTGCTTGAAGGGGGTCAAAGTTGGAGTTCACTGTTCACACAAAATGCTAGATGAAGGGCTTGTTTTTGGTGGGAAATAGTATTTTGGACAAGTTTATCTAATCTTGTATAAAATTAATTCATTTTAATTGAATGATTGTCTTAGTATGTTTAAAAGGGTTAAGACATTTGAAAGAAGTGGGATCACTGTTCACACAAAAGGTCTATGATAATCTTCATATTTTCTCACTTCTACATTTGTTTATAGTATCACGAGACTGCTGTTGTACCCCGAAACACTATACTGAAAACTGAAGTGAAGTGGCTGAATTCCATCAAGGCAGACTTAGTGGTAATTAATTTTCCTATTCGTCTCCCCCCTTTTTACCTTGCCCGTTCGTTTGTTTCAAGAAATCATTTGTCATAATTACGTGTTAACCCAACATACATACCTGTATTAAATTCACAATAGGTTTCAGATGTTGTTCCGGTTGCATGCCGAGCAGCAGCAGATGCTGGAATCCGTTGTGTTTGTGTGACAAATTTCAGGTATCATTTTACTGGAAGATCAAGGTGCTGATAGCACTGTCCCCTTTTGTGGTACTTTGTACTCTGAATGTAAAATATATATGTTTTGATATACCGTTGTACCGTGGAGGTATCAGGAGTTATAAGACTATTAATTAGTTCACTTTTTTTTTGTTATATTTATTGGCTGAATAATCACTAGCTAATTTATTTTGCTGACTTGAAAAGTAATAGAAGTTACCAGTTTGAGGAAAACTGGAAAAAGTATATTTAGCCCTTTAGGTTTAGTTTTGAAATTATAATGTGGTGAATTTGTGACTACTGACTACTAAGTTTATGCTATGGCAAACCTCAAAGTAGTTTTTTTTTTATATTTATGTTAATGATTACCTTGAGGTACTCATATGTTGTTACTCATGTTGTTTTTTCATCAGAGATATCTTTCTAAAGAATGAACTTTCTCTAAATTCAAGCACCTTGATGTAATTTTGTCATGGGTCAAGTTTACCACATTTGTATAAAGTTCTTTACAGAAATTCTTTCATAACAATTCCATCAAGTATCTGTCTTCCTACACTTGCTCACTCATATCCGTGTTTCTGGTAGCTGGGATTTCATCTATGCAGAGTATGTCATGGTAGCTGGACAACATCATCGTTCAATTATTTGGCAGGTGACTGTCAGCTTATTTGAAGAAACATTACTTCATTACATGCCTTTTATGTTGAGTGTTGTTATCTGATGATAAGCTCAAAGCATAAATATTTTCTAAATTTATTTCACCCTACTATGTCTGGGAGATGTAAGTAATACATTTACGCATTATCTGCTTGATTTTGACTGGAAGTGACCTTCCGAGCTTCCCTGGACAAATATATGGGTCATGCTCAAGCTTTTAATCAAGTTATTGAATTTAAATTCCTCAACCCTCAGCTATATGGTCGAGCTTCTTTTCATGCTTATGTATATATCCTTTTTTGTTTTTGATTTAAATAAAATTATCTTGCGAATTTTGGTTTTCAATTTATTTGTTTTACAGATTGCAGAGGATTATTCTCATTGTGAATTCTTAATCCGGCTCCCTGGATATTGCCCAAGTAACCATTATTACGCTGAGGCTACTTTTTCCTTGTATCATAAACTAGTTGGTTTATTTCCTAGATTCACTTGAGAACTTAACTTATTTTTGTAGTGCCTGCTTTCCGAGATGTCATTGATGTACCACTGGTAGTTCGTAGGCTGCACAAATCTCGGATGCAGGTTGGCTTTGTCAGTATGTTTTCGGATCATTCTGTGGTGGGCTTTGTAATAATCTTTTTCTTTCTTATTTAGGTGAGGAAAGAACTAGGAGTTGGGGAAGATGACAAACTACTTATCCTCAACTTTGGCGGACAGGTGAGTGATGAATCATGATATACAAATTAACCATGCATTTGTAACAAATCCTGATTGAGCGGCCAAGTTGGGGAACAGTTTAATCGCAAAGACTGTTTCTAAAATGTAATCGTATCCAATGTGCATTTCATATATTTATTATTTTTATTATAAAAAAGTAAGAAGGTACTGAACAATCAAATTAAATGTCAATTGCATTGAACTATGTATGTTCACTCGCATATTTAATGATAGATATAATTCCTAGGACGAATCAAATTTGAATCTTCTACATCTTGAGGCAAAGTTCCTAGGAAGATGAATCTTGTACAGGATGAGGGAAACTTAAACCTGGAAAACACCATAGGCCATTCACTTAATATTTTCTGTATATCTTTATTTTTATGTGAAAATATAAATAAATAATAATTTTTTTGTTTCAAATGCCGGATGCTTAATTATATTGCAATAATTCCTATAAGTTCTGAGAATTAAATCAAGCCACTTTGCTGGAAAAGAATTATTTTGTGATAAAACCGCAGAGTTCTGGATTTTAGTTTATTTTGAATGTATCTTAACTTATTGTTATTTATCATTTTTGGGAAATGATGCGTGTACCAGGTTAGAAGAATCATACATTGTAAACTTTTTTTAATAAAAATTTAACCCAGTTCTGTTATGTCCTCTGTTTTTGCAGCCAGGGGGATGGAAATTCAAGGACGAGTTCTTACCTGCTGGTTGGAAAGGCTTGGTATCTCCATAAAGATCTCTGATATATGCATATTGGTTGCTGTACAGATAGTAGTTTTGGTTCAGGGTATGATAACATGGTAGTCTTTAATTCTTTCTTTGTGCAGGTATGTGGTGCATCTGAAAAAGATGAACTCGGACCAAGTTTCATCAAGCTGGCAAAAGATGCTTATACTCCTGATATTATAGCTGCTTCCGATTGTATGCTTGGTCAGCACTGAAAATTCCTGAATGTATATTTATATGAACAATTAGGAATTTCTAGAAAAAAGGACTTAATCCACTTTCTCTTTTTTTTTAGGAAAAATTGGATATGGTACAGCAAGTGAAGCCCTTGCATTCAAACTGCCATTCATTTTTGTTCGTAGGGATTATTTTAACGAGGAGCCTTTCTTGAGAAACCTTCTAGAGGTATCATCCACTGATTCTCAATCTTTCTAGGTTTCTTTTTTTTGCTTGTTTTTCCTCCATCAATTCCTAGATTTCTATTCTCATGTGAACATGAATTTTTAAATTTCATGTCAGTATTATCAGTGTGGTGTTGAGATGATAAGGAGAGACTTGCTCACTGGACACTGGAAGCCATACATTGAACGTGCAGTAAGCTTGAAACCATCCTATGAAGGTGGAGTCGACGGTGGGGAGGTATATTTTACTTTTGCAAGCTTTATTCAAATAGATATTTTCCCACTTTTGACACATAACCTAGATGATTATTGTTTGTGTTAAAGTGCATATTCATTTTGCTTTATCTCATTTAAGAACATATTTTTAGTTCCACATGTATCTATGCTTGAGTAATTTTGTCTGCCAATATTCGAGAAGCTAAAAAAGTTTCAGTTGTCTTCTGTAATAGGCATGTTGTCCGCCTTACTTTTTCTGTCATGTTTAGTTTAGTATTATGGAGTCCCATTATATAGTAAGGACATCCATCATTATTCTTTTGGGGGATTAGGTGCACTGATTTAGTTATAGTGTCAATGTTTACTATGCTATTGATCCTGAGATCATACATTTGTTACGCTAGAATGATGTCTAAGGTGACAAAGCTGGCTTTTGTCAACAGGTGGCTGCAAGAATTTTGCAAGATACTGCTATGGGGAGAAATTATGCTTCAGATAAGGTTAGTGTTGACATGATTATGCTTCAGATAAGGTTAGTGTTTTCACCATAATGAAGTCTTTACTCCGTACTTTCTGATTTGGTTATGTTCTTTTTGGTGTACAGTTAAGCGGAGCCAGGAGATTGCGTGATGCTATAGTTCTTGGATTTCAGCTACAGCGGATTTCTGGTAGCGATCTTAGCATACCTAAGTGGTATGACAATGCTCAAACTGAACTCGGACTTCGTTCTGGAACACCTAGAATTGCTGAAAATGGAGCAATCGAAGACACTGATAGTTCGTGAGTTACTAACCTTCCCAGTAGCTCTGGTTCATTTTGTAACTTGAAGACTTATGTGTTCTCTTGGTATTATTTTTCAGATACAGTGAATACTTCGAGATTCTTCATGGAGATCCCCACGATCTTTCAGATACTAAAAGTTTCTTAAAGAGCTTGGCAGAACTAGCACTTGAACCTGGGAAAAACATTGAGCAACAACAAATTCGTGAACAAAAGGCTGCTGCGAAATTATTCAATTGGGAGGTCTGTTCATTATTCTAAAATTAACTATATTTTTTTGTATGATGTAGCTTCATGGGAATATTACTTCCCCAGGTAAGTGGTTAAATATTTTTGGTGGATGCATTTGGAGGGAGCTTCTCACTATGTTTTAATGACACAGTAAACAACATGCTGAGCGGCTGAGGAAGGGAAATTTGGATTTTTAAAAAGTGGACGGGGAGATTGGATTTTCTTTCTAGGCCACCAGCTGTTACTAATTTATTGATTTAAGAAGTTACAATAAAGAATTTTTGGATCTCAGCGTAATGATAGTTGTTGCTTTTAGAGTTTGAGGAACAAGGTATGACATAGGATTTAGAAGTTTCTAAGTATGATTGGTACTCGTAACAGGATAAGGAGAAAAAAATGGTGTCAACTTTACCAGCTAATGCCTGTTGGCAACCTTAACCACTAATCAAAATGAGAACAACCTTGGCCTTTGTTGTTACGTGTTTATTCTTCCTTCCTGCTTGTATAATTCAGTATGTAAATGAAGTTGCTCCGTTCTAATTGTGAAGTTTTTGTTTTCTTGTATTCATTTCGTGCATGTATCTTTTCGTTTTGATCAAAATCGATTTTTGGTCTCGATGTTCAGAAGATAATTCTTATGGTGGTTGGCTTGGTATTGCCAATATCACGTCAACTTTTTAGCTCCTTCTTCAGCCATGGTTTCTTGAAAACGCCATATTAAACCTTAAAACAACTAATGAATCTCTCTATACACTGATTTTTTATCCACAGGAGGAAATATATGTGGCTAGAGCTCCCGGAAGGTTGGATGTGATGGGAGGAATTGCTGACTACTCTGGAAGTCTTGTCTTGCAGGTAATTTGTAACATTTTGCTACTTCTGTCTTGGGAGTTTGGTGATGCTAATGAGGCTTTCCTTCTTTGCATATATACTTGTTACACTTGCCATTGATCTTTTGGCTTTGCCAGCTAAATTTGCTGAAGTATCACACCATAGATTATTATTTTTCATGTTGATATATGAACGATAATAAAATTTATAAGTTATTTAGTTAAATCCTGACTTCCGCCTTAGTTGGAGGTCAAAATTTTGAATTTAGCTATGTCATATTTGTTGGTAAGTTTAAAGAAACAAAGTCCTTTTTATTCATATGTAGTTATTGTTCCAGTTATTAACGAGTTAGTTTCCACCTTCTTTGTATGTAGATGCCTATAAGAGAAGCATGCCATGTTGCTGTTCAAATGAATCATCCTAGTACACAATTGCTTTGGAAACACGCTCAAGCTAGACAACAAGACAAAGGACAAGGACCAACTCCTGTACTTCAAATCGTAAGTAATCATCCGAGTGTGAAGTAATAATTTTTGTTTGTTTGTGCAGTAACGTACGTATCTTCTGTTCCTACACTTTTGGTTGCTATCTTCCTTTCCGAAATATAATTCACTATTAAAAGGTTTTTAATCCTTCTTGTAAATGCTAATGTGGCATATTTGGATGTCTTGCAAACTTAGTAAGTGCTATATTCTTGATGCAACTTATACTTAATGCTATTATGACTGTGAGATTTGTTGCTGGAAAACTATCAAGGTGATCATTAGGTTTGGACTTCTACACTTCATTCAGATCTTTCTTCATCCATTTTCTCTTACAAGCTGCCCTTCATTTAGGTGTCGTATGGAGCAGAGTTAAGTAATCGTGGTCCAACCTTTGACATGGATTTGTCAGACTTTATGGAAGGAGATGAGCCAATATCCTATGAAAAAGCACGGAAATTCTTTGCTAGAGATCCTTCACAAAAGTAAGTTGTTTTCTTCATATCCCTTCAAATTTGTCAATACTTCCTTACCCTCTTTTGTTCCCTTGATAGGTGGGCAGCATATGTAGCTGGAACCATTCTAGTTTTGATGACAGAGTTAGGTGTACGATTCCAGAATAGTATTAGCATGCTGGTAGGTTCCTCTGTCCTGTAGGATTTTGGAGATGCTCATTTTCTTTTCGCTCACATCTTTTTCTTTTCTTCCCTTCTATTACAGGTTTCTTCTGCAGTTCCAGAAGGGAAAGGAGTTTCCTCGTCTGCGTCTGTGGAGGTTGCGAGCATGTCTGCTATAGCTGCTGCTCAAGGTAATGTGTGGTTCCTTAGACATTCCACTAAAAAAATGACTAAAGTGTGCATGATCTATACATTCCACATTTTTTTTCGTTTTGTTTATGTCAAGGCCTTTTCTCTATCAATTAATCAGCCTCCAATTAAATATTGTGCAGGTTTGAATATCAACCCAAGAGATTTAGCACTTCTATGCCAGAAGGTTTGCTTTTATTTTTGGCCATTGAACTGGGGATATATAACAAATACTGTACCTGTTTTCTTCTAACGTCTATTGAACCATATTTAAGGTTGAAAATCATGTTGTTGGAGCTCCTTGTGGTGTGATGGATCAGATGACTTCCGCATGCGGTGAAGCCAATAAACTTCTTGCGATGATCTGCCAGGTATGTACTTAGAAGTGAAATATACTTGCATATATGTGCTCAAGGGTAATAGAGTCTTAATTTCTTCTTCTTCTTCTTCTTCTTCTTCTTTCTTTTTTTCCGTTTATGCAGCCTGCTGAGGTGTTAGGACTAGTGGAGATTCCTGGTCATGTGCGTTTCTGGGGCATGGATTCTGGCATTCGACACAGGTAAAGATCTGTCTGAACTTGGAATAATTTGACCCAATTAGATTTACCTGACCCAATCTGAAATCTGTTTAACTTAGTGATTAAGTTGACTTGGATGGATAATAGTATAATACGGTTAATACCTGATCTACCCGAGGCTCAGAAGCAACCAACAATGAGCCAGAAGGGGCCCAGAAACCCATTCAGCTCTAAGCCTTTCCTTTTTCCCTTGTTCTGTAAAACGCTTATCTATGAACAATCTTTAGGGCTCAGCTGCCCTTTTGATTCTTCCTTAAGGCATCATCTGTTTTATTCCTCTCCTTGTTCTGGCAAAGGAATTATTCCCTTTTTTGAGCTTTGATGTCAACTTTTTCCCTTCTCAATCTTTCCTGGATTAAGTTAAAAATATTTCACATCTCTACTCCAGTTGGGACCTGTTCCATGAGGTCTATCAGGTAGAATTAGTCATGTTTTGAGCTTTCTGGATTAAGTTAAAGAGTCTACATATCTTTGAGTTGTTTTGCTGTTGTATTTGAGTTTTTATGCCGTCTACCTTTTTACAGTGTCGGAGGCGCGGATTATGGCTCTGTTAGAGTTGGTGCTTTTATGGGACGCAAAATGATCAAGTGTCAAGCATCTGAATGCTTGTCTCCTCCATCAGGTGCTGATCAAACAAACACAAGTGACTTGGATGACACTAGTTGTGAACTACTTGAAGCTGAAGCGAAGTTAGATTACCTTTGCAATCTGGCACCTCACAGGTAAGAATTGTTTATGGCTCAGGACACATACATATTTGCTGTTAGGATTGCATGTATGCCAAAAGATGCAATGGCATCCAGGAGTCATGCATTTCAAATGTTTACTATATTGTTTGATGAATTCAAGAGGTGGAATTTTTAGTTCATCAGTACACATGGTTTGAATATGTCAGTAATTTCTCTTCATATTCATAGAACTAGGATGATATATTTTTGCTCAAAAGTACTAACTCTGATGGAAATTTCCTGATAATTTATGCACATTTTATATCCACCATCAAGTAACCATTGTACAAATGTCAATGCAATTGTACAAATGCTTATAAGTTAAAAGTTTGTCATCTCCTTAACAGATATGAAGGTGTCTATGGTAAAATGCTTCCAGATAGCATGGTAGGTGAGACTTTTGTGTCAAAGTATGTTAATCACGGGGATCCTGTGACTGAAATCGATCCAAAGCGTGCATATGACGTAAAAGCATCTACCAGACATCCCATATATGAGAATTTTCGAGTAAAGGTCAGCACTTTGCAGGGTTAAACAAGAATAGTATATGTTTTGAATCTTCATTGAACATTTTATTTGATCTGTGAATTAAACTGCAGGCTTTCAAGGCACTTTTGACATCTTCAATATCTGATGACCAATTGATTTCTCTAGGAGAGCTTATGTACCAGGTAATCAAACAAAAATGCCTCTCACCGAGTTTAGATATTGAGCCATTATGATTTGAAGCCAACTGAGTGGTGATAAGAATCATATCGATTGCCAAATGAATTATCAGGGAGTGAAAATTTAAGGCTCTTTGCGTCTAATAGTCCGCATTATGGCTTTCAGTGTCACTACAGTTACAGCGCATGTGGACTTGGCTCAGATGGTACAGACAGGATTGTAAATTTAGTGCAAGAAATGCAGCACAAATCAACCAAGTCTAAGGTCTGTGCAATATATGGAGCTAAGATTACAGGTGGTGGATCAGGAGGAACAGTCTGCATACTGAGCAGAAATTCTTTACTCGGCAACCAGCAAATTCTTGAGGTAACGTTTTTTCTTCTTCGAAGAGAGATTAGCCAAAAATTTGGAAAATTTTGTCAATAGGACAATAGCTCCTGATCTGTTGCATAATCCAACTTCAAACAAATATGCAAGTATTCAATCATATTAGCTTTCTTATACACCGTATAGGTGCGGATAAAGTATAATGGTATGGAGGTGTGGATTTTGAATTGTTAATTTGGTAAAGTATGAATTGTTAAATGATGTGTGTAAATTTTGTTATACACCCGAAATGTATATAATATTTTTATGCTGTTTTTAGCTTATAACAAGATGTTAATGGTGCTTGCTGGAACTGAACTCTTCTGATGCTTGTATTTCTTTCAGATCCAGAGGAAATACAAAGCAGCAACCGGGTACATGCCATTTTTATTCGAAGGATCATCACCCGGAGCAGGAAGGTTCGGATATTTGAAAATCCGTCTTGCATCTCGTACGAAAGAAGAATCTCTCAGTATATAATCGTCACCGGTTGAGTTCTTAGATGACTTATCTTAGTCTGAACCCTACGAATAATTGCTTGTATGCAAGTATGGAGTCCTGCAGTTGGCTTTTCTGAAATTGTAATTTAATTATTAGTTTAGTTAAAACGGTGAATATTTCTTTTGTTTATATCTTTGGATAAGTAGACAACCAAGTTAATTTGAGTTGTTTCCGATCCTTTGACATAAATCACATTCACTTCATGATTATGGGTGCCTTTGGCGGGATTTTTTTACGGGATTATTGGAGAGCTTATTGTACTCAAATTATTGTTTGAGGATTTTTTTGACTTAAAAAAAAAAAAAAAAAAAAGCCGATTATCAAAATAATCTCCAAGTACCGCCAAACGGATCCTATATACCAACTCCTCGTCGGTCATATGCAGCAAGGGGACTGCGAATCTTTAGGATCGAGACTAAAGCATATTACCACAAGCTCATACTTAGCAAGAGGATTTGGGTACCCGGTAGTGAGAAACAACCTTATGAAACACATTGTGAATCTTCAATCAAGCTTGTTAGGCTGAGGCTTGATCAAGATCGTTAGGTTACAAAATAAGCCGATTATCAAGCCGAAATGAGCTTTTAACAAGTTGATCCAAGTAGCTTATTTAAGAATTTGTTTTACAAAAGTGTCCTTAATTATAGATGATTCTGTAAGAGTAAAACGAACTTAAAGCTCGGCGGAAGACATGCGAGCCAAAATACGAGCTTAGTACAAGATTAGGTTCGACTTTATTCTAAACGAGCTCAACATTAACATGTCATAGTTGGGCTCCTACATATACTCAGGAAGTGCCAAGAAGCAAATTGCAACCCACAACACGCATCAGGTCCAAATAAAACTAAAAATGAAGATTCAGCTTCAAATAAACAAGAAATACGCTGCTGCACCTTCTGTGTTGGAGAGAAGACGAAGATACTTGGCCGCACTGGTGGTTCAGCCCGGAGAAGAGCACGGAAATGGAGAGAAGGGAAGACCAATAAACTTAGGGCGTTATGGGTCGGAAAAAGGACCGAGGTTGTAGGCTCTGATTCATCCTGAGGCTATTTAAACAAGATCATATCATTCAGGCACCAACCCAATCCAGAAAATGAACAGAAAACAAAATATAATGCATTTGATATACACAATAATGTGACCTTTTCCTGAGAAATCTTTGCATTAACAGAAACAGCTGAATAAAGGACACATATTTTCATGAAAGCTAACATATTAAGGGATAACAGGCAGTAAGCCACAGGGAGCATTAACACGACACGAAAACTAAAAAAAAAAAAGAAGCTATGAATCAACATCATCATCAGCACCTTATTGCAGGAATGGGAATGAAGTTCCAGAATCATCATAAGCCGATTGCCCGTAGTCCTGCAGCCCGACCATGTTGCAACCATCAAAGCCAGTGAAGGATGAATATGTGTCATCTACGTTTCCTTTCCCATCAATCATGCTTTGTATATCACCAACACCAAACCCATTGGAATCATCAGAAAAAGTCATGCTTTCGAGGTTATTCTTAGATGCTTCACCATTTTCAACAGGTTCTAAAGATGAACCAAGCAACACCTTATTCTCTTCATAAGGAAGCGCGGGAGTATGGCCTTGGAAGAGCGCTATGTGTCCGAAAAGCTTGTCTTTCCTTGAGAAACTAGTACCACAAGAACAAAGCCACTTATCTTTGCCACAATGCTTTTCGTGGGTCTTGAGGTCCGAAATGATGGAGAATTTCTTGGTGTTGCATCTGCTACAAGTATAGGTCTTGTCACAATGTGTTCTTTTGTAATGATTCTTCACACACAATAGTGTCTTTAAAGGCTGAAACTTTTTATGCTCCTTGTTTCGTTTGCAACCCATAGACGGGCAGGAATACCTCTTAAGGAGAACCGGTTCTAAGTTCTCGGAATCCTTGTGAGGTTTTGCCAGTGCAGCCAGAGTCTTGTACTCGTCCCCATGTCCCCTCATATGCATCCTAAGATTAGCATTCCGTTTGAATCCTTTCCCGCATATTGCGCAAAAGTGAGCATGAGGAGCAAGAATCTCTTCCTTTTCCAGCTGTAGAATCTGATACGAACCGGGAGGAAGGTGCTCTTCATCAATGGGGTCATGATCATCCTCTTCTTTCAACTCGTGAGCATCCATACATGGCTCCATCTCTCCACGAGTTCCAGTGGGCTCCACTTGGCTATTCTGAACATGAGTGTTGGCATCAGACATATTTTGCTGTACTGGGCCTCCATTGCTTTGTGCTGGAGGAAAGAAAACTCCATTCAATTGTTCAGCAGAAGGATTAGCAGATAAGAGTCCGTTATTCACAGATGGAAAAAGACTAGCTGCTGTCGACGTCAATTGCATAATGATCGATGTAACGCTGGCTGTGATAAGCTGTTGTTGGGTGGCAAGCTCATCCACACCCATTGACACTTGACTCCGCCCAACAATTATACGCACGAGTTCCTGCAGCTGATGGATTTTCTGTTCCAAGAAGGAGAGGTTGCTCAGCATAGCTCTCGGGTCCCAATCCTGATTATTATCGTTTTGAAGCACCTCTTTCCTCGGCAAATCTTCTGCATGCGGAATCTTGTTTTGATCATTGGAGGATCCAGCCATAGGAGACGGGTTTCCGGACGCTTGATTGAATTGAGAGAACAAAGACTCCACTTTGGCCCCATAATCTAACATCAAAGTGTTATCCCAGTTCTGTTCACATTGCTGCGAGTTGGCTACATTAAAAGATTGGTTGTTGAAAGACAAACTCGGAGTTAACCCCATGAAAGGCATGGCCTTGGCCCAGCTTTCACCTTCCTCACGTTCCATCTCTATATCCTCCAAGATGCAAAAGATCTCACCAACAACTTAACCTGAAGTGATTATGGAAATGTTACAAAGATGGTTGATAAGACAATGAAAGACCAAGACAATTTCATTTAGAAAGCCAAATAGTTACCAAGGAACTTAGGCAAAATATATATAACAGATAGAATTCTATACATCCAATGAAAAAATATCTTTCTTGAAACCCTTGAGGCATAAAGAGCTGACCACAAACAAATCACTAAATCAAACAACGCACATTCAACTAGTCATTTCCAGCTGACAGTAATGTTATCTAGTTTCATGAAATTCACCAATCAAAAGAAATTCAACTCAGACCTTTTGCACAAAGATCGAATTTTGAAAAGAACCATCAAATAGAGCTGCTTAACTTTCAATTGTAATAGATCCTACCCATTTTCTCACGAGCCAAAAAACGAAATCTAGCTAAACAGAGAGGAGCCTGAATTCAGGAAGAGGAACCCACCAGATTCAAGATTTGCCAGATGCCCTTTCCATAAAGCAGGGGGCGTTTGTGTCTCTTGGGTTAAGCCATACTTGCAGCTGTTGCAGCAAACCAGACAAATCAACCAATCAGCTAGGACAAATGATAAACCAATAAAATACTAGGTAATAAACCCCGAGTACCAATTTATAAAATGTTTGACAAGAGAAATCGAAAAGTCCAGTAGCCTACTAATCACTATCAAGGAAGATGTGATGGTTCTTCAACCCTTCATTTCGGCCACCGCTTCAAAAGAGCTCTGTATTGATCAATTCAGCAAAATGACAAAGAGAAGAGACTAGAAATAAGTAAAGCAACTAGCTTTTCTCCTCGATGGAGTCAGGTTCGAAGTCGGAGCTTTGATTGTGGGTTTGACTTGGATTCAATGACATACCCATTTTCATCTTCTTTTCTTTGACTTTTTGGGTAATTGGGCACAAATTGGTTTGAACTTTGAAATAGGAAAAGTGGGATGGGGGAGTGAATAACCGGGGAAGGAAGTGAGTAAGGATTACCGAATTTTAGGAACCTGCTTGCACGATTCTCGAGCAATTTTAAACCCTTAAATTTACAGATGAGAAAGCAGGGAGGATGCTGCTGAGAAACCCTGCCATGTGAATTTGCGTTGTGGGGTGAGCGGCTGAGTGTAGTATGACTGTTTGAACCGCTGGAAAATATTTCTAGTGACCTAGATTCACTTCAACTACATTGTATGGGCCAGACCTCGAGAGAATCTCGATGGTGAGTGGTTCGAAAAATATTTTAAAAAATTATAATTACTAGATTCGGTTCGTTACTTCTTTAATATGTCGGACGGCTTTAACTTATATTTTGTTAGTAACGATGATTTTATGCTTTTTACGTTACTTGTTTCCGCGAATCTATGCATTCGTGAAAGACAGTTACAAAGTGTTATTATACCTTATATTGCATATTACACGTCATTATCATTTCATTCTCTTTTAATTATTTGATCTGTCAGATGCGGTTGTTATTTTTTGTTTGCGTAGATAACGGTTTATGAATTTATGTATATGTCGTTATCTGGTTTTGCGAACTTATGTGCTCTTTGTACAATAGGTAGAAGGTTTATGTGAATCTAAACAGTTAGAAAGTATTATTATACCTTATATTGTATATTGTATGTCATTAATAATTTCACTCTCTTTTACTTATTTGTTTTGTCAGATGCGGTTGTTAACTTTTGTTTGCGTAGATAACGGTTAATGAATTTATGTATCTGTCGTTATCTGGTTTTGCGAATTTATGTGTTCTTTGTACAATAGATAGAGGGTTTATGTGAATCTATATATACATGAAGGATTGTTACCTTATATTGTATATTGCATGTCATTAGTCATTTCACTCTCTTTTACTTATTTGATTCGTCAGATGCGGTTGTTAATTTTTGTTTGCATAGATAACAGTTTAAGAATTGTTTATCTGTCGTTGTCTGGTTTTGTGAATTTGTATGTTCTTTGTACAATAGGTAGAAGGTTTTTGTGAATCTATATATTCATGAAAAATGGTTAAAAACTATTATTATACCTTATATTGTATATTGCATGTCATTAATAATTTCACTCTCTTTTACTTATTTGTTTTGTCAGATGCGGTTGTTAACTTTTGTTTGCGTAGATAACGGTTAATGAATTTATGTATCTGTCGTTATCTGGTTTTGCGAATTTATGTGTTCTTTGTACAATAGATAGAGGGTTTATGTGAATCTATATATACATGAATGATTGTTACCTTATATTGTATATTGCATGTCATTAGTCATTTCACTCTCTTTTACTTATTTGATTCGTCAGATGCGGTTGTTAATTTTTGTTTGCATAGATAACAGTTTAAGAATTGTTTATCTGTCGTTGTCTGGTTTTGTGAATTTGTATGTTCTTTGTACAATAGGTAGAAGGTTTTTGTGAATCTATATATTCATGAAAAATGGTTAAAAACTATTATTATACCTTATATTGTATATTGCATGTCATTAATCATTTCACTCTCTTTTAGTTATTTGATCTATCAGATGCGGTTGTTAATTTTTGTTTGCGTAGACAACGGTTTATGAATTTATGTATCTGACGTTGTCTAGTTTTGCGAATTTATGTGTTCTTTGTACAATAGGTAGAAGGTTTCCGTGAATCTATATATTCATGAAGGATGGTTAGAAAGTATTATTACACCTTATATTGTGCATTGCAAGTCATTAATCATTTCACTCTCTTTTACTTATTTGATCCGTCAAATGCGGTTGTTAATTTTTGTTTGCGTAGATAACGGTTTATGAATTTATGTATCTGTCATTATCTGATTTTGCGAATTTATGTGTTCTTTAGGGTTTATGTGAATCTATATATTCATGAAGGACTGTTACCTTATATTGTATATTGCATGTCATTAGTCATTTCACTCTCTTTTACTTATTTGATCCGTCAGATGCGGTTCTCAATTTTTGTTTGCATAGATAACGGTTTAAGAATTTATGTATCCGTCGTTGTCTGGTTTTGTGAATTTATATGTTCTTTGTACAATAGGTAGAAGGTTTCTGTGAATCTATATATTCATGAAAAATGGTTATAAACTATTATTATACCTTATATTGTATATTGCAGGTCATTAATCATTTCACTCTCTTTTACTTATTTGATCTATCAGATGCGGTTGTTAATTTTTGTTTGCGTAGATAACGGTTTATGAATTTATGTATCTGACGTTATCTAGTTTTGCGAATTTATGTGTTCTTTGTACAATAGGTAGAAGGTTTCCGTGAATCTATATATTCATGAAGGACGGTTAGAAAGTATTATTACACCTTATATTGTACATTGCATGTCATTAATAATTTCACTCTCTTTTACTTATTTGTTTTGTCAGATGCGGTTGTTAACTTTTGTTTGCGTAGATAACGGTTTATGAATTTATTTATCTGTCGTTATCTGGTTTTGCGAATTTATGTGTTCTTTGTACAATTGGTAGAGGGTTTATGTGAATCTATATATTCATGAAGGATTGTTACCTTATATTGTATATTGCATGTCATTAGTCATTTTACTCTCTTTTACTTATTTGATCCGTCACATGTGGTTCTTAATTTTTGTTTGCATAGATAACGGTTTAAGGATTTATGTATCTGTCGGTGTCTGGTTTTGTGAATTTATATGTTCTTTGTACAATAGGTAGAAGGTTTATGTGAATCTATATATTCATGAAAAATGGTAAAAAACTATTATTATACCTTATATTGTATATTGCATGTCATTAATCATTTCACTCTCTTTTACTTATTTGATCTATCAGATGCGGTTGTTAATTTTTGTTTGTGTAGATAACGGTTTATGAATTTATGTATCTGACGCTATCTAGTTTTGCCAATTTATGTGTTTTTTGTACAATAGGTAGAAAGTTTATGTGAATCTATACATTCATGAAGGACGGTTAGAAAGTATTATTAATCCTTATATCATATATTGCACGTCACTAATCATTTTACTCTCTTTTACTTATTTGATCTATCAGATGCGGATGTTAATTTTTGTTTGCGTAGATAACGGTTTATGAATTGATGTATTTGTCGTTATCTGGTTTTGCGAATTTATGTGTTCTTTGTACGATAGGTATAAGGTACTATTATACCTTATATTATATATTACATGGCATTACTCATTTCACTCGCTTTTACTTCTTTGATCGGTCATATATGATATTTTTTTTGGTGTGAGTATATATCATTTTTTTTTTAATTATGTTTGTGTAAATAAGTTTCATTTTATGTTTTTATCATTATCTGTTTTCTGCGAATTTATTCATTCTTGTGCGACATGTATAAGGTATCATACATTATATTATATAGCACATCATCACTCATTTCACTCTTTTTTTTTTTTTTTGATACATAGGTAAGCAATTAGGCGGATCAGTTTCGAGACACCAATCGGCCTAAAGCATCCAAAAGGATGAGGTGACGAACATCTTCAGGGATCGCATCGACTTCTAGCTTGGCCAGGTGTCCGTGCATAGCTATCCTGTCCGCAACCCTGTTGACTTCCCTGTAAACATGGTGAATCCTAGAATATGAGAACCTAGAGATAAGATATGAGATATCATTAATAATCAAGTCAAGTTCCCATGGAGGTTTCCAAACTTGTTTAATCGAGTTGATTAGAACCAAATTATCCCCCTCAATATCGATCATTGGAAAACCTTTCTCTCTTGCCTTTTGTAGGCCCATACGTAACGCAATTGCTTCTGCTTCCACCACAGACTCTGCGTTACATGTACCGCTACCCAATTCAATTGGAACGGCACAATGATCTCTGATGATAAAACCAAATGAGAACTGGTTTGTATCACGCTGAGATGCGTCAAAATTAAGTTTGTAACTCCCTTCTACAGGTCTCTCCCATTTCAAGTTTTTCTTCTTTCTTCGTGCCTTTCTACTTCCTGTACTAATATTCTTTAGATTCTTGTTCGCCTGGTACCACACCTCTAACTGGTTTAAAGCTTGTGCTTTAAAACTTTGTGGGATTTTAGTTTTGTTGAAAATGAATTGGTTCCTAGCCATCCACACGTACCACCAAATGGTGACCAGTAGATTAAACTCAGATGTTGACAATTTGTCTTTGAGGTCACCAAGTGCCACTGTAATGTCCTTACTATCAATGTCACACTTCTTTAAAATGGTTGTAATGTTACACTCGTCAATAGCCATTTCCAAAGCAGGGCACTGAAAGAAGAGGTGCTTTGCGCTTTCTGTGTGATGGTTACATAGTTCACAGTTCATAACAACAGGAACTTTTTGTCTATCGAGGTTCTGTTTTGTTGGGAGGCCGTCTAAGGCTAATTTCCATATAAAATTTTTAATTTTCGGCATGACATCCATTTTCCATATCCAAGTTTTATCCATTGTGACTCCCATTTTTTCTTTTTGGATTAGCTCCATAGCTGATTTCGTTGAATACCATCCATCTTCGTTCCCGTCCCAATATAATCTATCCTTGATATCATTGATAGGAAGGTTATATTTTCTTATTCTATCGATAATATCTTTAGGCAAAAATTTATTGAGTTGGTCTAACAATTGGTGATTCCAAGTCTTGTTACTAATAAACTTTGAAACACATTCCATCGGGTTATCTAAATTTGTATCATTTGCTAGTTCCATGAGTGGTTTTTCCATTAGCCATTTATCCTTCCAGAATCTTATAGTATTTCCATCCCCAACTCTCCATCGGAGTCCTTTATCTAGATCTTTTCTAATTTTAATTAGATTCTTCCATTGCCATGATGCATTCGATCCACATTGATAGTTCCATAGACAGTTTCCTTTAAGGTATTTTTCATTAACAATTTTAACCCAGATGTTTTCCGGTTCTGCCATTATTTTCCATAGAAGTTTCATTTGTAATGCTTTATTCATATCCTCTGATTTTCTAATACCGGTTCCTCCTAATGATCTTGGTTTACATACTTTGTCCCAACTAATCAATGGGTGAAAATTGGGTCCTTTATTCCAAAAGAAATGTCTATTAAGTTTGTCTAGTTCATTATGAATACTTGTTGGTAACATAAATGCTTGCATTAAGTAACTTGGTTTGGCATTAAGATTGGCTTTAATTAATGCTATCCTTCCTTCTTGAGAGAGGGTCGATGCCTTCCATCTTGTTAGTTGTTGTTTAGTTTTCATAATTACAGAGTTGAAAATCTCTTTATTAACCCTTCCATTAATAATAGGGCATCCGAGGTATTGTTCGAGGCTGGTACTACTATTTATTCCCAAATAAGCCTGAATGCGTCTTTTGGTACTTTGGTCTATGTTAACTGTAGTTTGGAAAGCCGATTTATTAAAGTTAATAACTTGTCCTGAAATATCACAATAGTCTTGTAGGACTGAAAGAATTTTGTTGCTGGCTTGTGTAGTTGTTTTAGTAAATATTATAATGTCATCGGCAAAAGCCAAGAAAGGTATTCTAGTTCCATTTTTTGTGATCGGAAACCCAATCGATTTAGGATTTTCATCAGAAATTTTCTGAATATTTCTAGAAAGTACCTCTGCACATAGGTTAAACAACATAGGTGAAAGAGGGTCACCTTGTCGGAGGCCACGTTGTGGACAAAATATGTTGGTGGGTGAATCATTAATCAAAATTGAGAAAGAGGTCGTTGAGATACACTCCTGAATCCACTTTCTAAAGTTCTTCCCGAAACCGAATTTTTGTAATACTACTTTTAAGAATTCCCATTCGACTTTGTCATAAGCTTTTTCCATGTCTAGTTTGATGGCCATGTACCCCTCCTTTCCTTTTTTTGATTTAAATCCATGAAAAATTTCATGTGCAATAAGCACATTGTCATGTATTGCTCTATTTTTTACAAAGGCGCTTTGTAATGGGTGGATCAATTTAGGGAGAACCACACTTAGTCTTTTTGCAAGGATTTTAGCGATTATTTTGTAGACTGTTGATAATAGACTAATAGGTCTATAATCTGATGTTGTAGTTGGATTATCGTTTTTCGGTAGTAATGCAATGAAAGTATGATTTAATTGTCTAAGCATTTTTCCATTTCGATAAAAACTTTTAACTGCCATAGTGACCGATGGTCCTACGATATGCCAATATTTTTGATAAAAACCAGCATTCATCCCATCGGGTCCCGGAGATTTATCGCTTCCTATCGAGAATAGGGCTTCCTTGATTTCACTTGTGGTAACAGGTGCTTCCAGATTGATATTATCTCTTTCCGTTATTTCTGGTTTAATTACTTGTAATTGACTATGCAGTTTATTCGTATCAATTATTGATGCTTTGAATCGAAGCTTGAATTCGGTCATAAATTCCTCATTGATATCAATCTCTTTAGCTAAAACTTCCCCATTAGTCTTAGTAATTGTTGTAATGATTTTTTTATTTCTTCGGCCTGTGGCTTTCCTATGGTGGAATTTGGTATTTTTGTCTCCTAATTGCAGATTTGTCGTTTTCGCTCGTTGCATCCAAAATTTGTGTTGATATTCCACTACACAATCTCTTTTTCTAATTAATCTGTTTATTTTATCGTTTACACCTTGGTCAAAGTTTGCAAAGTTCTTTTGTTGAAGCTCTTCTAATTCCTTATCTACGTTATACAATTGCCTATGGATATTACCAAATTTTTCCCGGCTCCACTTCTTCAGCTTTTGTTTTAACAGATTTGTCTTTTTTACAAGATTAAACATATGTGTTCCTGGGAATTGAGTTCTCCAAGCTTGTTTGATGACATTCTCGCAATCTGGCCTTTGCGTCCACATCGATTCAAATTTAAAAGGTTTATTCTTGACAACGACATGAGTGTTTTGAAGATAGAAAGAAATCATACAGTGGTCAGAATTTGTAAAGGCATGATTTCTAGTATGAATCCCTGGATATTCCTGCATGATTTCGATTGAGGACATAATTCTATCTAGTTTTTCGTACGTATTGTTGTCACCTTCTTTCTTTCTTTTCCAAGTATAATTATTTCCTTTTGTTGGAAAGTCGTGGAGGTTATGTTTGTTAGAAAAATTAGTTAATCTATCAAACTTATTATTAGTAGGGCAAGCTCCTCCCATTTTATCAGATGGTATCAGTAGTTCATTGTAGTCCCCTATTATTACCATCGGAAGTTGAATATTATTTAATTCATCATTGAGTTGCGTCCAGAACAACTTTTTAATTTGTTCATTTGGGGGTGCATAAATAAACACTATCATGGATTGGAAATTAGTGTTTTGATTTGTGTGTTTAGCTAATAGATATCTTTCCGATGACTTACATATTTCGATCCTTTCCCCCTTCATTTGGTAATCTTTCCAAAGAAGGCACAATCCACCTGCAAACCCTGTTGCCGGGATGAAAAAAATTTTGTCAAAACCGGCACTCTTCCAAACTCTTTCTTCCGGTTCGTCCTTTGTTTTTGTTTCCGCCAACATGATCATTTGGATATTTTCATTCTTACAAGTTATATTCATATTAGTCCAAAATTTTTTTTTCTTCATACCTCTACAATTCCAGAATGCAATCTTCATTTATTTATTGTATGTGTAGGGGGAAAGTCACGCCCCGTTATTCCACCCATGATTTCGTTATCTAATATATTTCTATCCGCTGCGGGGTTTGCTGTTATGTTTGAAACTTTGTTGTCCTTTGTCGAACCATTCAACTGAGTCGTGTTATTGTGATTTTGTAAATAGCCTCGGCGCTCTTCCCCTGTTACTGTTGTTTTATTCTTCCAAATTACATTTTCTCGTTTAACCGGATTCATCAAGATCCCGTTAACATTTATTCTTTGACCTAATGACACAAACAAGGTACTGAAATACATAAACGTAAATTTAGCTTGAGAAACCTTAATCTGGATTCTACCTACATCAATATCCATACATTCGAAATTTGCCTCGATTAAAGACCAAATCGGCATTATTCCTTCTAGTTGATCAATATTCAGGATTGGAAGTACCCAATTTATTCTATTTGTTCTGTCTTCATGATTCTTTTCATTACACCATATAGGAATATGTGTGCTTGTGAACTCTTGCTTGGCCATCTTAGTTCTTTGCATTTGCCCTTCATCCATCGTTCTTCTGCATAAACAGTAAAACAGGTGAGAATTGATCAAAACAGCATCTACTGTTACACATTTATAACATTCTGCATGGTTTTTTGAAATATAAATTCTGTAGTTCATGTACAGGTGACACCCATGGGTTAATCCCTTCGATGCTGTACACCTATATACTGCGTATCCCTTACGCCTTGCCTCAGTCGACCCATACACCACCGAACCTTTCAAACTACAGGCTTGCCGGCTCTGTACGTCCCCCTTCGAGTGGTCACTTGATACCTTGTCGGAGACTGTACTTTCTGCACACATCCGCAAATACCTAAAAGCTTTCCAAACAAACGTATAAATCTCACCAATCAACATATAAACTTTAATTTTCATACACCAAGGTCTCCACTCTGACCACAGCAGCTGCTGACATTTCATACATAGAGTCATATAACTAGATGGATTTGGTATTAACATGTACCTACCATACAGACAAACCACCGAGGTCATAACCGCTTTACTGTAGAACAACAAACAGCAAGTGGCAATTTCTTGGAACATAACCATCATCAGCATATTCATTTTACCCTCCTGAACACGTTGTAAAGACATGCACTCATCAAACAAATCAAATTCATAGTAATTTTTTGTATTAAAGAAATTCACACGTAAGAATGATTCATAGCCATAGTAAGGGTTGAAAAAATTTCCTATGTTCGTACTCTTTACTCCTATGATGGTGTGTACATCATAGCAACACCTAAAATCAACATAGCAGGAACTAAAAAACTTTCCCACACTTTGTTCATTACTAAGGAAAACTTGGAGACAAAGCTCCATATTACAAAGCGGGGTAAAACGATAACTGGAATTCAAATAAAGGCTATGGTACAACAGTACCTTACTGGAGACTCTAGGACATAACAACTCAAATAAAAAACAGACCACAAACAATGAAAGACTCTTGAAATTGGATAGATCCAGGATATCACTGGATTTTTGGGAAATAAAAGCTAACATGGCTATTAGTTAAATTTCTGCTTCTTCATTCCCTTCAGCTTGGAGGATGCCGTGTCTTCACCTCCCCCCTGCCTCTTCCCCAGGCTAGATTCAGAGTTTCCGGACTCCTGATTAACTTCCATGGCGTCCATCATCTTATTGACAGTGCTGTTAGTTTCAATAGAGTGAAAAGAACTTTCCGATGCAATAGCCCGAAGCTCCTCAGGGATATTACCATCCTTAAACAGTAGTGCAGTAAATTCTGCAACAGTCATCTCATCTTCAAGAATCTCGACTTCTTCATCATCTTCATTCAGTTGGTGGTCTATCTCAGCAGTTTTTGTTTTGATCTCATCATCCTCCTCCATGGGGAAGGTAAGGGGGGGCTTAGACATTGGATCTACTTCAATTTTAGCATCATAAGGGAGAGGACCCTCAGCCTGCTCATCATTGGGTTCACTTTGATCTATTTTTTCATCACTATTAGCGGCCTTAGGCTGCTGGAATCCATCTTTATCATTGACACTACAATCAGCTTTAGCACCTTGGTTCTCATATCCTTCAGTCTGTTGTTTCGAACTTTCCTTTGAACTTTGGGAAGAAACTTCATCTTTCGAATTAGTAAGACCATATTGAGCCGAGAGGTATGGCCTTACCTCATTCTTTTGTTCATTACTAATCTTGGTTTTTCCCACTTTGATCCATTCTTTGTCTTCCTTACCTTCTACATCTTTTCCTTTGTTCTCATTAGTTTCTCTAGAAATTCTGAAAGGCTTGGTTCTTACACCCCTCATAGGACATTTATCATAGGAATGTTCTCTATTAGCACAAAACCCGCATCCCCTAGAAAAATCTTCATACCAAATCGGAAAGTCTTTAACATCCCCATCTTCATCCGGAATTGGGACTTTCTTCTTTCTATCCCCAGCCACATCCCTATTAATACAAATTCGAGTGAAGTTTACTCCCTTGCCTCTTTCGGAGAAGGAGTCAAGTTTAATAAACTTCCCCACTTTGTTTTCTTCTATTATGATTTTAATTGCTTCCTTGTTAACATATTCTGGTGGGATTTTTGGTATCCTAATCCACATATCCGCTATTGTGTTACTCTCTAAGAAGGTGTTGAAATTTGGCTTCCATGGTTTCAGAATAATCAGGTGGCCAAAGATGTGGTAGGGTCTAGCATCCCAAATGACATTCCTATCAATAGGATTAGAAAAGAGAACTTCAAACCAATGGTTAGGCTTTGCGAAAATCCTAACATCACCCTTGACGTTCTTCCATTCATGAAGTAGCTTTGTTCTTAGTTTTGAAATTTCAATTGGTTCACCTAATATGCATCCCATTAGGGATGTCTCCTTCTGTTTTTGGAAATCATTTTTCACCTTAGATAAGCTACTCAGGTAATCCGCGAGAGCAGAAGACTTAGAAGACTCACCTTTTTTGCTTGATTCTACTTTGTTCTTTGTTCCATTTTCGTTGTTCTTCGAGTCACTTTGTTCTGTTTTTTCAATTTGTTCTTCGCAGCTTAGTTGTTGAGGAGAGCTCACTTTGCAGATAGCTTCCTTGTAGGACTTGCCTTTGTTGCTCATTTTGGATGTATGACTCATACACAAAAAAGAGAGAGAGAAGTGAGAAGATAAGAGATGTTTTTGTTTATGTGTGAATGAATTGAAACTGGGATACCCTTTAAATAGGCAAAGGATTTCACCAATATCAGAACACGACACACCAGTTCGAACCAGAAAAATATTCATGAAGATTTGCATTCTCGATGTTCCTCTGAATAAGTTAGCTACTTTTTTCAAATCAGAATCTGAGAATTTCAAAATCTTAGCGAGATAGCAAGCTTTATTACCATTTCGAGTTGTTGAGTGCTGTTTAATCTTGACAACCCCTATATTGACCTTCTTCAAATGGGTTGCGCTAAGCTGCCTTCTACTTTCTTCACCATCCAGGCCTGGTTTCTTTCTCATGACCCCTCTTTTGGCTCCATTGAGAGTAACATTGCGAATCAACGACCATAGCCGAACGTCCTCCAGATGTAGCTGTGCCATTTGGAATCTCTTCATTCCGATCTTTGTCTTCCTCCATCTTTTCTTTTTCCAAGGGTTCCTTTTCATTTTGCGTCTTCTACGCTGCAGTTTCATCCAGGCTCGAAAAGGGGGTCGATTGATGACCCTTTTCGATCTTCTGGCGCCGAACATCCCAGATTGAGTACTAGCTCGGGCTGATTCTTGTTTTTTCGGCTGAGATTTGGGGATATTGGCGATTAGGGTTAGCTTTTGGAGGAAGGAGGAGATTAGTTTTTCAGCGCGAGTGGACAGCGCGTTCATTTGGCACTTTTTGGGTTTTTTGGTAACTCGAGTGGACAGCGCGAGTGGACTTTTGACATCATTGATCACTCATTTCACTCTCTTTTCATGATGAGTTCTTTTTGTGTAAATAATAATTTATGATTTTTCATCATTATCATTTTTTGTGAATTTATATATTCATGTACGTCTACAAGTAGAAAGTATTGTTATACCTTATTTTATATATTGCACATCATTACTCATTTCACTCGCTTTGACTTCTTCAATTTGTATGTAAATAACGGTTTATGATTTATGGTTTCGTCATTATCTATTTTTGGCAATTAATGTGTACAACAAGTAGAAGGAATTATACCTTATATTATATATATCGCGCGACATTACTCATTCTACTCTCTTTTACTTATTTAATATGTCGGAAACAACTTTTAACTTATGTTTGTGTGAAATAATGGTTGTGATTTATGTTTTTTAAATTATATGTTTTTGCGATTTTTATGTCGCGTACAGAAGGCAAAAGGTACAATACCTTTATACTTTATATTATATATTGCACATCATTACTAATTCCATTCACTTGTGTTTCTTTTATTTGTAGATATGGTTTTTAACTTATGTTTGTGTGGATAACGTTTTATGATTTTATGTTTTGTCATTGTCTAGTTTCCGTAAATTTATATTCATGCGCAACATGCAAAAGATACTATTATACCTTATATTATATATTGCATGCATTACTTATTCCACTCTGTTTTTTTACTTTTCAATCCGTCGATGTGATTTTTAACTTATATTTGTGGGCATAACGGTTTTTATTTTAAAATTTTTGTCATTATCTGTTCTTTAGAATTTATGTATTCATGTAGGACGGGTAAAAAGTGTTATACCTTATATTATATATTGTGTTTTATTTCTCATTTCACTCTCTTTAATCTGTTGATACTATCTTTAACTAATGTTTGTGTTGCTTTTATATTTTTCTCCTTATCATATTTTGTGAATATAACATTCAAGTACAACGGGTAGAAGGTCCAATACCTTATATATATTGCTATTGAGGAGGCTCCTTATAGAGAGGAGGGAAGAGAATTTTTGTTCATGTTTTCTATATTGTGTGTTCATTTTTGTACGTTAGATGTTCATTTTGTTTTGGTATCACAATCATTTTTCCAGATTACGAACAAAAGTATGCGTTTATTTTTTTAAGGATCAAAGTTCATTTTTGAAAAATTAGATAAAATGAACAGTTAGTGATTAAACAATAAACTCGGTAGTACAAAAAACGAACAAAATTTTCACCTCACATCCTCCTCTCCAAAAGGAGCCTCCTCACTCGAACCAGCCCCTATATACATAATTATTGTGTGAATAACACATTATGATTTATGTTTTTGTTATTATTTGTTCTTTCGAAATTATGCATTCATGTATGGCATGTACGATATATATACCTTATTATATATTGCACATCATCATCCGAATTAGGTTATAAAAACTAATATTTTCTAACAACATTTCATATTCATCGGGAAAAAGGCGCAAAGTTAATCTTTGTTTTAGATTTTATGTTGAGTGAAAGACGTGCAATACAATAGGCTATAGTATTTTATATATGTCAAACATGAATCCATAAATTTGGAAAAAGGCATATTATGGAAAAAAAAACATATATTTATTAATCTTTATTCACATAAGTCCGTAATAAAGTAATATTTATGATCAGAATGTATATTTGACTAATTAAATAGGGTTGAATGAGTGATGTCGGTTAAAGATGGGCAAAATATACTATTATACCTTATATTATACATTATATATTGCATGTCATTCCACTCTCTTCTTAAATTTGTCGGTATGATTTCTAACATAGATTTAATTGTATGAATAACGGTTTATGAATTTATGTTTTTGTGTTTATCTGTTTTTTCAATACTATGTAATCATGTATGTCATGTGCTAGCTATTATACCTTATCGGTTTATCATACATTGCATGTCATCATCCGAATCACGGAATCAGGTCATGAAAATTTATGCTCTATCTATTCGGTTTAAAATAACATTTAAGGTTGTAACACGCTATTTAAGAATTTTTTTAAATTTGACAAATTTGTCCTCTATATTTTACAAGTGAGTATTTCTACGTGTAATTATTGTCTATGTTGCATTTTTTTGAGGTTGTAATTAATTTCTTTTCAAATAAAAGAAGGATAAAATAGGGAAATAAGGGAAAAAGTAAAGAAACGTTATTTGTTGTTGAATAATTGATTGCTGTCAAACGTCATTTAAAACCGAACAATGGGAGTATTTCCTTACAACAATTTAATATTCATTGGGAAAGTGGTGCAATGTTATAAATCTTTGTTTACGATTTCATGTCGAGTATACAATATAATAGGCTATAGTATTTTCTACATATCGAACATAAATCCGTTTCGGGAAAAGACAAATAATGACAAAAACATAAAGTTATAAATTGTTATTCACATAAGCCCGTATAAAAGTAATATTTATGATCAAAATGTATATTTGATGAGTTAAATAGGGGTTTAATGAGCGGTAACGGTTAAAGAGGGGGAGAATTACTATTATACCTTATATTATGTATTATCCATTATATATTATATATTGCATGTCATTCGTTTTTTTATTGCTTTAATTTGTCGCTATAACTTTCAACACAAATTTAATTGTGTGAATAACGGTTTATAATTTTATGTTATTGTCATTATTTTTATTTTTTTTTAAATTACGCATTTATGACATTAACTAAATACTTTACCTTGTTATATATTGTAGGTCATCCGAATCAGTCATGAAACTAATATTTTCTTACAACATTTCTTATTCATCAGCAAAGAGTTGTAGAGTTATAAATCTTTGTTTTAGATTTCATGTCGAGTGAAGATGTGCAAAATAGTAGGCTATTGTAAGAGCCTAGTTGCCGAGAGCCGAGAGAGGGAGCAGAGGGGCCAGGTTTATGCCTGAGCCGCCCCTGCGTGACCCAGGGGGCGCCCCTGCGCCTAGCTTGGTCCGTCCCTGCGGCTCACAGAGCCCGCCCCTGCGGCTCTGTGTGCTGCAGCCGTCTTCTTTGACTGTTTTGACTCGTGCTTTACTCTTTCACCTCCAACTTATATCTTCTTCTTCTCTTTGATGAGGGTTTTGATTTGAGACACCTCTCTCTCTCCTTACGTACTTTCTCTTCTCTTCTTCTCCCTTGGATCCTTGGTTGATCTTTCTTGAGTTTGTGTGAGTTTTGGGAAGCTTTTGCTTGGACTTTGATGAGGATGATGTTGTTGTGCCTTGTTGTGCCAGCTTGAGATGTTGTTGTTGTTGTGTTGATTCCTGGAGAGCTTTGGTAAGCTTCCATGGCTTCTTTACGTCCTTTCTTCTTTTCTTCTTCTTTTCTTCTTCTCCTTAGCTTAGTTTAGCTTTCCTTAGGATTGGTTTATGTTTAGCCATGATTGGCTTATGTTGATGCATATATATGTATGTCACACATGTATGTTGTTGCTGGAGTGAAGAAGATTAGAGAATCGAGAGTAGAAGTGAAGAAGGAGCTGAAGTGGTGTCCTCTGCACACCAGCCGCCCCTGCGCCGGCCTGTGCACCGCCCCTGCGCCTACCTGCACCAGTTTGGTGTTTCCTTTGGTTTTGCAGGTGTGTGTTGCTTCTAGGCCTTCCTTAGGGTGCTTTTGTTCCCTCCTTTCCTAGTATGAGCGCTTAGGATCATGCTAGATGTGTGAGGTTGAGTTTTGATGATGTTATGATCGGTTTATGCCTTGTATGGCTTTTGAGGTTCGTTAGGTTGTGAGTGAGGTTGATCCTTTGGATCCCTTTGGGTCTAGGTGTGACCCTTATGTGGTTAGGAGTCTGATATATCTCCTTATGCTTTGTTTATAGGTTGTGTCATCCCTCCAATGTAGAGGTGATCTTGGTTGAGTTGTGATCGAGGTTGAAGTAAGTCCGTAGGACTTACTTAGCTGTCATCCTTATATTGGGTGTTTGCATGAGTGGTGTGTGCTTTGTATGCTTGTTATGATAGCATGTGATGTCGTATTTACAAACCTATGTTTTATTGATTGCCCCACTGCGTGGTTGTGATAACCTTTCTCTTTCACCCCGCCGTGGAGTCTAGGAGGTTCTTTGATGTCAGGCCAGACCGGTTTATAGGAAGGGCGTAATCCACTCACATAGGGTACACGGATTGTGTGACCGATACTAGTACGACTGGCTAGCAGGCTCAGAGACGAGGATGTATCGGTCCTCGTGTCACATAGTTTCATATATATTATATCTATACGATTTGAGTGAATGATCATTATATGGAATTGATAAAATGGGTAAATGAGTGAAAGCATGCTGATGTGTTTATCTTTCCTTACGTGTGATTGTGCTTATGCATTACTCTATATATGTGTATGGTTAGCTAATGGTTTATTACCATGTTGTAGATGCACTACAAGATAGACATGTTGTTGGGTGATCTAACAGAGTGGCAGGCCGAGGACGTCTTGTACATTAGGATGTGTGGGCTTTTAGGTTTGTTATCTTTCCCTCCTGCGTGAGGATGGTCTTTTGTTACCTCCTGTGTGAAGGTGTTATGTTTCTTACTCGGCTATGATGTCTTATCTTTTGGGTTGTACAGTTTTATACAGTTTTATGTATTTGTATTCATATCTGTCAGTGCCATGTTGTAAGGTCCAGTGAACTTGTTGTCAGGCTAGGGTCAGGATTCATTGTGAGATCCTAACCCAATGTGACACTCCGAGTCCTGCGGATATATTCGGAGTGTTACAGCTATATATTCGGAGTGTTACATGAATCCTTTAATTCGGGAAAAAGGCACATAATGACAAAAACATAAAGTTATAAACCGTTATTCACATGATGTCATATAAAAGTAAGATTTATGATCAAAATGTATATTTGACGAGTTAAAGAGAGGGTTAAGTGAGTAATAACAATTAAAGTGGGGTAAAAGATACTTTTATACCTTATATTATATATTGCACGCATTACTCGTATCAATCTCTTTTACTTCATTAATTTGTCGGTATGATTTTTAACATATATTTAATTTTGTGAATAATGGTTTATGATTTTTTTATTATGTGTTTTTTTCGAAATCATGCATTTACGTATGACATGTACTAGATATTATCCCTTATGCATTCATGTATATTTTACAAATTAAAGAGGGGTTGAATTGGTGATAACCTATAATTGAAAAAAAGTATTTTTCAAACAACTTATTATCGTTCACACGATATTATATTATAATATAATGCACGATGAAATAGTCATTAATGGATCGCGTTCGTTGACATGGTGGAAGATTCATCCACAATACACGGATTCCGACTTCTTATCAAAGTGTTGTGTTCGCACATTGTGGATGTACAACAAAGACACACTACAAATTCTACAAGCATGGATATTTTCTCACTTCTCGCTCATCATATTTTATTCCTGATATCTCTTTTAGCCAATGATGAAAATGGGTTGGTGGTGAGTGGGTAGACCACTTCCAACCTTAGTAATGACGATAGCCCTTAAAGAGGGGGTGGAAGGTACTATTATACCTTATATTATATATTATATATTGCACGTTATTCCGCTCTCTTTTACTTCTTTAATTTATCGGTGTGATTTTCAACATATATTTAATTGTGTGAATAACAGTTTATGATTTTATGTTTTTGTCATTGTTTGTTTTTTCAAAATTATTTTGTCATGTATGACATGTACTAGATACCTTATTATATATTGCACATCATCATCCGAATCACGGAATGAAGTTATGAAAACTAATATTCCCTTTGTTCGGGTTTAAATGACAATTATGGTTGTATGACTTGTATCACACTATTTAAGATTTTTGTAAACTTTGACAAATTTGTCCTTTTATTTTTCACAGGTGAGTATAATTTCTACCATTAATTATTGTCTATATTGCGTTTTTGTGAAGTTGTAAAGCATGCTCCAAAGTGTAGTTTCTTTTCAAATAAAGCAAGTATAAAATAGAAAAATAAGGGAAAAAGTAGTAAAATGTTATTTTTTGCTAAACAATTAAGGGCAATTTTGGTAACTAGGCCTTTTTGAGAAACTAGAGAAGTAACTAGGCTTTTTAATGTTTTAATTAAGTAAATATACCCCAATCTTTTGTATTTATTCTCAAACTCTACACACTCTTCTCTCAATGGGTACATTTACTAAACACAAAATTAGAAAAAGCCTAGTAAACCAAATTGTTTCAACAATTAATTGCCTTTAAAACGTCATTTAATACCGAACATAGGGAGTATCTCCTCACAATAATTCCTATTAATTGAGAAAGAGACGCTAAGTTACAAATCTTTGTTTTAGATTTCATGTCGAGTGAAGACATACAATATAATAGGCTACAGTAGTTTCTAGATGTCGTACATGAATCCGTGAATTCGGAAAAGGGCAAATAATGACAAAAAATAAAGTTATAAACCGTTATTCACGCAAGGTCATATAAAGGTAATATTTATGATCAAAATGTATATTTGACGAGTTAAGAGGGGGGGGGGGGGTGAATGAGTAATAACGGTTAAAGAGGGGTAAAAGGTATTGTTATGCCTTATATTATTATATATTGTAAATTTGTCAACCCCAGCTCAAAAATAAGTGTATTTGTCCATGTCACGAGAGAAAGGATTAAAAATAGTTTTTTTAATTGAATACTCACTTATTTGTTCGTCCCGTTAGCCGGAACTTCAATTCATATGTTTGCAATCTATGAAATAGGGTGATAACTTTTGTACAACCTACAAATACGTGCCATAGTGAGACTATTTATATGATAATTGATATATTAATGATACCAAAGTAGTAAGTTAGGTTAGGTAATTTGTAAATTTATACTTTATACAAGTTACAACCTGTGAAATAGGCTTGTAAGTTTTGATTAGAGCCTCCCCAACAGAGGACCTCACGAGTACTAAAATGTGTCATGTCATCAACATTGATGACATGGAAGAGGAGAAAAATAGGAGCCGGGAGAAAAGACTCCAATATAAGTTGCAACCATTTGGTGGAACATTTGGTACTTTAGAAAACAAAAACATCTTTGACAATGAAACCATTGGGTAATGCAACAAGATCACCGGCTTCATCAGAGATCAAATCCATAGATAGAAGGACAACACTCTTGATGAAGATGACTATGACATTAAATAACAAATGAATGTAAATCCTAAAATAAGGAAAAAACATAATAGTAAATGGGATAATCCAAAATCGGGCTTTCATAAACTAAAATTTGACGGTTCAAAGACTCCGGAATTATGTCTATTGATTATGTGATTCGGGACCACAATGAAAACGTCGTAAGCCTTGATGTCAGAAAAAATAACTTTAACTCGGTTCTAAAAGTTGAAGTTTATGCCCTAAAAGCATACCTTTACAAGGAAATTAGACTACAAATAAAAAAGATTGAAATTGAAGGGGACAACTTTTGTGTTATTAAGGCACTTCAAGGTTGTTAGAGTTGCCTTTGAGAGATCGAGATGATTATTTCAGAATACAAACCGGACCTCCGTTTTTTTTACGAAGTGTAGATTAGGCATGTTTTCAGAGAAGTAAAATGTGTTGCAGACCGACTAACCCATTTAAGAATGTTGTCACCTAACACCAACTTTTCTGATGATCTTGAACTTTATGTACCTCATCCGTAAGGATGCTTTAGGATGAACTACCTCCAGAAGATAGTTCATTTTAACCGCTTTCCATTTTCAAAAAAAAATGAAGATGCCCGGTGTGTTGGATGTAGCAAATAAAGTAGAGAAAAACCCGTAATACCTGAAGTTAGTTCAGATTACGAACGTCAGATATTACATGTCTCGTACCCCATTAATGTCACTATGTCAGGTAATATCGTTACTTTAAAAACTCCCCTAATTTTGTGTACCTTTTTTCTTGTTTGATTCTTATTTTGTGTGACATCTTTAATATCGTCACTTTAATAACCAACGGGTACCAAAATACTCATTTTGTGTACCTTTTTAATTTATAAGGTATCCAACTTAAAAAATCATATGAGAAAAAAGGTACACATCACCAACATCAATACCTATTTCCTTTTATCTAACTACAGGTGTTACGAGTTTTTTTTCATGCTTTATTCGCTACATCCAACCCAACGCCAATATCCATTTCTTCGTCCTCTCATTTTTTTCTCCGATTGTCATGCCTGAATTTAATGATGAACTATTAGCTCACTTAATAGCGTCTGAGATACACTTTGCACTCTTCCAAATGGGGCTTTGGCTTTGAAATTAGACACAATTAATAGTACAATAGTCACTCTTAACCCGAAAGTTATTAGGAATGAAATTGTTCGCTTTATTTTGGATGGGTGGGACTCTAATCTTGGTCTAGACTCTATTAATAGTACAATAGTCACTCTTATCCCGAAAGTTCACCGTCCAACTTCTCTTTCTGAATATTAGCCTATCAGAGTCTCCACGATCTTATACAAGCTTGTCCTTAAAGTCCTTGTTATTCACCTCAAGCCCCACCTCAACTCAATTGTATCACCGTATCAAAATTCTTTCATCTCTAGCAGATCGATTGTTAATAACGAATTGGTTGCAATGGAGGTTTTTCATGACATGAAAGATAAAATGTAGGGAATAAGTTGGCTTGTGCTTTGATATTAGACACAAACAAATCTTTTGAGTGGGATTATATTGAACTTCGGTTGCTTCAGTTGAGTTTTTCTTATCCTTGTGTGTCTAATGCCTTGTGTTGGAAGAACAAATTATTCTTTCAAGATCAATGGTCTTATTGAAGGAAAGTTTGTCCCTCACTATGGCTTGCGTCAAGGGGAATTTCTTCCTTAATTTCTCAAGCCCTTATTTATAAAAATATATGTGGTGTTATGTCACAATGCTCTTACCATCTCACACTTGTTCTTTATAGATGACAACCTATTGTTTGCGAGAGCGACCTCACAAGAATGCTCTACTATCACTGATCTTCTCAATCAATCTAAAAGAGCTTCCGGACATAAATTTAACTCGTAAAAATAGTGAGGTTTCTTTCAGTAGGAATCTGTATCAATCCAAGTGTGCTACTCTTGATGTTGCCCTTGGCATGATTTTAGTCCCCAGTGATCAAGTATCTCAATTTACCATAATAAAAAAAAAGGTGTACTTAATCAACTCCTTTATTTTTATTTTTACAAATTTAGTATGTATATAGTATAAGTGTAAATTGACATTATTTTTATATTATTTTATTTATAAAGTATCCAACTTAGATATCATATGAGAAAAAAGGTACAGGGAATGAGTAGTAGGGTATCGGTTGGTTACTAAGTAACGATATTAACGATTTCATACAAAATAATAATCATAAAAGAAAAAAGTACATAAAATTAGTACGTCCGGGTAGTTATTAAAGTGACGATATCATAATGTCATACAAATTACCAATATTTTGTGGTAACTACTAACTACCAACGTTAATGAGGAATGTTTTATAGTCTATAATAAATGGCTGAATTCGACTTTAGGGTCTTTTACACTATAGAGTTGAAATTTAGGGTCCTATCAATTACAAATTGAGAAATAGAGCTCCTACTTTACTAGACTAATTCATAAATAGGACAAAAAGTTGACAAAAGTGATGACTAATGAGTGATGGCCGATGTGAGTGCTGACTACTGTGACACTTTTGATTGACATTTGGAGAGAATTTGGGGCAAAAAAAACACAGCCCTTTGCCCAGAAAAAATCCGCTTACCCAAAAATTTACTTACCCAACTAATGTTACAATCATACCCAAAAATAAATTTGTCAAAGTACATAAATATACTCGAAAACAACATATCCAATAAATCAAATATCAATATAAAATAATATCCATAAATTGGATAATATTTTATATTTTTACCCAATTTAAACATCACTTAATACAAATTCTCTCCGAATGTGTTCACTGTAATTGTTTTCACTGCAATGATATTTATATATGTATTTATACCTATACATCCTTATATACATAAACATCAGTGATACTTATATATATCCACATCACTCCCCTTTCCTATACATACATATCTAAAAAATGTATACAGTAGTACACTGGAGTGGAGTAGTTACCCGCCCAGCCCGCATCTCGTTTTAGCATAAAGATACAATTGGCCGAAGTCGATCGAGACACTCAGCAAGAACCCGGCGAGCCTGCATAGCACCAACCACCCGGCCCGCATCTCGTTTTAGCATAAAGATACAATTGGCCGAAGTCGATCGAGACACTCAGCAAGAACCCGGCGAGCCTGCATAGCACCAACCACCCGGAGGTCGACAATCCCGTTATATCAGTGGGTTAGGACGTGTGAAAGGATCGAAACGAAACGAAAGACCAGTCGGGGCGGCTTACCGGGATCATATGTAAGTGGTCGGTTCCGATCCGGTGGTGGCGACTATGGCTGTAGTTGGGAGGGAGTAGCGGTCTTGGTGGCGTCTCCGGCGGGGCGGTGGTATCCAAACTCCAGGCGGCAGCGGTGGCACTCGATCTCCAGGCGGTTCTGCTTTGCTACGCTACAGGAGGGAGGGCGTCGGCCTCGGTGTTGGCCTTGAAGACGAGGCAGTCCCCTGGTAGCAGTTGCTCGGAGGCGCGGTTTCCCGGCGCTCGATGGGCTGAAAGACGACGTCTCCGGCTGCAGTGATGGTGGTTGGCCAGGCGTGCGGCGGCTTCTTCTTCTACAGGAGCGGGAGGTTAAGGTAAGGCGGTAAGTGAAGGGGGAAACGAGGAGTAGCAGCTAGGTTTAGGATTAATTAGGTTTAGCTTAAATTAAAGTTAATCAGGTTTAAAAATTAGGGTAGAATGGGTTGGGTTGGGCTGTATGTTTTTGGGCCTGAAATGGCCTACTCTTCGATTAAAACCAGTGAGCTGAAAACATGTACTCGTTAATCGTTTGGAACCGTTAAAAGTACGGGATTATTTACGGAGTTATCTACGGGTTACATTTTATCATTTTATGTGAATCGAAGTCACATAAAATGACAGAATTTAATATTGTTTTCTTTTTATTTAAAGGAAATAAGATTGACGGATCGGAATCTGATTTGATCCAGTATTAAACGGAGTTTAAAATTTTCGGTTATTACAGTTGTCAATGTAGTAGATCGAACATGGTAAGTGCATATCCTAATTTTGAGATCGAAATTTCAGGTAATCAAACATAAATCGTCATACAACACAAAAAAATAAATAACACACCTAACATACCCAAAAAATAACAACCCAGTTTCGTCATACAATACCCAAAAAATAAATAACACACCTAACATATGAACGATTAAGTGGTAGTCTCCCTCACTTTATTTAAAAAACCAAAAAGTATGAATAGTAAACATCCCATCAATATTTAAATGTTGTGCAGTATCATCATTTCAATTATGTCCTATTTCTGTAGGCCTAATTTTTATTGTTTTTTCTAAAGTCACATTTTACAAAATCAATATATAAAGGGCCCATTTCCCTAATTTATTCATAATAAATTGTGTATACATTGACAACTTATAAGACAACCTTTTAATCTTAATTTAAGGAGAATCACCAAGACAAGAATATACTTAATGAAAAACCGAGAACAAAGTTGAAATATTGAATTTTATCACGTGGAGAATAATCGATAAGAAATTAAAACGTATGAGTATTGTTTTTTTTTACACAATTTGGATAAAGACATGTAACACAATAGGTACATTATTTTTTACGTATTGAACATAATTACATAAATTCAAAAAAATAGATAATAATAATAAAATAACAACATAAAATCCTAAATAGTTATCCATGACATTCAACATAAAAGTAATCTTAAGATTAAAATGGATATTCAATGGGATTAAAGATGTGACCATATTGATTAGTAAAATTGGTGTAAGTAAAATTATTCCTATCAATCAACTTGAGTTTGAAACTCACCCTCCTTGTTGTTCATTAATGGATTATAATTGAATTAATATACCGGAAAGAATAAGTACAACATATAGCCGAAATACATACTATAAGAATGAAAGGTTAAAATTTGATTTTTAATTTATTAGGGGTACCTTTTTTTAACCAGAATAACAAAGATATATTGTCTCCTCTAATAAAAATGATATACTTATTCGACTCTTGTTTATTTTTTTACAAATTTAGTATTTGGTATAAATTATAATGTAGTTGACATTTTTTATTTATTTTATGTTATAATATACATAAGGTATCCAACTAAAAAATCATATGAGAAAAAAGTGTACAAAATTAGTATATATGTATGGCTGGTCATTTAAGTGATGATATTAACGATGCCATACAAAATAGGAATGACAAGAGAAAAAGGATACGATGGGTATTCCTGGATGGTTATTCAAGTGACCATATTAACTATGTCATACAAACTACCAATATTTATCTAGTAACAACCTAACATTGATGGGAATGTTTTATTCTCTGTATTGAAAAATTATTAGACAAACTTTTAATCTTCTTTTAAAGAGAATCACCAAGAAAAGAACATAGTTGATGAGAAATTCAAAACAAAGTTGAAATACTTAATTTCTACAAGGGAAAATAGCCAATACGGGAAGCTCTTTCATGTTGTACCTTAGCAACAAATCTTGTTCATACCACTGGATATTCGGACCCGGACGGTCTTTCGGGTCTCGGATTTCTCCCCTTGAAAAAACTACAAAAAAAATATTAAATATATAAATACAAATATCACAAAAAGTCTAATACTTGTCGAAACTTGTAGTTTTTTCAACTGATGTCTCAAATTAATTCAAACCCTACCACTCTCCTACGTATCTAATTATACTTTGTAATTTGTATGTAAATCTTATTAAAAAAGTAAAGCGGGCTTTTGGAGTGGCCCAAACAAACTTGAGTCATTGCCGTATCCATATGATTTGTTTCAGACTTTACACTCCGAACGGACTTAGTGGGTTTGCCTATACCATCCCATTTATGTGTATGTGTCTGTCCACGTTTGCCCAAGTCTAACCATATCTATATTAAAAGTGGTAAAATTAAAAAAATACAAAGAAGGAAAAACAATGTTATCCATTATCATGGCGAAAGATTCATCATTTAAATAGTGTTGGATTTTCACTTCACTCCCAACATGCTTAGTGGCTTTGTCTAAACCATCCCAGATAAACCCTTTGATACAAAGTCCACGTTTACCCTCATAAATATTGCCTCAATTCTTATTTTCCTTTTCATTTCGATATCGTTCCTTTAATTTTTTTCCTCACCTCCTAGCAAACAGAAAACTCGTTTATTGTTAGAGTCACGTGTAACGATGGTGACGGTCTCCGAATACTAGTTATGTAGATGAGTCAAATGATACAAAGTAATACCAAGACATAATTGAGCTGAAATAAAACTAACTAGCATTATGAATTTGATAGTTCTATATCAAAATTTCAATATATACCGCTTCACGAGCCGAGCCGAGCCAAGCCAACTTAGTCTAGACTCAGTCACCCACTCGACGAGCCAAAAACTTTCACCTTCCTAATCAGTGTCTCTATAAGTCTTGTCTCTTTGCCTTATATCATCTGAATGTAAGAGCAAGACAACGAAATTGGTGGTTTCTGCTACAACATTCAGGCTACTTGATTCGTGTTTTGATTTCATGTGATTTGCTTTGATGTCTGTGGTGTCCATCATTAGGTAATCCTCTCACTTTAGGGTTTTTCTTGCCATTCTTGTTTCGGTCTGTCAATTTGTTTTCCTGTCAATTCGTGTAGTTGCGTTCAATCGAAGTGATAAATCTTGAACTGAATTCTATGCCATTGTCTGAATTGGTGAGTTTTATATGGCTTAACAAGAAGCATTTGGTTGTCGTTTTTGTAGGGTTTGATTTCAACTGAAGGATGTAATTAGGGTTTTACAAATCATATCTTTATAATAACATTTGTTGTATGTAATCCATGTTATTTGTGATTTATCTCCTAATTTATTTTTCATCAATGCTAAAACGTCAGTAAAAGTTATAAATTTTCAAAGGTGAAAGGTTTCTGGAAGAACATTTAGGCTGATGATGTGTGTTTGATTGTTTGTGCTCTGCTTTGATGTCTGTTTGTGTGCATTATTAGGCACTGTCATTTTGTAGGGTTTTATTGTGTTCTTCTTGGAAGAAAAGGTTGTTCTCTTTGGGCATCTTGTGTTGCTTTCAGTTTTTGTAATTGCATTCAGATTGAAGTGGCAAATCTTGAACTGAAGTCTGTTCCGTTGTTTGAATTGTTGACTTCCATTTGACCATAACAACAAGCTACCTCATTCTGTTTTATAGTGTTTCATTTCAATAAAAGGAGGTTTTTACTTTGATAAAAGGCTTGTGATAGAAGAGGCAAAATGGCGGAAGTAGTTGCTGCTACATCTCTTCTAGGGTTTAGGCCTGTTTGTGGAATCTGCTTGCTGAAAAATGGCAGTTCTATTAGGCTACCTCCTGTTGAGTTTTCTGGTAGGTCTGTTGTTAATTCATCTTTGGTGAAAAGGGTTAAAATTGAGAGGTCATCAATGGGAACAATTAGGGCACGTGCGATGGAATTGACAAAGGACTCATTCGTACACAAAGAGCTAGAGAGAATTCCTGGGAAATTCGGTCACTGGATTGATAGTGATCATACTGATAAAAGACTGGGTGCTGCACATCCTGAAAGCAATCCAGCTGACGATCCTTCATTGAATAACCCCTTGCTTCGTCAAGAACGATTGAGTTGTGGTTGGATAAGTGCCATATTTGAATGGGAAGGCGTAATAGTCGAAAGCAGCCCTGATCTTGAGAACCGAGCATGGGCTGCTCTTGCACATGAAGAAGGGAAATCATCTCCTCCGGCTTTCATTCTCAAGAGAATTGAAGGGATGAAGACCGAACAAGCTATATCTGAAGTGCTTTGCTGGTCTAGAAACCCATCTGAAGTTCATAGGTTGGCTGCAAGAAAAGAGGCAATTTTCCAAGCCTTAGAGGGTGGGATCTGGACACTCCGATCAGGATCCCTGGAATTCCTTAATGTTCTCATTGAATACAAGATTCCTATGGCATTGGTCGCCACTCGTCCTAGAAAGAGTCTAGAGACAGCAATTAGGTCGGTTGGAATTGACGGTTGTTTTAATGTGACTGTGGCAGCTGAAGATGTACATAGAGGGAAACCGGACCCAGAGATGTTTGAGTACGCGTGTCAGCTTCTGAAGTTCATACCCAGTAGGTGCATTGTGTTTGGGAACTCGAATAAGACAATTGAGGCAGCTCATGAGGCTAGAATGAAGTGTATTGCTGTGGCTAGTAATCATCCTGTCTATGAGCTTTCTGCTGCTGATTTGGTGGTGAAGAATCTGGCTGAACTCTCCATAGTTGATTTGAAGAATCTTGCTGATTTGGATTCTCCCGAGTTCAAGTTAGGCGAGCTTGAGACGGAAATGGAGGAGGAAGAGGAATCTTTCTCGTCCTCCGACGCTGAAGATGATTTCTTCTGGTGATTCTCTTAGAGGTGTAAATTGTACAGTTTGTGTGTTCGTAATTGCTTGAGATAGGATTCAGCATTATATTTTGTATACTGTAGAGAGAAATATAGGGCAAATAAACTGATACGGGTCATCTGAATTTGACTGCCAATATTGGCATTGGATTTCATCATTTTCATGTAGCTCATTTTACTTCAAAAATCTCGTATAAAATCATCAAAGCTACACAAATCCTTTATGTTTCTCCTTTTTCTTATTATGAAGATGACTTTTGCCCCTATTTCATCATTACATTCTGTGAATGCAGGTTGTTTTTAAGTCATTGGGTTTCATCATTTTCGTTGTATGGGTGGAGTTACTCTGCTACAGACAGACTACAGTTGTGAAAATATTAAAATATAAAGTTTGTGTGTAAATTACAGGGTAACTAGCATGATATTTTTGCCTTACCCGATTATATTTTAAAATAAATATTAAAATAAAATTTTAAAATATATTAAAGCAATTTATAACATATATTGATGTAGTTAAATGCTTACTAGAAATAAATCAATAATTAATAACAATTATTTATAAATTCAATTTTATATTTGAAAACGTCTATGAGTTTTTTTAATAAAAAAATATTATAATAAGCATTTTAAAATATCTATGGGCAATTTTGCTAACTAAACCTTTTTGAAAAATTAGGGTAGTAACTAGCCTTTTTAATGTTTTCTAGCCTTTTTAATTTTCAATTAAGTAAATATACCTAACCTTAAAAAAAATATATAAACTAAACTTATTAAAAAATATATATAAATGACAGAAATTAAAAGGGTAAATGTTAGTTATTGTATTTAAATATTTTTTAGAGAAACCGAAAATCAATAAAGGGCATATTGAAAATTACGTATTCATCAATATGGTATTGTCGAAAATTACCGTGAAAAGATTATGTTTAGTGAAAATTAATATTTTTTTCAAAGTTATAAAATTGAATTAGGAGTTATTTTGGGATATAATTCTTTCAAATCACCGTATAAATCTTATGTATCTAAATTTAGGAACACCAATACAAACTTGTAAAAAAATATTGACATTAAATGTATCCTTACACGACTATTTTTTAAAAAGAATGAGGGAAAAAAATTCTCATTGTCAAAATAATTATAAATGGTTGAAATCGTCGGTCATGTATAGTTGAACCAACGATATGCACTTCAATATTATACTTCTATGTTTGATTCCAAAAATTGAAAATTTGCAGTCATAATAATTCTCAACGATTGAATGATTTGAACATTATCTCTATTATATATATGTGGTAATAACAACTAGTTAAAGTCCGTGAATACAGTTTCAATTGAAATTAAAATTTCTGTTTATCCGTACATACAAACAGACAAAACGTATAATAATTCTCAACGTTGAGATTCAATTGAAATTAAATCTCAACGACAAAATGTATTGAGAATGGTCGTTAATAATAGCGGGAATTGCAAAAGTAATAGTAATTTTGAAATCATATGCTTTTAGAATTGCAACTTTTCTTGCAAAGTTACCAAATGAAATGTCTTGTATAAAATAGTCTAAAATAAAGATACTTGTAAGTAATTTACACTGAAGTAATGTCTCAAATATATAAATAACTATTTTGTTGACACCACAAAAATATATAAATAACTGACGGTGACTTTAACGCGTTAATACCTCTTACTCTGTTACCAAACAAAAGAAAGAAAAGGAAAAAAGAAAAGCTCTCATCAGTCCTCACTCCTTCGCTGTCTCTTTGCTCCTATCAATGTTTCGGTCCGGTTAGTTCTCTCTTCCCTGCTTCAAATCTAGGGTTTCTTTTCAACAATCCCTATCCGCCTCCCCTTAACTTGCGCTTACAAATCTCGAGTTTTTCCCGGCCTGTTCACCACCTATCTGTTTCACAAGATCTGGGTTTTCTAATATTAGCGATAAAACCCTTGTAGAACCCTAGTTGTTTGCACTATACATCGATTTCAGCATCTGGGTCGAGCTTTCTTGAAACATCTTGCCAACAAGATTTTATAAAGTGCTGATCTTGTTCTTGTTTTTTCTCCCAATTTTCTTGATTAGTAAATGTATGGAGGGAAGAGAAGGAATGTCATTACCAGGTTCGTCTCCATATTACATGCATAGGAATAGTCAGCCACATCCTAATTTCAATTCCCCACCACCTGGGTTTAGGAATTTTCAAAACCCTAGTATTAATCAAGTTCAATCAGATTTTAGGGCTCCTAGTAGCTCAGTTGGACCTTCCACGTTCAATGTGGAAGGCTCATCACCTGCTAGCTTTCCTCCCCATGGGTATAACATGACTGGTGCTCCTTCCCCTGTCTCTGCCTCTGCCTCTGCCTCTGGGAGTGGAGGAGGAGGAGGAGAGGCTTTGAGGGGAATTGAGGTGGCGAAGAAGAAACGAGGGAGGCCTAGAAAGTATGCACCTGAAGGGGCTGGTACCACAGCTGTTTCCGGGGTTGCAGCTGTTTCATTGGGACTATCTCCCCTTTCGTCTCCCAACATGAATGATTCGTCTGAAAGAAGGAAGAGAGGGCGGCCCAAGGGCACAGGAAGGAAGCAGCGGCTTGCCTCTGTTGGTGAGAGTAGTTTGCTCCCTTTGCAGCTGTATTATGTTGGATCTGGTTGAATAATCATGTTTTGTATGTGCTATTTTCCGGTTATAGTATTATTTTCAGTCACAAGTAATTCAATTTATGGTTGGATTATTGTTTGGTATTTTTTGTTGTAGCATCATTCATCTAATCTAAGTTTTCAATTTTTGATGTAGCCTTTTTAAGGGTAAATGGATTGTTAAACTGTCTTGAGTCTCAGCTCAACAATAAGTGTAGATAAAAGTTAAAAGAACTGAGTATGAATTGATAATTTCAGTTGACTTAAGGATATCAATCGAATGCTCGATTATATGGATGGACCTTATTAATTCACAATTTGATATCTTCAAAATTAAATACAATGCTCAGTAGAGATTTATCAACTGCATATTCATAGAATAAATTGTAGCCTCCTTTTAATGGGTATGGTTGAGTAGAGTAGAGTAAGCTATGACCATCCTAAGAACCTTGTTGCTTCAGTCCTTGGTGTGATGATGACAGCTAGAGAGGCATTTTGCAGCTTGAAGTCCGACCAGCCTGGTTAATCTGGCTTGATAAGACATGCATTATTTCTACTCTCCTTGCTCTTGTAAATGCCCTTCTTTGTCTCTTGTTTCTGACTTGTTGCAAATAGGTAGTTGCGGAGAATGGAAGGGTGAGTGTGTAATTTTCTGTACACATGGAAAGAAAATAGTTACAGAAACTAATATGTGACTATAGCGGGGAAAATGGAAATCTGACATAAGGACGAAGCTATAAAGAAGAAAACCAAGCTATAAAAGTAAGAAAACTTTTGACGAATAACAAAGACAAATATACCCTCTCAGCTAGTATGTAGTTGTCTACTACTACCTGATAGAAATAAAGATGCACCAAGTTTATGGAAGATATAGAAATAACAAAATACCTAAGGACCTCTAAAATGTGTCTAGGATGGGAAACTGGCAGAAACATGAACCACTAGCTGTATGCCTGTATGTGGGAGCAAATTATCCATCATGAAGAATTAGAAATTACAGTTTCAGTTATTCCTGTTTCTGTGTTTTTTTCTTGAACATTGGGAAATGAGCATCTATCTGGATCTTGATGCTAGAAAAAGGGAGCTAATTATTGTACATATTTCCATAGCTCTCTCAACTCTTAAGTGAAAAGAACAAATAGATGAGAGTATGGTTTGCTAATTTCCTGAGGTTCTCTTGCAAGTTTATCTAATTTTCATGTCATGGAGTATGTAGAGCGTATGATCGATCTTCTCATTTCAGCAGATGTTACAATGTTTTTAAGCCGATTTCATCCATTACTAATCTTCTATCATTTGTATTCATTGTCTAGCATCTTATTCTTAGACTGCTGAGCGCTGATTTACTGATTTCCTATTATTGCCATTGAATTGGCAGTTTATACAATGGAGCTAACATGTTTTGGCTTTCAACCACAAAAAATACGAATTCTTTGAAATCATCTGGTCCAAAGATAGTCTATAACATTCCTGTTATTGGTATTGCGCAGCTGATATTAATATTACCATCACTATGTGACCTCAGGTGAATGGATGTCTGATTCTGCGGGAACTGCTTTTACACCCCATGTCATCTATGTTGCAGCTGGTGAGGTAGGCTAATGAATAACAGTCAGTAGTTTCACATGCCACGGATTTTGTTTTACTGTTGATCGTAAGGTTTCTTTTGTTGCCTCTAACAGGAAAAATTGGAGAGAGGCATTCAACTACATATCTGTTGAGACTTGAGAATAAAATTTCTATCTAAAAACATATAAGTTGGGGACCACAATAGGACACATTAAAGGCTAGGAACCTAATAGGACAAAGGTAGAAGGTTGAGTGCTGCAAATGGGATCTACCCCAATATGATTACTTATGACTTATCTAGGAAGTCTCAAAGCATTGTAAAGCAAACACTTGCCTATATAATGCCTCATCTTTTGTCTTTGTTTGGTACCTTCGATCTGGTTCATCTGTGTTGAATTTCAGAGCTCTCACCAGAGCCTCGTTTTGCAGTAATGAAAGTTCTAGTTTCATTATGTCACTTAATGGTACTAGTTACACAACTAGTTGTTTTGAAAGGTCTCAGTAGATCCTCCTATTAAGAAAATTAGAACTTTATGATCTGCCTTGTTGACCAGGTCAAGTCCTTTTTGTATTTATAAATTATAAGGTTACTAAAGCTAGAGTATATTTTGCTATTACAAAAGAAAGCTACCTTTATATCTTTTTTTTTTGTTAATTTGCTAAAAATATAATAAATGATTAAATGAAGCTCTTAGTTATATGAGGCGTCCTTTTTTGGTAGTTCTTTTGTGCTTTCCTTAAGAGTTTACACATGCAACAATTAGATTTATTCTTGTTTTGGCGAAGTAGCAAAATTGAATGGAATCGTGTGAATTGGTTGCCATGATTCTGAGAGATCTCCAAAACAAGAAACCAATAATATTTTTTGTCACTTTTCTTGGTGGGCAATGGGATATACTCCGTTAAGTTCTTGTTTTAAAATTGATATTTGCAGGATATTGCAGCCAAAATACTTACATTTTCGCAACAGAAGCAAAGAGCCTTGTGCATAATGTCTGCCAGCGGTGGTGTTTCTGCAGTAACGCTACGCCAGCCTGCAACTTCTGTTGGCAATGTTACATATGAGGTAAAATATTTCTCTACTTCTACTTTGTGTTCTTACTGGAGTTGATTGATTACGATTGAATGAACTGTCAAGTTGTGGTCCAGGTTTTGCTCATGGCAAATCTTGTTGTCTTTCAAAGATTGTGGAAAAAACTAGTGAGTTCTTGTGCAAGGATTATTAGAAATGGTTTGTTGAAAAGGTTGATTATTTGGTCTTCAGATAAAACAAACTTCTTTGAAGATGCACATTAGCAATTGAGAACCTATGCAAGTTTCAAATGACATTTCTGGTTTGAAACAAATGAAGGTTGCAGTAAGGTATAGGGTTTTCCTACCTCAAAGTTGTGGCTATAGCAAGGATTTGATGGTTTTCTTGGTCCCTCGGCCTCGAGAGTTTTTACAGTGCTGACATGTATGCATTTGTTGCCTTGTGTAAGGGGTGCTTCTTGGCCGAATATATGCATTTTGTTTTTGTATTTTCTCCTCAATTTTTCCGTTTCGTACTGCTAGTCAAAATAGAAGGGAGAAAGCCAGAGTGAACATATCATATCAATCATATCATCCGAAGTTGATGATATTATGGAACTCATGCGATAGTTCTGTTAGATGATAACATAACTCTTGGGATAATTTCTTTTGCACCTAACAGAACACTTGAAATCAAGACTAGCAGCCTTTTGGAATTCTGAGACTTCCAGCGCTGTGATGTACTTACCAAGTTCATATCTTGACTCCTGATATTGTTTGAACTTGGAGTCATTATCTTTGAATAATATAAACTGGGCGATGTGAGCAGGGTTTAGCCTTTGGAGCTAACCCAAGAGTTACCGTGCTTGTGAATTGTGTAGGGTCACTTTGAGATAATATGCTTGTCTGGTTCATACCTGGTTGCTGAGACTGGTGGGGCCCGAAACCGAACCGGTGGTGTTAATGTTTCCCTCTCAACTCCTGAGGGGAATCTTATTGGTGGTTCAGTAGCTGGAAGACTTATAGCTTCGAAACCGGTGCAGGTATATATATTATTATATTCTGCTGATTGTTTCCTTTAATAACCCGACTTGTCCATAACCCATTTTCGGGGTTTTTGATCTTTTTACAGGTGGTAGCATGCAGTTTTGTTTATGGGGACCCAAAGGCTTCTAATCCCAAGCCGAAAACAGATTCTGATACCAAAGGCGAGCAAAACACTTCACAAGATCTCACGGGCGATAATAGAATGCTCGTGCCCAGCAACGCCTCACCTAGCGAGCATATGGATCCTGCAAATATTGACATTAACCTAATGAGGGGTTGACAGCCAACAGGCCGTGCATCTTGTTTTCAAATCTCAACCTTGGTGGATCTGTATATACAACTTTGTTGTACATGTCCTGAGCTTTCTCCGATGAATGAAAGACGTAAATCCGGAATCCTAAGTTATCAGATTGATGAAACCCTAGTCACCTACTCAGGCTAAAATGTTGTTCCCCATTTCCCATTCTTATTACCTAACAGATTTGATCACTTTGAATTAGCAGCTGTATTAGTAGCTGAAATCCTGAGAGATAATTTTCGGGTAATTCTGATTAGGCAGTAGAGCGTGTTAATTGTTTGTCGGTCTTTCTAGTATACTCAGAATCATTGTCCAAGATCTTATGAACAGGTGGTTGTATTGGTTTCGATTCATCGTTAATAGTCTGGTCTCATGTTGAGTCTTCTTCTCTTCAACTCTTGTACTTTCTGAGTGTTTGATTCAGTTCTTTTTAGGAAATGCAGTTAATCTGTTGTTTGGTGCATGGATGCTTTGTGAGTTCTTGTTAATTTTGTTTGGCTATAAAGTACATTCGATTATTCACGATTTGCTTTGAATTTCAATCGCTGTAATGATAATGATTTTTGTGATGTCAAGTATACCATGGGAAATTCACCATATTTTACATTCATCAATTTGGTTTTTTTTTTTGGTAAATACATTCATCAATTTGTATCCCAAATTAGATTCAATAAACAAAAAGAAAAAGGACAAATTTTTTATACTAATTAACTACATTCATGAATATTTACTATTTGAAGTCTAGTAATATTTAGAAAATCTGTAAATAAATAATCTTATTTTGATTTTCTCAAAGCCCAAAATCTAAGGGCACAATCTCTCTTAAAATTTGCAACCAATCTAATTTTAGGGTTTCTGCCATAGTAAACCATGCAAGTAGAAGTGCCCATGTAATTAGCCCTTTACTTCTCAATCTCTAGGCCATCAAACATTGACAACAAAATTGTGAAAACTCTTTAAAAAAATTTAAAAATAATAATTCTTTCCCATTTTTAGAAATTTCACCCTTTAAGCATTACATATATATCAATCTTCATCAAAAAGTGTTGGTGAAAAATATTAATCTTTTCCTTCTTCCTCTGAAAAAAAATAAAATAAAACCCTAACTCGAAAACACATCTCCCATTCTTCTCAGAGGAAGACAAAGAAGAACAATGTCTTTCACTGGAACCGTAGACAAATGCAAGGCTTGTGAAAAGAAGGTCTATATCGTCGATCTCGTGACCGCCGACAGTATTCCTTATCACAAAAATTGCTTCAAATGCAAACATTGCAATGGAAAATTAGTGGTAAATTGTTTGATTGAATATAATTATCTCTTCATATGGTTTAGGTAATATTTGTTTGTTTTTTTTGTTATTATGAATATTTAGATGGGTAGATTTTCCTCCATAGAGGGGGAATTGTATTGCACTCCACACTTTGAGCAACTCTTCAAGGAGGGCAAATTTCAACAATGTAATTTATTTATATTTTATATTTTTTAAATTTATATCACATTTTATATATTTAATTAACTACTAAACATCTTCTTTTTTTTTCTTTGTCATAATTGGATTTTTAAATCATTTTTACTTCTCATCAACAGCTAAAAAGCCAAATGAGCCGGTGAGTAATCTTTTTTAAAAATAATTTTTCACTAATTTTTTTAATAAATCAAATAAAAATGTATATTTTGTTGTTGATATGCATTGTGCAGGGACAAGGAAAACTTTCTAGCAAGCTATCTACAATGTTCTCTGGCACCCAAGACAAGTGCTATGTTTGCAAGAAGACAGTTTACCCTCTTGAGAAGGTTTGCTTTCATTATGTTGAATTGATTATTCACATTGTCTAAAGTCTTATTAAATGAAATATTTTTTAGTACGAAATCAGATGACAAACCGAAATGTACCCAACGTTCGATTTACCATTTATCCAAAGTAAACGTAATACGTTTACCCTCAAACAATGGCTCATGCGGAGTCTAAGTGCCCGTTTGGTTGGAGCGGTGGAATGAAAACGGAATGGAATCGGATAAGGGTTAGGAATGGAAATGGAAATGATGGGATTACTTTCATGTGTTAAAAGAGCTCTAACCAAACGTATTTTTTGATTGATTCGGAATCATTCCGTTGCCGGGAATGATTCCTAGCGCTTCCAAACGGGCCCTAAGTATATTCGGATGGGGTGCATGTGGAAATTTGTGTTTGGATCGGAGCAAATTCGGATATTACGACGTCGATCATAATTATGACCGTACTCGAACCCATGAGCCCATTGTTTGTCTATTTTGGGTAAATGGTAAATTTAAGACGGTTGGAATAACATTGTCCGAAATCATTGCGTTATCTATACGTTTACCCTCGAACAATGGGCTCATGGGAGTCTAATTATGTTCGGATGAGGTGCATGTGCAAGGACAATGTGTGTATGGATTGGGGCAAATTTGGATATTACGACGTCGATCATTATTAAGAAGGGATCCGAACCCATGAGCCTATTGTTTGTCTATTTTGGGTAAATGGTAAATTTAAGACGGTTGGAATAACATTGTCAGAAATCAATGTGTTATCTATTAATTTTACTAGACTTATTGCACATGTTACTAACCCGTATAACACAACGAGGTGGGTGTCTAGATTCGAGTCGTATTTGAACATGTCTAATATGCTACCCACTCTATGAAATGTTGGCACATAGATTACAGTAGAAGCAGCAGACTACCACAAATCATGCTTTAGATGTGCAAAGGGAGGTTGCCTCTTGACACCCTCAAACTATGCAGCTTTAGATGGTTTGTTGTATTGCAAACCCCATTTTGCCCAACTTTTCAAGGAGAAGGGCTCTTATAACAACTTCACTAAGAGCACAAATAAGGGTGAGGGTGAAGCCGAGGTTGAGGGTGAAGGCGGTGCAACGGCCGAGGACCCGGCTCCCGAAGAGGCAACGGAAGCCGAGCCCACCGAAGAGTAGGATGTGGAAGAGTAAGCGGAGGCCGGCAATGAAGCATGGGCACTATTAAAAGGATACGTGTTTGCATGGCTACATGCATGAACACGTGTTTTGATTATAACAAACAAAATTCGATCGGCTTATTATTTATTGATGCATGTAATGTATATTTGGGTAAACACACATCCTCATTGTTGCCCATATTGTAAAATTCTTGCTAGTTAGGGTTTTGTTTTTGATTGCCTTATTCCTCTCATTTTGTTCGTCGAAGAGAATGACAAATTTGTTGATCAAGGATTGTGTGTTTTCTTTTTATTGTCTAATTCCTCTCATTTTGTTCGTGGAAGAGAATGACATATTTATGGATTAAGGATTGTGTGTTTATTTTTCTAAATTTGAATGTATGATCTAAATTAGCTTATTGAAAAATAGTTCAAAAAATCAATATATAAGTTTTTTTTTTCATTTTTTTTCCTCCTTCGTTCTTTCTCTTTCTCGCATACGAGAGAACTTGCTCCCTTTTCTCCTTTCCTCGGATTTGAATTGTAAACGGAGAACTCGATTCTATCACCTTCTCTCGCCTTTCCCATATCCAAATCGTAAACGGAGATGCGATGAGGTTTAATAGAGCAAGGCCAAACGAAAGAATAACAAGACTATCATGGGAGTCCTCTAAAATTTCAGGAATTATGTGTTCGTGAAATTGTACCGTGGGAGAAGGACAAAGTTTTGATTTGTACGTGTGATTACTTATATTATTGTGCATTATTACAATTTTGAGTTGAGTTGTATAGATATTCTTAAATGCTTAAATTTATCGAGTTCTGTGGATCAATTTTAAGTTTGAGTTGATTTAGTGCTTGTTTGGTTGGGTGTAAAAAAATCCAGTAAAGTAAATTAATCCATTAAATGGGATCCAATTAAGGTGTTTGATTGTAAAATCAAAAATGATAAACATATTAATCTAATTTACTAGATATTTTCCAATTACCTCAAATGGAGTATGTACAATTATCCACTCATCCCTAGCTAACAAAACAATTAACATGTTATTTTGATATCAAATCTCCCAATTACCCTTAAAATTTTCATCTCCCACCTTTTTATCCTTTGAAAATGAAGGTTATAATTGTCATTAACTAATAATGCCTATGAATTTAACACATTGCAAATTACTGAATATTTTTTTGCTACCAAACATATTTTCTCAATTATCAGCAATGGTAATTCCCAATAATTCAATTTCTAGAAAAGTCAATTTCCGGGAATTGTAAATCCATTGTTTAACCAAACAAGCACTTGTAATGCACATAATGGTGTTTGATAATTTGATTCAGTGAAAATACATTGGTGACAATTACAAATATTGGTTGTCTACGGTATATTTTATACTTGTTCACTATATATGTTACATTTGTTGACAATTCGAAAAAAATTACAAATAGGGTGTTTGATATATAATTTGATTCAATTGAAATACATGGGTGACAATTACAATTGGTTGTCGACGGTATATTTTATACTTGTTCACTATATATGTTACATTTGTTTTGAAAAAATCACAAAAATATATATTTGTTGACAATAACATTTACACTTCTTGACCGTCCAATTGACACTTGCTTCGTACCCATGGCGGAATTATGGGATCTCTGCATGAGTTTATGTATGGCTTGGGAACTAGGGATTCATAAGTTATAGATTGAGATCGATTCCTTTAGGTTTTCATGTTTTTATTAACCCTCCTGGGGGTGTACTAGTATTTTAAACAATAATGTATGGAGTGTGGCCACCCCAGACTCTTTAGTTCCTATACATTGACGGGCTAGACTATAGTCTCCCCGTCGCATTAACAAAAGAACAACCAATTTTCCCTTAAAAACTAAGGTTTTATTGTTTAGTTCCCAAATAATAAGTATATCATCAATATACAAGTTCAATGGTTAAAATCGATATTCCATTATTGATCGTTAAATAATCAACAATTAGCTACTTCATAAACAAAGAAAAGGAATGAAATACGACAAAAATAAATTCTAAACTCAAGAACATCCTAGAACTAGAAACACCAAAAAACCCCACAAATGAACGCGACGTAACGCGCCTCTCTTACCTCATCTTCAAGCATCTATAGCCACAAAACCCTAAAGGAAAACATCCTCTTCAATCCACAAAATATATCAACCAATTATAATGGCAATCGTTATTCAAGATCTTCAAAAAGAGCTCGATCTCTCTTCGTCTTGAAGAGAAGAAAGAAGAACGAAAAAGCCTTCACCATCCTCTGCCTAGAGATTGATAAAACGAAACAGGGAAGAACGAGAAATGGACTAGTGATTTCTCTGTGGGAGGCACTTTCCAGTGGTGGCCGAACGGAAGATCGATCTCTCTAATCTTTCTGCCTAGAACATCTGCCGGGTTCCTTGAGGTAAACCATAAGAGATGTTTGATCATGGACTGTTGAAAAAATTAGTACGAAGCTTGTGTTGAGAACAAAAAAAAAGAAACAAGATCCCAAAAAATCAGTACCGTGGAGCCTCGAGCGGCCTCACTTTGGCGAAGACTAATCGAGTACTTAAAGTGAAAAATGAGAGCCTTGACTCTAGTACTATGAACAACGAAGGGTGTCTGAGGAAAGAAGATTTCAGACAGTCAGAATAGGGTACCCAATGAATCATTGCAAGCACTATAGAACAAATGGACTTGATCCATACCGAGGAGAAGTCACAAGGAAGAAGGAAAAATTGTTGCTATAAGTTGGAGAAAACTACCCATAGGAAAGAATAAGCTGATGTTGGGGAGTTCGAAGGAGCACACCAACTCACTAACTTTTGAAATCAATACCAGTAAACAGATGACTAATTGTAAACCAATTTACGTTTGAATTTTGAACAAAATGTATCAATCCTTCCAGAAACTTTGGGATGACTTTCCTTTTTTGAAGATGTTTAACGATTGTCTTGGAAGATGTCGTAGTCGCATGCCCTTGTTGATCGTGTTGATCGTGGTTGTGTTCGAGGTCTCCGAAGATCCTCCATCTAGGTGGGGGCAATGCCGTGGGATTCACATTTCCACAGGAGGTATGACATCCCCTAAAAAATGTTTCTACCATCTGACTTCCCGGCGGAGAGACACCGCGCTAGTTCATCTATCTCGTGTCCTCTCCATGTTTTGCCAGCCTCAAGTGTTCAGCGCCTTCTCCCATGGTTTAGTTGTTCCGACTTTTTGAATCTTTCTAAAATTTCTACTTTTTGCTTGTGGTGATTGTACTGTTTCCCTCCTAGTTTTTTCTATTTGCATGACGGTATGCCCGTTTGTCGGTTGTCGGCCTCTCGAGACACCAATTACTTTTGGTGTAGTCGAACATCTTACCTTCTTGATAAAAAAAAAATTAATAAAAAAAAGATGACAATCATACCTAAAAATGATATTCAAGATAGGGTATATTGTAGTAAAAATGGATAACTTTCAACTTAATCTGCTTCTATATCGAAGAAAAAGCTCTCAACAAAATGCTTGTCTTTGACTTTGGAAAAGGGCACGCAATAAAAAATCAAGAATTTTATTTGAAATATATCAAAATACGGTATGTTAACAAAAACAAAACTTGACGAAAAGAAAATTCTGGTAACAATGCATTGTTAATTGTGTAATCACAATCGATAAAACCTCTTACATTTGTTTTTTAGTGCCCGTAAACTAAAATGATAATGAGTGGTAATATAGATGTTTCAATTCTTAACACGATCGAGAAAACAAAACATGAAAATATAAAGACTAAATGGTATTCTCCACGAAATAAAAGGGGAGATAGGTTTAAACGACATGACCCGGATTACAACAACTTGGTGGGGGTCTGGTTCAGTTGGAATAAAATAATCTTCCAAGACGAATATGTACTTGGAGCGAATAATACTATAAACTTCATCAAACAACAAATGGAAGATTGAAGGAAAACTATAAACGTTGAGGATGACTACGAGATAATGTCACCACCAATCAATTCCGGTATAAGAGGAAAAAAGAAAAACAACATAAAACGGGGGGAAAACCCTCAAGCATGCTTCTTTAAACTTAATTTTGATGGATTCAAACTTGATTTTAGTTAAACATCGATTTGTTATGTCATTCGAACTCACAATGTGATGTTATTTGTTTGGGTGCAAAGAATAATCACCATAACTCAGTAATAAAAGTGGAGACGCACGCTTTAAAAACTTGTTTGGGAGAGGCTATCAAACTAAATATAAAAAAAGATTGAAATTGAAGGTAGTAATTTGAATGTGACTAGGGCACTCCGAAGTCGTCAAAGCTTCCCTAGTAGGTCAAGGTGCTTTTAGTCAACTCTTTGGTGGATCTTTGCTTTTTCGACGAATTCCACGTTGACATATTTTCATGGAAATTAATTGTGTTGCTAACCGTTAGACTCAAATAGGATACTCGCCCATCCAAAATGATTTGTTTGACGATTCAAATTTTGTGTTCTCATCCATAAGAATACTTTAAGTTGCACTACCTCCGGAAGGTAAGATAATCTAACCTCATCTGTTAAAAATATATTCCATTTATATGTATAATATCTTTAAAAATTATACTATTCTAAAGATTTGAAGTTTTCTCAATCTTGCAAATGGTAAACCGTTAGAAAACTCTAGGGGGGAAAACATTAATCTTATTACTATTTGAGTGATGCTATTTTGTCGGACGGAAAATTAAAAAACAATTAATGCATGCGTAATACGAGTGTGGGGCACACTCGTGATGCACCTTTTTTTTTCCGGGAAATAAAAAGAACCCTAGACACACTCGTATTGCACCCAATTTTCCAATAAACTTTTTTAGCCCTCGACGCACTCACAAATGCGAGTGCAGGGCTTGGATAATGAAGAGATCGGGAGCTCAAAATTTTACCCCCACACTCACTCAAAACTGATGAGAGACCCATGCATCATCCATGAAAACAAAATTAGCATCCACATTCACGTTAATAAAACCTTTGGAGGTGGAAAACAACTATCCAAGTTGGTTGTGGAGCGTTGCTATTCACCCACACTCAGACCCATTCAATAACATGTCATTCGATCCAATAATAAAGGAGCTCCCAAATTATTAGCAATCCAAATCTTCTGTCCCTGATCATGTCTCTCATGTTGTCCCTGAATTCTTATTCGTCCACGTGACCCCTATTTTTAATATCTGAACCCGACCAACAATTAAAACTTCAATTTTTTTTAAATATAGGGACCACGTGGACGAATAGGAATTCAAGGGACAGCATGAGAGACAGGATCAGGGACAGAAGATTTGGATTGAATTATTAGCGCCTCATAAAATTTATTTAATAATAATCCTAATATTAGGTGCAAATAGTTAGGGGATCAAATCCTTTCCATCTTGTTTTTTTTTTAGTTTTCTATACCTGTATTATTAATATATATTTTTATTTTTTTTAATGTTTTCTTCTAAAAAATAATGTTTAAAGTTGATTGTTTCATTTTACTTTTTTTTTATTTTCATTTTGTCATAAACTTTTCCATACAAAATTATATTAAGTCATTTAATTTTGTTTTTTCCTCATAAAACATAATTTTAAAATTAATTTTCTTTATTTACGTTGACACCGAACTTTCGAAACTCATTAGATAACCCTGCTCACAGTACATCGATTTCCCATAGTACATTGATTTTCTTTTTTATGGAGTTTTTTTAATCCTTGTTTGTTAGTACGGAACGTACCCATAAACTTATTTCTTGTACCTTATGAAATGGAAAAAAAATGCAGGTTACTTGTAGATTTTTAAAATAAACTCAGTGGTTTATCTGAACTTATAAATCCCGAAATAACCTTCTTTCACAGGGACATACGAGATATTTTATATATGTCCTTTTATAAAAAATAAACTCTAAAAATTACACAACTAAACATCAAATAACTTCCAATAAACTCATTTAAATTAAAAACTCAAAAATAACCTTATTTAAATTAAAAACCCAAAATATAAATCCACCTCCAATTAAACACCCCCATAAACTTTCCTAAACTTAAGTTTACAAAACACATTGCATCAAACTTTTTTATTTTTCATAACATTTATAAAATCGCATACCCTATATAAGTTGAATCACCAAACGGACCCATGATACAAATTACAAAACCCCAGTCTTGCTCGCAGACGCATCACGTGACTCATCTGTTCTATTGAAGGCAAAGCAAAGCAATAAAGCATGTGCCAATTTCATGAATCTTAACAATATATCTCATCTTTCAATCATTTCTCATTTCGTTGTAACTTCACTATCTACAAAGAACTCAATATAAAACCTCATAAATTATATATATTTTCGTTTACAAAATATCATATGTCAATAAATCTTCTTTGATTTTGACAATTATCAAATTGATAAACATAGTGTGCGACTGTGCTATAGAATTTTGAGATCATCGTTGGAATTTCACTATCATACTATATTTACAATATTATTATATGATTCATGATTTTTTCAATTGATATAATTTTGCGGAATTGGCTATAAGACTAGTTAGTTGTCAATTCATGCTTTGTACGTGTTATATTAAAATTTAAATTGTTTGATTTGAATAAATTATTATCTAATAGCACTTACTAATTATGTATTGATTTGCACTTGCTACCTAATTGTACATTTTCTTAATAAATGTTTAAATTGAAATGTGAAACTTAGCACGAAGCTATACCTAGAGAAATTTGTATTTTACCAAAATATTCAACTTAGTAAATTTTATAGGATTTTAATAGTATATTAGTAGAGTTTTCTCTATATAGTCCTTCAAACTTGGGGCCGATTGATCTTGACGAGTATCTTATTAAAGTTATATTACGATAGGTAATAGAAAACACTAGATCGATGGTCGCCATCGCCGATATCGAAGTCGCTGATGCCGAGCAACCTCATTTTTCGCCTGTGAATTTACATTATCATTGTCTTTGTCCGTCGTAAAGTAACTCCGCCACGGAATTGACTCTGGCACATTGGCACATTGATCTTGAGCCTCAATTTGAGCGGTTCGATTCAGTTGGAGAGAGAAAGGGATGGAATTTCGAGACCCTAGATTCGTAATGCTAGGACTTGAGTTCAAGTGTTTTACTCTAGTTTGTGTTCAAACACAATATTGGGGGGATAATCGCCATTGACTTATACAAACTTCACCAAGAACTCGAGTTTTGCAGTCGAGATTTTGTGAACGTGAGGAGAAGACAAGCGTATTGATGTGGGGTTGAAGCCGTAGTTGTCGGATCTAGATTGAAAGTTCACAAAAGACTCGACATTTCAGTAATCTCGGCTGGATATCTGAATTGGAAGGACCGAGATCAATAATACTTGGGGCGGGATTAATGTGATAGACAAAGAACAAAGAAGGCGAGATATATGGATGATAATGGCGAGATTAAGAAGATGGTTATGAGATGAATATAATGGATAATATAAGAAGATAATAATCAAGATAGACTTGCATGAACCTTGATCAATTGGAGCAAAACCATCAACGATGAATTACCTCAACCCTTACTTTTTCAATCTTACAAAAGTCTTCAAATCGAGACAAGCAAAAAGAGGGACTAGATAAACTAGTAGCATCAACCTTTAAGAAGATTAACACACACAAAAACAATCTAGCAAGGACTTACAACAATTCAATCAAATTGTCTCTTTTTGATTAAATAGGAATGAATAAAACGAAAACTTCACGAACAAAGTGTTGAGTATCTCACAAATATGTGGAATGAAAATATCAAATTAAATCTACCTACTAGCTTCTCGGCCCTAGGGTTTAAATAACCGAAAATTCTAGAAAATAAAAGGATATATAAAATAATCTTACAAAATATAAAAGATAAACGATACATTTAGAATGTTTAGAGTTTTAAAGGTATTAAAATTAAAAATAACTAGAAGCATTTTTAAAGGCTACAATTTGTGGCTCCCTTGTCCTTCAAACGTGCATGACTCCTCCACAATGGACACCAATGTGACTAAAGAAGACTTAGACACATATAGATCACAAATGGTCTCCTTAAAAGTTAATGATGTTAACAAGCTAGCAACCTCTTCTTGAATGACTCTTGCTCTTGATCTAGTGATTAATCCATGAGTAGTAGGAGGTGTTGGGGATCATCCCTCATGACGTATTTTTTGGCAGTTTTAGTTGGCCGGTGTAGGGTGGCCGTTGAACAGTTCTCCGTTGTATGATTTCATCAGAGTAAGATCGCTGATTGATGTATTTTGTTATATTAAAATTTGTGAAAGATATAGATTACCGATACAAACCGGCTCATTTTTTGACAGCTTTAATTGCCCGTTAAATTTACGTATTTATACTTAAAATTATTCATATATTACCCTATAAATTCCCAATTTTTCCTTTATTTTGTATTATAAAAACTAAAAGGCCTACACAGTATTCTAGATACAAAATAGACTTTTTTATTTTATTTTTTTTCACATTTAAAAGAAGTATCCATTTTATTGTGAGAACGCAAGGAACATTATGCTTGAACTTGAAGCAACGACGTGAAGCGATTGAAATATAGTTATGGCTAATGTGTATCATGTCAGGGTTGGTGTACCTACACAATTTCCTAAGTTACCAACTTCATTTTATTACACTTTACTACAATCTACACCTCTCTTTTCTTTTCTTTTTTTTACTAACTATAACAATTTTTTTTTTTTTTTTGATAATGGAAAGCGGTTCGATCCTATAGACGGCGCGCCGACTATTGGATCGAAAGGCCGAAGAAGATCGGCTGACGGACTAACCGTCATGAAGGGCGACAACAAAGGAGAAAAAGAAAACACAAAAATACATCATAAGAAACCCGAAAGCATGGGAGGTCTTCAAGGGAAAGCAGTATGATCCAGTCAGCCGGAAGCGACAAGCATGAAAGTAAGTTTATCTTCAAAGGAAGTACACAGGCATGAAGTCTGGGGAACAGCTGTGGACACCTCAGATTTGGACTGCAACAGAACCGTCAGGAGTCGATCACACATCCACGCTCCCTTCTCGACAAACACTCGACACCCCACCAAAGACCGCATCAAAACAGAGAAGACGAAGCTGCAGCACACGGGTATCATGATATAAGAATGTGTACAACTTTGATGGTTTAAAGAGTATGATTTACAAGGGAAAACATTTGTTCGAAATGAGTTTTTTTAACAAAATGATTAAAGGAAAGAAGATTTGCAAAAAAGAAGTGCTCTTATTTTGATTTTGGTGAGGTTTTTACACAAATAAGACAATGTGTAATCACAAAATTCTTGTTTGTTTAATTATTAGATCAAAAATGATGATTAACTAGGCTTTGGCTTAAATTTTTAGTAGGTCCGGTGTAGTTTTAGATATTTATATGGTGAATTAGAGATTATAAAGGGGGGTTTTTAAATTGTATTAACAGTAACCAAAAATTTGATAGGTTTTCAGCCTCCAAAATGAGGGAGTATTTTACATACACATTGGTCAATAGTTTGAAAAGGGAATCAAACATATGAAACAGAGTAGGAAAGCTCCATAAAAGTAGTAAGTTTAGTGTATTCGAGACCCAAAGACTCGTTTGTAAGAGTAATGGTTGTTACGGTGTCAGTCGAATGGTTGTTACGGTGTCAGTCGACCACCGTCTTCCAATTTTAGGTAGGGTTCAAAACAAATCCTTCCCGATTGTAGTTGACAAAATTCAGAATCACTACCCATACAAGAGACAATCCAAAAGAAAGAATGGTAAGAGATGCAGTTTGATTGATTCTTGTTTGAACAAATTGTGTTAAGCCCAAACAGGACACAGTAGAATTGTGGTATCCAGATCAATTACATCAGCAGGGCACAACAATATTAACCTTGGACGGCTGGACCGTGTGATGAATTCAAAAAGCAAGCAAAGTGCCAAAGGGATTTACACCAACAAAAATAGGTAGATTCATACCTAACAAATTACATAAGCATTATGCATAGTCTAGAGCAAACATAGATCAAGACATGGATAACCATCGATAATAAAGAGTTGTAACAGAAAGTTGAATCCGAGTAAACCAACACTACAAAGGGTCTGGTAAAGCCTGAGAGAGTGCAAAAGCAGAGGACTTTATTCATCATGGATTAACCAAATATAAATTTCTTGTTACCTCCCAAAGGGAAGGAAGAGGTAGAGTAGAACCACTTCCAATGGTGGCTAGTTTTTAAAGAAGGGTGGTAGCCCATTTGAGATGGAGAAAGAGGGGTTTCCTCAAGAAAAGCGATTTGCCCAAACATCCGTGTTTGTTTACGAGAAGGAGCGTTTATCATGAAGGAGTAGTCGGCTTTCACAGAACCGGCAAAGTGCAAACTGGACCCGCCGATTACAACATAGATCAGGATCGAACTACAACTTCAAGCGTTCGTCGCAACAACCAAAGCAATCAACGGCGACGAGGCGAAGAGGGAGGGACGGTGGTGCAGATTACCGGGATCTGAGTCGGATTTGGGTTCGCGATGAGGAGCATCGATCGAAGGAGAAGCAAAGGAGAGCGTGGCTTCTTGGGCTCCAGTTGGTGAAGGCGGATGTCCCTCCTTGTTCAGCGGCTCCGGTTGGTGAGGGCGGCGGAGCAAGAGTGCTCCCGGAAAGCTTTTCAGCGTTATCCCCGTTGAAGACTAGGGTTTTGTTTTTGGGGGGTTATTTTGTCTGTGAACAGGAGAGAGCGTTTTGTCAGGATGATGAAGATTGAAGAATCTATACGTTGTTTACCAACTATAACAATTAACAAAGACAAAAGACCCTTATGGCCCATTTGATTTTAACTTCGAAATCGAAAACAGAATGAAAACGAATCTAGTCCATACGTATACCCTTGTTCATGAAAGTTTTTGGAATCATTTCTTCTGGTTTGAAGTAATTGGAGTAAAGTTTGATTACTTTTGATATCTTATAGGGTAACAAAATTGTGGGAAGCAAAGTGCATTTTGCATTAAATCTCAATGAATGATTTCATAAAATTTCATGAATAAGGATGTACATATGAACTAAATTCGTTTTCATTCCGTTTCCGTTTTCGAAGCTGCAACCAAACGGCCTTAACTCTCAAACAATCCCTTTTTAGATGGAATCATGGAAACCAGAAGGCCATGGATTGACCTGCATTAAAATAATCATTTTATAAAATACCCATAATTTTCCTTAACTAATTCCACTTTTCAGATCATAATTTTTATTGGTAAAACTTTCAAAAGATATATGGATGCCTATTTTTTTGTGAGAACAGAATAATTTTCCAAAATTTTGAATTTTTTTTTATTTTAAACATAAAGAATTAGAATCGGTATTTATAATATATTTTAAAAAAGCTTTGTAGTTTTAGTTTAGTTTTATTTTTTAGTTTACTTATTATAATAATTTTATTTTCAGATTAAGGGTTTGTACATAGGTTAAAAAAGAATATACAATAGCCGTGTAAAACAAATTCTAAATTTTCACACACGAATTAGTTTTTAAAAAAAGCTTAAGAACATGTGAAAATTACAAAATCATACGTTACGCGTAATTTCAAAAAACAAAATAATTCAGCTGTTTCTTTTGAAAATATATTTTCTTTTTCCAATATTTTCTCACATATATAAAAGTGTATTCCCCTTTGCAATACCTTTTCTCATCAAGATCCATTTCAACATAACAAAGCTTGACATTAACGATGATGAAAAAGAAAGCTCAAAGGAAGACCGCCATGGGAGGTCTTGAATGGGAGATGAGACCAGGTGGAATGCTTGTTCAGAAAAGGAATTTAGATTCTTCTGATCAATCAAACTCAATTCCTCAAAGCTTCACCAGCAATTCCGCCATTAGAATCACGGTGAAGTACAATTCATCTTTCCATGAAATCCAGATCAATCCTCATTCAACTTTTGGTAAGGATTCAAACTAAGCTTTAAGAACTATTACTCTCAATTACTTGCAGCTTTAATGGCGATCGATACTGATTTTGGTGTTTTCTGAACAGGTGAATTGAAGAAGATGCTTGAACGGCTAACTGGGATGAACATACGTGATCAAAAGCTGATTTATAAGGAAAAAGAGAGGGATTCGAAACAGTTTCTTGATATTGTTGGGGTTAAGGATGGATCAAGGTTGATTTTAATGGAGGAAATTAAGTTTAGTGATCTGACCAGATCTGCTTCGATTGAAAAGGCGATGAAATCTGTTGCAGATGTCACCATGGAAGTTGACAAGCTTGCTGCACAGGTTAATGATTTTGGATTTTCTTTACTAAACATCAATATTTTTCACTTTAGCATGATTAGTTTTTGTTTTTTTTTCTTCTTTCTCTAGCATATTTATTTTGGTATTATCAGGTAAAGGACACTAATTTAGAAATATAATCTTAAACTATTTATTTTTCATTATTTTGGGGTTTTCAAATCAAGTTTATGGAGAGTATAGACTAGAAAAGTAATTTTAAATGAAAATCCTTAGAATATTGTTCAATTAAAATAAAAATAACTATGTGTAATAAGTCGTGATGGTGATGAGTCGGGCGACAAATGGATATATCATCTCCATCATCCGCGTTATAGTACAAACTCGTGCACCCGCTCCATCATCCACCCATTATTCAACTCACCAAATCCATATCCGGAAGTGATTAGATAGATCGGATTTTTTTTGAGCTGAGTTCATCAAGTTGTTAGTCGTCAAAAAATTGATTCAGTGAAATACTAAATTATCAATACACTAAATTTTCCAAACATAAAAGTTAAAAATTAAGTACGACGAATATTACAAAGATAAATATTTGAAGTTTAAACACAAATAATTAGAGGGTTGACATGCATTATAATCATTTGCGTAAAATTACACTATGTTGTAACGAAGTAAAATGTAATATGAATAATAAGATGGTATTGATTATAATTGGTATTTGTGCAATACTATATTATATATAGTATCTTTCAAACAAGTCTCGTACTAAAATGTAGTATAAATCACACCACTTGTATCATAAAATCACAATGCGAGTTTCGAATTGGATGATAGATCGTGTGAATGAGTGTCAAACTAGTCCTCAAACCCGCCCGTCACATTATCAACACCACACTCGTAGTGTTACGAATCTTTTTCATGGGTCGGGTTCATGGGTATCCATTGAATGCGATGAAACCGTAATCCATGTTAATAGTATATATTCTTGTTTATATTATGAAATATTTTTCACTTTATGATTTATGCCTAAACTAAAATTGTGATCCGATCTTTAGGTGAGAAGACTAGAAAAGGTTATCACAAATGGAGGAAGTGTGGTGGAGAAAGAGCCGTTGAATATGATTGAGATGTTCATGTCTTTGCTTATAAGGCTGGATGAGATTGTGGCTTATGGAGATGCCAAATTACAAAGAAAAGCACAGGTAATGTCTTTGTAACAATTATAGCCTTAACATTTATAATAAAAAAAAAAAAGTCTATTTGTATGAATTTTATATTTTTTTTGGTAGGTGATGAGAATCCAAAGATATATTGAAGCACTAGACAAGTTGAAGGTTAAAAATGAAGCAACCCAACAAGAAAAAAAGCTCTTGAGGTTGCAAAGGCATCAACGTATACAAGAGTTGAGATGAGATGAAATTTACTACTATGCCACCCAACAACTCATTATTACAACAAAATGCCAAAACTTTTGACACGAGAACTCTTCCATTTTACTGCATTGTCACGTCAATAAAGCCTAGATAAGGAGAAATGGGTTCAATATGTAAATTACTTTTAAGGTAATTTTTTCATCTTTTTTATTTCTAAATTTATTGTTATTTGTGTGAGGGTGCAAGGTGAATGTAACTATGTAAGTCCATTGTATAAGGATGAGGTTGAGGATTTGAGTCAAACTTGTATAAAATAATTAGAGACCTCACTTGATGTGGTTCTTGTCGTAACATTTAGAGATCTCAACTGAAAATCATATAAAGATCCCAATTGAGGAGCATGCAAATATCACTGTTGACGAGCATGTAAATATCCCAACCTGACGAGCATGTAGATATCCCAGTTGACGAGCATGTAGAATATGATTTTATCCAGTATACTGAGGTCGCGTTGTCGCTGAAACGGGGCACCCTTGATTGATGAGGTGTTGACAAACTATGTTGGTCATCGGACTCGCAATGTTTGGATGACGGGGTCGATAATTGGATCATACTTGTAACAAATTATCTATAGTATAGATTATTGAAATGTTTAATTGAATCTAAATTTGTTTATGAAGGGTGATTTCAAGAAGTCAATTATTGTACTCAAGATGGTTGGACCATATCAACCAATTGACTAGGTTGATATCATATAGGACGGGATATTCATTTGTATTGACGTCTTGACATATCTATATTGTTATTTATTATTATCACTTTAGTTAACTATTTTGATATTCATCTTGATAGTAATCTTCATTTAACAAATTGTCATATAGGATGATGAATGATGCTTCACGGATTAAGGTGAAGAACGTAGACAATTGTACATCGCTCATACAAGCATCATTTTTTGAACAAATACGATTTTCTCATAATTATCTAATAATAATGATTATATCATAATTAAGTGCTTACAATTTCAGAAACCCGGGTACGTGTTTCAGTGAGCGGGGCTACCCGTTCGTATTACCCGGCTCCGTGGTGCATATTCCACCACCAGATCGCCCTCCTCTAGTCCTAGTTTTAGATAGCGGGGTACGTATTTATTAATTTTCGTCTTTTATACAAGTTAAATATCTAAATAATTATCAACAAATGTATGTATCATTACAATGTTTGCACATACTTCAGACACATATCCGATATCTTATTGCCCGCACGCGGTGAGCCATGCACGGTATCAGAGCTCCATGCTTTTTATGACGAGTTTGTTGCACATCAGGTTCATATCGCACCATCTCAGGTTAGGGCATCGCATGACATACGTGATTGATATCGGTTTAGTTAAGAGTATCCCGGATTATCGTATGATATGTTGTGTTTGACTATGTGTTTATTGGTTTGAATTTTGTGTATTTTGTTTAATTTTATGTCTTTCGGTTTGACATATATTACAAAGGAACAAAATAACGACATTTGACAAATTAATGACACAACAAACAATTAGTTATAAACAAAAACAATACATATATAACAACATGATCCGCATATTACACTTAGTCATAAACACAAAAATAAGACAAAACAAAAGGAATAACACATATTACACTTAGTCGATCAAAATGATTGTTTTTAGGACACTCTAGGTGTCAGAGGTATCATAATCAATGTTTTTTTTTCTTTCAAGGATTTCCAAAACGTTAGCATGTCAACCGAAACATAACGAAATCCCTAACATTTCTCCATGACCTACTTGCGACTAAAACCATATTCATAATTCATCCCATGAAAACGAGCCCAATCACCCACTGTCTCTCAATCGTAGAAAAAACTGCAAATTTCAAATATACGAAAATAATCGGTCCATTCATCACGCGAATAATTCGGTAGACCCTAATAAAAAAAATAGAATACGAGTTTTTGTTTTTTGGTTTAATCATCAACTTACAATAAGTTAAAATATTCATACCTCAAAATGTGGAAGAAATTCGTCTGACTGACTAAATTTTGTATCATTGAACGGAATCAACATCTCTTCATCGTCTTGTGTTGTCATTTTCGGTACTGATTTTTTTTTGAGAGTTTGTGAAGGTTGATTCACTTCTTCTTTGACTCTCAATATATATAATTGAACATACATACGTTCGAATCATAACGGTCATAACAACGGTGATATTTCAAATTTATTACCGTTACACAACGACTTTTTTTTAAAAACTAGATCATAACCATCACGCATTCGCAACGCGTAACCATGGTAGTTGCACATTACAAATGCGATTGTCATTTGGTAAATCCATCGCCGTGTACTTAAAATTCCCCAAATTTCTGTGTTTTCAGTCAACTTGACGTACTTTTGTACGTTTCTTAGCCTTCCTTCTCTTCTTAGTTTGTCAACCAAAATATTTGACTTTTGACCCATTAGATAACCTATAGTGAATCGAACCACTTTTCTCATTAAAAAAAAGAGTAAACTATGCTAAAAATAACATTTTATTAGTTCACTAAATACCATTTGCTTAAGAGGGTAGCTTTAAAAAAAAAACAAAAGTTAGGTCAATGTCGAAATAACCGATGGAAGTTGTGGGTAGGAAGTAGGAACACAACAAATAGAAAGTCGAAAGACATCCAATTTGAGGAGAGAGAGGGGAGAATTGTAGTGATATATATTTGTTTTAAAAAAATTGGAAATCTAGTGTGAGTCTTCGTAGAGGTTGACTGGTATAAGCGCTTGGCACGGTTGAATCGGACCTCCTCCATCCCGCCGTGTCTGCTGCCGTGTCTTTGACGCGACTTACAGTAGACTACCTCCGCAGTCTCCTGCATTTCTTCCCCCACATTCTTTCAACCTAAATTTTCCCCAAGCAACTGCAATTAAGCCCCGGAGTTTACGATCTGTTGAGGATCAAGAACGCAGTTGTTGAAATTAGAGATTCTTTTTGCTCCAATCATGTCTATGTCAGATTCCGATTCATCTTCGGCTGGAGGCGATTACCGGACCTTCCGACAAATCACTCGGGATAGTAAGATCTCTCTGTCTTTTTCTCTCTATGTATGGCTTAATGGGAAGATTTGATTGGAATTACTTTGGAGAATCTAATTTCGTGGTATCACGAATACGCTCTGGCTGAATTCTTGAACTGGAATCTTTTTGTTGCTGTCATGATATCTTTGCTTGCCTGTTTTGTGCTCTTGGGACTTCGAGTTTCGCAGATGGGATCCAAAAGGTCTGCACGAACTTCATGTTAGCTCATGGTTTTACGTAATTAAGCAGGATTAATTCTACAAGACAAACCATTGGCCACTTGTTAGGAATGATTTGGGTTGAGAATCACTCTTTTGTTCATATTTTATAAACAATTACCGCTTAGACATCCATTTTTTGGATAAATGAGGGTTGTTTTGAACATTTCATATATGGTTGTTGCATCGCTTGATAATGGAAGTCAAGTATGTAAATAACATTTTTGCACAATGATTATAGGAGCTCTCTTTAGATGTTGATGGGGTTTCTATTTCTGTAATGGGCAAAGGTGTTTGTTGAACCGGTGTTTGGGATAATAAGGATGATATATGGGAGTTCGAGACTTGGTTTGGGTGTGGCATTAGATATCTTTTGGGAGGTTCCGTGAACTATCTACTATCTTGCATTTGAATCAATGGTAGTCAGAATAGCATTTGTTGTGGCCTATAACTGATGGAGCATGGGGATATAGTATGTGCAGTTGATGGCTGAATGCTTCTGATTGATGTACAAGTGTGACTTTGAAGGTTACCATTTTTTCAACTTCACTTGGGATGATAAGAGATCAGTGTTGAAGTTTGTTCATCTGAGAGGAAAGTTGATTATTGTACTATAGAAATTAGAGTAGTACATGCTCTATAACAATGGAGCATGGCATAGATACAATGGATCATCACACAATGTGTAATTCTTTTTATAGTTGATTATAAATTGAGGTTTTACAATCTTGTAAAATTAGATAGTGGTGATGTCATTCAAGAACTTGCGTAGCAGTAAGGGGTGCATGCATGACTATGGGTTGGGAAAGGGAGGAAATCTGATGTTCTGCTTATGTGATAAATGGAATTAGAGCTTCAAATTAAAGAAGATGCGTATTTGGACTTCGGAGGAAATCAAATAGCCAGGATCGCAAGGGCCAAATGAAAAGTTTTTTCAATTTCTTGCTTCTTGTGCAAGAGAGTAATTCTTTTTTGGGATATCATTTATTTGAGAAATACTTATAGAACTGAAAACGTGAAACCCTTTGAATCTTCTTTCTTATCACAGTTCTTCATCATTGCAGTTCTAGTTGTATGACTTTGAAACTGGGTTGGCAGTACATTAGTAGCCGAAGGATGCATTTTTAAGTGGCACCCAACTAAGCATATTTCATTCATTCCATTCTCTCTTATTTTGTAGGATTATTACATGAAATGCTTCGATCCTCAAAAAAAGGGGACGCAAGATCAAGTTGGAAGGTATTTCTGAGCCTTTTAAGATGAACTTTAATATACTCGATCGACTTCCAACTTTATCAGTCTATATAAGTTGCTACATAGGTTGCCTATCTCTGTTTTTCGTTATGTTTTACTTTCATATCTGATTAATTTCGTTTAAAGCTTAGATATTTTCGGCCTGTTTATATCCGCGTTGGTTATTGTAATCGTCATCACAAAATAGTGCAAAACCTGGCTTGATAGTGCTCCTAGACGAACTGGGTAACTAATTCTTGTGTTCTTTTCTCCCTTGACTGCATTATAATCCTTACATGAGTACACTAGTCCATATTGACCTTTTGTCCTCATTTGAATAGGATAGGGGATAGTACTTGTCAATTTTTATAAAGACAAATTTACTAGAAGAAAAACAAATCCCTCCTTGTAATATGTGTCTCTCTGGTTCCTTTAACCCACCAGCAAATATTATATGGAATTTATTTTTCTGCTATATATTTACTACAAAAATTGCGTTCTAATTATAAAATTGTTTCAACAAACAGAATTCTCTCGATGCTTAAATGTAGAGGGTAACTGATCATAATTTGATTGGTGACACAAATTGCATCAATGATGGAAATCTTGACAAGTTTTTTGTGTTACTGTGCTAGATGTATGGAAATATTTTCATCTTATGCTGGTTGTCGCTTACTGTAGGTTCTCATCATGGACAAAGTTACTGTCAAAATAATGTCGTATGCTTGCAAGATGGCAGACATCACCGAGGAAGGAATTTCATGTAAAAGAGAATTTTCTTGAACTTGCGTTACTGATAAATAAGATTATCGTGTTTATATCTGATAATGAATTTTCCTTTTTCATTGTTTATACAAGTGAAAACTCCATGTGACCTTGTTGATCCTTACACATCTTTATATAATTCTTGAATATAAAATTTTGGAAATAGTTTACTTTCCCCATCCTCAAAAGTTCAAACCCCCCCACCCCCCCACCCCACCTTCATGTGCTTCAGTTTCCACACCCACTTGATTTAACATACTGACTTCTTCTACCTCCCAGTTGTCTGTTTATTTTCCAGGGATTATCTTATGCATTATGCTGTGCTGTTTCACATTTTTGATGACTTTGATGTCATTGTATGTGAAATGACCTTAGCACGGTGAAGCAAACCATCATTTTCTTTGTTGTGAATCACAAAATCCTTATCCGAATTTGATTTATCTTATATTATCTAGAAATATGGATATGGATGCCTTGGATAAGTTGGACCACTTCTGCCATAATATGTGATGATAGGCATGTTCATGAATATGATATGTATGCTAGCATATAGTAAGATGTACTTATTTTTTGGTCAAAGGTGTCTTGGGTAGTTCTAGTGGAAAACGTGCGAATGAAGGTGAAAGACTGGATCACCCTTTTTTTGCTTTGTTTTCTGAATTAGTTTGCATGAGAAGCTCCAGCTATAGACCTCGTGAATTTCCTATTCGTTTTTTGCTCTAAAACAGCCGAACATTGCATATGGAGTAGTTGTTCTCCTAGAAGCTGGTTAGAGACTAATAATTTACTTTTGACTGTTGATATCCCCCCTCCCCCCTTCTTTAGCATCTGCGGTCGATAATAGCTAGATCAAACTTTATTTTTGAAAATGTTTTAACACTTACAGAGATAAGCTTGATGTTTAAAATGGGAGATACAACTTCATATATGCTTTGTGAAGCACTTTGATGGACAATGCTAGAGTATTTGGAACTTGGAATCATGAAAAAACTATTAGAAACCTTGATTCAGGATTTTCATGTAGATTACAAGTCAAGGTCTGACTTAAAATGTTTCAGGGCACAATATAGCATTTTCCTGTTTTTATGTTAAGAGTTAATCAGCAGCTTAGAATGTTAATGATGACAGATACACTAAGAAACACAAACATGACCTACACACGCAAGCTCCAAACGAAGCCTCAATCTCATATATATCTGCTTTTTTGTTGTTACTCACTAATGTAGTAATGTGTACGGATGCACCGAATGGATTTCGTGACGAAGAACTAATTAATGATTAATTTTTTATCCTAGCTATATACATTTTCAGATGTCACGATTCTCTTAGTCTTTTATATACGGCACTGTGCATTCTTTTGATTGGATATTAGATATTTATTCCCTTTTTTCAGTTTGTTTTGTGGTTCTCCAGTGTTTGTGAATATATTTTACCATATAGATCTAGTATGAGTGTCTGAAATTCTTAATGCTTGTGATTTTAAAATATTGATCAAATATACACTGAAGGACTGTTCGAACTGATTGCAAGTATTGTAATAAATACAGTGGTGGAGGACATATACAAGAGAAGGCAACCCTTGCCCACACTGGATGCTATATATTTCATCCAGCCATCGAAAGAGAAGTAATGCTAAATATCTTCTCCTTTCAAAGTCTTGTTATCCAGCTGCCCTTAATTATTTGTATTATTTAGTTCCCCTTTATATTCTATAATTTCTTGCTATGGTTTTTTTATGCACATTTTTCACCTTGTTGACTCCTGATGCTAACTTCTTTTCTTAGGCTGAAGTTTGCTCAACTTCTTCCACGTCAAGTCCTAGAAAAATCCCGTTTAAAAAATATTTAGTAGGGAGGAAGCTGTTAGCTACTACTTGCTTGTGAATGTCTTCTTGCCCACTAAAAGTGAATGCAGGGCATGCTCTACAACATTAGGTATGTAGATGCGACATAGATGGTAGGTAGGGGTTTATAATTAGGTGAAATGAAAGTGAAAAAGTGGACAAGCTTAGAGAATAAGAAGGAATCAGGATTAGGAGGTTTCCAATTTGGAGAGCAGAGAGTGAAGGAGGACAAGTATACCATATCGTTAGATTTTTTGAACGAAAATCAGAGGAGGATAACCAACAAATCTGAAAAGAAGTAAGAAGAGGTGATCTTGAGGTGGAGAAGGGAAATTAGTAAGGTTCTTCATTGTGATGACACTTGATATCTATAACAATGGTACAACAGGGAAAAAATAGAAAGAAAGATCAGCATTGGATGCTTCCTTGAGAAGCTTCAAGAAACTACACAAAAAAAAAAGCTATACACAGCTTTGCAATAAAGCTGTTTGAATGAAGTCAAAGCCTAGAACCTATAGCACAGGTTAAGAGCAGTAGCAGAATAGTAACATGCATATAGGTGAAAGTAATTATTCCTAAAATTGTTTAGGAATACAAAAAATCAGCCTAACAAACAATTACAAAATTGCTCCGTTTTCCTTTCTTTCCCTTTCGCGCTTCTCTTGATCGGGTCCTTGTGTCTTATGATCTCGTCTTTTGATGCTTATCTTTGTTATTTTGGTCTTCTAAAGCATGACAGTCCATCCTTTGTCACTTTGTGGCCTCTCGGCCCACTAGGTTTGTCTAGTACGTTGAATTCCTTTCTTTTACCAAAAAAAAGAAACAAAGTAATTTTAGAAGTTATTCCAACAAATATTATTCTCCAAATAAACTTCAAGTCTGCATTTGAGCAATCCCAATCACACATTCTATAGAATGAAATGACACAGTAACTGTGGAAGCAAAACTATACAAGAATAAAAACCCTCAACTGATAGAACCAATGATATTAAGTTACATAATTATATAAATCTGGACAGTACTGTAAATTTTTTTGAGCTGTAATGTGATTGTGTTTAGATAGACAAAGTAAGATCCTAATAAATAATAATCAACTAAAGGAATAAAATGTTTTATTTTCATATACTAACTATTTCCAACCTTGTCTAGATCTTGAAATCCTATAAGGATCTAGAGTACACACTCCAACATGGAACGCCAATTTTAATAGTTCAGATTTCATTGGATGAATGTTAGGTGTCCTGGAGAATTTTAGTTAGCGTGCTCAACATCCGTGAAAAGTTTTGGCTGTGGCCTGTGGATTTGCTTGACTCATAGCGCTGCCCATATCATTTCTAATAAAAACTTGGTTGATATTCCCTGAACTTTCCCTGATTCTCATTGTACAAGGATTTGAATCATTAAGTCTTTCAAAGAAATTATCAAGCGCTTGCCTCATAATATTTTTATGTCCAGAAATGAAACTGTCAAAAATCTGTCGTAAGTAATAGAAGATTTTAAGAAATCTAAACTTCAGAGAGCAGAATCATTTCACACATAAATTGTTACGAGTCATCATTTTTATGTCCAGAAATGAAATTGTCAAAAAGACACATGCTTCAGTTTCCACACTCACTTGATTTAACACACTGATTTGCTCCACCCACAGTGCTATTCATATTCTATCTATTACTAAAAGAGCATAATTTTTTTCTGTTATGTGTGCATGTTTCATCTCGTTCCATGTGCCATCTGCATTATGTACAAACAAACTATTACGAATCAATCTACATGAAAATTCTACAAGATGGTTTTCTAGGATGAACTGTTTTCTTTTCCTATTTCTTATCTTTGAACAAATTTGAGTTATCATGTCCCTCGTTCTTCCTCGAGGAATTTGCAATTGAATATTCTCAAATATTTATTTGTTCTCATCTTTTTACTTGTTGTTTTGCAGTGTCATCATGTTTATGTCCGACATGTCCGGGAAACACCCATTGTATAAGAAGTATGTCAATTTTGGTTCTGGCTTTTCAGTATTTACTGTATCTTAGGCCTGAAATTCATTTTAGACATACTAAATACTTGGATGGATCCTGCAGAGCATTTGTTTTCTTCAGCTCACCTATTTCCAAAGAACTTGTTGCTCACATCAAGAAGGAGGGTACAATTTTGCCACGTATTGGTGCATTGAGAGAGGTTATGCTCCAAACAGATCTCTGCTCTTGTATGCATAAAATATAACTGTGCAAAAAATATTCATACAACTTTTGTTTTTCTATGTTCTTTGGATACTGACTTTTCGTAATTCATATGCAGATGAATTTGGAATATTTTGCTTTTGACAGCCAGGTGTGTAGTTTCTTTGTTAACTTGTGCATCTTTCTTCAGTTCCTTGTAATGACCGTGAAGGAGGTTTCAATTGCATGTCTTTTTTGTTGCTTCCTGACCTGTTTGAACAATATCTAGAAAATCTGAACTTTTTAGTAGGAGAAGAATAACCAAAAATTATACTCCATGTAGCATTATAGGCTATAGCTATTGAGAGTTCTTTTTTTTTTACATTCAACAATATAGGAATGTGAGGTGTGTTTCATGTGAACTTTTGGCAGTGTTTTCTTACTGACAATGAGAGGGCCTTGGAGGAACTCTTTGGTGATGAGGAAAACCATCGAAGAGGTGATGCATGTTTAAATGTCATGGCTGCCCGAATAGCAACAGTCTTTGCCTCAATGCGGGTATTTTAAAAGATTTCTTGCCTCTGTTTTGGTTCTACACCAAGTACTATGGGTTTCTAAAGTATGTCTGAGTTTGTAGGAGCTTCCTTATGTACGTTACCGTGCTGCCAAGTCTCTTGATGCAAATACCATGACAACATATCGTGATCTTATTCCTACAAAACTAGCTGCTGGAGTGTGGAACTATATAACCAAATATAAGCCGACCATCCCTGATTTCCCACAGAATGAAACATGTGAATTGCTCATTTTGGACCGTTCTATTGATCAGGTTTGAGATTCATATATTGATTATTTGGGATCAAAAGGAATTTCACATTCTGTTCTGCTGAATATGTATACATAACTTGACATTTGTAGATAGCTCCTATCATACATGAGTGGACCTATGATGCCATGTGTCATGATTTGTTAAATATCGAGGGAAGTAAATATGTATTTGAGGTATGCCTTTTTATTCTCGCAGAGTGAATTCCTATTGTGGGTGGATAGTCTTAAAAATTCTATGTTCCTGGTTTGCTTAATCTGATTTGTTTTTCTTAACCTTTTCTTGTAGGCTCCAAGCAAAGCAGGGAGCGCCCCAGAAAAAAAGGAGGTCCTTTTGGATGAACATGATCCTGTCTGGCTTGAACTACGGCATGCACATATAGCAGATGTGTGTTGCTTTGTGCAAATTTATTTCATGTCAACTTGCAATATATATATAAACTTGCATTATATATATATATATTTTTTTTAATCAGAAAATGTTTCAATTTTTGTTTGTTTGATCAGGCCAGCGAACGCTTGCATGACAAAATGACCAACTTTATAGCAAAGAACAGAGCTGCTCAACATGGTTCAAGGTTCGTGAACGCTTCTCTAGGAAATCCAATATTTTATCTAGTTTTTGCACGGCATGATCAGAAGAGTGTAAGATTATCTCATTTTCCGTTGCTTGAATTTCTGTTTCTTAACTGTTGCCTGGAGGTAAAATGCTGAATTGCTGTGAAGTGTGAGCTCAAAATGAACGCTTGCATGGAAAATGGCTTTATCGCTTGATTGTTGCATTGAAATAGGCTATGGCTTAAATTTCAGGATCATATTGAATCTATGTAATTTGCTTTCACAAGAACAAGTTTCTTAGTAACTTTTTCACGTGAGCACTGCTAGGCCACTCTTTTTTAAAAAAATCTAGTACTCCTGACACCTTTTTCTGATGGAAAATATGCTTTTGGATGCTTGCATTGCAAAAGAACCAGTTTAAAGCTCAATATGTGAGACATATGCTATTGGACCTACAATAGTCCCATCTAAGGATCACTGCTTTCTGTTTTTAAGAGTTAATTACACTTCTCCTAATCATCACATTCACCTATCCTGTTCTCTGACCTTTTCAAGCAAAGAGTTGTTGGACAAACCCCCTTATTTTTAAATAGATATTTGTATGAATATCCTGATAAGATGTCTAAAATATGTATACAGGCACTTGTGAAATATAGAACTGCAGTTGCTTTAAGCTTCTTATTGTTTTAGTATGTATGTTCCTGTCACTGCTGCGATGTTCAAATTTGTTGGTCTTGTCAAGCTTGGCATTGTTCCGAGTAAGTTTTTTTTAAGTATTCTGCTCTATTCAGGGATGGAGCTGAATTGTCTACACGTGAATTGCAAAAAATGGTCCAAGCGTTGCCACAATACAGCGAACAAATTGAGAAGTTGTCCTTGCATGTGGAGGTCTGTTATCTTTGCATGGAATTCCCATAATTTACAAATTGTCTGTGGGTTAGGTTTTTGTGTCTACTAATTTTAATTTCAAATGAAGCCAACATCTCATAAAAAGTAAGTGTTGATGGCCTTAGCTTTCATGTATTAATAAGTAGTTGTAGGTTCTGGGATTAACTGCTATCGACTCCCGTGTCTGGATCAATACAAAAGTATACAACACAACTGGAAACAATTTTCCAAAAAGCAATTCTATGTCTAGCATAGATATTATGAAATGATGCTAGGACAAATTTTTCGACAGCATATGTAGCTGATTTGATTACTGAAGTTAATAAAGCTAAGGTAAACATAATGTGAATGAAATTATTTCGTGACCTATTGTGTGGTTGGTCAAATTATTTCCACTTTAGAATTTTATTTACACTTTAAAATACTTTCCTACCTGTTTTATTTGACTTAATAGCCCTTAGTAGACAAAGTTTGTTGCTTCAGCCTTTCTGCTATGATGGACTCATGTAATGGTTTGATCACAACTTTCCTCTTCATTTTTTAAGCGATTATTAGTATAGGAAATATATCTAGTTAGGGTCCTTAAATTGCTTCTTTGCCATAACTTGGAAGTTGTAAGTTCGTCAATGTACGAGGTCCATTATGCCACATGGAAATCACCCAAAAAAGGCTTTATTTTGTAATTCTAATAATGGTTATTTATCACGTTCCAATCAAAAATAGGTCTTCCACCACTTCGTCAAAAACATACTATTGTGCTGGAAGATTTGCTTAAATCTAAATATTTGTGTACCGGTTAATTCTTCTAATAGATGTTTTGTTAACAAGCTTTAGAGTTGCTAGATTTTTGTTATATTACCTGCATCATGTATCGGTAGGTCAACCCACCCTTGTCCTTCTATTGTCTCCTTTAGTTGTTAACCAACTCTGAAGACTCCGGCTTTGTGGCAACAATGTAAACGTGTGCAGATTGCTGGAAAAGTAAACAAAATTTTAAGAGAGAATGGGCTGAAAGAACTAGGTCAATTGGAGCAGGATCTTGTTTTTGGTGATGCTGGAACAAAGGAACTTATAAATTTCTTTAGGACAAAAGAGGTAGGACATTCTATACAAAAATGTTTTTGTACTGTCTAAATTGTATACAATATTTAATGCATACAGTAATGGTCATTGTGTAGGATATGTCTCGAGAAAACAAGCTGCGGTTGTTGATGATATATGCCGCTGCTTATCCTGAGAAATTCGAGGGTGATAAAGGTTCAAAACTTGTACAGGTAATTGCTAGCAGTATTTTTGCTTATGTGTTATTGAGTTAGTGTATTTGCAGTGTTCCCTGAAAATCTTCAATGTGGAACATGTCCATCTATATAATTTCTTGTAGAATAGGAAGAGATAATATTAGGTTATTCTGGATGTAGTGTTAGTTGAGATATATCCCATATATGTTTCCACCATGCACCTCAGTTTGATTGTACAAATGACTGTAGAAAGGGCAATTTGGATTTTACAAATGCAGGAGATGAATTCTATGTATACAAAACATCATTGACAATATAGGGTATTAGTTTATACTTTGTAGTTTAGTACACCATTCTTGCTGAACAGGATACTATAATTGTTTTGTAAATTAGTTGGACATATTGTTTATCATTTCCTTTAATGAGCTCTTGTTAAAATAAAAAAATCTAGTTGCCAGAAAAGAGTGCTTGCTCACTGCCTCATTTTTGTGCTTGCTCGCTGACATGTTTTGCAAAAAGCAAAATGTTTGATAGTTGATCCTTCCTGACACCTTAAAGTTGTGTAATGAAGTGCATTCAAACTCTAAAACCTTATACGAGCTTCCCAATCCTCTATCTCTACTTGCTCTATATTTTTCCCACCCGTGTTAATAGATCCTATATATTTTGTGTTCAGTTATGTAATGGACCATGCTATGATTTATTTATATAAGAAAAAACTCTGATATTTGCTCTATTTGCTCTATTTGTTTCCAAGCGTGCTTTAGATCCTATATCTCTACTTGAATTTCATTGTTTCTTTGTAACATTGCTGGCATGTCCCTTCAACCCTCAACATAGCTGGCCCGGTTGTCGGCAGATGATATGATTGCTATAAGAAACATTAAATTGCTTGAAGGAATATCAGAAACAAAAAAGAGCACTTCTGGAATTTTCTCACTCAAGTTTGATATTAACAAGGTAACTTGGATTCATATAGAATTGGATGTTGTTATGGTTCAAATCTTCATTTTCAAAGTAGTTTTTTCTACAACATCAATGTTTTTTTCAAGATTAGAAGAAAGATGCAGCTAGAAAGGAGCGCACTGGGGAGCAAGCAGAATGGCAATTGTCACGCTTTTACCCAGTTGTCGAGGTTTGTCATTGTACCTACTGGTTGTTAATATTCTATAGATATTATGTTTCACGCTTTTGTTGTGGGACAGAATGATTAGGGTTGGGATCAAAATGTCTTGTCTTATGTGGCTAAGATATGTGATTCCTTCAAGCAAAGACTGAACACGATACGTCTCTACCCTCTGTTACTTGCCTGATTGTGCAAAGGCTAACTATTGTACCTGTCAGATAGGAATGCTTTCTATTCTAGCATCAGATAGCTACGCAAATTTAATAATGTGATTCAGATTGGCACTTTAATTTAGGTTTCACTCTGGTGCCAAATAGTGAGTGGCATACTTCATGGATAAACATACTATTTAAATTTGACAATCCATCTAATGGCATGAAAAAAAGAGCTGTTTTCTCAAAAAGCTAGAAGAAAATGACAAGCAAATCTCCCCTCCTTACTTCCTCCTTCCCTTGTATCTCTTCGATTTCCCTTCTCTTCCCCTTATCCTCTTTCTTCTCCACTTCTTTTTTTGGAACTTATTCTTCTCTTTCTCTCAATTTCCTTTAAGCTTTAATCAATATCCGCTCTCTTTCTCTCAATTTCTTTTAAGCTTTAATCAGTATCAGTTATCTTTCTCTCAGTTTCCTTTAAGCTTTAATCAATATCCGTTCTATTTAAAATATTTGTTCTTGTATGACTCCCTGCTTGAAGAATGGTTCGGTCTGAAGCCTTTTGACCTTACAGGATCTCATTGAAAAACTTGCAAAAGGAGAACTATCTAGGAATGATTATCCATGTATGAATGATCCCAGCCCAACTGTCCATATGTCAAATCCTGCATCTGTGCGGCATGAAGCTCCTATGGCACTTTCAAAGAGAACTAGGCACGGAACATGGGCTCGACCTCAGGGCTCTGATGATGGCTACTCGAGGTATAGTTTCATCACCCTTGTTCCAAACCATCATTGATTTGAAATGTCTTTATGCGTTACTTCACCATGTTGCAGACTAATGAGTTTTTTGGGGTTTGTTTACAGTGATTCATTGCTGAGGCATGCATCGAGTGAAATCAGGAGGATGGGGCAGCGTATTTTCATATTTATAGTTGGTGGAGCGACTAGATCAGAAGTGAGACTTGTACATTATGTCTGTAGTGTTCCATTTTTAAAACCTTTCTTATTATCTCATGCTTATATTTTTTCTTTTGATGACTACTTTCAGCTAAGAGCTTGCCACAGATGGAGCACAAAATTGAAGAGAGAAATTATCTTAGGATCTTCAAGTATTGACGATCCCATCCACTTCATTACGGTAACAATGAAGTCATTTTTATTTATCTGGGCTTTCTTTTTTGTTATAAGGGAGGGCATTATGGAAACCAAATGTGAAATGTGTTTGACAAGGCCATTAGGGTTGTAATTTCACCATACAATGACAAGGGCTTTTGCCAGACACCACCTTACTCAATCTCATGCACATGAAATGTTATTTTGCAGAAATTGAAGTTGTTGCAAGCTGATGACATAGGCGACTTATCGCTGGATGATATTCGGATATAGACATGGATCAATATCGTGTGGCCCTGATACCTGTCAAATTCTTATACTTTTCACGGGTAAGCAGAATGTTGTACCCGAGCTGTTTCACGCACATCAGTATATATAGCCAACATTTTCGGGAGTCCTGACCTCAGCTGTATGTGAGATACTATGTCCCTTGTAATTCTCCCCGTGCGTATAATACTGTTGTTCTGATTGTTCCAGTAAATTGGTATTCTAGATTTAGGTGCTGAGATTTACAGGACGTTATGCTTGTGTTGTGAAATTCTCCCAAACGTTTACATTTGAGAAAGGCAGACTGTTATGATTGTAAGGTGTTTGTTTTTGCACATTGCCCTTGCATTGAAAATTCTTCGGGATAGAGTGTGGTTGCGGGTAACCCGATGATTTTCGGATCAGTTTGTTTTCTGATTTTGGTGATGATCAGATCAAGCTGTTGAAACCGTAACAATACCAACTAAGCGAACCAAGGAGAATATAACATTGCCATATTTTCATATTTACTGCTATATAAATATAGGTGAAAAGACATAGAATAAGGATTTATTTGACTGTCCATCAGATTAATATTTCAAGAAGAATGAAAGACAGTGATGATGTTTAAGATTTTGATTAATAGGTATTTTGAGCTATTTATTTCATTTTTTTTAGCGATTATTATTTATTTTCATTCCGAATAAGTAGTTAAACAGGCCTTCCTGTAAAGATAAAACACCCAAGATAACTATAACTATGCTAGGCAAAATTGATTATCAACATACACCACTTCAAACTTTCATTGAGAACACCATTTCTATTCAATTGTGTTGATTGACAATAGATACATGCTTGACTAATTGCAGATGCCATAGAACCAAAGGTTTTCAGTGTTGTTAGGAGTTAGTTATCTTGTGATAACTTGAATATTTAGATCGAAATTTCATATCAATCATTCTCTCCTTGATCACTTGCAATTCAGTGTTTTGTTCTCCTTGATCAGCTCGCTAGCAGCTTTCCTCTTCTTCGTCTGCCCAACGATCCTTCTCACATATGCAATGTATGCATCCACATCAAACTTTCTCTTGCAGCCTGCATAATTCATGTAACGTATCTTCCCGAATACGGGTCGCTCCTTCCAGCCCTGAAACAAACGCAAACGACATTAATCCATTATGTACTCTCTCCGTTTCAAACTTGATCACTTTCGATTACAGTTTAACAACCTGGTCATGCACTCCACAGATTGACCACATGCACCCAACGTATCCACTCGGGTCTTTCCCGTCCATCTCGTACTGCAAAGACAAAAGATTCCGAAAATTGTGATGTGATTATCCGGCTGAGCCTTTGAAACTCATTTCGTATTCCTATAGGACAGAGAGGAAGTACCTTATCATTCAAGTAAATGGCTATTCCTATAGGACAGAGAGGAAGTACCTTATCATTCAAGTAAATGGCTATGGCAAGCGCTTCTTCGGGCCCACTTGTCCATTCTAGAATCTTCTTTGCCCAGTACATCCTGAATCAAGTTCCATGGTTTAAGAACACAACTAGGACCAACATACGAAGGTTTACGTGTATAGGGGAAAAGAGTTACTTGCCTCATAAAACCATGCATCTTGCCAAAATGAACCATCTCCAATTGAGAAGCATTCCATAGCTGAGCATTTTTGAACCATAGATCATCAAAGTAAGCCACCGCAGAAGTCTAGAAAGTTTTGAAATTACCTCACAAGTTCATTAACTTACAGGATCAGAAGTTTGCGCCTTCTCTAGTTGCTCCCTCCTACAGATGCATTAGTCACAAAAATTGGCAGTCTCATAAACCAACAACAGTTGCAGATTGTTTAATTTTATGAAAATTGCAAAAGCACAAGAAATTTACAAAATTGACAGTCGCATAAACCAACAATAGTTGCAGATTGTCTCATTTTACGAAAAATGCAAAAGCACAAGAAATTTACGTGTAGACATGTTCTCGCTTGTCAGAGGCATGATCCATCAACGTCTTACGAGCCCATTCCCATGCTCCTTGTAGTGAGTCGTAATGAGGTTGATAGTAACAAAAGTTATCTGCAAGCTCTCTACGCACGATTAACTCCTCCAAGAATGCATCAACTGCCTTTTTCAGGTGATAAATGGAAGCAAACAGTTTTTATTAGAAATTCAGTTTGTTCAAAGCACAATATCAAGTTTCCTCAACTGCATTTCCTTGATGTAGCAACACAATCAAACCCAACATACCTGAGGGCAAAGTTTCCTGACACTCCGAGCCTCCAAGGCACATCTCTGTGCAGATATCTGCCCAAAGTGCAAGTATGGGGAGAGACCAGAAAGAGCTTTTGGTTTTGATGGATCGTTTCTGTCAACAGCATAGTTTTTCAACCGCTTTGTCAAAAAACCATTATTATTACCCATCAATAGTTCTCTTGCAGCTGCTTCACCTGGTTCACACCATTCCACTTCCGGGACTTCAGCTCCTTTCCTGATTATATGAATCACAAATAAGCTTATGATGATGATAGCACAATAGAGATCAACTAAATCATAAAATTATTATTTGTTCACACATTTTCTCCTTTCTTCAACACTATCTTTCACCTTTAGCTGGTCAGTAAAAGACAAATGCCAAATCTTTCCGAAGAAATGTGTTTGACCTCTGATAGAGAAATCTAACCTCAAAACATCTTCAATGATTTTGTCCCAATCAATGGATGGAACTGAGGATGGCCAACTGCTCTTAGGAACCGGAAGTTCAGGAAATTCAATCAAATACTCAGGAAGCAATTTATTTATTTTACTCCTTATTGTTCTTGCACCATACTCCAATTTGCCCGAAGCTTCCCAAATGGGCACCACGTTATGTGCATCAACTTCGTGTATGCTCACAGATTCGCTAACCCTCTTCTCAATTTCATCCTTGTATTTCCTAATCTCCCTTAGCGGTGAGAAGTCGGTCACCAACACTGACGCTCCACAGTCGGCCATGAACATGGGTATTGTCTCTACCACTTCTCCCTGTATCAATAATTCAGTGAGATTCCTAAAATTGCTGTTAGCCTAAATGAAACACAAACCAGTGAGAAATGCCCTCCTCCATTATGCCGGGAAATCCCGTTATCACCCTAATATAGGAACTAGGATTTAGAATTAGTTTAGGGAATTGCCCTACAAGCAATATGTCAACTTATAAAGCATCATTGAGTATCCAGTCTCATGCATAAACCATGGACATGGAAGGATGATAAAACACAATTCAACCTTTTTCTTGATGGAAAGTAAGTATAGCAATCAGCTCAGCTATTTCAAATTCTTAGCACACACGACAGCTGAATTCACAAACTTGAAAACAATGATAGGAAAATAAACTCTGAGTCAGAATGCAAACAATCCTAATAACAACAAATCACTACACATCAAACTAGATGATTTAGACTACTCCATCATTGACACTTGGGGTAAGAATGCACTTAACCGCCCTATTCCTTTTATGCTATTTAGATATCATATAATATATTAGGAAATTATATCCTAGTATATGCCATCCATTTCTAGATAGACTTTCCACCAAATCACCCATCATAACCAGAATATACAAAACCATCCAAAACATTTGAAGAAAAGCGTGGATCAAAGCCCCTCAAAAAAATTAAATAAGCGCAATTTTACCTTTGACAGTTCTACAAAATAAAATGGGGTTTCAGCAAATGAAAACTATAAAAGAAACTACCACAAAAATAAAGAAGAAGAACAAATAGGAATCGGGAACTTAACTTGAAACAAGAAGAATGGGACTCCAAGGGAGTGAATGTTCCTTTCCAACTGTTTCAATCCTCTCAACATGAACCCTAGGTGTCTTGCTTTAGCCCCTTTGAACTGATCAAACAAATTGAAGGCCACAGCAACTGGAACATTCAACCTGTTCGCTTCATCAACGGCGTGGATCAAAGCCCAGTTGTCCCTTAGCCGTTGGTCCCTGAACATCCAGTAAACCACCGGACCGTCACTTCTACCGGACGGGTCTGGGTCCGACCCATGCTTTATGACTCGTATCCGACCCGGTTGGGCCAATGTAGGTGTTGTGGGTCCGGGTCGAATGGTGGATTGAGCAGGTCTCATGATGAGCCGGATGGATCCTGGGTGGAGGGTTCGTGGGTAGTTTTTCGGGAGAACGAAGACAAATTGACGATGGGAATTTTGGAGAGAAATGAGAAAGAGAGGGAAAATGAACCGTTAAACAAGTGGATTTGGAGCGACATACGTGGCTTGCTTCATCCTTTGACACGTTTTCTTTGTTCGTTAATTAATGCAAGGATAAATAGCATAAAACTTAATTTGCATAAATCACCCTTTCAAATGACACTTACATAGATATACGTCCAGGCTATTTGGCGCATGCCAAATTACTAAATCATGCTCATTTGTCCGTGACGGACAAATGGGCGTGATTTAGTAATTTCATTCCATTTGTCCGTAACGGACAAATGGACGTTGTCCGTCACGGACAAATGGAAGTTGTCCGTGACGGACAAATGTCACTTGTCCGTGACATGTATTAAATGAAAATTGTCTTTGGATTAAAGTTATAAAATTTGGTTTGTTTGAAAGAAATTTAATATCCTTTTGATTGTCTTTTGTTAACAGAAAGTTTAAATGTTTTCAATAACGTCATTTTGATTTGATCGTGTTTATGTTTGAATTTCTTAAAAATGTAACATTGATCTTGAAACTTTGATTCCTTTGTAATTGTCAGGGGCGGCCCTTGGGTGGGGCAGCCGCCCCACCCTCCAAAAAAAAAAAAAAAAAAAATTTTTTTTTTTTTTTTTTTTTTTGAAAAAAATTCGTTTTAAAATGGGTCATGGCTTCTCGTTTATAAAAAAAATTTCTACGATTTATTAATTTTTTAAATATCACTATTCTTGTGTATATTTAAATGTTGTTTTGAATCTTTCGCCAAAGTAAACGAAACTTCAAAAAAATTTCCTGTTTTAGGCTCGGAGTGAAATAATTCATAATTCACCTAAATGCACGAGATTTGTTGTTTGAAGTAGAAGCGTGGTCTTAAACCGCACTATTATTTGTAAAATGCGTTGTCGAGGACAACGTTTTAATATCCGAAATAAAGATAATAAAAACACAAATAGAGGTGCGGTCTTAGACTGCGGCTATAGTGTAACGTTTTTGAAAGAAAAAAAAACTAAAGAGGCGCGGTTATAGACGCACCTATAAGGCAGCTATTTTTTTAAAAAAAAAAAAAATTATAGACGCGGTCCAAGACTACGCCTTTAAGTATAATATTTTTTTATTTTTTTTAAAATTTTTGTTTATTATAAGTAGATGACATATTGACTTTGTTTTGATCGCTATTTTATTTTCATAGATATATTTAACGAAAATAAAATTTCGCCCCACCCTTTGAAAATCCTGCGGCCGCCACTGGTAATTGTTATGTTTGTAAGTAAGTTTGGTTTCTTTATTGAAATAAACTGTTAATCCTTTGAATAAAATATCTTTGATTTGATCTTCTTTTGTAAAAGGAAGTTTAAGTCCTTTCAATAACATTACCTTCATTGGATCGTAGATATGTATGATATGAAGTTACGTTTATTTCTTGAAACTTTATTTGTTTGTCACGAAATCTATAAATTTTGAACAAAAGAAACGTTTATTGATATGAAGTTACGTAATTTTGGATTGACAGGAATTTATAATCCTGGCAATAGCGTTAAGTTGATATTTTTATCTCATTATGTTCTTTACAACTCGTTATGTTCATTCAAAGATCTTACTAAATTAAAATTTAACGAAAATGTTACTACAGGTAATTAAACTCATTAATTTAATGAAGTTGTACACATTATTGGTTTATCTAAAAGATACAAATATATGTTGTAAATACCAATCTTTGAAGGAGTGATCTGTCCGTCACGGACAGATTGAAGTTGTCCGTCACGGACAGAGTGAAGTTGTCCGTCACGGACAAACTCCTTCTGTCCGTGACGGACAAACCCTATTTGCCCTATAAGGACAGCCACGCTCTTTTCTTTCCCTTTCTTCCTCTTCCTCTTCCTTTCTTCGCCGCGACGAACACCTACGACGATCTCGCTCGATCTTCGGCTGCAATCTCCCTCAATCTCTCTCCACATTTCTCGTATTCTCTACTGCTATATAAGGTAAGAACATAACTTTCTCGTTTTAGTTTCGTTTAAATTTGTTTGTTTTAGTTAGGTTTAGGTTTAGGGTTTAATTTGTTCGATTTGGGTTGTTTTAGAGAGGTTTAGGGGCTTATATGTCTAAAATCGATGAATATGAGTTAGGGTTGAAGTTAATTAGTTGTTTTAGAGAGGTTGATTGAGCAGATCGCGAACGCCATTGTTGGCGTTCGCGATCTGCTGAACGAAGAAGACGCTTGTCCGTTGACGGACAAGCGTCTTCTGTCCGTGACGGACAAGAAGAAGTTGTCCGTCACGGACAACTTACTTGTCCGCTACGGACAATGCAAGTTGTCCGCTACGGACAACTAACTTGTCCGTTGACGGACAACTAACTTGTCCGTGGACAAGTAAGTTGCCCGCTACGGACAACTCACTTCGTCCGTTGACGGACAAGTAAGTTGTCCGCTACGGACAACTTCCTTGTCCGTGGACAAGTAAGTTGTCCGCTACGGACAACTTCCTTGTCCGTGGACAAGTTAGTTGTCCGCTACGGACAACTTACCTTTTTTTTTAAAATTTCATTTTTTCCCTTTTTTTTCTTTTCCTTTTTATTAACATTTGTTGTTTTTGTTTGCAGATGGAAAGGAACCCAAACAAGGACTCCAAGAGGTTCAGTGGATTGGGATACTTCAGGAAAGTATTCCACAGTGGCATGCGTTCTCTGAGGGGACAGCGGGATGTCCACTCTAGATACGAGGCCCGAGAGCCAGTTCCTTACTCTGGAGGTGAGGAGCAGTTCCCGACACAGGAGTCGGGAGTCACGCGGCGTAGTACATCTGGTATTGCGCGTGACATTGCTCCACTGAGCCCTCCACACCATGCTTTTAGCGGAGCCAGACATAGCTCCTATACTGGAGGTGGTGCTTCGTTTGGTGCCGGATATTATTCTCAGATCGAGGATCTGAGTGCTCCTTACCAGCAGGAGCAGCAGTTTGCTCCTTCTTCTTCCCGACAGGAGCAGCAGGATGCTCCTTCTTCTTCCCAGCGGGAGCAGGAGTTTGTTCCTTCTTCTTCACAGCAGCAGCCTGCAGTTGAGAGGAGACGCTGAGGGAGGAGGCCACCTTCGCCAGCTCCTGTGGAGGAGGTACTTGAGGAGGTACTTCCTCGTGCTCTGGGCGATCGTCCTAGACCAGTACCTCCTACTCGGCAGGCCTTTCAGCCCGATCTTCGAGGTCCTTGTGGAGGGGGACCTCGTATACCAGAGATACTCAGGAGTTTCCAGGCTCACACCGCACTCCACGTCTGGCATGGCATGGTGAGTATGCAATAAATATGTTTAATAAATGCATCTTTAATGTTATAATATTTTTAGTTATATATTAAATTTCTTTTTCTATGTAGGATCGTGATACGCTTCACTATCATACCAGAGCCAGCCAGCTGGACGCTTGGCCACTGGATGAGGAGGCTTGGTCGGGTTTAGCGTACGCCAGTGGACTGACCCATCTGCAGGGTCTTATGTACAGGCATCTGAATGTGCGTCTACTGGACGCTTTTATCGAGAGATAGCAGCCCGAGGTGAACCAGCTGCACATGCCTTGGGGTGAGATGACCATTGCTCTTCATGATGTCCGGCTCATCCTAGGCATTCCCATATCCGGGACGGCGGTTACTCAGGTGATCGCCAGAGCTGATTCTGCCCTCCGAGTGCAGGAGTTTTTTGATTTTACCGATGAGCAGATGACTGCCGGAGATGTACGTCGTCGAGGGCTTTCACATTCTTTTCTACTGGATCAGTGTGACGGATATTCACATCTGTATCCGACGACTGCAGCGTCCGGATGGTTGTTGTACCTGTTGGGATCAACGCTGTTCACCGACAAATCGCAGCACAAGATTTCTCCAGATTTACTGATATTGGTGGAGGATCTTGATCAGGTGATCACTACATCCTGGGGTACGGCGACACTCGCCTACCTCTATAGGCGTATGGGCGAGGCCACTAGGGTCGACTGTCGCCAGATGTGCGGTTGTCTCACGCTGCTTCAGGTAAAATATATCCTCTATACTCATATTATTATTCTCGTAACTTAATTTGTATTGTTTGTCTAATTTTTATTTCTTTTTTGTTAAAGGCATGGATCTACCTTTATTTTCCATGCTTTGCACCGGAGGTTGATGAGGGCTGGGAGTATGGGATGCCTTGGGCGTCGAGATTCGAGATCAGGCCTGTCAGGCGGGACACCCGTGATTATAGACGGATGCTTGACGAGATGACTGCTGATCAGGCAAGTCCACTACATTTGAATAGTTGTATTCTTTTTGTCAACTAACGTGTTTATTTTCTAACAATGTTGTCTGTTTTTTAAACAGGTGAACTGGCAGCCATACAGCCAGTTGGACTTCACTGATAGTGAGTTACAACGTTCATTGTTTCACGGGCTGTTGACTTTCATGGACATATCAGAGCCCTACGATCCATACAGGAACATGAGGGCTTTTGGATACGTTCAGACTATTCCGCCTCCGCTGATACAGCCTGATTATGCCATTAGGGTCGAGGATCCGAGGAGCTACAGAGTTGGCTATCCTCGAGGTAGCTGGGCGTGGGATAGATGGGAGCACCATCACGTCACAGTTGAGGAGATGGCTGCACGTTACGGCCCTAGATATACCGCCACCGACGATTATATGGCGTGGTATACAGACCGATCGCACCGGTTTATACGCCCAGGTGCTCAGCAGATCCCTCCACCTCCACCTCCTCCTCCACCTCCACCTCCACCTTCGACCTTTGACGGCCAGTTGGACCCTTACGATTACGCTACACGATTTAGGGGGTATATTGGTGATCCTTCTATCCCTCCTTCCCTGCATCAGGACTTACGTAGTTATGTAGATTATTTTCCTGATCTCCGAGATTATTCTTACGATCATGGACAGGGTAGCGGTACTCGTCATGACGATGACGAGTAGGCTTGTGTATGCACTTTTTTTGGGTTTGTATTGTGTATTTAAACTTTTGAATCTTATGTCTACATTTTTGTGTTTGTTTAAACTTGTTTCGTTGTATGTTTAAACTTCGTACTTAACTTTTTGCGTTATATTTAACTAAATATAAACGATAACTATATAAGCAAACTTAACCTTAACATAATATAAATGACTAAACCTTAAGAAAATATGTCTGATCGTAAAGTTAAAATTAACAAGTTAAACTAAACAAGATCAACTAAACTGTGCCATAATCTATCCGTGTTATTCGTTCATGTTGTAAATGTAACTCCTTCCAGCGAGTGAGGCGATGAGCTAATCTGACTTCAATACCATCAACCGTGTCGTTACGAAAGTGCGCCCAAGTTTTAAGAATCTCTGGTAAAGGACAATCCTCTTCAAGTGTTAGCTAAAACAAATACAAAAAAAAAACATTAGTACATATATGTTGTGAAGAACAAAACCGAAAATGATAAATGAAAAGATCTTAAAGGACATACCCTGATGTAATGATACTGGTTGAGAACTATTGATATATGGATCTCTGGAAACTCTAAGTTCGAAGTAATTCCTTCTTCTCGACGATATAGTGGAACATATGTGTAGTCGCACCCACCGTACGCTACAATAATACACTGCAATGCAGTGGCAGCTAAACACCCCATGTCCGTCACATTAAACCAATATTCTGGTGGTGCAAAACCGTCTCCATTCCATCCAAGTGCTTTAATCGTCTCATCGATGTTACGTTGATGACAAAAACCCTCATACAACTCGCGATGAGAAAGGAGCTCTGCTAACATCAGTCGCCTAATCATCCGCCATCCTTCGTCTGTGTCTGTGTCGTAGATTGCATGATGTAGTGTTCTGAAACCACAATTTCCATCCCCTCTAACATTATTCCAACTGATTACATACTTTTTCATCCAAATGCGAATCGCCCCAGGCCACTCTACTAAAATATCAGGGTTATGCGTGGATATACTTCTCTTTAAAGGTGTTTTGGGTGGTAAATCGGTATTAGGAGATGGACTTGATACTGGAATAGGAGATGGAATTGATACTGGAATAGGGTTCTTTGGGGGTCGACCTCTTTGTTTTTTGGGTGGGGTACCTGCTAACTCCCAATCGGATGGCAATCTTTTGTTTGGACTGTCCTTCGGTCTTCCTTTAGTCACAACCCTAGCAGGTTCCCGCAAACTGGTCCTCTCCGGAAAAGCAGTTTCTATAGCTTTATTTACAACATCCAACTGTCGAGTAGGGCTCAGGTTTGGAAAATCTTTCTCGCAGAATTCCGTCATTAAATTTCTTGCAACTCGACGCACGTCTCGTCCTTTTTCTGAGTCCGGAACCACGTCATCGATATCTAACTTTTTCCAGAATTCATGCACATCTGTAAGAGGGATAGACATTCCTTTCTTCATATAACCCCAAATAAAGTGCATACACGGCAGACCATGAGTCGTCGGAAATGAACATGTGCACGGACCATCGGGCTTGTTAGCACGAGCTTTATTGTACTCATCGATAATAAGTAAAAAAGCTTTGAGGGAGATGTTGTGGTGCAACGACTGAAATTGTTTAACACAAGAAGTCCATGTGATCTTTTTTGAAATGCTCTCGTTGAACGAACCGAGGATCTTATCCAACTGAATCCTCATCAAAGAGTGACAGAACCTGAAAATTGTATCCAACTTCGCAGAACTTGTTTTCATGAATTGTTTCAGAACAGAGTGTGCAGTTTCTGCCCTGTTGAGAAATAAAAGAGTTAACGTCAAATCGGGTAAATAAAATTTTAAATTGCTTTGAAATACGTACCTATTCGTCGTGTTACTTTTGAAGTTCAGATATTGATCCGTCCACGCGGAAACAATTCGTCTTTTGTAAGGATCTAGCCATTGCGTCCTCACATATTGTAGAAGATGTCCTCTCCTCTTCCACGTGTCTTCAAGTTCATTTAACCGTCTCTCGTAAGACTCTTCCGTTTTGGATGTAAATAAACCCGAGTAACTATTGGCAAATATTCGAGCGAGTTCTTTATTCATGTGATTATTCCTAGCCCTTCCTTCAATGTTTTTGAATATGTGACGGCGACATAAAAGAAACTGGGTTTCTGGGAAAATACGATCAAGTGCGTTCATAAGAGCCTTCTCTCGATCCGTCACAATTGTAGTTGGTGTCCTCTCGACGCGCCTACAAAGCTTTGCAAGTTGTTCAATCGCCCAGACATAATTCTCTTCCTTCTCCGTGGATAGAAAAGCACCGGCAACGTTAAAGTTCAGCCATGTCGATGTAAACCCAATAATTTCAAAAAATGGCATCTTGTATCTGTAAAAAAAAATAATATCAAAGCGTTAATTTAAATACATAAAAAAAGGATATCTAACGGAAAAGTAAATAACTGTGAAAGCTTACATGTTGGTGTTGTATGTTGAGTCCATTACTAATACGTAAGGAAATGCTTTAAGGAGGGCAACTGATTCCGGATGTGCGAAAAAAATGTCAGTAACTTCACCGTTCTTGTTTCCCCTATGCTCACAGAAATAGCCCTCTTTACGACATTCGAAAAAGAATTGTTGAGCGACTGTCCTTTGATCCAAACCTTCTTTACGTAATTTTTGCCTCTGGTTGTAGATTTGTCTCATCCTGGTGTTGTTATCTTTATCAATGCTCAAAGCACTCGCAATTTGGGCAGGGGTGCAATTACTGGTCCACATGTTCTTTACTAACTTCTTCTCATCCTCGTTCATCCTTCCCGCTAATGCATGACCCTTTAAATTTCTTCCAAGCTTGTGGTTGTGGACACCACACTGCACGTGAACTTTCCATAAACCTTGGTAAGTCTCAAAAACCTGAATCATGAATTCACACCCGCTTTTCTTCGTCGATGAATTCTTTCTCTGAGCTGGCTGCACCTTTTTTGGGTTGTATGCTCCATATTTCTCGCACGACAGTCATGTCTTTCCCAAACTACCGAGGACGGACTTCTGTACCCGACAAACAGAAAAAACCATTTTATTTTCCTGTCCCACTTTTCGAACCCATCCTATTACCTCCTCTCGACTATTGAAGTTTATGTCGGTTGTGAACAGGCTAGAGTAATCATTATTCGTCGCTTCTGAGGCGGATGCATTTACGCCATCTGTTGATCCTTCATCAATGCTAAGATTATCAACGTCCGCATCTATCTCCTCCAAACCCTAAAAAAAAAATTTGGTCAATCTGTTCGATGATTGTCCGTAACGGACAATCACAATCTGTCCGTTACGGACAGATGGTGACTGTCCGTTACGGACAATCATCGATCAGCCGTAACGGACAAAATGTACGTAACAATCAAAATCAATCCACTCGATCAATGGTTAAATATCTAAGTTCAAACACGATTAATGATTTCAACTTTCATGATCAAAATAAACAAAACTTACCTCAACATTATCTTCGTCTTCGTTCTCAAAACTCAAAGATCTTTCTTCATCATCAATATCATAATCTTCCTCGTATGACATTGTTAAGTTGCTTTTTTAATAAGAATAGACTTTATCAATAGATGGCTGAATGAGGGTTGGAGGGGATTGACTACGGTTTTTATAGGATGAAAAATATTGATTTAGGGTTGTTAAATTATGGAAAAAAAGATATTATTTATCCAAAATTAAGATTTATGGAAATAAAGAAATTATTTATTTAACCGGAAATAAGATTTATGTTTGTTAAATTATGGAAATAAAGATATTATTTATCCAAAGATAAGATTTATGGTTTTTAATTTATGTAAATAAATATATTATTTGTCTATCCGTAAATAAGATTTATGCTTGTTAAAATAAAGATATTATTTATCTATCCGTAAATAAGATTTATGCTTGTTTAAATAAAGATATTATTTATCCAAAAATAAAATAAAATAAAGATTTATCCAAAGATATAATTTATGTAAATAAATATATTATCTATCCTTAAATAAGATTTATCTATCCGTAAATAAGATTTATCCAAAGATATAATTTATGTAAATAAATATATTATCTATCCGTAAATAAGATTTATCCAAAGATATAATTTATGTAAATAAATATATTATCTATCCGTAAATAAGATTTATCCAAAGATAATTTTTTTTATTTTATTTAAAATAAAATAAAGATATTATTTATCCAAAAATAAAATAAAATAAAATAAAGATATTATAAAGCTTGTCCGTCACGGACAGCCATAGGTTGTCCGTGACGGACAACCTCTATTAAATTACTAATAATGCACGTTTGTCCGTGACGGACAAACGTGCATTATTAGTAATTTAAGTATGCGCTAAATAGCGGCCTAAATATATGACTTTTAATAAGTGCACAATAATATATAAAAATGTACTTTTTTTTTAATTTACAAAAAAATAAGTTTATATAGTTTTGAAATAACAGTATGCGATGTAATAAACATGGTAAAATAGTCTCAAATTTAAGATTTTACACATATAATATCATTATCATTACTATACTAAAAGTGACACTTCTCCAAATGAATAGGAGAATTCCGCAATTGCCCTTATATCCTATATTTTCCAATTTTACCCTTGCTCATTTCTGCTAATTACAATCGTCACCCTTTTCCTTTTTTTTTTACCCCTCATCTAAATAGTCCATCTGTCCTTTAAACCCATACACGCGTCGTTTCACGGTCTCTATTCTTCTTCTTGTATTGGAGTGAATTGACAGCCGCTTTTGCCTCCATCTCCTTCATACTGAGGCTTCTTCAATACTCCAACCATCTCCATTATAGTGTCTTCTTCATCTTCTACCCTACTCTCATAGTCTCATACCTGCCTTTTTCTTCGATTCACCTTTTGCTTTGTTAATTATCTGCCGCTTCACTTTCTTCATCCAACAAGATCTACACAAATTCTATATGAGCCATTTTCTAATTTCCTTCACTCTCGGATTTGGTTTTACACTGTAAACTTAATTACACTTTTCCTCTTCCTCTCTTCTTGTTTGGTCTCTACTCTCGAATTTGGTTCTACCGCCAGCACCAGGGATTGTTGCCCATCACCCACGGGCGATGAAAACGGAACCACCAGCGCTGGATCTAACCTTTCATCGTCATTGGCACTCAGATCCCTTGGCCTCGAAAGGGTTAGAGAAGAAAGAGTAAAAATAAGTGCAAATCTGGAAAGGTTTCATTTTTTTCTTCGGTTCTCATTCTCAATCTTCTTTGTTACTAAGAAACGCAAATTGGTGAAACATCAAACAGACAGATACAACATCAGTGATGCATGAGATGATGGGGTAGTTCTTGCAAGGTCAGGTCAAAGTGCTTTGTTCTCCATCTCTCGTCGTTTCTGTGCGGCATTTGGTTGCTTATTCAGTTGTGATTTAAGCATGCTCGGATTTAAGCATGCTCAGATTTAAGATCCACCTATATCATTAGAACTTGCACTTCACATGTTTGATGAAATGTCTGAGTTCACTTGGGGAACATTTTCAAGGTGTGCATCATTATATGTTTTGTTTTAGATTGGGAGATTCAAATATAAAAAACTTCTTTGGTATAGGAGTCCAGTACACTGTACATGCAAATTGATTCTTCTAGGATTCAGTGTGTACTTGCAGATTTTAAACAGGCCTCTCTTTTTTTAATTAGATTTTTCTTTTTATATTGTAATGATACATAAGTCATACTAATATACGACAGTTAGAGAGTTTGAAGTATTGATGGATCAATTCTCTTGGCACTAATAGTGTTGTATGGCATCTTCTGTTTGTGTAGGAGTTAAGCACATATCTGATCTTTTCGTGAACTAAATAGATGGAAACAATGGAGATCGAGAGAAGGAGATCATAGACATGTCATTATCTCGAGCCATGCAGATTTCAGGTGGCAACAGTTTTGGTCATAGATTTCATGCCCCAAGGCTATGGTAGGAACTGGAGCTCGGAAAACGATATCGAGGATGACCCCTCCCCAAGTGTTGACCGCCCTATTCCTATCTATCTTGAGGTTCTTGCTCCTACTTGAAAAGTGAATTACTTCATAGCTCCATTTTTTCGCAATTGTCGCATAACTGATCAATTAACTTTTTTTTTTTTGTCAATCTCAGTTTGAAGATGTGCAGTTTAAGGTCAAGAACATTCAAGCTAATCCTGTTAAGGCAGTGGTCAGGTCCCAGCTCAATACCGAGAAAGAAAAATACAAGTACATCTTGAAGGGTATAACTAGGAGCGTTCGACCCGGAGAAATTTTAGCTTTGATGGGTCCTTCTGGTAGTGGTAAGACTACCTTGCTTAGGATCATTGGTGGTAGGTTGCAGGACAACGTCAAGAGAAAAATCACTTGCAATGAAACTCCTTTTCATCCTGCTATCAAGAGAAGGTAATTTATTTAGTTCTTTCCTCCTAATTGTGCTATTAGAACAAATTTGCTGTAGCAAGAAGAGTTTTTTAGTATTGTCATTTTTTTTTGTACAGGATAGGGTTTGTGGCAACAGATGATATCCTGTATCCACAGTTGACTGTAGAAGAGACTTTGATTATTGCTGCATATCTTAGGCTTCCAAAAAGCATGAGCAGAAAGTAGAAGCTTGATAGAGTTGAAGTGATCATTAAGGAACTAGGCTTGGAAAGGTTTGTATCTTAAAAGGGTATTTCTTGGTTCAAATAAGATTAGTTTAATTATGTTCCATAGTTTTGTAACTCTTTTTTTCATGCAACATTTGTTCAGGCTTACTTCCGACTACACTTGCCAGTTGATCAACTTGTGCCTCACATTCAACTGTTGGAGGATAAAATAGATAGGGAAATTGGAGTACCGGATACCAAAGTATTATTAAACTTTGTGCCTCACATTCAACAGTTATGATTCCTTAGAATATCCTTAATTTAGTATTTTCAATTAAGTTGCTAGCTAGGTGAAGATTGGTTAGTATTTTCAATTAAGTTGTTAGCTAGGTGAAGATTGGTAGTACTGATATGGAACAACGTTTGCTGTTTGATTAGTTTTTCTATCATTTCTTAGGTTTTCGGATGTTGAATCCGCAAATAGAGGAAGGCATATGTCAAGTGTTGGCATACTTATGGTTGGAAGCCCAACTCAATCCCGGAGCGAGCAGCAGCCAAGCATCATCATATAGAGGGTAAGAGATCACCATTTGAGTTAAAGCTAGGCAATTTCTTTAAAAACCAGAAAAAATCGGACGTTTCACCTGTATATGGAGACGGGTTTCGAGCTGCTAACCAGGTTGTGCCATTCTGAAGTATTGATCATTTGTTATTGATCATTTGTGGATGACAAGTAACTTGCCATTCTGAAGTTCTAATTTAGGTTGTTTCAAGGAGGGAGGAGGTGGCTTGTTTTTGAACTTGCTTAATTAATTGATTGGATCGAGTCTTACTGTCAATTATAAAATTGTTGGAATTACTTTGATTGGGAGGTTTGTGCTTCTCATATATAGCATTTCTTGGGTGCTTATAATTGATTGTTTGCTCCTGAATTGTTTACTACATGTTAATTAGCTTCGATATTGAAGTAATTGAACGGAACTGACATTTTTTCATTACTACATATGCTTTTGGCTCCTGATTTAAAAAGATTCAATTTTTGTTATCTGGGTTTGTGTTGATTTTGTCCGATTTCGTCTACGATGTATTATTTTTTTATTTCATTTATGATTAATCATTAACACGTTAATCTTAATTCGACATAATCTATAACAAAGTTAATATTAAACTATTGATTTTTCGATTTAATCTATAACAAAAAATCTCCGAACAAATCAATGGTGTGAGTGCGTAATGACAAATCTTACTATTCGTTTCAATAGAATAGTTTCTCCTTTTGATCGTTATCCGAAGAGGTTTACGATTGTAAATGACAAATCTTACTATTCGTTTCAATAGAATAGTTTCTCCTTTTGATCGTTATCGGAAGAGGTTTACGATTGTAAATCACAGCGCGCGTGCGTAGCACGCGCGTCCACACTAGTATAGATAAACGTATAACAACAAAATATCACAACACTTTTAAAATATTCTCATAATGTGAGCGTCACCAACTATAGAGGAGTCTTCCTCCTAAACAACTCTCACATTTTCGAAGTTTATCTTAAATTTAACAAGGCAAAAAATCCGTTAGTTAGCACTTCAAACTCAAAGTCATGACTTTGGAACATACTAGTATGGACGCGCGTGCTACGCACGCGCGCCGTGACTTAAAAACGTAAAATTTATCGTTAAAAGATGGAAAGGAAAAATGTTACCTTCAAATGAAACGTAAAATTAATCGTTAAATGATCAAAGAAAAAAAGGTGTTACATATCAATTTGTTGTTACATTGAAATGAAACGTAAAATTTATCATTGATCGAAAGGAAAAGGTGTTACATTAAATTGAATATGGTACAGTGCTATTAGACTACGTGTTTCTTGACATGAGGTCAAGCTCCAGTGAAGATAAAGGCACCTTCTTAATCAAGTGATGGAGGATTCCGAAAGCGTGTTTCCAGAATTACTGGAGGATTTCAAATGTCAAATGCAAGACGTCAACGCACCATGTCCAAATTTGATACGAATGAGAAGTTCAACTATGCAAATTGCGATTGATAACCAACAGAAGACTCCAACTTTCTTCACCTGTTTCTGGACAAACCATGAAAAATATAAGACACGCCTGTTTATGCTACTTCAAATAAAATGACAAAACATTTAGGAAATGGATATGTTATTCGAATTCATATAAAAAGAAAATAAGTTAAATTACCCACACCTTTTCAACAAGATCAAAGGCAACTTGTAGCAAAATAATTAAGAATAAAGGTTTAGCTCCATAAGTAATTATATCATTAACAAACAGTACAACCTGAAGAAATTAAAAAGCTTGTCATCAATTACCATGGTTTCAATAGAAAAACCCATATCATACAAATTTTAAAATTTAACAAGTCAATGCCAATAATGTAATGAATTTGAGTCTCAAAAGCAAGCTCAAGTTCAGTACCAACACCATCTGTACCATTAATGAGATATAAATCCTCTACAACCGTAACCAAAAGGTTTGAACAAATCAAACAACAAAGTATGCACAAAATATCAACATGAAGGATCATATGGTATGTAAATTCAATGTTACCAAAGGATAATAATCCTCCAAAACCAACAATTCTATGCGTCATCTTAGTAGTTCTCTTAACAACCTCAGCTCGTTCTTCCTTTCCAACTTCTCTGGACTGTCCTCAGGAAGCCTCACAACTCCCTGTCGATATTGGCCTTCGTCTAATAAAGTTGTAAATATTGAATTTTTTTCTTGTATGGATATAAATTTCTTGAATGTGCTAATATAGTTCTTAATTATAAATTTTGTATATTCTAGGGAATGTGTTAATATAGTTCTTAATTATAAATTTTGTATATTCTAGGGTAGCAAGTTTGTATTTTGTATGTTTTGGTATTACATTTTCACTGGTTAGAATTTTCTGCAAATTGGTGGCACTTAATGCCTTTTGAGGGTAGTTCACAGTGATACTGAGGATGAATCCTAAATGGATATTGATTTCTATTCCCTCCTGAATGATTATGTATATCAAACCTTATTAATTGGAGACGGTAAGAGAAGTAAATTGTATATGTTTTAATTTGATGAGCTTGGTAAGTTCACATTTGAGTTTGAAGGGACATCGGTATATCTATAGATTGATTATTGGTCGGTAGACTGATTTATGCTGTATTTATAATCAGCTAAGAGTTAATTGACCTGTAATCTGGACATCTAAAAGGGTAAGAAGTGAGCGATTTGTTTTTTCTTAATTTGTCCCTCTTGATCCAGTTTGATAAGAATTTTCCTCATTGTCTTCATACAAAGCTGAGGCAGGAATCTGATACTTTGGAGGTTGCTTTTCTGCCCTCTGGGAAGTATCAGCACCCAAATTGCTATAACTACCTGAGAGAAGTAATTTGATAACAAAATGAATTCACAGCAGATATACTTACAAACAGATATATTTGTGTGTACAGGTACAACAATAAAAATTGAGAATAATTGGTTCAGAAACAAATATAACCACTTTCTCCATGATTATACTTTGCATGAGAATACCAGTTAGACTTACACCCACATACCAAATAGGAAGAGAAGTACTGCAGAGATGCATACGAAGAATAAATGGAAAGAGCAAATGACGAATATTAACGTATGGGTGAACAATATCAATTTTATTTCTCTGCTGATATGCGACCCTCATAAGTCGTAAACATCCAATGAAGTCATTACCACTACTGGTTGAGCAAGATAATTCATGTTACCATATTTCATTAAAAACAGTCTTCAAGCTACATGAATATAACAACAATGAAGATAGATGACCATAACAAGTGAATTATAAGGTTTTTAACAGATGATGAAGCTTTTCAAAAGAGAGCAAGGAACAGTTAACCATCAGGCAAATGAAGATAGAAGACATATCAGTAACTCTCATATGGACGAAGTAAATCCTGCAAGGCACCAAACACATAAATAGCTGCCTGGAAATCGATTCAGAGTTGGGATACTCAATCACAATTACACTATATATTATGCGTTTTAAATCCACGGCATGCGTGCGAATAAAAACAAATACCACATAAATGGATCTTAACAGCAACATCATCAGGATTGGTGTCTCTGCAAATACAACATGCAAACATCTCGTTAACAAGGCCAACAAGATTAGCAGGGTGATGAACCCTTAAAGATCATTAGTTGAACACTGATTTTCAGATTGGAGTCCTTTTTTCTTTCCTAAGATGAATGCATAAAAAAACAAATCATTTAACATCAACTATTGCATTTGACATCTTCTGTAAAACCAAGCAACCTCAAAAAATTGATGAAACTTGTGAAAAAAAATGAGAGAGATAGCAATTTAATAATCATATTATGATTCCAAAACAACTTTTTTAAGTCCAATCTCAAGCGATGGCAGATGACCCGGAAATCCAACTACTAAACAAATCCAGAAGATTTTTCTTAACCAATTGACTTTTAAACTCTTTATAAGCCGAAAATGCAAATGTAGCTCTGGGTTTGATTGTGATCAGGCTTAAAAATTGCTTCAGGATCTACACAAGTTCAACCAATCAAGTAAAATTTCATCATCTGAACTTTAAACTCAAAGATTAACAAAACTCAATAAATAAAAGCGAAACAAATATAACCTTCTCTACAACAAGTCTAATTAGAAATACCAGTATATTTAGGTTGTCATGTTCATCTGAGCCACATATCAGATCACCAACATTTAACCTTGTCTGCAGTAGTCCTTACATCGTAGAACATCATGCAATAGTTGAGATAAAATAACCCAATAAATAAAAGCGAAATAAATCTAACCTTCTCTGCAGCAATCCGGTCACCAATATAAAAAATAGGGTACATAAACAAAGAAGGTATGAATCAGGCTTGGAAACAAAGCTATGAACAACAAGAGAAATCGCCAGGGCAGCAAACACTGTCTTGGCATCGTCCGAGTCGAAATCCAACCACTCTTCTTTTCAATTTGATTATGGTCTCCGTCAACAACATCACCGCTGCTTCCGCCGCCTCAAATTGAAACCCTAATTGAACAAAAATTACCATTAGAAAATCGAAGCAAAGGAAACCACATGATACTCCATTAATGAGAAAGTTTAAGCTTCGACTAACGATGAAGCATAAAAAAAGAAAGAAATGAAGCAAATAAACCCCGAGCTCACCAGGAAATCGCAGTAGCAAACAAACCTGAACGGGTGGATTGACCCCAAAATCAAGGGGTGAAAAGATGAAATCGCACAAGACTCGCTGCAACCCTTTCGAATTGTTTAGAACCATCGTCTTCATCTTCTTCAAATGAGGAACCGAAAAAGGTTGCATCTGGGTTTTTTTATTCAAAAATGGCATCGAGATGAGGATGAAAGGAGAGAAAGTGAGCCGTCACGAAGAAGATAGAAGTAGGAGTCAAAGACAGTAAACACGTATCACAATAGGAGTAGAGAATGGGGACGGTGAAGAAGATGCGGTAGACACCTAGATGGTAACGTCTTGCAACAAGCAGAGATGTTAGCTCCACAAAACACGTATTAACAGCAGGAGGAGGAGATTGACACGTAGCTAGACCCAAAATAATTTGGGCTTCTAGTAAACAAAATGGGCCATAATATAAGCCCTAAAATCTGCACTTTCTTAAAACGTAATACTATAAATCATTAAGGGCAAATGTGGAAATTATAAGCTGTAAGGGTAAAACTGGAAATCTCCTATTCATTTGGGGAACTCTCCCTTTTATTATAGTAAGGATTTATATTGCATTATCAACAATAATAGCGAAAATCAAAACACGTCAATAATATCAAAGCATATTCGTGCTTAGAAACGTATATGTAATACTATGATAACAGAGCATATATCAGAATAACGATAATGCACATCAGGATCTCAAAAGATCTAGAATTAACTTTTAAGGTTTGAGATCACAATGAACACAATCCAAATTAGCTTAATATCAACTTCACATTCACCGATCTTCTAGCAGGATACACGTCAACACGAAAAATAGCCAACCCAAATAAATCGTTAAAATATTGATAAAACTCGTTTGTGAACCTAATTTATTTATTTATTTGATTATACTAAATAATGTGAGTATGTGACAACTTTATTCTATAATGTGTTATTTGAACAATTCAAGATAATGCATTTATAGTTTAATTTCCTCCCTCCTCCTGCATCATACTTGCTATTGCATTTCACTTGACAACCTGCAATCTTCATGGGTTTGTTTACAAGCAACATGAAATATCAATAATAACACATATATGACATAATATATTATTAAAAAAGATCCTTATCATCCATAATATATTCTGACTAGTAACTAGAAAATGATATTGTTTTTTGTCATTAATAAATTGCTTGTTCAATACATTTTAATTGTAAAGTATCACAAAAAGAAAAAAAGAGTTAAGTATTAGACATATACCATTTTGTCAACTAATTTTGTTAACATTTACAGGTAGAAGCCATTTTTATTCCTCCTTATATATTAGTTTGACTTCTAAAACATGCGAGGACACTTATTATAGCAAGAGGTCGGTTCCGGTGAGAAAGAGGCTTTCAGATATAAATAAGGGGCGTTGTGAGTCATCGGGTGAGTTCTAAATGAAGGATTCTCACACAATATATCATTAATGGCATTTTGGTTACAATAAATATGGAAAAAAAATCATATGCTAAAAAAGAAAGACAAAAATCGTTCAAACCTCCATCTCACATTTCTTCATCCCACGTTTTTTTCTCTCCTTCACGACACTAACACACAAGCAAATAAGCTTCATATTTGCTTCGATTTTCAACCAAATCAGATATTGATTACATAAAAATGGTGAAATCAAAGAGAATACAAGACGATTCAAGTATTGTTTCTTCGAATTGCTACTCTCACGGTTTAAGTTTTCATTCTTAAGATTTATGTTTCATTATGATTGATGTTTGTTTTTTAAATCAAATTTGTTTGAATCACTTTTTGTATTTGATAGATTTGATTGAGAAAATACATGTAAACATATATGATGAGTTGGTCTAATAGCTCCAATTCAACAATCTATATACTTCTTTTATTGTGCACGCAAACTGTTCGACAAAATGTTTCATAAGAAATAGTCTATAATATTTACATGAACAATGACATATAAAAGCATGAACACCGATGTACAAAATCATGAACAATGACGTATAAAAGTATGAACATCGTTGACTTATCCATAACTTTTACACATACATAACATATTATGAGTATCTTATAAAGTTTTGTGATGATTTTTTATTTGTGTGTGGTTATATATTGTAAATGAACATCTATGCATTATAAAATGAATACAAAAGAATAAATGATCATGACACTTTGATGAATAAAAACACTATGAAGACCAATAAATAAAAACATGAACAATGACAAATAAAAGTATGAACACTGAGGAACATAAAGATATTTTCCCAATTTAAATCAATTTACAAAAATACCACTAATGATGAACGTGTGGGAGCTCTTAATTTAAAACTCATTCAATAGTTGACAGTCATCCTAATTTCTATCTACAACCTCTTTCTTCGCTTGAACTGAAATATATATATATATATATATATATATATATATATATATATATATATATATATATATAGAGAGAGAGAGAGAGAGGATAGATCATATGAGAACAACCTCTAACATGAGAACATGAGAACAAATCATGACCATCCAATTTTTAAAATTCAATGGTCTAGATTAATGGTAGAAAATGATAAATAGGAAACCAAATAATGTATAATAATTACTCACTCTCATTAAAAGAGAGTGAACTCACTCTCTCTTAATTGTTTTTTAAAAATATATATTGTATTATAGGAAACCGTTAGTTAAAAAAGATTCACCAGATATCTCCTTCCTATTATACGTAAACTCCATTAACAGTTCTCCCCAATTCTGCCGAATCAAAAAACGAAACAATGGAAAACTCAGATTGAGTGTGCATTTGCAAATTTATTCAATTCGGTCTCTCTACAACATCTGTTCAAGTCGATCATAACAACAAAATTCAACAAGCTGTCATATCCTGTCAAGAAAATCATATCCCGTCAAGAAAGCAGTTTGTTTCTCCATATGCAAATCTGAGTAAGTGTATGTATTCAAATTTAATCGTTGTAATTGAATCGCTTTGACATAAATCGTGTGAATAACCGCATGAATTGTAGAGTTGCATTGTTGAAACTCGTAAGAAGAACCGATAGACAAAAATAATTCGTTGTTGATAATAAATAGATTAACTACGAATAACACACTTGTATTATATTTAGTTTCAGTTGAAAAGATCATTATAAGTACGAATAAACAAATTCCAGGTTGATAATAAATATAATAAACAGAGTAACTACGAATAACACATTTGTACCATTTTAGTTTCAGTTGAAAATATCATTATAATTACGAATGAAATAAATTGACGTCTAATAGAGTATTTGTTTTTTCAGGCACAACCAAACAATGAGAGGTTCATAAGTCTAATGCAGTTCAAGAAGGCGAATATATGGATTACATTTTTCAAAATTTAGAATGTGATGAGGATATTCCGGTTGATTTTGTCAATACAAAAACACCAGATGGATCAGTGTACTGGATACCAACATGCGATAAAATGTTGATACCGACAATTGGAAAGAGGTTCAAAACAATTCAGGATGGAGAAGCTTTTTATAAGAGTTATGCATCTACAGTCGGGTTTGATGTTAGAAGGGGAGCTTCTCGTGAGGATACGAAATTAATGCTTCTATACATTGTTCTGTATAACTAACAAAATGCTTGTAATTACGAACTTAATGCTTTTATACTTTGTTATAGCTCACTTAAAAAATATTTGTAATTACGAATAATTCCGTGTATACATTGTCATTTATCAAGTAAAAAACAGTGGTAATTACGAATAATCGCTATTATGTCAAATACAAGTACATAATATAGTATTGGTAATGTTATTTTTAAAATTAATAGTAAATATTATACAAACGTTATAAGTTTCATTGACCAAATTACAATCACTTATAATAAATACGATTGTTATATTACTCGATATGACAACTATATAACAAAAATAATATTAACTACGAATAAGCATTCATCAAACACCCACGACACAACGAGTAAGAACCAGTCAAATCAAAGTAGACATAAACAAAATAAATCCAACAATTGTCCTAAAAACCCAATAGACACAGCTAGTTTGAAGATATCAAGTTGCTACTAGTAGATTACATTAAGTCAAGGAAGTCTATCTAAACGCTCATCATTATCATCCATTCTTGATGTCCACTCGTCAATCTGTTTAGCACCCATCTCCAAGGCATTCAAAATATTCTACTTTACCTCATTAATCTCACTGAGAAGGAATCGGTGCAGATATTGAACCCTTAATGTCTTTAGACTATGTACCCTCTGATACTTGAAGCCACATTCCCACTTAGCATCCCCTTTGTATGTTTCCATATGTCTCATAGCATATATTCCACTATCATCAGATACCTTGTTATCTTTCCACGCCATCTTCAAAACCTTGGCTTCCTCTATCGCACGTATCCTTCCACCCATTGAGTCTAATCCAACATTAATAAGGTGTAGACCAAATAGCAACGCCTAAAATTAATGTAACAAACAATGTATAATTATGAATCCAACGATTAAAGTGATGCATCTTTCAAACTAAACCTTACCAGTCGAGTGACATAGTAGTTGTAATCAATGTCGGAATCTCTACGATTATCAAGTATCTCAGTCACAGCAGTCTTCATATGGAAACACACCACAAAGTGATGCATCTTACAACTCAGTGGGAACATTATCTTGAAACAAATAGAAGAAATTAAAAAAACTCAGTATAAGCTTACAAAAATACAATAAATCAACTTACAATATGAGCACTAACCATGTCAAAATCAGTCAAATCAACACTATCTCCACAAAAGCGAAGGGCAACATCGAAATCGCTAGTAAAATTTTCATATCTACGGTCAAACCCTACACCAACTTCTTTCACAACAGGTACATACTATAACAAAAGGTAGACACATGTTTTTTAAAAAAGTTAGCTAATTACGAATATATATTTATATCCAATAATATATTCAATGAAGAAAAGACGTTAATTACGAATAAACTGACCGTGACAAAGGGAGGCATAACATACGGGATCATTCCATACGGATTGAGTACTTTGAGTCATAACATCCTCAAATTGAGCACCCACGTTCCCACTACTTCCTTCTCCACTGTACCCACAACCACTCAAATCCATCTTCCCCAAATCATAACAAGCCCTTATTCCAGATTCACTCATCATATTCCTTGGGATTTTGTTAGATTTTTCAATGAAACCCTTTATACCAGCAATCATCTCCAAGACTCCACTCAACAGATCGCGTTTGTAATCCTACATTTTAATAAAAAAATAACAAAAACTTTAAAACATTATTCATAATTATTGAAATTATGAATACACAGTAATTACGAATAATTTATACGACCACACACAATCCAGATAGATTAGCTGAGTTTATTCATAGTTACTATCAAGCAATACAAGTGAGAGGCGTTAGCAATTTTATACAACTCGAAGCTCCCTTATATGAAAATATATCACCAAACAGATGATTTGAGCAATTTGTGAGCCAGTGGGAGGCGTTAGCAAGGACCAATTGACCAAATTGATTATGAGATTACCCGGAACACTTGTTAACAATCAATCAGATTCATAAGAGAATGTAATTATCAAGCAATACAAGTGCTAATCAGCGATCAGTTTCATCAATTTTGTCAAAAAAAAACTTAAGCATTCTAAAACACTATCTAAATTGAGTCGTTGTCATTCTTGCAAATCATAAAAGTTCAGAGAAGTCTACAAACGAAATGGATCTAATAACAAGGAGAGAGGAGATGATACCTTTCAGCGGCGACAGAAAAAACTAGATCGATTGGAAGAGGGAGATTTGATTAAGGGCACCGGGCGAATTACAACGAGCCGCCGAGTCGCCGGATGGTGTACAGGACAAACGCAACCGAGTCGCCGGGAGATCTAGATCCACTACGAACCTGTAAAGCCACAACCTGTAACGCCGCGACGAACCTGTAACGCCACAACCCTAAAACCCTATTCGCTGATTCGCAACCTGGAACGCCGGGAGATCTAGATCCACGACGCACAATCGCAACCGAGTCGCCGCCTTTGTTGCGCCACCAACACCGGGAGGTTCGCTGATTCTTCTTCAAAAATCCTATTCGACCGCCTCGACCGTAAAACCTTCTTTCCGAATGTGCAGCTTGTATGGAGTGAAATTAGGGATTCTAATTTGTGCTATATTGGAAGCGCGTGTGTGTTGAAATTTTATTAATAATTACGATACTAACCCTAAATCTCGACCCTTAATAATAAACAATCCTACGGTCTATGATTGTTCTCATGTTCTCACGTTAGAGGGTGTTCTCATGGGAACCACACCCTATATATATATATATATATATATATATATATATATATATATATATATATATATATATTACATATTTTTATACTATGATACGTGCATATTTGCTATATATGAATTATGTGGGCCATGATAATATTTTAGTACTAATTTATTAATTATTTTTATTTGCATTTGGTAGTACTATTGAAATTATCTCTATAATTTGTATCATATATTACAGAAACTATTTTTCCAAACTAACATTATATTATTTTATTAGGATATTTATGTGCAAATTTGTTCTATATATGTAATAGAATAAAGGTGCGAAATTATCGTTTTTAATATATTCGATTTTGGGTGACAAACAACCAGCAATGCCGTGGATTATAAAATTCGAAGTTGGTAAGGTGCATGAGTGTTCTTTATAGTTAATTCTTCTGATGAGTTTTTGTCCCTTGTACTCTTCAGATTAATCGTTAAGGGTCTATTTAGTTTCAATTTAGGAAACGGAATAAAAATAAATTTAATACATTTAAATGTCAATGTTCATTTCATAAAATTAATTCACAAGGTGCATGCTTTCCATTTCTACTGCAAATTGCATTTTGATTTGCCATTTTACTTTTCAATAACATATCACAATTAATCAAATTATACACCATGATATATAATTTTAAAACTTTTCATAGATCAAATATATTAATGGACTAGATTCACTTTTATTATATTTTCATTCCCTGAGATGTAGCCAAATTAAGTAATTTATATTATGTAACAATTTGAACGTATTGTAAATTTCAACCATTTCAATTTTTGGAACATTTGGTGCAATTTTTAGCGTAACTTGCTCTTGCATCTTCCGTGACAACCTCTAATGCACCCTTTCGAGCTTTCCTTAGGCGCACCTATCCCAAATAAACAACAAATGATGTTATACTATTCTACACTTAAAATATATTAAAAATAAAACTTAAAAATACATAAATAAATTGACATAATTTTAGTTTTAAATATGGCATTTTAGTAAGTTTGGTAGCTTAACATATTGAATGATATCCTCATTTATTGGTTATTTTAAATCACTACTAATAATATATTATTGATAAAATGGTCAAATAATCAAATATATAAAAGGAAAAATAACCAAGAATAATATCAACTATGAGATATAAACAAAAAATAATACAAACTTTAAAAATTACTAGTTGGTATACAAACTATTTTACATTAAACCAATTTTGATACGGGGTGAAGTTATAGCCAATTTTATTACAAAAATCGCCCATAACTTTTTAATACACACAAAATTGCCCCTACATTATATTTTCTTTCACAAACACCCATATAATTTTTTTATATGTAATGAATTATATAACAAAGGTTATTTATAACTTTATTCTTAAATATTTTATGCCATTTATTTAAAATATAATTATAAGAATGATTGAGAAGTTTGAACACTTTATTAATAAAATTTTGGTTAAAAGACTCATAATTGGTGACATTTCCACAATTTTTTGGTATATACTAAGACTGATTTTTGAATTTTTAAAATTTAAACATGAAATGTAGATTTTTTTTCCCACAAATTTACATTAAATATATTAATTTTAAAATTTCAAATTACACAAATTTGTAAATTAGCATTATATTCTTTCGTTAAGTTTTAAGTACAAATATAAAGTATTCCTTCAAACTACACCCATAAAACAATAATGACACCAAACATGGTTTTATTAACCAAAATTTTATTTTTAAAACTTCTAAATTTTTTTAATGAATAAACTACCTTAAATATTAAAAATAAAGTGACGAGTAACTTTTTTTTACCTAATTCGTTAAGTATACAAAAATAACATGGGTGATTTTTGAAAGAAAATAAAAATGTAGGGTCATTTTGTGTGATTTAAAAATATGTGGGCAATTTTTGTAATAAGATTTGGCTAGATTTTCACCCCGTATCAAAATTGGTTTAATGTGAAATAGTTTGTACATCAAATAGTGATTTTTAAAGTTTGTATTATTTTTTATTCATACCTCATCGTTGGTATTATTTTTGGTCATTTTTCCTATATAAAACATGCATAAAATAACAATTACTTTTAGAAGAAAAAAAAACTGAAAACTAAAGTGACATTTGTGAATAGAGGGGAGTATTGGGTTGCATCGATAAGTCATAAGTTAGATTATTCTTTTCTTGAAATATAGTTTAAATGAATCAAAAAGTACAATTTATTATTTTCTAAAATATTAAAAGAGGATAATTAGAATACGTAAATATTATAAAAATAAAATAAAATAATCTAATTAATTAAAGCAAGAGAGAATACCTTCATTGAGGTTGATTGCGTTCACATTATCGTTCAAACAACTTGAGAAAACACATCCATCAACACAGAACTGTTGGAACTAATTTAATGAAAATAAGAAATAAAACATGTTTTAACACATGTGTGCGCCGGACACTTTTTCGGGCACATTTCCGGTGGGCTCCGGCCATTATCAACACCGGAAAGTGGGAGCGTTGGCTTCGTCTCCGCGAGCTCTTGCTCGTGGTATATTCATACATTAAATTTGAGTTCCGTTTGAATGAGAAATGGATGCCCAAAGTTGGTTGCATGTTAGGCAATAACTTAGGAAAATAGTCAAAAATTGGGTGAATCCCACATCGACTATATGGAGGTAAAAGGGAGTAGGATATAAGGGGCAAATATGCACTAAGGCATGTGCTTGTGCTTGTGCTTGTGCTCGGGCTTGTGCCGTGTCACGCCGTGCCGCGTCGAGCCGTGTCCGAGTCCGTGTCGTGCCGTGTTGCGGGACGGGTGGACCTAATTATAATCTGGACTGGCCACCTATATTATTTTTGGGCCGACCCAACTCGAAGTCCAACAGCCTTGGGCCAGGCCCATCTGTGCAAAACGGATCAGCGGACCGGGCTGGATATCCGAATATCCAGTCAAACGGATCAGCCAACAACCCCTACAAAAGTGGGCGGTTATGGTCTTCCGTTGACTCCTAAAATCGTGCAAGTCATGGATTGCGGGACACGTGTCAGCTTCCTATTGGCTCCGGTTTTGGGCTGGGCTTCGAGGCCCATAGCCCAACTCAGCTCCTCCAGCTCCTATAAATAGAGAGCTCTCCATTCATTCCAAAATGCACCAACAATCGTCTCTCTTCTCTCTCTCAGGCTTGCGAGCTTTTCTCATCTCAAGAGTGCAACGCACTACTGGTTCGTAGGCTTCCGGTTCTATTACGAAGAACGGATTCGAACAGCAGTTGTATCCTGGGATTCTTAAACACCGGTAACCGTCGTAATACGGGGTGTTTTTAGAATTAAGGAAAGAGATTCCGATCTCGACTCTGCTCCACATACGCACTGCGGTGGTATGAAATTCTGAACCTTATCGTTATACTGCATAAAGTTTAACTTTCGTATTACAGGTTCCTACAGTCTTAATTCTAAAAAACTTGTTAAGCTGTTATGCACTAACCGTTTATTAAGTGTTGCAGATAAGGCGCCGGAATACTCAAACCGGGCGGAATTAATTTTAAAATTTGAATTTTAAATTCAGTTTTCAAAATTAATTTTAAAACAAAAAAAAAAAGATTTTTGTTTTCAAACCTGAATTCGATTTAATCGAAAACAAGTCTGTTCTTGTACGGACTTATACCCGAATTTTCTAAAAATCGGTTTTTGAGTTTCGATTTCCGATCAAAAAAATTGAAATACTGACCGTGGTTGTTTCCGTGTAATTGAAATGGTTCATAACACAAAAGAAACTACCGACGGTGCGAACACTTCCGATTATGGAAGTATCCTGAGGCTCCTTAGTGATGCTAAAAATAGGGGTGAGCAGACAAACCATATTCAATTGGGGAGTGGTCTACCACCGGCTAAGTTGTTAAACCTAACAACCAGGACTAATCCACTTCCAAGTGGTGTACAGTCTGATCAACAACCTGTCCCTCAGACAGTATCAATGTTTGGCTCTCCGTACGTAGGATTGCTGCCAGACAAGTTCGATGGAACTAATTTCAAAACTTGGCAACAGAAGATGTTATTCTTCTTAAACATGCACAGACTCGACAGATATGTGACCGAGGGTAAACCCGCAAATGTGGAGGAACTCCAAGTTTATCTGAACATCGACTATGTGTGCAAAGGGTGGATTCTAAGCCGTCTGTCTTACTCGTTGTACCAAGTGTACATATTGGTTGAAACTTCTAGGGAACTTTGGGTTACCCTTGAAAAGAAGTTCACCGGCAAGTGTCACGCCTGTGGCAAAATGGGTCAAAAGTCCAACAAATGTCGGAACACGGGCGACCCATGCAAAGGCAAAGACACGGGTAAAGCTCAAGCCCAAGTAGCTGAAGGCGATCTGACAGTGGTTGATATAGCTGTTATGACGTCTGAAGTGAACATGGTCGGGAGCAACCCGATGGAGTGGTGGTATGACACTGGTGCTACCCGCCATATCTTTTCTGACAAGGGGATGTTTTCCACCTATCAGAAGAATAAGCAGGACGAGATCTTGTTTATGGGGAATTCGTCCACATCAAAGGTCGAAGGTCATGGCAAGATAGTGCTAAAAATGACGTCTGAGAAAGAGCTGACTCTCAACAATGTCATGCACGTGCCAGATATCCAGAAGAACTTAATTTCCGGATCTTTGCTGAGCAAGAACGGATTCGAAGTCAAAATAGGATCCGATCAGCTAACTCTCACTAAACGTGGGATTTATGTAAGTAAGGGGTATCAAAAGGATGGACTGTTCAAAATATGTGTATTGACAGTCATCCCAGACATTGTAACAAATGACGTTTCAATGAATAAAACTCCAATTGCTTATGTTGTTGAGTCTTTCAACATTTGACATGAACGATTAGGACATGTAAATTATAAGTCTATCCAAAGACTAATGAATTTCAACCTAATTCCAAAATGAAAATTAAACAAAGACAAATGTGAAGTCTGCGTACAGGCAAAACTCACAAAAACGCCATCTCCACAAGTGGAGAGAACTACAGAACCTCTAGGCTTAATTCACACTGATTTGTGTGATTTGAAGTTTATCCAAACTAGAGGAGGTAAAAAGTACTTCGTCACATTTATTGACGACTGTACAAGATATTGTTATATCTACTTGCTCAGAAGCAAGGATGAAGCCTTGGAAAAATTCAAGGAATACAAGTTGGAAGTTAAAAACCAACTTAGTAAGACAATCAAAGTCGTGCGAAGTGATAGAGGAGGCGAGTACGATGAACCTTTCAACGCGTTCTGTAGAGAACACGGGATAGTTCATCAAACAACTGCTCCCTATTCACCTGAATCTAACGGAGTTGCGGAACGAAAGAACCGAACTCTGAAAGAGATGATGAACGCTTTGTTGCAGGATTCTAGGTTATCCCAGAACATGTGGGGGGAAGCATTGCTTACTACCAATTACATCCTCAACAAAATACCTCATAAGGTAACTGGCAAAACGCCATATGAACTTTGGAAAGGTAAAGTACCATCGTACAAATACCTCAAAGTGTGGAGGTGCCTAGCAAAAGTGGCTATACCACCTCCTAAAAAGGTCACCATTGGACCTAAAACCGTTGATTGTATTTTCATAGGATATGCACACAACAGGAGTGCTTATCGATTTTTGGTACATAAATCAGATATACCAGATATACATGTTAATACAATAATGGAATCTAGGAATGCTTCTTTCTTTGAGAACGTGTTTCCGTGTAAGGATAAAGAAAATCCAAAACGAACTCGTGAACAAAGGGAAGAAGGCACTTCTGGAAATGACATAGTCGAGGAAGAACCTCGAAGAAACAAACGAACTTGAACGGAAAAATCGTTTGGGGATGACTTCATAACGGCATTTCTCATGGAGAAAGAACCAAGAAGTTACACAGAAGCCATGTCTACACCTGACGCACCTTCATGGAAGGAAGCAGTCAAAAGTGAGATTGACTCCATTATGCAAAACTATACATGGGAGTTAGTTGACTTACCAAAAGGGTGTAAAACACTTGGGTGCAAATGGATTTTCAAAACCAAGTTGAAAACCGATGGCTCAATCGAAAAGTACAAGGCTAGGTTTGTAGTGCAAGGATTCCGACAAAAAGAAGGGTTGGATTTCTTTGACACATATTCTCCAGTTACGAGAATAACTTCTATAAGAATGCTAATAGCAATAGCGGCATTACGAAACCTAGAAATCCATCAAATGGATGTAAAAACTGCCTTTCTAAACGGAGATTTAGAAGAGGAGACCTACATAAAACAACCTGAAGGGTATGTTGTGTCTGGACAAGAACACAAGGTGTGTAGACTTGTAAAGTCCCTTTATGGACTCAAACAAGCTCCTAAGCAGTGGCATGAAAAATTCGACAACGTAATGATGTCGAATGGTTTCAGCATTAATGAATGCGACAAGTGCATATATATCAAGAATACTCCTACAGGATATGTCTTGTTATGTCTATATGTCGATGATATGCTTATCATTGGAAGCAACAAAGACATGATCAACCGAACTAAGAATTTACTTAGGGGTCAGTTTGACATGAAAGATATGGGATTAGCGGATGTCATTCTAGGGATTAAAATCACTAGACACTCCGAAGGTATTACCCTGTCTCAAGCTCATTATGCTGAAAAGATCCTTGAGAGGTTCAAGAACTACTCAAGTGGAACAGCTAAGAGTCCTGTGGATCCTCAACTCCACCTGACCAAAAATGTGGGGGACTCAGTGTCACAACTTGAGTATGCACGTGTAATTGGGAGTCTTATGTACTTAACCAATTGTACACGCCCTGACTTAGCGCACTCAGTTAATGTACTAAGTCGCTATACAAGTAACCCAGGACATAAACACTGGAAAGGGATAACTAGAGTATTGAACTATCTCCGTTATACTCAAAGTAATGGGCTGCACTATAGTAACCAACCGGCAGTTCTAGAAGGATACAGTGACGCAAACTGGATATCCGACTCTAGAAACTCAAAATCCACAAGTGGATATGTGTTTACACTGGGTGGTGCAGCAGTGTCTTGGAAATCTTCCAAACAGACGTTATTGGCCAGATCCACAATGGAGTCTGAGTTCATTGCGTTAGACAAAGCAGCAGAAGAAGCTGAGTGGCTTCGGAACTTCTTGGAAGATATTCCGATGTGGGAAAAACCAGTGCCGGCATTGTGTGTACACTGTGATAGTCAATCGGCTATAGCTCGGGCACTGAGCGTTTTATACAATGGAAACTCACGTCATATTAGACGACGACATAAGTCCATTAGAAAACTGATCTCAACAGGTATAGTCTCGATAGACTATATCAAATCAGCTGACAACCTAGCGGATCCATTTACTAAGGGTTTGTCAAGAGATCAAGTTTTAAAATCATCAAAAGGAATGGGTTTAAGCCTATTACGAAAAAGGATGCTTGAAGGAAAACCCTACCTACGTGACTGGAGATCCCATGATGTAGGTTCAAGGGGAAAACCTAACCAAGTTGAATCAAGTGGAGCACTGTCTCTACCCAGTTCCTAAGGATGATAAACAGTGCAAATTGTATGAGTTAAGGTTAAGCTTGGCTTTTAATGATTCCATCGCCTTGAAACAAAGGGGGGGTATGAAAGATACTCTTTATGGTAAATCACCTTGTGAGTGTGACATGGGGCCGTGTCTAGGAGAATAAAGTGAGGCTGAATTCTCCAAATTCACTCATGAATAAACCAGGGATGTTCAAGGCCAAAATGAACACAACCAGAGAACCAAACATTCTGCGAGAAAATGAAACTGTGTGATAGTTGTTGTCTCGGTTTAAATAAAAGCCCGGGTGGTTCAAGACATCATAGTCACTACCTGGTCGAGTAAATCCGATAGCTATTCACTATGGACGGTTCAAGCATGAAACATGGCACCAGTCCAGATGCAGTGATTTTTCGACTGTACTCTTGAGAATTCTGTCTGTCTAAAAGCAGAGAAGCATATGTTTAGAATCATTTCTATTCATGTGGGGGATTGTTGGAACTAATTTAATGAAAATAAGAAATAAAACATGTTTTAACACATGTGTGCGCCGGACACTTTTCCGGACACATTTCCGGTGGGCTCCGGCCATTATCAACACCGGAAAGTGGGAGCGTTGGCTTCGTCTCCGCGAGCTCTTGCTCGTGGTATATTCATACATTAAATTTGAGTTCCGTTTGAATGAGAAATGGATGCCCAAAGTTGGTTGCATGTTAGGCAATAACTTGGGAAAATAGTCAAAAATTGGGTGAATCCCACATCGACTATATGGAGGTAAAAGGGAGTAGGATATAAGGGGCAAATATGCAATAAGGCATGTGCTTGTGCTTGTGCTTGTGCTCGGGCTTGTGCCGTGTCACGCCGTGCCGCGTCGAGCCGTGTCCGAGTCCGTGTCGTGCCGTGTTGCGGGACGGGTGGACCTAATTATAATCTGGGCTGACCACCTATATTATTTTTGGGCCGACCCAACTCGAAGTCCAACAGCCTTGGGCCAGGCCCATCTGTGCAAAACGGATCAGCGGACCGGGCTGGATATCCGAATATCCAGTCAAACGGATCAGCCAACAACCCCTACAAAAGTGGGCGGTTATGGTCTTCCGTTGACTCCTAAAATCGTGCAAGTCATGGATTGCGGGACACGTGTCAGCTTCCTATTGGCTCCGGTTTTGGGCTGGGCTTCGAGGCCCATAGCCCAACTCAGCTCCTCCAGCTCCTATAAATAGAGAGCTCTCCATTCATTCCAAAATGCACCAACAATCGTCTCTCTTCTCTCTCTCAGGCTTGCGAGCTTTTCTCATCTCAAGAGTGCAACGCACTACTGGTTCGTAGGCTTCCGGTTCTATTACGAAGAACGGATTCGAACAGCAGTTGTATCCTGGGATTCTTAAACACCGGTAACCGTCGTAATACGGGGTGTTTTTAGAATTAAGGAAAGAGATTCCGATCTCGACTCTGCTCCACATACGCACTGCGGTGGTATGAAATTCTGAACCTTATCATTATACTGCATAAAGTTTAACTTTCGTATTTCAGGTTCCTACACGGACTCGGACACGGCTCGACGCGGCACGGCGTGACACGGCACAAGCCCGAGCACAAGCACAAGCACAAGCACATGCCTTAGTGCATATTTGCCCCTTATATCCTACTCCCTTTTACCTCCATATAGTCGATGTGGGATTCACCCAATTTTTGACTATTTTCCCAAGTTATTGCCTAACATGCAACCAACTTTGGGCATCCATTTCTCATTCAAACGGAACTCAATTTTAATGTATGAATATACCACGAGCAAGAGCTCGCGGAGACGAAGCCAACGCTCCCACTTTCCGGTGTTGATAATGGCCGGAGCCCACCGGAAATGTGCCCGGAAAAGTGTCCGGCGCACACATGTAATAAAACAAGTTTTATTTATTCTTTTAATTAAAATTAGTTCCAACAATACTTGTATAGCGACTTAGTATATTAACTGAGTGCGCTAAGTCAGGGCGTGTACAATTGGTTAAGTACATAAGACTCCCAATTACACGTGCATACTCAAGTTGTGACACTGAGTCCCCCACATTTTTGGTCAGGTGGAGTTGAGGATCCACAGGACTCTTAGCTGTTCCACTTGAGTAGTTCTTGAACCTCTCAAGGATCTTTTCAGCATAATGAGCTTGGGACAGGGTAATACCTTCGGAGTGTCTAGTGATTTTAATCCCTAGAATGACATCCGCTAATCCCATATCTTTCATGTCAAACTGACCCCTAAGTAATTTCTTAGTTCGGTTGATCATGTCTTTGTTGCTTCCAATGATAAGCATATCATCGACATATAGACATAACAAGACATATCCCGTAGGAGTATTCTTGATATATATGCACTTGTCGCATTCATTAATGCTGAAACCATTCGACATCATTACGTTGTCGAATTTTTCATGCCACTGCTTAGGAGCTTGTTTGAGTCCATAAAGGGCTTGTGCCGTGTCACGCCGTGCCGCGTCGAGCCGTGTCCGAGTCCGTGTCGTGCCGTGTTGCGGGACGGGTGGACCTAATTATAATCTGGGCTGGCCACCTATATTATTTTTGGGCCGACCCAACTCGAAGTCCAACAGCCTTGCGCCAGGCCCATCTGTGCAAAACGGATCAGCGGACCGGGCTGGATATCCGAATATCCAGTCAAACGGATCAGCCAACAACCCCTACAAAAGTGGGCGGTTATGGTCTTCCGTTGACTCCTAAAATCGTGCAAGTCATGGATTGCGGGACACGTGTCAGCTTCCTATTGGCTCCTGTTTTGGGCTGGGCTTCGAGGCCCATAGCCCAACTCAGCTCCTCCAGCTCCTATAAATAGAGAGCTCTCCATTCATTCCAAAATGCACCAACAATCGTCTCTCTTCTCTCTCTCAGGCTTGCGAGCTTTTCTCATCTCAAGAGTGCAACGCACTACTGGTTCGTAGGCTTCCGGTTCTATTACGAAGAACGGATTCGAACAGCAGTTGTATCCTGGGATTCTTAAACACCGGTAACCGTCGTAATACGGGGTGTTTTTAGAATTAAGGAAAGAGATTCCGATCTCGACTCTGCTCCACATACGCACTGCGGTGGTATGAAATTCTGAACCTTATCGTTATACTGCATAAAGTTTAACTTTCGTATTACAGGTTCCTACAGTTTTAGGGGTGCGATCATACCAGCACTAATGCACCGGATCCCATCAGAACTCCGAAGTTAAGCGTGCTTGGGCGAGAGTAGAACTAGGATGGGTGACCTCCTGGGAAGTCCTCGTGTTGCACCCCTAAAACTGTAGGAACCTGTAATACGAAAGTTAAACTTTATGCAGTATAACGATAAGGTTCAGAATTTCATACCACCGCAGTGCGTATGTGGAGCAGAGTCGAGATCGGAATCTCTTTTCTTAATTCTAAAAACACCCCGTATTACGACGGTTACCGGTGTTTAAGAATCCCAGGATACAACTGCTGTTCGAATCCGTTCTTCGTAATAGAACCGGAAGCCTACGAACCAGTAGTGTGTTGCACTCTTGAGATGATAAAAGCTCGCAAGCCTGAGAGAGAGAAGAGAGACGATTGTTGGTGCATTTTGGAATGAATGGAGAGCTCTCTATTTATAGGAGCTGGAGGAGCTGAGTTGGGCTATGGGCCTCGAAGCCCAGCCCAAAACCGGAGCCAATAGGAAGCTGACACGTGTCCCGCAATCCATGACTTGCACGATTTTAGGAGTCAACGGAAGACCATAACCGCCCACTTTTGTAGGGGTTGTTGGCTGATCCGTTTGACTGGATATTCGGATATCCAGCCCGGTCCGCTGATCCGTTTTGCACAGATGGGCCTGGCCCAAGGCTGTTGGACTTCGAGTTGGGTCGGCCCAAAAATAATATAGGTGGCCAGCCCAGATTATAATTAGGTCCACCCGTCCCGCAACACGGCACGACACGGACTCGGACACGGCTCGACGCGGCACGGCGTGACACGGCACAAGCCCGAGCACAAGCACATGCCTTAGTGCATATTTGCCCCTTATATCCTACTCCCTTTTACCTCCATATAGTCGATGTGGGATTCACCCAATTTTTGACTATTTTCCCCAAGTTATTGCCTAACATGCAACCAACTTTGGGCATCCATTTCTCATTCAAACGGAACTCAAATTTAATGTATGAATATACCACGAGCAAGAGCTCGCGGAGACGAAGCCAACGCTCCCACTTTTTGGTGTTGATAATGGCCGGAGCCCACCGGAAATGTGCCCGGAAAAGTGTCCAGCGCACACATGTAATAAAACATGTTTTATTTATTCTTTTAATTAAAATTAGTTCCAACAATCCCCCACATGAATAGAAATGATTCTAAACATATGCTTCTCTGCTTTTAGACAGAATTCTCAAGAGTACAGTCGAAAAATCACTGCATCTGGACTGGTGCCATGTTTCATGCTTGAACCGTCCATAGTGAATAGCTATCGGATTTACTCGACCAGGTAGTGACTATGATGTCTTGAACCACCCGGGCTTTTATGTAAACCGAGACAACAACTATCACACAGTTTCATTTTCTCGCAGAACGTTTGGTTCTCTGGTTGTGTTCATTTTGGCCTTGAACATCCCTGGTTTATTCATGAGTGAATTTGGAGAATTCAGCCTCACTTTATTCTCCTAGACACGGCCCCATGTCACACTCACAAGGTGATTTACCATAAAGAGTATCTTTCATACTCTCCCTTTGTTTCAAGGCGATGGAATCATTAAAAGCCAAGCTTAACCTTAACTCATACAATTTGCACTGTTTATCATCCTTTAGGAACTGGGTAGAGACAGTGCTCCACTTGATTCAACTTGTTTAGGTTTTCCCCTTGAACCTACATCATGGGATCTCCAGTCACGTAGGTAGGGTTTTCCTTCAAGCATCCTCTTTCGTAATAGGCTTTAAACCCATTCCTTTTGATGATTTTAAAACTTGATCTCTTGACAAACCCTTAGTAAATGGATCCGCTAGGTTGTCAGCTGATTTGATATAGTCTATCGAGACTATACTTGTTGAGATCAGTTTTCTAATGGACTTATGTCGTCGTCTAATATGACGTGACTTTCCATTGTATAAAACGCTCAGTGCCCGAGCTATAGCCGATTGACTATCACAGTGTACACATAATGCCGGCACTGGCTTTTCCCACATCGGAATATCTTCCAAGAAGTTCCGAAGCCACTCAGCTTCTTCTGCTGCTTTGTCTAACGCAATGAACTCACACTCCATTGTGGATCTGGCCAATAACGTCTGTTTGGAAGATTTCCAAGACACTGCTGCACCACCCAGTGTAAACACATATCCACTTGTGGATTTTGAGTTTCTAGAGTCGGATATCCAGTTTGCGTCACTGTATCCTTCTAGAACTGCCGGTTGGTTACTATAGTGCAGCCCATAACTTTGAGTATAACGGAGATAGTTCAATACTCTAGTTATCCCTTTCCAGTGTTTATGTCCTGGGTTACTTGTATAGCGACTTAGTACATTAACTGAGTGCGCTAAGTCAGGGCGTGTACAATTGGTTAAGTACATAAGACTCCCAATTACACGTGCATACTCAAGTTGTGACACTGAGTCCCCCACATTTTTGGTCAGGTGGAGTTGAGGATCCACAGGACTCTTAGCTGTTCCACTTGAGTAGTTCTTGAACCTCTCAAGGATCTTTTCAGCATAATGAGCTTGAGACAGGGTAATACCTTCGGAGTGTCTAGTGATTTTAATCCCTAGAATGACATCCGCTAATCCCATATCTTTCATGTCAAACTGACCCCTAAGTAAATTCTTAGTTCGGTTGATCATGTCTTTGTTGCTTCCAATGATAAGCATATCATCGACATATAGACATAACAAGACATATCCCGTAGGAGTATTCTTGATATATATGCACTTGTCGCATTCATTAATGCTGAAACCATTCGACATCATTACGTTGTCGAATTTTTCATGCCACTGCTTAGGAGCTTGTTTGAGTCCATAAAGGGACTTTACAAGTCTACACACCTTGTGTTCTTGTCCAGACACAACATACCCTTCAGGTTGTTTTATGTAGGTCTCCTCTTCTAAATCTCCGTTTAGAAAGGCAGCTTTTACATCCATTTGATGGATTTCTAGGTTTCGTAATGCCGCTATTGCTATTAGCATTCTTATAGAAGTTATTCTCGTAACTGGAGAATATGTGTCAAAGAAATCCAACCCTTCTTTTTGTCGGAATCCTTGCACTACAAGCCTAGCCTTGTACTTTTCGATTGAGCCATCGGTTTTCAACTTGGTTTTGAAATTCCATTTGCACCCAAGTGCTTTACACCCTTTTGGTAAGTCAACTAACTCCCATGTATGGTTTTGCATAATGGAGTCAATCTCACTTTTGACTGCTTTCTTCCATGAAGGTGCATCAGATGTAGACATGGCTTCTGTGTAACTTCTTGGTTCTTTCTCCATGAGAAATGCCGTTATGAAGTCATCCCCAAACGTTTTTTCCGTTCGAGTTCTTTTGCTTCTTCGAGGTTCTTCCTCGACTATTTCATTTCCAGAAGTGCCTTCTTCCCTTTGTTCACGAGTTCGTTTTGGATTTTCTTTATCCTTACACGGAAACACGTTCTCAAAGAAAGAAGCATTCCTAGATTCCATTATTGTATTAACATGTATATCTGGTATATCTGATTTATGTACCAAAAATCGATAAGCACTACTGTTGTGTGCATATCCTATGAAAATACAATCAACGGTTTTAGGTCCGATGGTGACCTTTTTAGGAGGTGGTATAGCCACTTTTGCTAGGCACCCCCACACTTTGAGGTATTTGTACGATGGTACTTTACCTTTCCAAAGTTCATATGGCGTTTTGCCAGTTACCTTATGAGGTATTTTGTTGAGGATGTAATTGGTAGTAAGCAATGCTTCCCCCCACATGTTCTGGGGTAACCCAGAATCCTGCAACAAGGCATTCATCATCTCTTTCAGAGTTCGGTTCTTTCGTTCCGCAACTCCGTTAGATTCAGGTGAATAGGGAGCAGTTGTTTGATGAACTATCCCGTGTTCTCTACAGAACGCGTTGAAAGGTTCATTGTACTCGCCTCCTCTATCACTTCGCACGACTTTGATTGTCTTACTAAGTTGGTTTTTAACTTCCAACTTGTATTCCTTGAATTTTTCCAAGGCTTCATCCTTGCTTCTGAGCAAGTAGATATAACAATATCTTGTACAGTCGTCAATAAATGTGACGAAGTACTTTTTACCTCTTCTAGTTTGGATAAACTTCAAATCACACAAATCAGTGTGAATTAAGCCTAGAGGTTCTGTAGTTCTCTCCACTTGTGGAGATGGCGTTTTTGTGAGTTTTGCCTGTACGCAGACTTCACATTTGTCTTTGTTTAATTTTCATTTTGGAATTAGGTTGAAATTCATTAGTCTTTGGATAGACTTATAATTTACATGTCCTAATCGTTCATGCCAAATGTTGAAAGACTCAACAACATAAGCAATTGGAGTTTTATTCATTGAAACGTCATTTGTTACAATGTCTGGGATGACTGTCAATACACATATTTTGAACAGTCCATCCTTTTGATACCCCTTACTTACATAAATCCCACGTTTAGTGAGAGTTAGCTGATCGGATCCTATTTTGACTTCGAATCCGTTCTTGCTCAGCAAAGATCCGGAAATTAAGTTCTTCTGGATATCTGGCACGTGCATGACATTGTTGAGAGTCAGCTCTTTCTCAGACGTCATTTTTAGCACTATATTGCCATGACCTTCGACCTTTGATGTGGACGAATTCCCCATAAACAAGATCTCGTCCTGCTTATTCTTCTGATAGGTGGAAAACATCCCCTTGTCAGAAAAGATATGGCGGGTAGCACCAGTGTCATACCACCACTCCATCGGGTTGCTCCCGACCATGTTCACTTCAGACGTCATAACAGCTATATCAACCACTGTCAGATCGCCTTCAGCTACTTGGGCTTGAGCTTTACCCGTGCCTTTGCCTTTGTATGGGTCGCCCATGTTCCGACATTTGTTGGACTTTTGACCCATTTTGCCACAGGCGTGACACTTGCCGGTGAACTTCTTTTCAAGGGTAACCCAAAGTTCCCTAGAAGTTTCAACCAATATGTACACTTGGTACAACGAGTAAGACAGACGGCTTAGAATCCACCCTTTGCACACATAGTCGATGTTCAGATAAGTTTGGAGTTCCTCCACATTTGCAGGTTTACCCTCGGTTACATATCTGTCGAGTTTGTGCATGTTTAAGAAGAATAACATCTTCTGTTGCCAGGTTTTGAAATTAGTTCCATCGAACTTGTCTGGCAGGAATCCTACGCTCGGAGAGCCAGGCATTGATACTGTCTGAGGGACATGTTGTTGACCAGACTGTACACCACTTGGAAGTGGAATAGTCCTGGTTGTTAGGTTTAACAACTTAGCCGGTGGTAGACCACTCCCCAATTGAATATGGTTTGTCTGCTCACCCCTATTTTTAGCATCACTGAGGAGCCTCAGGATACTTCCATAATCGGAAGTGTTCGCACCGTCGGTAGTTTCTTTTGTGTTATGAACCATTTCAATTACACGGAAACAACCACGGTCAGTATTTCAATTTTTTGATCGGAAATCGAAACTCAAAAACCGATTTTTAGAAAATTCGGGTATAAGTCCGTACAAGAACAGACTTGTTTTCGATTAAATCGAATTCAGGTTTGAAAACAAAAATCTTTTTTTTTGTTTTAAAATTAATTTTGAAAACTGAATTTAAAATTCAAATTTTAAAATTAATTCCGCCCGGTTTGAGTATTCCGGCGCCTTATCTGCAACACTTAATAAACGGTTAGTGCATAACAGCTTAACAAGTTTTTTAGAATTAAGACTGTAGGAACCTGTAATACGAAAGTTAAACTTTATGCAGTATAACGATAAGGTTCAGAATTTCATACCACCGCAGTGCGTATGTGGAGCAGAGTCGAGATCGGAATCTCTTTCCTTAATTCTAAAAACACCCCGTATTACGACGGTTACCGGTGTTTAAGAATCCCAGGATACAACTGCTGTTCGAATCCGTTCTTCGTAATAGAACCGGAAGCCTACGAACCAGTAGTGCGTTGCACTCTTGAGATGAGAAAAGCTCGCAAGCCTGAGAGAGAGAAGAGAGACGATTGTTGGTGCATTTTGGAATGAATGGAGAGCTCTCTATTTATAGGAGCTGGAGGAGCTGAGTTGGGCTATGGGCCTCGAAGCCCAGCCCAAAACCGGAGCCAATAGGAAGCTGACACGTGTCCCGCAATCCATGACTTGCACGATTTTAGGAGTCAACGGAAGACCATAACCGCCCACTTTTGTAGGGGTTGTTGGCTGATCCGTTTGACTGGATATTCGGATATCCAGCCCGGTCCGCTGATCCGTTTTGCACAGATGGGCCTGGCCCAAGGCTGTTGGACTTCGAGTTGGGTCGGCCCAAAAATAATATAGGTGGCCAGCCCAGATTATAATTAGGTCCACCCGTCCCGCAACACGGCACGACACGGACTCGGACACGGCTCGACGCGGCACGGCGTGACACGGCACAAGCCCGAGCACAAGCACAAGCACAAGCACATGCCTTAGTGCATATTTGCCCCTTATATCCTACTCCCTTTTACCTCCATATAGTCGATGTGGGATTCACCCAATTTTTTACTATTTTCCCCAAGTTATTGCCTAACATGCAACCAACTTTGGGCATCCATTTCTCATTCAAACGGAACTCAAATTTAATGTATGAATATACCACGAGCAAGAGCTCGCGGAGACGAAGCCAACGCTCCCACTTTCTGGTGTTGATAATGGCCGGAGCCCACCGGAAATGTGCCCGGAAAAGTGTCTAGCGCACACATGTAATAAAACATGTTTTATTTATTCTTTTAATTAAAATTAGTTCCAACAATGAGTAAGGCGTCAACGCCATACGTTTTGTAGCGGGCGGCGGAATTCCGGAATCTCCACATGTGGCCACACACTTTATGATGCATATAGGATTCATATTACACAATATTGGACAAGCCGATATCAAACACAATGCATTAGAAGGAACAAGAAGCATCGACATAATCAAAGACACTATCAATATTGCCTTCAAACATTTGTTTGCACCATCCATTTTCATTTTAGTTATTATATTCTTCTCCTTCTAGATGGTAATTTTATATTCATATCTATAAGGTGTAAGGGCAATTAGTTATATATAGAGTGTTTTAGGTGTTGATTTCATAAATTATCTAAATAATTCATTAATTCAATGTTTTTCTAAAATGGTATGGTATTTTTAAATTAGGAACTTTGTAGGTATTAACGTGTAAGTTCATATTAGATGAATGCACTTAATAGTACTTGATATTGATATAGTTATATTTTCTCTTTTTGAAGGAATTTGAAGATAATTACCTTTTTTTTTTTACTTTAATAAAATGAATTAGGCACTAATTCTTTTGGGTTGGTTATGGTAAGGAGTGTTGACACGTGCGGTATTACGGAGTAATTTGGACCATTCATTGACTTGATCCAATTGTCTAAATCTATCACGTCATTTAATAATTTTATAGGTGTAGTGACATTTTTTGCAATTTTAAACTAACAAAACACAATGTTCGAACTAATAAAACACAAATTTTGAAATAATATTATATGAGTTCAAATTTTTGTAGTTATTAGAGTACGTTATTATAATATTTGTTGGTTCAAAATTTTTATTTTGTTAGGTCAAATCGAGTGTTTTATTAGTTTTAAACATTTCATATTAGTAGTTCATGCAGTATTTTGAACTTATGAACAAAGTTTATAAAAATGTAACACCCCAATTCTCATAACTCACGGAACTACAGGTTGGAACCTCATAGAACCCGACCCTAATTTAACAACAACTTTACTAGATCTTATACAACAAGACACACATAAGGAAAAAGAAAACCGAAGAAAATGATATGCATTAATGTCATGTTCCGAAAAGAAAGACTCTCAACCGAGTACTACATTAGTACAACAATCTAAAATATCAAATGTACTAATGACAGACTGGAAAACCGAAAACCCAACTCTTATCCTATAAAGTACGGGAACCCGGTTGACCACTCCATCCAGATCACTCTACAACTACCTTGTCCTGCAATGCATCTACAACATCAGATAAACCGTTAGCTAACAATTCTAATATGTCACAAGAATTATAACAGCGCGCACACACGTCATTGATAAATGAAACACAGAAGTTCATTAACTAACTTGTGTTAAGTTATACATTACTAATTCAACTTATGTTGTGGCACGAGGATCTCCCGAACCCCATCTCTGTCCCAATTTACCAACAAGACTAGTTCCAATGCATCTCACCATGTACATGTCTAGGCTAGTCGCAGAGAGTCTCTCATTCTCATGTCAGAACTGGGCAGTGATGTCATCGCCCGTTATACATACACTTGAGTCAATTAACAATATCGTCATCCTAGTCTGATTATTATTATATTAACTAAACACACATCACCATCATAACTCAACCAATACACATAATGTCAGGTAAGTAAATCCAAAGAACTTACCTGTACCAACACACTTGGACCATCTAATGTTACTAGTTTTTCTTTTCTGCGTCAATTGTTTAAGGTCGTTCTCATATTATTTTGCGTTGCCTTTATCCCAATCATTGATTTGAGTTAGTAAACCACTTATTCTCTTATTCCATTGAAACTTTTTTTAGTTAAAAAAAATGTCATTAATTTTTCAAGTTATATCATAATTTGTAATTCTATTGTACCCATTACCATTCCAATTCCCCATTACTAGAATAAGTAGAAATCAACATGGATGGTCGAATATTCGGTCGGTCTTTTCTCAAAAGGACAAAAAAAAAAGAAAAAAAAAAGAAAAGAAGAAGAAGGGCGGAAGAGAAATACCAGCAGAGGGTCTCTACTCTCTCCTATTGATGATTTGCTTCAATTTGAAAGACTTTTCAAGCTATGCATACGCTTTCTTGGCGCTGAGTCTAAGGAATGATCAATTGAAGGTAAGAACTGTCTTCAATTTGAACGATTTTGATTGACCTATTGCATATATATTTGAAATCTGTTCGGCATTTAGGGTTTTATAGTGGATGCAAATAAGTTTGGGTATAATTGATTATGAGAGTGATTCTTAGTACGTAAGATGCGTAGGGAGAGGTGAGTCGTCATCCTTGTTCATTTTCATTCGTGAGTAACCTTCCCCTCTGATGGACAACCCTAATTTCATCTTGTGATTGCTGAAGTTTCTTGCTTCCTGATGCGTTCTATGGTATGGGTTTGTGGATCTTATGGGTGGCTTCACTCATCAGACAATGTCTTCCAACTGAGATTTGGGACCTTGTTTGATAAGCTTATATTCAAATTCACCAAGTTAAATGGAATTTTTAGCTCGTTTTATAATGACTAAATATTACATTGCTTAATGTTTATCTCTGTTCAACTCTACTCAGTACTTCTTTGATTACTATTTGGCATATTGGCAGTCACAGTAAACAAGGTCACACATGATGCAAGTCATACAACACAATGAAAAGTCTGCTTTTTGTCTCTCTTTCTGGGTTTTGTTCTGTCAAGCAAGACCCACAGTGGGAGAAGATAAATATTCCTGTGTTAGGCTTTGTGTAAAATTTGGAAATTCTGTTTTGGCAAGCCAAATCTATATTTAAGTTGCTCGTTAATGGAGGTATTTTTTGGTTTCTGGATTTGCTAGTTTTATGGCTTTTGCAACTTGGTCTTCCCATACTTGGTGTTTTGTCCGTGTGTGTTGATTATCCAATTTCCGGGCTTTTCCTCTTGTTCGACTGACACTGTTCTGCTCAAATTTGTGTTTTCCTTCGGATTTTTTTGTTATAACTTTCTCACTTCAGTATCTTATTCTTTTTTTTGGTATTAAGATAAGGTAACAACCTCTTTCTGAACCAAGTCCTTATATTGTTATGGGCTCATGGAACTAAATTCTTAATTTTATGAACTGATAAACGAATATCAAGTAACTATTCTGAATGTATGGCACTACTATGGCACCATTTGTATGCCATTTTCTTTGTTTGATAGCAAATAAGCAAGATCGTTTTTGATGAAGGGATATCTTGAGGGCAACTTGCTGCTTAATCTGTAAGAAATGAAGTCATGTTCAATAAGCACTATTATCCTTATCTTTCATCAGTACCAGACTCTCAGGAAAGTCCACTCCATTCGTCTCATAGGTAGTTAACAGATATTTCATACTTCACATGAGCCTTTCTTCTTTCCGTTTGATTCGGCTTTTTTACAAAAGTAGTGTTACCAACTTTCATTCCAAACAATCCGAATAAGTTGTGTGAAAAATATAAGTTGCAGGTTAACTGTTGTTACTGTGTGTTTTGTATTGCAGATTTGTATAAGAGAGGTCTAAGAGTATTTTGCAAATTCAAGGTTACATACACCGGTATAAGGTAAGCTAATGCTTCTGCATAAGATATTAGAGATGAAAAATAGCATGGTTGTGCTTTACTAACCAGTTGGAAGTTAAAATCGAATAGTATACGGAGAAATCAGAGTCAGCTGTGAAAGATCAAAGATTCCACTCCTAATCGAAAATCCATCAAACCCATGAAGAGAAAGAAGTGGTCGGAGGTAGAGGAGCTTACCCTATTAAACAAGTACTCAGATCTCCTTGACTCAGGAACCCTAGCAAAACTCAGAACAAGGGAGAAGAAATTCAAGCCTATCGCAGAGCATGTGAACACCATCCACCACCTCCAAGATCCAACCACTTATCCCTTCAAGTGGTCATGGCGAGATGTCTCGATCAAAGTCCAGAACATGCGCCATCAGTACTTGGGCGTCAAACAAAAGATTAGGGCTTCCAACGGCGAGTTCAATTGGATGGATGGGGAAAATCACTGGGAAAATTTCTTGAAGTATAAGGAGGTTTTCGGGGACGTTGAGCTTGAACTGAAGGACAACAACTCAAAGAGAACGTTTCCTGGCGACACCCAATTTTTCGACGGTTTAGAGCTTGATATGGATTGCGACGGTTTTGATGAGGACGAGGAAGATGGGAGTGGGGACGATGATGGTAGCTCACCTGAGGTGAAGAAGAAGAAGAGGCTGAGTTTCTTGGGAGCTCGGCTTTTGGAGCTAAGAGATAAAGAAAAGGAACATTTGAAGGAGAAGAGGAAGATAGATGAAGAGGAGGGAATGGAGTTGGAGGAGAGACAAATGATGTGGGAAAGGAGGGAGGCCGAGAAGCGAATGAGATTTGAAGAGGAACTCTATGAACATAGGCTGTGGAGGATGAAGATGGAGGAGAAGAGGGAGGAGGAAGAGTTACAATGGAGGGAAAGAATGTTGAGTATGCAAATTGAGCATGAGAAGCAGATGGTTCAAATGCAAGCCAATGCTTGTCAAAACCAAATGCAAATTCTCGGGGTGATGGCTCGGTTTATGTGCCAGTTTTTCGGTTCGTCGAGTGATGGTTTGAGTGCAGGGCTAGGGGGTTTGCCTACTCAAATCTTGCAGAATATGCAGCATCCTGGAGGTTTGGGTGACAATGGTAAGCCTGATTCAAGTTCACCTTCTGAATTCTTGTAAATCTGTGTAGAATTTGTATAATGTGATGTATGTTGTGTAAAATCCTATGAATGGAGAACAAGAGAACCCTCTTTTGGTTATGCTCGCGTCCGAGTCGTGAATGCATAACCGAGATTGTACTACTATGAACTTGATGGTTATGATGACGACAATGGAAGTGATTGTGAATTGTGTGATATAGATGGGAAGAGGATCATGGAAATGAACCAGAGAAAGATCGAGTTTGGATCGATCATTCTTCTTAGCTTATTGCATCTTTGGTATATTGTCGGTTTATTATTGTAAATTTGTAACTTGCAAGCCTGAGGATCATTTTTGTGATATTTATAGGCTGTTATACTACCTATACAAGTTCAACTCCAGTCGAGGTAAAATCTTACCCGAGCTTTAATATGTTCGACTTGTTTAAAGTTAAACAACCTCGAACCGAGTCCACGTAGCTCAACTAATAATATCAACCTTACATTGTTAGTCAACTTAGTCTTAGCTGAACGAGTTGAGTTTTAGGCGGAACTTAAACCGAACTTTAAAGTCTAAAACGTATTCATATTCTGCTCCTTCCGAAAATAAGTGAGGTTGAACCTAACTTTCTAAAATCAAATTCGGATCAAGAAGCTCATCTCAAACAACGATCCTAATGAAATCATCTCATACAACAATTCTAAATATTTTCCTTCCTCGCAAGTATAGTTATGTTTAGACTTGTACAAAAGCGGACCGGGCGGATTATATAAAAATTTTCACCCGATCTATGTCGGCCGAACTGGTCCGGGCCTCAAACTCAGTCCATGTCCGTCTACGAATAAAATTCAGCGGGTTGTCGGGTCAACCCTTATATAGTGATTGTGCCTTTTTTTTTAATTTTTCATAAAAACTGAGTAATAACGTAATATAATGAATTTAACACAAGTTTTCAATCCAATTATACCTACATAGTGCATTATCAATAATTAGGCCTACATAGGAATTTAGGGTTTTTATTATACGTAATTGATCGCGTGTTTTTTTGTTCTTATCTAGATTTCTACTCCAATTATACCTATAAATTTAGGGTTTTTATTATATATAACTATATATGGGTCGGGCCGGCCTGGTCCGTAGGCCAAACCTCTAGCCCATACCCGTCGTCAATATAAAAAAAAAAGGGGTTCAGTCCGAATATACCAAAGTGAAAATTTGGTTGTTCATACCTTTTTTTTTTTTCAGATGATCCGACCTGAATTTGTACAAGTCTAGTTATATATAAATTTATCTTTATTTTTTAAGTATTAATTTGGCTTACAATCATGTGTCTTATATAAAATTTAGTTAAGAATTATTGTAATATGTATAGTATGTTCAACAATCTCATGACTTTCTAAAATTGTAAGTAAGGTAACAAATATTTAACTTTATATATTTGGGGCTTTTTAGGTAAGGAGTGTTCTTCTTGTGGTAAGGAATTACGGAACAATTTTAGCGGTTGATGGATTTGATCTAATGGTCTAGATTAATTAACGTCATTTAATGATTTATAAGAGGTGCGGTGACAATTTTGTAGTTTTGGAAGGTGTGGGGAGATTTATTCAGTTTGAAAATCTATTTTAAAAAAGGGTGGACGTTGACATTTTTGTAATTTTCATGAGAAAAATTGTAATAATCACTATATTACTTCATAAATTTAGTTCAATTCGTTCAAACTTTATGTACCATCGGTTCTAATATTTTCTATAGTTATTTAATGTATTGTTTTGTTCTATTATTAGTTATATTTTTAAGCACTTTTTTACTTGTACATGTTTGAACTAAAAAAATACAAACTTATTTGAACTAACAAAGTACAATGTTCGAATTAATGAAACTCAAATTTTGAACTAATATTATAAGAGTTCAATTTTTTATTGTTACAGTTACTTGTACACTTATATCATAGTTTTTGTTGATTCAAAATTTGTATACTATTAATTCAAATCGCGTGTTCTATTAGTGCAAATATATTATTAGTTTATGCATCATTTTGAACTTATGAAGAAGAATATTTTTAAAAAATAAATAAATCATTAGTACAATATAATTTGAATTAATGGAACAAAATTTTTGAATGAAAAAATTGTCTGTTAGAAAAAATAAAAAAAGAATAAAATAATAATAAAATATTCATACACCTTAATTCAAATATTAAGTTTTAACTCAATCAAACAGATAATCCGAATATCTGTTAACAAATATCCAATCTATTATAATTTTGTGTCCGTTTAACTTGAGGATCCAATTATTCGCTGAAAATTAATAAATCCGCACAAACTATTGTAAATTTTAAGAAATTTTTTTTAAACTTCGTATAAATATATTTTAAACCCGTGCATAAGAGAAGTTTATTCATCTAGTCGTAATATAAGATGAACAGTTTAGCACTCGAAAGTAAAATAATTGAGATCTCATTACCTTATCCGGTTGAAAGCTATTTCAACGGGGCCATCTTGCAATTACCCATGTGTCACTGTCCACATCACACCGACTACACGCGTCGTTTTGCTACAACGGGGTGGACAAAACCTTGTCGTTCTGTATCTTTCCCAGTTTATTTCATTTCTTTCGTTTTCCTTCGTAAATGTAAAATACCGTTGCCCCAATCTGGCACATGTCTCAAAGCTTATCTTCCATTACAATTCATCGACCAAATTTGCAAAAGATCTTCCATCGGTCACAATTTCATCTCATCCTCATTGATCTCCTCTTCCCATCTACCAGTCTCCATACAACACAGAAACTTAACGGCTCTTTCGGTATCCCTCATCCCCAACCTCTTAGGGTTCCACAAATTCCGTGAACTAATCGCTAAATTGACGCTTTCACAATCAAGGATCGCTCTCTCCGGGCGATGTCCGGAGAAGATGTCGGCGTTGTGCCGGAACTCAAGATTAGAATCTCTGACAACAGTGCCTACTTAAAGCTCCCGCATTGCGAGGGATCGGAGACGCCACCGGTAGTGCCGTCGGAGGCGGTGATTTTTGTGGAGCCGTCTACGCCGAGGTTCATCAGATGTGGGGTTGTTTGCAAGTGGCTGAAATTGGGTTTGCTTTCTATATTGTTAGGGATTTTGGCCGCTGTTTTTCTTAAATGGATTGGCCCCTTCTTGATGGATAAGGTGAAAATTTAATTGATGTCTTTATATTTCGGTTACTTGTTTCTGTTTGTATTAGGTCTATATATGATGTTGGTAGTTGAAATTTGGGATTGATGAGAAATCGATGAAACGATCCTCTTTTGAAGAGATAATCGACACCTTTATTGTTCCCTCAGCAAATGCTAGTTTTTCTTAGCTGTTGTTAGGCATTGGTATGTATAGTAGGTCAAATGAAGTAAGGAAAGCTGGTTTAGTTGAGTGGTGATCAAGATTCAGGAGTGACCTAGCTTTTTGAATTTGGAATCTCAGTGACTGAAATTGTTTGCATTCAAGCTAATTAAAGGCTAATACTCTTTGTAGGGTGTTTTGGCTGTACCTTGTAATCAAGTTATGGTAGGATATTCACTGTATCTTGGTTATCATTTTTTGTAGTGATTGGGTACAGGTTAGGTAATTGCCGTTACAGTTTGCTGTATACCAGTATATGTCCCGTTATTGTGTGTTGTGGCGAAGTTTGTATGTGGAGGCTTGCTGGAGATGGGGCAGTAGCACGGTTATAATTTACACACGAAGAGGGGAAGTGAGTTTTGGGGTGTTGCGTTTGATTTGAGTATTCAATTGATCAAAATTACTTTAGGAGTTATGTGCCCTAATTGTGAAAGCTTAGGGCTAGAGTAGATATTTAGATAGCTAGTTATTTGGGAATAAAAACATTCTGATAACTAACCATGCTGCTCCTGTTCCTAATCTGGAACGTGGATTCCAGACGTGTCATTGTGCATGAACTGCAATTTGGAAAATAAGGAAAGGGATCTTTGAACCTATCTGACTTTAGTGGGTTTCATTCGTGCTTCCTGGAGATAGAAAGAAATCTATGTTAAAAAATCATGTTGTTAAATGAAAATTCCATATGCATTTTTGAGCTTTAAGGAAATTTGTATAGTATTCAAAGTAGCTTAATACAGTGAATTCAACAGTCTATTTTGGATGTCTGCCTCGGTGTCTGCATGCTAAATTCATCCTACTCATATCAACGGTGTTCGGGAATATAGGAGTTTTAGGGTGTAAGCAGTCATAGTAATTTATGAGAAGTAAATCATAAGATGTGTTTTTCCTTCTCATGTCTTGACTTATGATTTCCAGGAGGTCATGCCAATTATCAAGTGGGAAACGACAACTTTCAGTGCCCCTGTGTTGGCAGTGATACTCTTTGCCACTGTGGCAGTATTTCCCACTCTGCTTTTACCATCTACACCTTCTATGTGGGTTGCCGGAATGACATTCGGTTATGGGTATGGATTTCTACTTATAATGTCCGCAGTGGCAATTGGTGTATCGCTTCCCTACATCATTGGTAATCTATTTTACCATAAAATTCAGGTCAGTTCCCCTTCTTTCATAATCATTATATATATATATATGCTGTTTTGAATATCAAAGGCTGTAACATATCATATAGTGGTTGACTGAATTTGAATGAATACAGGGGTGGTTGGAAAAATACCCGAAAAAGGCTTCAGTCATAAGATTAGCAGGTGAGGGAGATTGGATGAACCAATTTCAAGCTGTAGTCTTGATTAGAGTTTCCCCTTTCCCCTACATATTGTACAATTACTGTGCTGTGGCCACGAATGTCAAGTATGGACCTTATTTTTGCGGGTCAATGCTGGGAATAATTCCAGAAGTGTTCGTTGCAATCTACACGTAAGTTATCTATTCTTGTATGTATTCTGCTACAAATCATTTCCTCATCCACAATTTTGTGCATTTACATATTTCCCTGCTTTCAGGCATTAAGCTGAAAATGTCAGTAGTTTCTGGATTTCAGTTGTCTTGACTCTTGTAGTTAACTGTAATCTTTATTGTATAGAATCTGGATTTTCTTCTTTGTTTTGGTTATCCTCTTGGCTTGTGATGTCTTGAGAAACAGATTTAGTTTACGAAGAGACGTGTTGAGAATGGTTTAATCATCATATACTGATACATCCACTCTTTTCACCCAACTGCCTGATCACGACAATTCCACGACTTCTAGTGTAATTTTTTTACACTCGAATCATATTTTAGAAATCATATGCATTAGTACAATTTCGTTTCGTCTTTTTTAGTAATGATATCATACATTGTCGATCTCTCCATTACTAACAGAAGTTTTTTTTTGGGTTCTTTTCTTTTCTGCAGAGGTATACTAATACGTACACTAGCAGACGCTTCACACGAGCATCGTTTCCTCTCTACCCAACAGATTATCTTCAACATTATTGGATTCATTGCTACAGCTACAACTACCGTAATCTGCACGGTCATGGCCAAAAAACGCCTCAAAAGAATACAGATGGAGGAGGACATGCTACTGCGCTAACTCGTCTTCTTCCACCAGGTTAGTTTTTGCAGTTGGAAACTTCCTGCTTCAACCCGTTGTTCTCAGAGGTCACTTACGGGCATCATCACATCTATGGGAAGAGGAACTCTTTCCTTCTCAGCAAAGAATTATTGCTCTAACCCTGGTTTTGCCCATCTGGTTGTTGTTCCATTTTGAAAATGATCGTTGTAAATAGCTTCTAACGTTGACGACCCTGCTGGTTGTAAAATGTTGGTTTATTTGCAGAAATTGTCTCAGTTTTATTTGTTCCACGGTTTTATACCACATTCATGTTGGCTGTATTGATTTCGTTGTATAATGGTGATTAGATGGGTTCCATCAAGGAAATTTGCCCATGTTGAACCAAAAGCGCCGGTTATCATCGATGTGTAGTGTGTAACGTGTGTTTGGCAAACATTTATCTGGTTAAGTACATTTCTTTAGACTGCTTATTAGTCTGCTTAGTGCTTTAAGAAAAACAGTCATAACTCATAATAGAGAAGTATATAAGAATGTTAGGCCTCCTTTATATGACCGCGAGTTAAAAACAATAATCAAAATGAAATAAAGAATTGAAATATTAAATAAAGAACTTCAAAAAAATAATAATTGGCTTCGCCCGGGTTCGAACCGGAGACCTTCAGTGTGTTAGACTGACGTGATAACCAACTACACCACGAAACCTTTGATGAAATTAGTTCTGTACAGTATGCTTTTATACTCATTTAGGGCCCTTTGTTTAAAACTCCGAAAACGGAAACGGAATGGAAACAGATCTGGTCCATACGTATATCCTTGTTCATGATTTTCTTTTTAATCATTTCTTGTGGTTTGAACTAACTGGAGTATAATTTAATTACTTTTGATACCACGAGGAATGATTCCAAAAAAATTCACGAACAATGTGCATATATGAACTAGATTCGGTTTTCGTTTTCGTTTCCGGAGTTTAAAACAAATGGGTCCTTAAAATGTTGTTTATGTTTGATCATCTATTGCGGCCAATGAAAGATCTCCACGGAACCTTTGAAAGCATAAGATAATGATCACCTTCTGTTTTTAGTCTATAAAAGAAGCCTGGACAAATTATGATAGTGATTAATTTGTATTTCCATCATTTCAATGAATCTTGATCATCATTTCAACGCTGTTGCAAGTACATCAGTATGTTTCTGTTTCTTTTTCACTCCCATGACTTATAATTTGTTCGCTTAATCAATCTAAAAAATGAAGTTGTGCTGTAGGATTATATGGAAAAAATGGGGAACACTGAAAATGAATCTATAAAATTATTGTATGGTTCAATAATTTAGCGGTTATTTATTCTTGTTGTGGGTCTGGTAACAGTTGTGACCTACAACTCGCAATGGCGTTGCAACAACAAGAGCTGAAGCAACAGCAAGAACAGTATGATGCACCTCCACAACCACTATCCACAACTGGTGGTTCAAGATTGATGACCGGGTCCCAGCTGAACTGAAGTATCATATTAGTGTTGAGTTTTCGGTTTTGCTTGATGATTGTCGCTGTCTGTTGATGTTTTGTGTTTTCAGACGTCAAGATCTGGTGCTAAAACCTCTGTGTCTTCTCCCAACCAGGATAAAAAATCAAAGGATTCATGTCGCATCATGGAAGAAGGTATATAATAAGTTAGCCAATGCAAACCCATTTACTTTGGGATGTGGATTTAAAAAAGCTATTTGTAAATTTGATGAAATTTTATCCTTCCAACCAAAAATAAGGATTAAAAGATGTTGAGATACGTGAAATGTCAACTATACAATATCGTGTGAACCTAATATATACATATTAGGTTACTCCTCCAATTGTCAATTTGTTTTAGAATGAAATTGTGAATGGCTCGTGTAAAGACTCACTTTGACGTGCATCCCCTCCAGTCTTCCACGTCTTACCGCTGACATGAGTAGAAGAATTGTCTTTTCCCTGTGTCTTTTTATATTTTTCATAGTGTTTTTAATAACTATTTTTTTATCTTTCTAATTTACTCTACGTGATTAGAAGATTTTGTTTCCAATAAAACTATCAAAAATATGAGTCAGATGGCAATATGTTGGGTGATAGATGGATGAAACACTTCGATTATTCACCAGTTAAATTTATCGGGTGCATCTACACAAGTTCATCCATGCGTGATTATTAAGAGTTTGAATATTGTTAATTTATAATGCATTTTAAATGTATTTTCGGACATACAATACAAAAAAATATTTTAAAAATCAATAATATAAATAAGATATATAACTACTTACAACATTATATATATATATATATATATTAAAAGTTTATAAGTAATCAATAATAGCATTTTTAAACGTATTATCACACGATTTCTTGGGTCCCCATCTGCTTTTTCGAATTTAGTGATCTGGTCTTCATCGGTTGCGGTATATATATATATATATATATATATATATATATATATATATATATATATATATATATATGAAACCATTTGTTTTACTAAGTTTTTTTTCTAATTTTGTGTTTAGTAAATGTACCCTTGAGAGAAGAGTGCGTAGAGTTTGTGAATAAATAAAAAGGTTGGGATATAATTACTTAATTAAAACATTAAAAAGCCTAGTTAATACTATAGTTTTTAAATAAAGGTCTAGTTATCAAAATTGCCATATATATATATATATATATATATATATATATATATATATATATATATATATATATATCTTGACTCATATGTAAACAACTTTTATCGTGTGAATGTGTAAACACCGAATATATGTGAATATACCACCGAATATATGTGAATATTCCGCCGAATATACGTGACTATACCGCCGAATATATAGATTTAGGTCCGGCGAATCTTCTTCCATTTATAACATGATTTTTTTTATCCTTTAATATCGTTTAATCTCAGCCATCTATTTAACGATCTAACGGATACAATTTGTTCTCATTGAACACTATAAGAGTTGTTTACATGGGAGCCAAACTCGATATATATATATATATATATATATATATAGGGAAGTGTTCAAGTAAGGCCCATTATTCCTGTACGGCCGTGCGGCCGTCTGTACGGCCGACACGTGTCCCGGAAAAATTTTTTTTTTTTTTTTTCGAAGGAGTTTTTTTTTTTTAAAAAAAAAACGAGTAAAAGTAATAGTTCAAAACTTATTATGGAATAGTTCATAACTTATAAAAGGATAGTTCATGAATTATAACAAAATAGTTCATAGTGTAAAATTTATAAAGGAATGAAAGTAATAGTTCAAAACTTATTAAGTAATAGTTCATAACTTCTAAAAGGATAGTTCATGAATTATAATAGAACTAGTGTATTACCCGCACTTTGTGCGGGTTTGAGTTTTATAAATATTTAATACCTAAAAATTTATAGAGATAAAAGGGAAAGTAGGCTAATTATGCATTAATGTAGATTAACTAGTCTCTTTTGTAAAAATGTAGATAAAGTAGGCCCCTTGTAATTTTGAGAAAAAGATAAAATCAAAAATAATTTAAGATACTTTCAAAATTAAAAAGGAAAATGAGAGTGGTCCCCTATAATTATTCAAAATTAAAAAGATTCTCCCCTTAATTTTTTTAAATAAAAAAGGAAAAATAAGAGTGGTCCCCTACAATTAAGGAATTAGTTTTAAAAAATAAAAAGATTCTCTCCCTTAATTAACATTGCTTTTTTTTTTTAAATAATCGCTTATTTGCTGGCATTAAAATTAATTACATAATTTTATGTACATAATCTGCGTGCGAAGTTATGTACATAATCTGCGTGCGAAGTTATGTACATAATCTGCGTGCGAAGTTATGTACATAATCTGCGTGCGAATTTATGTACATAATCTGCGTGCGAATTTATGTACATAATCTGCGTGCGAATTTATGTACATAATCTGCGTGCGAATTTATGTACATAAATTTATGTACATAAAATTATGTACCGAATTTCTGAGAATCATTCTCATTTTCCTTATTTAATTAAAAAACAGCCATATTAATTAAGGGAGAATCTTTTTAATGAGAGTGGTCCCCACAATTAATATTCAATTATCTTTTTAATTTAGTTTATCTTTTTAATTTTTAATAGTTATTTATCCTCCTTAATTAAGGGAGAGAATCTTTTTAATTAGAGTGGTCCCCACAATTAATAACCTCTTTATAATTTAATTTAGTTTTATTTTTTGAGAGAAAATTAGAGGGGCCTAGATTGTATCATGGATACAAAAAGGGCTCCTTTACACCAATATTCTCAAATTTATATGTATATTTTTGTAAAATAAAAATCCGGAGAATGAAAATATAATCATTATTATAATTTTTTATTCTCTGTATTTATCTCTTCTAATTAATTATATTTTTAATTTAATTTGTTAAGATATGCTTGTTGGTAAAAAAAATTCGTAAAGGTTTAAAAACTATTATTATAAAAATAGTTGTTTAAATAATTTATTTTTTAAAAAAAAATCAATTTCCAATTTATACTAACATTTATAAATTACTTTTTAAAATAATTTTTTAGGCTTCGAGAAATATGGCGTTGACACGTGGCAATAGAGGCTTCTGCTTTAATAGATATAAGATAAGATTGCTGGTAAAAAAATTCGTAAAAGTTTAAAAACTATTATTATAAAAATAGTTGTTTAAATAATTTATTTTAATAAAAAGAAATCAATTTCCAATTTATACTAACATTTATAAATTACTTTTTAAAATAATTTTTTAGGCTTCGAGAAATATGGCGTTGACACGTGGCAATAGAAGCTTCTGCTTTAATAGATATAAGATAGTTCATAGTGCAAAATTTATAAAGGAGTGAAAGTAATATTTCAAAACTTATTATGGGATAGTTCATGAATTATAATAGAATAGTTCATGAATTATAATAGAATAGTTTAAAGTGCAAAAATTTATAAAGGAGTGAAAGTAATAGTTCAAAACTTATTATGGGATAGTTCATGAATTATAATAGAATAGTTCATGGATTATATTAAAAAGTAGTAGTTCATGGATTATATGGGAATAGTTCAAAGTTTATAGGATAATAGTGCATAAATTATAACATGGTAGTTCAAATAAATTTTCATTAGTTTCCGGGAAAAAAAAAATCGTTTCAGAAAAGAGGGAAAAAAAAAAAAATCTTTTCGGGACACGTGTCGGCCGGACGGTCGGCCGTACGACCGTACCGCAATATAAGGGTCGTACCTGAACATTTACCTATATATATATATATATATATATATATATATATATATATATATATATATATATATATATATATATATATTAAAGCATAGCCCAAATCACATATATTGTGAGGGAGTATTACTAGTAATGTCAAAAAGGGTTAGAATGAAATTATGAATATATAGAAGAAATAAACGCATTGAATAGGGGAAAAGAAGATGAGGTGACTTGCTTTCTTCCTTAACTGTGTCAATCGGAGAAAAGGGACATACAATACAAGCCATGAATATTGAATGGGATTTGGGGCAAGCGCCAACTTTCAAATCCTTCAGTGACGATATTTTCAAAAAAATCATATTGATGTTTTGTAACAAATCAAACATTTAAAAAAGACATGTATTATTTGAAAATGATGGGACCTATTAATAGTACTACGTATCAATCAGGACAACTTTAGGTTGGAGGAGAGTTTCACGTTGTGTACACTTCAAAATCTTTATTCTTAATGTTTAAACTCGATGGTCAGACATATGTTCAAAGATTTTAATCCTAACGTATTATTACGAGTGTGTTTGCTATGAATGATGTAAATCTAGTTGAAATAGAACTATGAGATAAAAAAATTCAGATGAATTGAAAGAAATATGCCCACAACTAGAATGATAATTCATCCGCATCCATTGATACTCGAATCACCTGATCCGAAAATGGATAAAAGTTCGAAAAAGGAGGGTGATGAGATGAAGATGGGAAAGTGTTACGCCCACCCATGATTCAATACACAAGAAATTTTCCTAAACTTGTAAATTTAGTCTAAATTACAAAAATAGGACAATTTTTTTTTGTGTATGATATAATATCGTGTTATATATAGTTTTTCAACTTATTTAATGATATTATTGGTTTAAAATTAATAATATTGGACTTATGAAAAGACTTAAAAAGCATTATAAATAAACAATACTCATAACTTTTAATCACTTGCTAATGAACTCGAACACCTGATTATCCGATTGGTGAACATCACCCGACCCATTTTCATCCATATACCAACAAATATACTTTAGTAAAAAAAAATGATAAATTTTCATTTAGGTAAAGCATAACCTATATATTTAAGAGTGATTTTTCTATGTAGCATTAGCTCACTGGTATTGTTTAGTAATTGTGCACCTCGCTAATTTTATTATAATATGACATCATTTAAAAATTTTAGACTAAATTGCCCTCATATAATCAATTACAAGATTTTCTATATATTATTGCCTTTTAAATCATAATACACTCTAATTGTAAAAGGTGAACCATTAATGGTTAATAATTTTGATTAACGTAATAAATTTCCAATCAAAATATCTTGTAACTTATTCTTGTAAATGATAAGTATTTTCTTGTAATTTTATAATTCTTACAAGAAATATAAAAAAAAATTAATAAACAAATGTAGTCATGGAGACTTGATCTCTGGTTGGTAGTTCCTCCTACCCTAATGTCAACCGGACAAGTTGGATCTCACAATTTAATCTTCTTTTTGAAAATTATACATTAACGTTAATTTTGACAGTTTAATAAAAATCTTGTAACTTCAATCATGTACATTTCTTGTGCATGTACTAATTTACTGTAACATTGAAGATCCCTATTATTATCTTATACTAATCTATGTAGTTCATGTAACATAGTAGATTTATGAATTCATGTAAGTCATACATCATCAATTTTTTTTACAAATAACGTGTGATATTCTTATATATGGTCCATACATGCTTGTACTGTAACATTGAAGATCCCTATTATTTTTACAAAGAACGTGTGATATTTTGGAAATTATTTACCTTTTTAAATTAGATTATTGTATTAATAATTTTCAGATTCTCCTGTAACTAAATTGGATATAATTGAGATATGTTAATAGGGACAAATCTGGTATTATTAATTAAAAGATGCTATTTAGTTAATAAGTTATAGGCTTATACTATTTAGTTAAGAAATTTTATGTTGAGGTACATTTTATCTAATTATCTCTTTAGTTAATAAATTATTAGAGACTTCAACAATCCTTTTAGATTTCATTTGTATTGAATATTGTTGATAAATTTTGAAATTAAAATATATGGTCGGTACACTCATATTGTTAACTAGAATGAAATTTACTGAATTTATATAATAAATTTTAGTGTCCGTTTGGTTAGAGCGGTGGAATGAAAACGGAATGGAATCGGTTAAGGATAAGGAAATGAAGAGGTTACTTTCATGTGTTAATATATCTTTAACCAAACGTAGTTTTTAATTGATTCGCAATCATTCTGTTACCGGAAATGATTCCTTGTGCTTTCAAACGAGCCTTAGTGTAATACATATATAATTTTGGGTTGATAGGCGTACCGGCGAAAATCTATAATTGTCACCCCAACTACGCTATTCGCGTGCGTAGTTGTTAGGGCCCCCAACTACGCTCCCCAGGAGGTAGTTGGAGTTGCCAAAAAATTTTAAATTTTTTTTTAGGTAACTCCAACTACGATCCCAAAAGCGTAGTTGATATTTTTATTTTTTTTGGAACTCCAACTACGCTTTCTAAAAGCGTAGTTGGGGACCTTATCAACTACGCACTATGCTCACTAATAGAGATTTTTGCCGGTACTTTTAAAAATGACGACTTTTATATTTTGGGTATTCAATTTGACGAAGGAAAAACGTTGTGATGCCTAATCTCAGCCGCAACTCCTATCGAAGATTAATTAGATGAATAATTAATGTATAATGAGAAGCTAAATGAGGACTAATTAGATATTTAAAATTGTTGGAAGTTTGAGGAGAGAAATGATGAAAAGGACAAGTCAACTAATACATCGCCAATTGGACGGCTCCTGCTGTGGACCATACTCCCCAACCTCCATAATCCTTTTTTTTTAATCACAACATTTATGAAAAATAATATGCTAATGTAAAGTATGAGCTACACCCAACCACCTCTAATACTATATGTTAACAAAAATGCTTATATATAATCATTTTATTCATAACTATTTACTATTTCGTGCTTTTAACTATTTTCTTAACAAAATTATCATAACATAATATGTAAAATGAGTAACTAATTTGTCATAAAAATCACAAACATTTTAGAACCCGTTTGGTTTTTTTTTTTTCTACTCTGAGTTTAGTTTGTTATACGTAGGTGGTTCATTTTTTTTTAATTGTTTTTTTTAATTATGAGCAAAATTATTTTAAAAAAAAATAAATTGTTAGTGTATAAAAATTATGAATCAATGTCCTCTTTACCTTGTTTCTACAATAGAATCTTTCTCATCAGATCAACCTTCGTGTGTGTGTATATATATATATATATGATGCTTGAACTTAGAGTTGAAAACTAAAATTATTATTATTATCCAACATATTGAATGAACGATAGATCAATATGCAATTTTAACGATCGACTAAGACATAGATTCATGACTAATGTATTGCCTCAACGATCACTTATTACGTTTTCTTGACGGCGATTTAAAAGTGATATCAATATGATGACTCAATATCATCTCAATTAAATAAAATATAAAATTTTAATTAAAAAAGTCTTTGTGAATGTCTTTATATATATATATATATATATATATATATATATATATATATATATATATATATATATATCAAATTCATGATGATTTTGAGGTAATTAAGCTTGATGAATATAAAATTTTAACATATGTAAATATATAATTTTAAATTGTTTATAAGATTTAAAAATAAGTATATAACATGTAAATTTTCAAATGTTTATTATTGCCTTCTCTTATAAGATAATCACACTTGTTACAAAAATCATAGTTTAAAAAACCCTAATAATAGTTAAGCATAAAACCTCACAAGTCTTTTTCTCTCTTTTAGTTTGTGTTATAAGTAATTTGGAAAAAGTAATGAATTATGAAGCTTATCTTAACACAAGAAGATCACAAGTAGTTCTGAAATGTAAACATCATAGGTAGTAAGTAGCATGTGATGGGATTCATATTATCTTTAATGACAAGTGGCATTGCAAAATACTTTCTCTTCTTCTCATTAATCTCTTTCATTTTCTTTTATAAATCAGTTCAAGTGGTCCTAAATTCATCTATCAACCCAACAAAAAATAAAAAAAGTGATGAAATTTGAGTTCTAATGTGGACTGCATCAACTTATGGTTGTGCTTTAATGACAAGTTTAATTTTAATGGTAATTAAATCTGAATATTATTGTTGATTTGTGTATAGTTTGCTTGCACTTGCTCATAGCATTAGAGTAGACAAACCACATCAAGTACCTTAATTGAAGACAAAAGATGTGTAATTTATGTGAAATATCAAAGTAATTTTAGATTTATGTGTTGATCCTTTATGAGTAAATTTCATGACATTCTCTTTTGATAGCATGCATATCTCATGTCCTATGGTTTTATTGAAAATAATAGTTTATAAATTTGTGTTTAGACATGAGTTCGGTATGGGCTAAACCGTCGAACCGGCGGTTTAGGTTTGTCGGTTTGGTTAATTTTTTATTTTTAAAGGGACCAAGCGGTTAACCGGCGGTTTGATCCGGTTTTGTAAAAAGCAAATTTTTACAAACCGCCTAGCAAGCTGGCGGTTTATGCTTACTTAAATCGCCAGTTTGGTTTTTCACGGTTTAGGTAAACCGGCGGTTTAAATTTAGGACCCAAGTCTACTTGTGTTGAAGTGGGTCAATCAAAAGAACGAGAACAAAGTTGCGACACAAATAGATAATATGTAGAAGACTTGCATCGACATACCAACTATGAGCTCGTATCGTTTGATTTTAACTCCTTTTGTAACGGTTTAGTTTGTTTGTACGATTGTGTATATAAATTCTTTGGACGTTGTTGATAAACAAACAAAACAATTCTATTCTATCAAATCTCTCGTGGTATCGGTCGTTAAAAAATCTTAACCAAATTTATGCTCAAACTACCTTTCTCAAACACCATGCTGGATTTGTTGTTCCCATAATAACTTCCCCTTACTATTTTCACCCTTCCGACCACCGTGGTCATAATATACCCATACTTCTTAAAGGCGAGAATTATCAAGATTTATTGGTAGCCACGGATACCGCATTTTTTGCTAAATGCAAACTCAACTTATCAATGGAAAAATCACCGAGCCTACGACCATTCAAACATATTGGCACAATGTGAACTTGATGCTTATCATCCATCGCTTATTTTCCCCGGTCATCTTATTTTTCAAACGTTAAAAACCTCTACGACGATTTCTATTGAGATTTGATGTCGACAACGGACCCAAGCTAATGCAATTTTGCTCAATTATGTCTAGAAAATGGAATGAATAGTTTCATCAATTTCTTATCAGCTTGGATGATGATGTCTTCTCTTCTTTTTGTTCAACCATGGTACTCAAGATTCACTTCCAAAAATCAAGAATATATTCAATGGTTGTCTAAGAAGAGCGCTTGAATAAAATCGTTTGAGGCCGTGACTCAAGAGTTAGCTTATTAATAACTATGACCATCTCTCGAGCGACATCTCTTCTCTCTCGTCATCAGGTATGCCGTATCTTATTGATAATTATGGGTGCATTTGGTAGTAGATTATCGGGGTTATCGTAGATTATTTGAGGAGATTATTATGACAGATTATTCTACAAGGTTATTGTGATCCTTTTAACAATCCAACTCAACTTGGATTGTCGGGGTTATTGTGGGGATTATTATCCTCTGAATAACCCACCTCTCTACCAAACACGTCTTATGTGTATTATGATAATTTTTCTTGTTCTTATGTTCATGCCCTTATAAGATCTCGGCTTGAAAAGGAACCATCAACATTCGTTGAAGTAGTAGAGCAATATTCATGATGCAAGGTAATGCAACTTGAGATGGATGCCCTTCTTCGCAATCAAAAATGTGAATCTTCTTCCTAATTGCTCCTCTATTGGATCTAAATGGGCCTTTCGAGTTAAATGAAAAGCTAATGGACAAAGTGTGCGCATTAAAGGTGGATTTGTTGTTCTTGGCAACCGGAAAAACAAGGCCTAGACTTCTTTGAAATGTTTGAACCAATCATAAGCTCGTAAATGTCAATGCCTTCCTCGTTGTTGCAATAATCTGGAGATGAGAACTCCATCAATTAGATATGCACAATGTATTCTTACACGGCGATCTTTATAAAAAGTGTATATGACTCCTCCACTAAGTTTTTGTCAACATACCTTAAACAAGGTATGTTTGACTAAAGAAGTAACTTATGCATTACGACAAATCCCCATAAGTTGGTTCTCGAAACTGGTTTCAATACTTCGTTCTAATGGCTTCATTCAATCATATGCCAACTTCTCCCTTTTAAATACAACAAACTGGGTGCTTGTCTCCAAACTCAGTTAGTGGTAACAATAATGCAACCATTGCACGGTTTAAATTCTTATCGGCCTTGAGATGATTCGGATCCCTGACAACCTCGTTTTGAATCAACGAAAATATAATTAGATATCATTAATGAAGCTCGACTATTGGGTTGCAAACCATTGATGTTTCCTCTACCCTTGGGTCACAATCTACAACCTCGTTCTTGATTTAGAAAGTTATCGTAGCTTGATTGGTAGCAAATTGATATATCTTATAATAACTCGGCTAGACTTGTCATCGTACGATGTTCATCTCTTGACCTAGATTATGCAAACATCTGAACATGGTCATTGTAATGTAACTCTTCACTTACTACCCTGTCTCAAAGCTTTCCCTTCTCAAGGAACTCTTATGTCTAACAAGGAAGATCTTCGCCTTTATATCTACCATGATTTAGCCTATGCATCATGCCACTTCAACCGACCTTCAATCCCAAGGTTCATTGTTTAGCTCGACACATCTTTAGTTTCTTGGAGATCAAAGAAGCAGGTAATTATCTCGAAGTCTTTTGTAGAAGCCGAGTGTCAAGTAGTAGATACAACCACTTGTGACCCGATATGACTTCGCTCCTTGTTATCTTTAGTATTCATTATCGATTGCCTATGCAACTATTTTGTGGCAACCAGACTACATTGTACATTACCTTTGACCCCGTTTCTTGAACGCACCAAACACATAAAGATTCATTGTTATATAGTGAGGAATCAAATTCAAAATGACACAACCACCACTATACATGTCCAGTCACCCTTCTAGTTGGCCGAAATACTTACCAAATCCACCGGTGCCCCACAATTCTATCGAATGTTGTTTAAGCTCGGTGTTGCATCTTTGACCTCGTCCCCATGAAGGAGAGTTTTACCGCAATTGCTTAAATTAGATAACTAGATGTATCCAAATGATTCATATCAAATCTTTTTTTTTTTTTTTCTATTACAACATAGTTTATTTGTACGCTTTGTATATACTATTAGCTCGTATAACATAACAAAGTTACAACACCACCACTAACCATAATGAGGAGATTTAAACAAAGCAATCAAACATTCATTTCTCACGACATTACAAAATCGGTCATTTATCCATGAATTATGAAGGTAACATCGAAAATGTCCTTGAACAATCATATTTAGATGATTGGTAAATATTTTCGGTCAATTAAAATTATAATACAATTATATACTAAAAAAGTGTTAACCAATGATTTTATGCAAATTCTTCTTATTCAAATTGATATTTAACTAGTGATTTTTGAAAATATTGTTTCAATATTTCACAATATGTAAAATTTTATGCTATTTACCTTATTACATGCATCTTAACAAAGTAAAAAAAATATTTTTTTAAAGCCAACAAATCGTTTTAGCCTCAAAAGTCATTGTTAGAAACAAAAGGACGAAATCCCACTAAATTGAAATATCAAAAAACCCTTGTGAAGAAATATCAATGATCCTTGTTGCTTTTACCTAATCAATAGCCTTCCCCATAAGCAAAACCCACAAAAACAAAAACAAAAACTTGCAGAAAAACACAAAAAAAGGAGGAAAGAAGAAGGAAGAAAAGAAGACACAAATAAAGAAGAAGCAGAGAGAGAGGGGCAGTGATTTCTACAGCTTTTATCTGTAAACTCTGATCCCTTCATCTTCTAATCTCCATACTTAATACCACCTCTGAATTCATCCTTCTTCTTCTTCCTTTATGTGAAACAGGGCTTCTGTTGATTTTGTCTGCAACTAAGAAGAAGAAGAAAGATCAGTGGTTTCAGATCCCAATACTGACAATCAACACAGTTTTTATTTCTTCTCTTCTACAGAAGAAAGTCAAGTCTTCACTGTATCAACCATAGCCTTGAAGACCTATTCACTTTTTTTTCTCTATTCATTCTTTTTGGGTTTGTACGGATACCCAATTCATCTCTTCTACAAACCCTTTTCTCCGATTCAACTTACTCGCCACCGTTTATTTTCTCTGACCTTCCGTTTTCACCCAATCCAAGACAATTAATTGACTTTTTCTTCCTCTATTTTTTCGTTTTGACGCATACCCATTTCGTTTTACAGTATATTCTACAAACCCTTTTCGCTAATTCGCCGGAAAATGCAAGAACAGGGGCTTTTGGCGATGATGACCGGCGCCGGCGCCGGAGGTGTGGAGATGTCGGTGCTCGGAGAACATCATATGAGGGAGATGAAGGGGGAGATAGCAACTCATCCGTTGTATGAACAGCTACTGGCTGCACACGTGGCCTGCCTCAGAGTTGCCACGCCGGTGGATCATCTACCGTTGATTGACGCTCAGTTATCGCAGTCTCATCATCTTCTCCGTTCATATGCTTCTCAGAACATTCACTCTCTATCTCCTCATCAAAGACACGACCTTGATAACTTCTTGGTAACATATTTTATTTTCTTCATTTTTTAGCAAATAAACTTTTATAAAATCGCGACAAAGGAAAAAAAAAAAAACTTATCTTTAATTCATTCACTTTAGCTTTGTATATTCTTGATGAACACTAGCCAACTTTAATCAAAACATTTATTTAAAATAGATTTGGAAAATTATTAATATTAGATTAATTAATCTATTTATTTGATTTTACTTTTTAAATTGAAAAATAAGATGTTTTTTAATGGTTAATTAGTGTTTTTTTTTGTGTATTTAGGGACAATATTTGATGGTGTTATGTTCATTCAAAGAGCAGCTTCAACAACACGTGAGAGTTCATGCCGTGGAAGCCGTCATGGCTTGCCGTGAAATTGAACAAAACTTGCAACATTTAACAGGTTAGATAAAATGTTTATAATTTTAAATAATGTAATTATTTTATTATATGTATGATAAGTCGTAAGATAATGATAAATTGAAAATAAAAAAATGGGTTAGTCATCAGCCTTGTAGAAATAAAATATTCTTTAAAAGGAGATAAATCAATTATCATTAAGTTGAAAAAGTTGTTAAGTAGATTGTCTAAACAAGATCCTAATTTTGTTAAAATACACTAGGGTTTCTTTTATAAAAGAACATTTATAAATTTGAAAATCAATTGATTTAATGATTTAGTTGATAGTCAAAATTATTATTTATTTTTCTCCTTAAATTAATAATAATAAAAAGTTCACTTAATGATTTATTTCGAAGTTTTAAGCCTTCACAAAACTATGTAATTTTTTAAAAATTTAAAGAGTTAGGGAGATTAGTTCATGGTGTTTATCAAACTTATGAAGATTATAGAAAAATATAAATCCTGGGATAGAGATTGTTTGAAAGATCTAGCTTACGCCAGATATCTTAGGTGACGGACATTTATGGTGACGAGGTTATCTTGCGTCACCTGTGGTTTTAGGTGACGGAAGTAGAAAACCTCCGTCGCCTACTGAGGCGGCGGAAGTGAAGATCCGCTACACCAATTTCTTTAGGTGACGAATTCAAATTGTTTCGTCGCCCGAGTTGCAATCTAGCGTAGTGTAGTAAATAAAAAGCTTTTTAAGAAATTACATGTATATTAACTACAATAGATTTCTTAATTTCTCTCAAATACCCATAAAAAAACAAGTTCGTTCAGTAAACTATTAAATTCATCTATCAATAAGCTTCAACTATCAATACGCTTCCAACAATTCTAATTTCTTATTAACCAAAATTATAAAACTCAAAATCTAAAATTTTTTGCACAAATAAAATTTGCCAAACTCAAATCCAAAATTTTTTGAACAAATAAAATTTACACCACATTCCATTGTATAAAACTATCTATAAACATAACATATTTAATAAAATTACCGTATTACTGATCATTTTTATACATAACTTAATTTTTTTATTACTAAAAAATCCATTTAGTTAACAATATATTTTGGATATTTTAATTTTGTTGAGGTCTCATTATTATGCTTATTATTCTTATAACTAAAATTATGTTATTAAAAATAAACTTAACTGAATATCTTTATAATACTTAATTACTACCTTAAATAAATTTTGAAATAAATATTTTTTCTAAAAATCATTTTACATATCAAAAGAAAATAAGTAAATGAAAAGAGTAAAGTTGTTTATTTTTCAATTTTTATACATATATAATAAATGTGTTACGTGTAGCATCTTTTTCCTCTGTCATTCACTATGACTACAATCCACTAATAAAATATCTTTCAAAATCATTTTAATTTATAAAATATTAACAATGCTTGACTAACACATACTAAAGCATAAGTAATTTATATCATGTGGTAATCCAAGAGTGTGTCAATTCTACAATTAATGCCATTTTTTTTTAATTTAACTATCTATCTAAAGTAAGTTTTAATGCATTTTTGTACAAAATCGAGAAAATGTAAAAATAAGATTTGCACGTATATTATCGTCAATTTTTACGTCAATTTTTAACAAATCGTCCAAGGTATGGTTACCAAACTAGTTAATTAAATATTTGGAGTATTAAAACATAAAAAATGTACACATAATTTCTTGGTAGGAGACATGTATAATTTGTTGCTTAATTAATTAATTAAAAAAAGGGTGCAATTAGACGAACGTTTTATTTTACACAAATTGAGAGTTAGGTGTTGGAGTGATAAAGGATTTGGCACCTAACCAAGACGAAAAAGAACTTGTTGGTACGTGCTACCAATCAAATATTCTGTTTCCATATATAACCTATATTCTTTTTTCAATTATTACTTTAATTTGGGTACCATTTTTATTTTCTTTTAAGTCTTAATCTTGTATTAAGTTGTGAAATATAGTATTAAACATTTTGGGTTAGTTTGGAAGTAGCTTAGGGTGTGTTTGATTAGAGTGGTGGAATGAAAACAGTTAACGTGAAAGAAATGAATTGGAAATGGTTATATTTCTCTTATGTGTTAAAATTCTTTTAATATTCTATTTTAGTCATTAAACAAACATGATTTCTTTTTTATTAATTCTGTAATATTCCGTTTTCGATAATGAATCTTAACATATTTAAACGAACCCTTAATAGTAACAAACTTCATAGTAAATGACAAGTCTGGTTTCGTTTCTTCCTCTTATCGGCTGGCTAGTCTAGTTTGTAAATGTCAAGGTTTCATGAGTGGAGACTGGGTTATTATGTCTTTTTACATTTACCTCAAGGTGTGGAGAGTATCGTCTCTTCTTCTCCCGAATCATACAAATGTAATATGTATTATAATAACTCGCAATTGCATTGTAGGGGCAACTCTTGAAGAGGGCAATGGAGCAACAATGTCGGACGATGAAGATGATATGCAGTTTGATTACTCTATGGACCAAGCTCTCGGCGGTGCTGATGCGCACGACCTTATGGGATTTGGCCTTCCAACCGAATCTGAGAGAACCCTCATGGAAAGAGTTCGACATGAGTTAAAGCTCGAGTTAAAGCAAGTGAGTTGTAAGAAGCAATATTCGGAGAAAAAAAGTCCTAAAAACATTAGTATTAAACTTTTTAACGAATTTTATTAATTCAGTTACATCCGAAAAAATAAAGGTTGTGTTGGACTTATTTGATACACTGCCAAGATTTGTCGTCCGATAAGATAAATGTTTTGACAATTAAAATTGATTCTTGTGATCTTTAATATTTTTGTAGGGCTTCAAGTCGAAAATAGAAGACGTGAGAGAGGAAATATTAAGGAAGAGACGGGCAGGGAAGCTACCCGGAGACACAACCTCCGTTCTCAAAGAATGGTGGCAACAACACTCGAAGTGGCCTTACCCAACTGTAAGTACATAGAACATACATAAACAAGATCAAATTGATGAGATTATAAGTAAATCGAGAACAACATGGATATCCGTACGTAACTACTTAAGTATTTGCAAGATGCTCGGCCCTCGACTAATTGTAAATACACTATTACAAACGGATATTTATGCTCGATCCTCTCTTATTCTTGTCGTGATAGTTGGAGTTGATTGGATGGTTGATTGAACAAGTTTATATCTTTTATTAAATTTGAAGGATGTTTGAGATATCGAAACTTATTATTGAACCTTTATAAGTTTTCATAAGTTACACGTATTTGGTTTCGTGCAGGAAGAGGACAAGGCAAAACTCGTGGAAGAAACCGGATTGCAACTAAAGCAAATCAACAACTGGTTTATAAATCAGCGCAAGCGCAACTGGCACAACAACTCCCAGCCTCCGACCACCCTCAAGTCCAAACGTAAGCGATAAACGATAGATCAAACTCGAACGAACCCGACTCGAACCTGCATGCCGTTGGTCATAAGGCAAAATAACATATTTTGTAAATGTGATACCTTTTTCTTAATGGTTTTAGGTGTACGTAGTGCAATCTCTTTGATGCATGTTCTAACCAAGAACAACCTTTGTGTGTTCGAAGGATGAAATGGAAGAATTTGATGTTGAATTAGAAGTGGTTTGATGATTGAAATTTGGTTTTTGTATTCGAATTTGGGCATTTTAGTACATTTGCTGAAATACGTGTGGGATTGTGGAAATTTGTTGTGTTTGGATAGAAAAATGAAGTATATTGTGCTTAAATTATTATGATAATTATGATTCATGACCCCTAAGTTTATAAAATGAATAATGGGGCCACGACAGCGACTCTCGTGGTAATATGATATGTTTGGTATTGGTGTTAGTTTTGAATTTTGAGTCTTTTCTTTAAAGATTACAATCTTGTTTTTTACTTAGACTTTTACAAGTCAATTTTGATGCATGATTATTTTCACATAAGTTTCACAAAGTAAGTTGAAATGAACAGTAGAACGAGATTGTGTGTATACAATCGTACATAAATTTTATTCTCAAATCTAACATATAAGTTTAAGGGGCTCAAACCAACATAAGCTCAATTGAATTCCCGATTGATAATAGAAAGAGTTCACCGACTTTATATATTAATTTCAAAATATTTTATTTAATTACTGAATTATTATAATTAGACCTGTTCAAATCCGGGCAGCCCATCCGTCCAGCCCGTGAAAACAGGCGGGTATGAACAGAGGAAGAGGTCCGATCGGGCCAAAAAGCCCGGCCCGTCAAGCCCGTCGGACTGGATCTGGGCAATGTCATAGGCTTGTATGGGCCGAAAAGCCCGGCCCGACGGCCCAGCTAAATAAAAATAAAAAATATATATTATTGTATTTTATCATAAATATTAAGTATAAATAAAATATTTAGTATAATTATAATAAATTTATTATATTTTACATAAATATCTTAAATATAATATATATATTTTTTAAATCATATTAAAAACATTTTTTTAAAAAATTATAAAACTGGTACTCGCAAGCCCGCCCGCCTGCCCGGCCGGACCGGATACGGCAGCCTTTACAGGCCCGATAGTCGTGTCGAGCCCGGCCCGAGTCCGGATAAACGGGCTTAATATTTTATATTGCCCGACCCGAACCCGGACCGAGTCCGGATATGAACAAGTCTAATTATAATGTATTGCATACTAATCAATACGCTCGGGCAGGCAAGAGCGGAAACGGGCAGGTGAGAGCGGAAACCGGCCAAGGAGACGGTGCTCGCGCAAAACAAGATCCATTGTTGATTTAAAAAAAAATTAAGAGTACATGCTTTTTCAACAAAATTTAAAAAATAGCATACTTAGGGTTGAGCATCGGTCCAAAACCGCAAACCTGAAAAACATGGACTTGCGGTTCGGTTTGCGGTTTGAACCGCACGGTTGCGGTTGCGGTTCGATTGCAGTTCGAACCGCAAATGAACCGCAATTTGCGGTTTGCTTGCGGTTTTGCGGTTTTACGGTTTTTTTTGCGGTTTGCTTGCGGTTTTGCGGGTTTTTTTTGGGGTTTGTTTTGCGGTTTGCGGGTTTTTTTTTGCGGTTTTTTTTTTGCGGTTTGAACCGCAAACCGCAAAACAAAAACTTGCGGACCGCAAACCGAACCGATTAAGAGTGGTTCGGTTCAGCTCAGCCCTACTTAGTATCCTCAATAAAAAATAGCATTGTTAGCTAAATAATTTCCTTTTTTATACAAAATTTGTCCATTTATATAAGATTTTGTATTCACCCATAGAGTATAGATTAGTATGTTGGCTAAATTTGTCACACCAATTCATTGTTTGTTTGTAGTAAGTTGAATTTTCTTAGCTTTTACATAGAAAATAAAAAATTTAATAGAAGAAAAAAAAGAGTAATCTTTTCAAGAAAGAAAATATGATGAAAAAAAATATTTTAAACATATGACTCGTATGCGGTTATAGTTGTGTTGTTAAGTCATTGAGATAAATTAGTGTTTTACGGTGTTTTTGAAAATGTATGCGTCATTTATAGTGTTTGTTTTTAAAAGCACTGATCACTGTTTGCTTGACTTAACTTAATCACATATTTGTCCATGTCTAACAATAACTATATTCCAAAAAAAATAAAAAGACACATCAAAATACTAGTATTTGTGCCTTAGAAAACACAACCTATATATATAGATAAGAAGAATAAATCATAATAGTTTCAACATTTAGATCAACTAATAATATTTTTTCCAATTCTGACCGAGTTATAATGAAATTTGTCATGTTAATTTAAGAATTTCTTTTAGCAAACTACTAATGATCAAATAGGATAACTTGAAGGCAAAATCATGATAACAAAATATATAATGAATCATTGTTCATTCTTTTTGTAGTTATCATTGAAGATTGATTTGACAATATTAAACTGTTTTCTAACAACCTACAACTATCAATGATCATATGCGATCATTTTTTTTGGTAAGGTCGGGAATCAAATCCGGAAAAAAAAAATCAGTTATTATTTGTTGTACATAAACAATTTAGTTTATTATGTTTTTTTCTACTTTTGTATTTAGTAAATGTATTTCTTGAGAGAAAAGAAGAGTGTCTAGAGTATGAGAATAAATACAAAAGGTTGGAGTATATTTACTTAATTGAAACATTAAAAATCCTATTTACTACTCTAGTTTCTCAAAAAAAAATCTAATTACCAAAATTGCCCGTATTTAAATATATAATAAGAGACTTTAAATATGTGGCTAAATTCATTTGGTATACACCAAAAATTTTTTCCTCCTTTTTAAAATCTAATCACTTTTTTGCCGACAATTTGGCCAAAATTTAAGTGTAATCATCTATGCTAAAAAGTTTTTCTTAAAAAAATATCTTTTTATTTATTTAATATTTAAAAAAAAATAAGCTATGTACTTTTGATTTCTAATTTTGGAAAAAAAAATTAATGAGGAGATGGAGAGGTAAAAAAAATCACATGTCAAACTTCGAATACCCAACTTCACTTACATACTCAATTTTACACCCACGTACCAAGCTTCACGTGTTCAACTTCACTCACGCGCCCGTAAAGTAAATCGTATAATATAAATTGGGTAGTCGAAATAAGTTGTTGAAATTTAGGTAATTTTTTTAAGCAATCAAATCAGGTAACCAAAGTCGGTTAACTAAAATTGAATACTTCAATGAAGTTGTGTACATGAGTGAAGTTTAATGTTAAAAACATAAGTGCATACTTGACACTTTGTATCTCATTATTAAAAAATTCCATACTTTCTACCAAAAAAAATATAAAAAAAATTGCATACTTATCAAATTACAGATTTTTTTTATTGTACTTTAGTTTGTGTAAATTTATGTATTTTTTTTAATTGTTTGTATGTTTGTTTATGTAAATTTTATTAATTATTTTGGGCCCGTTTGGAAGCTTTAGGAATCATTCCCGGTAACGGAATGATTCCGAATCAATTAAAAAATACGTTTGGTTAAATGTTTTTTATCACATGAAAGTAATCTCCTCATTTCCATTTCCATTCTTAACCCTTATCCAATTTCATTCCGTTTCCATTCCACCTCTCCAATCAAACGGCCAATAAGTGAGTGAGTTTTTGTAAGGGGTATATGTATGTGTTACTTTGCGTAAATATTATCCATTTAGCACCGTTCGGAAATATTTAATTTTCATTTATTCGTTTGGTCAGAACCACGTGGCTTCACGTGATTCGTTTCGGGGCTATAAATAAAAACCCGAAGTCTAAAAATCTCAGCCTCACCAACCCCATCTAGGTTGTCAATATAAAAATCCATAAGAGATGCCGTCCTCTTTGTGCTAAACTTTCCTCTGCAATTCTTTCCAATTCAGATGCGTGCAATCAATCATAGGAAACTCTCTTACACAAACCCTCAACGAGAGAGATAGAACGATCGAATCAGATCTGTTCGCCGCAGTCTCTAATTCGCTTGGTGCAGGTCGGGAATCGCTCTTATCCACCTCCATCTGGCGCTAGAAACCGGTAAAAGGTTCGTTATGTGCTTTCGGTGAATCCGTTTTGTTTTTACATGAACCTTGGTTTTGTGGATATGTTAAGTATGCGGTTCCCGCCTTGCATCAACTGAATCGGAGCCTGTTAGCGATTGATACGAAGATCGAAGTTGTGGCGGTTTTATGTTCCGATTCCGCGTTTGGTTTTATTGGTTATGAATTGTTATCGTTGCTACTTTTTCAATTTTCTTGTTCTCTGCTTTGATTTGAATGAGTTTGAATTGGATTAGTTTATTTGAGGACATGCATTTGAATTTGCTTGTTCATAATTTGCCTAAACTTTTCGAGTCTATTCGATCTGAGAATAGTGATTGAAATTTGATGAATTCGGATTCTTAATATTCATTGAGATGGTTTAGGATGACTAGATATCTATTGGTCATTCATATTTGATGATTGTTCGTGATTTGTGCGAATCCTTGAATTTCCATATTACTACTCTCGAACAAAATACTACTTTCTTGTGTGATTAGCATTCTGCCTTTTCTGCAACGGGATAAATTCAGCTTTATTTGAATCAAGAACAACGCATGAAGAGTTGAATGTTTAGCATTTATAATGTTTGAAATATGATAGGGTAGGTGACTAGATATCTATAGGTCATTCATGTTGAATGGTAATTGTTTATATGCGTAGTCAGGGGTCGAGGGGTACCAAGTCCCTCTTGTCAGTTGTCTGGGTTGAGGGGGTGCAAAGCTAATGTGGTGTACCACTACATTGAAGAAAGCTTATTATATTTGACCCCTAAGGTCCGCCTGACTTCCTGCCTTTCTTCGGGGCTTCATATTTTCACCCCAAATTAAGGGGAAAGGGGTGGAGAAAGGGATGTATTTGTGTTAAATGGGTGGATGGATGTGACTTGTAGGGGAGGTGATTGATTGATATGTGTTTAAATGGGTGGAAGTAAGATGGGTGCTTTCTAACTGAGAACATAGTTGTTCAAAAACTGACTACTAGCAATCTAACCGTCTCCGATTGCTCATGAACCGTTCAATGATGGAAAAAACTTGTGGAAATATCTCTCGGATTGCTGCTGCGGACCATTGCTCCCGAAGAAGGGTATTATATTTTTTCCAACACATTCAGTGATTTACATGCTTGAATCCTTGACATTTGCTATTGTTATTTGCAAAAAAAATTCTTTCTTTGTGTGATTAGCTTCTGACCTGTAGTAAATCTTGCTAGTAATAATCAATAGACATGTTGGCAGATCATTCGTAATCTTGCTTAGCTTAGCTGAAGGTCAGCCTCATGAATCTTTTTTCAGAATTATTCTTATTGAACTGATCATAATTCATAAACATTCTGGGCTCGTTTGGTTCCAACTCTGAAAACGGAAACGGAATGGAAACAAATACATTTTACATGTAAGCACAAGGAATGATTCAAAAGAATATTCATAACATAAGCATATTGACTATTCCGTTTCCGTTTTTGTATTTATAACCAAACGGGGGGGTCTATGTTTAAAATTCTCTCTAGGAGCTTATATTTTCTTGCAGGGTACATATTCCTGATTTGTATGCTAAATTGTTTAATGTTATGCACGGATTTTGGTGTACTGTGAAGCTTGTTCACTTATATATGCCATGTTAGACCAGCATACAAGTTTTAGCTTATTAGAGCATTACTGTATTTCATTCATGTCCAAATATTATTCTACCAAAATGTGCCATTTTCCCCGGCAAAAGCAAAATATAACTATCTTTATCAAACTAATGGGATGTTAGTTTGCAAATTGTAGAACTTACCCTTTTTTCTTGTAATAGTTATTCATTATGTTCTTGTTTACCCAAGGCGTGCATACTAGTGCTGTGCAATATATTCTTCAGCTCCGGAGGTGATTTTCTGTTTCTGATTCTTTTCATCATTGTCATGTTTACATGTGATGCTGCTAAACAGGCTTTGGTAATTCATTTCACCAATTCATCATTGTACTTCTTATTTACTATTTTTTAATACTACGTATTGTTTATGCTTAACTATTTATACTTTTTGGCATTTAATACTATAATTGTGTTTTAAATTTTTAGTTATAACAGTTTTAATGGAATTTTTTAATTAAAGTATTTGTTGCAGCATAAGTATTTTATTCATGTGTAAATCAATTTTAATTATACGTGAAATATTTTGAATTCAGTCTCTTCTAAAGTGTTAATTTGTGATATATTTCATTTATTTATTATGATTAAGTATATCTATTATATTTAGAAATTTTATTCAATAAAAAACTTTATATTTTTTAAATTTATCACTAGTAAATAATATAATTATATAAAAAACTTATAACTTTGGAAGTATATATAAATTATGATAACTAATTAAATATTTGTTCAACAACTTTTGATATAATACTATAATTGCAACATTTCTTATCATTTTACCACAAAATAAAAATCACGTCACACAATTGGTTGATGAGTTCGGATCCTAAGATCATCCCCAACAGCTTTCCTAAACTCTTTTCTAAAATAGAGAATTAAAAGTAAAAATCTACCCTTATATTTTATCAAATCTAACAGATTCTCTATCTTGGATAATTCTCCATTTATATGGAGAATGTCTTCAAATTTAGGGAAGAGTCCCCACTTTTTCTCATTATTCTCCATTTTGAGAATGAGATGGAGAATCTGTTAGATCAAAAAAAACTTTAAAATTCTCCAAATATTGTAAAATGAGAAGATGTTGGGATGATCTAACCACTTTCACGATTGAGATAGAGTGCTGTTGGGCCTCCGGAACTCCAGAAGGGCCTCCTAGTCCAAACCTATTAATTTTGTAGCCATTTTTTTTTTACATTTTCAAAGAAGAGGACAAATTAAAAAGGGTCACTTGCATAGTTGCATGATATTATTGATACCCATAATTTACTTTTTAAAGGGACTTCTTGTGAGTTGTGACATACTTAAGAGCATTGAAATATCGGTACATCAAATCAGTCACTTGAGTCACATGATTCATTTGTTCCTTAAAACTATTATTAGAGATTATATTAATATTCATTACCAATGTTCATATGAAGCATACATATACATAAATTTTCATGACAAAGGTAATACATTGTCTTAATCAGTCATATTTAGCACAATGATAATGAAACCTCATTATGGTAAATTATTAACCTTTGCTTCTAATTAGCTATCCGACAGTTGGTTCGGATCTCTCCGTTTGTACCCGTAAGAGGACTGATATTACCCATCCTGATCATCGCCTTGGCGAAATCTTTATAAAACTTTGAAGGATTCTTCGCAAATCTCTTGACTAAGTAATTGGCTCTATTTCCGTTATAGAGCTCTTGATCCGAATGAAGAAGCCCCTTCTTGCTTAATAAGTTGCCGTAGTACTTATTGTCAAAGTGGAACTTTGTTTGTAGATCAAGCCCCTCTAAAACGGTGTCGTTTCCACTTATTGGGCAAATGCTTTGCAACGACTTGGCAAATGAGGAGTTGATATTGGTGTCATTGTAAATTCTTGCCCGGAAAGAAGTGCACCTTGCAAATCCTATTGTATGGGATCCTGCAAAACACCCGTTTTAGATATTAAGTATAGATTAAGGGACCTCCAGAATCTGATACAGAATGAAAACGAATCTAGTCCATATGCATTTCCTTATTTATGAAAATGTGGGGGAGTCGAATGTATTTTGCATGAAACCACAAGAAATGATTCCAAAAATTTCATAAATAAAGATAGATACGTGAATTGTGGACTAAATTGGTTTTCATACCGTTTCCGTTTTCGGAGTTGGAACCAAACGGGTCCTAAATTTTACCAATAGAGTAAAAAAAAAAATTAGTATATAGAGTTTACCGGAAAGTGCAACCATATCCTTGAAGGAGAGGCCCTGAAGGGCGAAGCTTGAAGTCAAGGCGGTGAGGTTGGAGGTCGGAGGCGGAATGAATGTGTTCGCCGCCGTCCTGTTTGCCGACAGAGAGTCTCTTCTTCCAAGCTTTACCTCCCATGTGGGCCCTCCCAACTATTTCATTTTTTAATATATTTTTTCTCAAAAGAATCATAAAACTGTAGTTTGCGATCGACATAGGAATTAAACTTGTAATTAAATATATTTATTAAGACAGGACGAAAGTGATGAGACATAAAGTCGGACTTCATAATAAGGTAATAAAATAAATTTAACTAATTACTTAATAATATTATTTAATGGATTTTCCAAACTCACTGATTGAGTTTAGTTTTCTTAATCAAACTCCATCTCGCTTTTATCTTTGGTTTATTAGAATAATTTATGAAAAGATATACTAAAATTTCATTATATTTTATCTGCAGAGAGGAAACTTATATTAATCTATTTTTAATATTTATAAACATTATTTATAATTAGTTTAATTTTCGTACCTTATATGTATTAAACACATTTAAATTATTTATTTTTTTGGTCGAAAACGAAAGCACTATAAACGCAAAAAAGCGCAAAACGGAAACAAATTACAAACGAGTCATACGTGGAAGACAAACTCCACGTAGTAATAATAATAATAATAATAAAAGTTGTAATGACAACAAAAATAAAATAGAAATAAAATATGTGAAAGTATAATATATTTTAGTAAAACTTATAAAGACAACAAAACGAACGTGGTCACATTACACATTACTATTACTATAGACTCTATAGATCCATTAGCTATTTAGGACCATAATCTGTTTTATTATTCATGGGCTTGGCGAGGAGAGATTATGGAGTTGAAATAAAAATAAATGAAACAATTTGGTTTACTAGGCTTTTTCTAGTTTTGTGTTTAGTAAATGTACCCCTTGAGAGAAGAGTGTGTAAAATTTAAAAATAAATACAAAAGGTTGAGGTATATTTACTTAATTGAAACATTAAAAAGCCTAGTTACTATTATAGTTTTTCAAAAAGGGTTAGTTACTAAAATTGCCCAATAAAAATTATGAAATTATGGAAATATAATTGAGAGTTTTTTTCATCCTTATAATAGTTATAAAAATTATGAAGATGAAAATCTTAATCTCATGTACTATCAAACAGGCCCCATATATTTAATTTTTGAAATATCTTGATTAATTATAACTTGATTTTTCTACTAAACTTTTCTATCTATATATATATATATGTGCCAATTTTTTCAACAAATAACGACAGAATATTAAACAAGACATTTAAAAGTAATGGACCCTAGTTGATCAAATCGTGTTCATACTTGTAGGATATGTTTGGCTCTATATTATGTGATATCTTTATCGATAATCATTATGTTTTCTAAATTATTATTTCCCTTTATCTCTTAAAATAGGATTTACCCTTTATTTAAGTGGTAATTTCACACGGTTTTTATGACCCAAGTTCACCTACAGTAATATGTATGTTCATGGTTTTGATTGAAGGAGGTAAAAAAAGGTAAAAAGAAAGGTAAAGTTTAATAATTCACTAGACAATGTATTATTAATACACATGGTGGTGGATCCAAGAGCTTGTCGTTTATGTATGTAATAATGTATATTAAACTAATTTTAACGAACAAACTCTTTTGTTTATTGTAGGAAATAAAAAATATATAAAAATAAAGTGCGCATTTATGATGAATAAATAACTAAAAATAGATATTTATACGTATTTTCTTCACAAAAAATGTTTATTCCAAAGTAATTTAAAATATATATTAAACACCGTAAAATATTTTAAAAAAATCACATCATTTGTTAAATTATTTTTTTTTGTATTATATATTTATTGTTTTATATAATAAAAAAAGTCCTAGTTCATTTCTTCTAACATATATGTCATATACAATATTTTTTAAAAATCTTAATATCAAAATATATATATAAGAAATGAGAACGTGTTATTTGTCCCTTACAAAGTGGTAATATTCCCTTTTGTTTTCATATTTTGAAATAGAAATGCATAAGAATTATTTTGTCACAATCTTTAATCAATATCGTAAGTTTGATTTGTAGATCGAAAACGTAGTTGTCACGCATTTGTTTAGAATATTAATGACCAACTTAAAAATCTTTTTATTTTCTATAAAAAGAAAGTAAAATAAAAATATATTCCGACAGCATCAACAACGTTCGATTGTAGACAATGTAGAGTTACAAATAAAGTTTCTTTGATTTGTACATATAAGAACCCGATTCGAGATAATAAGCATTTTTTTTGTGTGGTTGGAAATGCTTAAATAATATACCATGATCTTTAGTAGTTTCATATATATATATATATAGAGAGGGTGTGGTTCCCATGAGAACACCCCTAACGTGAGAATATGAGAACAATCGTACACCGTTGGATGTGAGTTTTAAGGGTTGAGATTTAGAGTAGATATAAAAAATAATAATAACTACGAATAATAATAATTAGGAATCCAACAATAACTACGAATAATCCACTCAACCACCAAAAACTACGAATAATACATTAAACGATATGGCACATTCGTAACAAAACTAATAATAATTACGAATCTGTTCTCATGTTCTCACGTTAGAGGGTGTTCTCATAGGATCTATACTCTATATATATATATATATATATATATATATATATATATATATATATATATATATATATATATATATATATAACAAAAAATAGTTATCTTCATTTCTAATAAAAAAAAACAACAATAATTGCTTTTTTTGGTAATAAAACAACAATAATTGTATCAAAGCTAAGGTAAAGAAGAAATTGATCGACGGCCTTTCTATTTATACCCATTTAATAGGCTTAAAGATACAATTATAAATTTTAATTTTAACAATATTAATTAAGAAATAATTCATTTACCCAATTCGATTCAAATTAACAAATAAAATCAACTTACGTAAACGGTAGAGTCGCGAGCTGCGACCGCAAGAATATCCGCACAAGAGACCACCCCAGGGCAAGCTTTCTCAAGACTAGCCTTAATATGATCCACCACTTCGAAACCTCGAATCGACCCATTGTTAGGTAACGCCGTTTTTTCTCCGGTGAACGTCGAATTATCATCAAGTAAAACCGAGGCATCACAACCCTAATCCAACGTACATTAATACCCAAAAATATATATATTTGAAAACTCCGGAAAAAATAACTTACATTGACAAAACAATCATGGAAATGCAGACGGAGGAGGGAGGCTCCAACACGAGTTTCGTTATTGATTGCAGCCTCGATTCCCTTCTCGATTATCGAGAGGGCATTCGGGCATGTCGAGGAGTAGAAGCTCGAAGAGAGCTTGTTGCAGTGAACTGGTTGGAGTGATAGGGAAGATAGAAGAATGAGAAAAGGAAGGAGAAGACATGTTTTGATGGAAGCCATGTTTTGTGGATAATAATGAGCTTGCCTAAATATCACGGTTGTTTTTATAAGCAAACGTGAGTATATATGTAGCTGGCACTTTAATAATTGAAAATGTAAGTAGAGGTCTAATTGTATAAATTATAAAATTTAATAAAAATGGTGATTTATTGAAGATTTTTTTGAATAAAAAGCATTAGTTAGCTTAGAAACAAACTGAAAAAGGTCATAATAACATAGTTTTAAAATATATTATGTACTGAATTCATATTTATATTTTGGTAGAAGTGTATATTTAGTAAATAATTCAGTATATATATATTATTTATTTTATTAACCAAATAATTATTAAAATTAATCATTAAAAAGTTGAATGAGTTATTGACAGGAAAGAATCGAAAGATGATATGAAACCGACTAATAACAACAAAAACAACACTAGTAGGATTTATATACAAATGAATTTCATTTGTCTTTTGATTTAATAATTGTTAAATAAAATTAATCACAAAAAATTGAAGAATAAGAAAATAACGTATAAAAACAAACTAATAACAACAAACTATGAGTTTATATTTATTTTTTCTTCTTTTATTTAAACTTGTTATTGGAAGATATGCAATATCATATTTAAAGAAGTTATCTTATTATTTTAGAATAGTTTCTATTTTATATTATATCGTGTAATCTTTATTATTCTTCCCTAACCCTATAAATAAGTGATAATAAACTCAGTATCAGTGTTGTTCTCTTTCCACCATTTTTGTGGTGTTCTCCACCAAAATCTATCACTTGTAAAATTAAAATAGATGGGGGATAGAGGTAACGAGTGAAGATAAGTTTTTATGGAAAATAGTCTCAAACGTTTCTGTCTAACTCGCATAAATTAAGGTTAAATTTAGGGTTTTTTGGTTAGATTTATCAAAATGTAGGAAATTAATAAGTATTTTATTTAAGTTATATAAAACAAATATAATTGAAAAACTCTAATGGATTTTAGGATAAAGGACAAGGTTCTTAAAATAATATTGTAAAAGTTAATAAAAATTACTTTTAAAATTGTTTTAAATTTTGAGATAAATATGCTCTTAAGCTTCAACTAAGGCCATGTTCGGCGGAGCTTTTTGTAGAACTTTGAAAAAAATGAAAGCTAACGAGTGTTCGTTACAACAATTTATTTGGTAGATTAACTTTTGCATTAGATTTTTCAGAAGCCTTTTGGTCCAATTGTGAAAAGCTTCAAATGATAGTTTTTTTTTTTTGTAAATTATCGATTTTTTTTACAGTTTTACCCCTTAGAGCTAACTTTTAACAATTTGTACACTTTTATCCTTTTTGGCTTTTTGGTAAATCTAATATACAAATTACTTTTACCAAACGTCAATCGACTTATTTGCTAGATTTTCGGAATTTACAAAACTCTTTGAACCTCTACTAACAAATTTACCCAAAAAGTTAAAGTTACTCAAAAAACTTACAGAAACTAAATTTCTACCACTATTTTTTGAAAATTACTCTTGAAATAATTTTTAATATCCGTTTAATTAGAAGATTAAAATGAAAAAACATAATAAAAACGGTTAAAAAAATAAAATATAAATAAGTGTGTTACATTATAATTCTTAACAACACATGATTTTTATGAATTCAGTAAGTAATGTTTAGACATTCAAAAGGGAGAGTTAGTTGAAATTAGTTTTAACAGCTATATTTACGTAAACCTCTACAATTACCGTTTGACAAATGACATACGAGGTAATTGTCGTGAAGGGTTTGCAATTATTTGGAATCATGGGTCCCATAGCACATGCAACACACAGTACGTAAAGTAACCGACGTTGATTAATTAGGTGGTTAACAATACAGTGATTATGTACATTGCTATCATTTATTACTTTTTCCAAATTTGATTAGTACGACATGATTTACCATTTAGATCTTATTTACTGCTTTATGTGACTCATTGGGCCTTACGGTAACTAACGTAAACGTCCTTCCAGTCACCTAAAGAGCTTTTTTTTATGCAAACCTAAAGAGCTTTGATATTGTACATTATGTAGTTTGTTAATATGTTATTGTGTTACCAGAAATCCTTACAAAAGTTATTGTCTACTTAAAATTAAAAGTTACCTCCAAGTGTGATCCTTTTTGATCTGGCGGACGAGCTTGTATGCAGGTTCACTGCACGTGTGCCCTCCACGTCATTTAACCCTGGAACGGATATAAGAAAAAGTTAACAATTACGCAATTTGGGTGAGTAGTTTGGTTTTTACCTCTTAATTTTAACTACGCATACTACATGCGTAGTTGGAGCCTATCCGAAGCCGACCAACTACGCATTTCGTATACGTAGTTGTAGTTATTACTAAAAAAATATTTCAACTACGTTTATGGGGTGCGTAATTGAAGTATTTTTTTAATAATAACTATAGTTACGCTTCCGGGAAATCTAGTTCATCGGCTCTTATCGGCTTCACATGGACTCCAACTACGCAGACCAAACGCGTAGTTATAATCCAGATATGAAAAACAAAACTATGCACCCGAATTACTTGTGGTGATGAATAAAGGTTTTTGCTGATACGTTTATTAACCGCCATAGTGTATAGAAAGACCAAAGATCTATGAAAACCGGTCAAGGTATGAACCATCCACTAACTAAACCATTATATTCATGACTTATAACTGCATTTTGGTTACATAAACATCAGTACACTAAACAATTATATTTATGTTTTTTTTCGGTCATACAGCTTTTTATTTCCTGGTTAGCAGCAACTTTTGCAGAAATGCTCGATTCAAAGGAAAGGAACTTGAGTATTATAAACATTGCATCTGTTGGGATACTTTAAATACAAAGTCAAGGATGATTCAGATAAATAGTGTCTTCTGGTATGATGAGTCGATGTAATTGTTTGTTCCGTTTGGATAAACTTCTAAGAAGTAGAAATTCTGGAAGAGACTTACTGCTTGCGTGGATCATGAATCAACTTTGTATGGACACATCGAATCTGTTGATGTTTAGAAGAGAAGACGATGAAAATAATTTTTCCACACAACTTCCTTAGGTGTCAGCAACGTATATATACAAGTTACAAGGGTAATCTAGTTCTCATATCAATATATCAGATATCAATATCGGACATAAAATAGATATCTAGATGATACTTGTGTTTTGTAGGATGAAAAAAAAAAAAAAATCAATTTCAGGATATGGGGAGATCAAAAATATTGAGAGCGCCCTAAAGTAGCAATTTTAAAAATAGATTTTACACTAATATCAATAAAGAAGGGAGATCATAAACAAAAAATTCAACAGAGGAGGGAGCCTCATATGAACAAAATTCAGTAGAGAAGCAAAGAAGGGAGAATCATAAAAAAAATTCAACAAAAAAGGGGACTCACTTAAAAAAAATCCAGCTGAGAAGGGAAACTTGTTTAACAATAAGGAGACTCATAAAAAATATTCAGCAGAGACGAGAGAGTTGAGCGAAAGTTGTTGCCTGAAAGAATGATCGAAAGAGAACTAAAAAAATCATGGAGATATAAGTGAGAGTTGTTATAGAGATACGAAGAGGGAGATGAGGGAGGGAAACAAAGGGCGTGGAGAAGAAGTGATACCGGTCAATTTTTAGGATATCATAATCACTGAAAAAAAGTAAAGTAAACAAGCCCTAATGGACATCAAAGAGACTAAGAATTACATAACAGAAACAATGAATATACGCTAATAGAATCAAACTATAATCTTTACCGATGAAATACTTACTCCTTGCATAAGATCATGAATCTCTGATCTTTCAAGGTTAGCTCCAAACTTTTTCAGCACTTGATGTATGATCTTTACAAATGAAATGCTTACTGCTTGCATAATGCATACAACATTCATTGCTTCGTAGAGTACTGAACTTGGACTCTTGGCTATTCTTGTACTACGTAGAATAGTGATAGGTGTTACTTGATCATCTTGTAGTGATAGTTTTTGTGAAACAAGGTTAAAATGCTATATTGAAAGAGAATGCTGAAATGTTTAGTTACATATCAAGAGAGAGGGAAACCAAAATTACAACAATGAACCAGGCCAAGAGAACAAAGAACGCATGTTGTAAGCTTGTGAAGTGGAACCGAGACGCATAAGTATTAGATGCTTGCAAGAATGCTCAGAAGAGTACAGAGTTGTGCAATTTCCAAATGAATACGATGGTGGTTGTGATCTTTAGCAGAGGACATAAGTGTCATCAGCAATGCTCGTCAATCTAAAGATGCTACCTTAGGTAGGATGACGTTGAATTATAGCAAGCCAAGCATGTCCTTGATGAGGAGGAGGAGGAGGAGGTGCTTCCAGGACCAGTTATCCTGAGCGAAAGAGGTTGGCATTGGCCCATTCAGTCCAAATGTAGCGATGGGTGTTATCTGCTCCTCCTTGTATCGTATGTGTCTCCGGCCACTAGTGCATACATCATTCTCACTACGATCTGGCACTTTCTTCTTTCTGTCCGCCATTACCGGCCATTACCTTCACCAGAAATAGAACACAGAGGAGGCGGATAAGGAATAATCGGGGTTGTGAAAGGGGTGTTGCCGGGATGTGTTGTGGCAAAGGAGAGATGTCGTTGGGGGCGTGCCGCCGAAGAGCTCTCGCCGTCGGATTTTGGGGGAAAGGTCTGATGAGGAAGGGGATTTGAAGGTGGATTTGTGCGTAGCCCTAAATAAAAGGTGGGTTTCTGCGGTTTGAGAAACGCCTGTATGTGTTTCGTCATATTCACTATTGCGTCCCCAAATCCTCCACAGCAAACACTCCGAACTCCAAATCCACTAATGGTTTCGCCAAAATTCATGCGTCCTAGAGCAGTAGGAGGAGGGGGTTCTCATGGCGGCCCAAGCCCTAACCTCTTCGTCGCCAATTGCGGCCCTGCAGTTGGCCTCTCTCTCGAAGTTATCTCATCCGCGTTCGCCTCATTTGGGGAAGTAAAAGGCGTCCACCCCGCCGACGATAGTGGCACCCGCGTCATCGTCTCGTTCTCCGACGAGGCCTCTGCTCAAGCTGCCCTGAGTGCATTGGACGGCCGCCCCTTCTCCGCCCTTAACGGCCGGGTTTTGCATCTCCGTTACTCCATTCATCGTCCTCCTCCTCCGGTTAGGTTGCCTTCTCTGTTCTTTCATCGATTTAGGAATCGTTTGCTTGGTGTTGAGACCAATTAAGGTTTTAGAATGTCGATTGATTGATTTAGTTTGAGAAATTTAGGCGAGGTTTTAAGTCTGGGTTATAGTGTGCAAATCAATGCGAAAAATTGATGGTCATGGAATTTTTGTTGTTTGATATGATGATTGGTTCTATGCTGTTGGTATTCACAGTTGAATTACATGATGAGAATGTATCCCATTGGATCACACCATTTTTCTGAAAAGAGGAATTGGTAGGATGATCTTTGTTCTTGCTGTCTGATTCTCCTCTCAATGGTCCTCTTCCATATATCATATTCAATGTGGCTCCTGAAGTGAATTATTTTCTACATTGGTGGTTTTCCAAGTTACCTTTTAAGTAAGTAGTGTTGTTCTTGTGGTTAACATGGAAATTTTATGGTTCACAACTTGATGTGACGAATTCCCTTGATCTTGACATTCTTTTATCTGATTGAAGTTATCATAGTAACCATGTTACTTGGGTGTTTTTTGGCTAAGCAATCATTGTATTTCTTAATTATCTAGTTGTGCATGTATTAGGTAGAAATACAATATATAGTGTTGATCATGTTTCAATCTGTATGCAAATTTCTTGTCCTGGTAAAAGGTGTGGCATGCATCTATGTCGCACGGAAATGGAAAATGCCAATCTCAGATTTTTTAGGAAACAAAATGATTAGGAAACGTAATTATAATATTAATAGCATATTGAAATATTTATTAAACTTTTGATTTTTTTTGGAAATTGTAAAGAAGTTTCTGAAACATTTTTAGAGTTTCGGAAACGTGAAATGTAGTCTTCAGAGAGTTTCCGGGTAACATAGGTGTGTATACTGCAAGTCTATCACTAGTACCATCTTGTTTGAGTTGAACTTCTAGATTGAATGTCTCTGTGTGACCGTGTCCCTAATATATGTCGATGTACCATTCTGAACTGCTACTGTGGCAACTTTTTCCTTATTCTTCTTCAGTTGTGTTTTTCTTAATTATTTCTGAGGAGTGAGATCACTGATTAGTAGAGCATCATCTAGAAGCATGAAACAGCATCAAAGGTTTATCTACTGATGTATAAATTTATGTGTATCTAGGCTAAGGGTCACGACTCTTTGGAAGTGGCTTTAACTGCCTCAGAGCTGAACATCCCTGGTATTTACTTATTCCACGACTTTGTTACTGCAGAACAGGAGCAGGTCAGAACCCTACTTACTATAGTTCTTGTTGCAAATTACACTATGTAATTATTGATATTTGCTTTTTCTAGGAATTAATTGCAGCTGTTGATGCTAGGCCGTGGAACGGTCTTGCAAAGAGAAGAGTTCAACATTATGGGTTTGAGTTCTGCTATCAAGTAAGTGACAAGAAATTTAGCCTCACCATGTACATACAAGCAACATGACCTTTTTCACTTTTGGTCTTGAATCTTAATTGCATTTATCTTTATTGTTTTTCTTCGGATCAGACAAGAAACGTTGATCTTAGCGTCATTTGGGAAAGCTTCCATCATTTGTCTCTCCTGTTGTTGAAAAAATCTCCAACTGTCCTGATCTTGATGCCGCTGCAAATATACAGCTGGACCAACTAACGGTATGCTTTGTTTCATATCACGTAGTGAGAGTTCAGAAACTCGTACTTTTCGTAGATGATTTTCAATTCTGGTGACTCGACCTAACATGGATCTAGTCTGGGGGCTTTTTTATGTGCATCCCAGCCGGCAATCACAATATTGTTAAGATTATGACAAGTTCATTTCACAAAGTGTACACTCACTTCAAGTTTGAGTTATCTGAGCAATTAATCCTTTTGTTATTGCTGTAGTTACATCTGAAGGTCTATTTCTGTTGACAGGTTAATGAGTATCCGCCCGGGGTAGGCTTGTCCCCTCATATTGACACTCATTCTGCATTTGAGGATGTAATTTTTAGCCTTTCACTAGCTGGGCCTTGTATTATGGAGTTCAGAAGATACGAAGATGGAATGTGGAAGTCGGAACATCCTACAAACAAGGTGGATATGCTAACAGACGAAAACGTAGAGCATTCTATCCACTTAGTAAGGAAGGCTATATATCTTCCCCCCAGATCATTGCTCGTCTTATCTGGGGAAGGCCGGTATGCTTGGCATCACTACATTCCGCACCACAAGGTACAAAATAATATCTGTTTCTTTGATCTTCTCTTGGTATTGCAGTTTGATATCTCTAAGGGTCTATTTGGTATCCATATCTTGATATCAGATATCAGTAAAAAAGCATCTTACCTAGTATTTGGTATGTAAGTAAATGGATAATCAATCTGAGATTCAGATATACTCCTAATATTCTTTTTATCCTTTTTTATATGATCCAAAAACTAGAGGTATATCTTATATTTCTACTCACTCTTCCATTCTTCCTATCTGAAAATCCTTGTCTAAAGAAAAATATTCATAAAATTTATCTCTTCTATATGTTGTCATTTCATATACTAAGGTTTTAGTTTGGTATCAATATCTAGATATGATATTGACATAAAAAAAACTCATACATACTGTTTGGTATATAAGTATATTATCAATTTGATACAATCATATACTTTTTGATATACTAAAAAAACTAGTGGTATCACGTATCTTATATTTTTCATCTCACTCCTATTCTTTCTCTTGATACCGATTTATATTGATATCTAGATATGAATACCAAACAAAGATATCTAGATATGAATACCGGTGTACATGAGGAATTATATTTTAGGCGCTCCGTGAATGATCTCGTAAGGTAGTATGTTGCGGTGACAGTGAAGCTCTCCTTTTTTGCAGGTTGATCTCGTGAAAGAGAAGCTGATCAAGAGGAACTCGAGAAGAATATCCTTCACATTACGCAAGGTTTGTCCAACCTAAATCATTAACTCACTGTAGGATTCCTGCAAGGACCTGAAATCATTATGTACTTCCCCATGAATGAAATAGTTTAGATTCCTGCTCAACATTGTAAGCCTTCACTCCTAGATTCAGAAATCTATTCTGACACAACGGAACAGTTCGTGTCTTCCCGAAAATTTGCAAGATATCTGCCCTCATTCCTCGTCGATTGCTTCTAAATGTCTTATAAGGATTTTATCTATATTGCCTTCACTCCAACAGAACTGCAATGAGCTGTTTCTTGTCATGGTGCCTTTTTAAAGCTTGTGATTCATTCTGTATGGTGCAATTGCCTTTTGCAGGTTCGAGTAGGGCCCTGCCGGTGTGCATATCCTCAATACTGTGATTCCCAGACATAGAGAAAGAGTAGAGACCCAGTTTCTAGTTTTGTCAGCAGAAATTGAAATCCTCGATACAACCATGACTGAACTATGTATTTAATTAGTAAGCTGCACGTGTGGATATTGTTCCAAAAGTATTATTTTTAGTTAATATTTATTTTCTCTTATTATTACGATTTGTTGGGAAAGGGGAGATGTTTTATTGATGTGGAGAAAAAAAAAATGAAGAAGAAAGAGGTTAAGATAAATCTTATTAATCTTCCAATGTTTGTAGAGATCCACAATTGGGCTTCGATCTAGACAAAAAGCATAAGATTCGATAAACTTCAGGTTTGAAGCCATATGACTTGATTTTGAAAAAAAAAATTATTAGAAGTTCATGCGTACCACAAGCTCAAACATTAGTGTGTAGTTAATATGGGCTTTCTCAGTCTCTTCTCGTAAAATTTATTTCCCATCTTCTGAACGCTCATGTCACTGCGAGAGATGACAATAGATGATTGCTTTTCTTTTCTTGTCTTTTTCGTTCCTTTTTACACTTTAGTTTCTAGAGATCATTTACAGTTTTTATATATTTACGTTTTCTATTTGTTCATATTTGTAAACTGCTTAGTGAATTGAGTTGGCTCTACCCTCTTGAGATCCTATCGAGTATATTATTTAGGTCGAACTGCGTCACCAAATTTCTTGTATGTTCTTGCGTTTTAAACTTTAGATCACTCTATGAGGTCCCAAAAATTTGTGATCTTCTAAGCTTTGTGGTCATATCACTTAAATTTGAAAGATTCTCAAACTAAAAACTCGATCTCTTATAGCTTCCACTTTGTTTTTTCTTCTTTAAATAAATGCTTTTAAAATTGCTATCTTTTGTCTTTCTTGCGTGAACTAGAGTAATAAAGGGGCCTTCCTCTCAAATTTCTGGCTTGAGGAACCCTATATTTGGATATAGAGATTGAAAAACTTCAAGTGTTTACAAACCTCGCCCTATGTCTTTAAAAAAAAGACTCTAAGGACGACATTTGGGATATGTCTTCATAGGCTTGATTGTGTTGCAAATACAATTCGTATAAGGCCATATGATGGCTCGTCGAACTTCGTCATCTGACAATTGAAGATGAAAGCAATTCTCATCAAGGAGAAGTGTTAAAGCACGGTGCAAGTAAAGTTCCTTCCGGATACCTCCCATATGATAGGAAACAAGTGCTTGAGGAGCCCGTTCACTCTAGGAAATTTTATGTGATTAGTTGAGAACGTGGTTTTGTGAGTTTGTAAGGCCTACTAGTCTTGTTATGCTTTGGGAGAAAAAAAAAATAGAGGACCTTTATATGAAAAATCTTATCCTAGTCGTATATCTCTTCCCAGTGAATTGATTAATTCCCGTATGAATGGTAATATGTATTTGCATGATAATCTTGATATTTTTCTGAAATTAACTCAAGACTAGGTAAGATGTAATTATAAAATCTTTGATGATCATGTTTATATCTTGTTATTGAATGTTTTATCTAGTCAGTTTGATAGTTTTAAAGATGTTATGCAGTTTAGTTATGATGGTGTATCTAAACATAAAGTTATGGAATAAGTCTTTCAAAAGAATGAAATGATGAAAATCTTTAAAATCTATCTAAAAATGATGATAAATCTGATAAGAACAAAATTAAGGCATCAAATGATAATGATAATAAGAATAAACAATACTTCTATATGATAATGATAATAAGAATAAACAATACTTCTATTGTAGTAAGTTAGCACATTTCTAGGAAATGTAGAAAGAAAAAGAAAGATGAGTGTAATAAGGATAAATCTTCTCATTCTGCATCTATTTGTGAATCTGAATATTCTAATGAACTGCTTATGTGCTCATCAGAACATAAAAATTCTATGTTTCACATGTCTGAGTTTGATTGTAAACAAACTGCATATCTTTATGAATTACTTACGGGTGCTTCCATCTCAAACAACAACAATAACTGGATCTTGGATTCGGGTTGTAATATGCATGCTACTTCTAATAGGAATGCCTTTAGTAGTATCAAACTATATAATGTTGGTGAAGTCATGTTAGGTGATAACACCTTATCTTGTTATGAAAGGAATTGAAAATGTACCTGTATGTATACATGATGGAATAACTAAACAATTATAGAATGTTAGATGAGTACCTAAACTTAGAATATATATATTATTTGAATATGTTTTTGATGATCTTAAATGCTCTCTAATCACCAATAATGGTGTTTACGTATGCCTTTAGCTTTCTATTACACAAATGAAAGTGAAAGAGAGAGACGAACGAATCGCCCACGTACTTGCAAATGCAAACAAATCAAAGCAATTGATTGCCAGCCTTCCCATCTCCATTCTTCAAAGACCTAAACCTAAAACGTTTCAATTTCATGTACACTACTTTTAAGGAAACTACTCACAAAACTCTTCAAAGCTATCTGAAAAAAGTTTTTCTAAATCTGATAGAAATTTGTTTGCAAGAGCTAAAGATTTAAGATGAGCTGTATTAGAGTATGAGTCTAGTATATTGGATAATATGTTAGGCTTATCCTTTATTTGTTAGTTTATCTTTTAATCTTATCATTTAGTATTAGTTTATTATTTTATATCTTTTATATTTTCCTATATAAACATTGTTTGATCAATGAAATAAGACAAGCCTTCAGTTCACAAATTTCTAAGCTTTTCGATTCACAAATCTCTTCATGGTAAGAGATTTGTGAACTGAAGGCGTGTCTTATTCCATTGATAAAACAATATTTATATAGGAAAATATAAAAGAGATAAAATAATAAAGGAAAAATAACCCAAAATAATATCAACTATCAACATTGAACCGAAAATAATACGAACTTTAAAAATTACTAGGAGCGATACAAACTATCAATGTATTTACCAAAAATAATACGTCATATATTTTTCGGCCAAAACCCTAGCTCCGGCGATGACGTGGCAGCCGGAATGATACATGTCATCAAATAAAAGGGTTAAATGTGTGACGTGGATTTTATTTAAAAAAAAACAATTTAATAATATTTAAAATATAAAAAAAATATTATTTTTAAATTTTAAATAATAATTTTTTAAAAAAAATTGTACAAATATTTATTTTAAAAAAATAAAAAAAATTTTAGAATATTTTGTTAATCAAATTTATTTTCGAATTTTTTTAATAAAATGAAAAAGTATTCGAATTTATTTTATTTTTTAATCTTGTTATCTAATCCCTATAGGAAAAAAAATAATTTGTAAAAAAAATTCGATTTTTTTTTAATAAAAAATACATAAAAACCTTTTTTACATACCTGTTAAAAAAAATTTCAAACTTTATTTAAAATAATTTTTACAAAAAATTTTTTATAAAAAATTTGTACAAATGTTTTTTAAAAATTACTATTTAAAATTTTAAAATATTAAATATTTTATTTTTTAATATTTTAAATATTATTAAATTTATTTTTTGAAAAATAAAATCCACATCACACATTTAATTCATTTATTTGATGACATGTAACTTTCCGGCTGCCACGTCATCGCCGGAGCTAGAGTTTTTGCTGGAAAAGTGTGATGTATTATTATTGGTAAATACATTGATAATTTGTATCGCTCATAGTAATTTTCAAAGTTCGTATTATTTTCGGTTCAATGTTGATAGTTGGTATTATTTTGGGTTATTTTTCCAATAATAAACTAATACTAAAAGATAAGATCAAAAAATAAACAAAAAAAAAAATAAACTAACAAATAAAGGATAAACCCAACATATAATCCAATATATTAGAACCATACTCTAACAAGATTAACACCTGTACCACGAGGAAGCTTTTAAAATTGAAAACCCTAATTAAAACCTCACCAAGGCTATTAACATGCTGACCACAAACCCTAGTATTGTCTCAAGAAGAGACCATGATTCATTTACAACTAGTGTAAACTGCAATAACTATCGGACAAGTGTTAAGTGAGAGAAAATCAAAATGTGAAAATTAAAAGTAAATTATTATTTTTTTTTGGTAACGATTAAAGGTAGATTATTTATGTGGCGTCCGCACTTTATCCTACGTCATTCTTCACAAATGTTAACTTTTAAATACGTCACTAGTTATTATTTTATTTTAAAAAGTACTATTTACATAATATATGTACATATATTTATTATATATATTGCATGATCTTTTATCTTTTAAAATAAATAAAATAACATTATATTAATTGATTACATAATGATCATTGAGCTTTTTAATTAAAAGTAGGGATATAAGGAGATTTACTTTTTTCATGCAAGATTATGCCGTCTTTTAGACCCATCTTCACATTTATGCAATCTTCTTAGTTTCTCTAGTTGGATTGTCCCTACCTCCTCTCGATCGAGCGTCCCACATCCAAACTCTATTGTACAACTCTCATTCAAGTAATATAAAAGTAAAGTTTCCGATAGAGGCGCATCTAACTAGACATGTTCAAATTCGGGCAGCCCGTCCATCCGAAAAAACGGGTGGGTATGAACATGAGAACAAGCCCGGCCCGCCAAATCCGTCGGACCGGGTTCGGATAAGGCCTTAGGTCCAACCGGGCTGAAAAGCCCGGCCCGTCAGCCCAGTAAAAAAATAAAAATATTATAGTATAATTATTATAAATATTAGAATAAAATATCTAGTATAATTATAATTAATTTTATATATTTACATAAAAAATCTTAAATATAAATTTTAATAAAAAAAATAAATAAATTAAAAAAAAAAAAACGGGTACCCCAAGCCGGGTACGACACTGATGCTAGGCCCGGTATCCGGACCTAACCCAAACCGGATCTGGTTAAACGGGCTCAATATTTATAAAGTCCGTTATAAACCCGGCCCGGACCCGGATATGAAAAGGTCTACCTCTAACCATCAATATAATCACTTATAATTTACAAACGGTTAATTTTAGCTTGTTGAGGAATAATATAGGTATAATGTGAGTAGGGAACTTACATATTTGCTTACCAAGTGAAAAGAAATCGAAATTTACGACAAAAGAAGCACGATACTTAAAGTTTTTTTTTTGAAAGTTTAATTGTATTAGATAGTGAAGGAGAAGGTTACATACAGCTTACATTACATACTCAAACCGCAACCCAAAAAACACAAACCCACAGTAAACAAGCATAAGCACACAGCAGCAAGGATGGAGAGAGTATCGATCAAACTATGAGGAATTAGGCGAAATGAAGGACAATGTTGAGGGTGGATGCCATGTCGCGGGTGAGGGCCGATCTATCCCTCCAATATATGGGTGAAATGCGTCTTAACGTTCCGTATGATCATCCAAGCACACTCAATAGGTGGGGTGAAGACCTGGCAGTAGAGAAGTTTGTTTATGGCGACCCAAATGTAGTAAATGTAAGCAACAATTGCAACAATCTTTGCACAATCCAGTGGTCGGGTTTTCTTCCTGGACCAGGAAGTCATCCAAACCCAAACGTCGTCAAGGAAAGGAGCAGGGTGGGGGATGTTCAACCAACGAGAGACAATGTCCAAAACCAGTACGCTATAGCAGCAGAGATTCCAAAGGTGTTTGCCATCTTCGGGAGCAGCGTTGCAAAGTTTACAGGTATCATCATTGGTGAGATTCCAATCCCGAATCTTGGTAAGAGTGGGGAGGCGGTTAAGGGCAGCAAGCCAAGCGATATAGGAGGTTTTGGGGGGATTGGAGGGTAACCAGATTGCTTTGAAAGGGGAGGGGTGAGTAGCTTGGAGAGGAGGTCTGATATATTCATAGATCTTCTTCCTAGCAAAGGACCCATCCGGATTGACGACGTTGGCATTCATGGAGGCGCCAGGAGCACAATTGGCGAGATCATCTCTGATGCCGAGGAGGGATTTCCAAAATTGCGAATTAGATGCTATAGGGGGGCAATTCCAGATGCATTCGTCCCTTTTGAACAGATGTTTAGCGACCCAAGACTTCCAAATGCTAGGACGATCACGGTCAAGGTCAAATAAGAGGCTAGAGAGGGCAACCTTATTCTTGGTACCAAGATCAGGGAAAGCCAGCCCACCAACCGATTTAGGGGAACAAATAGTCTCCCATGCCACCAAGGCTCTCCTGCTAGTAGCGATGCCGGACCAGAGGAATGATCTCATGAGCCCATTGATGGTGCTGATTACGTTAGCAGGGAGGAAGAACAAGGAGCACCAGTATTGACTTGCCGAGTAGAGGATTGTTTTGACAAGTTGGGCACGACTAGCGTAGGATAGGGTTTTGGCGCTCCAGGAGTGGATACGCCGAGTGATCTTGTGAATCAGTGGGAGAAAGTCGCAAATCATTAACCGCTTACTTCCTATAGGGACCTCAAGGTACAGGAAAGGTAGAGAGCCAAGCTTCATGCCGGTAAGACGAACCACATTAGCAATCTCAGCGTGGTTCAGGCCACCGGTGAAAATGTGGGATTTATTAGGATTGATAACGAGGCCGGAGCAGGCGCCAAACTCATTAAGGGCGTCAATGAGGATAGAGATGGACCTGGTGTCCCCTCGGCACAGGAGGAGGAGATCATCCGCAAAGGCTAGATGGGAGATAGCAGGTGAAGCACACTTGGGGTGGAAGTTAAAATCAGGGTTAGCAGTTCTCTCAGTAATAAGCCTGGATAAAAACTCCATAGCAATGGCAAAGAGTGGCGGGGAGAGCGGGCATCCATGCAGAAGTCCACGAGAGCCTTTGAAGTGGCCTTTAAGTTCACCATTTACATTAATTGAGTAGGAGGCAGAGCCGATGCATTCACTAATCAGACATATGAAAGACTCTGGGAAGTTCATCGATCGAAGGCAGTGCAGTAAGAACTCATGGCTCACTGAATCAAAAGCTTTGGAGATGTCGACTTTCATAGCAACCCTAGGAGAGATATGTTGTCTCCCATACTTGTGAAGGAGTTCTTGGCAAAGCAGCACATTATGCTTTATTGACCGCTTCGAAACAAAGGCACTTTGGTTGGGGCTTATGATGCTAGGGAGTATGAGGTTTAAACGTCTAGCTAGGATCTTGGATATGGTCTTGTAGGTTATATTACAGCAGGATATGGGTCTGAAGTCCGATGGAGTGATGGGATTGTCATGCTTGGCAATCAGAGAGATGGTGGTATGATTAACCTGCTTGAGCATTCTTTTGTTAACGAAAAAATCTTGGATCGCTAGAGTGAAGTCGTGGTGGATGATACTCCAAGCTTCTTTAAAGAAAAGAGAATTGTAGCCATCTGGCCCAGGAGCTTTGTTGTTAGCAATGCTGAAGAGGGCATGCTTGATCTCTTCAGGCGTGACAGGCTCGATTAAATTGTCAACCTCAGCAGTGTTGAGAGAAGGCAGACTCAATGGGGGATAGGACCTTCTAGAAGAGGTAAGTTGTGGGTTGAGAGTTGTCCTGAAGTGATTAACCAGCAACTCACCAATAGCATCAGCCTCGTAAGCCGTCTCTCCATTAGGCCCTCTAATAGCAGTGATGAGGTTCGAACTTCTACGCATCTTGACACCCTTGAAGAAGAAAGATGTGCACTGATCACCGTACTTGATCCAATTCTCCTTAGAAAGCTGGGCCAACGTCTATTGTAGCCTAGAGTGATAGTCCTTGAGAGAAAGAGAGATCCACCTATCCATCTCTTGCAATTCAGAGTTGAGGGGATCAGCCTGCAATTTAGTTTGCACTTCCTCAAGTTGCTTGTGACTTTCATCAATGCTCGAGTGGAGCTCCTCCAACTTGACACTAGGAAATTTCTTGAGGAAGGGCTTGAGCATCCTCAACTTCATTGTGAGTCTGAACATGGGGTTTCCATGAATTTCAGCATTCCAGGCATCTCTTACCGTGTCAAAAAACTTCTCATGTTTGACCCACAAGTTATTGAAACGGAAAGGGAAAGATCTCCGAGGGGTAGTATGCTCGGTGAATAGTAGAGGAGGAGAGTGATCGGAGATGTCCGCAACACCAAAGTGGGCATGTAAGTTAGGGAAGGCTGCGGTCCATGCATTGTTAGAAATGATACGGTCCAGCTTGGTCCATATACGATTTCCCGTTTGTTTATTGGTCCAGGTGTACTTGCATCCAGAGAATGGCAGGTCGGATAGACCATTTTGCACAAAGCTGGATTCGATCTCATCGGAGGCCTGAGAGAAGTTGTGATGGTTGTTGGTAATTTTCTCATCAGGGGATAAAGTGACATTAAAGTCCCCCATCAAGGCCCATGGGCAGTTGGAGCTGAGCAACCGAAGGGTAGTGATCGAGTTCCAAAGTCCCACGCGATCGTCCATAGCGTTGTGAGCGTATACAAAGGAGAACTCAGCAAAAGTGGTTTGGTTAGGGTTCGGGAGTGGTTTGGATATGAGACAGTGGATGAGTTGGTCTGTGATGATGGTGGTGGTTACATTGATCTTAGCCGGGTTCCACCACACCCAGATGCGACAATTGTGAGACAATGAAGAGTTTGAAATGTGTTTCCAGGATGGGAAGAGAGAAGTCGAGACTCGAAGCTCATTATCAGAGCGAAGGCGAGTTTCCAGAATAGCAAACAGATCGAGGTGGTGCTTCTTAGCAAGTGATTGGACAGCTTTTTGTTTCAGAGGGTCATTGAGTCCCCTGATGTTCCAAGCACAAGTTCATACTAACATTAAACAAGGGTATTTGGTTCATTGATTGCACTTGCGATCAATGGCGGGAATGGATGGTTATTTGAGGGGATAGAGGGTGAGGGGTTTTGGATGAAGGAATCAGAAGGTGGTGGAAAGGAGTTTTGGATTGGAGGGATTGGAGGGGGAACAAGAGATAGCTTGATTGGGTAAGGCCATCAGAAGTATGCTCTGGGGGCCTTGGCAAGCAGGAGGTATGGACAAGGGACGAGGAAGGAGTGTTCGTCAAAGCTTTGGGAGGCGTAGGAGAGGCGCTGGGTCCATTCAGGGAGTGATGGATCTTCCTGGAAGGGTCAGGGGTGGGGAGAATGGGGGGAAGTTTGTGTTGTGGATTCGGGGAGGAGGTCTTGGGGGGGTTTAGCGTTCCATGGTTTGCAAGTGACAACCTCCGAACTTGTCAGTTTAGGGAGCGGGCAACAGTGTCCGAAAACGAGACAAGAGTCGCAACGAGGGGGTAGCCAGTCATATGTTACTTTTTGGACAAAGGTGGCACCATTGGGACCGGAGAGAGTGATCTCGCGAAGCAGTGGCCGGGAGGCGTGGATCTCGACAAGAATTCGAGCAAACCCAAGGCGGTCATGGTTGATAGAGCATGCGTCGGTCAGAATGGGCGTCCCCAGTGCGGACCCAATCTTGGCCAGCATCGTCTTGAACCAAAACCTGAAGTTCAGGTTGTGAAGTGTGGCCCATACCAGCACAGAATGAAGACTAGAATAGTCCAGGGGGAGGTCGGTGATCCATCTTTTCAACAGTATGGTGGTGGACCGTTAGCTATCCAGGGGCTACCGAGCAGGATGGTGTTCAGATCGGCCTCGCTTGCAAAGTGGAAAACGAAGATCCCGTTCTCGTTCCGGAGCATTTTAGGTTTGGATATGGTGTTCCAATGTTCATCGGTGAACTTGGAGAGCCTCGGGAAGGAGATAGGGCTGCCTAATGGGTAACCCACAAGGGTAAGGTTCCACTTCCGCATTGTGTCATCAATGTCCTCGTTTGTGAATGGGATAAGTCCTGAGTCAAGCCCTGGAATGAAAGGGAGGGGGACGTGGTTCCAAACAATGCTTCTGGAAGCAATATCGCAGTAGGAAGCTGGAGGGCCGACGTGTGAAGTAGGGTTATTAATGCACGCATGCATTATGGGGGCTTGGGGGGATATCGAGGGGTCTACGTGCAAAGGGGCATGCATTGTTTGAGGAACAGCAACCTCGGAATCAACACTCTTAGCAAAGTAGGAATGCGGGGGGTCCATTTCAGTTCCAGCTTTTGGGGTATCCGAGGAGGCGGGAGGTGAGGGGCCCGAGTCAGATCCATCCGTGGGGGGTATCAGGCAGACTGGTAGTTCAGGAGGCGTCAGAGGGAGGGTAGTCATCGGACGCACATCCAAGCAGAACTCCGACGGGGTGGAGGATGATGGGCAACAGTCAGTCTTGGGGGCATTCGAGGCAGTTAAGATCGTAGGGGTTGGGCTCAACGGTGGGAACACCAACTCAGACGACAGGACTGGTGGCGGGGGTTTCTTTGGGAGGAGCCTGAGGTTGTTCGATCGAATGATCTCGTCTGGTAAGGGTTCAGGTGTTTTTTCGTGGTTAGAGCTAAGGCATGTATTGTTTTTGGGGCAGGGAGTAGAGGTGGATCCAGGGAGCTCGGATATCTTGATGTTACGACAACGGGCCTTCCGAGAACCGGCCATGGGGGGGGGGGTTAGGGGTGGAGTTGGGGGGGGGGGGGGGGAATAGCGCAGCCGGGGCTGCGCCAGGCGGAGCAGAGCCGATCTCCAGAGGACCCAGGAGAGAGAAGAGAGCTTTTTTTGATACTTAAAGTTTTAATCACCGTGAACGTTAAGTCGAAGAAATTATGGGGTTCCCGTAATTAACCCGGCCATGATTACTTCATTTACTTTCATCCAACGGATCAAACCGTAAGTTGATGCAGCACAAAAAGTCAATGGGAACACATTTAACTACCGCATTGACATAAACAGTGAAAACTGGAATTTCAATACAAAAGAAAAGATATTAAGAAAAGTCAATCCACAATGCTTCATGGACTAACATTTAACATAGCCATAAAACGGGAAAGACGCGCCACAAATATAAACCCCATAATAACAAAAACATAACTTACACAAACATAATAAAATATATATATATATATATATAGGCCGGTTCGGATGAGGAGCATCCTTGTGATAGTAATTAGGAGAGCTGTGGTGATGTCACGTGACATCACCATAACTCTTCTAATTCCTATCCACAAGGTCTTCTCACTTGAACTAGAATATATATATATATATATATATATATATATATATATATATATATATATTTTTTTTTTTGCATGGGGCTGCTGTGTGCTTTTTTCACTCCTCGGAGGCGTAAGCCGTGATCGGAAAACCCATGAGTTTGAATATCTTCACTTTTCTGACTCGAATTTGGAAGCCCATGATAGGGTGGTGGTAGAAAACCACCAAATCGCCGACAGATAAGCCCTTCTTCCGGACAAAAGGGAGCCAGGAGGAGCCACTCAGCTCCGGCTTCAAATACCGTCCAGTGCGACGCACACGACAGGTTAACAGCCAAGCTCGGCCGTCTGCATCAAATGCTTCGAAGTGCACTTTCCGAACACCGGAGGCAGAGAGACCAAAGGGAGGGAGGAGATGAAGTCTTCCCGTCGGCCATGAGAGCCTACTTCCTAGGTCTGTCTGCTTCAGCTGTTTGGAGAATCTCAACGCCGCCATCGTAAAGTGTTTACGTAATCTTTGGATCCAATGTGTAAATGTCATATGGAAACTCAACTAATTTATAGCTTAACTAAAATAGAAGAAGAAAGCATCCATATGATGCAAAATCGCATAAAGAGAACTGTAATCATTGTAATACTAAAATATTACCGCAGTCACATGGAGCAATAAAGCTAACTATTCTATCCACTTTTACTAAAAATAAATAAATATATATTTAATATATTAAACCCTTTTGTTTTCAGTTGTTTACTGGATAAAAAGGCATTTTCACGTGCCCTCCACACACGGAAGAGTGGTTCTATTGTTCTAATGCAGCAATATTTGCATTAAGTAGATAATGGTGCAACCTTTGCATACTATTTTGAAGAGAAATTTAATTAATTTAGATTATTATTTAATTAATTTATTTAAATTTAAAATATTTATATATTTACCTAAATAATAAATTAAAATATATAATTTCTAAATCTCTTAGGTCAATTATCGTACTTTTATCTTACTCTAAACTCATAATATTTTGAAGAGAAATTTCGGCACTGATATATTTTGAATTTTGCTTTATATGACATCAACACAATATTTTTCAATTTTATTAAATTAATACATTGACCATTTCAGTTTTAGTAAATTAATACATTTGCTATCACTACAAAAAAAAAATTCAATTAGCGACGGCTGTTTGCGACGGCAGAAAAGGCATTTGCCGTCGCCAATAATCAACGGCGACGGCTTGGCCACGGAAAACGGGCGTAGCCAGAACAGGCGACGCGAAAAATTTTGGCGACGGCAATTGGCCGTCGCTAATATCCCGCGTCGCCTTTGGCGACGGATAATATCCGTCGCCAAATATTCGCGTCGGCTACAGCCGTTGCCGTTTTGTGTGTAGCAAAATTCGAAATTTGGTAGGAAATTTTATATCTTTGGCAACGGCAAGAAACCGTCGCAAAATTTAAATTTGGTGGGAAATTTTGTATTTTTGGCGACGGCATTGAGCCGTCGCAATATGTAAAAATGTGTTTAAAATATTAATTTGTAGCAACGGTAACTTGCCGTGACAAAACAAATTTGGTGGGAAAATTCTACTACATCTTGTAAAACTATACCACGACCTGTATTATCTGAAAACATCTAAATGACTGCATTAAATTGCAACAACAATTTTTATAAACCAAAAAAGTGTATTTAACTTTCAGAACAATCAAAATAGCTCTATTCGAAATGTAAATAAGTTCATAATCTGAAAGTACAAAACCTAGATGTACTTCATCTTTAACAAAGTGGTAATGAGGTTCACAATCACACACTTTCACGATCTAAACATCTTCTACTTGGACAAATTCTTCATCAACTGCATCATTTTCGCTAATTGGTTCCTTTTCTAATGCTACATGATCTCCATCTCCAATAGACTCTTTTCGATGTGCACTAGTTGCAACCTATAAAATATGAAATAATAACAATAGTTTAGATGAAGAAAAATAACGGTAACGAACTCTTATGAACATAGATGAGTATTTACTTATTAAAATTGAATTTTTAAAGAATTTAAAGTTCTAGATTACCAAAACTAACCTGTGTAAGTGAGTGCGAGCTTCTTCTTTCATTGCTGTTACATCTTCAGTGACTTTTCGAGTTACATCTTCAATGACTTCTACTCTTAGCTCTTCCATCATCTTTTGCATTTGCTCCGGATTGCTCTTATATGTAGATGGGTTTGATGGATACACCATATAAGGAGGTGCACTAGAACTAAATGTTCGACAATAACCATGGCCATCAACTCCAATTATCTTGTGAAATATTCGATCTTTTACAGCCGTAAGTTGTTGTTGATCATCGGGCTCCTTACTTAACTCTTCTTCGTAGTCCTTCTACATGAATTTCACAAACTAGTTAGTTATCGTAAATACTGATAGATTTAAATTTATATTGTTAGAAAAGCTTACAATGGCTTCAACAACATCATAGTCGGTTGGGTCTCGTGCGTTTAACCAAACACTCATGTTATCCGTAGGCTCTCCATTTATTTCCATTTGTTGATTACAACAAGTAATGTATAATAAACTGTATCTGTTGCAGAAAATTACAAAAAATCAAAGTTAGCATATTGTTCAGCACAAAGTAGAGAGGAGAAGTCGAATCTTAAACATATATTGAGAGGGTTGAAGAAAGAGAGGTTAACAACCATCACACAAAGTAGTAGCACACTACTGACAACACTACAACAGCTCACAATGTTCACTACTTCACTGAATTCATTCAATTCAATAGAGAAATCAGACGAATCTTAAACATAGTAGGGATGTTAACGGTTCCAGAACCGGCATTTTTTTGTGGAACCGGGAACCAAACCGTTTAAGGTAAACGGTTCAGTTCCAAAAAGTTTTTCGATGGGAACCGTTTAGACCGGTCAGGAACCGTTTTTCCCTGAACCGGAACCGGACCGTTTAATAAAATCATAGAACCGCTTGGAACCGGACCGTTACGAACCGTTTGAAACCGGAAACGTTTAGAGCCGGACCGTTTAATAAAATCATTAACCACTATGGAGTGAACAAAGCTCGGCAAAAGTCAAAGAAGTCATTTGAACTTGAACCTAATGGAATCACATAAATAAAATTTTAAAAGGAAATATCAGTCAACAAAATACACAATCTGATTTGTTCTAGTTTGACTGTTTGAGTATTCGTAGTTCAGGTTTGAAAAAAAAGAGGAAATAAATACAATCTACATTACAATTTAGAATGAACTCATGAAAAAAGAGGCCCTATTAAAGGTCATCCAGGTTTAAAAAAGTAAGGTAGTTGACTGTTTGAGTATTTCTAGTTCATTTCAAAGGCCTTTTTCATGCCACAGACCAAACTTACAGCAATACAAAGCTAGTTTGTGACTTTGTGTATGAAATATTTATGACCAAAATAAAGCAGGAAAATACAACAATACAAATCAAGAAAGCTATACAAGATTATAAGGAAAATCTAAATAAATTGATAAAGAAAGATCAGTACAAAAATAAAGTGACAGTAAAGTAGTAAACTAAGCCGTCAATACAACAATAACCTTGCTAGTTTGTCTATGAAATTAAGAGTTAAAGTATGACCAAAAGGTCCAAAATACAACAGTAACCTTACCAGAAGATGATGACAAGATGTAAGGCCCTTGTTAATCCATCAATACTGAATAGAAAAGAATAACAAAATTAATAGTTAATATTGAATAGAAGAAGTGAATACTGAATGTAAGATGACAAAATGTATGATGGTACAAGTATTGGCAAAACAAATCCTATTGCAAATCAAACAACGTTATTCTGTATATATATATTTATATACAGTAAGATGGAATCAGAAGAGGATGTAAGATGGCACAAGTATTTACTTGAGAAGAATCACAAAGATGATAATGGAAGAAGATGAGGTTAGAGAGTAGAGGAGTTACGTTTAATAGAAGAAGAAGAACCCCGTTAATCCATCAATATTGAATAGAAGAAGAACCCCATTAATACTGAATAGAAGAAACATCAGAAGAAGATGTTGATGAGGAGGAAGAACCCGTCAAAGATTACCGGCGATCGAAGATGGCGATGGAAGGGCGAAGACGGCAATAAAGGCAAAACCCAGAAAAAAACCCTAGGAGAAAAGTGACAGTAGTGGAACGAAGTGCAGCAGTGCAGGCCGGACTCACATAATAGAGAGGAGAAGTCGGGACAGTGAAGTCGGGAGACTCGGGACAGCGAACTAGCGAAGACTCAAAGTGCAGCAGAGAACTGAGAGAAGTCGGGACAAGTGGACAACGAAGTGCAGCAGTGCAGGCCGGCAGCGGTCAAGCGGCGAGGGTCGAACGGCGAGAAAGGGGCAGGCCGGCAGCAGCGGCAAGGTGAGCGGTCGCCGGTCGGCTTCTCTCAGCCCTAGTGTCCGAAGTGCGAAGTGCGAAGCAGCGAAGGGGAAACTGAATAAGTGATTCATTCGGCTAATTGGAAATTTAGGGTTAAAACAGGTCCAACCCGTTTTTTTTTAAATTTACGGTTCGGATCGGATTTTTTTTAATTTACGGTCCGGACCGGATTTTTTTAAATTTACGGTCCGGCCCGGATTTTTAACTACGGTCCGACCCGGGTTACGGTCCAAACCGGTCCAAAACCGGACCCGGACCGTAAACCGGAATTTCAGAAAAGCATGGACCGTAAATTCCGGTCCGGTCCGGTCCGGTTTCCCGGTCCGGTCCGATTTTGCACTGCCCTAATAACAGCTCATTGGAAAATAATTTAAGGTGTAACTAATCTACATAGTCAACACAATTCAGGCATAATATGCTCCGTAAACAAATCGCACAAAGATTATTATAGTCCTATCAGATCCATGTTACAGGTTTGAGTGTCTGGTTTATGAAAAGCTATATGTTTCTCCTTCGAGTCTTTGGCACGATATTTTGTAACTACATCTCTAAAACATACTCTCCAGCCTCACCGAGTCACTGTACAGAGTAAATAATCATCAATTCACCATGATTTGCAGTTCCTCTACTTATTTCAGCATGTACCTCCTTACTAATTCAGTGTACACAGAAACACATTCATAAATTTACCATGCTTTGCGGTTCCGTAATCTATTAATCTCACTACAACTCTTTCCAAATTTTCATCATTTCATTCATGAAATATTGATTTGAGCTTATCATCTCCAAAATAATCTCGTCACAGGCCACCAAACGGATGCTAGGTTATTATTTATCTAAATCTTATGATTAATTTAGTTCTATCACTATTCTGATTTGTACAGACAAGTAGCCCTTCAACCAAAATGACTCAATTAACCTCCCACACTACAAATTAAGATGCTTAAACATGAAAAATGAATGTTATTTGCCAATCTAATTCTTGAAATACCTCAGACTTTTGAACCCCTTGTTCATTTATTCAGATTATAGCCCATCTCATCCCAAATTCCAGGAGGAAATTTGAAAAGAGATTAGCATTAAACTACTGAAGTTACTTATTTGAGATATGCAAATAAAAAAATATTTTTCGGGTGGATACCTGTCTTCCATCCAAGCAACACTGTACAAGTCACCTCTACTTATTAATATTATTAGTAAATTAGCTTTTGCGAGCCGCTCGTATTCGGCTCGGGCTCATTACGAGCTCAATACCAGACTTGTATTCAGGTTGTTTTATAATATGAATGAGCCGAATACGAGTTTTTAGCTAGCGGAGCCCGAGCTGAGAAGAACAAGATGGACAATTAATATGATGAAAAACAAGTAAAAAAGGGTTGTTAAAGAGAACATCAAAATTTAAAGAGATTAAGTCAGACATCAGATTAATTGGAATTCTCGAGAATTGATTGTTGGCTTCTTGGTAACAACGATGGAGAATAAAAATAACACGGAGGAGAGTAGAAGATGGTGGCGAGTACATAGCGGTGTCAATCGATTCCAACTATAATTCCGCAATCGATACTTTGGGCGAGGGTTTTCGGAGAAAAGTAGAGGACGGTGACAGCTGATTCCAAGTTTCCAACGTAACTATAATTCCGTAATCGATACTTGGGGGAGGGTTTTTGGAGAAGAGTAGAGGACTAATCAACAAGGAGGAGAGTAGATGAGGACGGTGTTAATCGATTCTAACTGTAATTTCGTCCTTAATCAATACTTTTGGCGAGGGTTCTTAGAGACAAACAAGGAAGAGAGTACGTACATCGTCTCTTCGATGAGATGAATTTGGTTAGGGATTTTTCAAAGTATTTTTTAACAAGTTGTCACTACTGGGATAAAATTTTAAATTTATATTGATGGAATATTTTTGGAGATAAAATTTTTAAATTTATAGGGATTTTTAATTATTTTGAAAGAAAAAGAAAATTAATTATATTATTTTTTAATGTTTTTTACCCTAATATTTCATATGGCGCCAATATTTCATATGGCGTCAGCAACATAGCCGTGCCAAAGGTACCATTTATTAGCCACGGTTAAGATTAGCCGACGCCAATTACAAGACTATTAGCGACGACCCTATACTGCCGACGCAAATAATTGGTATTTTTGCCACGCTAATGTTGCCGTCGCTGTGCCGTCGTCAAATATAGACCAATGGCGACGGCAAACTCTTGCCGTCGCCAACATGCGTGGCCAATTGAATTATTTTTTGTAGTGTATTCTGGCAAAACAATGCACTATTGCATGTTTCATTAGTTTTTAATGGGGCAGAACAATTTTTATCAGACATAGAAAGCTGATCATTTGCCTCAAAAAACTAATTAAACTTATAATGTAATAGTAAGGTTTGCCTTCTCGATCTTTCTAATAATAATTAATGAAACAGTATGGTTTCCGAAGTTGAAACTGGTGAAGAACAAAGAAGATCGAAAGAAGAAAAAAGATTAATTGTGCAAATGAAAGAGAGAAATATAATTGATATTTAAAATTACTAAAATAAAAGATTTGAAAAGTATATAATTTAATCAATTATTTAAGTAAATCTATAACTTGATTTAAATTTAAACAAAATAAGATGGATAATAATCTTAAATAGATTTATTATTATAATTTATAAAGGCTAGGGAACACACTAGCAAAGGTAGTAGAGGATCCTGACTGCTATAGATGAACATATTGTTTACAAAATATTTTTTAAATATATCAGAAAAATTCTTTTTTTTCCCGGTCATGATTATGTGGCCCCAGATAACGGTGTAATTCAGTATGATACAAACAAGAAAGCTATTGGATATTACTTACAAAATATTTTTTTAATATCAGAAAAAGAAGCTTTATTCTCTGGTCCCAAACAACGTTGTAATTCAGTAGGATACAAACAAGAAACCTATTAGCTAGATTTATTAGTATAGAATAAATATATTACAGAATCTTTATACGTACTCATATCTTTAATATTTTTTTTATATTTAGCCTTGTTGAGAATTAAATTGTGTGCTGCTCATGGAATAAAGCATTGAATGTACCTTTACCTATTCGACATGGTATCGAATACACTTTGATCTTAATCTAAATCATCTCTTTCACGTCTAAACTCAAAACACATGCAAACCTATTTTCCATTTTTTTTCTTTTCTCATAGCTAATGATGCATTTACAACTACATCCGACAACTACCGTCATCCTTCGGATCATATGGGTCTCACTATTTGTTCTTATCCGTACTCAAAGACATATCATATTGACATTAGAGCAATCAATGTCTTTTTAAAGGGAGATATTCATAAAAAAATCTTGTTTAATTATTAAACAAATAAAATATGGAAAATATGATGGAAATAAATATAACGGAAATGTCTTCCATCAGCACCGTGGGCAAGCCTCATTTATCCGTTGGCAAACTCAAGTTGTCGCAAAGGTGGGTATGTGTCGCCGAAAGTGTTGGGATAAACGCACACACAAGTGGTAGTGGTAGTGGTAGTGGTAGCCAAAGACGTATCATAGTGGGCACGGCTAGAGCCGTTTCTTTTAGACGAAAATCACGGTTGTGAGCGATAGTCTTCGTCGTTTTTCTTGAATTGTCATATCAACACTTTGTTGCTTTTGGGAAGAGGATCGTGTGCTACAATTGTAGATCGTAAGAAAGCATAAGAACACCATCAAAATCATTATGAAATTAATGCTGTTCTTCTTCTTCTTTGGCTTTAATTTATCTCCACAAGTGTATGCGCAATTGCATAGATTTGTTTTGTGAGACGAGATTTCGTCCCAAATTTTCTTCGACCAGTCAAAATAAGCACCAATATTCTAACCACTTGGCACATTTGGTAATATAGGATACAGGATTGGAGTTGAAAGTAGATGATTACCATTGTCAATATCAAAGTGTTGTTTAAAATCTTTCCATAAAAGAAAAATAGTACGGCAATATATGACTAGTAGTCGTAAAGTAGGTTTCATTACCGTCATCATCCATCCCCAGATCATTAGGTTGAAGTAAATTCGGTTGGAATGATCTTCGGATTTCAGATTTGGTGTTTTAGTAGAACCATCGACAAAATCAAGCTTTCTTTGGCAAAGAGAGCATGAGCCATGCCAATAGGCCATTTGCATAATTTTAGGTGGTGAGAATGATCGGCATATATATCTTCTTACATGGATGATCAGAAAGAATGTAGGTAATAAACGGAAGTTGGTGTAAGGACATCCATAAAGACGGCGGGGATAACCGGATAGGTTGGTGCAGGGTTACGACAAAAGATGAGAGAAGGTGACGGTGATGGCCCAAAAAGTGGCGGCTAGTAGGGTTTAGGGTAGTGTTTGGGCAGAAGCATAAGTTTGACTCCACAGTATTTACATGCACGTAAAATTGTAGAGATAAATAGTAAATTCCAACCACCCGTAAGATAAAACATAATTTATCTTATATTATGATTGTGTTTGGTTGGTAATGAAATTAAAGAGAGGACAATTACACAACTCTTATAATCTAATTTCCTTACTTTTCATAATTTAGCGTCTTTCTATCTCCTTCATTCCCTTAATTATCAAATAAGATAAAACACATAATATGCTTACATAAAACTCATTAATTTACTATCTTTATTAGATTGTTCACTCACGAGAAGTCCCTTGACTCTCGCCTCCGTCCCCGTGTACCAACATGAGTGGTTCGATGCATCTCCCCGTATATCATGTCTGGACTAGTCGCCGAGAACCTTCCAGTCTCACGTCGGAGTTGGACACTGATGCCACCGCCCGTTTCACAAACACTTGGGGCGATTATTAATAAGGTCATCATATTCAGGTTATTGTTATAAAACATTCGATACACACACCACTCATGTAATTCACCCAATACATAGATTGCAACTAGGGATGAGCAAAAATATCTGATCCGACTAATCCGATCCGCCAATCCGAATATCCGATTCGAAAAATCCGAATCCGAAGATATCCGGCAATTGATGATCCGAGTCCAATCCGACCCGGGCATTTTTTCGGATCATCGTATCGGATACGGATCAGGTTTCAGAGGAAAAAGTCGGATCGGATCGGATATATCCGACTAGTCTAAGAATAAATGCCCGGATCGGATATCCGGATAGAATCTTCGGATCGAATATCCGTCCGGATAAAATTGTCGGATATCCGTGTGTTGTCGGATCGGATTCGGATCAGACTTTTTAGAGTTTGTCGGATCGGATCGGATATCCGGAAATGCTCACCCCTAATTGCAGCTAAGTAAGACCAAACGACTTATCTATAATAGGATAAGTCCAGCTAAACACAACTCATGGTCCGTACTAGAACTCTCAACAACCTGATATAAACAAGGCATGAAGATCAACAATCTATCATCCATGACAAGTCCAAAAGCTGCATCCAAGCAGTTTTCTAACCCAATACTTGGAATTCACTCTCGTTTTGCTAGGTTCCACCCTAATATGATATTAACATCCTAACAAACTTAGATATCAAGAAAGATCAACATATCGAAGTTTGGTACTTTTCGGAGAGATCATGCAACCGCGGAATAAGGAGGCGCGATCGCGGAAGAGAGGTGTCGGCGCGACCGCGGCAGGAAGCAGGCATGACCGCAATAACAACGACCAACGCGACCGCGGGATGCATCGGCTGGTTGCTATTTGGATCTCGCTCGCGTGCAGAAGGAGAACGACTACTCTCCCTTGATCCGTGTAAGGCTCTCAAATCTCCCCGCAAGCCAAGGTGAAGACTCGACTTCCTTTCCTTGCGTCAAACATGTGAGGGAAACTAGATCAAAGAATCAACTAAAGAAGTCTTTACCTTGTTCAGTGACTACTGCAAATGGCAGTTAACTCCGATATTTCTTCTTCGCCGATAGGTGTTGCACGGACAGAGCATGAAAGGACGTTGCTTCCGCCGTGGTGTGAATCCCGTTGATGAAAGAGAAAGGAGGAGAATAACGTACGTGAAAAGAATGAGAGGAAAGGGAAAGAAAGAGGCGGTTGAGGGTTTTTGTGAATAAAGCTGCAACTACGGAGGAAGGAAAGATCCGATCCCCTAATTAAGGTAAGGATCCCGATGAATGCAAAACAGAAAGCCTCGCTCTGCTGTTTTACCGCGACCGAGGGCAATAGTAGCCGCGACCGCGGCGGCACGAAGGCGAGGCGCGATTGCGAGTAAGCAAACTAACGCGATCGCTGAGATTCAAGTCACCAACCGAAACTAAAAAATCCAGATTGTTACAATTATTGATCATATTTGACACTATTTCGAATTGAGAAATAATGGAGAACATTATGTTTAGCTAATAATATTCATCCAATTGCATTTTCAAAAGATATTGTAACTCGTTTGAACTCTACTTACAAATTACTTGGTCAAACCCTTCGTTACAAAGATCTTTTACAAGAGTTATTCACACAGAACATTCCTTGGTCAATTCTTAATTATGAAAATGTTTAGCAAACTTGCGTTGATATTTGTAATGTTTTTAAGATTTTTAGTGATGCAACTAATGCCATGATTTCTCTTTTCACTTTCTTCAGTTTTTAACAATTTATCTCATCCGCTTTATCTCCTCTCCTCTCACCGTCTTCTACCTTGGCTCCATCGTAAATGCTACTTCAGAGCTGCTGTTTGATTCAATTTACCAGTTCGGAGACTCCATTTCTGACACCGGAAATGCGAGATGGATATCCCCGTCCGGTTCTTGTGATCGTATACTTAAAAAGGCACAAGAGCTAGCCATACTATGTGACATTGATCTCATTCTTCTCATGTTCTTTCCCACTGGCAAGGCTGCTGCTTGCTGTGGAAAACAAAGGTGTGTTCACTTCACTTAGTTTCATAAATCATTTCTCTTTTCACTCTCTTCAGTTTTTAACCATTTATCTCTAAAGTTATAGTATAGAAGAGATTATCACAAAATATGCTCAATTGCCTGCACAAGAAATGGTGAAAAGGTATTCATTTGAACCTGAATCAGACTTGATGAATGTTGAGATGATTGTTAATTAACCTGGTTTCTGCTTTGTTTGGATGGTCATAGGAAGTTGGAGGGTCTTCAAGTAAGCCTACTACTTTCGACAGTCTTCCTTTCCAAATTTCAACTTCTATTTTGCACTAAAAAGGGCACATAAACAAAATGTGCACTTTACTCATGGGTGAACTTTGCTGTTGCTGGAGCCACTGCTCTGAATTCCTCCATGATTGAAAAAAAAGGTGGTTCTTACAGGATTTCCACTTCCAACCTCAGACAAATCCCTTGTTGTCCAGTTAGGCTGGTTCAGATCCCATCTCGAGTCGGTTTGCCCACCTTCCTTTGTATGCAACTATCTCTTACTTTGGTATGTAATTCCGGTATGCAGTTCCGGTATTTAAAACGTCCATGTAAATGTCCGGCATGAAAACTAGAAAATAAAAAGGCAAATAAACAAAAATTAAATAAAAAATTCAGTAATTAAAATCAAAACTTATTTAACAAACATCAAATATCCTTTATTTTTTTTAATAGAAGGGCTAATTAGTTTTAACTATCATTAAAATGAAGGTGGTAAAAAATCTGGGGTACATTGACTACACACAAAACTTAAAAAGGCCTAGTAGACCAAATTCTTTCATCTAAAATATATACATAATTAATATTTTTACTTTCTAAATACATTTTAATTTTGATAAACAAATTATTTCTCACGTATTCATTTTCTAATATACTTGATTGGGTAGATTTTTTTCAAACTTAATTATTAAATTATCGAGAAATACAATACATTTTTCTTATATGGAATGCAGCTTCTCATAAGTCAATACATTTCTCACTTTATATATGAAACGCACTTTCTCATAAGTCAACCAGATTGCTATTCGTACCACCCGTTTCATGTTATGCGTACCCGTAGCTTTAAGACCAATTTGAGCTACGTGTCTAGCATGCGTAGGCGTAAGCGCCTTTTTTTAAAAAAAAATTATTTATTTTAGCGCCGGCTCCTGGCGCCTGCGCTCAAATCGTAAATCTGGTTAAAATTCCGGTGTTTTTAGATGTAAAGTGTGAAAATTGCGGTGGGTTTTTAAATTTTTTTTTTCTTTTTTCATAAAAAACGATAAAAAAAACGCTAACTACGGCTACGCAACGCGTAGTCGTACAAGCGGTATGAATAGCATGTTCACTATGGTACGAATAGCAATAACCACGGTACAATTTTATTGATTCGTCATATTTTTTTCATGTAAATCTCTCACAGTCTAATAAGAAAAAGTTCGTATATTGATTTGTTTTTTGAAAATTTCCATGTTTTATTGCTTCGTCATATTTTTTCTAGGTAAATCTCGCTTTATACATGGAATGCACCTTCTCATAGGTCAATACATTTTTCAGTTCTACTATTAACGTAAACTTCTCAAGTTTCGTCATATTTTTTATAGGTAAATTTCACACCATTTAATAAGAAAAAGTTCGTATATTGATCTGTTTTTTGAAAATTTCATGTTTTGCTGTATTTTTCAAGTTCCATCTAATAAGCTTCGTCGTTTTTTTTAATTTTGATTAGATTTCGATCGGCCTAAACACCATCTAATAAACAACAAATATTATTTTTAAAAAAAAATTTTCATCAAATTTGTTTTTTTAAATATCTATATTTTATTTCTTTTTTTATTTTTTAATAAATTTTCACAAAGATTAAATTCTCCTTTTCTTTTTCTTCACAAAAATTTCGTTAGTGATAAATTAAAAAATATGTAAATCGTTTTTTTTAAAAGAGAATTGTTTTTATCTTTAGTATTTGTTATTTTCTCAACAAAACTCTTTTTTCAACAAAATTTTGATCAGATTTGATTTTTTTAAAATGCCAATGTTTTTTAAAAAAATTTGATCAGTTTCCGATCGGAGTAAACACCATATCATAAGATACAAAATGTTTTTAAAAAAAATTTGATCAAATTCCTTTTTTTTTAAATCTTGATTTGTTTACAAACATTTTTCACAATGCTAAAAGATCTAAAGGTAAGATTTTGTAAGTTAAAAATTATGTTCTCTTTTTTCTTTATAAAATCTTTGTTAGCGAGAAACTAAAAGAAATATTTAATTTAATTCTTTTTTTTTCTTAAATAAATCATTAGTTCCCACATAAACACGTTGATGACATTTTATTCAAAAAACAAAAAGTATATAAATATACCCGCACTGTAACGCCCGGAATTTTGCTTCCGTTTACGAGAGACGTTGGAAGCCTTGAGTAAGGGTTACCGCCCTTGCGGCTTGTAAGGCCCGCGACCGCGGCTTGGACGAACCGCAGGGGCGGTGACACGTTTTGAGCGGGAGTTAGGTGCCTTTTCCGTCCGACCTTTCTTCTCCTAACTCATTTATGCCGACACATTATTAGGTGGTGATTCTTGGGCTGCTTGACCTTTGGTCTCCTCCTATTTATGCAGCCTTATCTCCTCTTTCATTCCTTTTCACGTTAGTTTCTCTACTCTCCTTCCTTCTCCCTCATCTCCTTCACCTTCATCCTCCACCTATGGGTTTCTCTCCTCTTGAAGCTGTCACCCATAGGTTGGACTGCAGAGACATGATCCAGAGTAAGTTATTTCCTTCTCCTTCTTCTCTTCATCTTTCTTTTTCCTTCTTGCACCTTTGAAGAGTGAGATCCATGGATTCACTCAAGAGAGTCTTCTCTTGTTCCTTCTTATGTCCTTGCATGCTTAGACCATGGAGGAAGGCTATGATCTTGTGAGGGGAGCTAAGAGACATTCACAGCATCAAAGGAGGCAATAGGAAGGCTGTTGTACATCGAATAACCGAAGAGTCGACGTTTCTGGATTGTGAGCCGCGGGGGCGGATTCTATGAGCCGCGGGGGCGGCCTCTGCAACCCGTAGGGCGCGGACTCTGGGTCCTGCACACCGCAGGGGCGGCGTCTTGACACCGTAGGGGCGGTTTCTGCACCAGTAAGCCTCTGATCTCTTGTTCCTTTCTTTCCTTTCCGCTTCCTTGTCCTTGAACCATCTTAGTAGCATGTTAGGATGACTTAACATAGGTGATATGGAATGCCAAGTAGTGGATTGACCCTTAGGGTTATCTTGTGAGAGTTGAGAGTATGTTGGTTGTGATATTGTGGCATGAACTCTTAGGATTGTGAGGATATTGGTTTGGGACTGAGTTGTTATGTTGGAAGCCTTTAAGGCAATGGACTGAGTGTATCATGTATCCTGTGTGTTTATGAGTGGAGAGGATTGTGAGCACTAGAAGTCTAAGGACTTCTAGTTGGTTAGAGGGTTGATCTATCTTGAGTTGTGATTCTTTTGAGGATGTTGAGCCTAGAAGTCTAAGGACTTCTAGTTGACTAGAGTGATGTTGTTCTTGTGAGGATGTTGAGCCTAGGAGTCTAAGGATTTCTAGTTGACTAGAGTGTTGTTTGATTCGTGTGCCTTGTCTTGAACAGGCGTTGTGCGTTTTCCCGAGGGAACTTGAGAGTGAGGTGATCGTTTGCGCTTCAGAGACTGGTAAGTCTACGGACTTACTTAGCTGACTTCTTGTATGAGTGTATTGTGTATGAGTGGTGTTTGCTAGCTAGGATAATAACGAAACCGGATTAGGCCGACTTTATTATAATACGTAATGGACCCAAGTGTATGATAACGGGTCGTGACAACATCTGCCTAGCTCTTGCGAGAGTCTAGGAGGTTCCCTGTACCAACCCAGGCAGGTAGACGGTCAGATGCATTAGCACCATTCCTTGTTGGTAAACGGGATCAGGGGCGAGGTTTGGGAATCCCTCGTGTCACAAGATAAGTATCATTAGTAATGACATATCACCTAATTAAAGATAACAAAAAGATTGAGTGTTGCATGCTGATTGTGTATGTTGTGTGTTTGTGCTTTTACCTTTATACTTATGCATAGATTGTCAGCTAACGGTATTATACCGCTTGTAGATGCCTTGCAGGTTAGAGAGGCGATCGAGTGATCCGGCGGTAGTGGGCAGCCGGGGTTCTGTGCATTATAGGACGGGGCTGTTATCTTTATATTTCATGAATGTTGAGACTTATGTTGTTCTTTGATTTTGAGACTCGGCTGGATTGTTCCTTTTTCAGATTTGTACTTTTTACTTCCGCTCATGTTATAAAACTATGTGTGTTGCCTTTTTATTTGTGCCGTGTTGTAAGGTCCGATGAAGTTGTTGTCAGGCTAAGGGTCGGGACCCATTGTGAGGTCCTAACTCGTAGCATTCCGAGTCCTCTAGGATTTGGGGTGTTACACGCACAAGGTGCGGGATATGAACTAGTATTATATAAAAGCAAAAACACTTAAAGTCACGTGTCATTCAGTTATACATTGGATGACACGTGTTATTTTATCATAATTTACCTTTTACTATTTTTTATTTGTTTATTTTATTATATCTTTCATTAACTAAAATCTAGCTATTTTTACCATATACATTAAGATGAAATAAAATATTGCTAATCTAAAAAGGCAATATATACCTAATTGATATTTTTACTTTGTAAATACTTTTAAGTTTTGATAAACAAAATGTTTATCATAAATTCATTTTCTAATATACTCGATTGGTAAATATTTTTTTTCAAACTTAAATTTTAAATTACTGAAAATTACAATATATAAAGTTTTAATAAACTAAAAAAATATGCTTTTAATTATAATTGTTATAAAATATGATGATAAAAATTTATTTCACGGTAATCTATATACATATATTAAAGCCAAAGCATTTACTTCAACGTGGTTCATCCTCACATATAATATGCCACATGACATTTTCTTAGAATTTTGATTTTTTGTAAAAAAATTATATATATAGTTGCCATATTTTAAATTAGTAAATAAAATAATAGTAGTATTATCCTATAATAGAACTTATATATATCTACTTACCAAAAATGTCTTTTATATATATACACATATACATAAACATACTTCAAATTATACTAATAGAATCATTATTCTATGATAAAACTTATACCAAAATAACTAATTTATTTACTTATTAATATATATAATAAACATATTGTTTCCCTTTTTAGTCTTACCACAATCTTCAATATACTCTTAAAATACTCTTCTCATCTTATTTTAAAAATTTTCCCACTTTTAATTATAAAATGATTAGATAGTTTATTTTTCTAACTTTAACATATAAATATATAATTCTTATATTAATTAGGAAATATTATTATTGAACTATTATAATATAATTATTATATTTTCTTTGTTTTTTAAGAATATTATTTAAAACTACCTACGATAATTTTGTAATTGAACTTCTTAAATATTCTCTATTTTAACATTTATACTTTAATTTAAAATTTTATTTTTTATTAACTTCATGCAACATTTTATTTTCTTGTGCATTTTAATTTTGTAATTATACTAATTTATAAATAAATAAAAAATTATTAATATCGATAATAGTTAGGTTGTTTCCATTTTTAGTATTACCATAATCTTTCTATACTCTTAAGATATTCTTCTTATATTTTTTTTGAAAATTTTCCCACTTTTAATTATAAAATAATTAGATAGTTTATTATCTTAGCTTTAACATATAAATATATAATTATTATACTAATTAGGAGAAATTCACTAGCTTAACAAATTTATAAATTATTATAATATAGTTATTACATCTTTGTTTTTTAAAAATATTATTTAAAACTACCGAAAATAATTTTGTAATTGAACTTTTTAAATATTCTATATTTTAACATTTATATTTTAATTTCAAGAATTTATTTTTTATTTTTTTTTTAATTTTTTATTCACCTTTTATCATCTTCATAAATAGTCTACTAACATTAATTTTAAATAAGATATGTAATATTATATTTTATTTTTAGAAAAAAATATTTAAAATACTTAATATAATTTATTTAGTTTAGTTTTTTAAAATTACTCTATCATTAAAATTATTATGATACATCAATACTGTTTATAAAATTTACCTATTCTTTAAAATTATTTTTAACGATATATTTGATTTGTTTACCCGTGCCTTGGCACGGGAATTAAACTAGTTTATATAATTATATAAGAAACAAATGAGATAGATTAGAATTGAGCAGAAAAAAGGAGGAAATGTAGTCTTAAGAGAGTTAACAAATTAAAGGCGCGCATAATGCAAGTCTATCACTTGTACCATCTTGTTGATATTGAACTTCCAGATTGAATGTCTCTGTGTGACTTTTTGTCTGTGTCTCTAATATATGTCCATATTGTAGGTTTATTAGATGTTTTAAGCGGAATTTCAGATCATATCTAAACATCTAATCGTAGGATCTACAAGCACAATTGATAGACAACGATTTATGGTTCATAGGAAATACCTGTTGATGCGTGAACCGGATCTGATCGGAAAGGAACGAAAGAGATGAGAGCGCCACATGTTACTCCTCTAGTTGGTCCACACTAGCCGGTCAAAATCGCTTTTGGTTTCGACTGCGAGGACGAAGATCGCAAAGCGTGCAATCGAATTGTTTCGGATGAAGATGGTAGTTAACCCTCTAAAACAAAAAAGCAAAAACCAACTATTGGCTTTTTCTTTCTTTTGCTCTCTTTTTGGTCAAAATCGCTTTTGCTCTCTTTTTGGGTTCGACTGCGAGGAGGGAGTTACAAATTGTGTAACTCACTTGAAGTTACAAAATGAGAGATATTTCTCTTTTATGTGCATCCCAACCAGCAATCACAATATTGTTAAGATTATGACAAGTTGGTTTCACAAAGTGTATACTCACTTGAAGTTTAAGTTATCTGAACAATTAATCCTTTTGCTATTGCTGTAGATGCTATATATGGTTGGAACTCTAGTTACATCTGAAGGTCTATTTCTGTTGACAGGTTAATGAGTATCCTCCTGGGGTAGGCTTGTCCCCTCACATTGACACTCATTCTGCATTTGAGGACGTAATTTTTAGCCTTTCACTAGCTGGGCCTTGTATTATGGAGTTCAGAAGATACGAAGATGGAATGCGGAAGTCAGAGCATCCTACTAACAAGGTGGATATGCTAACAGATGAAAATGTAGAGCATTCCATCCACTTAGTAAAGAAGGCTATATATCTCCCCCCCAAATCATTGCTCGTTTTATCTGGGGAAGGCCGATATGCTTGGCATCACTACATTCCACACCACAAGGTACAAAATAAAATCTCTTTCTTTGATCTTCTCTTGATATTTCTAAGTGTCCGTTTGGTATTCATATCAAGATATCAAATATCAGATAAACATAAAAAAAAAAAAAAAAAATCATACCTAGTGTTTGGTATATAAGTAAATGGATAAATAAGGATAATCAATCTGATATACTCCAAGTACACTTTTTATCCTTTTTTATATCATCCAAAAACTAGAGTATCACATGCCTTATATTTCTACTCACTCTTCCATTCTTCCTATCCGAAACTCCTTGTCTAAGGAAAAATATTCATAAAATTTAAATCTTCTTCATGTTGTCATTTCATATACTGAGGTTTTAGTTTGGTATCCATATCTAGATATGATATCGACATAAAAAAACTCATGCATGCTGTTTGGTATATAAGTATATGGATATCAATTTGATACAATGATATACTTTTTGATGTACTAAAAAAACTAGTGGTATCACGTATCTTATATTTTTCATCTCACTTCTATTCTTTCTCTTAGATACCGATTTATATTGATATCTAGATATGGATATCAAACAAAGATATCTGATACTCTTATCTTGATACCGATTTATATTGATATCTAGATATGAATACCAGTGTACATGAGCAATTATATTTTAGGTGCTCTGTGAATGATTTCGTAAGGCAGTATGTTGCGGTGACAGTGAATTCTCCTTTTTTGCAGGTTGATCTCGTGAAGGACAAGCTGATCAAGAGGAACTCGAGAAGAATATCCTTCACATTACGCAAGGTTTGTCGAACCTAAATCATTAAACTCACTGTAGAATTTATCTATATTGTCTTCACGCCAACAGAACTGCATTAAGCTGTGTCTTGTCATGGTGCCTTGTTAAAGCTTGTGATTCATTCTGTATGGCCCATTCGGCTTTTGCAGGTTCGAGTAGGGCCCTGCCGGTGTGAATATCCTCAATATTGTGATTCTCGGACATAGAGAGAGTAGAGATCCGGTTTCCAGTTTTGTCAGCAGAAATTGAGATCCTCGATACAACCATGACTAAACTATGTACTAAGTTGTTATCTGCACTTCCCTCTCACCCTATTACCAGTCGGATTAGTTGAAGTCGGATTAGTTGAATCTCTTAGATATTTATTCAGTACATAAAATGTAAGGTAAATTCCGGATGGTGTATTGGGGTTTGAGGTTTTTCGGATTTGTCCAACTGTTTTTTTGAGTTCGGATGACGCCCTTAACTTTTTCATTTTTTTTTACGAATTTTGCCCAAATTCGCTAAATTTGTAATTAGTTAATTCATTACTCTGCCATTTTAGCTTACTTCGTCTTCTTCAATGGGCCTGCTCAAAACTAATTAGTTAATTCATTTAACATGTCATGCTAGCCTAGGATACACAGTAGTCACCATTTTTTTTTTTTTTGAAAGGTTAATTAGAACACCCGGTTCGATCGGCTTTGCCGATCTACGTCCGGATCGGGTACTAAATCGTGACCCATTGCTGGGGGATACCCTCCCAATACCAGTTTTTCCATACATGCTGCCGGGAGGATTCGAACTCGAATCTCCAGGCTAACCACTTAAGGAGTCTAGCACCACATCCCACTAGACCAACTGAGTATTGGTAGTAGTCACCATTTTAGCTTACTTCGTCTACTTCATTACTTCATATCGAATCCCTAAATACTGGATCTCATTCCATTACTCTTGCTTGTGATATACCCATATGCAAGAGTTTTGCAACTCGAATTTGGGGATCCGAACTGTTTTGTGAAAGGGACTCTAATGTTATGTTTGATACACCATTGTAGTCTGTTCTAGAAATTTTGAAGGTGAAGTTCTTGTCCTCGATTGGTGGGGTCCTGGGTATTAATCTAATGAGTTGAAGTGGATTAGTATTGTTTGGGGCATTTTGGTTAGGTTTTTGTTTTATGTTATGTTTGTGAGTTAAATATCTTTTTTTAATTTGTTTCCTTTTGTTTATTTTTCTTTGGACAAGGATTAACGGTTTTGTTTACAAATTTAACGGTTTTGGACAAAATTGGGAAATAATGAAAACTTAAGGGTACCATTCGAACTCAAAAAAATTGTTGGGTAAACTCGAGAAAACCCTAAATCACAGGGTACCATCCGAAATTTTCCAAAATATAATTATTGAATGTGATTTGATATTTTGTTCATGGTTGTTCACAACTTCACAATGTATTATGCGCGAATGAACAATAAGGATTGTGAATGAACGGGGTAATTTACAAGGTTGAAAGGCGCACAATCTGCCATACAAGGCGCACAATTGTAATCGTGCGCCAAGTAGAATACCAACCGCACGAATGTGCGCCTCTTTGTCAAAGAACACATGAGCTCGCTACCCATGGATACATAGCACACGATCGCGCGGTTCATCCACACACGGCGTCACATGACGCAAATCCAGAGATTCTCACACCTTATCGTAATATGAAATTCTCACTTGAAAGGATTAGGACCATGTGAGAACCCTTCATATGATAAGGAGTAACAACATCTAAGAGTCGTTCGATCTAAAAAGACAATGGTCTTGATTCGCCGCATATTCGTGTGTGATTCTTAGGTGCACGATCATTTGTTTTGTTTTTTTATGAAGGGTTGCACAAATATAGATCTCGATCCTGATCACGCACCATGACAAAATACAAGGTGCACGGTCGTGCGTTATGATGGTGTATCCCTAGTTGTTCATGTCCATTACTTTGTTGTTCATTCATTCAAATCAACAATCAAGTAATATAACATAACGAGTGATGAACAATATAATGGTGCCTTTTGGACATTATACTTTATTATAATGAAAAAAAAACTAACTAAATCCAACTTGTCCATCTTGTAATTGGGTGAGAGGAACTTTCAACTAGGGTTGGAAATTTCAAATTGTGTAGGGCTTTATTTTTTATACACAATTAAGATGAACATATGCATGATCATGTTGTTCATGAAAAAGAAAGTGCACAATCGTATTGAACATTGTTGCATGATTGTTTTGTTCATGCTAAAAAAATGTGCACGATTGTGCACCCTTTCATAAAAATAAAGTGCACAATCATGCTTGAAGGAAGCATAATCGTACACTTTAGATGGTACTTGTGTTTAGTAAGATGAAAAAAAAATCAATATCGGGGTATGGGGAGATCAAAAATATTCAGAGCACCGTAAAGTAGCAATTTTGAAAACAGATTTTTACACTAATATCAGCAGAAGGGAGATCCATAAACAAAAAATTCAGCAGAGGGAGACTCATATGAATAAAATTCAGTAGAGAAGCATAGAAGGGAGAATCATAAAGAGAGTTGAAAGAACGATGGAAAGAGAGAACTAAAAAAAATCATACTTGGAGATATGAGTGAGAGTTGTTATAGATATACGAAGAGGGAGATGAGGGAGGGAGACAAAGGGCATGAAGAGTTACCGGTCGATTTTTAGGGATATCAAAATCACTAAAATAAAGTAAACAAGCCCTAATGGACACATTTACATTAAGTATATGCAAACAAAGAGACTAAGAAACACATAACAGAAACAATTAATATACGCTAATAGAATCAAACTATAATCTTTACCGATGAAATACTTACTCCTTGCATAAGATCATGAATCTCTGATCTTTCAAGGTTAGCTCCAAACTTTTTCAGCACTTGATGTATGATCTTTACAAATGAAATGCTTACTGCTTGCTAATGCATACAACATTCATTGTTTCGTACAGTACTGAACTTGGACTCTTGGCTATTCTTGTACTATGTAGAATAGTGATAGGTGTTACTTGATCATCTTGTAGTAATAGTTTTTGTGAAACAAGGTTAAAATGCTATATTGAAAGAGAATGCTGAAATGTTTAGTTACATATCAAGAGGGAAACCAAAATTACAACAATGAACCAGGCCAAGAGAACAAAGAACGCATGTTGTAAGCTTGTGAAGTGGAACCGAGACGCATAAGTATTAGATGCTTGCAAGAATGCTCAGAAGAGTACAGAGTTGTGCAATTTCCAAATGAATACGATGGTGGTTGTGATCTTTAGCAGAGGACATAAGTATCATCAGCAATGCTTGTCATGTAGGTTAATAATTCATCAACATAATCAAAGAACAATTCATCCCTAATTTGTTCTATTCCACTAGGATCTTAGATTTGGAAAACTAATCAACAATGTTTAGATGTTTACCTTGGTCAGCCATAGGGGTGCAGTAGGTGGCTCCGGCAGGTGGTGAACGGCGGCGCAGCAGGCGGCTCCAGCGGGTGGCCAAAGGGCTGCTGCAGCGGCTCGTGGAGGAGGCCGCAGGGAGGCTCGGCTGTGCAGCGGGCGGCGCAGCAGGCGGCTCCGGTGACCAGCGGGTGTGGCTCCGGGCTGGCAGCAGGTGCGGCGACGTCCCGGGTGGCTGTTGGTGGTCCGGTGGCGGCTGGAGCAAGGAGCCCTAGTTTCTCCACTCTCCTCCCTTTTCTCTCTTATGTGTGTTACGTGTGTTGTTTTTCAACTAATGACATATATTCTTCTTTTATGTGTTATATACCCAACTAAAATAAGGGTACATAATGCCCAATAGTTTTGGCACATAATACCACTACATAAGTTATATGTCACACACGATTATATCGCTATTAACGGAACAGCGCATATTTAAGGACGAGCGGAGGACCGAGCTTTATTACGGGATTAATTTATCGGTCCGTCAACGATAAATTAATCGGGTTACTCCCTATGAAAATCCCGACTATTATATTTAGCTAATTAATGCAAAAACGTAGATTATCTATAGGTCCACATTAACGAGATAATTTATTCTTACATTTCTCCCACTTGGACCATAGGTACATCTACTATTCTGTTATATGCAGTTAAACTTAAATTGTACAAGGTGCTAAATTTACTTTACGGGTTTATCTTAATTACCTCGAGAATCCCAAAACAACAATAGAGTAATGGCGGTTCCACATTATCTATTCAACATGGTTCCTTCCATCTACTACTGATTGCTATCCCAGAAGGACCCGATCTGTATAAGAGAATAAGCATAATGGTCTCTTTAATGTCTTTAGGAAAAGACTATTTCTGTTCAACCACCAAAATGTATATATACTGAACAATAATGTGAAAGCAGAATGGTTCAGAAGATCTGTAACATAAATGATCAAAACACAGTATCTTTACAAAACACTTGCAATCCTCATAACATAAAACTAAGTACTATACTCAAAACCCATTAGGCTAGCATGCATCAGAAATGTCTTGGGTGGTAGTCCCTTAGTAAGTGGATCTGCTATATTAGCACTAGTTGAAATGTGCTCCACAGATACTGTTCTCTTCCGAACTTCGTTCTTAACTGATAAGAATCTCATTTCCATGTGTTTTATACCTTTGGAATACTTATCATTTTTCGTAAAGAAAACGGTCGTTGTGTTGTCACAAAAGATTCTCAGCGGTCTTGCGATCGAGCTCAGAACGCTTAACCCCGAAATAAAGTTCCGCAACCATAATGCATGATTTGTAGCCTCAAAGCACGCTACAAACTCGGTCTCCATCGTGGATGATGCAATAATGGTTTGCTTAGCACTTTTCCAGGAGATGGCTCCTCCCGCTAAAACAAACACATAACCCGAGGTGCTTTTTCTGCTATCCTCGAATCCTCCAAAATCTGAATCAGTATAGCCAATAACTTCAAGCTGATCAGAATGCCTATAAGTGAGCATGTGACTCTTAGTCCCTTGTAGGTACCTTAACACCTTTTTCGTAGCCTTCCAGTGTTCAATGCCAAGGTTGCTTTGATAGCGACCTAGTACACCAACTGCAAAACTGATGTCCGGTCTGGTACAAACTTGGGCATACATAAGGCTTCCAACTATTGAAGCATAAGGAATATCTTGCATTCTGTTACGTTCCTCATCAGTTTTGGGACATTGCTTCAAACTTAATTTATCCCCTTTCTGAATAGGAACCATACTGGAATTACATCCAGTCATATGGAATCTATCTAATACCTTTGAAATATATGCTTTCTGAGACAAACCTAATGTCCTTTATGACCTATCACGGGATATTTCTATCCCTAACACAAAGGATGCCTCACCCATATCTTTCATCTCAAAGTTACTAGACAAGAAATTTTTTGTCTCTCTGAGTAAACCCAGATCACTGCTGGCGATCAAGATATCGTCAACATACAAGACTAAAAATGCAAACTTGCTCCCACTGACCTTCAGGTATATACAATGATCAAAAAGGTTTTCTGTAAAACCGAAGGCAGTTATGGTATCGTGAAACTTAATATACCATTGTCGAGAAGATTGCTTAAGTCCATATATTGACTTCTTTAATAAACAGACTAGGTCCTCCTTACCGTCTTCAACGAAACCTTCAGGTTGAGACATGTAGACTTCTTCCTCTAAACTTCCATTCAGAAATGCCGTTTTCACATCCATTTGATGTAGCTCTAAGTCAAAATGAGCTACTAATGCCAAAATGATCCTTAATGAATCCTTCTTCGAAACTGGAGAGAAGGTTTCATTATAATCAATGCCTTCTTTCTGGTTGAAACCTTTGGCTACAAGGCGCGCTTTATGTCGCTCTATATGGCCAAGGGAGTCGAGCTTGGTCTTAAAGACCCATTTACTGCCGACTGCCTTATGCCCTATAGGTAGAGCAACTAACTCCCACACTTTATTTGCAGCCATTGATTTCAATTCCTCAAACATAGCATCAATCCATTTATCAGAATCATTGCCTTTTACGGCTTGTGAAAACGTTACTGGATCGTTATCCAATCCTATGTCAAACTCATGCTGTAGCATGTACACCATATAGTCATCTGAGATTGCAGACCTACGAGGTCTTGTGGACCTTCTTACAGAAATCTCAGCTATAGGTGTATCTGCCGCTTCAATGACTTCAGGAATGGCAGGAGTCACATTAATGGGTTGAGGTTCATCATCATTTTCTGGAACGTCATGAACAGAGATTAGAGGTACAGTAATAGGAACACTAGTTCCCTCTCTAATCTCATTGATGATGACCTCATCAAATCTCCCACTAACTTTGCCATCCTCTAGGAATTTGGCATTACCAGTTTCTACAATTCTGGTGCTGTGGCTAGGACAGTAAAATTTAAACCCCTTTGATTTCGATGCATACCCAATAAAAAACCCACTAATGGTTTTAGAATCGAGTTTCTTCTCTTGAGGATTGTAGATGCGCGCTTCTGCGGGGCAACCCCAAATGTGTATGTGTCGCAAACTTGGTTTCCAACCATTCCACAGTTCAAATGGAGTCTTTGAAACTGCCTTACTAGGAACTCGGTTTGCGACGTACACTACAGTCATAAGTGCATGCGTCCACAATGATTTGGGTAAATCAGCTTTACTCATCATAGCCCTTACAGCCTCTAGAAGGGTTCTGTTACGTCTCTCAGCTACACCGTTCATCCAGGGTGAACCAGGCATCGTGTACTGAGCGACAATACCCAAACTTTCTAGAAGTTTAGCAAATGGACCAGGGTTTTGCCCTGATTCATCGTATCTACCATAAAATTCCCCACCTCTATCCGACCTGATGATCTTCACTTTCTTTTCCAGTTGCCTCTCAACTTCCTTAATGTAAAGCTCTACAGCATTTACCGACTGAGATTTTTCATGCAACATGTAAAGATAACAGTACCGTGAATAATCATCTATAAAGGTGATGAAATATTTCTCTCCACTAAAGGAGGGAACATCAAAAGGACCACAAATGTCTGTATGTATGATCTCTAAAAGAGCAGTGCTTCTTGTGGCGCCCTTTTTGGTGTGTTTGGTTTGCTTTCCTTTAATGCAATCCACACACGTCCCAAAGTCAGTAAAACCAAGAGAAGGAAGAATGTTGTCTTTTACTAACAACATCATTCTTTCCCTTGAAATATGGGCCAAGCGTTTATGCCACAAAAACGCTGAGTTCTCATTCGACCTGACACGTTTCATTCCAATCTCAGAATTCATAGAAATAAACAGTGAATCAGAAAATGATTTATCCAAATCAATACGATACATTCCATTCTCCAAAACACCACAACCAATTATATTCTTATCCCTGAATAAACTGAAACAACCATTTCCAAAAGTCACAGAAAAACCCATACAGTCAAGTTTAGAAATTGAAATTAAATTACGAGTCATTGATGGAACATAGATTGTATCCTCCAAAAGTAATTTAAAGCCACTACTTAATTCTAAACAAAAACATCCTATGGCTTTAATGGATGCTTCAGACTTGTTTCCCATGAGTAGGTTCTTCTCATTGCTTCTTATGTTCTGGATTGAACTGAAGCCCTGTAATGAGTTAGAAACGTGCACATTAGTACCAGAGTCTAACCACCAAGTATTAGAAGGTACATTAATGAAATTAGATTCGGGACATACGAAGGAAAGGTACATACCCTTCTTCTCGAACCATTCCTTGCGCTTTACGCAGTCTTTTTGGAAATGTCCTGCCTTTTTACATAAATGACAGACATCCTTCTTTTTCACCTTCTTAATGCCCGACGGACCTGGTACATTGGTCGAGCTAGACTTGATGCTTGAACTGTCCTTTCTTTTGAACTGGTCCTTCCCTTTAGTGCCCTCACTATTATACACATAATGTGCCTGAGGTATATTATGCACTTTTGCATTAGCTAGGCGTGCGGCTTCCTGAACAAGCTTATTCGCAAGTTCATCCACTGTCCATGTTTCTTTAATGGCATTATAGCTCACATGGAATGCCTCATATTCTTTGGGAAGACCCTCAAAGATGAAATGCGTTAATATGGGGCCGTCACTTTTCAGCCCCAACTTGAACAACTGAGAGGCTAAGCTTTGCATATGCATTGTATACTTAGTCATATCAGTCTGTTTTTCATCAAACTTATAGTGAGACAGTTCAGACAGAAGCTTTCCAATTAATGCCTTATCAGAAGGCTGGAACTTTTCCTTAAGTTTTGCAAGATATTTCTTCGTTGTGTCACAATCAGCCTCTGTAATTGAGTTCTTAATGTCCGAAGTAGTGGTAAGGCGCAGAAAGGAAAGACAGTTAGCATCCTTGTCTTTCCAGTTCTTATATGCCTTAAGCACTGCTTCATCCTTCTCATCAGGCTTAGGCTTTTCAGGACCGTCCTCCCTTAAACATTCGCCGTAACTTAACATGGACATAGAGAAAGTTACAATCTCTATCCAATCAGCGTAGTTTGGTCCAGTAAGGGGAGGAACAGTCGAGAGGCAAGAAAGCAGTAACTTATTTTGGGAAACTGCACAGTTGGAAAAACATGTTCAAAACAATCAATCTTTGAGTAAAAACACACACATACATATAAAATCACTAATGAATAAGACTTGTTCAATAATTGAGAAAACTCAAGCAATCTCGACTAAACTAAGTATGGCATCTATGGATAACCTCTACAGTCTAATCTCAATTGATTAAATATTCCCTACTTATATGATTAAGTTACTAATAAATGCCGGTCCACCTGTGGGTAAGACCTAAGGGCTAGCAATTTATCCACAATACTCGCTTATTTTGACCTTCACTACCTTAAGTGAGTCCATTGTGGTGTAACTCAATTTTTAATGTGAAAATCTGAGGCTTATTTAAGCTTTTATGAAATTAATCAAACATGAATCGGCCCACTGTGGTGTAACTCAATTCAACTTAACGATAATTTCTACCATTCAAAATGGAATAATCATTAGTGAGAATTCAATCTCATATGAACGGAAGCATGTGTAGTGTGCAACCGAACAACCCTACTGAGATTTCTCAAGCGATTATCCAAACTATAACAGACAGTAGCGGAAGTATAAGGGAAAGCCCCACAAAAACCCCAAATGCTCAACAAAGATGCTTGACATAATCGATCATCACCCCTTTAGGTCAATCGACTTAACTCTAATGTCGAACGACTACGGGTGAAGTCGTTTGACTCGAAAAACCCCTTTGTAATGGGTCTTTTTATCACTTCAATCAAACACTTTATTTTCACCAATTAATCCTTGAAATTGGCTTGGTCATTTCATCAACATTTTAAGTGCATAGAAAATTCAGCACACACATTTCATCAAGCATTTTTAAGTGCATAGAAAATTCAGCACACATATTTCATCAAGCATTTTTAAGTGCATAGAAAATTCAGCACACATATTTCATTTAGGCAATTCATCAAACACTTGGTGTGCACCAAAATTCAGCAATTCAACCAAGCAATTGAGTGTTCAAAACTTAATACATCCAACATGCAATTAGTTTTCTAATCTCAACCATGCTCTAGTACCACATGTAGGTTAATAATTCATCAACATAATCAAAGAACAATTCATCCCTAATTTGTTCTATTCCACTAGGATCTTAGATTTGGAAAACTAATCAACAATGTTTAGATGTTTACCTTGGTCAGCCATAGGGGTGCAGTAGGTGGCTCCGGCAGGTGGTGAACGGCGGCGCAGCAGGCGGCTCCGGCGGGTGGCCAAAGGGCTGCTGGAGCGGCTCGTGGAGGAGGCCGCAGGGAGGCTCGGCTGTGCAGCGGGCGGCGCAGCAGGCGGCTCCGGTGACCGGCGGGTGTTGCTCCGGGCTGGCAGCAGGTGCGGCGACGTCCCGGGTGGCTGCTGGTGGTCCGGTGGTGGCTGGAGCAAGGAGCCCTAGTTTCTCCACTCTCCTCCCTTTTCTCTCTTATGTGTGTTACGTGTGTTGTTTTTCAACTAATGACATATATTCTTCTTTTATGTGTTATATGCCCAACTAAAATAAGGGTACATAATGCCCAATAGTTTTGGCACATAATACCACTACATAAGTTATATGTCACACACGATTATATCGCTATTAACGGAACAACGCATATTTAAGGGCGAGCGGAGGACCGGACTTTATTACGGGATTAATTTATCGGTCCGTCAACGATAAATTAATCGGTTACTCCCTATGAAAATCCCGACTATTATATTTACCTAATTAATGCAAAAACGTAGATTATATATATAGGTCCACATTAACGAGATAATTTATTCTTACATGTCAATCTAAAGATGTTACCTTTGGTAGGATGACGATGAATTATAGCAAGCCAAGCATGTCCCTGATGAGGAGGATGTGCTTCCAGGACCAGCTATCCTGAGCGAAAGAGGTTGGCATTGGCCCATTCAGTCCAAATGTAGCGATGGGTGTTATCTGCTCCTCCTTGTATCGCATGTGTCTATGGCCACTAGTGCATACGTCATTCTCACTACGATCTGGCACTTTCTTCTTTCTGTCCGCCATTACCGGCCATTACCTTCACCAGAAATAGAACACAGAGGAGGCGGATAAGGAATAATCGGGGTTGTGAAAGGGGTGTTGCCGGGATGTGTTGTGGCAAAGGAGAGATGTCGTTGGGGGCGTGCGCCGAAGAGCTCTCGCCGTAGGATTTTGGGGGAAAGGTCTGATGAGGAAGGGGATTTCAAGGTGGATTTGTGCGTAGCCCTAAATAAAAGGTGGGTTTATGCGGTTTGAGGAACGCCTGTATATGTTTCGTCATATTCACTATTGCGTCCCCAAATCCTCCACAGCAAACACTCCGAACTCCAACTCCACTAATGGTTTCGCCAAAATTCATGCGTCCTAGAGCAGTAGGAGGAGGGGGTTCTCATGGCGGCCCAAGCCCTAACCTCTTCGTCGCCAATTGCGGCCCTGCAGTTGGCCTCTCTCTCGAAGTTATCTCATCCGCGTTCGCCTCATTCGGGGAAGTAAAAGGCGTCCACCCCGCCGACGATAGTGGCACCCGCGTCATCGTCTCATTCTCCGACGAGGCCTCTGCTCAAGCTGCCCTAACTGCATTGGACGGCCGCCCCTTCTCCGCCCTCAACGGCCGCGTTTTGCATCTCCGATACTCCATTCATCGTCCTCCTCCTCCGGTTAGGTGGCCTTCTCTGTTCTTTCATCGATTTAGGAATTGTTTGCTTGGTGTTGAGACGAATTAAGGTTTTAGAATGTCGATTGATTGATTTAGCTTGAGAAATTTTAGACGAGGTTTAAAGTCTGGGTTATAGTGTGCTAACCAACGCGAAAAATTGATGGTCATGCTGGAATTTTTGTTGTTTGATAGGCTGATTGGTTCTATGCTGTTGGTATTCACAGTTGAATTACATGATGAGAATGTATACCATTGGATCACACCATTGTTCTGAAAAGAGGAATTGGTAGGATGATCTTTGTTCTTGACTACATGATCTCACATTGTAATGCTGTCTGATTCTCCTCTCAATGGTCCTCTTCCATACATCATATTCAATGTGGCTCCTGAAGTGAATTATTTTCTACATTGGTTATGTAAGGAGTGTTGTTCTTGTGGTTAACTTGGGAAATTTTATGGTTGACAACTTGATGTGACGAATTCCCTTGATCTTGACATTCTTTTATCCGATTGAAGTTATCATAGCAACCATGTTACTCGGGTGCTGTTTGGCTAGGCAATCATTGTATTTCTTAGTTATCTAGGTGTGCATAGATTAGGTAGAAATACTATTTATTGTGTTGATCATGTTTTAATCTGTATGCAAATTCTTGTTTGGCAAGCAGTCATTGTATTTCTTAGTTATCTAGTTTCGGAGAAATGAGATAGGTTAGAGTCGAGCAGAAAAAGGAGGAAAATAAAGAGAGAAGGGGAAGGGAGAAGAAGCATCCGAAACGTTTTTTTTGGAGTTTCGGGTGTCCTGGAAGTAATGTGAAATGTAGTCTTCAGAGAGTTAATTTAGGCGTGGATCTATATTGCAAAACCCACTCATATGCTTCCAGATTGAATGTCTCTGTGTCACTGTTTGTCTGTGTCTCTAATATATGTCCATATCACATTCTGAACTGCTGCTGTGACAACTTTTCCCTTCTTTCTTCTTCAATTGTGTTTTCCTTATTTATTTTCTAAGAAGCAAGACCACTGATTAGTAGCATTAACAAGAAGCATGATTTAGCATCAAAGGTTTATGTACTGATGTATAAATTTATATGCATCTAGGCTAAGGGTCACGCCTCTTTGGAAGTGGCTTTAACTGCCTCAGAGCTGAGCATCCCTGGTATTTACTTATTCCACGACTTTGTTACTGCAGAACAGGAGCAGGTCAGAACCCTACTAACTATAGTTATTGTTGCAAATTACACTATGTAATTATTAATATTTGCTTTTTCTAGGAATTAATTGCAGCTGTTGATGCTAGGCCGTGGAACGGTCTTGCAAAGAGAAGAGTTCAACATTATGGGTTTGAGTTCTGCTATCAAGTAAGTCACAAGAAATTTAGCCTCACCAATCACCATGTACATACAAGCAACATGACCTTTTTTTACTTTTGGTCTTGAATCTTAAATTCTTAATTGCATTTATCTTTATTGTTTTTCTTCGGATCAGACAAGAAACGTTGATCCTAGACGTCATTTGGGAAAGCTTCCATCATTTGTCACTCCTGTTGTTGAAAAAATCTTCAACTGTCCTGATCTTGATGCTGCTGCAAATATACAGCTGGACCAACTAACGGTATGCTTTGTTTCATATCACGTAGTGAGAGTTCAGAAACTCGTACTTTTCGTAGATGATTTTCAATTCTGGTGAGACCTAACATGGCTCTAGTCTGGGGGCTTTTTTATGTGCATCCCAACCGGCAATCACAATATTGTTAACATTATGACAAGTTCGTTTTCAAAGTGTACACTCACTTGAAGTTTGAGTTATCTGAGCAATTAATCCTTTTGTTATTGCTGTAGTTACATCTGAAGGTCTATTTCTGTTGACAGGTTAATGAGTATCCTCCCGGGGTAGGCTTGTCTCCTCACATTGACACTCATTCTGCATTTGAGGATGTAATTTTTAGCCTTTCACTAGCTGGGCCTTGTATTATGGAGTTCAGAAGATATGAAGATGGAATGTGGAAGTCAGAGCATCTTACGAACAAGGCGGATATGCTAACAGATGAAAACGTAGAGCATTCTATCCACTTAGTAAGGAAGGCTATATATCTTCCCCCCAAATCATTGCTCGTGTTATCCGGGGAAGGCCGGTATGCTTGGCATCACTACATTCCGCACCACAAGGTACAAAATAAAATCTCTTTCTTTGATCTTCTCTATGTATTGTAGTTTGATATTTCTAAGGGTCTATCTGGTATCCATATCTTGATATCAGATATCAGTATCAACATAAAAAAGCATCTTACCTAGTATTTGGCATATAAGCATATAAGTAAATGGATAATCAATCTGATATTCAGATATACTCCTAATACACTTTTTATCCTTTTTTATATGATCCAAAAACTAGAGGTATATCTTATATTTCTACTCACTCTTCCATTCTTCCTATCAGAAACTCCCTTGTCTAAAGAAAAATATTCATAAAATTTATCTCTTCTTTATGTTGTCATTTCATATACTAAGGTTTTAGTTTGGTATCAATATCTAGATATGATATTGACATAAAAAACTCATACATACTGTTTGGTATATAAGTATATGGATATTAATTTGATGCAATGATACACTTTTTGATGAACTAAAAAAACTAGTGGTATCAGGTATCTTATATTTTTCATCTCACTTCTATTCTTTCTCTTGAAACCGATTTATATCATCTAGATATGAATACCAAACAAAGATATCGGATATTAATCTTATACCCATTTCTTGATACCGATTTATATTGATATCTAGATATGAATACCGTGTACATGAGGAATTATATTTTAGGTGCTCCGTGAATGATCTCGTAAGGTAGTATGTTGCAGTGACAGTGAAGCTCCCTTTTTTACAGGTTGATCTCGTGAAAGACAAGCTGATCAAGAGGAACTCGAGAAGAATATCCTTCACATTACGCAAGGTTAGTCCAACCTAAATCATTAACTCACTGTAGGATTCTTGCAAGGACCTGAACTCATTATGTACTTCCCCATGAATGAAATAGCTTAGATTCCAGCTCAACATTGTAATCCCTCACTCCTAGATTCAAAAATCTATTCTGACACAACGAAACCGTCGAAACAGTTCGTGTCTTGCCTGACAATTTGCAAGATATCTGCCCTCATTCCTCGTCGATTGCTTCTAAATGTCATATAAGGATTTATATCTATATTGCCTTCATTCCAACAGAACTGCAATGAGCTGTTTCTTGTCATGGTGCCTTTTGAAAGCTTGTGATTCTTTCTGTATGGCGCAATCGCCTTTTGCAGGTTCGAGTAGGGCTCTGCCGGTGTGCATATCCTCAATACTGTGATTCCAGAGAGTAGAGACCCAGTTTCTAGTTTTGTCAGCAGAAATTGAGATCCTCGATACAACCATGACTGAAGTATGTATTAGTAAGCTGCACGTGTGGATATTGTTCCAAAAGTATTAATTTTTAGTTAATATTTGTTTTCTCTTATTATTCTATATTTTCATTGAGCATAAAAATTTAAAACTAAGTAATATATATATATAGAGAGAGAGTAGATCATATGAGAACACTCCTAACGTGTATACATGAGAACAGATTCGTAATTATTATTAGTTTTGTTACGAATATGTCATAACGTGTGTATATATATATATATATATATATAAAAGTTGGGAATGGGGAGATGCTTTATTGATGTGGAGAAAAAAGAAAAAAAATGAAGAAGAAAGGTTGATAAATCTTATTAATTCTCCGATGTTTGTAGAGATCCACATTTGGGCTTCCATCTAGACAAAAACAATAAGATTTGATAAACTTCAGGTTGGTAGCCATATGACTTGATTTTGAAAAAGAAAAATATGACTTGATTTTGAAAAAGGAAAATATGACTTGATTTTGAAAAAGAAAAATAATTTCTTCTCATAAAATTATCAGAAGAAGCTCATGGGTACCACAAGCTCAAACACTAGTGTGAAGTTAATATGTGCTTTCTCGGTCTAATCTGAATGTTCAAAGAGCATCTAATAGCTTCTCTATTTTAGAATATTTGGAGAATTTTAAAGATTTTTTGATCAAACAGATTCTCCATTTCATTCTAAAAAATGGAGAATAATGGAAAAAAGTGGGGAATCTTCCCTAAATTTGAAGACATTCTCCAAGAAAATGAGTTCCTTTATTATTTTTCTGTGTGTTGATTTTTAATTTTAATTCTCCAAGATTATTTTTTTGTGTGTTGATTTTAGAATATTTGGAGAATTTTAAAGATTTTTTGGTCCAACAATTCATTATCCAAAATGGAGAATAATGGAAAAAAGTGGGGAATCTTCCCTAAATTTGAAGACATTCTCCAAGAAAATGAGTTCCTTTATTATTTTTGTGTGTGTTGATTTTTAATTTTAATTCTCCAAGATTATTTTTTTGTGTGTTGATTTTAGAATATTTGGAGAATTTTAAAGATTTTTTGGTCCAACAAATTCTCCAATTCATTATCCAAAATGAAGAATAATGGAAAAAAGTGGGGACTCTTCTCTAAATTTGAAGACATTCTCCAAGAAAAAAGTGGGACTGTTGGATTTGATAAAAAAATAAAGGGTAGATTTTTACTTTTAATTCTCCATTTTGGAGAAGAGTTCCTTTATTTCCCAACCTATGAACACTTAGGTCACCGCAAGAGATGACAATAGACGATTGCTTCTCTAATTCGTGTCTTCTTCGTTCCCTTTTACTATTAGTTATCTAGAGATAATTAACAATTTTTGTATCTTTAGGCTTTCTATAAGCTTTGTTCATATTTGTTAGACTTGTAAAAATTCGGGTCATCCCGTCCAGAAAAAAAATATGGGTATGGACAACTAGTTTGACCCGTTCGGGCATGACTCTATGCGACTCGTGTTTTGGTGGGACGAGTATGGGTAAGCTATTTGGCCTGCGGTCTAGCCCGACCCGCATATAGTTTTATACCTATAATTTTTAATATATATATATATGTAGGGTCCAGTTCCGGTGAGGAGAACCCTTGCAGATAGGAATGAGGAGAGTCGGATTGGTGACATGTGGCATGCCACATCACCGGTTTTTTTTCTCCAGATTTTCTTTTTGTAAATAAAAATTGGTGTTCATATTTTTATAAGTGCGTGTTCATTTTTAAAAGATTCATTGTTCATATTTTATCAATAAATGTTCATTTTTTTTCAACACTAACTATTCATTTTTTAACATTAATTGTTCATTTTTGTATTTTTTAAAACATTTTTCGGATTTTTTTTGAAAATTATGCTATTCTTTCAAATCGTGTTAATAAAATATGATGTTCATTTTATTCCAAATATGTATTCATTTTTTTTTACAGTTATGGTGTTTATAATATGATGTTCATTTTTTTTTGAAAATTATACTTTTCTTTAAATTCGTGTTTATAATACTCAGAGATCGATTACATAAAAAATTGTGAAATCAAAGAGAATACAAGACGATTCAGGTTTTGTTTCTTTGAATTTCTACTCTCACAGTTAAGATTTTCATTCTTAAGGTTTAGGTTTCATTATGATTGATATTTGTTTACGAAATCAAATTTGTTTGAATCGTTTTGTGTTTGATAAGTTTGATTGAGAAAATACATGTATATACATATGTTGAGTTGGTCTAATAGCTCAAATTGAATAATCTATATGCTCCTTTTAGTGTGCACGCAAACTGTTCGGCAAATTGCCTTATAGAAAAATAGTTTATAATATTTACAAGAACAATGACATAAAAAGTATGAACAATGACGAATAAAAACATGAACAATGACGTATAAAAGTATGAACACCGATGAGTTATCTATAACTTTGACACATACATAACATATTATGATCATCTTTTAACGTTTTGTGATGAGTTTTTTTTTTATTTTTTGTGGTTATATACTGTAAATGAACATCTATACATTATAAAATGAACACAAAATAATAAATGGACATGACACTTTAATGAATAAAATAATATGAACACCGATGTATAAAAACACGAACAATGACATATAAAAGTATGAACATTGATGAGGATTTTGAACGTAAGGGTATTTTTCCAGATTTTAAGTCAATTTACAAAAATGCCATTAATGATGAGCGTGTGAGAGCCCTTGATTTAAATCCATTCAATGACTTACAACCCTCCTAATTCCTATCTACAAGCTCTCCCCTCACTTGAACTAAAATCTATATATATATATATATATATATATATATATATATATATATATATATAATTTAGATGTTTTGAGTGTCACATACTCTGATTTTTCATTTGATTTGTTTGAAGTATTTTGACAAGTTATACTCGTTTGTATTACAATATTATAGAGATCACTTGACTATAATGGTACTTGTTGTTTTTTAGGTATTTGGATTATTCATTTTTTTGTGTTGATGGTTGTTGAGCTCATTGATAGTGCACAATGTAGGCATAATTGGATTGAAAGTTTGTGTTAAATACATTATATTACTTGTTTTGAACGATAAATCCCGAAAAAAAGCATAATCAAGTACATACGGGTCATCAGAGCTGGCCCAACAGTTCGCCCACGTTTAAGTGGGTGGACATGGATAAATTTTGGGCTGGCCTGGACAAGCCGGGTCATCCCGGCCGGCACCTTTCGGGTATAGTTTTTAGTTATGTCTTTGCTTATTAGTGTTAATATATCTTTGCGTGATAATCTTGACATTTTCTAAAATTAACTCAAAATTTGACAAGATATAATAATAAAATCTCTGATGGTCTTGCTTCTATGTCTTTAAAAATGGAGCTAAAACCGATGATAAATATGATAAGGACAAATTAAGTCATCAAATGATAAGATAATAAAAATAAAATAAACAATGCTTCTATTGTAGTAAGTTAAGCACATTTTCACGATGTAGAAAGAAAAGGGATAAGTGTAATAAGGGTAAATCTTATCATTTTATATTTGTTTATGAATCATAATATTTTAATAAACTGCTTATTTGCTCATCTAAACAGAAAAATTATATGTTTCACATTCTTGAGTTGTGATTTTAATAATCAAACTGCATATCATTATGAATTACTTATGGGTGTTTTCATGTCTAACAATAACAATGATTGTAACTTAGATTCAGATTGTAACACGCATGTTACCTCTAATAGGAATGACTTTAGTAGTATCAAATTGTATAATGTTGGTAAAGTCATGTTAGATGACAACACCTCTCTTGCTATAATAGGAATCGAAAATGCACCTCTATGCATGTTAAAAAGATCTTCGTCATTTCCATTGTTAGGCATAGAACTAAAAAAATTTATGTTGCTTTCTCAATCTAAATATGTGCATAAAATGCTCCAAAAGTTTAACATGCTTAATTATAAACCTACATTTATCCCTTTTGGAGGGCACGCATAATTGTCTAAGAAAGACTTCCTCTCTACTATATAAAGAAGGTAAGAACAACGTGTCTAAGTTGCCTTACGATGTGGTTGTTGCTTCTATTATGTATGTTATGTTGTGTACTCGTCTTGGTTTAACTTTTGGTATATTTGTGTTTAGTAGATACATGTCTAACCCTTGTCCTTCACACTAGAATGCTATGAAATATATGCTCACATACGTGTATGGCACTAAACATAAATGTCTTGTATATAAAGAACGTGAGCTAATTTGGTTGGTTTTGTAGACACAGGTTATGCTAGCAAACAATCCCTAATAGTGTATTGGACTGTAGTAGGGGAGGTGAAAGAAAGTATCTAGTAAGAGCAAGGCAATGATGAAAAGAGAAAGTGTCAGCTGCCATCCAATCATCGACAATGTTAGTGCTCACAGATCAACAAAAAGCGAATGGAGATACGAGAGTTCATATTTAATCTTGTTTACGTAATGCCCATTAGCTTTCTATCACAGACAGATGAAAGTTAAAGAGAGATCGAGAGAGACGAACGAATCGCCCACGTACTCGACGCAATCTTCCTTCTTTGGTCATACAACAAATCGAAGCAATTGATTCTTAGACTAACTTATGGCTAAGTTTAGCATGTTGAACACAAACACTAGGGCCCCTCACTTTACCCTATGTCATTCTTCCATTATATATACAGGGAGATTTACCTTTCTATGCAAGATTAAAGGGCATACGTAAACAAAGTTTTTCTAAATCTCCCCCATAACTCTACTTTTTGATCAAAAAGTAGAGTTATAGGGTTTTTGATCAAAAATAGGTCATTATCAAAGCAATTGATTGCTAATCTTCCCAGTTCCCATCTCCATTCTTCAATGACCTAAATCTAAAATTGTGTTTTTCACTTTTTCATGCTCAACAAGGGGAGTAGTGGACCGTGATACTCTTAATTACCTTTATCTTTTGATTAAATAATATTTTTACAATTAAAGGTGAGAAATCCTCTTACCTTTATCCTATATCATTCATCGATCATGGTACATAGCTTTTTAATGTTTAAGAGTCCTCACTTTTATGGATCACACACACACTATATATATATATATATATATATATATATATATATATATATATATATATATATATATATATATATATATATATATATATAGAGTATAGATCCTATGAGAACACCCCCTAACGTGAGAAAATGAGAACATATTCGTAATTATTATTAGTTTTGTTACGAATGTGCCATATCGTTTAATGTATTATTCGTAGTTATTGTTGGTTGAGTGGATTATTCGTACTTATTGTCGAATTCCTAATTATTACTACCTCCGATAAAAAATAACTGTCATTTTAGCCTTTGACACAATTTTTAATAAAAATATTAAATAATATAGATTTTGTAAAGTTTTTCTAAATCTTATCATATATTTAATATTCAACCTTCTTTTAAACCAATAAGAAAGATTTTAGAACTAAAATTAATCATTTACACCAATTTTCAAGAACATTTCTTATAATTATTGTTCATTTATTGACCTAGAAAACTTAAAACGACAGATAATTTTGATCAAATTTTTTATGCTAAAACGACACTTATTTTTTATCGGAGGGAGTATTATTCATAGTTATTATTATTTTTGATATCTACTTTAAATCTCAACCCTTAATACTCACATCCAACAGTGTACGATTGTTCTCATGTTCTCACGTTAGGGGTGTTCTCATGGGAACCACACCCTATATATATATATATATATATATATATATATATATATATAAGGTTAATTGACGGCATAGTCTTTTATCTTTTAAAATAAAGAAATAAAAATAACATTATATTAATTTAATAAAGAGAGTTACATATTTATAGTTTTGCTTAATATACTAATTGAATAGATAATGATTATTGAGGTTTTTAATTTTTATTTTAAAAGAAGAGGGTTTTTAATTAAAAGTAGACATATATGGAAACTTACCTTTTTGTATACAAGATTAGCTTATAAATGACAGAGGAAAAAAAAATTCTATGAAATACAATGGGCGGATAATAAGTTTAATAAACTACCTTTGACAACTCTCGTCCAATTAATTGGGTATGTTTACTTGCAGATTGGTTTACTTTGGGGTTTATAAACTACATGACTTTATAGTTTATTATTAAGTTTATTTCTCAATGAGTTTATATAAATAAATTATATAGGGATCTTTACTTGAAGTTTATTTTTTAAGTTTATTTTATTTCAAAGGACACTTATACCCCTAAAAAAATCTAAAAATAACGTTGAATAACCAAGGATGAACAAATAATATTGGGATGGAAAAACACAATGTTAAAATCGGGTTTTAAATAAAAATAATATCATGCAAGCAAAAATAACCTTGGTTTGAAAAATTTATTTTTGAGTAGTTTATAAATTCTAATAAACTCGTAGAGAAATAAGTCAATCCGCAAGTAAACAGCTACAAAAATTAAATTCGGAGTTTATAAACTAAATGAAACACATATAAAATACAAGTAAACATATATATACCCTAAGATAAAGGTAAAGTTTTCCGATAAAGTCGCCTCCGATAGGTCTTACCATCAAGGTAATCACTTAAAATTTAGAAACGGTCGATTTTAGCTTGTTGAGGAACAATAAGAAAAACCGAAATTCATAAAAATACATTTGTAAAAGGACGAATGCAACAAAGTCTAACAGCATATCATACTTAACAACGGAAAAGACTAACTGTCTTAACAAAAGGAAAGACAACAAAACAACAACCCACACCCCCACTCTAAGGAGTACGGAGACCCATTGTGAGGTCCTAACCAGTAATGTCCCGAGTTCTGAGAATTCGGGGTGTTACAATAGGTACGATGTGACTCGGAAAATAATTCACCGGGCCGGGAATGTATACACGTCCGTTGCATCAAAACCGAAAAACTTACATATTTGTTTACCAAGTGACAAGAAATGGAGCTTTACGACTTGGTCTTTTTATATTGAGGGCCCGTTTGGTTTTAACTCCGGAATCGGAAACGGAATGGAAACGAATCTAGTCAATACGTATATCCTTGTTCATTAAAATTTTTGGAATCATTCCTTGTGTTTTGTAGTAATTGGATGAGAGTTTGATTACTTTTGATACCCTATAGGGTAACAAAATGTGAGGAAGTAAGTGCATTTTTCATTAAACAATGGGGAATAATTCCATAAAATTTCATGAATATGGATATAGATATGGACTAAATTCGTTTCCATTCCGTTTCCGTTTTCGGAATTGGAACCAAACGGGCCCTGACAGGATGATTGGATAAAGTTGTAATAATCGTGAACCTAAACTCGATGAAATTATGGGGTTCCCGTAATTAACCCATCATTACTTCATTTTCTTTCATCCAACGGATCTAACCGCAAGTAGACGCAGAAACAATAAGTCAATGGGGACGAATGTCGTCCTTCACTACCGCATCGACATGAACAGTAAAATCTGGAATTTCAAACACAACCTTTCTTCATTCATAAGAAAAGTGTCGATACACAATAGCTAAAAACAGGAAAGACGCGCCTCAAATATATATGAACCCAAATATAACACAAACATAATGATTAACGTACGTAAACATAATAGATAGATAGATAGGGCGCATGCTTTCGATACTTATGCCAGTTGTTCACTCCTCGGCGGCGTAAGCAGTGACCGGAAAACTCAGGAGTTTGAAACTCTTCAATTTTCTGACTCGGATTTGGAAGCCCATAGGGTTGTGGTAGAAAACCACCAAATCCCCGACAGATAAGCCTTTCTTCCGGACAAAAGGGAGCCAGGAGGAGCCACTTAGCTCCGGCTTCAAATAGCGTCCAGTGCCACGCACACGGCAGGTTAACGGCCAAGCTCGGCCGTCTGCATCAAATGCTTCAAACTGCACTTTCCGAACACCGGAGGCAGAGAGAACAAAGGGAGGGAGGAGATGAAGTCTGCCCGTCGGCCATGACAACCTGCTCCCTACATCTGTCTGCTTCAGCTGTTTCGAAAATCTCAACCCTGCCATTGTAGAGTGTTTACTTATTCTTTGGATTTGGTGTGCCAATATCACATGGGATTTCAACATATTTATAGCTTGAACCCACTTGGTGTCGACTCCTACAAACAAAAAAAAAAAAACTTTTTTGTCGACTCGATAAAAGAAAGGCATGTCACGGCCCCACAGGGCCCTACGCACTGAATAGAAGTTCTAAGTCACGACGTGCCCCCAGTGCCCTACACATGTCCCACAATGAGTCCCAAGTTAATGTATTAGTAAAAAAAAAAATGACTATTAAGTGATTTTTTTTTTAAACAATTCGGTTTAGTAGCTTTTTTTTTTTAGTTTTATATTTAGTAAATGTACCCTTAAAAGAAGAGTGTGTAAAGTTTGAGAATAAATACAAAAAGTTTGGGTATATTTACTTAATTGAAACATTAAAAAGCCTAGTTACTACTCTAGTTTCTCAAAAAGGCCTAGTTATCAAAATTATGTTTATTACTCGCTATTCATGCATTAATTTCTAAATACATCATTAGTTATTTATTTTATTTTAAAAAGTATACTATTTGCATAATATTACATATATCTCGTCTCGATACATGATCTTTTATCTTGTAAAATAAATAAAAATAACATTATTTTAATTTAATAATATAACCCCTTATCTTGAGACCGTAATCTAAATGTTATTAGAATATAATTAATTTAGTGTATATTAGTTTGTACTTCGAGTCTCGATGCAATTTGAACGAACAAAACCAAATATATATACACAATAATTTTACATATACTTTGACATATTAAACAAAGTAATTTGTTAATCAACCAATTTACGATGTATATTTGGTGATGTACATAGTAAATTGGTTGACAATATGTACATCTTACATTATCAAATTAATTAAAAAAGCTAACCTAGTTTACTATGTACATCGTGTATTGCAAATTGAATGCAAATTTATAACCAAATAATAGATAGTTAAGGAAACATGAATTCTGGCTACTTTTAAGTCAATGAATTATTTGAATGATCAAAGCAAGTCAAGTTGTGTAATTATTTTATATTCAAGTTTTTTACTTCAACAATGAATGTACATGCTAACAAAGTTTTTTTTGTTTGGATACTGAAGATCGAGAACATGAAGATAAAAGAAAAAATCAAACAAAAACTATATTATATATCAATTTTTCTTTTAGATTACTTCATTCTAACGTAAAGAAATAACTTTTTTAGCCATCAACACAATTATTAAGAAAATTATAAAACAACCTTAATTTTATAAACTTTTTCTCAATTTACCACTTATTAAATGTTCATTACCCTTTTATCGTGAGTCGTGACAAATATGGGGATAGTGAATTCCCCGATGAGAACGAATATCCGACATAGACAGAAAATTTTGCGGAGAAAACTCATAAAACTTTAAATGGGAAAAATTAAACGGGGACGAGAAATTTTCCGATGGGAGCGAATATCCGACAGGGACAGGGATGAAGACAATTTTCAATACTTTAACGGGAATGGAGATAGAGACGGTAGACATTATACTAAACGGGGACGGGGATGAATAAGGTACTCCCCACCCCAAATCCGACCCATCGACAATTTGACGCCCAGCCCCAGCCTTAGCCCTTTGAGCCATAACATGATCCCGAATTTGACTTGTAGGCTTGTAGCGCCACAATCCGAAGCTTCAAAAAATTTAGTCTTTTCTTTCTGAGTACTTTAAACTTCGTACACGATTATATATGAACCTCATTATTTCTTAAATTTAGGAAAATTGATTTAAAAAATAATATAAATAATCATCTGAGAGCCTATCTACATACATATATTAAACCCAAAGCATTTACTTCAACGTGGTTCATCCTCACATATAATATGCCACATGACATTTTTTTAGAATTTTGATTTTTTATAAAAAAAATTATATATATATATATAGTTGCCATATTTTAAATTAGTAAATAAAATAATAGTATTATTATCATATAATAGAACTTATATATATCTACTTACCAAACATGTTTTTTATAAATATACACATATACATAAACATACTTTAAATTATACTAATAGAATCATTATTCTATGATAAAACTTATACCAAAATAACTAATTTAATCATTAATATATATAATAAACATATTGTTTCCCTTTTTAGTCTTACCACAATCTTCAATATACTCTTAAGATATTATTCTCATCTTATTTTAAAAATTTTCCCACTTTTAATTATAAAATGATTAGATAGTTTATTAAACTAACTTTAACATATAAATATATAATTCTTATATTAATTAGGAAATATTATGTATGAAACCAGCGCATCTGGACACGCTTTTATTAATAAAAAGAGAGGCTAAGTGTTCATCACACGGGGATAGCCCAACCCCTTACATCATCAAGTAAAAGATCAACTACACCCTCCGGCGGGTCACACAATACACTCAGTCCAATAGGAAGGTTCATAGAAAAACTAGCAATATAATCCGCTACTTTATTCGCCTCGTGGTAGGCATGACGATACTAGATAATCTAGTTTCTTCTCGAAAAGTCTTGGCACGTACGTACCAGACTGACAAGTGAGCGGTGAGAGGGAATGTTTTTCTTGATGAGTTCGATCACCAGAAGGGAATCGGATTCAACGATTACCATTCGGTGACCCACCTCCCAAGAAGCTTTAAGACCATATACTAGTCCCCACAGTTCCGCCATGTGTACAGAGCATATGCCTAGGCGTACCCCAAATTCGCTCAACCACTCTCCTACATGATTCCTAGTCACACCTGCTGCGGAGGCGTTACCTTCTTTGTCTTTAGCTCCATCCGTATTGAGCTTGACGTATCCTTTTGGAGGCGGACACCAAGCAATATGGACTATGCTTCTAAAATGATGCTTCTGCTGTGTATCTCTCTTGCTCCAAACGTTGAGATATTCCTTTGCTTTGGTTTGAACGATCCTACTCATGTCTTCTTCCGGGCTTGTGTTCCTGAAGGCTTTCTCGTTTCTCCACTTCCACATCCACTAAATGCTAACTGCAAAGATCTCATTCCACAAGCATAAATTTTTAAAAGGGGTTTTGAAGGAGATATTACCTCGTAGCCATGTAGCGAACGATGTGCTGAAGAATCTCGGATTGTTCCGTGTTGCTTGGAGATCAATCCAGATACTTCTGCTTTTGTGGCACTCTATAAATAAACGATCAAGAGTTTCTAGAGCCTGCATGCAGTTGGAACAGGAGTCATCTGCAGCAATATGCCGGCGCTTTCTTTCTGCATTACACAACACTCCTCCTCGCATAAGCTTCCAGCAAAAAACTTTGACACGTTCCTAGACTCGCAATTGCCAAATCTGTTTGAATATGAGATCATTTGTCTACTGCAGTTCATGAGCTCCAGTAAGCATTTTGTATGCTGATGATGTTAATTATCCCCCATCTTGTGTAGGTCCCCAACTGAGTTCATCCTGCTGTGTTCTGAAGTGAGCGTTTGAGCCATCTTCAGTGAACATGGTCATGGGTCTTATAACAGCCAGTTGAAGCAGTGTCGTCATGGGTAGCTTGTGTAACACCCCGAATCCGCGAGACTCGGGATGTCACATTGGGTTAGGATCTCACAATGGGTCTTGACCCTAACTTGACAACAAGTTCATTGGACCTTACAAGATGACACTGACAAATATAAAACAGTATAAACTGTACAACCCAAAGTAAACAACAACATAGCCGAGTATATAAAACGACAACCTCACATAGGAGGTACAAAAGAACATCCTCACGCAGGAGGGGAACACAACAAACCCAAACCAACCACCTAATGTACGAGAGTCATCGGCATGTCACCCTGCCATATCACTCAGCAGCGCCTAACCTGTAAATATCTACAACACGGTATGAAACCGTTAGCTAACCATACATATATGAGGTAATGCGTAAGCACAAACACAATCATGGAAGATAAACACATCAACATGCTTTCACACATTTACCCATTTTATCTTCTTTATATAGTAGTCCATCACTCAAATCGTATATATACATATATGAAAATATGACACGAGGACCGATACATCCTCGCCTCTGAGAATGATAGCCATCTAAAGTGGAATCGGTCACACAACCCGTGTACCCTATGAGAGTGGTGTTGTGCCCTCCCCGTATACCAGGTCTGACCTCTCTCAAGAGAACCTCCCAGACTCCACGGCGGGATGAAGGGGAAAGGTTATCACAGCCACGCATACGGGGCAATAAATAAAACATAGGTCGGTATATACGACATCACATGATATCATAGCAACATACAAAGCACACACCACTCATGCAAATACCCAATATAGGGATGACAACTAAGTAAGTCCTACAAACTTACCTCAACCTCGTACAATCACAACCACGATCAACCTCCAATCCTGAGAGGGACACTGCCTAATAACAAGGCATACAGAGATATCAATACTCCTATCAATCAAAAATGTCACATCTAGACCCAAGGGATCCATACGGATCATAATCAATCTAGAAGCCTCACAACCAACTAAGCCTCAATATCTCAGCATAACTCACGATTCCTCAAATCTTAAGGTAGTATCTAATCAACATTCCTCAATCTCAATTCTAATCCTAATTTAATTAATTAAACTTTAATTAATTAATTAAATTTCTCCAAAATAACGTTTTGCCCGCAGGCAATTTCCAAACCCACATGTCATTAGATTTCATCAAACAAACTATCCATAATCACTAGAATAATATAACGACCATAATGGAATTTCTAATTATCTATTTTGACAAGCCTAAAGTCAATTTAGGCCAAATCGCAGTACGAAAAACGAATAAATTCATAACTTATTCGTTACTAACCCAATCGACGATCTAAAAGAAGATTCGGAATCACAGCGATGCAGGCTATGCATGGACAACATCAAATTCACCGGAATCTGAGCGACGGAACCTGCCTGGTGACATATATGCTCGTCCAACCCTTCATCTACTCGGAAATGCAGAAACTCGGTACCGATATGAAGAGAATGAAGAGAGGAATCCAGAAACTCAAACAGAATTGAAATCAGATTAGAAATGTAGAGTAGATTTGAGTTTGAAGGTTGAGAGAAATCAGAGCTTTTACGAGGAAACGTGAAAGGAAATTAATTAATAAAGGATTTTCCGCTATTTATAGTGAAGACGATAATTATCCTTTAGCGAAGTCGATAATTATCCTTTAACCGATCCAAAGGCGGGTCGAACCTCCTTCTCCAAACTTCTCGAGATTGGAATAATAAATCTGGAATATTGTAGGGATAATTATTCCACAACTGCCTCGGAAAACGTGTATTCTTAAGCCGTCTTTCTTAGCCGTTAAGAAATGAAATAACGACTATTTTGGCCGTTTTGCCTCTCCATGTTATTTCATATCTAGGACATATTCGATGTCCTGATCATTTCTCTCAACTGCATTTCTATTAATTGGAGCTCCCAAATGCTCCAAATAACACCGGAGGGTAAAAATAATTACCCGGGGAAAAAGTAAAAATTTCCCCAATCGTCCAAAATTACGCCAGAAACATAACGTGAGACTCTTACTCATCACTTGCGAAATCTTCGCGAGTTATATGTCAATTATTATCAACGATTAAGTTAATCAACATTAATTAGAATTCGGAAATCCTAGCTATTACAGCTTGTCTTCCAGCTCATGCCATTTCTAGTCCCCGTTGTCCATCCAGTAGTGTTGCACTTTCTTGGATAAGTCATTCGGTGCGATTTCTCGCATGGTTACCGACAAAAGAGGGGCTTGCATTGCCCAGGAGTCCGTCCAGAAGCTGATGATGATTGAATCACATGGTTGAATACCCATGAGTATACCACTTCAGATGCGGGATGATGGTGATTGAATCACGTGGTTGTTTCTAGTATACTTTCTTCGAAGGGCCTTCACCCAGAGGCTATCGGGATCTTTCAAGAATCCGAGACTTCCATGAAGAGCTTTGTTCGTAATGTGAATATTTCTAATGCCAAGTCCTCTTTTGTCTTTGGGCAAACACATATCACCTCTTTTGACCGTATGCATTCTTCTTTGATTCTTGGAATCTCCCCAAATAAAATTCCGACATATCTTGTCATTATCTTCGCAGATACTTTTTGGAAGTATCAAAGTAGCCATATAGTACATGGGTAGGGATGTTAGGACGTATTTAGGCAATGTGACTCTACTGGCGAAGCTGAGGGACTTACTTCTCCAACCATTCAACCTCCCATTAATTTTATCCAAGAGAGTAACAAAAGTAGCCTTGTTAACTTTACCTTGGAGGATGGGAATAGCAAGGTAGTTTCCTAGGTTCTTTGTAACCTCTACTCCGCTGATTCTTCTAATATCGTTGCATAGCTCTCTAGAGACATTTGGAGAGACGAAAATTTTGATCAGTTTTCGATCGGAGTAAAAACCATATCATAAGCAACAGACTGTTTTAGAATTTTTTTTGCTTAGATTCATTTTTTTAAAAAATCTTGATTTTTTTTCCAAACATTTTTCACAATACTAAAAGATCTAAAGGTAAGATTTTGTAAGTTAAAAATTATGTTCTCTTTTTCCCTTTTCTTTATAAAATTTTTGTTAGTGAAAATCTAAAAGAAATATTTAATAGTCGGGATAGGACACAACATGATTCAACTAAAAAACACAAGGTCTGCTGATCTCATCTCATGTATAATAGTCGGGATAGGACGTTGATAAACACGTTTAGTAAATGTATCTTTTTTTTACTGTGCGGGCATCCAGCGTGAGCGCTGGCGCTGCGACAAATTTTTTTTTCCTTCATTATAGGCGCTGACGCCTTCTTTTTCTTTTATATTTAGAAAAAATGGCGTCACATTACTAGAAACTCATACCAGAAATCATACTTGAAACTCATACCAAACTCAACCAAAAACCATACCAGAAACTCATACCGAAAACTCATACTAGAAACTCAACCAGAAACCATACCAAAAACTCAACAAGAAACCATACCAAAAATTCATACCAGAAACTTAACCAAAAACCATACAAGAAACTCAACCAACCTAGAAATTCATACGAAAAACTCAAACCAGAAACTCAACCGGAAACCATACCAGAAATTCAACCAGAAACCATACCAGAAAATCAACAAGAAACCATACCAGAAACTCAACCAGAAACCATACAAGAAATTCATATCAAAAACTCAACAAGAAACTAAACCCGAAATTTATACCAGAAACTCAACTAGAAACTCATATCAGAAACTCAACAAAATTCATATTAGAAATTCATACTAGAAATTCATACTAGAAACTCATACTAAAAGCTCAACAAGAAACTATACCAAAAACTCAATCAGAAATCATACCAAAAACTCAACCAGAAATTCAAATCATAATTCATATTAGAAACTCAACCAGAAATCATAATTCATATAAGAAACTCATACCAGAAATCATAATTCATATTAGAAACTCAACCAAAAATCATAATTCATATTAGAAACTCATACCAGAAATCACAATTCATATTAGAAACTCATACCAGAAACCATACTAGAAATTCATACCAAATACTCATACCTGAAACTCAAGCAAAACTCATACTAAAAACTCAATCAGAAACCATACCAGAAATTCATACCGAATACCATACCAGAAACTCATACTAGAAACTCAACTAGAAATTCATATCAGAAACTCGTACTAGAAAATTTTTTTTAAAAAAAGGTCAAAACAAAATAAAAAAATGCAGCCAACAATTAATTTACCTAACAAAAGAATATTTATACGTTTGTTTCTTTCTTTTAATAAAGGGGATTAATTATGTAAGATCCTAGGTTTTTGGCTTCACCGCCCCTGCGGTGAAGAGGGCCGCCCCCGCGGCCAGCCGCCCATGCGGCTGTGAGATCGGTCCCTGCGGATCGTGCGACAGATCGCGCCGATCTGTTTTCGTCGTTTTATCTTTCTTCCATAGATAGAATATCCTATACTTTATCTTATGGGCCGATTTCCTTATCTTCTTTCTAAGCCCTAGACGCCCTTCCTTCTTTTCTTTCCAGCCCGTCCCTATATATTCTCTTCTTTCTCTCCTTTTTCCCATTCCTTGCTATCGTCTTCAACCCTAGAGAGCTGCAACCGTCTTTTGCTTCCCGCGACTTCGCTGAACGTGTAAGTGCATCTTTTATGATTCCTCCTCACGTTCCTTTAGCGCTGCATGCCTTCTCCTTCTGTTTTGGTTTCATCCTTTCGTTCTTCTCTTTCCTTCTTCTCCAAGGATCAAGCTTGAGTCTTGATTCTTGTGGAGTGTTCCGTTGTTGACCCTTCGTTGTTCTCATGCTCTTTGGAGTTGAGCCTTGACGTGTTGGAGCCAAAGGTTTGAGTTTTGGTTGCGTGGCTACGAGTTTTGTCGAAGAAAAAAGCCGACAACGCTTTCTGTCACCACGCCGCCCCTGCGCCTACACAGAGCCGCTCCTGCGCCTCTGTTCAGCCGCCCCTACGCATCTGTCTAGCTGCCCCTGCGGTTTCCCTGCAGTAGCTCCCGTCTTTGGTGAGTTGCTTCCTTCCTTCCTTTCCTCGTTCCTTCCTTGGTTCCTTGTGGTTGTTCTTTGCCCCATGAGTTGTTGAGAGACTAAGGTTGAGCCCTTACCATGTGTAGATATCTTAGAGATCGTTGAGACTAGAAGTCATAAACTTCTAGCAACCTTTCCGTTCCTGATTCGTGTTGCTTGTTCGTACAGGCTTTCCTTGCTCCTTTCCTGATGGAAACTGAGTTTTCTTGAGTGTTCTCTGAGTTGTTCGCTGACCTTTGAGTTACCTACGAGTGAGGTAAGTCCCTTGGACTTACTTAGCTTCATTCCGCGTATTAGTTGGATTGTATTGGCTTGTTTGTGTTGTTTATCATGTTATAACGAATAATCAAAAATAGGATTCACCCTTTATTACCCTTAACTGGCCCAAGTGTATTATAACTGGACGGTGACCACTTGTCTAGTTCTACAGGAGACTAGAATGTGCTCTTGCGACCTAGACCCGTAGGTAACGGATAGTACTGATCTATTCTTAATAGCAGACGGAAGCGGAGGCGAGTTTCGGGAGATTCTCGTGTGACAAAAGAAGTTGAATTAGTAATGGATAACCTTAATGAAAGATAATAACCGGTTGTGTGCAAGCATGCTATATGTTTATTTTACCTTGTGTGTGTTTGTGCCTTTACGCTCTTGCTTATACCTAGAATGTTAGCTAACGGTTTATACCGTCGTTGTAGATGTTCCGCAGGATCAGGATGCTGCTGAATGATCCGGATTGTGTGGACAACCGGGGTTCCTGTACATTATAGGACGGGATCGGGTTTATGTTTCTTTTGTTGTTTCCCTTTTGTTTTGAACTCGGCTGCGAGTCTTTTCCGTTTTGTTTGGTATAAACCTTTGGTTTTATATCGAGTTTGTTTTTCATTCGTTTGTGCCTTGTTGTAAGATCCATTTGTTGTTGCTACTTTGAGGGTCGGGACCCATTGTGCGGTCCTAGCCCGTAGCGCTTCGAGTTCCCAGAACTTTGGGTGTTACAAATTACTTGTACCTAACGTTAATGGAAAACGGTAAAAATTAAAGAAGTACACAAAACAAAAGGAAATACAAAAAGGCATATTTGTCCAATTTATTTCAATTGCAAAATAGCCAAATGTCCCAAATACATATTGGATTTGGACTCTTTTGGACAGTGGCGGAGCCAGAAAACTTCCGTTGGAGGGGCACAATTTGTTTAAAATAAAATATGTTGCATATTAAGTTTTAAATTAAAAAATAAAATCTATAAATTAAATAAATAAATAAATAAAAGTTGACTTAAAATTTTGTACTATAAATTAGAGCTCTTAATTTATTTATTTTACTTAGATGAAATTTAAAAATATTTTATATATTTATTTTTTATATATATATATTGTTAAATAAATTTGATAGTGGTTGATGAATTATTGTATTAAAAATTGTATTAGTTAAGAGTTAATGAATTAATGAACAATACTTAATTTCCATCTAAATATATTGTAAGTTGACTTAAAATTTGTACTATAAATTAGAGCTCTTAATTTATTTATTTGACTTAGATGAAATTTAAAAATATTTTATATATTTAGTTTTTTTTATAAATACATTGTTAAATAAATTAGATAGTGGTTGATGAATTATATATTGTTAAATAAATTACTGTATTAGTTAAGAGCTAATGAAATAATGAACAATACTTAATTTCTCCATCTAAATATATTGTAATTTGCATAAAATAAAAATAAAAAAAACTTTTTGCTACTCCCAGGAGTTGACCCTGAAACTCCAAGTACTCCTTCCCTTCCTCTACCAAATGAGCTATTAGAACAGTGTGTATTGTATTTTGTTTTAAGGAGAGTTTTTTCCTTCATTTTCCCCCCTTCCTTAGACATCCTTAGACAAAACGAGATCGCAAACTGGGGTACCGTACCCCTTGTTACCCCCCTTAGATCCGCCCCTACTTTTGGATGCTTATATATAAATTAAAGAAGTACACAAAATAAAAAAAAAAAAAAAAAAGATTGTTCTCGTTTTAATTTCATACACGAATATTTGTGTATGTAAAACATGAATTTAAACACTATATACAAGTCAAACAAGATTGTTCTCGTCCAATCAACCGGAATAGAACACAACATGATTCAACTAAAAGACACGCAGCCAAAGACCAGATTTGATTAAGTAATCGTAGCCTTCTTTTTTAATTAGTTTTCAAATTTTATCGAACCTTATAATTTAGTTGGAGTATTTATGAGAATTAGTTAAATTACAAAGTATGCTTTCTTCAGTTTCTTGCATCAACAAATACACGCAGCCAAAGACCAGTTTGCCTTCGTCATTTTTAAAACTACAAGTAATTCAACTTCTCGTGTTTTAAAATTTTAAATCTAAAATAATATTAATTATTAACATTCAATTTAAAATAATACTAAATTCAAAATTAATACAAACTATCAACATATTTACTAAAAATAATATGTCTTTTTTTAAATCAAGTTAATAGCACTTAAATGTTAAAAAATCTAAATTAAGTTTTTAAAAAATAATTTTGTAACTATTTTTTTTACAAAAATAAAATAAAATTTTGTTGTAAATATTTTTCAATAATTAATTTTTACAAAAAATGTTTTGTTGTTTTTTTAAAACAATATATTTTTCTTGTGATTTTTTTTAAATTTCTTCGAAGTTTTTAAAATTTTAAATAAAAAAACAATTTTTTAAACTATTTTTTTAATTAAAAGTTAGTAAAAATATATACAAATTCAAAAAATTCCCAAAAAAGTAATAAAAATTCACAAAAAAGATTTATTTTTAATAAAAAAATCTATTACAAGTTTTTTTTTTTAAATACAGAATTTTTTTGCAGAATTTTAAAAAATAGTTAGAAAAATTATAATTGAATAATTATCGGCTTTAGGTGATTACCATATATTTAAGCCCTAATTACCGTTAATTATAATTGAATAATTTTCTTAATTAACAAGGTTCAAGTTTGTTAACTAAAAAAAACAGAAAGGCCTGATTTGTACACCTTATGTTTATATGCTTACTCTCTTGTTTTAACCAATCTTACTATTAATATCACCTGTAAATTAAAATATAATCAAATTTAAAAGAATAAAGAATAAATATAACAATCAAGTATTTATTTCCTTTTATTGGCGTGCGTGGGCTTCTTTGATAGTTTATTCACTTTTATTTTGGAGTGTTTAACGTTAATTATATTCTCAATCAGGCACGTGACCCACAACAATTGGAAATTTATTTGTCAAACGTAAGATTCCAAGAAACTATGAAAATGATTGGTTTTGTCATCTTCTTTTTTTTTTAGTGACGGCATGATTGGATTTTTATTTTATTAATGATGGTACAAAATATATAACCATGCTACTTAAAGTTTTAAGTACCGTGAAGCTGGACTCGATCTTATCATTTTAATTCTAACGCATCCGTTTAGTAGAGACGGAACAAAGGAATTATGGGATTTATGAAGATGAAATTCTCATAACTAGTTTCGGTCCAGATCGAACCGAATCGAGTAGTTTCGGTTTAGACCGAACCGAAAATTAAGAATTTAGTTTTGGTTTTATGTATGTACTTTTCAAAAATAAGGTTTTAATTAAAACCCACAAAATTGACGGTTAAACTGAATCATTATTAAAAAAAATAAGGATCGGTTCATATAATCATATTAACAATTACTTTTTAGGCCCGTTTAGGTCCAAAATAGAAACCGATCATAATAGGTTCAGTTTTAGTATCTAATATGTCATATATTTGTTTTAGTTTCAAAGCGAAACCGAACCTACTTTTATTGGTTTTGGTTTTTGGGCCGGTCCAATATTTCAGGAAAATATTTTGGATTTGGTTCGGTTTGTTACGGTCTGGTCCAATATTTCAGAAAAATATTTTAGGTATGATTCGGTTTTTTACGGTCCGGTCCAATTTATTTGTACTCACCCGTAAACCTCGTAGTGTCGGATTAACGATTCCCTGAACCCCATAATTACTTCATTCCCTTTCATCGAATGACCGAATTGACAGAAACAGTAAAATCTGGAATTTCCAAAACACAAGATCGACAACCGTTCTTCATTCATTAAGAAAAGTGTCAATACACAATGCTTCGTTGATTAACATAGCTATTAAACAAGCAAGGCGGAGAAACTGCGCGCCACAAATTTGAACCCAAATATAACACACATAGGAAAGACGGAGAAACTGCGCGCCACAAATATTAACCCAAACATAACACAGCTATATATATATATATATATATATATATATATATATATATATATATATATATATATATATATATTAATATATGTATGTATTAATTATACATTGCAGGAGTGAAGGGCGCGTGCTTTGGATACGTGTATTTACCAGTTGTGAGTGTTTTCACTCCTCGGCAGCGTAAGCAGTGATCGGAAAACCCATGAGTTTGAAGTTCTCCAATTTTCTGACTCGGATTTGTAAGCCCATAGGGTGGTGGTAGAAAACCACCAAATCCCCGACAGATAAGCCTTTCTCCCGGACAAAAGGGAGCCAGGAGGAGCCGCTTAGCTCCGGCTTCAAATACCGCCCAGTGCGACGCACGTACGGAGCAGGTTAACGGCCAAGCTCGGCCGTCTGCGTCAAATGCTTCAAAGTGCGATTTCCGGACACCGGAGGCAGAGATAACAAAGGGAGGAAGGAGATCAAGTCTGTCCGTCGGCCATGAGAACCTGCTTTCTTTATCTGTTTGCTTCAGCTGTTTGGAGAAGCCTGCCATTGTGAAGAGTTAACTTAAGGAGTGTTTAGATTCAGGGCCCGTATATGGACGACTTTATATTGCTATCGAAGTATGCGGTCCCGCAGTCCTGGTTGATTCAACCGACCTTAAACAAAACAAAAGTGTTGATGTAAGTGCATGCATTTCAATGATCGAATATGATAAAGCTGTTTTCAATTGTATCTTTCTTTTTATTTTTTGAATAAACGACGTGAAGTTGATGAACGCAAAAACTTGACTTTCTTGGTATAAATACATCACGAGGGAAAATCCATATTAGCATATTAAAGCCTATAGAAACAATAATCACATAATACACCCACTATTATCTAATACTCCCCTCAAGTTCGAGCATGCAGGTCACATATGTTCAACTTGTGTGCGTTCTAATGCCTTTGTGAGCAAGTTCGCTGGCCGCGAGTCAATACGTATATGTTGTGTAGAAATCGCTCATCAAACAAGAGGTCCCGAATGAAATGACAGTCAACCTCAATGTGTTTGGTGCGATTATGAAAGACAGGATTCGCTGCGATATGGAGGGTCGCCTGACTATCACTGAACAATCTCATCGACGATGAGTGTGAAACACCCACGAATGTAGTAAGGCCTTGAGCCAAATAAGTTCACAACATGCACATGCCATGGCCCGGTACTCAGACTCAGTTGACGAACGAGACACTGTCGGTTGTTTCTTCATTTTCCACAAGACCAGCGATGCCCCCTAAAATATACAATATCTAGTAATAGAGCGACGCAAAATAGGACAACGAGCATAATCAGAGTCACAATATATCGTCAATTGCAAGGAACCAAAAGTAAGCAATAATATCCCTTGGCCCAGATGGCTTTTCAAATACCGAAGAACTTGGAGCGCTGCATCCCAGTCATCAACTGTAGGAGTCTGCATGAACTATGCCAGAGTGTGAACAAAATAACATAGATCCAGACGGGTAATCGTCATGTAAATCAGACGCCCCACTAGGTGACGATAGTGATCAGAATTATCAAACAAAGGCGCCCGTGACGTGGCTAATGTATGGTTTTGCTCCATCGGAAACTCACACGGCTTCATCCCTAACACACCTCCCTTAGACAAAATATCCAAAGTATACTTCCGTTGGGAGAGGAAAAGTCCCTTCTCGGATCGTGTCATTTCAATACCCAAGAAATATTTTAACCGTCCCAAGCCTTTCATATGGATCACCGAACTCAACTTTTTTTTCAGCGTACGGATACCGTGGGTGGTGTTTCCCACAATTATTAAGTCGTCAACATAGATCACGACATGCAATGTGATACCTTGGCGAAGCATGGAGAACAAAGAATAGTTAGCCTTGGAATGAACAAATCCAAAACTCTGAAGGGCTACAAACAACTTGAAAAACCAGTTGTGAGGAGCCTGTTGTAAGCCATATAATGATTTGCTAAGTCGACAGACCTTACGTGGAATAGTAACTGAATAACCTTTAAGAAATCTCATGTACACATCTTCATCAAGATCGCCGTGTAGAAAGGCATTATGAACATCCATTTGATGTAGTTCCTAACCCTATATAAGAGACACGGCCCGAAACAATCGATCGGACACCATTTTAGCTACCGGAGCAAAAGTTTCGTTATAGTCGATACCTGATTGCTGATTGTTCACGAGAACGACCAACCAATCCTTATATTGCCCGAGGCTATCATCTGACTTTAGTTTGACTTTGTATACCCATTTACAACCAATGAGCTTCTTTCCTAGTGGTAAATTAACAACAGATCAAGTACCATTACGTTCATATGCATCAATTTTCGCTTGCATAGCGGCACACCATTCAGACTCCGGACCACCTCAGCAAAAGATCTAGGTTCAACGACAGACAATACAGAGGCTAACAAGCCCTTATGTGAGGCAATAAAACGATCATTTGAGACAAAGTCATCGATATGATATTGCGTACCTACCGATACCGACGGAAGCGGAGTCGGAGCTGATAGAGTTTCCGGATCCTGCACGGTATTGCACACGTAGTCATAAAGCTTTCCAAGAAAAACTCGTTCTCAGGTGTTATGACGCGTGGGTTGTTGGTCAATATTTTGTGCAGGTGACACAAACACTGGCGTGACACTCCCCTTGACATCCGTGGGCATGTTGGCAACCAAGGAAGCATCATTGGGATCTGGCGGATGGTTCCCGTCATCCGAATTGATCACACCATCGGTCGTCGGGGGCTGGACACGATCAACCTAATCGATCACACCATCGGTCGAACGTGAATGTGAAAGTTGTTGTGTGGCAGTCGTGCCGATCGGGATAGGGTGCAGGTCGACCGAAGCGGTCAGTGAGCGCGGGGAACGTGATCGGTTGGGTGGGGCCGGGTCGACCAGTGGAGGGATTGGGGCGACCAGTATGTGGAGGAGTGTTGATGGGCGGTTTACTTTCCGTTAAAAGAATATTGTTGTAATAAATATGTTCACTTAAATATTTTATAAATACATATATTAGTTCGTACATATATAAGCTCATGACATATTACTGAAAAATCAATATATAAAAATAACCGCACGAGGTGCGGGATATAAACTAGTTATATATTATACAACAAAACAATTCATGAACTATAATCCCGAATAATCTCGCTCTTCTACCAAACACACGCCATTTGTATTAATTAGTTGAAAATAATTTAACTAGAGCAACATTACTACATAGTGATGGACCCTTATACCCCTTGTATTTAGGTTAGTATTTTAAGCAAATCACCTATTAATTTAAACAAATTAGGAGAAAAAAAGACAGTTTTAATTTAGTATTTTAGTGAATGCTGGAAAAGTCGCATCCCGTATCACGTCTGTTGGAGATAATGAAGTCCCACATCGAAAGATGGGGACACTCCGAGCCTAGTATATAAGGTCGGTGGGCTACTCCTCCTATTGCCAATTGGTTTTAGGATGAAACCTCGCCGGATTTATGTGCTAGGCTTGGGCCTAATGCGCATGTGCGCGTGTATGCACACGACCCCCGCTCTACCGGTCCGTCTGTATCGGACTTTGACAATGTCTTAAAGTTGGAGAAAAGGAATATTTCTTTATCATCATCTTTGGCTCTTTGCCCTTGGACTAAAGGTTGCCTTTAGTTTACATAACTCGCCAAGAAAATATGGAATATGATTGATCATAAGTAATAAGTGGAAGTCACTTAAGTTTCATCAAGCTTAGATATAATTTTAGTTTTATGATGCTAGATAGCTTCATCAAGCTTAGATATTATTTTAGTTTTACGAGGCTAGATAAATTACATTAAGCGATACGAGAATAGAATTGCATTTCACTAAAGTATCAAAGTTTGCTTACAGTGCAACTCACTATGTTGTTGGGGTTTCAGGCCGACCACTTTGAGCCTTAAATCCTTAATCTAATTCAGACCGAGAAGTGTGTTGAGATGTGATAAATTGTTTCACATGGAATCTACGAGATATATGAGTGTCACTTTCACGATGTTGCATGTTGTTTGTTTTGCCGGATATAAAAATTAATAAATTGTTTTTTGGTCAGTTTGATGGTTGCGGAAACCGTATCCAAATGTAGCGAAATATTAGGACCAACATCACTACGATTCTAAAGAGTGAGCGACACGCCGGCCTAATTTGTGTGAGCGGAGATTGTGGTGGTTGATCGGCTTGAGGCGTTAGTAGGCGGTATTGGTGTTGGTGGAGAGGAAGGGGTTGAGCTAGAGTAAGACCCTTTCCATCAATCCAGATAACTTGTAACTTTGAAGAAAGATTTTGTAGCATGACAGAGTTTTAGATCAATGCTTCCAGAAAATTTTAACTTTTGTCAATATTACGGGCGTGGGATTGATGTTCAGTGTGATATGCCCTTGTCTACCACTACTACCCATGTGTGCGTCTATCCCTACACTTCCAGCGACACCCACCTATATGACACCATGGATTTTCCGACGGAAAATTGAGTCTTGTCCATGTTGCCGATGGAAGATTTTTCCATTATATTTATTTCTATCATATTTTCCATCTTTTATTTATTTAATAATTAAAGGGGATATTCTAGTTATAACATGCAACCATTCATGCTCCCCACCAGTATTCATAACGAACTAGATTGGATAAACAGAGATTTCTTTTAGAATAAGGGACCTAACTTCCACCCACTTTTCAGTTGGGATAAGATTTGTAAACCGAGATCTCTTGGTGGAACGGGTATCAGGAAAGCCGAAGATATGAATAAAGCGTTACAAATGAAACTCATATGGAAAATCATGGCTATGCCGGATAACATTTGGGTTAGAATAATTGAAGAAAAATATCTAAAAGGTACGTGTTTGTGGATATATGAATGCGGAAGAAATACTTCTTGGCAATGAAAATAATTGGTTAAACTAAGAGAAGAACATGATAGAGGCATTAGATGGAGAGTGGGTGACGGAAAAGCAATTAGATTTTGGAAAGACTGTTGGGTGAACAATGAACCCCTGAAAACCTAGTAAGCAATAAAACATTGATAAAATCATTCATCCTCGTAAGCACGTTTATTTCTAATAAAAGAATTGCCAAAAGCGGAAAGTGGATTTCACAACCGACAAAACTTGGATATGGGAGATCAATATTATGCCCCAAATAAAAAAATGAGAAGATTAAGTTACTAAGGTAACTTTTTTTTCTGAAAAACAAACTAGGCCCCTTTTATTTTACATTTTTAAAAAAAAATAAATTAGTAATTAAGGATATATTTTAATAGGCAGTTACTAAATTAATGGAAGTTATTTATTTGATAAAATAAATTAATTAAGCAATAAAATAGGGGATCAGTTAAAGAAGGTAACCGCGAGATTTTCCAGTATTATATATCCACCATTATCGGAAGACTGACTTCCTTCAATTCGTCTTTGACGTTGTATTGCATCCTCGAGGTGACGTATCCGGATACCCTACCATCACCGACGGCTCCACCGTCATCGTCCGCCACGCTTAGCTTGAAGAGATCGCCCATAATTCCGAAACCCCGCCAGAGTATAATCGATTCGATATTTCTACGACTCAACCCTTCTTCTTCGTCGACATCGGCGCCGCGCCGAGGTCGTGCTGTGCGGGAGGCCTCAGATCGTGCTTTGGCGGTTGCGGCGAGAGGGAGAACGAGGTGGAGTCGCGCTATCCTCAACAACCGCCTCAAGTTCAAGTTCATGAAGAACAAGAGATCAAGAGCAACAGCGATGTCTGCGGCTAGCGGTGGAGGGCGTTCGACGGTGAGTAAGCCGAGATTAACTTCAGTCGCCATAGTCAGGTATGATATATTCGGATAGGGGTTGATTATGTACATATGTTGTTGATTATGTACATATGATGCTGCGAAAATATTACTAAATAACTATATATGTACCAAATGCAGTTTTTGTATATTTGGGTAGGGGTTTGATGATACACAGACATATTTTTTTGTGTTCATATAGCATGATGTCGATTAGAATATGTACAGTTTTTGTGTTTGTATGTACATATGTTTGCAGTCTCTAGTGATTATGTACATATTTTGCTGCGAAAATGTTACTGACTAACTATATATGTACATATATTTGCAGTCTTTGAGATTATGTACATATGTTGCTGCGGAAATCAAGATTGATTCAATATCGTCGTAATGGATGAACGCAAGTTGGAAATGACGAATATTGCGAAAAATATTTTGAATTTCTTAGTAAAGGGAGATATTTTGATTCCCTTTATAAATGGAGAGAGAAATATATTTACTTTCTCTTTTTGTAATAATTAGTTGTTTGATAAATGAAGAGAGAAAGATATTATAATTTACTTAATATCCTCTTTTTATTTTAATAAATCTTTTTTATATAAATTGGAGGGGCCTATTTTGTACTCATTATTAACTTGAGGCCTTTTATATGCTCATTGTTACAAAACATACCTACTCCCCCATTTTACCCAAAAAAATTTCCTCTAAAGAGTGGTCATGGATGGCATGCCAACGAATGAAAATTTAGACAAACAAAAAGTTTCAATTATGATGCACTACGAATTTTGCAACGATCATACTGAAAAAGTATTAAGCACTTGTTCTTTGGGTGTCTTTACACTATACAAAATATTGATAACACCAAAATCTCATCCAGTCTTCGTGATTACGGCATGACAAATATGAAAGTTAACGATATTCTCCTCGATATGAAAGAAAAAAAATCGATTCATCGAAACTAAGGCAACTAGTGGTGATATGATGGAACGTCTGCATAACAAGGAACCAACTCGTTTTTAACAAAAAAAAAAAAAGCACCACGAAAAATTTGAATCAAATGACGGCAAGTCAAATCAGTGAATAGGTACGAGTAAACCATAATATCTATTTGAAGAACATCAAACTACCAAAATCAATAAGAAAGACAAAAAACATTAAATGGCAAAGACCGAAAGAATGATTTAGAGTGATTTTATCCGGCGCCAGCGTAGAGGCCGGCGCCGGCGCATTGCGAGTGCGCGCAAGGGCTCGAGCACTCGCAATGCGCAAGCGCGCGAGGGAGCGCGCTGGCGCAGCGCGCCTGCGCGCGCCCAGCCCGCCTCCGCGCCTATTTAAGGAGGCGCGGAGGCCAGCCTCTCTTGCCCTTTTCTTCCCCGCTTCCGCTCCGCGTTCTTTGCCCTCGTCGCGCACTTCCGTTGCCCTAGATTTTTTTTCCGCTTGTTTTCATCCATTTCTTTTTTTTTTTCGATACGACCAACAATGGAGGAAGATTCAGCTATCGAGAGATCTAGGAGTAGACCACTTGTGAATCGATTTCAGGTTAGTTAATATTGTTTTTTTATTGTTTATTTATTTTTTGCATTATACTTGAAACTAGTTAGTTTAGTTAGGTTCGGTTAGTTAGGAATAATTGAAATTGGATTAATTTCGATAGTTAGTAGTATTGAAACTATTTAGTTTAGTTAGGTTTGGCTAGTTAGGAATAATTGTAATTGGACTATTATCGATAGTTAGTATTATTGAAACTACTTAGTTTAGTTAGGTTCGGCTAGTTAGGAATAATTGTATGATAGTTAATGTAATATATATATATATATATATATATATATATATATATATATATATATTTACAATATATATGTATATGATTATAATAATAACACAATTTTATATATAAATATATATACATTTATAATATATGTATATAATAGAAAAATAAAAATTTGAGTTAAAAAAATATACAGCATATGTTGAGGACTGTCAGTGAGAAGAGGAAGAGGGCGAGTAGATTAGTCACAGCTTCCGCCCGTCGAGAGGCTGTAGCTCGACGAGTTAGACTTGCATCGGCATCCGTTCAGGCACCTGTAGATGCAGCTGTAGAGGCATCCGTTGAGGCACCTGTGGATGTACCTGTGGATGCACCTACAGATGCAGAGGTTCATGCACCTGTAGATGCAGCTGGCGAGGAGGATGTCGTACCTATTTCACTTACTGCTGATTACGACACGGAAGATTCTGCGCACGATATGTCTCATTTAGATGATATACTAGAGGATGAGCATGAAGAGATACGAGTTGAGGTAGAGCAGCAGCAGCAGGACATACCACAGCCGGGGGAGCCGGACGACTTACCTGAGCATGTACGTGATGAGGAGCAGGTAGAGGATGACGTACCTCCTCCTTTATTGACATGCTATGCTGACCACAGAGCCAGCGTTATATGGGACGGTATGGCTTCTCCCGTGATTAAAGTTGTTCGGAGGCTCGACGCATTCAGTAGATTACGTGAGTGGCGACGAGATGTAGATGACGCATTTTCATGGTTTGGATTAGCTAGACGCAGCGGACTGACGGATTTGGAGGACGTACAGTTTGGCGGCGTCGATCATTGTCTGATTACGGCGTTTGTCGAGAGGTGGCACCCAGAGACAAACACATTTCACATGCCATGGGGGGAGATGGGAATAACGCTACACGATGTTCAGATCATTATAGGACTACCAGTTGATGGAGATGCATTGGTGACTTCCGTCGATGATAGTGTACGACTTGATTGGCTAGTTCAGCGTCTTGGCTTATCACCAGCAGAGGCTAGACGTCAGACTTCACAGCTATTCTGCGATACTTATAGGCGTAGAGCCGCTGAGATGTTGGCCCTTCCAGAGCCTCCACATGACACTATTGCATCTGCATATCTGTTATTGTCCATATCGTCAACTTTGGTAGTCGACAAGTCTACCAACAGGATGCGAGGATGGCTTATTGATCTAGTACGAGATCATTTGAGGACAGACGCGTATGCTTGGGGCACCGGGACCCTTGCTTATCTTTACAGATGTTTGGGGGACGCCACAAGGAAGAGGGTGACGACGATGGCAGGATGTACTTCCCTGTTACAGGTGTGTTGTCGTAAATATTTTCCTTAATATAACGTCACTTTATTAATAAGTTATTATTAATTAATAAAAAAATTTGTACAGTTTTGGATTTACGCACATTTCCCGTCATTGGGATGTGCCGCTGTGGAGGATCCGGATATGCTAGGTCATGCACGGTGGTGTTCGAGACTTTCTGTCCCGAAGACTCTGTCTATTACCGTAGAGAGGTTACACTCCTTACGAGCTCAGTTGGACCAGATGAGGGCGGAGGATGTGTGCTTTACCCCGTATGATGAGCGGGTGCTTGATTTTGGCGTAGAGCATGGTGTTTCTCGGTATCGGGGTATCATACGGATATCCGACATAGAGGAGGCGTATATGCCGGACCGTTTCTTGCGACAGTTTGGATACGTACAGACAGTGCCTCTACCCCGTACTCCTCCCATTCATGAGATTCGTCCGGCGACCGGACGTGGATCTAGGCTTTCATATCCCTCTCTCATACGATCGTTGGGCATCCCGCCATCTAGAGGAGTCCAGAGTTTCACTAGTTGGATTGATACCAGCTACCTCTCCTTGGCTCGTCGATGATGCGTACATGTCTTGGTATACGGTCCATTGCCATCTGTACGTCTTGCCGACGTCCATTGCACTCCAGTTACCTATAGACCGTCCCCCACCTGTTCCGGTTTCACATTAAAGAGTACGTTTATTTTTAACATTTAAATTACTCTTTATTTTAATTTTCAATTATATTAAAATTTTATTTTCTGTATTGCAGCGTCTTCACATTCTTATAGGAAATTTACGAGAGATGCAGACTCGCGGTCTTCTGTATTCTGCAGAGGATATAGATCACATGATAGCGGAGGCAGTTAGACGTACGCCTCCTGTGGCTCCATCTCAGGTCTGGGCTACACAGCATCCTCCAGCTCCAGCACATTTGTAGTTGTAGTTTAAAACACATTCCGATTCTATATTTTTTATGGATATTACACTTGAGCGTATGTTTTTTTTATACTGTTATGTTTATTTTGGATGGATAATATGTATTGTTTTTTACTTTTGATGTTTTCCTAAGTTTTTTTAGCGATTTTATTTTCCTTAAGTGTCAGTCAACTATTTCAAACTACTAAAACACAATGAGAACCATATATGAAACCGACTAAATCAATGTTGTCAACAAGTACAATAAAAACGTCTAAAACACGATTTCAAGTAAGGTTTCTCAAAACGGCTAAAGATATCCTGCACTATTGTGTTCAACTCCCCATGCTCGACGGAGATCCTCATAACGAGCTATCCTTTCAATGAAAGGCGCATCCCATCCATCCACACTTGCATCATGGTTATTTTTCCAAGCGTCGCTCAACAACGGTAACGGAGCATCATCTTTTAACCATACCTACAAAAATAAAATTACAGAAAACGGTTAGTAAATATTAGGTCTAAATATACGTCCATTGAATGAAAGTAAATCGTCAACCTACCGGCACAAAGTGTGTTTTGTTATATATATAGGCTAACGAACAAATGACCGTAGGGGCCTCTTGGTCGGGAACGGTGGCAATCATAGGCAGGAATGTCGCTGGAATGTTCCCTAGTACAACCAATGCAATCTTATAGTAGGTGGCGGCTGCACATGCAATCATCGGTATTTCCATCCAATTTGGTTCTGGACACGGAGACTTACTCGTCCAATAAACGTTTTGAATGACTTCGTCAACATGATTGAGGATTCTACACTGCAATGATTAACAAGTAAGATTATGTAAAATCATGGATTATAATTAAAACTTTGATGTAACCGGAAGACTTAGTTACCTTGGAATAAAATTCCCTTCTCGCATTTAACTCCATAACCATATCTCGCCGTTTATCAAATAATCCTCATCCGAGAATCCCAACACCGCGGAAATTGCTCTATATCCACAATGGCCGTCTCCTGGTACATCCCTTAATCTCAATACATAAGGCTCCATGAACTTTGGAAAATCTTCTTCCCTCAAACAAAATCCGGTCTTCGCGGGTTTCTTTCCTTTACGTCGTGCTCTACTCGTAGGAGTCAACTCCGGTGTAGAATCTACATCTTTAGCTTTCTTCCCTTTCGGACGCCCAGGACCACGTGCGGCAGAATGCTCAAAAGAGCTAGGCTCTCTTCTAGTTGATCTCGGGATTGGAGTTCGTCCCTTTGTATTGGCCTTCTGTGCCGGCTCCTTCATTGTCGTACCCCCGGGGTTTTCCATGTCATCCACAAAAGATGCAATCTTATCTTGCTCATCCGGGCTTAACATATTTGAGTCCATTCTTTCTCTAAACCTGTTCAGCGCCGCTTGATTCGGGTTCGAACGATCATCATCATCATCATCATCATCATCATCACCAATATCACCATCCAAAAAATCAACCGGATTCCAATGAACTTGCTTCCAATAAGGGTGTATCTGTGACAAATAGATAGGTCTACGAGCCCGGATCGCTAGTCTAAAGTCATGCACACACGGCACTCCATAAACCTCTCTCCAATAACTATCCCGACATCCTTCATCATCTCTTGTATGTCGAGCCTTGGTGTAATTATTCCACAAGAGCGTGAAACACTCATTTGTTACGTAGTCACGAAGCAAGTCAAATATCGGTATACGCACCTGCAAAAAAAGGTTTATTAAATATCAAATAAATATTTAACATTATTTTCATCAATTAAACTATTGATATACTAACCTCTCGTGGAATCCTCTCCCGTGACATCTCTAGAGAAGCTTGTAGCTTTTGGACTTGGTCCGTGACCATCAAATGTATGCTATCACAAACCAGCTGAAATCCTCCAACGCTAGAATCTAGTGTTTGCTTCAACAACTTGTGCGCGGACTCACACCTAAGAAGAAAATTTTATTACAAAAAACGAAGAAATGTTTAACAATGTAGTGAATGTTTAAATAGCTTACGCATTTGTCGTTCGTGTGCCGAAATGATGATGTAGGTCAGTCCATGCTCGAACGATTGCCTCCTTGTACGGGTCAAGCCAAGTCGTCTCTAGATAGGTCATTAACCTCGGAGATGATTGCCAATAGTCTCTCATTTCCAACAAACGGCGTTGGTAGCTTCCAGGGGATCTTGACTCGAACAAGGCATGGCAATGGGATATGAAGAGTGATTCCGCTTCCTTATTGCGCAAAACAAGTGCCGCTCTGTTAACTATATTGCACTTTATGTGAAACGTGCACAATATATGCTTCACCTCGGGAAATACTACACCCAATGCGCTTATAAGACCAAGCTCACGATCAGTGGCAATCACCTCCGGCGTCTTTCCGTATAACAAATGCCGGACCCTCCTCAAAGCCCACTCGTAATGATCTCTATTCTCCTGTGCCATGAACACAAAAGCAATTGCGAATGTCTTCTTGGTGCTAGTGATGCCTACGATCTCCAACAATGGCATATTGTACCTAAAAGTAATACGAAACAAAGACTGAGTTACAATTTCTGAGGAAAATAAGAATGAGTGTATGAAATAAAATAAAAATGTGGCTTGAATTGAAGCTTACTTGTTGGTCTTATATGTCGAGTCCATCACAATAACATAGGGAAACATGTTGAGCAAATGCCTCGAGTCGGGATGTGAGATAAAGAAATCAATCACTTCATCGGAATCTTGACTTCTCCGAGTGTTTACATAGTATCCACGTTCCCTCAACGTGTGAAGTGCTTGTTGTAATGGAGATCTTCCTTCGGCTTGTTCCATTCTAATCTTCAAACCGGTGTTGTAAACTTGACGGATGGAGGTGACATTGTCGGGATCCTCTAATTGTACGGATTTTAATATATGTCTCGGTTTTAAGCCAGAATTCAATTCACGCTCCACCTTTCGGGTCTGCTTCGGAGTCATACGTCCAACATATGCATGACCTCTTAACACCGAAGGAATGATATGGTTGTGGATTCCACATACAACCCTCACCGTCCACTTTTCCTCTTCAATTTGGGTTCCTACAACCTCAAACAAACACATACACTTCTTCGAGTTTTTTTTCCGACTAGAACTTGGAACATGATCGGGATCTACGTCTTTTTCTTTTCTCGGTCCTCCGTGTCTATCACAACCCAATTGTAGGATACGAAAACCCCTTCTATCCAACCATGATTTTTTAATGACCAACACCATATTCATAGCGTTGGCCACATACCGAGCCCATCCCAAAAAGTTCTCTCTATCCGCAAAATATCCATGAAGCTCAAATTTTGAAGAATAATTGGTACCGAGAGCACGAGAGTAATCCATAAGAACCTAAATAAAAATAACATAGAATATTATTTTACAAAAACACATCATTTTATTCTTGCATTGCTAATTCTATGATTTCGATTCTCTATTCTAACATTGCTAATTCTATGATTCCGATTCTCTATTCTTGCATTGCTAATTCTATAATTCCGATTCTCTATTCTAAAATTTCTAATTCTATGATTGCGATTCTCTATTGTAACATTGCTAATTCTATAATTCCGATTCTCTATTGTAACATTGCTAATTCTATAATTCCGATTCTCTATTCTAACATTGCAAATTCTATAATTCCGACAAAATAAAACGACATAACGGTAAAGTATAAAATTGAGTTTGTACACTTACTTCAAGTTTTGCGAGTATTTCTTCCGGATCACTATATTTTTCAATATCGAACGGCATCATCGAGCTTTCACCATCGGATTCTACATCAACTTCATCGGAATACGACGACATTTTAACGACTTTTTTCTTTACGTTTTCTAACTTGTGGATGAAGGTGAATGAGTCTCATATGTAATTATATAGGCTCGAAAAATGCCCAACGGCTATATTCCCCCAACGGCTACAAACCCAACGGCTACATCCACTCGATTTTCAAAAGTGTAACGGGCAAGAGGACGCGCATGCGCGTCCTCTTGAGCGCGGGCGGACTCCGCCTCTATGAAGGCGCGAGTCCGCCCGAATAGTAGCCCTGATGATTTAGCAAACTTAATTTTGATGCATCTAGAAAGTCTTCAGGTCAATGCGCTTTTGGCTACATCATACGGAACTCCCAAGCAATAACACTCGCTACCGGTTATGGACGATGTGTTGCTGATTTTGTTGTAGAAGCAGAAGCGTTCGCTCTTCGGAAGGGCTCGAAAAGGCTGCGAGTATTGGAGTTACATCCATCGAGATAGAGGGTGACAATCAGACTCTCATTAATGTTGTTAACAAACAATGGAAACAACCTTCGGAAACAGATATGATCAACTCTGACATATCTATTATGATTACTGGTGTTGAATAATTCAAAATTCTACATATATTCAGGGAAATCAACATTATAGTGAACAAACTTGCAATGCATGACCATACCGGCGCAATTTAGGATGAAATTACCGAAATATGTTGAAAACCTCATCCATTTGAATGTATTAGGAAGATCCATTTTTACCTATATTTATAGAAACTGATCATATATTTCAATAAAGAAAATCTCCGGCAGCCAAAGAGGTGCGCGCAGGTGAGAGAGAAATTGGGTTTAGGCTTTTTTTTTTTTTTTTTTTCAATATAAAGAATTGGGCCAATACGGCCCACAATAACGAGGTTCCCAGCCCAACTAACCTCACATGATCAATCCTACATCTACGAGTGACAAGTGACTCACTGACCCCACCCCACCCCGAAAAAGCCATATTCCTTTCATCAAGACATCCATCCACTACCACTAACCGTCTTGTATCTCTTGTTCATCCTTTTCGTCTTCAGTTTCGCTTCCGCTTGTTGCCGTTGCAGAAGGTCCTGGTAGTCTTCGTTGAAGTCGGAGGAGGAGTTTTTATAGTGACGATGACTCGGTCAGTATCATGTCTCATTTTGCTTTCTTCGTTTTTCAATTTCAATTATATTTTCTTTGTTTCAATCAGTTCTTGTGCTAGATTGTATGGATTTTCTTTGTGTCTGCGTTCAGTAAACTTGAAATAAGCAGTATAACAAGGCATGACTGGTCTTCCATCGAATTCATCATGTTTGATTGGTCCATATCTGAAAGCAAGATTTTAGGCGTTAACTAGGCTTTAAGCAGTCCTAAATCGGGGACTGATTCTCAAGCAAAAAGTGGCAACTGTTCAGGGGAAAATTGACAATACATATGCTGAGCGGCTATTGGAAATTTGGAATTATGTCAGATTATAATGTGGTAGCATTGTTTTCAGCTGTAACAAGCAGAAATAGAGTACAATTGAAGCATAATTTAAGTCTTCTACTGGTTCACAATTGGTATTGGGAAAGATCTATTGCGTTCTAACACTGAGGAGTTGTAGCTTATGACTTGCGTTCGAAATCCAGTTTCTGATTTATCTTGGATTTGTTATCCAAATCTTAAGGTTGCACAGACAGATGAAATGGCATTTGTATCTTCTGGTGTTGATCAGTTTAGCATCTCAAGGATTGTTTCGCTGGCTGAAGCATTGTTTGAGGTAATTCTGCCTTCTTCCTTACCTTTTCATTTTATCCTTCCTTCTCTAATTGTTATTGATTTCTGCCTTCTTAATTACTATGTATATTATCCCTTGTTTCTGGAACTGCTCAAACGACAAATTAATAGACAGACTTCCTGAATGTGAATCAATATTGAGTTGATTGTTATAAACCAACCAGCAAATGTCACATACTCCTTGTGGAGTACGAAGATAAGGACGATTCGAAACATTAGACGACAATCCGGTCTTCAAACCAAAAACACAAAGAGGAGGATGCATGACGGATTCACAAACTATGAATTGGGTCGAACAGATTCATGGATATGTTACTTTAAAATTATAGAAGATTAATGGTTAAAGAAAATTTGAAAGATACTTTTTTGAATAAAAAAACCAACATGTTTATACAATTTCTTAAATTTCTCTCTTTTTATTCAATTTGATTGGATAAAAAATACATCATACATTGGGTGGGTTTTTGGCAACTATCATTCAAGTTGGATGCTAGACTAAATAAGATTAAAAAAACAAAATAGATCAATACAAAAAGTTTTAGGATTTTTTTTTTCCAATAAATTAAAATTATGTTTTTTTTAACTGATTAATTTTTATATAAATTTTTAATAAAACACTATGTAAATTATCATTCACTAAATTGAATAAACAAATATAATTTTTTTTTGCCTTTTTATGTGATTGTGACCGAAATACTATGTTTATCTTTATCAACAGTCCTTGAGTTAAAAAAATATAAAAGAATCTAAACTTTTTATTTGGTCACTAAAAATCCTTGATTTTGAAAAATATGCTATAAGTTAAACCCGGACGATTTTCTTATTAATTGAACTAGTTTAGTTCCCGTGCCTTGTACGGGTATTTGATAAAAAAATATTTGAATGTAGTTTTTTTTTTTTGTCTCAATGAGATATTTTCAATATTGATTTCCATCTCGATGAGATTTGTTCTAGATAATTAAGAATAATCAGAACGTATCAGTTCATCGAATCGATAAGAATTTGTTCGTTTGATCGGAAAATCGAAGTTTGTTCGTTCCATCGTTTGATATCCTGAAGAAAAAAAATTGTTTGATCGGAGATTGAAAAGAATAAGCAAGCGGATTTCGTACCACCAGTGTAAACATAAAGAAAGTTGGATGATCAATGTGATGACATTTAAAAAAAAATAAGACATTGACCTTAAACATGAATGAGAGATTATCATCTACCTTGACACCTTGTGAGCACACATTTAAAAGGGAGTAAAGGCAATTTGTGTAGGTTTGTGACGATGAGAGTACCAAATATTTATAGTGGGTTAGTGTATGATGGAAGATTCGTTAAAATATATTTATTAATTCGATATTATTGAGTTTTAGATCCGTAGCTTTTATAGGAAGTCTTAATTATAGATTTTTCAAAAACAAACAAATTGAACTTTTGTTAAACCAACCAATGCAATTAAAATAAATTAAAATTTTAATAACAATAAGTTTAACTAAAATCAGATTTAAAAACAATAAAAAGATATTGAAATGGAAATTGAAACTCATCTATTAGAATTTATTTATTTATTTATAAAACTTTTGCTATTTTAAAGGGAGATATCTTATAAATCAAAGAGACTTTTATTAATTATTTTTGGATGTATATCTAAACAGCTTACAAATTAATATAGAAACTTCTGATTCACTCTAACTTTTTCTATAGATATATATATCTAAACAGTTTACAAATTTATGAATATTTTTGATATCTTCAACAAATAATTGTAAGTCTTCTAATTATTTAACTTTTAATAAGTTTTTGGTTAAAATATGGTTACAGAATAATGTTTATCAATTTTTTAGTATATTATTTTTCAGAAAAAATTTGAATGGCAGTTTAATAAATATTTCACAAAAAATTCTATGTGACATTACTCGTTGAATGACATGTGGCGCTAGTGTCCTTAGTTTTAGTAAGTAATATAGATTTCCCTAATTTCTTGGTAAAAATAATGCTGGGTATTCTGGACAAATATCATTAAAAAAACTCATTAAGAAAATGTATTGACGGCTTGAATTAGGGGTGACGTCGATGGGTCGGATTTTGGGCGGGTAGTACCCTATTCATCCCCATACCCGTTTAGTATAATGTCTTTCGTCCCCTTCCCCATCCCTGTTCGGGTAATTGTCCTCATCCCCGTCCCCGTCGGATATTCGTCCCATCGAGGAATCCCCATACCTGTTTAGTTTTTCCCATTTTAAAATTCTATGGGTTTTTCCCTAAAAATCTTTATCTCCACCCCGTTTAACTTTTAGGATTTAAAAAAAAAACATTAACTTGGGTAATAAATGTGAAATTAGAAAAACATAAAATAGAAAATTGTTACTTTATTAACTATATAAATAAAAAACACGAGAAAAAAGAAAGAAGAAAACTTCATTTTTTAAAAAAAAATAAAAATAAAAATCTGCCAAAGTAAAGTTATAATGTGTATATATTAGGTTTCGCTCGTTCAAGTAGGATCGAGACTCGTTGTACAAACTAGTGTAAACTAAAATAATCATATCTTACTAACATTTAGATTAAGATATCAATATAATGTGTTATATTACTTTATCATTTTAATTTTACGGTTTATGATTAGGTTGCACCATCAAAACATGTATTTGAGAGACTAATACACACGTAAAAAAACATAACATGTAATTTGTGATGAATTTAATCATCGTGATTTGACATTTATGACATATTCAAACAATTTTGTTATTCTTATATGATCGAAAACCAAATTAATATTGATTACCATTACTATATAATTTATGCATATAATATACATTTTAATTGAAATGTTAACCTCGTATTTTTTCAAAATATACTTTGTGTAAGTAGGAACGAATATGATACTATCAAGTCATAAAATACAAAAGTATATATAGTTTATTGACCCTTAGTTCATGATTACAAGATAAATATCAATTTATATTATATTAATACATTTTTTATTGAAATATTGATGTGGCTTAGTTTGTTGTTTAACGCATCACCATATCTAATTTGTCAAAGTATAGGTTTATTTTGTGTGTGTATATATATATAAAGTTATATTCATTCAAGTACAATCGAGACTCGTAGTACAAACTAACGTAAACTATAATAATTATATCTTTCTACCATTTAGATTATGATCTCAAGATAAAACATTATAATATTTTATCATTTTAATTTTACGGTTTAGGATTTAGGATGCACATCAAATCATGTTATGAAAGAGTAAGACACATAAAAAAACACAACATGTAGTACGATGTGCATATTTGATCATCGTGATTGACGTTCACGACATTTTCAAAATTTTCACGAGGTGTTATCCTCATATGATCGAAAACAAATTAATATAGGGTTCGCATTAGAATAATTATCAAATAAATATTTAAAATTAAAATACATTTATAAATAGGAACGAGTACTCTTAGAGTACAAAAGTTATATAGTTTGAAATTTTAATAATCATCAACAATTTTTGAATTAAACATAAAATTACAATGAAAGTCTAATATAAAACAATTTAGTTATTTATGTATCCCCGACAAATTCCTCATTGGAGATCTCATCGGGTTACCCGTTGGGATCCCCATTAGGTTTTCTGTCAGGGATCTCATCGGATTAACCGTCGGGGATCTCCATCGGATTTACCGTCGGGGATTCCCATCGGATTATCCATCGGTGTTCTTCAACGGGTCGTGTTCGAATTGGGGGCGGGATTAGACCTGTACAAAAGCGGGCTCGGGCCGAGTTCGGGCCGGGCCATACCTAAAAACTCTACCCATAAGGTGCGGGTCGGGCCAGCCCAGTCCGTCTTGTCCGGGCCACAAACGTTGCCCATGTCCACCCATGTAAAAAGCGGGCGGGCTGCAGGGCCGGCCCGGATGGCCCATATGTACTTGATTGTGCGTTTTTTCTCCGAAATTTATCGTTTAAAACAAGTAATATATTGTATTTAACACACTTTCAATCCAATTATACTTGCATATTGCACTATCAACAAGTTCAACAAAAATCAACACACAAAAATGAATAAATTCAATTTCCTAAAAATCAACAAATATCATTACGCTCAAGTTAGTCGTGCAATCTTGTATTACAAACAAGTATAACTCGTCAAAATCCTCTAAATAAACTAAATGAAAAATTAGATTATGTGGCACTCAAAACAATAAAAATTATATACACATATATAAAAAAAAAACTTATATGTATAAAACTATATGCGGGCCGGGCCGGGTTGGCCCACGCCATAATGTTTACCCGTACCCGTCCCACCAAAATACGGGTCGGGCCGGACCAGACCCGAACGGGCCAAACTAGCTAGCTATACCCATGTTTTTTCCCGGGCGGGTCTAGGCGGGCGGGCGGGCTAGACGGATCGGCCCGGATTTGTACAGGTCTAGGCGGGATGAATACCCTATCTTCGTCCCCAAGTGGGGAATCAAAAATTTCCCATCTCCGTCCCCGTACCCATTTAAAATTTCCAACCCCGTCTCCATGACGGGTAATACCCACGAATTTCGAAAAATCACCACCCCCATTTATACCCCTAACTTGAATAGTGAATTATAGTTTATAAAGTAATTTTGTTAACAAAATATTGTAAAAGGTGGGTTATGAAGTTCTGAACTAGTGCTTAAAAGTTAATTTTAATTGAAAAACTATAAATTTTATCAAATAATTGACTAACAATTTACCTCTAATATTAAAAGACGTTTATTTTTGAATAAAATGACTAGATATTTTACCAAAAGTATTTATATCATAAATTCATTTAATAAATATACTCTATTTAACTAAATTCATATATACCTTTATTTAATCCGATTTTTTTGGGTTTACAAAACAAAGCCCCATCAAAGGAGGTTTTTTTTTACCCAATTCTTATTTTATTTTTCTGAATAAAAAACGTGGGTGAGCAATATTTTTTATTTTTAAAAAACTCATAATTTTATCACACCATTAAGGGTTTTCTCTTCCATTGTTCACCTGTAAAACCCTAAATCTTTAATCACCGCTAGAGAGAGCCTGTAGTGCCCAAAGTAAACATGGAAAGCCATTCAAACTTGGCTCTTCCCCACGAGATCACGATAGAGATCTTCCTACTACTTCCATTGGAATCCATAGCCGCATGTAAACTTGTGTGCAAGGAATGGAGGAATCTAATCAAAGAACCCAAGTTTACCAACCTTTACCCTCTCAAATGTACGGCTTTCTTCCACAACAAACTCAAACTCCATTGCCTCTTCTACAACCATCGTTTACTCCGCATACCTATCAAAATAAGTAGAGACGGCGATGCCTCGGGGAGATTTAATTTGCTTGGGAACATGTCGAACAAGATAGCTTGTATCAAAACACGCAAGTGTCACTTCCATTGCTACAATCCAATCACTAGAGAATTATACAAAGTTGAAGATGTTCCGTTACAAAAGCACTGCGGTTTCTGGACATGTTATGGGTTTGGCTACGATTCTTACGCTGATGATTATAAAATGCTGTTGGTTGTCAACAGCATTGTTCGGCTTTTGATTAAGAAGTATGAAGGGGAAAGGTTTGATCCAAGTTCTGTTCTTGAAAACAATAATCTGCTTTTCGTTTACAGCTTTAGAAATCGTGTTTGGAGCTTGTCATCGGCAGCTCTTCGTGTTACGTACGATTGGCCATTCGCTCGAGCTCAAGGCTATTCCCTTAATGGTGCTCTACATTGGGTAGTAAGTAAAGATTGCAAGTATAATTTACAAATGCAAATAATTGCTGCTATAGATCTGCATTGCTATAAGTTGACTGAAATGTTGTTGCCATTTGACACTGCTGGTAATAATAGGTTTAGACATCCTGTGATGTTGAGTGAATTAGATGGAGAGCTTTGTTGTTGTGATTTTAAGGAGAATTTTGATGTGTGGGTGATGAAAGAGTATGGGGTTGAAGCGTATTGGATTAAGTTGTTAAACATTGATAGACAGCAGATTCGTATGCACGTGCCTTCGTTTTGGTATAGAGACATGGTTCTTTTTCGGTCTCAAGATGGCAGGAAAGTTGGGATGTATTTTGGTCATAAACGTTGTTTGGTGTTGGTTCGGTATGATATAGCCACGGGCTTGATCGAAGCTCCATACAGGGATAATTGGCCCAAGGATTAGACACTGTGAAACTTGATAATTATTTGCTGCTAGATGTTTTGTGATTTGTCAAACAACACTCTTTATAGCCTCATGTTGATTATAGCAACTTGTGTTTTGAGTTTTAAAGGCAGTTTGTGAAATTTCTCTATTTTTTTACCTGTGATTTGCATTCTTCTGTGCTAAGCTGACTATGATTGATTTGTGGGTGATTAAGTAGTTAACTAGATATAGAGTTCATAGGATGTATACAGATGACAGAACGAGAGTTGTTTCTAGAGAGTAACTTGGTCTTATTGATCACTTTTTATAATTTACTTTAAAAATCACTTACTTCAACAAGATTTTGGATAGTAAACAAAAAAAATTGTAAAATTTTGATTAGTAATCTGTAATTACTCAAAAAGTCACAATGTTAGTAAGATATAATTATTTTAGACTGTGGTTTATTGATTAGTAATCTTCATTGGATGATATCTGATTGTGCTTCTGTAATCTGGTTTAGACTGTGGCCCTCTTGACATGATGGATTGTTTGTGAGTAATCTGGTGTGCATTTGTCACCATGAGTTAGTTATTTGATGAAAGAAAGTTGGCCTTTTTGTTGTAGCCTTGTAGGTGTTGTAAACATTTAGCGCACGCTTGGTTTTAACTCTGGATACGGATACGAAATGGAAACGAATCTAGTTCATACGTATTTGGTTGTTCATGAAATTTTCTAGAATAATTCTTTGTGGTTTAAAGTAATTGTAGTAAAATTGATTACTTTTGATACCCTATAAACCGCAAAAAGTTATTTTTAAAAATTTCATAAACGAAGGGTACACATAGAATAAATAGATTTTCATTTTATTTTCGTTTCCGGAGTTACAAACAAAGGTGGCATAATATTTTTTGTGATTTACAGCCTGGTGCAAGATACTACTGTGATATGCTAGTGTATGCGTTTTAAACTTATACACGTCTAAGTAAAATTATCCTATAAGTTTAAATGGTGAATTTTGATTGGTCATTTGATACATTTGTTAAAACAATGAAAACAAAATAATGGGTTCTTTTGCATCCCATTTTTCAAGGTAAGTGAGCTGGACTCTTTGGTAGGGCTTTGTACTTTTGGACCGGAAAACCTGATTGAAAATTACAGTTCAAGACTCGGTCTTGAAGTCTTGAACCATTACTGTCGGATAGTCTTGAACCGGAATATTCTAGTTCTAGACCCATTTTTTACTCTTCCTTTAAAATTTATTTTTATAAACAACTAGTCATGGTCTAGTCCGGTTTTGGACTGGACCGTACCGTATAGTTTTTTTTAAAGTAGAAAGCGGATATTTATGATTCAGACCATTGTCAAAGTCCGATACAAATGGACCGTAGAGTGGAGGTTGTGCGCATACGAGCGCAAATGCGTGTATTAGGCCCAAGTCCAACAACAATCTATCCTAAACCGATTGACAATAAGCCGAATGGTCCTCCAACCTTACATACTAGGCTTCAAATTTCCCTGACTTTACTGCAAGTGCAACTAGGGTATAGATCGAGTTGACACTTATCCACAACTTAGGATCGTGAGGCGAATAGAAATTAACCGCTCTAATATCATGTCGAATGCACAAGTGTATTAGGCTCAAACCCAATATAAAACTGCTCAGATACCATGTTGGAGATGATATGTTTTCATATCTTGGGTTACTCCTATTGTCAATTGGTATGAAACCTTATTGGACTTATTGTTGTGTTTGGGCCTAACGTGCATGTGCACTCCTATGCATATGACTCCCGCCCACTCTACGACCCGTCTATATTGGACTTTGACATGATATCAAAGTGTTTAACCTTTATTCGACTCGCGATGCTAACATGTGGATAAATGTTAGCTCGGTCTATACTCTAACTGTACTTGCGGGGGCGTGTTAGAGATAATAAATTCTTACATAGACAGTTGACCATGTTGGAGATAATAAATTATTAAATAAAAAGTTTGGGATATTTCGAGCTTAGTATACATGTAAGGTCGATGAATTACTTTTCAATTGGTTTTATGAGGGAACTCGTCAAATTTATGTGTTGGATTTGTGTCTAACGCGCACGTGCCTCGTATACACATGACCCCACTTTACAATCTGTCTATATCAAACTTTAACAACCGTATTGCGCCGTAATATTCAGGTGCGTGAACTGTTAGCATTTTTGCAGGGTTGAAATTTCCTTATTTACGCGACTACCAACCACCCCACACATGCTAAATATGTGACAAAGCCGTCTACACATTGACATGACTCATGAGCACTCCTTTGCAGCGTAAATGTATGAGAATGGTCGAAAATTCACAATGCGTGACAAAACCACTTTTACGTATCGCAGATGCACGACATCCTTGAAAACCTGTAACGAAAGTTGAGTTCATGAAAAATCTTTTGCCATATGTCTTAACATTTCTATGTCTTCATTCCTTGAACTGGATTTTGTGTTGATACATTCTCGCATATTCTCACGTCCGGGCGGCAGAAAAGCTGCAAAAGAGGAGATGAGGTCAAGTGGTGAACACTATTTTTGTAAAGGCTTTTTTCAAAGGCTAATAATTACTGTAAATTATATTATCAGTTTGAAAAGTGGAAATGATGGGTCAATATGACATAGGAGAAAAATTCATACTAATGGACAGATTCTGATAATACTTCAAATTCAAATCTTTCATAGATATGAGTTGTAAAAAGTTCACGTTAGTGTCGATATCTTCGTACTTTTTATTGATCAGTTCTTCGTTGAGCATTATTTCATAATATATTTTGTTTGTTGCCGGCAATAGTTTGCTATTTCAAATTATTTGAAATAAGTTAAAATGGTGCCAGAACTCTAATTTTAAAACTTCGTGTTTTATATTCAATTTGATGGTTTATTATATATTTGTACGTTAAATGGGCGTTCAAATTTTATACAAGTCAGTTCAACATTTTTAAACAAATTATTTTGTAGAAAATCATCTAATTTGATGATTTGTACGTTAAATAGCCGTCAAATTTTTGAAAATGAATTTTTAAAAAATCATATTTTAAAAAAAAGAATATTTTTCCCGCTACTTTTAAAAAAAAATTTAGTTAATATATTTTACGATATAAATTTTGGGTCAATAACATTGGACTAAAAACGTGTTTATAAAAAAAAATGCAATACAACATGTGTTTAGTAACGGAAGAGAAGCTAAACCTTGCCATAAGATAAATAATAAAGTCGAAATTTAAATATTTCTGAAAACAATTTGATTTACTAGGGTTTTTTTAGTTTTGTGTTTGGTAAATGTACTTAATTGAAACATTAAAACTTAGTTACAGTTTCTCAAAAAGACCTAGTTATTAAAATTGCGCGAATGGAAATAATGTAGAGAAAATAGTGATTTTTGGTCGTGAACGATAAAGCGGGCATTAAAGCATAAAGTAAATATGCCGTAGTAAAGCATAAATGATTTTCTTAAAAAAAAAAAAAGAAATTGAAGCATAAAAGATTTTTGTATTTCAAGGTATAGGATATTATATTTTTATAACCGGAAAAGGAAAAGGACAAAAGAAGCATTTAGTGCAAATTTTAATTTTCTACCCTCTCAGTATATAAGAAGGATCCCCATCCATACCACCATTGCTTTCCCTCCAATTACCATTACCGCCGGGACCACCGGCTTATCCTCCGGCCGGATCGTCGGTGTGAGTACATAACTAATACACGTTCACATACCGGCGGTCCGTTCGATCTTCTGCACAGGATTTTCAATTATGGCGGGACAGTCGAGGAAATGGATGATACTGGTAGCCACTATCTGGATACAAGCCTTCACGGGAACGAACTTCGATTTCTCAGCTTACTCCTCCAATTTGAAGTCGGTTCTCGGAATTTCTCAGGTCCAGCTTAATTACCTCGCGACTGCCTCCGATTTCGGCAAGGCGGTGGGTTGGTCTTCCGGTTTGGCGCTCCTCTGTCTTCCGTTGCCGGTGGTGATGTTTATTGCCGCGGCCATGGGGCTCGTAGGGTACGGGATCCAGTGGCTTGTCATTCGAAGTGTTATCTCCTTGCCTTACGTCGTGGTGAGTGAAATCAATTCCAAGTTCTTTGTTGTTTTAGGTTTTCTTGTTTTGATACGGACTTGTGTCGATGTTGATTAGTTTGTTGTGTTGTTGGATTTGAATGAATTGTTTTAGAGTTGAGATTTCTGGTTGTTGAATTTGAATTAGAAAGATGAAGAACCATAGGGGAAGAACAACGGCCTAATCACAAATTTACAAGGGGTGTTTCTGATTTTTTTTTTCTTACCCGAATACGATGTAATAAGTATGTATTTATGTTGTTGATTCTTTGCACACTATTAGGTGAGAATTAATCCGCCACAGTTTGTAGATATTTTTGGGGCACATTGTGCTAGTGACAACACAATAATGTTCGTGCTTCCTTTTCCAGTTTGATGGGGACTGATTGATATCTCAACTCTCAAGCAACTTATGAATTGGACAATGTATATAATATTGGGCATGGTCCTTCTGTTTTAGTAGTATTTTTTCAGCCAGTTTGATTAAATCTAAAACACTAATAACTGTATTTACTAATTTTAGTATTAAAAATTAGAATGATCTAGTGCTTTCTAGGGTTGATGATTTTGTAGTTTTTTGCTTAAGAAATTAGGATACAGTAGTGTTATGTTTAAGAGTTCGGGTTTGGTAGTTGATCCATAGCTTCGAAGGCTTTTGAGTTTCACGTTTAGAATTTGAGCCTTATTTATTAGAGACAGGATCACGTGATTAGTTCCTTATAAATGCATAAATTTATAACTTCGTGTGCATAGAATATACATTTACAAAAATGAAAAGGGTATAATTTATAACTTCATGTGCGTTGATTTTTCATGGTTGGGGGTAGTTTATTGAACAGAACTCACACTAGTAATGTTATTGGCATCATTTGATGTTATTTAAATGAGTATTTATCATGTATCGTGATATCATCTGATGCAATTTAAGTGAGTATTTCTCATGTATCCTAGAAAAGTTGGTGAAATTCTTTGTAAGTAGAACCGACTAATTTTATGTTTTTCATGTAGCATTTATCCTTGCATGTATGGAAAGGTAAATATTAGGAAATTATGTAAAAAATATTCCTGAATGAATTCAGCTTAATTAATTAATTCAACACAACTAATAACTCAGTCATATAAAGTTTTAACAGTAGAATTTTCTTCTACAAAGAACTAGCATTTGTTATTTACCACCTTTTCTTTCAATGGTTAACCCTTATAATAGACTATTAATTGGGTTGGGGGGGATGAATTCTAGTTTGTTTAGGTCGGATTTCCTTGCTAGATCTTTTTTCCCCTTTTTTTTGTTCTCATTGTCTTGAGAAGTTGAGAAAAACATATAACCAGGGATGGTATAATTCAGTTGAAGAGAAGGGCCGGTTCGTCTAATGTTTGAGTTGGCATGTTGTCTTAATCATAAGAAAGTTTTTTTCCCTTGTATTGGTCCTACTTACTTGGCTTACTGTTGGCATATTCAAGTTGATGTTTATGATGTTCTTTGCTTGTAGAAATTTCAACTTGGAAGGCTTCAACTAAAAGAAATGCTCTGGTAAACTAATTCAAAAAGTTTATAAATATCTAGAATAATATAATAAGCAAGCCAGTGGTGATTTTAGTGCAAATTGACAAAATGATACGTACGATAATAAGTCAGTTTCTTGCTTAGTTTCAGATGAAAATAATCAAATGAAGCTCTTATCTAAGCAGCAAGCCATCAAGCAATTAATCCTACCTACTGTATAGATGCACTTTTAGGCTATATTTTAAAACAGAGCAGTTTTCAGGAAAATCTTATTATCGTATTTTACGATTTTCATTCATGAATCATAATCCACCACAATTTTCTAAGACCCTAATGAATTTCTTTCACAGGTCTTTCTTCTCTGCCTATTATCAGGGTGCAGCATCTGTTGGTTCAACACAGTGTGCTTTGTCCTCTGCAACCGAAACTTCCAAGCCAATAGAGCACTTGCAATCTCCTTAACTGTTAGCTTCAATGGTGTCAGTGCAGCACTATATACACTTGCAGCCAACTCCATTGACTCCTCATCCAGCTCCCTCTACCTTCTCCTAAATGCTCTTATCCCCCTTATAACTTCCCTTGCTGCCCTTGTTCCAATCCTAAGACAGCCAGATGTCGAACCCCTCTCCCCAAACGTCGTTCAATATGATTCCATCATATTCCTTGTATTGAATTTCTTAGCTGTAATCACCGGCTTGTACCTCCTCTTTGGTAGCTCAGCTTCCACGGATCTAACCTCAGCTCGTCTTCTTTTCGGTGGGGCCCTCTTCCTCCTTGTCTTTCCATACTTTATTCCTGGCATTGTCTATGCTAGAGATTGGTTCAAGCGCCATATCTACTCTAGCTTTCACATTGAGGGTTCCGGCTTCTTATTGGTCAATGATGGTGATCTTGAGGTTCACAAGGAATTGACTAGTCGTCACAATAGCTATCATAGTGCGGTTTCACTTCTTGCTGTAAATGGTGATACTGAAGGCTCTGGGATTAACTTTGGGAAAGGCAGAGGGTTTTGTGATTTACTACTCAGGAAGGACCAGCTGGTGATGCTTGGGGAGGAGCATTCAGCTTGGATGCTCATTCATAGATTAGACTTTTGGCTATACTACATTGCTTATTTCTGTGGTGGTACCATAGGTCTTGTTTATAGCAATAATCTTGGGCAGATTGCACAGTCTCTTGGACTTAGCACACAGACCTCTAGACTCATAACGCTGTACTCATCCTTCTCCTTCTTCGGTAGACTGCTCTCTGCCGCACCAGACTATCTTCGTGTGTAAGTAAGCCAACTTTGCTTTAGCGTTAAAAAAATTTAAATGGCACTATTTTCACAAAAGTAAAACTTTGAGATGATACATGCTGCCCTGGTTGGTATATTGACTTCACTGCTAATGGTGTTTTCCTGTTAATGTTGGCGGACTGAGTGTGTGTTTAGATGCATACTACATGTCTTATAAAACAAGTTGTATAGCTTATAATACATTTAGTATAGTTGGTGTTTAGATACCCTATTATATAATGCATTAGTGAACGAATTGTGTGAACCAAATACTGATATTTATGCATAATTCATACTAAGTTTTACATGCAATACTGAGTGGTTTAATTTAAAGACCGAAACTGCATAGCTGCTTTATGATGCTGACACCCAAACATACCTCTAGGTTATTCACAACAAGGTAGGCTGAAGTCTGAACCACATACACCAAATCACTGGAAAATGCTACCAGAGATAGGGCCATTGAATTTCTTTTGACATGAAGATTGAATGATACTAAATTCATGCAACCTCATAGTTTACCACTTTGCATTTTCATCAAGCTTGTGTCACTATTTACTCACCATACCAAAGCAGGCGTTTTCTTCCAGTTTTCCTCTCAATACTGCTTGAAAGTAGGCCAAACAAAGAATAATCCTGTTTAACTAACATAAGTGACTACATCAATGCAGGAAATTCTACTTTGCAAGGACCTGGTGGCTAGCACTTGCTCTTATACCAACTCCACTTGCATTCTTCCTCTTAGCTGGATTAGGCACCAGCATTGCACTGCACGTGGGGACAGCACTAATCGGACTGAGCTCTGGTTTCATATTTGCAGCTGCTGTGTCAATAACATCTGAACTGTTTGGACCCAACAGTGTGGGTGTCAACCACAACATTGTGATCACCAACATTCCAATTGGATCTCTCCTCTATGGTCTGATTGCTGCAGTCGTATACGATGTTAACGCAACCTCGTCTAATGAGATAACCACGGTGACTTCTGATTCAATGGTTTGCATGGGAACAAAATGCTACTTTTGGACCTTTGTCTGGTGGGGCTGCACCTCGCTTTTGGGTCTCATGTCTAGTGTTATCCTGTTCATGAGAACCAGACCCGCTTATGATAAATTTGAATCCGATAGAACTTCCATCTCATTCGATTAGGATAAGGATCGAGAGACTGCATCTGATCAATCTAATAGGAGATGACCTTCTATTCATATGTCACAGGCTTAATTTTTACAAGTGTTGAAGGTAAGTGACATTAGAAGTACATCAATCCATGGAATGTGGATACGAGATCGGGTTTGGAGGATGCGCATAATCTGGAGCTATATTAAGCTGTGAGTACCCGATTTCTTCTTCATAGCCTCTTTTGATTCATGATGATCATAAAAGGATCTGTTTGAAGTCCCTTCATATTCCACTGAATGAAATACTACAGAAACAGTTATGTCATAATACAATGTAATAGAGAATGTATCCCTGATTGTAGAAGGTGAAGAGTATAGTGCAACTATTTTACCGATCATCCAAAATCTTCCAAGAGGATTGATATCCTGATAATACATTTTTATTGTGTGAGGGTAAAAGTTATTCGAAGACTCATACTCTTACCAACACAAGCCAAGCCACCGAAAGGTAAAAGAAAAATAACCACTAATTCACTATATAAAGACAATTGTGTGCAATACACATAAATTCTACTTGTCAAAATTTGGAGAGAGCATTTGCAAAATGTTGCAAATTCATTCAGTGTTACAACCGAGTGGAATGCGTTTTTTCCTGTCATATTCTGGGCCTTCTGTCACAATAGAGTAGGATCATTTCTGTCTTACTTTGGCTTGTCCAGTACCCATTAGGAGAGACCAGGTTAACATAACATTTGTGAAAAGCTTGAACAGTAATGAGAACTGCCGAAAATCTTCAAATGGTAGTAGCAAATAATGTCAATCTACAGCTCATTAAAAACATCCATAGCAATAAACTAATTCGAGACTAATAATCAAAATTTTAGAGATTCAAAAAAACAAAGTAGGATGTGTTCCTCAGCATAACAAGAAAGTTCATTAAGCAGTGCTGCTACCATGTAGGGCTGTGTTTTGCTCAGCATAGACTGAAATTTCATTAAGCAGTAGTTGCTTGGGCTTGTTGCTGCCTCTTCTTGGCCTCCTCGATGATAGTTAGCTTGATACCCTTGCCCTTGGGAAGAGACACCCACGGCTTTGTGCCTTTTCCGATGATAAACACATTGCCCAACCTAGTGGCAAACTCATGGCCCTGGGAATCTGTAACGTGAATGGTCTCAAAGCTCCCCTTATGCTTTTCCCTGTTCTTGATGACTCCAACACGGCCTCTGTTTCTACCACCAGTGACCATCACAACATTACCGACATCAAACTTGATGAAATCGACAATCTTGCTGGTCTCAAGTTCTAGCTTGATGGTGTCGTTGGCTTTGATGAGAGGGTCGGGGTAGCGGATGGTGCGACCATCATAGGTGTTGATGTAAGGAATTCCCTTCTGACCGAATTGAACAGATCTTACCTTGCAGAGCTTGAACTGTACAGCAAGATGTTACATGTCATGAAATTGGTTACACAAATGAAACTATTATGCAATAATAGAATTAAATCAATATGAACACTAACCTTAGCCTCCTCATCCCTGACAGAGTGGAGACGGAACCTGCCTTTGGTATCGTACATCAGACGGAAGTTCTCATTGGTCTTGGGAATAGAAACAACATCTGATCAAGTAAACAAAAACTTATAACAGGCGGATTATGAAGAAAAAGTTCACAAATCACAAGTTAGTGATTTCCTGGCAATCAACCCTACATAAGCAATATACTAGCGAGATAATTATGCACTACTGCGTGATAGTTACATTAACATATAGGAAGTTGAAAAACTGAAAAATACCCATGAAACCAGCAGGGTAAGTCTTGTCAGTCCTGACTTTGTTGTCAACAAGCACATGCCTTTGCATCAAGATAGAAATGACTTCACGGTAGGTAAGAGCATACTTCAATCTGTTCCTTAGAATAAGGATCAAGGGCAAACACTCCCTAGACTTGTGTGGTCCAGATGACGGTTTAGGGGCCTGCAAAAGAGAGAGGAGAAAACCAACACACATTAGCATGAAATTATTAGTTGATGTCATTTGAGAATCTAAGAAATCTCAACCATTGAAAAGGAAAATTAACAAAATTGCTTACAAAAGCTCCACCAAGTTTATCAAGCATCCAATGCTTGGGGGCATTAAGCCTCTTCATGTGCTTCTTCAAACCTCTCGCCTGCACTCAGAATAGATTCAACACAAGATAAATCAACAATGAATAAAAGAGTATCAAGATGATAGGCAAATTTTAATTAGTTATTTAGCATAAGAATCATCAACACATGAGATTATACAGCATACCAAACTCACATGTATAATAAAACAACTGCAGAGAAAGCTTATAAATCAGTGCAAATATAACTAACAGTTTAAACAAGTGGTACCATACTCAACAGAGTCATCCACAAATGCAGATTGGCATATCAAGTGTGCAGCTACAATTGGTGAACGAAGATAAATTCCAAAAATTTATAAACTTATTGAGCTTAACGTTGTCTAGAACCCCAGTGCAACAATCGAGAAATGAGTTTTCTCGAAATCCTAATGCATACACGACCAAAAATAATACACAAAACAATCGAAATCCAGATCTAAAGATAATCCATTTACAACGTCGCCACAAATCAAACAGAAACAAGACATTGATCTCATAATGTCATATGGAAAGCCTTATCGACAACACATGGAACCTTTGCTTACAACATTATGAATAAAAACTTATTCAAACAATCAGAAAATGGCAATATACAGAATCGAGAAATAAAACACGATAGAAACAAAGCATGCGAAGATTTTCACGGAGACTAACCATGGTGGAAGATGTGGAGGAGAAGTCCCTTGAGAGATGGAAAACTAGGTTTTGAGAACACTACGGCAGCCACCTCCAGAGTCAGAGCAAAGAGAGTGATTTTATCTGAAACCCTTGGATTTATAAACCCTAAGAAAATGCCTCCAATCTTCAGAAACGGGCTACACTAGCAATATCAGTTGGGCCCAACTATACGGCCCAACCATAAAAGATTGTGTCACATCGGGTTATACGTTACTAGTGTAATTCCGTATTTGCACGGAATTTTATTTATTAATTTCATGCAAAATATATTTTATAAGAGAAAATTGTTTAACTAAACTTTAGTGCCTCATCCTTTTAATTATTAGAACGGTACCTCATCTACTTACTCCGACCGAAAATTAATATATACGGTATTGTTCACACGTTAAAGTTTTGATCATTTTGGGATGGTTTGGGATGTGAAATTGTGAACGAATTGCGAAAGCTTTGATCATTTTGGATGAAGCGGGAGCTTCGTTCTTGCGTTTGCCTTATCTGGGATTTCCCACTGTTCAGTCACAAACACATCAATCATTCATCCATAAGTCTTAAAAGGGGCAACAAAACTGCTAATATATGAGTTAAAACAAGTATTGTGTTTCTACCTCGGTGATCCTTCTAGAGATGACAGTAATCGTTCGAGACGAAAACCCAGTAGTGAGCAGCCCAGTAATTTGAAAGGGTCATCCCTAGATGGCCAACTCTTTTGTTACAGACTTGTAAATGGTGCATTGTGAATTTAATATCAAACCATCCTACATCAATTACACATTCACAAATGGATTCAATTTCTTCATTCATACTTCCATCCTACATAAACTAATTTCTTACATTACTTACCCATTTAATCTTCCATGTCGAATTCCTCGTCCCGCAACTCGAAATCTCCCCGATCAAACCATAACCCTCCAACCTCAGTTTTCCTTGAAGAAATGAGCCCCAGGGAATTCACATCCTGGTGGTTGTGTTGCTCACCACTCTGGACATGGTTGGTAACTAGATTGCCCAGAAACTGAAGTTCATAATAGTAGAAGGCCATGGTGATCTCTTCACCTTTTAATCCCTAATCCAAACTAGAGTTTCTGCTAGTAGTTAGATTGGAGGGTAATTATTTGTTGTAAAAGTCATTAACAAGCTCTGAGAATTGGGCAAACATGAGGTTTCCAATTGCAGCTAGGGCAAGACGTGGAATTGAAACCCCAAGTGGTGTACCCTAAAAACACATCATTCATAAACCTTCCGTTAATTTCGCCCAATTCAATCACACAATAACATAAACAAAACCGTAATTGCTCATATTGCAAACTCAAGTATTTGGAAATTGCCTCCGTGTAAGGCCTTGTTCATGGATACATCGATCAAAGGGTTATCGTTAATAGAGTTGATCACGCGCTCGATCGATTTCGTAGAGAATCGGATGAATTCGATTTGAGGTCCCAACGATTTTTGTACTTAAGTTTACAAAAGAATTCAATATGTCTATGAGAATATTGATTTGGTGCTTAGGGTTTTGGGTTTTGTGGGAATTAGGATTGATGTTGAATTGAGCAAGATTTGGGGATCAAATGAGTTGGTTTTGGAGGTGTGTTTGTGGATTAGTAATTGGGATGGTTTGAGATGTGAAATTGTGAACGAATTGCGAAAGCTTTGATCATTTTGGGTGAAGCTGGAGTTTCGTTATTGCGTTTGCCTTATCTTGGAGATTCAACAATGGTGGAATCTCATTGGACAATTTTGCCCCTCACAGTTAACGTCGTTCTTCAGATTTAACGTGTGAACAATACCGTATATACTAATCTTCGGTCGGGGTAAGTAGATGAGGTATCATTCTGATAGTTAAAAGGATGGGGTACTAAAGTTTAGTCAGCCCGAAAGATGGAACCTGTTTAGACAATTTTCTCTATTTTATAATTATATTTCTAGTAATTATAATTAAAAGTATATTTTTTAGTTTTTATAATTAATACTACATTATAATTTTGATATTTCAAAAATTAAGTTTTAAAAAAATCTACCAATCGAGTATATTTTATAATTAATATATAAAAAATAAATCTATTTACCAAAATTAAATTGCATTTAAAAGATAAAAATATCAACTAGATATTGTATTTTTAGATTAATAATATTTTATTTTATCTTGATTTATATTGTTAATGAAAGATATAATATAAATAAGTAAATAAATAAAAATAGTAAAAAATAATTTGTGATAAAATGACACGGATTATTTGATATATAAAAATGAATGACACGTGGCTGTAAATAAATATAATTTTTTTTGTTTGTTTTCCTTTTTAAAAGTTTAATCCTATCAAAATAAAATGTACAAAATATTTGTTTTGTTTATTTTTCTTTTTTTTTCTTCATTATTTGGTTTCCTTTTTTAAATCATATCTTACCATATTATAACAAATTATAAAATGTACAACATTTTTTTAACGGATTAATTACCGGTGCTAAAAAGTGCAATACCCCCTTATAGTTCGTGCTTTTTTCTACAACTTTAAAAGTTCGTGTCACCTTCCGTAACATTATCAAAGATTGTGCTATTTAGAGCATCTTTTCCATTATTATAAAGAGGCACATCAACAATGCAGACATAGAGAACTGAATTGGTACACTGAGGATTCCCCAAAACCTCTTGTTTGATTGTGAAATTCTTATTCTCAGATTTATTTGTAATTATGGTTCCTATTATTTGGTATGAGATGGTGAAAAAAATTGTTCTTGTACTAATCCACAAAATCAACCAGATCAATCATTATCGAACAACCCTTTTAATGGGTTGATGCTTAAGAAATTATCCAAAACCAAATCATAGCATTGACATACTCGCTCAACTAGCTACCATCTTCAATACCTATATCTTGAAGTGGAAACCCTCGGCCCCTCAAGGCCCAATCTAACCACAATATAGCCGTTGAAGGAAGTCTTGTGATCTCTAATTACACTAATCCATGGTGCCCTCATGCAACACTTTTGGAAAGTTTGTCCTCGTTGGTGGGATGAACATTAAGACGATGACAACAACACGGACTACAAATCGCTTGAAGACCACATGGAATTTTTTTTTTATCAAATCTCCAAATTTGAAGGGGGAGATTCACGTGAATGTGTTCTAAAGTCTGAATATATTTTGGGTAATATCAAATTCCAAACGAACTCAACGTTGAAGTTGTTTCCATGCATGTAGAGAGTGTCATGTGGGATCTATATGCATGGATTAACGGCGAACGTGAAATTCTCTAGTGGGAGGCGTTCTAAGAGCACTATGGACCCAAAATTCGAAAATCTCGACGAGTACCTTTGCTCGATTAAGCATTTAAGTTTAATTTCTAAATGTCGCCAGGAGTTCGGCTGCAGGTGACTCGTGTTAAGGATTGGTGTGAACATTGCTTACTGGGAGTTTTCTTAACTGGCCTTAAAGAGAAATAACGAGTTGATGATCGGATTCATAAGGCAAAACTGACTTCAGGGATGTTAGTTTGACCTTGAAATTCGAGGCCTAATCTGGTGAGAATCAAAGTTCAATATCAATATCCGCTTCACAACTCACCATTGTTGAACATCATGACAACAACTCCTACAAAAACAACTCCTAAAACAACAACTTTCAACAACAACAACAAGGTGTGCCTCCGAGGCCTAGTTCCGTGGACATTGAACACCATCACACACGGGAGAATGGTTTGTGTTATCATTGCGGTGGTACATTTGGTCTTGGGCATCGAGGTAAAATCTTTCAATTCACTTTGTTTAAATTCACATAAGATCTTGAGCAAAACTTAGGTGCAACTATTGGTAGCGAGTACGGTCCTATCGTATTAATCCTTTCAAGGGATGTATTGATACATTCATGCATTCCTTCTTTTTTCTTTTTTTTTTTTTTCAGTTTTAGGATTTAATTTTAATTGTTAGTTTATTTTTCTAATTCCTAGTTGCATCACACAAACCGTGTTAGAATTTATACGTTTGTAGTAGTTCTTGATTTTAGGAGTACCGTCCACTATAACCAAAAAAAACTTGATTCCAATTTAGAAATATATTATTTATTTTTTATTATAAAAAATCACGTCAACGATATGAATTTAGGAATAGATTATTTATTTCTTATTATAAAAAAAGACAAGTCAACAATGTAAAAATTCATACGTAAAGGATTTGACCGATAGATAGATTCTTTCCGGATACATTTTTGCATGGTTTCTAAATGTACCGACAAATATCTGTATTTATCACCACAACTACGCATATAAAGTGCGTGGATTGAAAAAATATATATTATTTTGTTATTAACTCCAACAACACACCCATGGTTGAAAAAATCTACGCACGCAAAGTGCGAAGTTGTGGTGATCATAGATTATTGCGGTACGTCTATCTTATTGGTTCCTATTACTATGTCACTCAAATTTTCATCAAAATATACGCCGTTAAATTTTCATCCAAATAAACAAGCCGTTAAATTTTCATCCACAAAGCTAACACCAGAAACATTTGCTAACAAATTGCAGAACAATGTCACTCAACACTATGGCAAAGAGGTAGATATACATAACGTCATCTGACACATAGTAATTTATTTTGCCCTAATTTAATTATGATTGACAAAGCAACAACAAAGTGAAGTGCATATGCCTCTGTCATACCGCAAGGTAAAAAGATCAAGTATCATGTAACTCCATGACATGTAACCAGAACCGCAGCTATTCCTGCTACACAAGCAAATGAGTTTCCTCTAGTTCTCCCAATGACGACATTTTTTCATATGCTATGATCAATTGCAGTTTGCAACAGACTGAACTATTCAAGAAAAGAGCAGCATAAGCTACAAAACTTCATATGCGCCTAAATTTTGAGACCAGAGTGGATAGCCACCACCCCACCTACAAGATTCTCGTACCGAACGTTCTGGAACCCTGCTTCGGCAATCATGGAAGCGAATTTGTCCTGCAATTCAGAGTTCACTAGCGAGTGAGTTCAAGACGAACCCAGGTACAACATTGAGACAAATGGAATGACAAAAGGAGAAGATACAATGAACCCTAAAGTGACATTTTTGGATGACTGTTTAACAATATATAAATATAAACCGGAAGTGTGATCTACTAAATAAATCAATCATGAACTTGTTTGTGTGCGTGACGGCGTGCACACAGACACAAACGGAGAGATTCAAAAATAAATCAGCATATCGTTCTCACATGATGCTTGAGAACAATGTCTTCAAAGGCATAGCAAAGAGGCAAATTGTTAGAAGGTACCCGTTACACAGATGTGGGAATCATGCATATGAATACAGAACCGAAATATTACTGTTTATTTAAGGATATGATCAGTTGTCCACTTGCCCTTAAATGTCAGGGTTGATGAAAAAACAAAACAGATAAATATCTTCAGTTTTTCCAGCAACTTCAGTCTCATGAAATTATATGAAATTAATCAACAGGCATGATTATGATTTGACAAGTCACCTGAGGTGGGAAGCGACGTATACTTTCAACCAGGTATTGATAAGAGTCTCTGTCTCCAGCCACCAACTCACCAACAGATGGAATAACATTAAATGAGTAAAAATCATACCTGGAGGGAAGTGAGAACTCAGTCAGGGGTAACTAGAGTGAAAAAACAAAAGCTGAGAAAAATATAACTCCAGAAAATCCTAACAATAATAGTAAAACACTTGTGCGTCTACAGTCTATCAACGAGTCAAAATAATGAACCATTGATGCTGCAGTATTTATGAACCCAAGTCTTGGTTCAAGAGACATGCATATGTGATCCACTTGCAACATCCCCATTTCTTCTTCTTGGTAATATCAAATGATTACTTTCAGTAAAATAGAGGATATTTGGCAGTATCGCTACTTGGACAACCTTGTAGAGCTACCAGTATGCAGACTGAGAAATATACAGATTTCTACTTACAGTGAGCACAAAAGACACAAGCATTTCATATTCCCTAATGATGTTGAGTACAGCTATCAATCAATAGATTCACATCATATTATCTACATCTAGAAGTGATCAATATCAATGTTTCAGAAAAGAATGAAGAGTGTTGTAGTGTGAAAGCATGCAATACTCACAGTTGTTTAAACACAGGGGCTTCAACGTGGCTCAGTTCAAGACAGAGAAACCTTCCACCACGCTTTAGTACCCTATCAAGGAAAATGCATTGTGAAGTGTGCTTGTAGAACCACCACTCATATCAGAAGTAATAACACAGAAAAGAGAGGTCCTCTACCAGATGACATCAATGTTTAAGGGGATGAACTTGTAGGTTGCACAGTTATTTTCATATGATAAATGAAGTATAATCAGAGTCTTAAAAAGGGGTTAAAAGCCTCTTCAGTAAACTATGCTGTTTATGTCACTGCCAGCACCTTTCCTGCATATCATGTGACGTATGCTTCAAATATTGACTTAATGAGCCGGTGCGATGATAACTAAAAAACACTCTTGACCAGGCTTAGGCAGTCTGAATATTACTTTTAACTAGATACAGTTTCGAGTAACGAGATACATACAGGAACACCCCCCACTGTCATAATTAATGTTCCTTTTCAGTGAAATTCTTACAGAACTTTTTTTAATGTGAAGAGTCTCTAGACCATTACATTGGCAAGAAAAATGCGAAGACATTTACCTATAAGCTTCTGCAAGAGCCTTCTCTATATGCGTTACGTTTCTTATCCCAAAAGCAATTGTATATCCGTCCATGGAATCATTTTCAAACTTCAGGGCTTCTGCATCCCCTTCCACCCAAACAAGTGATTGATCTTGTCCAAGACCTATACATGTTATGTAGAATTCTTTCAGAAGGGTATTAATTTGGCACAATGAACTCTTAATTGCTAATTTGCTATGCTAACAGATATATATAGAATGTGGAAACTACTTATGACCAAAGTTATAAAAAATTTGTCTGCTATCTAGGCCCTAAAATGTAAACCAAGATTTTAATGAAGATTTATGAATATGAAATTTGAGGCTAGCATGGCTAAGTGCTAACAAGATACAGGACAAGGAAGTAAGAAGGTTGACAAATATACAGTTTGATATTACAAATGTCAAATCACATGACCAAGTTGGTCGTGTGATTTGACTTTTGTCCTATCAACTACACAACTTACTGAGCACAAGATGTAAAAATCTACAAATTGTAAGGCTCTACTTGTACCTCTTTCTAGTGCCCTCCTTTTACCAACATCCAACATGTTGGGATTGATGTCGCACACATATATCTTAGTTGCATCATCAACTGAAGCATCTCTGAGTGTTATATGCTTCATCCTGTTTATAGTATCTAACACCCTGAAAGCAACATCACCTGAATATATAGTTCCTTAGTTACTGGGAAACAAACATTGCATACTACAATCAGAAAGAAGACAAATGGGAACAACAGGTAACATTAAGAAGCAGAAGGCCACTAAATTATTCGTATACACTGAAAGTTTGCAACTACAAAGTTAACAGAAGTACCTGTTCCACCAGCCACATCAAGGTGCTTCATTCCAGGAAATGGGGTTAAGTCTGACACCAGCCTACAAGAAAAAAATTGTTCAAACCTTATATATTTGAAAATTGAATGCATGTCAGGACCAAAAAATGCATCCTTTAGAAAACAGAAAGTCAAAGCAGACCTATCCTTCCACAGTCTGTGCAACCCAGCACTCATGAAATCATTCATAACATCGTAATTTGAAGCAACACTGCTGAAGACATTACCAACCATCTGACTTTTGTCTTCTTCACGCACTTCCTTGAATCCTAAGAAAGAACACCAGTAGAATAACGAAATGCATCCATGCAAGCCAAATGACCAATTTTAAATTCGATGAATTGCAACAAAGAGGAAAGGGATGAAGCTAAATAGATATTATCTTATAAGCACTGATGAAAATCACTTAGCGAGCAATAATTAGAATCTTGGTACGAAATCGTAAACAAAGTTGACCGAAGAGAGAAATTCAGAAAGTCCAAACTATGTTTCACCACTTTATTTAAGTCCATCAAATTTTATTTAAATCCATCATGGAGATATGGAAAACACCATTGTGGAGAAGAGGTGCCCGAAACAGAGAGCTCACCAAAGCTTGTCGCATGAGAGTGCAAATGAGAAGCTGAAGAAAGCATCGGACGGTGCAACTTCCAGGAACTTTTAGCAATCCTTCTCAGTGCCATCAGTGTACTGCAATGCCTCTACAATAGGAAGAAGTTAATTAGTCCCAGGAATCAAGACGACGCATGGTAAGCTTCTACATTGTACAGATATACATTTGTATTATAAGCATGTTTGTCTGAGTTTATTTGAATGCCTATAGGGCTATATGAGTTCCAATGATATTGGAAAAAGTTTTAATAACAGACTATAACAGGTCTCATCATAACCTTCAGCAGGACCTTCAATAAGTATCTCAGTTAAGACATTTACTATTGGATAGTTTTATTAGAATCCATGTCCTCCACAAATTTCCAACCAGCAGACAGCATGCTAGACTCAATAATTTCAATGACTGCATGTGTAATAATGAGATTACGCATGCACTAATCCCAAATTAGACAATAACTAAACCAACACAATTGAGAAACTGAGATTTTAAATAATATCTACAAGCAAGAAATGGTAGGCTACTTAATTACTAGGCACACATCCGAGGACAACCGAGGAAAATATTAAGAACTGAATTCAACTCTACATATGACTCAAATTTCCAGAGGCCGGACACCTGTAAAGAAATTTTATTTGGAGCCGGTAGTTGATCCAAACAGGCTACAAATTAACGTCAACGAAGTGAACAAAATGCAATAGAAACAACACACTCAGAACTGAAAAAGCCCTGATTGAAGGAAACGAGCTGAAAGTTCAAATACAGCAGAAGTGACTACAGTTTGATGAAATCGGAGACAGTGGAAGTAGAAAGGAGAGATGAAAGAAATACCTAGGCAAAGGTTTGTTAGCAGATGAAGCGCAGTGGAGTTTGCAGAAGGAGAATGAGGGTAGGGTTAATAGGGAATCGTGGTTTGGCAAGGTCTGAGGAGTCAGATATGGAGGATTACAAGGCTGTGCAGAATCTGGCGGCAAGTTTCGAGGGGTGCAGGTACGTAGAGATGAGTCGGAGCCTCGGAGGGAGTATGCTGTTGTCTAAGGTGTACAACTTTAATTACTCACGATGACTTATATTTTGGAATTATAATTTTGATTGAACTGGGGAGTCTGCCTCGGAGGGAAGCACGCCGGAGCCCAACAAAACTTATCATATTGCATAATCATTTATGTGTTAATCATGGTAATTAGCACATACAGAAATGAATTACCCAACTTCAAATTTTATAATAGCAGCATAAAAACATAATAGCTAGGTACAATATTGCATTCAGCATAGGAACTTGTTCGAGATCTAGAATCATGAACATATATCTATAAAACTTCCATTTTGTGGGCATCATAAATCTTACAACAACATGCAGAATACCTCGAGCGAACATAGTTTAAGCATGCTTCAAATTTCAAAATAGTAATACTTAATGTGATATCCTTTAAATATAGAACTATTTTAAAGTAGAGAATAGTATTTATCAACTCTCTCCCGACTGCGATCCTCATTTTTTTACTAAATGGAACTTGTAGACAAGAACCAACAGATCACATAAGCTAAAATATTCTTGTATTATATGGATACAAGGAAACATAACTCATTATGTTCCTAAATTGACTTGAAAATCAACATACATACTTGTAGTTCAATAAGTTCAGCAATCACACAGGAAAAAAAAAACAGGAGGAAAAAGATCAACAGGAATAAATTAGCAGTCTAAAATCAGCAGGAAAATAATTCGTTTCTGGTTTCTAACTATTACAGTAGATGGTTAGGTTTGGCTTCAAAAACAAAATTAGAAGGATTGTAATTTGCTTAGTATTTCCCTCCTTTTTCAGTTAGACATTTTATCAAACACATAGAGTAATGAAACGAATAAGAAGGCAACAAAATAAGAATGCAACTATTGGTATGTATTAATCTCAGCTTACAAAGCTAACCATTGACTACTATCTAGTACCAAACATAACAGTTGCAAAAGATAAGGACTTGAGTTTGCTGATTCCTGTCCCTCCATCAACTTCAAAGTATGTCTTCATAGTTGATTCATTCGTAGTTCAATTCCCCAAAACCCATAAACAAGCATTCATTTCTAAATTTTCTACTTCCTATCCTTCTATCACCGTCTAAATATATCTTCATAGATGATACATTTGTAGTTCAATTCCCCAAAACCCAGAATACAAGCATTCATTTCTGGCTTCAGCCCTTGATTTTCTACCAAATGGATTATTTATTGGTTTGTGCACCATTAATGGTGCATTCTACCGAACAGTTGGTGGGCAATATAAACAAAGCGAAGGCACAAGGGGCTGACCTTTCTGAGCTCAGGCTTGATTTTCTGCAGGACTTCCAAGCTTCCGGGGACCTACAATTCATTCTCAAGAGCAAGCCATTGCATGTGATTATTGTTTACACGTATTATAAACTAACTACATTCCAATTCTTTTGAGTAGTTAACGTTGTTCACTGTTCTAGTTTTCTCTTGTATTGTAGTGGAAATACATGTTTTTGTGCATATTGAAAACTGGTGATATCTCAAAATGATTATCTAGGATTCCAATTAGGATTTTAATCGTGGTTTTATTTAAGAATCATATAGTTGAAGTCCTCAGCTTGTTTTTGTGTTAACGCCACAAACCTCAAAACCCTAAATCAAATCTCATCAACAAACAACCAAATTGAAAACAGGGAGATGAATTGAGTATGATAAACAATGAAAGGAACATACCTTTCTTTTGAGTCTTCGATGAGGAACCAGTGGAGAAGATAGTAGTGAAGACAAACCACCGAGAGGTAAAATATTGTCTTACCAAAGTCGAATTCCGTCACGAAAAACAAATGCAAATTAGCTTAAACCATCAAAAGACGATAAACTAATCGAAGACAGAAGTCGGGGTATCCATGGAGATGGAGGCTGTAAAATGGAGACGACTAAACAAAGAGGAGGACCGATGTATGCGAAGCGAGGACGAGTAGAGAGGACGGGCTGAAGGACCGGCTGGTTGCATGTGTCACTTTGAGCAACCGGGGAAGTTAGAGGAGGGGTAAATGTGTAATTTTAAGCCAAAAGAGGGATAAAGATCGAGGAGGGACGATCTGGTTCAATGACGAGAGATGACAGTTCATGGCCGTCAGGAGAGACAGCATCAGGGATAGAAGATTTGGATTGGTAGGGACCTTGCAATCCAAAGATGATGCTTGAAGCTAACTCAATATCATTTCCACCAGCTCGACGTTCAGATGCAACCATGCTCAGGCCACCATTCGAGTCACGCATAACAATTAACATACCCTGTCTAAGAACTCTCTACCAACAGCAGTCATATTGATGTAGCATTCTCAACTTTTCTCTCAAATGCCATTTGCCCAAGCAATCCAACAACACCGTTGGCGGCTCAGTTGCGGCCGTGAATGCGGCGGCAGGATGAACTACGATGGCATTGAGGGGGTCCTGCGTATCCCCAAATGTAGGTCCCAACACACAACGAAAGCAAAGCCATAATAGAAACACAAAAACCATTTTTTGGGAAGCATGATTGCTGATTCCCTTTCCAGCTCCTCTACCTCCTCATGATTTTCGCTTCCCATCAAAGCTTCCATCTACGGCGGATTCCTGCCGATCAATTATTCCTGGATTAGATTTTCTGAATTTTACTGACAAAGAGAATCAGATATGATATGGAGGCATATTCCAATCATTGTTTATTCGCATTCCCGCTTCTTTGCCTCCTAATCATTTTCACTTCCCGTCCAAGCTTCCTTCCGTGGCAGATCATCACTCGTCGGCTGTTTCTTAAGTAAAGATTTGTGGAATCGAACATGGATGGAGATGGTTGTCGTTACTTGATTGCCTGCTAATGATTTTCACTTCTTATACAAGCTTCTTTTCGTGGAAGGTTCTTGCTGATTGGTTGGATTTAAAGTAGGTTTGGGGAAGTAAACTGAGACAGAGAAGCTTCTGTGTTTGGATATGGTGATGGAGTCGATCAGAAGGCAGGCAACCAAGCTCAGAGAGCACGTTGCAAAGCAGCAACAGGTTATTGTCTATCTTGCAATGACACCTTCCAACCTAGCTTGTTGAATTCAATTTCATCTATTGCTTGCTTGCTTTTTCCCCCCTTTTTGGTGGTCTCTGTAAAAACTGATTTGATTTGGTATTTTTGGTTGAGAGCTACTTATGGAGAGCTGATTGTTGATTATGCTTTTCAAGTACTTCAGCAGTGTTAAAATGTGGTTGTAAACTACTTGGCAATGTGATTGAAGTTGCTGTATATGTAAATTAGAGGTCTTTTTAGCACTATTTCATGTGAATTAGTGTGTGCTTTTGGATTAGGATGAATTGCACAGAACTCTTGAGTGTAGGAGAAATGAGCATGCTGTGTAAGTTCATTTTTCAGGGAGGAAGACTATAAGGCAAGATTTTCCCAGTAAAATAAATCTGACAATGCACCTTAAAGGATGAAGGGGTAACCTAAAATGCTTGAAAATGGTTAGTTTAATCACCAAGCAAAGACCTGTGTTCCGGAAAAGATGAAACCTGGATAGTAGTCGTAAATTTGGCTTCACATTATGATACAAGCTGTCGTACATGCTCATATTTAATTTATTTAATAGACAAAAATAAAGATAGTTGCTCAGTTCCCCTGCAAGTGTAACTGATCAAGACTCGTTACATTACGACAGGCTCTTATGAAGCAGCTTGGGCATTTTGATGCCTTGGCCATCATGACAGATGTGGAAGAACTAAAATGCCACCAACAACTTCAAAAACTGTACCGATCTACTAGAGAATGTAAGGTAAGTATCACATATTTCCACCTTTTGTGTTACGAAATGTGTGGTTATATGAATTTTCCATCCCGCGTAGATCATTTATGCATAAGACACTTTTATTTGGGTCGGAAAATGATCCATCAACCTATTCCTACTTCAAATCCTATGCTGAAAATGAGTGATACTTTCTTTTGCATGAATACAGCATTTCCAGAAAGATATTGTACGTTGTTGTCAAGGATTTGTTTCTGTCGGTCCAAAGCAGATAGAAATAGGTGAGCAAAGTTTTATTTAGCCATTTACTTTCCTCCCTTCTATGAGTTTTGAGACAAATTCTTGGTGCCTGTAGTTAGAAAGCTTGCTGAAGATTGCTGCAAATATGGATCCAAAGAAGAATTTAATACTCTTCCACTGGCAGAAGTTGCTTTTCAAGTGGGAACATCACATAATCTCATGGGAGAGGAGGGGAAGACCTTGCTTAGAATTCTTAGTGATGAGGTAACTATGATTCATACCCTATAGTAAATTAAGGGACTTTGAAAAATGATTTGATGGTAACTTTTTGGTGGTGAAACTCGATCCAAACTGAAAACTGTCTGAATTGCCTTAGCTCTTGACACCTTTTTATATTCCTTAACGTGTTAGTCCTTGCATTTTTGTAGTTCCCTAGTTCTTCTCCTACGCCCCTGGATGAAGATGATTGCAGATACATAATTCTTTGCAGGATGGGTTTTGTTTACTCACCATTGGAATCATTAAACCCATCAAAAGAAGCTTTGAAAAAGTAAATTTGATCCCTACAGTGTCATCATAATTCATGATCAGGAGTATTGAATACTTAAAAGTGGATAAAACATGAACCTCAAAATAAAAAAACTAGAAAAGTATATCCCAGTCAGGGTTGACATTTCTAGTGTTTTTCCTTGGAGGGATAAATCATTACATAATTGTCAGAAAGTTGCTTAAAATGTCAGGATCTTGAGGTGTTTTGCATTACAAAGTTTAGTAGTTCAGATAATTTGGATATTCACTTTTGATAAGGTATCTGGATTTCGTAAAGAAAAAAAATGAATGCCCTTAAACAGCAATAAAATGAGAACTTACCAATCATATCTAGAAAAGGGTTGAAACTACTTCTATGCTTCACCCGAATGGAATTTTACTTGAACCATGTTCCATTGATCATCTGAGTGGGAGTATGATCTTCTCTTAGCTAAATATCTACGTGCTATGTGAGTGATATAATATTACAATTTTTTTTGGGTTTAAACATATTTTTCTTAGGTTTGTGAGCCACTACGAACACTAGTTAGAGATGTGCAGCTAGAGGATGCACGTCTCTTGGTTCGAAACTATGAGAGATCATGGCAAGAAGTGGAAAACCAGGTTGGTCTTTACATCTGAGAAGAATACATGATAACATAGTTTACTTTTAGTAGGTTCAATGACATTTTAATGCAATAGTTGGTATATTTTGTCACTCCATTAGGCCATCGAGGTAGTAAGACAACAGTCAAAGTCCAGGGATACCGCTACTAGTGAGAATTCACTTAAGATACAAATGTCAGAGGCAAAGTTGGATGATCTGAAGTTAAGATTAGTGGCCCTTGGTAAAGAGGCAAATGCTGCCATGTCACTGGTTGAGACTAAGCAGCAGCAACAAACCGAAGACTACCTACTAGTGATGGTACTGAACTTCTCTTTGGCAATAATGTTTTGTGTTTGAACAACAAAATATACCACCATGTCATACTGTCTTCTATTTGTCTTTCTGTGAGCGTCGTCTGTATTGGATGAAGCAACTTGCAGGTCGAGGCTGAACGATTTTACCATCAGAACATTCTTATTGTTCTAGAGAATCTACTCCAAGAGGTGTGTCCCCCTTCCCCTCCTTTTTGCTTCTATTGCTAAAGGAAGAAACTAATGACTTTGATGAGCAGTTGAGCAGTTCATCTCACGTAGATGTCACAGAGAGTGATCCCGACGTTGCAGATTTGGATAGATATTATGACTGTTCTGGATATTGTGGTCAGGGTTCAGATGAAGAATCTCATTCATACTTTGTTGCAAGAGTACGCTTCTTTGAACTTACACTATGAAGTATAAACTGCTAATATGGTCTAGCTGATAAGGTTTTGTAATATAAGTACTTGTAGTGGAAAAATTCTCTACTGAATGCTCTTGTTATCTGTTTCTCATATTTGGTAGGTTATACACCCTTATGACGCTCTAGAAGAAGGTGAACTGAACCTGAGAATGGATGACTTCGTTGTTGTCTATCAGGTATCCACCTGAAGCCCACTAAACACTAGTCTATTTTCTGCAAAGGGAAATGATATGTGCACCGTTCTGAGTTTGTATGCACACCATGATTTGGCATTTTAACCCATAAACGATTTGTGGGTTAAAATGCCAAATCACGACTCGGTGCGTGCGTGCAAGTGCCCAACGCCCGTTTTTAGTTTGACTAGTTGCACTGAGCTTGAGCTCTGTACCCTCAGGTAAGTGAAGGTTGGTATAAGGGTGAATCCAAAGGCGAACTTGGGTGGTTTCCATCAGCTTATGTACAAAGAGTCCATAGTAAAAATAATCCAGCTGGTGAAAGCTCCGAGTTTGCTGCAGTCTTCAGGTGATCAGTACAGTGAGACCCAATAGTAACTTGCGAAGAAAGATTTGTCAAGCTGTGGAATGTCTGTGCACATGTTGCAGAGGGAGATGCAACACTGAGTATTGGATAATACGTGATCTAGCACCAAATTACCTATGTATTGTTCTTTGATGATAAAATATATGAAAGAATCGTGTTACTTTTCTTTGAGATGTAATAGTATTATAAGCTCTCATATAGTCACACGATAACACTAGCATATGTAATTTCCGTTGTTTTTTTATAAAGGAAAGCGGTTCGATGCACTAGACGCCCCATCTAATAAATTTAAGTAACTGGTTCCACAACACAGGCTAAGTTGAGTAGTTTATTCTGATGTTATTCTCTGAAATCAAAGCGTACAAGAAGTTACATCACAAGAACAAGAATTGATTACAACACAAGAATATGCTGATTAAACTAGGGAAGATCTCTCCAATGAGCTCAATCGGATTATATCTACACGGATACTTTGACTAGCCAACAACATTCATGGGTTTTTCTTCAACTTCATCAGTGCAACAGATATAACCGTTAAAATACCTTGATGAATTTTCCAGGCCAATCCATGATGCTGATCTGGGAAACGAGAGATCAACAGCTGATAACCAGCTTGTGTATCTTGCGATAGTGGTAACAAAAACTCACACTTGTCCAAAATCTCAGGGGGTGGCACCCCGGCAACTAGGTTTGTTTCCAGTATTGGTGCGCCTTTGGTGAGTTGTTTTGATTCCTCTTTAGAAGGCATGTGTCCTAACCATGATGGAGATGCACCGGGGACTACCTCTTGCTTGAAAGCAACGTCTCTAGCCGGTTGCAGGCAGAAGTTGAACCATTGATGGATGAGTGGCGAAGGGCCTCTGATCCGCCCTCCTACTTTCTCTGTTGCGCATTTAGAGACGTCTGGAATGGCCTGCAAAGTATGATGATACATAGAGTGACAACAGATCAGATCTTCACAATGCTTATTTGATGCATAATTCACAAGTTCTACAATGCAATGGTTTTGGTCTATAATACATTTCAGTAGAAGAGATGTTTATACAGCTTTCATCTAAACAGACCTGAATTGATTTAGGACCATCTACACAAACCCCACTTAATCTAAATTCCACAAAACAACTCTTTACATTGAAAGTTGCATTTAACCACACTTTTAACAAATCAACTCTCGCATCAACTTACAGCCTTAAAAAATATCCTTCAAATGGCCTTATTCAGAATGTTTAGGGCCAACTACACAGACCTGAATTGCTTTGGGGATTTCATTATGTTGCTAATAAAGGTGGATAAGGGGTGCTTAAATGCAACTGTAGAGAGTGATGGTGTAAGTTACTCTTTGTTCACATGGCATTCAAACTATGAGAAAGCATGTACGAAGACCTAATTTTAAGTTGTTTAACTTAATGTTAACCAATCAAACAAGGGCCATGGAGAACCTACCCAGAGATCGGCCCATAAACTAGCTCCAGATTTTGGCACGACGACTGCAACATCTGGTGTCCGCTTTGCAGCAGTAAGAATGTCGTTACTCCATCCAACAGCAACCCAAACATCACCTACGGTGAAAGCTTTTAGATAATTAACACTGTCAAACAAGAGAACCTGCACACAAACATCAAAACACTTAGTGAGCAATTACACTGTCAGACAACTTGCACTACATGAACCTGTAGGCAGAATCATGACTACTATAACATTCCACAGACTGGGTTTGGTGTGCTTGGTCCCTTCAAAATTTCTAGTCCAAAGGGGAAGGGAAATATATGGTCAAAATCCAAATAGCCCCTAAAAAGGAATTCTGTACATTTTTTCTAAAATAATTTATGTATAAAAAATCACTTGTGAATTTCTCATCCTTGTCCTTGTACCTGGTTTGCAAGCGCTGCTAGATTATGTTGGACAGCATTGATCCCACCAGGCACTTCTTTGTCAATATTCTTTGAGTTATATGACGCTCCCATGTATTTCAGCACTGCTCCAACAACCTCTCTGGGAGAATCAATCATTGAAATTCTCCCAGCAAGCTCAGGACGCCAAAGATCTGCCCAGTCCTGCACAAATGTTTCACTTTAATTTTAGAAACAATACTTAAATACATACAAATGAATTTTTCTCTGTTAGTTTAAAGTCACATAAAACCTTTTTATTTAGAGTCTGCTGAATCTCAACAAGTCTACCTTGTTCTTTTCTGATAAAGATAGGATCAGCCTAAGTAGAACTAGCAGAATAATTAGAGTAAGGAACAAGAAATCAACCCAAAAATATATGTGCCACAGCCTTTGAGTTGCCTCATGTATGCTCAAAGTGTATTAATCAGTCACTCACATATCTAAAAGTTTTTGCCAGATTCAAATGCAAGAACAAATATACATGATGCTGCAGGGAGAACATATTATACCACCCCATGGAAGAGGGGGGCTTGTTCATAACTAAAGTATCTGCGGCAGCATACCTGTATTGGAGGGATTCCATGTGTTTTGAACTTGCTTTTCTTGTACATTATAACCAGGCTTCCCCACCGATAAGGAACAGCCCATATTTTACCTTTAGGGTCCATTATCCCTTCACTATTCCTGCACAAGTATACCTGAAACTACATCAGCAAACATCCTAGCCACGAGCCAACTTTATAAACTCGGTCAATATTCAAGTTTTTGTTTTGAGTTCTTCAGTGTATACAATTTCAGAACTCTATTTTAGATGAAGCATCAACCCGTTATTGCCACCTTATTGCATGAATTTGCTTCAGATGAATCATCTACACAAACTCACAACTCTGATCGAATGCTACACTTCAAAGAAGGTTCAATACTGCTATTAAATATAGAGGGGCAATCTTGAGGCATATACTGAAGTACGTCTAGGCTAGATAGCATCAAAGGTACATTGTTCTTACCTTCCATTTTTCAGGTAAGCTCTTAAACCAATCTTGTTTTTCTGCCGCTTGTATGGGTTCAATCATAGCCTTGTTGATAGCCAGATTAAGCCAAGAATCACCAATTGTGACAATATCAGCCACAGCTGCAGATTTAGGGTCAGCTTTGCCTTTGCTTAAAGCAGTAGAAATCTCAGAAAATATGCCCTCAAGACTACCACGAGTTTCTAGGATTAGCTTGGACCTCTTTCCTTGACATTCAACAAAATCCTACATAATTTAATCATGCAATCAGAGAAACCAACTTTATCATACCACCAAAAAGCACATGCAAAATGAGAATCTTAATCAATTTCTGCAATGCTAGGTAAAAGAGGACTTAAAAACAAAATCTTTAAAAAGGTGCTTCGAAGACAATGTCAGTAAACAAGTATTCAAATTTCAAAGTTGGAGTTCGTTTCGTTAACATAAAGATAGCATTTAGCACCACCAGAAATATCTGTATTCACATCTGATAATTCACATTCAAAGCAATACAACAAGTTCGACAGACCTTGATCCAAGAGGGAGGTACAGAGCCACGTAAAGAAACAACTTTAAGAGGCACAGTCAAGGAAAATGTCTTCGACTTCCATTTATCAAAAGCCTTTCTCATTTCTTCATCTTCGTCAGTTTTTTCACATTCTTTATCTGCAGTCTTTTCACATTCTTGATCTGCATCAGAAAATTGAACAAGAACTATAGGGTGTAAATATGGAAGCATGAGAGAAAATTCTCACTTTTAAGATAACTATAACACATCTACACAAACTAACTGAAACATACAAAGAATATCCAGTTCCCCGTGTCACTCATTTCCATGGAAATTCCTATGGACAAGTCTACATTAAAAGCTTGCACGGGAGAGAAACCATAGCAAAAATATGGCATGCAACTGTGTCTATTAAAAACCCCTGCAATCAACATGTTAAGAGTAGAAATTTTATAACTAGTTCATGAACTGTCATTTTGATCATTAAATCTTTTCTCTCGCCTATGGATTCATGGAGAAATAGTTCATAATGCTTCCTCCTTCCATACCATAGACGAATCATATATGTTTCCACAATACCTCTTTGAACCAAGTGTGAACTTTCAGAAAAGCAGAAGATTACTAACCCTACCTTCTCACCTCAATTCAAACTTCAAAGTGTAGACCCTGGTCCTCAAGTCGTTTATATATTGTTAGTATAGCCAAATCAAGGTATGCCTCGAAATGCTGTCGTACTAACCCCTCCTCTCTCTCTCTCTCTCACACACACATCTAACCTTCTACTCATCAATTAATTCCTAACCTAAAAAATTAAATTCTGACGAAATGAGAAAAGGAATTGTAGAACTGTCAGAGACTGAGAAATGTTATTACTAGCTCACGGATACACATCTTCTCCTCGCTTAAGATTTTGTAGAGAAAACGTTCGTTATCCTTCGTCCTTGTATATCTTAGATGAATAAATAAGCTTCCACCATACCTCTTTGAACCAAGGACGAACTTTGACACGCGAAGAAAGTACTAAACCCTGCCTTCTCACCTTAGATGAAAGTGAAAACCTCAGCTTTGTAATCACTCTATCTATGTAACTCGGAGCAAATTCTAGACCGATGTATGATACAGAACTAGTTACCTCTCTCATCCAATTCTCTAATCAGATGAGCAATTGCATTCAGACAGAATGAGGAAAAGGAATAGTAGAACAGCCAGAGACCAATAATTTTTACCTTTAGGTACGCTATCCTCCACAATTCGGTGTTCAACAGAGACAGGCACGGCGGCGCTAGCGGCAAACTGTACAGAGCCGAAACAAGTCCAAGAAAGCGCGCCAAGGCCGAGGAAAAAGACAGCGGAGGCAGAAAGACGCGCAATAATCCGGTCGCGTTTGGAGCCGCGCGAGTCTCCATCGCCGAAGGTAGGTCCAATAGGCGATTTCGCAGCGAAGATTCGAACGGCGGCGGAAGTAGCAGCAGATCGATGGTAGGAATATGAGGAGTATAGAGAGATGGGAAGGCAGCGAGACAGTGGTGGTGGAAAGAGAATGATAGGGTTGGGGGCAGAGAAGCGATGGTGCGTTGAAAGCATTTTCCGATTGGGTTGGGGGTTTAACGGTTCTCTCCCTCCACTGTTTATTTCCGGGCTTGGTGTTAGGCTGGCGCTCGTGTGGCTTCTAAACTAGTAATGGAATTACTTGCACTTTATTTTGCTTTATTATGTATGACCCGTTGAGATTGCTATTCGTACAAGTGTTATTCATATCCCGACTACGACTATGCAATGTGTAACCGTAGCAACAAGTTCATTTTGTTCGAAAAATAAAGGAAAATGGCTACGATTATGCATGTCCGATACGTATTAGTTTCATAGCTAACATTTTGTTCGATAAAGAAAAATGACTACGGCTACGCATTACGTAGCCGTAATCGGGTATGAATAGCACGTCTTCGTGGTACGAATAGCAATAACTTGACTCGTTTATGTTGCATTGCTTGTTGTTAAGAGAGTAATGCAATGGTTGGATGCATTAGTACAGACTGTACAGTGCACAACCGTGCATTTCATAGTTCGCGGTGTATACCGTAATATATTTATGCTATGAATGAGGGACGAAGGTGCATTTGAGCAATGCGCACGATCATATAATATGGATGATCGAATATCTATTAATCATGTGCCGTCAAAGTACGAGTTTATAGGTAAAATGTGTTTGAGATTTGTTGTATCATTGATTGATTGGTAACGGTTTCAACTCAACATTGTTTTTTAATATGATTGGACAACTTGGTGGCTTGAGAGACCGATAAAGTGACACACGATACAACTGTCAAGCGAACAAAACAAAAAAAAAACAAAGCAAAACAATGAAAATCAGGATTATAAGTGAATGCAATTAAAGATATCAAAATGTCAAAGTACGAACATAAAAGTCCTTTTAAAACGACGTCGGTAAGAGACGAACCACTCAGTGCCAAAATAGCACCGCCCAAAATCATGTACAACAAAACTAAAACTCTTGGGGGGAAAGGTGAAAGTCCAAGAAAGCACCTCATGTTAGAGGTGTCAAACGTGTATAACGGTTCACGTCATAATAAGCTCAGGTTGGTATCAAAACGGGTCAAAAACATGTTTTATTTTCTAATAGTTTGTTTCGGGGCGGCCTGTTTGGGTTGTACACCAAATTTCCAAGTTAAATATGGGTTATCGGGTTAGTTTGGGTTGCGGGTTATTTTGGGTGATTAATGTCATGACCAGGCTATTCCATTAGGGTATAATTAGGTCCGGATCATTTTTGGGTTATTATGGTTTTGGGTTTTATTGAATTCAAGCGGTTCAGGTCATTTTCATTGTTCAATGACAAAGTGATTTTGGTTTCTTTCTTTGAAGATCTTACTTATGCATTGTCTACAAGATCATTTTGAAAGGGAGCGATAAACCAATTTGGGCGGGCTTCGTGGCGGTTTCAGATGCCGACAGCTCGACTCGAATGGGATGTAGAGACATCATGGTTTCATGGAGCTCTTAAAGTGTAGTCGGGTCTCGTACGTGGGTTTATCTATACAAAGCCCATTGGATTGATAGGTTCCATAATAGACAAGTTAATTATCGATACAAAACCCGTAGTATCAAAGCAATTTGATATTGGGTAGGTCCGAGCCTGCCAAACTTGTATGGTTTGAATAGGCCGGAACGGTTTGGTCTAGAGAGAAAATCAACCCGACCCAAATCCAGAAAGCAGTCAAGATTTGACCCTTAAACTATTAATAATTGTAGGGTTAAATGACTAACTAGGCCTTTTACTAGTATTACTCTATAGAGTACCCATAACATAAACTCATTTAGTAATTATATCCTTATTTAACCCAATTCTTTCATCTAAGGAGAATTATATATAGGTTAAAATTAGAGGAGTCTATAAAACAAAAGCCAATAAAAAAGAGCTTATTTAACCCAATTTTAAGCTTAAAGATAACACAAAAGTTCACAGATTCTCTCTTTTCGTATTAGCAATCACTATGTGATTTTAAGTAACCGTGTTTTGGTTCTTAACCCTATCAAGTGTTGATCCGGATTGGCAAACTTATAAACCAATACGGAGACAATTACCAACCACTTAGCATTACCGTGACGTGCCATGGTGTGGGCAATGCGCTCGCATGCTTGCACATTTGACGTGGCAAAGACAAGCCAGAACCTGAGAGTTTAGGTTCCAATAACCGTGTTCTCGTTCTCGGGCCCACGAGTAGGGAATAAGAGGTTCAAGGAAAGAGTCAAGAAGCTTGGGATGAAGGTATTGTAGGTTCACAATGTGCACGATTTGGTGCCAAAAATGTCAGGGCTTTCGATTGACAAGTGGCGTTGGTCTTGGTTGGCTAGCCTCACCGGAGATGCCTTGTTGTGGTGGTTTTGCCATGTTAGTGTGGAGGTAGCACTGGATCACAAGAACTCCCAAGTTAACCTTTCTTCGACTCATAACTTGGGAGTTGCTTCTATTTTTGATTGATGGCTTAGCGTCTTAATACATTTTATTGCATCCAATTTGATACATTGATAGTTACGTTTGACACATCAATTAACCATGGTGTTGACCTTTGTCTTTAGTTGACTGAACTAATACAATGAGGGTACTTAATGTTCGATGAGAACCACCAACTTATCAGAGTTTAACCTAAAGCTTATTGAGTAGTTGAATCATAGAGTTGTTGAACAAAATTATGTTTTGATAAGGTGCTAGATATATACCAAAAATAAGTAAAATTATTAAAAATGTTATTTTATTTTAAAATATGAATTTTATATATTATATATAATATATAATCTTCTTCAACCTCCCCACATAACTTATGAAATAAAAGCTTAGCTAATGAGTTCACGAGACAACAATTAACCATGGTGTTGATGGAAACACTGGGTAGTTGAAAAATTCTGAGTTCGTTTATGAAGCATCAAACCAAGACAAACTTAAGACACGAGCAATCCCGGGCATGCTACTGCCTGAGTACTTTACCCGATTTATCATCCATACATTATCAAGACTACCATTTAACTTACTAGAGAAAAATCAAGCAGTTGCAAAGCATACAACTAAGGGAAACAGCAGGAGTATGGTCATAAAAAGGATATTTAAAACGAAACAAAACAAAACACAAAAGAACTACCTTTGCAAGCATCCAAAACATTGCAGAGAGCTTCAGTGGTGTAATTCCCTGCAATTCGGTATCTGACTTTTTTGTTCGAAGGGTGACACCAGCTCATTGCACAAACGTAGGCTGTACAGACTAAAGTTGTTTTCAAGGATCCCATGAAAACTAGTGACCACCAAACTGCTGCCTTTGCATCCCATACGCAGGAGGAACCGAACTTATGCCAGGACAGTCTCGGGCCCAATGCCCGAATTGGTGGCATTTAAAGCACTCTCCACCACCGCCGCCGCCGCCACCGCCTCCACTACCTCCGCCAGATTGATTCCCTACACTTGACCCTGGACAGTCTCTTGCCCAGTGCCCCGTTTGATGGCATTTATAGCATTCTCCACTAGCCCCACCAGTAGAAGGCAAAGAATGAGAGACTCCATTTGAGCCCGGACAGTCTCTCGCCCAATGTCCCGTCTGATGACATTTATAGCATTCTTCACCACCACTGCCTCCTTGTGCAGGAACAGCTGGTGCTCGACTAACATAGCCACCACCCGTTGAATGACCAGGCCCACTCATTACACTAGGGCAGTTTGCTGTGTTATGACCAGTACCTCCACAGCTATTACAGGATCCATACACACCACCAGATATGTTGCCTGTTGTGTATCTAGAACCACCATATGGAGCACCATATGTCCCTGTTGCTTGGTTGGCAGACCCCCCAGTTTCTCGGGCTGAAAAGCCAGTGTTTCCACCATAGCTGACAGTAGGGGCTGTGGGTTGTTGCCCTGTTGGATAACTGTTTCCAGCACTGAAGGGAGTACTAGAACCTTCAGTTGTCGGCTTTGTCATCAAGCCTAGAAGATACCTTGTTTCAGACGAGAAATTTACCCTGTCGGATCTGATGATATTGGACTTGATCCTCTGTTCATCACTGTAAGTCTCCTCCTTCACCTTCAACTTAAATATGAACTTGGTAAAAAGGACACTAGAAATGATTTCATTGAACTTCTCATCATCCCCCGCAAATTTCAAAGAGTGCAACTCTTTCGCAGGAACACCCATAATCTCCTCCCCACATTCCTGGAATGCGGTTACCCATGTTAGGCCAGTATGATCTTGTATCTGACACTGAAGAATGTACCGATACTCACATTCATCAACCACCTGGTCACACCTATCACATTGCCATTTTCCATCGCCGTTGTTTATCACCTTCTTGGCGCATTTCCTGTCCCCAATCATGATGGGGCAAGCAGTGTAACAGAAGTTGTCAACTTTAATGAAAGTTATATGAGCACATACCGTAATATAATCAGGTTTCTCAGATGTACCCAACTTCTCATCCTTAATTTGAGATATATCTTTCCGGACTTCAATTCTTGAGCTTAAACCCTCCCTTGAAATTGAAAGACAGGGAGTGTCCCTCCCTTCCCTGTCAAACCATACCTTCAAGGCACGTGCTTCAGGAAAATCTGGCTCTATTAACAACTGGCTTGTTGAAAGAGTTCCCACACTCTTTCCATTAAAATCATTAACCCTACCAGATTTTACAGCTAATACAGGAAATTGCCCTGAATCACACATGCTTTGCAATTCCTGACCTACTGTATTGCAAAGTTCAGCCCATAAGGTCAACTCAACACTCTTTCCAGACATGTCTTTCAACTGAAGGGTCCTCTTCTGTGTCTCGGTACTGTCTTTTTTCATAATTGTAGCGGTAGGAGTAATTGAAGATACAATGCCAATAAGATCCACAATACTATAGTTTTCCATCCCCTCAACATCACTGATCGGACGAAAATGAAACTGTTGTCTAGGAATTGAGTTGTCATCATCAGAGCAAGGCTGTACTACGGATTTGACATCTAATACGATCTCATAATCATTAGGGAGATGGTTGTACTTTTTCTGAGCAGGCCTCAACTGTCCCTTGGAAATCATGTACACTTGCCCAACTTCTATTTGGTTGTAGAACTGATCAGCAACATCATTAAAGCAGGTGACTCGAATTTCTCCACCATCAGAATCTAGAAGATCAAAGGAAAAGACCTTCCCCTCCCCACGGGCATTGGAGTAAGGCCTTAAAGCACTTTTTGCAGTCACTCTGGCCTTAACCGTCCACCGACCTTGGTAAGGATTTAATGCAGCAACTGGAATTATCCTTGCAGGAGCTTCATTTCTAGCAATGGGACCCCTGTTCATGTACATGGGCGGTGGTTGCTGATGTACAGGCCGAGCATTTGTAGGGCCATGCGGGATTTCCGTCCTATGGTTGTTGAAACCACCGGTATTAGTGGAAGCAGCAGAATTTCCAGAGCCAAACCCAGGTCTAATTGGTTGCGTAGGAGAATGTGTGGGAGCAAATCTTCCTCTGTCAGAATTGTTTGCATAAGAACTACCATAAGACTGCACCTCAGGTCCACGTTGCAAATTTGGGGCCTGCATAGGAGGTCCTCCAGTTGAATTTGGATTCAAAACAGAAGAACCGGCTGAAGATTGAGCATTTCCATATTGAGGGTTTACAAACGTTGTGCTTGTCTGATCAGGGGGAGACTGCAACTGAGCAGGTCTCGCACCACCAGGTACCATGTATGATGCTGGCTGTCCTATAGTATCACACTTCTCTTGGATCACATCCAGTTCAATAATAATGATGATTCTGCACACATGTTACAAAATCAAGGAAGAACAAGTCAGTCGTGTACCAAATTAAGAGATATTTCCAATGGCCATTCATGGTTATGGAATGCGGGAGAATTACAAGTAAAACATACCATAGAAAAGCAGTTCAGTTTTTTACCTTTCTCAAGATCAAAACTTTAACTATTACTTCCATCCTATCATAATAAATTAATCAATTGTTTTTTTTTATCTTCAACATATGACCTGAAACTTAACTAAATTCTTTTTGGAAGAAAAGGCACTAATGAAGTGAATATTTTTTTTGCAAAAAAACACACACTATAAATCTATCCCAGATAAAAACATTACAAATTAGAAGAAAGGGTTAGCAAGCATATGTTCTTTTCTCATCAATAATAAATCATAAGTCCCAACCAGCGAAACTGCTCACTTGGATGAGTCATACCATCTCAGTTAATTCAATCAGAAGCTCACCGAGTCACCATGCAATACAAAAACCGAACAAAATATAACAAAAGAACAATTCATCATTCATATTCACAGAGAACAATATAATGAAACAGCTAACACGCCAATTCAAAGAGTTAAAACCTAGGCAGAGAGAGATGAAAACTCACTTCCTTCCCTGAATAAGATTACACACAAACTGAAGCAACTGCACAATCGATCCTTTCTGCAACTTCCCAGACTTGACCAGATCATTTCGCTGAGTAGCGAGCATACCTTGCTGAGTGTGAATCCCGTCGGAAACCAACATACGGTACCGCTCATTTGCGGAATTCTGATTCGAAGTATTCACGAGCCTGATCTCCGTCACCTGAAGATACGGCTTAATCTCGGTGTCCCCGTTGCACATCCTTTCAATCGCCCCCTGCGTCAACTCGACCGCCATATTAAACCCTAATTCGTCTCACAGTCCTCGGATTCCACACAAGAACACCAAACCCTAGGGAAATCGGATGTTCGTACCTCCGGTGGCTTTTTTGCGGAAAAAATGAGATCGTGTGGGAGTGGATGAAGAGAATGATGGAGATTAGCTTGGCTATGTAGGCAAATGAAGAGAGACGATAAGAAGCGGAGAAGCCCTAGAACGAAGAAAGGGGGATTTGAGCGCGAGGAGTTAAATTCGGGGAGGCAGAAGAGCGCGAAAATGATACATTTTTCCTTTTTATTTCGGAAAGATTGTTGCGTACGGCTAATCTATTTTGATACAAAGGTAAAGAGAACTAGGTGGATCAGTTTCTAGAAACCAATCGGCCTAATGCATCCTTGCGGATGAGGTCTTGGACATCTTCTGGAATCTCTTCAATGTGAATGTCGGAGTTGTGCCCATGTGAAGCTATCTTGTCCGCAACCAGATTAATCTCCCTAAAAATATGTCGCGTGACGGAGAAAGTAAACTCATAGATGAGATTTGAAATGTCGTTGATAATCATATCCAATTCCCAAGGTGGTTTCCAGATATGGTTGATCGAGTTAACAAGAGTCAAGTTATCTCCTTCAATCTCAATAAATTTGATTTCAGTGTCCTTGGCCTTTTGGAGGCCATTTCGTAAGGCTAGAGCTTCCGCTTCCAAAACGGATTCAGCATCACACCTGCCACTTCCAATTTCGATTGGGACGGCATTGTGATTTCGGATGATAAATCCATACGAAAATTTTCCTGACGTATTTTGTGAGCCGTCGAAATTAAGTTTGTGAAATCCATTATCTGGAGTTTTCCACTTAATATTCTTCTTTTTTCTTCTTGGTGATTTATTTACTATATTGTTCAAGTTTTGTTTTCTATTTGCCTCGTTCCACACTTCAATTTGGTTCAAAGCTATACCTTTTATATTTTCTGGAATTTTTGTTTTATTAAAAATGTATTGATTTCTTGCCATCCATATGTTCCACCAAGTTACTACAGTGAGCGTCATTTCTTTACTTGATAATAAACCTTTCAAGTCATGGAGAGCCTCGTCGATTCTCCAATTAGTAAAATCGTAGTTTTTTAAGATCGTTGATATATTTTGACTTTTGATAGTTGATATCATAAAAGGACATTGGAAGAAGAGGTGTTTGGTGCTTTCAGTATGATGATTACAGAATTCACAATTCATTACGACAGGGATCTTTTGTCTGTCTAGATTTTCCTTTGTCGGTAGTCCATCCATGGCTAGCTTCCATAAGAAGTTTTTAATTTTAGGCATAATGTCCAATTTCCAAATCCAAGATTTATCGGAAGTAACTCCAACCTTGTTTTTTTGAAAATATTCTAAAGAAGATTTAGTCGAATACCATCCTTCCTCATTCCCCGACCAATATAATCTGTCCCGAATATAACTATTGGGAAGATTATACCTTTTAATTTTTTCGATAATGTTTAGCGGTAATATACTACTTAATTGGTTGATTCGTTGGATATCCCAAGAGTTATCCTTAATGTATGTTGAAGTAAGTTCCACCTCGTTCACAATGTTTGTATTTGTCACTAACTCTTGCAAGGGTTTATCTATTATCCATTTATCCTTCCAGAATCTGATTGTATTTCCATCCCCAACCCTCCATGTGAGACCTTTGTTAAATTCTTCGTTTAACTTAATCAGTTTCTTCCATTGCCATGATGCGTTCTTCCCGCATTTATATTCCCATAGACGGGTACCCCGTAGGTATTTTTCTTCAACAATTTTTACCCAAATGTTATCCGGCTCAGCCAGAATTTTCCACAAAAGTTTCATTTGTAGGGCTTTATTCATGTCTTCTGATTTTCTGATCCCCGTTCCACCTAGTGAACGTGGCTTACAAATTTTATCCCAACTAATCAAAGGATGGAAATTTGGACCTTTATTCCAGAAAAATAATCTATTTATTTTGTCCAATTCTGTATGGATGTTAGTCGGTAGCATGAATGCCTGCATGATGTAGCTTGGTTTAGCATTAAGGTTAGTTTTTATTAGTGTTATTCTTCCTTCTTGGGACAATGAAGAAGCTTTCCATTTGGTTAACTGTTGCTTTGTTTTCATAATTACTGAATTAAATGTCTCTTTGTTTACTCTCCCATTAAAAATGGGGCAACCTAAGTATTGTTCTAAATTTGTAGATAAATTTATCCCTAAATGGCCCTGGATTCTTCTTCTAATACTTTGGTCAACGTTAGCCGTAGTTTGAAACGCTGATTTATGGTAGTTAATGATTTGCCCAGAGATGTCGCAATAGTCTCTTAATGTTGTGAGTACCAAATTACTCGCTTGAGTAGTTGTCTTGGAAAAGATTATAATGTCGTCCGCAAAAGCTAAGAAAGGAATTCTAGTTCCATTCTTTGAGATAGGGAATCCTATTGATTTTGGATATTCATTGGCTAATCTCTGTAAATTTCTAGAAAGCACTTCTGAACAAAGATTGAAAAGAAGCGGAGATAGTGGATCTCCTTGTCGAAGACCACGTTGAGGGTAGAATAAATTGGTGGGTGAGTCATTAATTAGGATAGAATATGAGACGGTAGAGATACACTCATGTATCCAATGCCTAAATTTTTGTCCAAAACCGAACTTTTCTAAGACTGCTTTTAGGAATTCTCAATCTACTTTATCATATACTTTTTCCATGTCTAATTTCAGAGCCATGTATCCCTCCTTTCCTTTTTTTGATTTGAAACCATGGAATATTTCATGAGCAATGAGGACATTATCCTGGATAGCTCTATTTTTTATGAAGGCGCTTTGTAGTGGATGAATAAGTTTAGGTAGGACTAGACTTAATCGTTTTGCTAATATTTTCGAGATAATTTTATAGACCGTAGACACTAAACTAATGGGTCTATAATGGGATGTTGATGTTGGGTTGTCATTCTTAGGCAGAAGAGCAATAAACGTATGATTAAGTTGTCTAAGAATTTTTCCGGTTCTATAGAAGCTCTTCACTGCTGACGTCACTGTTGGACCGACAATGTGCCAATACTTTTGGTAGAAAATCGCCGACATTCCATCCGGACCCGGAGATTTATCCGCCCCAATATTGAAAATTGCTTCCTTTATTTCACTTGTGGAGAATGGCATTTCCAAGTGGTTATTATCTATTGCAGATATTTCTTGGTATATAACTTGTAATTGACATTGCATTTTATTCTTGTCCATTACTGACGCTTTGAATCTATTCTTATACTCATTTATGAATTCCTCATTTATTTCCGTCTCTTTTGACACTACCGTCCCATCACTTTTGGTGATCGTTGTGATTATTTTTTTATTTCTTCGTCCCGTAGCTTTCCTATGGTGAAATTTCGTATTTTTATCCCCAAATTGGAGAAATTTCGATTTCGATCGTTGTAGCCAGTATTTATGTTGGTAATCTACCAAACAATCTCTTTTCTTAGTTAATCTTCCGATTTTGTCATTTACAGTTTGATCAAACTGTGAAAAACTTTGCTTTTGAAGCCTCTCGAAGTCTTCATATACTTTTTGGAGTTGTTTGTTGATGTTACCAAAATTTTCTCGACTCCATTGTTTAAGTTTTTGTTTGAAAAGTTTTGTTTTCTTTGCAAGATTAAACATGGGGGATCCTATGTATTGAGTTCTCCATACCTGTTGGACAAGATTTTCACAATCGGGTCTTAGCGTCCACATTGATTCAAATCTAAATGGTTTGTTCTTAAAACTGGTGTTATCATTTTGAATGTAAAAGGAAATCATGCAATGATCGGAGTTTGTGAAAGCGTGATTTCTGGTGTGCATGGTTGGATATTCTTGGAGGATATTGATTGAAGTCATCACTCTATCTAATTTTTCATATATATTATTATCACCCTCTTTCTTTTTTTTCCATGTGAAAAGGTTTCCTTTAGTGGGAAGATCCAAAAGGCAAAATTGGTTCGAGAACTGTACTAATCTATCAAACTTACAGTTGGCTGGAGTCACTCCGCCCTTCTTGTCTGTAGGTTCTAAAATCTCATTGAAGTCGCCAATAATAATCATCGGAATTTTTATATTATTCATTTAATTTATTAATTGTGCCCAAAATGGGTTTTTCAATTGTTCGTTTGGGGGAGCATAAATGAAGATAATCATGGATTCGAAATTGGTATTCACATTTGTATGTTTTACAAGTAGATATCGTTCAATTGTTTTAATAATCTCTATTTTTTCTCCTTTGATTTGATATTCTTTCCAAAGTAGACAAAGGCCGCCCGCAAAACCCATTGCCGGAATAAAGATGATATTATCAAAACCCGCATTTCTCCATAGCCTCTCCTCTGGCTCGTCTTTATTTTTAGTTTCTGCCAACATGATCATTTGAATTTGCTCATTCTTACACGTAATGTTTAAATTAGTCCAAAAATTCTTTTTCTTCATTCCCCTACAGTTCCAGAATGCCATCTTCATTTTATACATTGAGATATTATTGGGTGTTCAACTCCCATTATTCCAAACCTTATTTCCAATTTAAAACCTTTTCCTTTCGAAATATTAATCATCCTATCTCTCATGTTTAATTTACATATTCTCTTTTCTATAATCAAATTATTAGTAATTATTATAATCCGGTTTTTTATGTTGTATCGATTCTTGTTAGTCTTAGTTTGGAACCGTTTAGAGAGTGGTAAACTTGTGAGTCCGTTTTTCTTTCTCAAGATAAGAAAAGTGATCCGGATATTTTTTGAAAATAACCTTCCACCTTTACTAATTCTTTTTGTGTTGACACTTTGACTAATAGTGAATTTTTTTGTTCTTCTGATCATGGTATTTCCAATCAGCTTGTCGCTCCAAATGAAAAAGTTGATTCTTATTCTAATATCATGAAAGATTCTGTAAAAAGAACTTGTACATCTTGTGTTTCTCACGGTTATTCTCCTGTTGAAATACTTTTTCGTTTTCTTAATTAGTCTTGGTTCCTCATACTTCTTGGGCATCCATTGTTGCACAACTCTTGTCCCGAAAGCAGTTGTAGCCATTTCTTGGTACTTGCAAGGCTTATATTGTGTTTGTCTCTCCATAAAAAGTCTTTTGTTTATCCATTCGTTGTCATTGTTGCTCCAGTACGTAGTTGAGCCTGCATAGCACAAAAAGGAAAAAACAAGGCACGAAACACACGACAAGCAATTTGAAACCAGCATGCACAATAACATGTAATGTTTGTTGGTCCCTATTTGCTCATTAATCTCTATCTGGCAAGCATTATCGAGGAGTTTAGAACTGCAAGCCTCACACAACAACAAAAGCCAATTGAAGAAGCATAAGGTTGAGGGGCTTATATTACTAGGAGAAGCACAAGCTGAAAAACAATTCAGAAAATGTGATATCGGATATTGGTAATTATTCCTATACTTTTGTCTCAACTGTTTAACGTTCCAGTCATTACTGTGGTTGTAGGACTTCACCATTGGTCTGTATTTACTCCTTTGTTGGTTCTGGAAGGTATAGAGCTGATCAAAATCAAAGTAATTCATAAATTTTAAGGAAATAAAGACATAATAGAATTCACACCATGTTCCTTCTTCTCTTAGCTTAAAGTGATAGTTGTTCTGGAAATTAATTTGGTATTGGTTAGTATCAACCGCCTTCAAGGAATTCTGAAAAAGACATAAATCCGAACAAAGAACAGAAAACATGGCAAGGAAGTTACACATCGAAGCCACACTAGTGCAAAACCATAGCTTGCTGGTTGTCATACTTTTCAAAATGGTTCTTAACAAGATCCTACAAGTCAACATAGGAAACAATACAAAACTTTGTTTTTCTAGTAGTAAAAAGAAACTTGACAAACTTCGATCAAAGTCCATACCTAGACCAATATACAATTTACTCCCTGAACGATTTCTATGGTAGTAGGTACTGTTCCTGAACATATAGTTGTTCAACAATTTCATTTTCTCAACTTTAAGACCAACATTCATTTGTTCTTTCAAAGGATTCAACAACCATTTATTCTTTACTGTAAGGACTTGACTCCTATAAGTCAAATTGTTTCCATCTACTATCTGATTCGTCATAAAAAACACTTCAGTCATTTTTATAGATTCTTTAGTCTTCACAAAACCGTAGAACTCATATAAATTCTTCCTAGATCTATGACAGTAAGAGGAATTACGAGTCATGGGACCTTGGGGGTAATGGTTAGAAAAGTTACCTGATATTGGATCCCACCAATCTAGAGTCAGGGAGCCTGGATTACTTGTTCGGATTGTGGTTGACGGCCACATGAAAGTAAGGAAACTATCAGAAAGAGCCCCATCATTCCGGGCGGTAAGGCGACGGTCCGGAGAGCCCGAGTAAGAGACGATGGATCTGTGACCCGATACAAAGAAGATTTTGCTTCTTCCTCTTCGTCGATAGATACTTCGTGTATAGGGTTTCTGCCTTCCTTTCTTTTTGACGGGTGTGAGCCAATAGAGCATCCAAAGCCAGCACAAGCAGTAGAGATCACTTAACCTCGATTCGCCATGGAAAAGCTGCACGAACTTGGGAGTTATCTTCTCTCTTCTCCATTTCTTCTTGGCCTTCCTTTTTTGATTGCTGCTGTTTGTCGTTGAATGTTGTTTTGTTTGTTTTTTCCTTCTCTCAAGCTTAGCGCAGGATCTTTGTCTCCCCTCAATTGAAACTAACTTTGAGTCTTGCTTCAATTTCTCAAAATTTTCAAACAGAAAGGCTTGTTTCTTGATTTGGGGGCTAGGGTTTCCATGGAATCGTGAAGGAGAAGAGCCGTATTTCACCGCGAGTGAAAGCGCGTACTTATGTGGGTTGAGGGGTTTCATTTTTTTTTACGGCTAATCTATTTGGATTATCAGTGGAATAAATTTTTTTTTTTTTTTGATACATAGGTAAAGATTTAGGAGAATCAGTTTCTAGAAACCGATCGTCCTAACGCATCCTTACGGATGAGGTCTTGAACATCTTCTGGGATTGCACCCACCACCATTTGACCATTGTATCCGTGTGAAGCAATCTTGTCCGCAACCGTGTTGATCTCCCTAAAAACATGTTGTGCGGTGAAGCTATGGAATTCGGACATAATAATCGTAATATCGTTAATCATCATATCGAGCTCCCATGGTGGCTTCCACATTCGCTTAATCGAGTTGATGAGCATAAGGCTATCTCCTTCTATCTCGATGCATGTAATTCCACACTCCTTTGCCTTTTGAAGGCCATATCTCAAGGCAAGTGTTTCTGCTTCCAAAACAGACTCAGCATAACACTTGCCACATCCTACGGCTGTAGGAATTGCATGTTGGTTCCGGATAATAAATCCATACGAGCAGTTGTTTGTTGAAATAAATGAAGCGTCAAAATTGATTTTAAAGAATCCATCCTTTGGTCGTTGCCATTTAATGTTTTTCTTCTTTCTTCTTTGTGGTTTCATTGATGTAGAAATCTTTTTTTGGTCGGAATTTGCTAGATCCCAACTCTCAATTTGGTTAATAGCGGTGGTCCTAATGTTTAGAGGAAATTTTGTTTTGTTAAAAACGAATTGGTTCCTGGCCAACCACATATTCCACCAAATGACCACTACAAGTTTCATTTCCTTGTTCGAAATTGACTCCTTGAGTTCAACCAGGGACTCAGTAATTCCTTGATTATCTATATCTATGTTTTGTAAACTAGAATTTACATTCTGATTGTTGATAGTTGTTAACATGATTGGGCATTGGAAGAAAAGATGCTTAGTATTTTCAGTATGGTGGTTACAGAACTCACAATTCATGACTACCGGGATTCTCTGTCTGTCAAGATTTTGTTTTGTAGGTAGGCCATTCATAGCTACCTTCCATAAGAAATTCCTAATTTTGGGCATAATGTCCATTTTCCAAATCCATGATTTATCCAGAGTAACACCTACTTTTCGCTTTTGTATCAATTCCAAAGATGATTTTGTGGAATACCACCCATCCTCATTTCCTGACCAATACAGACGGTCACGGATTTCTGTTTAGGGGAGGTTATAGTACTTAATTTTGTCCATAACATTACTTGGTAAAATTGTTTTTAAGAGGTCTATTCTCTGTTGATCCCATTCTCTATTATTAATGTACAAGGAAGTTAATTCTGAAAGGTTTACTCCACTGTTGTTTGTCATGACGTGTTTAAGCGGTTTATCTAGCAACCACTTATCCGTCCAGAATCTAACCGTGTTTCCATCCCCTATTCTCCATGTCAACCCTTTATCAAATTCTTTATGTAATTTAAACAAGTTTTTCCATTGCCATGATACATTCTTTCCACATTCGTAATTCCATAGGCTCGTCCCTTTTAGGTATTTTTCTTCAACGATTTTGACCCAGATATTATCTGGTTCCGCCATTATTTTCCACAAGAGTTTCATTTGTAGTGCTTTGTTCATGTCTTCTACTTTTCTTATCCCTGTTCCACCTAGGCTCCGAGGTTTACAAATCTTATCCCAACTTATCAAAGGATGGTGATTGACTCCCTTATTCCAAAAGAAAATTCTATTAATTTTATCTAATTCATTATGTATACTTCCTGGTAGCATAAACGCCTGCATAATGTAACTTGGTTTTGCATTAAGGTTAGCTTTTATTAAAGTTATTCTACCTTCTTGAGACAGTGAGGATGCTTTCCATTTAGTCAGTTGTTGTTTAGTCTTTGTGATGACGGAATGAAATAAGTCTTTGTTGGCATGTCCATTGATAATTGGACATCCTAAGTATTGTTCTAAATTGGTAGACATACTGATTCCAAGGTGACCTTGAATTCTTCTCCTATTGCTTTGATCTACATTGTTGGTAGTTTGAAAAGTGGATTTATGGTAATTGACCATCTGACCTGATATTTCACAATAGTCCTTTAACACCACCCGAACCATTTCGTTAGCTTGTGTAGAGGTTTTGGTAAAAATAATAATATCATCTGCGAAAGCTAAAAATGGGATTCTAGTCCCATTTCTTGAGATAGGGAAACCTATAGATTTGGGATTTTCATTTGATAGTTTTTGTAAGTTTCTGGCTAACACCTCCGAACACAGATTGAACAGAAGCGGGGATAGTGGGTCACCTTGTCTAAGACCCCTTTGCGGAATAAAAAGATTAGTGGGTGAATCATTGATTAGTAGAGAATATGAAACCGTTGAAATACACTCATGAATCCAATTCCGAAATTTTTCTCCAAATCCAAATTTAGCCATCACCTCTTTAAGGAAGTCCCATTCAACTTTATCATATGCTTTCTCCATATCCAATTTAATAGCCATATATCCTTCCTTCCCTTTTTTGATTTGAAACCATGGAAAATTTCATGGGCAATGAGCACATTATCGTGGATTGCTCTATTTTTAACGAAAGCGCTTTGTAAAGGATGTATAAGTTTTGGGAGAATTAGACTCAGTCTTTTTGCTAATATCTTCGAGATGATTTTATAAACCGTTGAAACTAAACTGATAGGTCTATAGTGTGATGTTGTTGTTGGATTATCAATCTTTGGTAAGAGTGCTATAAAGGTGTGATTGAGTTGTCTAAGAATTCTGCCATTCCTGTAAAAACTCTTGACAGCTCTGGTGACTGATGGTCCTACGATATGCCAATATTTTTGATAAAAACCAGCTGGCATCCCATCCGGGCCTGGCGATTTGTCAGCTCCTATATTGAATATAGCTTCCTTAATTTCACTTGTAGAAAAAGGCACTTCTAATTTCAAATTATCATCAGAGTTAATTTCTGGTAAAAATGACTTGTAATTGGTTTTGTAGTTTATTCCTATCAATTGGTGTGGATTGAAATCGAGTTTTGTAGTCCTTCACAAATTCCTCATCAATGTCCGTATCTTTTGCTAGAATTTCTCCATTATTTTTAGTAATCGTTGTGATTATCTTTTTATTTCTTCGGCCCGTAGCTTTTCTATGGAAAAAGTTGGTGTTCTTATCACCAAATTTTAAATTTGCTGTCTTTGCTCGCTGCGTCCAATATTTATGTTGGTATTCTATTAGACACTCTCTTTTCTTTGTCAGTCTGTTAATTTTATTATTAATATCTTGGTGAAATTGTGAGGAAATCACTTTTTGTAGTCGTTCTAGTTCGTCGTCCACTTTGAGTAGTTGTTTGTTTATATTACCAAACTTTTCTCGGCTCCATTGTTTTAATTTTTGTTTGAGTAAACTGGTCTTTTTGACTATATTAAGCATTTCTGTGCCTTGGTATTGGTTCCTCCATACCTGTTTCATAATGTTTTCACAATCATGTCTTAGCATCCACATTGATTCGAATCTAAACGGTGTGTTTTTTATGGTTGTCTGATTGTTTTGTAAATTAATGGAAATCATACAGTGATCGGAGTTTGTAAAAGCATGATTTCGGGTATGTAAACTGGGATATTGTTGTATGATTTCCATCGAGGTCATCACTCTATCTAATTTTTCGTAGGTGTTATTATCTCCTTCTTTCTTTTTCTTCCAAGTGAATTCATTTCCTTTGGTTGTTAAGTTTGTTAGGGAAAATTGGTTAGACAGTTGCAAAAGTCTGTCGAATCTATTATTCGCTACTGTAGCTCCTCCTTTTTTGTCCGACAGTTTCATCAGATCATTATAGTCACCCATAACAATCATCGGTAATTGGATACTCTCCAAAGCACTGAGAAGTTCAATCCAAAACGGATTTTTCAATTGCTCATTTGGCGGTGCATATATGAATACGATCATAGATTCAAATTGTGAATTAAAATTTGTATGTTTAACCAGCAGAAATCTTGGATAGGCTTTAATAATTTCCACCTTTTCCCCTTTAATTTGGTATTCTTTCCAGAGTAGGCACAAACCCCCCGAAAATCCCATCGCTGGTATAAAAAATATTTTATCGAAACCTGCGCTTTTCCATACCCTTTCCTCAGGCTCGTCTTTCGATTTTGTCTCAACTAGCATAATCATTTGAATATTCTCATTTTTACAAGTCAAATTTAAATTAGTCCAAAAATTCTTTTTCTTCATACCCCGACAGTTCCAAAAGGCGATCTTCATTAGGGAAACGATGATTGTAGTTGGGTGTTCAAATCCTTTATTCCGAACGGAAGTTGTATTTTATAGTTTTTTCCACCTTGGATATCCAGATTAATCACGTAGACGAATGGGAGGAAACTATGATCATTGTTCAGTAGTAGGAGATCCCTTTTTGTTCTTCTAATTCGTAAGAGCTGGACATTTTCATTCCGGGTTTGGATCGACTCAGGACTGAGTATACGAATTGGAGGAAACAGTTGTGGACAGTATAGAAGGTTCTGAAAATGGGCTTTACTCCTTGGAGGAACACCACATTTAATTGGTAAACCCTCCACACCCATCTTGTTTTGTTTTTTCCTGTAGCGTACTAACGTTGATTTAGTCACTAAACTAGTAAAAACCCACGCTATTTGGATCAGAAGCACATTACTATGGTCAAAATGTTGCCAACTACGGGATAAACGATGTCTACACTTCATAATCTTACAACTTGTTATTTGTATCTTAGTCAAATCGAGCGCTACACAGAGCCCAATCAAAGCGGATTTCGCATCCTTGAAAAGCCAAACACAAATTGTTCTTTCACTACAAATGTTATTCAACAAGGAGTCTAGGTTTGTTATACTACTGTGCCTGAAGTCCACATTCTCTTGTTGTGTTTCTGGAGCTCTGTTTGTATATTTCAAACATCTTCTATCCTTCAACACTTTGGTCTTGTTCCCTGAACCTGCACAAGCAAACCACACACAAAAGCCAACAGAAGGGTAGGCAAGATTGCAAGGTGCTGACTTATAAAATACAACTAGTATAAATTCAGAAGCGACACTCATAAATTGCTCATTCTTAATTATGATTAATCGGTATTCTATGGATTGAAAGCAAAAAACAAACAAGTGAAGAGGTCCCCGAAAATGAAGCTCCTCATTTGTCCACAGAAGGCACCGATGGTCCACTAGTCTAAGCTGATCAAAAAAACTAACCGGAACATCATTAGTCATGTTGAAACTCAAATTAATAATACAAATCACCCTATTAAAGACGGCCAACCAAGCAAAGAATTCAGATCTCACACATCCAACAAAAAAAGAGATATATTTCACTTTCTTGTTCGAAAACTTCACACTTTCCAGTTTTGCAATCAAATCAGAGCACTCCCAATAAAATTGACTCTTGTCTATGTCTGTAGTAGCCATTTTGCCTTTGTTCTTGGGTTCGTAGTTGTTCATAGCATGCTGTTGTTCAGTGTTTTCCATAACCTCACATCTATGCAGTTTAGTTTTAGCATCTTCATAGTCAATTAGGACTAAAGTCAGATATAGAATCAACAGAGCCCTGTATTTATGTTCAAAATAGTCTAAAAACGAGCAAGTGCTTGTAAGTCGAGAGATTTCATTGTTAAAGAGTTGTTGGCTTGTATCAGTAGCCGTAGCCCTGATTATATCATTACATATAGAGTTATATTTGATACATTGAGCCGTAAAACTTGTAAAATCAGGCTTGGGCATTCTAAGCATCAATGATGTGAGTGCAAACATTTTCAGGAAAGGGCTAACAAGACGGATTCGAAAGGAGCACAGTGAGTCTATGCGTTTACCTCTTCGATTTTTAGACTGAATGAGTTTCCCATTCTTGTTCGAAAGCTGGGACACCACGGGACGACACAACTTTGTCGTGAATTCATCTAACACCAGACGTGCTGCTCTCTTCAAAGCCAAGCAAATGAACAAAAATTGAAAAGGAATGAAGAATTTGGGCATCTTCAATCCAAAACCTTCTGCGACCTCCATTAGCTCCCAAACTAATTGACGATTTGCCTTCAGTTGGATTTTCCATCGCTTCTTCTTTCTTCCTTTGTTTAACACCTTAATGACAATGGCAGATCTATACCTTTCAGCATCGCCACCACCATCTCTCTGCGAATAGTTCATCCAAGTCGATTTTGTTCCCATGTAGTCTCTTCGATCTCGATTCTGGGAGCAGGAGATTTTGGGGGCACTTAGTGGCGGCGAGCATCCAGATTTTGCGACGGCAGGCCTTTGTTCTGCTTGGGGGCTAGGGTTTCTCATAAGGCAGAAGAGGTAACTGGGTTTTGATTTGGTTTTTTTTTGAGAGCGTGGCAGCGCGTTCATTTCTAAATTTTGGGGTTTTCTTATACTAGGGTAGTGTGTTTCGGGTACAGTGATTGTTTATCAGTGGAATAAATTTAGTATGTGGCCATTGGGCTTGTTCGACCCGACCCATTATATATACATTTTCTATTTATAATTAACACTGTATCTTTGTTACTTAGAGCCCGTTTGGTTTTAACTCCGAAATCGAAAACGGAATGGAAACGAATCTAGTCCATATGTATATCATTGTTCATGAAGGTTTGTGGAATCATTTCTTGTGATGTGAAGGAATTGAAGTAGAGTTTGATTACTTTTGATACCTTGTAGGGTAACAAAATGGAAGGAAGCAAGTGCATTTTGCATTAATTTACAAGGAACGATTCCACAAAATTTTATGAATAAGGATATACATATGGACTAAATTCGTTTCCATTCCGTTTCCGTTTTCGGAGCTGGAACCAAACGGGCCCTTATAGACTGTACTGTAGGCTCGTCATTTTCCTTAATAATATACTCTAATTACCATTGCATTTTTTATCAAAAAATTTGAATTTCTAAAATTTAGACGTTAATTACTTAACAAGTTGATCATTAATAGTATATTTTTAATTAAATTATTTAATTTGTTAGATATCAGATTAATTTTTTTTATATTTTTAATCGGTTGAGATTTGAAGCTTTCGTAAGAAGTTTTAATAAATTTTGTTGAGATTTGATCAAAACTTCCACTAAAAGTTTCACCAATTAAAGTAAAAATATTTTTTTAGTTAGCATTTTTTACAAAATTAGATACTCATATTTAAAAATAGAAATGGACAATACAAAAATAACACAATTCAATCCAAACATTCCTCTGCAAGGTCAACGAATATATATATTGAACAAAATTTCATATGATCCTTTTTTCTTGTCCCCCAACACGACGCCGCTTTGTAGCTGAACTAACCAAAAGTCAACATTACTACCAAAAAAAACCAAAAGTCAACATCAACGTAAGTGAAAATGCGGCAAATGATCACCAAATAGTTAACGTTCATTATCGAAGCTCATGAGCCAAAAGAAGGTAGGGTGATACAAGTTAATCGCGCTCGGTTTGCGCTCGACTCGGCAAAATGTAGGCTCGAACTCGCTCATTATTTAAACAAGTCGAATACGAACACATTTTAAAGCTCGTACAAAATTTATGTCGGCTCGGGCTCGACTCATTTATATACGAGCCGAGCTTGAACATGTCAATATTCGGCTCATTCGACTAAAGTAACACTATAAGAGCATTATTTTATCCGAACTACTCGGGCTCGGCTTCTCAAAACCTCGGGTTGACAAAAATTCGGCCCGAGCTCGACTTCTCAAAACCTCGGCTCGAGCTCGGCTTCTCAAAACCTCGGCCCGACCTCGTTCACTCTCTAAATGAGCCGAATACGAATACATTTTAAAGCTCGTATAAAATTTAGGTTCGACTCAGACTCGACTCGTTTATAAATAAGCCGAGCTTGAGGGCTCTTCTTTTATTACACACCTACGAATAAGTGTCTCACGACCAATTATACTGAATATCAGTTGATGGAAACAAGACTTTTCAAATCTTAATTTTATAATTCAATATTATTATTATATAGTGTTTTTTTTACTATTAAACTATATAAATTTCGACATCAATCAGTTTACTTATGGCCACCAACAATCTTACAAATTCACATAAATATTATAGTTCATAATACAATCATATCTCTTGTTGATCTAAGTGAACCTCACGTCTATATATTTATTTGTGTTGATTATTTATGTGACTCAACATATATACACAATCATTAATAATAGATAATAAATTTGGAATGGGCTTTGGGACGTTTATATGTACGCACGTAAATAGAAGCCGGCTTTCTCCAATATATTTGCTACCGAACAACGTGCTTCCTCATCGAACACTTCCTCTTCCAAAGAAGCATTGCAAGAAAAAATGGAAGGCTTGAGAAATCCGTGGAAGATGAAACACTTGATCATCGGATTGGCGCTCGTCGGCATCTTGAATCTTGTTGGAGCTGCGGGCTCGTATGCACCAGGGGCGTGGAAGTCCGGTGCCCACGCTACGTTCTATGAGGGCGCCGATGGTTCGTATGTTTATTGATTCCGTTTTTTATAATGAAAAGCAGTTAGAATGAATTATATTCGAAAGATAGTTCATTTCAAAGCATCCTTGTGAATGAGAACATTAAATTGAAGATCATCAGAAAAGTTGACGTTGGGTGTCGAGATTTTCATATGAGTTAATCGCTATGTGAAAACATGTTTGATTCTATTTTGTATACATGCATGCTACTATTTGTTTTGCCTCGATATTTATGCATGAATGATAATAACTGAACAACGAGTCTAGCAAATAACATATAGGGTCGATAAACTATTTCTCCTAAATGAAACTTCACTGACTTATGTGATGAGTTTGGCCTATCGAGCATGTGCATTCGGACCATAACAAAAACCCACGTGATCTTTGACCCATCGCCGTATTGCTTTATCTCGTATATAAACCTAATGATTGACAATGAGCTTAAACTTGGTGACTGATCAGGCGGAGCATGCGGGTACGGCAACTTAAACGACAATGGCTATGGTAGCCTAAGCACGGCATTGAGCACGACCCTCTTCAACAATGGCAAAGCATGCGGGCAATGCTTCCAACTCAAATGTGTCAACTCGAAATGGTGCTACCCTTTCTCTCCAACAATCACCGTAACTGCTACCAACCTTTGTCCGCCAAACTGGTACAAACCCTCCGACGCCGGTGGGTGGTGCAACCCTCCACGGACCCATTTCGATCTCTCCAAACCCGCTTTCATGCGTTTCGCTATCTTTAAGGCGGGGATCGTCCCCGTTCAATACCGTCGTGTTGCTTGTTCTCGTAAAGGCGGGATCCGCTTCAAGTTTCAAGGAAACCCTAATTGGTTGCTTGTGTATGTCATGAACGTTGGAGGATCCGGAGACATCAGTAACGTGTGGGTGAAAGGAAGTTATACTGGGTGGATTAAGATGACTCGTAACTGGGGTGCTTCTTATCAAGCTTTCTCCAAGCTCGGAGGACAATCTTTGTCGTTTAAGATACAATCCGGAAATTCTCAAACGATTGTTGCAAACAACGTTGCTTCGTCGTATTGGTCGCCGGGGCAAACGTATCAAGCCACCGTAAACTTCAAGTGAGATCTTGATTCATCTCGGTGTGGGACTAGCTTGTGACCCAAATTCAATGTTGCTTGTAGTTAGATTGAAGAGCTTTTAAGCCTTACAAGAATAAGCAATTAGTATAAGTAAACGGTCATTTCTATAATTATATGTTTTTTGTGGGGTTTTGTATTGGAGTGTTGAAAATGGGAAATGACCATATGCTAGGCAAGGCCTGCTATCATAGTGAGCAGTTGCAAAAGTTATGTCAGCTTCCCTCCTTTTTTTCCTAATGATAATTCTTTTAAATTGTTATATAAGTCGAACTACTCGAACTCAGCTTGCATTCAACTTGAAAAAAGTTGATACCGGCTCGTTCACTAACCAAACAAGTTAAATATGAACACATTCTTAATCTATAGTGTCACAAACGCTGGGAATTCAATGATTCGTGCTCATTTCGGATGAAGATACCCATGTTAGACATGGCAGCCGCAGCTTGTGTACACAATCTCAGCCTCGCCCCGCCTATAGTTTTTGCCGGGTCACAGAATCAACCGCTTTTTTCATTTGGACCGATATGTTGGGAAAACTCCGCGTTCCCGACTCACACCGAGTATTTATAAGCGGGTATTTTGTCGCGCACTCACACTCGCTAACTTACTTTGTGTATAAGCCTTAATTGGATCGAACACACTCTTATTTCAGAAGGATCCACCATATTCCGGAATGTTCCACCACCTTCCGAAATATGGTGGATCCTTCTGAAATAAGAGTGTGTTCGATCCAATTAAGGCTTATACACAAAGTAAGTTAGCGAGTGTGAGTGCGCGACAAAATACCCGCTTATAAATACTCGGTGTGAGTCGGGAACGCGGAGTTTTCCCAACAACTGGTATCAGAGCCGAGGTTAAGGTGGTGGTGTTCGGGTAAACTTTGTTGCTTGAAGAATCTCGTGTTGGCGCTATGGCGGCCGAGGCAATGAGGGCGTTCGAGATTCCACTCTTCGATGGGAAGATCAACTTCACTTTGTGGCAGAGTACTATTCAAGACCTATTGGTACAACACGATACACAGCGACAGCACCCGTTCCAGCTAGGGTCTGCGGAAACAAAGGGCACCAGTGTACACAACAAACCCTTCGGGATTGTCCTTTGTGGTTCCCTAACCTCCCCAGCTAAGGTACTAACTGAATAGCAGTAATCTAAATTCCAAAACAATGTGTTCAACTACAAACTCCAATTCACATTCTTCAAATCAGCTTCAAGCCATCTAGAAGCCCTCAATCTTGGAATCAAAAGATAACCTAGATAATAATAACAACTACTAGCAGCCACCATTTTAAAAAAGAAGACAAAAACAAACTATGATGATAAGATAATACTTACATCTTCACTATTCTGTGAGGTTACTGCAGCAGCTGAGTCTCCTCCGGAGGATTTAATCCAGTGATCCGCTTGCAATGCTAGCTCCCCACTGACAACCATTATTTCCGATGTTGTCATCGACCTTGAAGTGCATAGGCACGTACAATTATATTAGCTGCATCATGTTGATATAGTGATCAAATTAATCAAAATCAACCAAATCAATCAGCCACGAATTCTGAGTTGATCGGACTGACCTGATCTTGCTTGCTTTGAAGGGAGAGCAGCTTTGAAACTCTAGCTAGTGATACCGAGCTTCCTTGCTAGCTGACGAGTTACCAAAGAACTGTCTCTTTCGCTTCCATAAATAGCTTCTCTCTTTCAAAGACCTTGTTGGGTAAAGTTGGATTTTTCATAATTAAATTAGAAGCTCATATTTACCAAAAATAGATAAAATTCAAAGTCTATAATAGTGACAGATGGTACAATATTAAAAGTGGAAAAGAAGGGAGCCATTCAGCAATCAGTATAGTCCTAAAATGTTCTTATAACTGATAAAGTTTCTAAGGTTGTGCAGTGAAAACCATTGAGCTTAAAATGTTAAAGGTTTAATTGCAGTTCCTGGATTAGGAAAACAACACATAATTAGAATCATGCACTCCAATGAATGATCAAATCAATGGCTCAAACTTATTGAACAACCTTCTTATCAGAGTGGAGAATTTACCTCAATGTAGCTCTAGCATTATCGTGCACATGTCTAATAGAAGAAACCACTTCAGCAAAGAATTGATGCTTGAGATAATCAATCCCTTTGAATATTTGATCACACTTATCTTTTTGATATGACAAACATGATATTTTTCTTTTCAGGCTTTCTATAACTCGTAAGCATATAAAACAGAATCTTACCATTATTAGGGTAGCATGAGTCCAGTGCTAATTTTCAACTCTAGTGCTTCCAACTGCATCTGATCCACATCCTCTTGTCTGAGTTTTTGCATACCCAAAATTGTTAAAGATTGTCCCTAACATTTTCGAGCAGGTATCACTGCACCAATGCGTATAATGAAGCACTATGGTGATTGAAAGGCAATGAAAGAAAAAGAATTTGAAGATCAAATGAAAGGCAACAGTAAGTTGCAAGAAAGAAAAAGATTTTGAAGATCAAAAATATCCTATACCATGACAGAAACAATCATCCCTCACCAAACAAACCTCCTTAAAGTACTTGACATGTACAATATCCTAAATATTAGGCTGCTGCTCAATTTGAGCAAAAGCTTCAGAAATCAGCATTCCGTTACTACTTTAAAACTTTAAGCAAAGAGGAATAAGAAATTATCAGGGATGAATATTGTATATATACTTCCAGGCTTTCCAGCCACCAATAAGGAAATCGGTGAACTGAAAAACGTGAAAACAAGGAAGTCGATACGCATACTATGGTTAGATGTTAGAGAATAACCCTTGTCTAGATCAATGAATCTAATCAAACAAAGCAAGGTTAATTGTGAGAAACCTTAAGTGTTAGGCTTAGAAAGAAGATAAGCAAGGAAGAATTGGAGGTGTTTGCATGTCAAAACTAAGCCTTGTAAAAGCTGAGGAGGTACCTCACTATCTTCATATACTCCTGTAAGAACTTTACAGTTCAAAAGATAAAAAAAAGAATCAAACAATAAACATCTCATTTCATTCAATAATTTGTTGTGCCATATCTCCCTTGCATATACTATATGACACGAGAACTCTTTCTAATTCATAATCTGGAGTTAAACCCTCCCTCAACATACGTGCATGCAACGCTTTAGCTTCTGCTAATCTCCCGACCTTGCAACACCGGTGTATAAGGATTCCATAAGTCACAACATCTGGTAACAAACCCATTCCGAGAGCGCTCTGAAATGTAAAAAATGCCTCATCCAAGTTCCCTCTCTTACAGAGGCCGTCAATGAGGATACTGTAACTGATTATGTTAGGATGAAGCTCATTTCTCAACATCGTTTCAAACAGCTCAAACGCGTTATTTGTATCACAAGATTTCATGTACCCGTCAACCAAACAGCTGTATGTCACAACATTAGGATCCAGACCCTTTCGTAGGATCTCGTTGAACATTGAAACAGCGTCATCCACTCTGCCCTCTTTGCAGAAAGCATCTATGAGGATGGTATGAGTAATTGTGTTGGGTTTCACGCGTCCTTTTGCAAGGCTCTCATACATCTTAACTGCATCATTCAACAACCTCAAAGAGCAGAAGCCGCACATCATCGTGTTGAATGTAACAATATCTGGTTCAGGTCCTTGATCAGTCACTTGATTGTACAGATTTAGCGCATCCTTCAACCGGCATTCTTTGAAGTGTGTTCTAATCAGAACGTTGTATACTGCAATATCAGAGGATACTCCATTCCTTCTCATGAGTTCGTAAATCCACATCCCGGATTTTAGCTGATTTTGCTTGCAAAATTCATCCATCAGAGCACAATATGCTACTGCATCTACCAACATGCCTTTTTTTAGCATACGAAAGAAAAGAGCAGCTGATTCGGTTAGTCTTCCTTGAGATGACATTGCTTTAAGGAGTGAAGTGTACGAGACAACATCCGGAACAACTTTATATCTTCTCATCATAATCCAGACTTTTATAGCATGCTTCAATCCATTTAATCTAGAACAACCATCTATTAATGTGTTGAAAGTATAAACAGTTGGATGTAAACCCCTCTTTGCAGTCTGAAAGAAGAATCTAATCGCATCATCCATCAGCCCATGTTTGCTAAGCCCGTCTATAAGTGAAGTATACACAACAATGTCAGGAGTAGGACCTTCATTTAGCATCATGTTATAAATCCTAAACGCGTCTTTTAAATTTCCAGATTTACACAAGCCATCAATGAGACTGCTGAGAGTTAAGTCCAACAATTGGAAACCCCGTTTCAGCATTTCACAAACAATCCCACAAGCCTCGAGGACTAGCCCTTCTCTGCACAGCCCTTTTATAAGAATACCATAAGTGACAGTACTTGGTGACACCTCCTGTGTCAACATTCTATTGTATACTCCTACTGCACTTTCCAGATCTCCTGCCCTAACAAATGCATCCATGACCGAGCTGAATGCAACAACATCCAATTTAACATCATTATTTACAAGCTCAACAAAAATGGCTTTCCCTTCATCTACCTTCCCCGCCTTAAAAAGGCCATCCATAAGAGTACTATACAGAACCAAGTCTGGAGCTATTCCATATTGAAACATTGATCTCTGAAGCTCAACCGCTTCTTCCACCCTCCCGGCCTTGCAATATGCATTAATAATAGTACTAAATGACACCAGGTTTGGCTTTGGACCGACCTTTTCCATCAAATCAAAGAACTTAGAAGCATCTTGCAAAGATTTTTCCCTACACAGTGTCTTCAAAATTTTATTACAATCCACAATCTCAATCATAAGGCCCGTTTCTACCATCAAACGGTAAAATAATAGACCCTTCTCTAATTCAAATTTATGAACAAACCAATGCACAAAAAACTCAAACACATTGAATCCAAACCTTCTTTCCTTCTCAAGAACACCCACAGCAACATCTACCCGCCCTGAATCAATGAGTAAACCCAACAAATTTCTCAAAGCATAGGGAGCAACACATATTCCACCACCACACATTCTGAAGTACAAATCCAAACCATGATCAATCATGCCATTCCTACAAAACCCATAAAGTAAACAGCTATAAACAGTACTGGCATTCGACCCATAAGCGCTAAACCCCTGAGAAAGTGCAGCAAACAAATCCACGTTCCGATACCCAAGAATTATTTTATCGAACAGCTTGTGGGCATGATCGAACATGCGAAGGGAAAGCAAAATATGGGCAAGTGAGGAGTATGTTTGAACAGTGGGCACTAACCCAGATACATTTTCCAACCATTGGACAAATTTGGTCGCGCAGATGGGGTTTGATCGAAGAGAGAAGAGGATTTGATCGATATGGTCCTGCTGGAAGCCACGGAGCCACCGGGGGTCTATTGCGTGAAGATTTTCAGTTCGGCATAAGTTGGAGATGTGGGAAATTCGGTGGGGTGGGGCTGAGGTGAGAGAGGAACAGTTGGTTGCTAGAGAGGCGAGGAGCCTTGGCCTCCTTAGAATTGCTTTGGAGACATGAAAGAACATAGTAACGGGTAACGGTTTCCTTAATGGAAAAGTACTTTGGCCAGAGTTTCTAGCCTAGTTCATACTTCATAGGGTTGTTTACACATATACCACACACAATACTAAAACTAATGTCACCCTTAAAGTTTCTCGGACCAACATGACACTCATTTGCAATGCAATAATAATTTTACTGATATTTAACTTATCATTTTTCATGTGTTTGAATTGTAAATTTTTATAATCTTTATAGTGTTTGTCAATATAATTTCATTGTAATTTTTCCGTTGAAATACTTTATATTGTTTAATTTTTGTACGATAAATTTGGGGATTCATAAAACACACTTGGAGTTGGATCTATACGACCCGACCCGACAATGCATCCGAGTTTGTATATGGGTGGGTGGATACGGGCAGTGTCGGAGGCCTGAATGCGACGAACCGGACTAAACCGGACACTTTGGACAAAATTTTAAGTTTAGTCCGGCTCAAGCCCGCTTTTATACTGGTCGTCATGGTTCGAAATGATCTTCGATCCTCGTTTTCAACTCCATTTGTTTGCATCTGTCTTTTGAAAAGAAGAAATGTTAAAAACGTAAAACGACAATCAAAATAATTTTGTAGCGTTACACTTCGTGAGTTAGCGTCACACGGATTGTATTGCTTCCATTTAATGTCGAGTTGTTTCAACTCGAACCACTCATATATGATTATGACTTCTCCATCACTTTCTTACTACAAAGGTAAAAAGTGTAAATAAGTTAAAAAGAGGAAACAAACTATTTGAAGGGTCACACACTAGCCTTACTACAAAGGTAAAAAAACTTTATTTTCACTTTGCGGATTAAGCCTATTGTTTTCCCAATTTGATAAAACCGACGGACATTAAACAAACACCAAAATATCAAACAACAAAATGAGTCAATTGACGTACTTCAACATCACTCCAGGTTTTGTTTCACTCCTAGTGATCGATAAGGTTGAACGCACGTCTAGCTTGTTGAATGGAGCTTCCTCTTGAAAGATGGGTCGAGCTTGTTTTGTCTAAAGGGGCCGTGGACATGTTTAAAAATTTTGAAGGCTCATGTAGTCATGTAAGAGTTAAATCCGATGTTTTCACCTGTTATCCATGAAAGCTTTCCTATACACTTTTTCGAGTGGCATGATCTATTCGTGTTCCTTTGTTTTGGTTGTTTGATGTTGTGTTATGCACTTATCTTTGATAGGGTTATGTGATTCAAAATCTTGTATGTCGATGCCTTGTGATTGTCCTTATTTCTTTTATATTTTATATTTTATGTCCTATAACAAACTTTTTTATATTAAAACAAATATTTTTTACAACCAAATACAAAAATCATGAGTAATTCAGAAACATAATCATGATTTCACATGAACCATACCAAACGAAACCTAAGGGTACAATACTACAATTTTTTTTGTATCTAAAACTTTTCCTGGTTCTATATAAAAATTATTTCCTATGAGTAAGCAAATAACTACACATAAAGATTAAATTACTCTTACAAGTCGGGAAGAGTCGCATTTGTTGAGAATTTCATCAACCTCTTCCTCTGAGCAAATCTAAGAGCAGGTCTCAGCACAATCCCGATCAACACAGCAACAATACTGATCATCATAACCTTAACAGTAGAAAGAGCAAGCACAACACAACTCAACGCCACCGGAGGAACACAAATCAAAACCGATCCAACAGTCCCAACCGGAATCTTATACGGCCGCAATTCAAGCGGCCGTTTAATCCGTAGCGTCACAAACGCTACAAATTCAACAATCATCCCAAAGCAATACAGAAAATTCTCCGCAGCAACGATCTCGTCAAAGCTTAACCAAGACAGCATAACAACACCAGACGCCGAGAATAATGTTCCGATCACCGGAGTACCGAAACGTGACCGTTTCGTGAAAAACTCAGGCAGCATTCCTCTTTCCGCCATTCCGAGAAGCTGGAAAGAATCGCCGCTCATCTCCGCCATGAACATTCCCATGTTCGCCATTGCAGCCGCGAGTTGTATCCACCAGCTCAGCCATTTCCCGCCAAGAATCGTTGCCAGGTCAGCGAAATAACCGTCTGTCCATTTTGATCGGTCCACGTCAGCAGCACCAGTGCCAGCTAGGAGTGGGAAAAAGTACGCGGAAACAACGAGTAATAATGCGTACAATAAACCCTTTGGGATTGTTCTTTGCGGTTCTTTAACTTCACCGGATAATGTACTAACCGAATCCCAATAATTCAAATTCCAAAACAATGTGTTCAAATATAAACTCCAATTCACATTCTTGATATCAACTTCAAGCCATCTAGAAGCCTTCAATCTCGGAATCGAGATCAATGATAGAACCGCGAAAGGAAGGATCGAAAACGCGCCTAAACCCACAGCAGCCCAGCCTACGATTGCCATACCAAGATAGTTAAAAAATGTGAGTCCTGCCGTGAGGCCTAAGATTGCGAGTGTTCTCGGGTATCCGGTTGCGAGAACCGGAACCGAGGATTTGAGGTAGTCGAGGAAGAGGCCGGGGTAGAGGGCGTTATCAATGACGCCGCTGATCCATTTGATCCAGCCTTGTTGGAAGCCCCAGTAAGGAGTGAGAGCCGTCGAGACCCAGACGACGTAGCCGCCGTTTTCGGGGAACATGGTGGACAGCTCGGCTGTGATTAGGGCTTCTGGTATGCTCCATATGAATGGGAAGATGAGGAATCCGAGGAGGGCGAGGAGTGGACCGGCGGCTCCTACGGTGTCTTCGATGCCGAATGGCCCGCCCGAGACGCCGTAGAATATGATGAAGATAAGAGGGAGGAGGGGGATCTTGTTTGGCGGCGGCGGAGAGGATGTGGTGACGGTGAGGTTGGCGTGGTTGGTGGTGGTGTGTAGTTCTCCCATCTCTATTGAAGGCTGCATCTTCAGTTTCATTGTCAAGTGTCAATGAATTTTCCGTGATATATATCATAGATTAAAAAAACATAGACATATATATTTGTTTGTTTATGTTTATGTTTATGTATATGGAGCACGATGAAGATACATGATGTCCAAATGCAGTAAGATATATAAGCTAGATAAACATATATATCCAAACCAATGGCTATATGTTAATAAAAAATGTTAATTCTGTAATTAGTACATTAAGCTATACAACCACATATATCCAAACCACATATATACACATGTTTGAAGATACAATTTTTTTTATATATATTTTTTTTCCATTTTACAAGTATGTATAATTTATTTGATTTTCCTGATAAAATAATTTTATTTTGATAAATTTATTTTTAAACTATTCATAATTTATTTATTTTATTTATAGACCATAAGATTAAATATATCTAGAGTAAATAATTGTTTTAAGTAATGCATAAATTTTAATGATGTTGATATTTATTATAAATTTAATTTGTTTGAAAAATAAAAAATTACACAATAAAAATAATATATTATGAGAAATTGCAAATGAAATTTAATATTTATAAGATATTACACATAAAAATTAATATATTACAAGATATCATACATAAAATTTTATTATGTATTAAAATAAATATTAAATATATTGGTGAGAAGCCAACACGTGCAATATTACCAACCACTAGCAAGCAAGGATCGAAGAGAAAAACAAACAAAAGTATAAAGACATGTAAGGTAATACTAACAGCTTCGCTATTCTGCCCGCTAACGACACCGGCGGAGTCTCCTCCGGCAAATTGAGGCTTGTGATCCTCCTGCGACGGCAGCACCGCTCCCTCCCCGCCGCGAACATCCATGATTTCCGACGTTGAAGTACGTAAGCACGTTCAATTAAGTTAACTATCTCACGTAGATACGTACAGCTATCAAATTAACAAAAACGACGAGTTTTAATTTCCATCAAGAGAAGAAAGAGATCGAACTGACCTGATTTTGCTTGCTTTTAAATATGCACTTAGCTCTGAAACTCGAGCTAGCGACGTACAAGTAAACAAGTGTACGTCTCTCGCTAGCTTCCATATATATCTTATCTCCTTCAAAGACTTTTCGCCTAGTTCAGTTTGTTATAACTTAATCAAAATGTAAGTCCAAATTAATCAAAAAAATAATAATTGAATTTGCAAGTCAATATGTACTCCAATTCTACTGTATTTTCTCCTTGATTATTATGTATTCTTTAATTTTTTAAATATAAATTTATTATAAACTTTATAAAAAAAGGTAAATAAAAATCTCAAATATTTATAAAATTGTATACCGAAAATATACATCAAATGTATTATATATTACAGTTTTAATTCGGAAACTTCTCATCATTCTTGTAACTGTCTTTTTTTTAATATGAACTTTAACTAAACATTTTATAAAAATATTAATTATTTATTTTATAAATATTGTTTATCATTAATTTATAGCCTAAAGCTCAGTTTTTAAAATAACCCACTTGAGGTTTTAAATTGGAAAATTTTCATCATAGTTTTTTTAGCTTTTGGGTTTGATTGGCATGCCAATAAAGAAAACTTAAAAACTTGAATAATAATGCAAAATCATTAACATATTGACGGCCCATAATAGATCCAAACGCATTCATAATATGGAGGCAGGTTTGGTTGCCATGCCAATAAAGAAACCTTAAAATAATGCAAAATCAAAAGTAAAATATTATTAACGATCTATGGTAGATGTCCGGAGATTCATTATATATCCTCTTTCAAGAAGGGGTCGTTAGGCTAATTTTAATTATTGAGAACCGAAGAGATTAGGAACTATCTAAATTGTGATCAAATTTAAAAATCAATTACAAAAAGATTTTTTCTAGAAAGAAAAAAAGAAGAAGAAGAAAACACTAAGATATTTTTTAATAAATCACCTTTTATAATTTTTGTAACTAATAAAATAACTACCAAATACTTTCTAGTCAACTAACATAAATTTTGTTATATATTTTGAATAAAAATATGATATATTATTGTAAAATGGTTTGTGACTGTCTACAAAATCCTTATTATAGCAGGTTTATGTTCAATAGTAATTTAATTTACTAATTAATAATTTTACAGGTAAAAACTAAAATTAATAGAATAACTAACAAAGGTTTCTTAGTCGTCTAAGATTAAGGGTCCGTTTGGTTCCAACTCCGGAAACGGAAATGGAATGGAAACGAATTTAATTCATATGTATATTCATGAAATTTTATAGAACCATTCTCTGTGTTTTAATGCAAGATGCACTTGATTTCCCACATTATGTTACCCTATAGGATATCAAAAGTAATCAAATTCTACTCCAATTACTTCAAATCACAATAAATGATTCCAAAAACTTTAATGTACAAAGGTATACGTATGGACTAGATTCGTTTTCATTCCGATTACGGAGTTAAAACCAAACGGGCCCAAATTCTTTCGTTTTATTTTTTCTAAAATGGTTATTGGTGTTTAAATTCGGTAAAAAAAACTTTATAAAGTAAAAAAAAAAAAAAAACTCTTATAAACACAATGGCCAAAATCATAACAAAATTACTGAGGTAAAAAACAAAGGTTATCTCTATGTTTCACTTTCATCGAATGTCCCAAAAATATTCCCTGTCTGCTTTTTAATGTGCGATCCAAAGGCTCAATCATTTTGAAGAACAATAATTACACTATAACCAAGATCCCCTTTCTTTTCTATATATCAAAACAACTCTCCTTGCGTAGATCGAGAAGTGCAGAGTCATATGAGCAGCGGCGAGGGCAAGGTGGTTTGTGTGACGGGGGCTTCCGGCTACATTGCCTCATGGCTCGTCAACTTCCTCCTCCGCCGCGGCTACACAGTCAACGCCACCCTCCGTTCTCTTCGTTAGTCCCTTCCTAATTTCCTCCTCCTATTATGCATTTTCTTTCTTCTTCTTTTAATTAAATTTTGTTCATAAATGTTTCTTCATATATTCAATTTGGCTCATTTCTCTTTAACTGTAATTTCAACTACATTCAACTCGATTTTTGTTCATAAATGTTTCTTTATACCTCGATAAATGTTTCTTTATACCTCGGTTTTTTTTACGGTCGTTTTAGCCTTAGAAACTTGATCACAATTATCTGTCGTTTTAAGTTTTATAGACCAATAAATGAACAATAATTATAACTAATGTTATTGAAAATTGGCGTAAATGATTAATTTTAGTTCTAAAATCACACAATTTAATATTTTTTTTAAAAATTATATCAAACTCTAAAAATGACAGTTAATTATCATACGTGGATATAAATTAAATGTGACTATTTTTTTTATATGTTAAATATACTAAAAACAGAAGATCCAAAGAAGGTAGAACACTTGACGGCACTGGAAGGGGCAAAGGAGAGGCTTCGTCTCTTCAAAGCAGACTTAACAGAAGAGGCTTCATTCGATTCCGCCATTAATGGATGCGACGGAGTCTTCCATACAGCGTCTCCTTGTTTCTTTACCAGCAAAGATCCACAGGTAAAGCAAATTCGATGCGAATTTTCAAAATTCAAACCCTAATTTGTTTGTTGCAGGCAGATTTGCTGGATCCAGCAATCAAAGGAGCTGTAAACGTGCTCGAATCTTGCGCCAAGTCTTCTTCAGTGAAAAGAGTGGTGTTCACCTCTTCAATGGCTGCGGTGCATAGCAGCGGCAGGCCTCTCACGCCGGAGGTTGTAGTCGACGAAAATTGGTTTTCCGATCCGGAGATTAATCGACAAAATAAGGTCCCTCATCGCTTTTTTAAACTTATCTTCTTTCCATATTCGTTGCTTTTTACTGACTAAAAACGACAAAATGCAACCCTCGTTAATTTTATAATTAGAAAACCAATTGCAACAAATTATTTTTAAAAAAATATAAATTCATAACATGACCAATATTTTATATTGTACATTGGTCAATATAGTTTACTAGTCAACTTCCATAGTTTTTTTTGTATAACATGTACCACCTCAATGAGTCATATAATAATACAAAGATTTAAAATATTTATAACTTATAATGTAGTTTGAAGCATTTGGCTTTTATAATACAAAACTTATATTTTAAAAATAATGTGTTAATATGAGATAAATACCAATAAAAATTATAAATTTTATAATGTGTAAAACTAAATGATGTTCCTGTTGACTTTTTTATATATTACAACCACTGCCACCGACCCTCACAATGATTAATGTGCTAATTCTAGATTAATTCGGTTCTTTCCATGTTGTGTGTATATGCGCACGCATACACATTAGATCCACCACACACATCAAATGAAATTCTATCTTAAAATATTTGGTACTGATCTTATATACTACAGTCGGAATGTCCTCACTTTATACGTTAAGCTTTTATCTCCAACATCACACAATTATTTGATTGGGAGTTCCGGTCAACACAAAATATAAAACAACAAACAAATTTATAGCAGTACTCCTACTATGTACTATTGTATTCACTTAAAGAGATTTTATTGAAGAGTTTAGGATTATAAATGAAGATGATTTGAAGGCATGGGGCTAGGATATCGTTGCCCCGAAACCCTAGACAAGAAAGATTTCGTTCAATTTCTTCACTCCTAACTAAATATGCAAAGTGTGACATATATAGTTTTTATAATTATTGATACATTAGTGTGACAATTGAGAGAAATTGCATTGTTTTGGTGGAGCAGAAATGGTATGCATTATCAAAGACATTGAGTGAAGAAGTTGCATGGAAAGTAGCAAAAGAGAAAGGAATTGATTTAGTGGTGATGAATCCTTGTTTGGTCATTGGTCCTTTGTTACAACCTACACTTAACTATAGCTCTTCTATCATATTCAACTTGATCGGTAAGTTTCTCCTTATAATCAAATATTTATCTTATTACAACCAAATTCTACCTTGTTACTTTACTCATGGATGAATAATGTAGGAGCAAAGACATACCCAAGCAATGCTTGCGGATGGGTTCACGTTAAAGACGTCGCAAACGCTCATATTCAAGCATTCGAAACTAGATCCGCCCACGGAAGGTATTGCATAGTTGAACGTGTCGCGTACTATTCGGAAATTGTGAAGATCCTCCGTAAGCTCTATCCGACTCTTGAGCTTCCTCATAAGTAAGTTCTTGATCGCGGTCTTTCACTCGTTGCTTTACTTTGAACAATTTTTAAGATGATTTAAACTATTGTTAGGAGCGACGACAAGCCTCCCAATTTGACATGGAAAGTGTCGAAGAAGAAAGCAAGAAGTTTAGGTGTCGAGTTCACGCCATTAGAGATATGCTTGTATGATACAATCGAGAGCTTTAAGGAGAAGAAGTTTATTGAGATTTAAGTTTGACATTTTTTTAGATTTTTGAGAGTTGTTTAGTTAAGACATATCCATTCGGTATGAAAATGTAGAAAGACAATAACGGTTAGTAATACATAAATTGTAATTGTTTGTTTAAAGTTTGGAATCATTAACAATCATTTCAAAAATAAAATAATATCAAATCAATAAAAAAAAATAATGTTTATTTACCGATTAGAATAAAATGGTAGATTTTTCTTTTTCACCCATGAAAGTAACATAATCCCATTTCCTTTCTTTAACCATTTTCATTTCGTTTTCATTCTACCCTCCTAAACTAACAGGTATAAAATATTAATGAAATATAAACCGTTTAAATATTTTTTATGAAATTAAAATACGGGGCTCATTGGGTAAACCTTAGATGTTTTTTTATCATTAGTTCGTCACGTTCTTAGTTCATGTTTGAAAATTAAGAATTTTGGAAGATAAAAGATAGAGTAAGGGAGACCCCGAGTTTATGTTTGACAATTACTGCAAAGGAACGAGGTAACACGAATAAGTCACAGTCTATCAAAAACGAAACTCACATACTAAATTTTTTGGACGGTCAATGTGATTAATGTATCTCAACTCAACCACAAAATTCTTTAAACAGCCGACCAACGATGGTTATAAACTTTATAATTCCTCGTTTCATTCTTTTTTGTTCAATTTTTTTTTATCAAATAACATTAGTTCGTGCATCTTATTCAACATTTTTATTAATCAAACCAACACAAAAGTCATCAAACTTTGTTTTCAAATTAAACCCTAATTCTGAGAACACAAATTGACAAAAGAATTGTAGGAACCTGTAATATGTTAGTTAAACCGTAATGTACAAAATAGTAAGTTGGAAATTTATACCGATCGAGTGTGTGATTTGAGCAGAGTTAAGATATAATCTTTTTCTTTAATTCTAAAAACACGACGTATTACGACGATTACTGATGTTTAAGAATTTCAGGATACAACTACTTATGAATCCGATCTTCGTAATTTATCGGAAGCCTGCGAACCAGTTGTGCGTCGCATGCGAACCAGTTGTGTTTCGCACTCTCTAGATAATAGTGGAGTAGATGAGCTGAAGAGGAGAAGAGACGATTGTTGCTGGGATGATAAAAATGAGGAGTAGAGGCCCTATTTATAGGAGCAGTGGATGAGCTTGTTCAATTAGTTCAAACTGTTTATTCTTATTTGTTCAATTGTTTTAATGATTCATATTTTTGTTCAATTAGTTCAAACTGTTTGTTATTATTTTTAACACTTTTTTCGTTCAAATATATAAATTTTCGTTCAAATATGTTTTAGATAATAGTATAAATTTTTTTGAAATTTGTTACTCCCATGTTTTTTCTTTATGCTCTTAGTTCAAATTATTTATTGAAAAAATTGGGGAAATAGGACCCTTGAAATTGGCATTTTGTAAACTGGGCCTCTATATATTAATAAGATAAAATAGGTCTGTAAACTAGAAAATAGGATACTGGGCCTTCTACTGATTAGATGATCACTTTTATTCAAAAAGACGAATTAGGGTTTAATATTCCATTTGGAAGATTTCAACCACCACGGTACTATTCTCCTTTTTTGCCTCCTCCTTCCTTGCCTCTGAACCACCAGCGATCTTCCTTGCCTCTGAACCACCATCGCCCTCTTCTTCTCCTTCTCTGTTACCGTCACCCTCTTCTTCTCCCTCTCCTGAAACCGTCGGCCCCTTCTTCTACCTCCCTTGTGTAGGAGTTGTGTTTGTTCGCGAGAATGGATTCCGCGTCAAGTTAGTTTGGAGGGTGTGGACACACTTGTGCGAATTCCGGTAACGGCTACTAAACCGCCGTCGTGTTCTTCTTCCTGCCTTGAAATCGTCGCTCTCTTCTTCCTCCCCTCTGAACAACATTCACCCTCTTCTTCCTCCCCTGAAACTGCCTCTCTGTCCTTCTCTAAACTCACAAGGTTGAAGAACGCTTGGAAACCTAACCAGAAAAAATACAAAGTTTGAAGAATGGCAAGTCTCCCTTCTGCTCAGATTCCGGCGCCCTCTTTCAGTCTAGGGTTTACTCATGCCGTCATTGAGGCAGAAGAACGTAGGATGACCGCCGATTCCGGTGAGGCTATAGTTCGTGAGGAGGCTAAAGTGTTCGAGTCTGCCATTGATGATGAATTGGTAAGTCGTACTACCCTTGAGTACCATCAGAAGAGTGAGCCTTTTGGGTATGTGTGTGCACTTTGGGTATGTATGAGCCTTTGGGTATGTAATATGTATGAGCACTTTGGGTATGTATGAACACTTTGAATAATGTGTGAGCACTTTGGGTATTTTTCTTGGGTATGGATTGAGTAATTGATTACTCCCTGAATGTATTTATTGCGTTTTTTGGATATTGCTTTGAAATGAGTAACGTGTGAGCATTTTGGGTATGTATGAGCACTTTGAGTAATGTGTGAGCTGTGTATGTTTTTTGAGGAATGTTTTTTGAGTAATGTGTGAGCACAGGATTGGAGCCAGCAACCACCAAGCTCCTCGGTCGTCTTCTCCCACGATAGCCACCAAGCACCATGGTCGCCTCGGTCGTCTTTTCCATCTTACCCAAGTATGTAGGGAAGATATTTTGCAAGATAGGTGGGTAAGCTTGCACTGGATAAGGTTGTTTTTTTTGGGGAGAAACTTATGTGAGAATGTTACCACACTTTTGGTTAACAAAATTGGGTTGTTATTTTTTGGGTATGTTATGTACTTATGTGTCATTTTTTTTGTATGTTGTATTACGATTTATGTTTAATTATCCAAAATTTCGATTTCAATATTGGGATATGTACTTACCGTGTTCGATGTATTACACTGACAACCATACAAACAAACCACTTACCAAAACATATCAATATCTTACAAAACACTTACCCAATCATATAAAAATTGAGTATGTAGATTTGTATGTATTTTGGATAATAATTACGTACATATCCCAAAAAATTACTACACTGACAACCATACAAACAAGCCACTTACCCAAACATATCAATATTTTACAAAACACTTACACAATCATATCAAACATGGGTATGTGAATTTGTATGCATTTTGGGTAATAACTACGTACATACCCAAAAACAATTACAGAAAACCAATATGGGCCAACAATTCCCTCCAAAAATGTCAATCAAATATGTCATCAATCAACCCAATTTATGCACAACAGTCAGCAGTCATCAATCAGCCCCTTTTTAGCTTTTTTGTATTATGAAAAAACTAGCCTGCAAAATAGGAGCCTATTTTTTTAACTTAATTTTAGGAGGCCCTATATTCCAACTTTATTGTGTAGAAGACCCAATATGCCAATTAAGCCAATAAATTATTTTACTACGTAGGATAAGTATCATCAAATGTTACCGGATTCTTTTCTAGTTATTACACCATTTAGGGAATATTGCATTAAACAACGTACCACTTTGGAAGGGTTATACCCGGTAACCTAAACTTTCAAAATTACGAAAAATTTACTTGGGAATATTGCATGAAATAGCCTAATTATTCAAGGCATTTGGCGATTAGACTGGGTGGGCATAAATCCCGTTTAATCCCGTCCCTTCCGATCCCGGCGGGATTTGAAAAAAAAATGTGTATCCCGTCCCACGAAAAATTTGCGGGACGGGACGCGGGACGGAGACTTCCCATTCCGGTTAATCTCATCCCGTCCCGCATATATATAAATAATATTTTTATATTTTATAAATATTATATAGATAAATAATATACATAAATTATAGTTTTTAAAAATATTATTTTAAAAATATTTTTATAATTTCAAAATTATTAGGTCTATAATTTTTCATTAGTCATTCACTCATTCTTTACGACTCATTTGGTTGGATCTAAAATACTAGAGTTTCCGCTTTCCCTTGATTTAGTCCGTTCGCCGCCTTGCTCTGGCCCGTTCAATCGTCGTCCTTCCTCTAGTCCGTTCCATCGCCCTTGTATTTGTGGATTCCCACAATTGTAATCGATAGTTAAATAAATGTAAAAATCTGTAAATTACTAGTTGTTATTTATTGAATGTAAATCGGTAAACACTTTGATGTAACTTGAATTTGTTTTCAATGTATTAACTACTAATGTAGGCGTCATGAATCGATAATTAGGTATCAATTTTGTTTAGATCATTTGCGTCTTTAAACATTAGAGAAAACATGTCTACATATTGAATATAATCGGTGCATAGTTTTTGCGGGATTTGTCCCATCCCGTACCGCATGGGACAAGGCTCACGCAGGACGAAGAAAAAAAAGTCATAAATCCCGTCCCGTCCCGTCTCATGCCCACCCCTAGATTAGACTATTAGTCGAGCAAATATATTATATTTTATTAAATTTTGTAAAATAAAGATGGTATGGGTAGTTGTTGTAATTCTTTTGAAAAGAGTAATAATGACAATTGGCAAAATACTCACGTTTTTGAAACTTTAGGGTACTCATCTCCACACCCCCTCAAAGATTGGGTTGTTTTGTAAAAAATCCATAAAATATAAGAAAAGTGAAAATTTGATACCTTAATTCATGTTTGAATTCCATTCACTCCGATGACAAACATTTCCGATCCCCTGCTTGATTTCCAGCAATCAGCATGTCGGAAGCAGATTTCGATAATGATCAATTGAGAGTGGTTGATGATATTCGTACCACCTTTGTACGTACCACATCTACACCTACGCATGGCGTAGGCGTAGTTAAAAGAAAAAACAACAAAAAAATATATTTTTTTTTACCTTACTACGCCTACACAATGCGTAGGCGTAATAAGTTTTCCGGACCAAATATATGTTATGGACTAGGGCGTAGTTGTAGCTGTACTACGACTACGCATGACGTACGCGTAGTTGGACTACGCATCCGCCATGCGTAGTCGTAACCATTTTCCTTTATTTTTTGAACGAAATGAGCTTCTTACTACGTTTACGCATTGCGTACGCGTACTCGGGGTATGAATAACATGTTTCAATTGGTACGAATAACAATCTCGATTGAAAGTCGACATAGAGCAAAATATGGCTTCACCACCTCCAATTTCATCCATCAACAATGGTGAGATCCAAGAAACCGTCGTCATGGTGGTTGACGCTTTAACAAATCCCCAAACCTCCAAACTCAGAAACACCGTCGTTTCGGCGCTTTCTCTCTCTTCTTTGATCTGATTTTGTACGAAAGTAGTGGCAATACACTACCCCTTTATCTATTCACACTAGTAGATTAGCATCCCGTAGTTTTTGTTTTGGCCCGCGACGCAGGTAGATTAAGTGAGGACTTAGGTCATGTTCATTTCCCATGTTCCATATAGATAAGCATATCACATATCCGATATTTTTGTAAATAAATATATAGATATCAATACTTTAATTTTTTTTTATTGATTTTGATATCTTTAAAAATTGACAGATACCACGTTATTTTTTTCTCTCACGTCTCCCTCTTCTGATATACCTCGCCATCTTTTCTAACACAAGTATCAAATATCATATATCAATCTCATACCCATACCAATCTCATACCCATATCTAATATACTCATATTAGATACGGGAAAGGAACACGCCCTTAATGTACCCACAAGAAGAGGATGAAATGAGGATTTGATGTACCCTCCGGACCTCCTTCCTTCTTTTGTTTTAACACGTCTGTAGAGGGACTCTAGGACTAGGGCGCGTGATAGCCGTCGTCATCACCGCGGTAACTTAGAGTTTGTTTATGCAAACGCGTTTTTAAGGATTGTAAATTTTGATATGATAAAGAGGTTTCTAAGCATAAATCTTATTTAATCAAATATTGTTTATACATGTAAATAATGATAAGTCCAATATAAGTCCCATACTTTAATAGTATTTTGATCGGTCGATTCCTAAATATGCGCTTGAAAGCTCATGATAACCTAGCTAATTAGGAACAGGTGGACTCACATAAGCATTGTGTGTCTCTAGGATCTACATTGCTCGATGCCTTCGCAACAGCAGAAGTCTTAGAGAGAATCCTTACTTGTTGCATTATCGTGATCGTCGTTCTAGTATGGCTTCTTATCACAGGACTCGCAACAATGGCAATGGTCATAGTAGTTGCATCACCATTTCTTGCATTTACTTTCATGTTTGGGGATGCAACTAAAACATTCTTCCAAGGAGTTATCTTTTCATTCATAACTCATCCATTTGATGTTGGTGATCGATGTAGCATCGATGGTGTTGAGGTAATCGATAATCACTTTGCTTCGTTTTATTTCCACAAACTTTGTTTATCTTTGATACAACCGTTGTATGAGACGAGTTATCCGGTAAAATTTATACCCGGTTCGTTTATAAACAAGTCTGGGTTGAGCATGTCTAAACTCGGCTTGTTTGGCTAGAAATGGGATCGAACTAGGGTGAGTCGGGTTCAGCTTGGATCGGAAAAAATGGGATCGGACTCGTTCACTTGAATCGAGTTTGAGCGTCTCAATGTTAGGTCCATATGACAACCCTATCTTTCACCAGTTTGACAAGTTACATTCTTGTAGGTACAAGTAAAACGAATGGGCATACTAACTACAACATGCTTCAAAATTGGAACAAAGGAGCAAATGCTGTATCCAAATTCAAATTTAGCAGCAAAGATTATCAAGCTTGAAAGCAAACCTGATCCAGTAGATGTCATAGAGTTGGTTCTTGATTCATCTACAACGAAGTCCTGTATATTACGTTTACGAAGACTTATAAGAAAGTAAGTTCCGTTATCTTTGATTTGATTTTCTCCGATTACAAAGAGTTACATTGATAAGGAATTTCTTTTAGCTTATGTGTTGGTCTTGATCTTACGTGCATAAGATGTTGCATTTGTGTTTTTTGCCTTGCAGTTTTATACGTGACGATGATCAATGCGATTTATACGAGAGATCGTGTCAAGTAATGGTTAAAGAGATAAGGAATAACATAAGCATCAGTATCCATTTCAAGAACACAATGAACTTCCAAGACATCAACCAAACTCGTTTCATTGAAATGAAGAGCATGCAACAGTCTAAGCTTCTAATTATGATCAAGCAGTTTGTTGAAGAACTGAATATCAAACTTGTACAAACATAACATCTATGATTATGTGCTATGAAAGTCTTGTATCCATTTCAGTAGAAATGTTCAATTTTGTTTTGATCAGATCTTGGCCCTCTGTGCAGAGATGATATACAACATACATGTCGCTGCAACTTCTCATCATTGAGTATCTTTGTTAACAAAGATGTACACTCATATTAGTGATTATGTGCTAAAATCTTTCCTCTGCAAAAAACTTCCACACACAGACTTGGACTGCAGCATATGAGGAAAATAACAAAGTCTCATTCAGCAAACTTTTAAATTTCCGAAGTTCTGCCCTAGCCAAATCCAAGAAACTTCCAAACACAGCTAAGAAATAACAAATCTGGTTCATTGGTCTAACAAGATTCATAATAAAGCGCATGTAACATAGCGTTTTCAGGCCAATTCCTCTTCTTGTTAAACCTTTACATCCCACAGGGAACATCGTTCCAGTATCAAGATCAAGATTGATGTTTCATAGTGTTCCAGTGTCTTCACAACTTAGTAAAGACCTTTCTCTCTTTACTACGGTTTCAAGTTTAGCTTCCAGCAGCAGCAGGGACGGCCACTGACTTGGAGTCTTCGGCCTTCTCATGCTCCTTGTTCAGCATCTAATAAACAAATCAGAAAGTTGGTCACTAAGCTCCAGAATAACATCATTATGACCTCTTTGGAAGAGCATAACTTATTAACTCAACACCTCAACAGTCACTCACGCGTCTTTCATAACTAGGAAAAAGATACTCGAATGATATTCAACTTTAAATATTCTATGGAACCAGCACCATATCATAAGTAATAATGATACTTCCAAATTTCTAAAAGTCCTTTTCTTTTATAGTCATGTTTTCAACTCTTCCATCTTCCTTCTATTGGTTTATTAATTCATAATATAGCAATCAAGGCTTATCATTGCTAATTCAATGTGTTGCAAAACAAGATTCATTATTTCATTCTATTTTCTTCCTCCAGACTAATTGAAAACATTATAACAGTTTGAACAGATTCACATGAGAACCCTAGAAAAAATGAATAATTGTGCAGTTCAGGATATCCAAATAAAATTCAAGTTTAACAACATCAGTAACAGAATCAAACACATTTATGTAGACAGTAACACCAAATGTTAAAATAGTAGATCACCTTGTTGTTGATGAGGTTGTGGAGAGCAATTACACTCCTTATGAGAGAAGACAGATATATAACTAGCATCATATCATTTGTTTTTACTGCACAAACAAATAAAGAGATCACAGCATCAGCAGGAAAGGCCAAAGGCAAAAAGAAAGAATAATCAGGCGTTTCATAATTCATTATCTTCTAACCTGCAAATGCCTTGATCAGGTCAGACACGTTAAGATTTGGAAGTAGGTTGAACACATCCTATATAACACAAAAGGAAATAACAGAAGATCAATTGACAATATGTTAAAAATAAACCAATGAGTCTGTCCTATATCAGATAAAGATTTTCAATAGTGCACCTGCAAATGATATAGAATTTCATGGTTCAATGGAAGTTTTTCATTAATAACAAGGTCAAGGTAACTGCGGATCTCCCCTAGACGTGCATCAAGCCCCTTAAGAGCTACAAGCTTCCCTGAAACCTGTACACGGGCAAAAAAGAGATTCCTCTTTGTTTATCAAAATGTGAATACTGTTAGGCTGTGAAAAAGGCAACACTACCGTGTATATAACAATACCTCAGTGGCTAGAGTGCTGATTGTTGTATCCTTCACATCTCTAAGCAAATGTTCAACCCCTAAAAGGATATTAAAGCACTAAATGAAGGGCGAAAGAAACTATACAAGAACTATCTGCCAAAAGTAAAATTTACATGCATAATTGCTGTGATGAAAATAGCAGATGTGGATTTATTTTTGGTACAAAGCTTTGTGAGCATACCAATTTCTTCAACTTCATGAGCGGCAATTTCTGATGGCACATGCACAAATACCTTCTGGCTCTTCTGTGTAGCATTCTGCAACACGATTTTGATTATTTATTATTATTGAAGACACAGCATAAATAAAGAAGGCAAAACGAGTTTAAAGGGAGCATTTGTAGCTAAATGATTGCATTAAAGAAACAACTGAAACATATTCATGATGACTTTCTAAAATTATTGTTGGCATATATGGTGATTGTTTCTATTGTGGTCCAAATGAATCAGCCATATATACTGCCAACTTAGGCAAAAGAAAAAAGCTATGATTACCTCCTTAACCTCTTCAACAGCACAATAAGCTTTAGTAGGAATTCCCAACTCCACAGGTTGGACATCAATTATCACCAAGACAGGATTTGGTACATAGCTGCAAACACCAAGAATGATCACGTAATGACTATGATTACAAAATAAACATCATAGGTGGCTTATTCTTTTATGCTTCTCTTTCTGTTTGAGTGGATGCGGGAAGATATATGCCTCCTATACTTAATCGTCATTATGAGTTCAGTTCTTTACTTTAGTCAATATAAAGTGAGATACAGGCTAGATGTAATTCTAGGTATAAATTAATAAAAAAAATCTTTAAACAAGGAGATGAAAACGGTACTTTCAAGCAAGAAACATTCTTCCAAAGCTAACATCTATCAAAATGACAAACAATAGAATTGTGTAGGAATTATCATTGAAATTATTCATATAAACCATTCATGAATCTAAACATTGTAAATAAGTAAGCATATAGTGTCAAAAATAAATTAGTAAGTCATGATATCTTACTCGTTGAACAATCTGTGGACATCTAGGTCATTTTCTCGCAACTTTGGGCCTGTACTGTACCAGCCAACTACATGCTCTTTAGCTGAAATTAATAATTGATGAAAGCATTACATAAGATCTTGCCGAACCAAATCCAAGTCAATAAAAACAAAACAAAAAATCCTCCTAATTACCCAGACAAAGACATACCATTGATTCTCCTGAACATAGAAAACATTGATTCATGGTAGTTGTGGTCAAGAAACCAAATGCTTGGGTCCTTATCATCTTCTTCAAATGGTACTGCAAGTTCAGTGTTAACAATTGGATGAAATCACTGGAATAGATTTCAAAATAACTAATAGTTGGGATCAGTGATAATTTTCTTAATATAAAAGCGCCTTTTATGTTGGCACCTACCATCAGTTGTACAATAACTCTGCAATGTCTAGAAAACAATTAACTAGGATATCTCATGAAAAATTATGCTCAAAAGTGCTGTTATAAGGTCACTGACACCTTTAACCATCAGTTGCCCAATAACTCTACAAAACAGAATTCAGCTCCAGAAATATGCGGCTCCTTGTTTTGCTGAATCAAAATTTCAAGTACTCTAAGAAGCATGCAGTAAACCCAAAAATAAATTTCTTGCTATCCCAGATCCAAGCATTATGGTTAAAGAATATACTAATTTTCACACTTCCGTAAACTCGCAGGCTTGAATCTTTCATCGTAATGTCTACATCGGGTTGCTCAAACTACCAATTTGCTAATAACGCCCAACTCCAAACAAGAGACAAAAACCTAGAACCGAACACAACCGCAACATAACAGCAAAGCAATTTCAATTTCACAACAAAAAAAACCTAATTGTACCAGAAACCAACAGACGCTTGCATCTGAACCCAGATCCAAACTTGACACAGATTGGGACGGGCAGAAATACAAACCTGCATAGCTGTTGCTAATATCGACGGTGCCCTTGAAGGTGCTACCGAGCAAAACTCCGACAACTCGTTTGCGGGTGTCGCGAGCGACTCGGTTGTAGTGGTCGACGATACTGAGAAGAACTAGTGGGTGAACTATCACCTTCTCGATTGGCCGAGAAGAAATCTGTTGCGTCTTGATAACATCCATATCGGACTGAAATACGATACGGGATTTCGGAGATATGCAAGGCTTCTCCCTTCTTCAATGGAGAATGTGGAAAGATTGATTGTTTTTCAAACCGACCTAACAATTCTCTCTCCCAATTCTGATCTTTGCTGTTCGTCTCCGGACTCTCCCCTTTGTGCTTCGGTGTGCGCTTGCATATGTTCCTTGCTTTTCTGGCAAGTCAGATGCAGTGTTTACACTTGGGCCGGAATAAATTATGGGCCCGGTCCATGTAGGACAATTTTAATTTACTTGTGGGCTTGTTAGACGCGACGATCCAACCCCATAGCGACCGGGCATGACCGCATGAAATATCAAAATTGGTTTTAGAAATTGTGGAATTTTTTTACTCCCTAAAAATTTAATGTAACATAATTAAAAATTTATATACATATTATACATATACTCGAATATCGAATATCCGGATTTTAAAAACCAAATTCTTATCTAATTCGTATATCTGGAATTTTTCAGCGAATCGGAGTGGATACTAGATTTTCGTCGGAGTAATTAAAACTCGGTTATTCCCGAGTCAGATTGTCGGATTATTGACGAATATTTTTTTTTAACACCCTAGTCGATGGAGATACTTTTTGAGCACCCATCCTCTTGCATTCATCGAATCCTCTCCCTAGCCATATCTTCCTCCCTCAAACTATCAACCTTCGTCTCGGGTCCGTTGGTCCCACTATTAGCGGCTAAAGCCGCCGCCGGCAATGCCACCTACACCCTCTAATCAAAACGATCCGCATAAAACTGGATCTAGACTTTTAGGGCTCGTTTAGAAGTGCTAATAAAAATTTCCGGTAACGGAATGATGTCGAATCAATTAAAAACAAGGTTTGCTTAGAGATATTTGAACACATGAAAGTAATCCCATTTCATTCCTCAAAGTGCTTAAACACACATAGGTTGAGTAGAAGAAAATCCTCAAAGTAGTAAAAATGCATAATTCACACAAAAAACTTAGCAATCTCTATATGTACTTGAACAACAAGTGACGACAATAATTCACACAAAAACTGAGCCAATAAGGGAAACAAATTATTCTTCCTTTGTTGTACAGATAATTGATACTCAAAAGAGAATACTTTGTAAAAAAAAAAAAGTCGGACATTGAAAAACTCAGCAGAGAAGGGATTGTTAACTTGAAAAAAACCCGTATCTTGTTAAGAAGATTTGAAGAGGGAGATTTGGGTGGGAGACGAGGGAGACTTGAGAGGTTGAGAGGAAAAGAACGTGATACCGGTCGATTTATAGGGATATTAGAATCGTTAAAAAAAAAAAGTAAAGTATTGATATATAAGTATATCAAGTATGAGAAAGTGTTGGAGATAATAAAGTTTCCAAACGGGACACTTCGAACTAGTATATAAGGTTGGTGGGCTACTCCTCTCATCTTATTGCTAATTGACTTTAGATGAAACTCATTGGGTTTTTGTGTTGTCGATTGACTTTAGGATGGAACCCATCGAATTTTTGTGTTGTACTTTGACCTGATGCGAGTGTACTCGTATACACACGACCCTCACTCTACCGGACTCTACCCATCCGTCTATAAGGTCGGTGGATGTTTTAAGATGGAACTCTGCCGGTCCCTCTGTAATGACTATGACATAAAAGGAACAAACCCCAGCTTCTAGAAAAAATAGAGCGTTTTTCCAATTAGGGTCATAACTTCAAACTCTATTAAGAAGCGTTCATCTTCAGTCTTCACATATATTTAACCCGGTCCTGTAAATGCTCTTAGCCTTATATCTCGGAGAATGATTAATTTGATTGCTGTATTGGAATGCCTTCGAGAGAGGGGTGAAGAAAGTCGTTCGAAGATAGCAAAGGTCACTGAATCTGAGGCATACGCATTCTCTTCTCCACTTCGAGCCAGCTCATTAGTCACGGCGGCGCTCGAGTGCTAGCCCAGCCGCACAAGCACCGACGACGGTGCGGAACTGGTACTCATGCACACCATCGAAGTATAGCTATTCCTCGGGTGAGAACTCAGTGAGTCGCTATTTCTCTTTGCGCTCCAATTTTCCCTTTTTGCGCCTCCATTTTTTTTTTGTGTGGAGATTTACAGAGTTGAGAACGTCGGAATATATGTTGTATGCTTGCATTGGGAACTATTTTACTCTTTAACAGTGATCTTTGAAATCAATTTTGTTAAAATGTGATATGTGGGTCGGAATTTGATATACTTTTTTCTGCGAAGCTGCTAGATCTGGAACTCTAACTCCGATTACTAAACAGGGCCCGAGAATTGGTAATTGTTTGTGGCACTTAGTTATGACAGATACTCATTGTATGGATTAGAAATGAACGCCGTCCTTGTTGGGGCATTGAATAGGATGGTCCACCATTCATATGTGCTTGTAGCATTTCAGGTGTAAGCAATATTTATCAAGAGTGAATACACGGAAGTCCAAGTCTATTTGGCCTTAATTGGCAGGAAACATGGTACCTTTTCTGTCCCATTCACATTCAAGTAGGGTTGGGCACAAGATGAGACGGGATTGAGGTTACCCTTTATCATTTACACAAAAATATTTGTTTATATCTTATTTAATAAGAAAAAAATCAAAATTGTAGGAATAAAGAACCATGAAGTCATACCCTATTTGTTATCCTTTATCATTTACACAGATATTTTGTTCTAAGACCTACATCTAATTGTGGCTTTGATTGGAGGGAATATTATCTCCTTTCTGTTTACCTTCATTTTGCATCTTCCTTGATTCTTTGGGGGCAATTAGCTCATAGTATAGAATTTCAAATCCAATGATGGGTGCCAAGGGAAAAAACTCCATCCTTTTGCCCACTGTCTTCATCTTTCTCTGTATGAGTTCATCTCATGCCGAACCTGAAACAAACAGTCTTCGACTAGGCCATCAGCTCAAGGATGGTGAGCACGATGAGCATCTACTTTCAGCTGGCAAAGTGTTTACCCTCAAATTCTTCACCCCTATTTCCAGGAAGGTTTCTGGGTTCCATAGCCCGGATCTTCTTCGCGACCGCTATCTTGGTATATTTTACCAAGATAGCGATTACAAAAGGCCTGTATGGGTAGCCAATAGGAACAACCCTTTCCGAGATAGATCTGGAAGCCTTGTGATTGACAATAATGGTACACTAAAGATCCTACATGCTGAAAATACACTGCTTGTATTGAGCTCTCCTCAAGGATCAGCAGGGACGAGCATTGTTCTTATGGATTCCGGCAATTTGGTATTCTCTGATTCAAGTGGGGTTTTGTGGCAAAGTTTTGATTACCCCACGGATACTCTCCTTCCTGGAATGAGACTTGGGCTCAGAAATGGTATAAGCTGGAATCTGACTTCATGGGTGAGTGATACGGTACCTGCAACAGGAAGTTTCACCCTTGGTATTGATCCTAATGGGACTAGCCAATTTATAATATGGAGAAGAGGGCAAGTTTATTGGAAGAGTGGCATCTGGAGCCACGAAAATGACGGAATGTTTGAGCATTTTCAGGATTACACATACAGGTTCAGTTATACGTCCAACGAGTTTGAAAGATCATTTGTCTTATCTTTTGTACATGACTGGCGTATTACTTCCCCAATATTCATGATTAGTGAGTTGGGCATCTTGCGTAAATCAAATCCTGAATTTTCAGTAAACTCGAGTTTTCACATGACTAATCTCATTGACTGCCATAAACAAATTGAAAGTGGTGTTGGATTTAGTGGTCAGTCAAAGAGGTTTGTCTCTCCTGGATGTGTAAGCTTCGAGTTCCCAGAGTGCCATAGTAGGGTAAGCATTTGGAGAATGCCTGGATATGCGGTTAATGTTGGTTTGCATTACATGTCCGATGATAGTTGGAGTATTGCTGATTGTGAAGCCTTGTGCTTGAGCAACTGCTCTTGTGTGGCATTTGCTTCTTGGCATCATAACGGCACCGCATGTCAATTCTGGACCAACCGCTCACAAATAACACTCGACAGTGATGGTTACACGGTTTTCTATGTTCTTTTAACTCATCCTCCCGGTATGTCACGTCTTTATCTCTCTGTAGTTCCATTTTATAGCCTTGAGTTACACATTTCCCTGGTTAGATTTCTAAGTGAAATCAAAGTAGCAGAAAACAGCAAATCTGAGGAGAGGATTTGAGGTAGAGTTTGAGTTGTAGAATACTAATATTAGCCATGAGAGAGCTCATTATTTGATTTGTAGAGAATTAAGGAACTAATTAAGCCTAGAGAGCATATTAAAGCCTACAGTAGAACCTATAGCAAAAAACAGCATAAATTACACCTATAACAGAAAGTAATTAACCTAAAACTAGGCTATCCATCAAAAGATAATTCTAACAAAACATGTCAGCATATTTTATGATTTATCCAACATATAGGATATCTAGCATTTATGCATTTACATTAATAAGAATTTGCACATGGTTATGCTGTAGAACTGAGGTTCTATGATCAGTATATATGCTTTTTATCAGCTTGCTTACAAACGAAATGCTTCTTTCACATATCTGTGTGAAGGCATACTGTCGGAAATTGAACACATACATACACATAAATAACTCCAAAGAAGTGTTTGTTGATCTGATTTTAGAAAGAGCATTAGTGTGTGAGAAGCCAATAAGAAAGATGAAAGAAGCAAAAAACTTCACTTCACTCAATTGGTGGTATTCAGTCCTACTACAAGGAAGAACGATTCTTGTTATCTCAAGTATGGCTATTGCTTCTATCCTTCGTGAAAATATGTGATGAAATTGAAGACTAACTCTTTCTTGCTAAAGTTTACCTCTATATGATCTCTTTCTAATCATCGGATGAATTTCAGTACCACTTATTAAGCTGATTGTAACAGATTATAACGATCTATCAATACACGAATCTTTGAGACTTCGGATAATAACAGGAGTAGTTATTTCCCTACTCGTTTTATCACTGGCATTCATCAGTTGTTCCAAGCGGAGGTACCTGAGAGCATATATTGTTCTGAAGAAGCTATGTAAGTTGCTGCACTGGAAAGTCAGAGCAACATGTAAATGCTTCCATTTAACAAAACCACCAGATCCACAACACCTCATTTACATGCTTTCTTTGACAGGAAAGCATCGATCAGAGGAAGAGACGTCATTTGTTGAGCTTGGGACTACATCCTCACAGGCTTCTAGATTCAGAAGAGAGAAACATCTCAAGATACTTTACTACAAGAGCCACGGTTTGCAACTTTTCTCTTTTGAAGTTCTATTTCAAGCCACAGATGGATTTTCGCCTTCAAATAAGTTGGGACAAGGAGGATTTGGGACAGTGTACAAGGTATTATTCATGGCTCTCATTATGAAATTCAATAAGTATATACCATCGGAAGCTAACTTCCGAATGCATTAGGGTAAGTTAGAAGGTGGGCAAGAACTAGCGCTCAAGAGACTGTCAAAAAGTTCAAGACAAGGATTAACGGAGTTTAAGAACGAGTTAAGTGTACTTGCAAAGCTACAACATACAAATCTTGTCAAGATTATCGGATGTTGTGTTGAACGTGGAGTGAAGATCATTGTATATGAGTACATGCCCAACAAGAGCTTGGATTCCTTTCTCTTGGGTTAGTCATTCCCCTCTTAATTTGTGAACTCACTTAGCTGAACATTTTTTTGACAAGCTATGACCATGATGTGCTTATCTTGTATTTTAAGTGTGTTTTTTCTCTAGCAGACCCAGAAAGAAAAATGTATCTTGATTGGAAGAAGCGTTTTCATATTATAGAAGGGATTGCTCAAGGCCTGATTTACCTGCACAAGTACTCAAGATTAAAGATCATCCACCGGGATTTGAAAGCTGCAAACATATTGCTGGATGAAGATCTGGGCGCTAAGATATCAGATTTTGGTATGGCGAGAATATTTGAACAAGATGAATCACAAGCAAACACCAGCAGAATTGCAGGAACACAGTAATTTAACTGAATTCAAGCATTACAATAAATAAAGCCATTTACTGACATTAAACTTCTCCATCCCTAATTGATTTCATTGGATTGATCGAGTTTAGTGGTTATATGCCTCCTGAATACATCATGGCTGGGAACTACTCAGAGAAGACTGACGTTTTCAGCTTTGGAGTTCTATTGGTAGAGATTGTATGTGGCAAGAAAAATAATGCCTCTTACCGTGAAGACTGCACAATGAACCTCATTGGACATGTAAGTTCTCTATAAAGCATACTTAAACTCGTTGGATTTTTCTATTTCTTGTAGTTGTGTTTGCAAAATCAAAGTAAACTTGTTTAAAAGATAAACCCTAAACATGACTTTACAAAGTAGTTTCAAGTCTATTTTGATGTAAAAAGTCTAGTTTATACCTAGTGTCTAGTGTGACATGGGGTGTAAAAAAAAGTGACATGTCTATTACATGTTTTTTTTATCTATGCGAGCGGAGTTTAATTTAGTGTTGAACTAACTTGCTTTTAATTTATTTTGAAGATACTAAAATTTTAACCAAGATTAGTTTTCGAGCAATAGAGTTGTTATACGGGTCTAGCCTATTTTCTGGTCGAGCTTAGTATTAAACTCATACTTGACTCGCGAGCTTTTCACTAAGCTCGAGCTTGAGCTCATTTGAGCCCGTTTTGCTCACTTTTACAAAATCGTCTATATTTAGGGGCATTTTTCGTAAAATACATTCTTAAAGGAGCTACTCGGCTTGCCTCATTAAAAGCTTGAGCTTACGTCCAACTTCACAATGTGGTCATACTCGGCTTGCCTTTTCATTTGAACAAGCCTGCTCCGAAATTTTGTCTAGCCGAGCTCGAGTGGGTTAGCTCACATGACAACCCTATCCAACAACAACATGTGCAAACACCTATATCTTGTTTCTAGTGCATGAATCTCACTCTCTAACTTTGACGAGCTTATTTTTTTGGAAGGCATGGGAGCTATGGACGGAGAATAGGGGATGCGAGTTGATCGATGAGACCTTGGAATATAGTTTGTATGACAAGAGACAAGCCATGAGGTGCATTCATGTGGGTCTCCTCTGTACACAAGAGCAGCCAGCAATAAGGCCATCCATGTCCGACGTTGTAGCAATGATCAGCAACGAGTCAATCCAACTTGGACCTCTGGACCGGCCCGCATTCTTCTTTGGGAGGAACTCATCAATGGAAATAGATCTGAGCTGTGATGATTCAGAAAAACGGTCATTCAATGATGTTTCCATTTCAGATATGGTTGTCCGTTGAAGTTGTGTTCTTGACATTGCCAGATTTTGGGGACATACTCTTACCTTGTCTTTGGCCACATCGACCATGTGCTGATGCCTCATTTGAGCTTCATGTTCTGATCCGTAGGTTGGACCACGTCTCGCAAGCGAACCTTCTTTTCTTATTTCTTCCCCGTTAAAGCAATTGTAGTATGTATATACACTATTTTGTAAATCAGCTAACACCATTTGTTTTTATACACATGAAAATCTTTCGAGTAATTTATTCTCGTCTTTATTGGCCAACTTTATGAAAAAACTTTATCGGAATTTTTTAAACTTATTTTTAATCTGAAGACGCTAATTGCGAGTCTTGCGAATGATGCTCGTCTGTGTCACCGACGCACAGTATGATATGTGTGTTTTACTTGTGGTATTTAACAACCACTTTTGATTTTTTACACTTTCTTAAATTTAGTTTTAAACTTTATCTGGATTGTACTTGTCCATGCTAAACAAATACAAAACATTATGATATGTGTGTTTTACTTGGTATTTAAAGAGTTTTGTGTCGTTTAATAAAAAGTAAAATTTTTATAAAAATTTTAATTTATATTGATGGATTTTGTTAAAAGAAATTGAAACAAAAAGACAAATCAAACACATGGCCAATTGGCCATTGATTGAAGTTTTCTACTTTCTACGTTTCTAGAAACGTTGGGGAAAAATTGTCGACTCCCATTTTCCAGTTCAAGGGAGAGAGTTTACTTTCTAGTTTCTACACACGCCCGCCTTTTTTCTCCCAACGCCATCTTCATCATCTCTCGATCGCTTCTCATTTGCACGCAATTGTAATTATCAAGTTTTTGGATCTGAGTATTACAACAAATCGCTAAGTACGATTATTCGTTACGAAATAGCTGGTAATCGACTCGAATCTGGGGCTTGAAGAAACCCAGATCTCCAAAATCCAATTGATTTAGGAGTTGCTTGCTGTTCGCGGACTGTAGTGATCGCATTGACCGTGTTCCCATCAAAGTTAGGGTTTTTGGACCCATTCGATTGGAGATGCCGGTGGCTGCTTCCGCCATATATTTCTTGAACCTCCGTGGCGACGTCCTTATCAATCGCCTCTATCGTGATGATGTCGGGTACTCTATTTTTCCGTTTCTGTTTGCGTGTTGAAAGTGATTTTAGTTTCGTATTTGTTGATTTTGTGATACATTAATGAGTTCGATTTATGAATTATGAATTGAGCTGATTTAGGTTTTCAGTCTTAGCGGATTGTTTATGGAGTTTATCTTCTTTTTTTTAATTAAAAAAGGATTTCTGTCACTTGAGTATGGCTAGTGAAGATTTCTCGACCTTCCCGTCTGGAGAATTGTGAGACAGTTGTAGGCTTGCTGGAACTATCTTACTTCTATGTTAGTGGAAATCTTGGAGCTGGTTTGTGAGGAGATATGAAATTAGTGAGACCCAAGCTGTTAAGAATTGTATAAACCTTAGTAGTTGCAAGGAGTTGTCTTCGTATGGACGCTTGGAGGCAAGCAATCTAGCAAGCATATCATTCATTCACCTTAAAATTATTCTGCTCTGTATGACAGAATTGACATATAGATTTGCATTAGTTTTAGTTGAATATGCACATTAGTATGTGATATGCAGTGGAAAAAACAACAATTATGAGGAGGAGAGAAGTCTAAGAGTTTCTGTACTGCCTTTTTCTATTATTTCAGGAGGAGAGGTACTATTTAAAATAGCTAAAAGTAGCCTAGTTGATAAAACATAAACACCGCATAACCTAAAACATAGCAAAATAACGAGTTCTAAAAAGCCTGCATACAAAAATACAGTAATTTTAAAATAGCTAAACCCACACTCCCCTTCAAGATGGGTTTCCATTCCTAGCTTGGAACTTGGAAGGATGCCCTTGAATTCCAATATGTGCCATCATGGTGGGTGGAAGGATAGGGATGTGCCATTTACATGAACTGGAAAAATTGACTGGAGGTGCTGGAAAATGTTCATGCTTTAATGTTTGTTTTACAGTTTCTTCTTTGGTCATTTGGGGGTTCATGATGTCTTTATAAGTAGTATTTCTAGAATTGACCGGAGGTGCTGGAAAGTTGGCTTTCAGCCTTGTATCTTATATTGATGTATCATTCTGCAGCACTTGACATCCATTTATAGTTGTCCTCTAAACCTTTCCCCAGTCACTTGTATCTTATGGCTATTTTTGGCTCCAGTGCTACTAATTGACTCCCTAAGCAAAAAAGAAAACATTGAACTGAGAGAATTCTGCTATAATGCAAGTTGCAGATGATATTCATTATAATTATTAGCTAGTATGGAAAGTCTTAGTCATCCTATATCATTTGATTAATAGGGAAAATATTTGTAACTATAATTAATGCCTATAAATAGAAGCTTTCTCTATCCATGATTGCACTTTGTACTGCACCCAGCCTAAGTCTAGTTATCAAAATTTTGTTGCAAATTCTTCAAATGCTTGATTTCTATCTGTGTGGTGGTTAGGGGTAACATGGTTGATGCCTTCCGAATGCATATCATGCAAACAAAGGAGCTCGGTACATGCCCTGTGAGGCAGATAGGAGGTTGCACTTTCCTGTACATGAGGATAAGCAATGTGTACATTGTAATTGTCGTTAGCAGCAATGCCAATGTTGCCTGTGCATTCAAATTTGTCGTTGAGGTGAACTACTTACTTTATTCTTATTGTTGTATTTGATTTTGGAAGCTATAATTCTTTGTTATGTTGAACATACTAAACAGAATTGTAATTGTCTGGAAAAATTGTGTTTTATGATGTATACTTTTCTGATTTATAACGTCTTCACGTCACCTGCACTTATTACATACCTCATTTTTTGGTATATTTGTATGTATGATCTTGACAAGTTTAAGGGCTTACATATCCTTTTGGTTCATTTATGTTTCTTAAAAATTCAGCTCAGAGTTGAAGTAGTTTATGTTGCCAGTCTTTAGATTATAGTCCTTGGCCTTGCCAAATCAAACTAAAAAGGTCACTTTGTATCATTCTTGTGTCCCACTTGACATTTCAGCTCTTTCAGATAGATTTCTTATCCGAGAAGTGACTATTATCTCTGTTCTAGGGCAGTGTATTATTCGTTCTACAATAACGGTTATTGTGTACCCTTTTTTCGTGTTCTTTCAGGCTGTCAATCTTTTTAAGTCATACTTTGGTGGACAATTTGATGAAGATGCCATTCGCAATAATTTTGTCCTCATTTACGAGCTTTTAGATGGTATGTGGGCAAAGTTCTATAGTTGAAGAGTATCCATGTTGGAAGGTCTTTTATTCGTATCTGATTACCTTATTTTATGACAGTCGGTTGCAATGTTTGTCTGTGTCGGAATTTATGACCCTCATTTTATATCATGTTGAAATTTAGTTAAATATGGCTGCTTGGAACCAGTAAAGATGTAAAGGAAATAAGGAATTACTCTTTCTTCGTCCAACTCGTGCCAAAAAAATGCTGCTATGTTTTATATGGTAAAGAAAGTAAAGTTGTTAAGGAAATAAGGAATAATCTCTACCAGCGGAGACTTAGTTAACACTATTCGATTATGCTGTGGTGTTTGTTAGTGTCAAACAGGTTTCAGAAAATTAAGCTGTCTCAGTCCTTTTTTAAGCTATAGATAAGATTTTGATTTAAGTGCTGAGGTATGAATTATTTCCCGAGTGGAAGATATTGATTAGATTTCTAGACACCTGTAAAGTGTATGCTCCCCCAGGTTAGCTTTGTGGTCAAAATAGAAGAATCACCTTTTCCCCTAGGCACGAAACACTGTCCTATCATATAGTAATAATGTTACTTATTCCCATGGCATGGCATGTAGAGCGCATGCTTATATTGGTGTTGATCTTATGAGTTATGTTCATCTTCAAGTGATATTTGTCACATGTCACCTAGCGCACATTCAGTTCATTTTTTTGATTAGGCATGACTCTCCTTAGTCTCCTAAGATTATTTTTTACTTTATTATTAAATTTACTTACACTAGGATTTTAAGAGCATAGCTAATCCCTCTGCATAACCTATGAATTTTCTTTTAAACACATTACAGAAATAATGGATTTTGGCTACCCTCAGAATCTTGCTCCTGAGATGTTGAAGCTTTACATCACTCAGGAAGGAGTACGTTCACCATTCTCATCAAAGGTCAGTCTAATAGGTTTCCAATAATCAAAATGAATCTGGATTGGCAACAGTCTCTGTCTGTTTGAAGTCTGTCTACTGTGCCTGATCTGTTTTAGTTCAGAAGTTAAGATACACATAGGGTATCGTGTCTTATTGGATTTCTGTTCCTGTCTTAAATAGCCTGCAGATAAGCCAGTCCCAAATGCAACTTTGCAAGTGACAGGGGCTGTTGGGTGGAGAAGAGAGGGTCTTGTCTACAAAAAGAATGAGGCATGTATATTTCCACAACTGTATCTCTGTGATTAAACACATGTCACTTTTAGAACATTTATCTTGGTGAAAAGAGAATTAAGATGATTCTCAAAACATTTGAAAGGACCCATGTACTTGAATTTTCCAATTTCTTGCTGTAGGTTTTCTTAGACATCGTGGAGAGTGTTAATCTTCTAATGTCTTCAAAAGGTGAGTGCACTTAGAGCATCTTTATTTATTTTGGTCCACAAAGACCAATATCCAGTAAAAACATTGCTGCTATATAATCTGGATTTTTATATACTATTGAACATTATAGGTAGTGTTCTGCGCTGTGATGTTACTGGGAAGGTTCTCATGAAGTGCTTCCTCTCTGGAATGCCTGATTTGAAGTTGGGGTTAAATGATAAGATTGGTCTTGAAAAGGAGTCACAATTGAAGGCCCGGCCAGTGAAAAGGTAGTTTTTTTTCTTCTTCATGTGTACAAGTACTTTTCCAGGTTCTATTTGTAACATAACAACTTAATGCGCTTCTATTTATCTTTTTGCAGTGGGAAAACAATCGAGCTTGATGATGTGACTTTCCACCAATGTGTGAATTTGACTAGATTCAACTCAGAAAAAACAGTCAGTTTTGTGCCTCCTGATGGAGAATTTGAATTGATGAAGTGAGCTCAGAAAATTTATCTTCTACTTCTGTAGTTAATTTTCAACACCATGCTTATACATGTAATGTTTTGCATATTTTATCTATGCTTATCTTGCTGACTTGGTCACGATCCTGCTGTTTACCACCGTTACACCGTAAAGTTGGTTTTGCTAGTCATAAGAACTAGTAGGGTATACAAGTTGTTTAGCATCTTTTGATAACCTGACTTTACATTCCTTATTTTTTATTGGCGTGAATTGCACGCAGACGTGTTTGCAATGTGAGCATGTATTATGTTCTTTCTTTCTGTTTGTAATTATGAAAAAATATTTCAGGTATCGCATCACTGAGGGTGTCAATCTTCCCTTCCGAGTATTGCCAACAATCAAGGAGTTGGGTAGGACACGCATGGAAGTGAATGTCAAGGTTTGTGAAATATCAGGTTTACAGAAGCTGTAGAAATTTAGTACAATTTGTTTATTGGGCATTTTTATCTTTTCTTGTTCAGGTCAAGAGTGTTTTTGGTGCAAAGATGTTTGCATTGGGAGTTGTTATCAAGATTCCAGTTCCAAAGCAAACTGCAAAAACAAATTTTCAAGTGACATCTGGACGAGCCAAATATAATCCATCTATTGATTGTTTGGTCTGGAAGTAAGTTTCTTTGACTGCTAAGTCTGCTTCCTTTTCTAATGGTTTATGTAATTTAAGCGGAAACTTTTTTTTTTTTTTTTCTAATGGTTGCTGATGTATTAACTTTGTGATGACTTCTATTGTTTTATTCATCATCATTACAACAAATTATCATTGAAGTTGCTGTAATAAACTATGATGTCTCTTATGCTATATTTCTTTGTGTTGCAGGATTCGGAAATTCCCTGGACAGACGGAGCCAACTCTTAGTGCGGAAATTGAGTTGATTTCCACTATGGGAGAAAAAAAATCATGGACAAGGCCACCAATCCAAATGGAGTTTCAGGTATCAAATACTAAATGTACTTATGTATTGTATCTTTTAATTAGCCACATCTGTGAAATCCCCAGGTGATTCCATTCATTGTCATGTAGTGCATCTTTTGATGGATGCACTAAGACTAGTATATCTGCGCTACTTGGATGGGTCAACCTGGATCCTTGTTGTGACTATGGGTCTATAGTATTGGTGTTGTGTGCCCTAGTAGGCAGAAAACTCCAATACAAAGGTAAAATTGAATGTGTCAACTAGTCTTCATCATTGGCACATTGAGCTGAAATATTTAGATATTTTGACCTGCATTTGAAGATCTTTACCCTCTCAGATTCTACTCATACTAGCCCAATAAGTACTACCTCTCCAGCTTTGACCAACCAAGTTCCTAGGGTTAGGAACTTAGAATGTTGGGCAAGAAAAATTAAAAATTGTGGAAGGCACTCTTGCTTTCTTCACAACTACACATTCTTGTATGTAGAGAAGAATGTTCATCTACATGCAGTATAATTTTGACAATTCTTTAATATCAATTTGTGGCCTAGTTAATTTCGTGAGACTCCGTAGGCACACCGTGGGACAGGATTTGGACTGCCTAGAGTTAGGAACTTAGGATGTTGGGCTAAAAATTGTGGAAGACACTTCTATCTTGTTTTCTTCACAACTATACACACTTGTATAAGAAAAGGATGATCTTAGCTTTATATACTCTATGGTCATCACTATAGCCCATGCTCTCTATTTGGACAGGGTTAGTCATTTTCTTGTTGTCAATTTCAACAATAATAGTACAAGCAACTGATTTAGATTCAAATAGCACCTTTGCATTTGCAAAATTTTACTTTTTTGAGCACTGGCAAGAGCACCGTTAGTTATGTTCTCTAGCTTAAGTACGGTGTTACAACTTACAACCGTTTTCAGTAATTAATGGTCATTTTGAGACAGATTATGACTTATATTTTAAATTATTACTTTTCACAATAAAAGTTTAACAAATATATACGGATGTTCATATATATGATAAGTATAATTTTTACAATTTTTTAATATCAATTTGTGGCATAATTTACTTTGTGAGACTTCGTAGGGTACATACACTGCGGGACTGGATTTGGACTGCCTCCATAGTCATAATTACACATTCCCGGTTCTACAGTTAAAAGAGTCGCGAATTTCCATGCATTCGAATAAGTTCAAAAGCCTTTCTCGCACTAATTTTAACAACTTAGTAGTATTTAGATGTAATAGTCACTTCTTTCTTCCTGCCTTTTCCCTTCTTCAACTACCTGTGCTCTGTGGGAAGGTAGTATTCAGTCTCTCGTCTATGATTCCTCCATTATGGTGCACAGTGCCCGCAGCTATTATAGTAGAAGTTGGTCCCCGTTTACATTCACTTGCTTGATTAGTTATTTTCTGTTCAGTTCCCAAACACTTTTAACAAATGACTTAGTGGCATCAACTTCATGTCATTAACTTAAGGATTACATTTGGAATGGTTATATGGTAATCAAATTGGTATTCTCTTAAGTCAAAGATATTCAGGTAGAAATGACAAAGATATTAAGTTGAAGAGGGACTCTTCATTCAAGTCGATCTGTATTTCAACCATTGGATATTATAGGTTTATTACTATAGCCTGTTTGATACTTGTTTCCCGTTCCATCACAAAAGACAACATCAATTTGGTCTGTGTGGATGCATTTTCCATGGTTGTGTATAAGTTCAACATGAAGTCTGTCGATGAATGGTTTGGGTTAAAGAAGATGGAGAAGAAAACCCCTTGTTTTCAACGTCATACTACGTTGTAAAGCTTGCCCAATTTAAGTCTCCATAAGTGACTTTAGGGGCGGAAACTAGGAATCCGATGAAATAGTATATGCTTGTCTGTTCCTTTAGAGCACAAATAGCTTACAGGGAGTTGTTTGTTTTTGTAGGTGCCTATGTTCACAGCATCTGGTTTACGTGTTCGGTTCCTCAAGGTATGAATAAAATTGGCTTGCTATCCATGACTTTCAACAAATTACATTCGGTATTCCTAATATGATGAATATACACAGGTCTGGGAGAGAAGTGGGTACAACACAGTTGAGTGGGTTCGTTATATAACCAAGGCTGGTTCCTACGAGATCAGGTGCTAGATAGAACCACCTCCTCTGTCTTGCAGCACGAAGGGCTATAACGTAAATTGTGTTTTCTAACGCTCTCTTGCATCGAAGCCTTTGGTCCATAGGTGAAGCTTCAACTATAGATGCTCAAGATTTTTTTTTATGAGATTTTCTTCAGATTCATATAGTTTTTCTGTCATGCGCTTCTTTATCACCATTCGTTTTAGAGTTTAAACATCACTTGTAGTGTGTAGTGTTTTGGTGTGGATTTCTACTGTAAAGCTTAGTTTGCACCGTGGAACATTGCGCAAGTGATTGTCTGCATATCATTACTAAACATATATTGAGGTGTTGACGGATCATGATAGAAGCCCCATGATTATCAATTGTTCTTGAAGCCAATCTTTGATGTTTGTAATCGCCAAGAAACTGCACTCATACGGCGAGAAAGGGTGTTGTTATTATGTTGATCATTATCAGCTTCTAGGAATGCGACACTCAACTTCACTGAGGTGTGCTGTTTTTTTGTTTTTTTTTAAATTTCATTTTACTGAGGGGACCATCACTGTCACAAGGGAACCATTACATAAGAAAAAGAAAAAAAATACCCAGAGAACTTAGAACACAATGAGCCGATCAAGAAAGAGTACCAAATGAAGCGTTAGACAAAGCGAGAAAGAAACACCGAGAACGAGTTTGTACAATAAGTGCAGAGTACAACTCCTAGGAACTACTGGTGTAAACCTCATATGTGGACTCTCCTTTAAAACCTTCAGATTTTGATCACCTATCCTCGACTTCTTCTCACGAACAAATTCAACACTTTTTACGGGCGAAGCACACAAAATCAAGACGTACTCCGTACTATTGGACCATATAACGTGAAACAAAGAAATTTTATTGATAATTGATTGTTGTTTGTATTTAGAACACACTATAAATGAACATTAATACGACTTTTTAGTTTCACATATATCAACTTGTACACCGAAGTACAATGATCAATATGAAAAAGGTCTCGAACCATGTGCATCACATCTACAACTTGTAGACGGCCACACCATTGTTTTCCTATTTGATTGATATTGTAGAGTTTTTTAATACGACTTTTTTTGTTGATTTTGGTCCAATTTTTGTTTTACATTTATTGATAGCTTTGGTTGATTGCCATACATAATCCGAAGAACATGACAAAAGAAGAACATAATCTTGGGCAAAATAATATACAATTTGATAATCAGATTTATCAAGGATTTGGCCTTCGAATATTGCACACACTAATTAAACTCGTGTCTTTGAAAAACCTAGAAAGAAATGGAAGATGAGTAAGCAAGATCTCTAGAAAAATAATTTTTTGAGACAAGGTTTAGCTTTTTCAAAGCATGGACATTCTTGTTTGTGTGAGTAGGTTGTGAGCCGACTACCGGGTTGATCAAGCCATTAGACATGGACTGGTATTGGTTATATTAACCATGAGCACACCGATAGAAGAAATAAGTAGAAAGCAAAGCTAAAATAAGCCAAAAATAAGAAACAACATCTGGGGAGACGCATAAGAAGGATGAATCCAGTGACTGACCATTTTTTAAATGGGTAAAACATGGTTTTAGCCCAAGAGAATAATTATAGACACAAGTTGGGAAGCAACCATACCCTCCACAATCATTCTCAAACATTATCGTAGATTGCACAAGCAAGTACAACAATCATAGAAGACAATGACTTCCAAAAACAAGGGAAGATAACCGCAGACATGGATAAAATGGGCCATAAATGAAAGTTTTCAAAAGTTTGCTTGCTAGATCCTCAAACAACAAAGTACAAGTCTTTCTAGAACGGTTTTTCGAACCAATCCTTAACGCCTCCCGAAAGAAGGATACCAAAGAATACTTAGAGCAACCGAGATCCGGGTCCTCCGGTAAGAGAAGGAACTAGCGGCAACAACTTTTGTGAAAAAGGTTTAGATTTAGGGTTTTGAGAAGGAAGCGGGTATATGTCATCGCATGTAAGGCGCGCTGTTTTAAGGGTTAAAGTGATTTTTGGGATTGTATTCTAAGATTGCATGTATTGCTTGCTCAATTGCTCTCCCAAAAATGTTCATTTCATGTTTTTTTTTACATTTTTACGGTACGGTGGTTTTATGTGTTTTGGAGAGTGTTGGGTAGAGGTGGGCATGAAACGGGATTGAGGTAATCCCAGTCCCGTCCCGGTTATTATAAATGAGACGAATTGAGACGGATCTTGGGTATTTTTATATTGAATTTCACTAGGTCTTATCCTGACAGAGATCGGGACGGTCTAATCCCGCTTGACCATTAATTTATTCAATGTGTTTAAATTTTACTCTTTATCCACAAAAAATCCGTATATATTGAACTTAAAACGCTAAATTATTAAAGTTTTTAAATATCCCTAACAACATATTAGGGTTTAGATTAAAGTTTTCAAATATTCATAATAAAACACATCTAAGTTGATTTGGGTCATTTGGGCCATGTGTGTGTGTGTATATATATATATATATATATATATATATATATATATATATATATATATATATATGGGTGTTGTTCAAGTAAGGCACATTATTTCGGTACGGCCGACACGTGTCCGGAAAAAAATTTCTTATTTTTTTTTCTAAACGAGTTTTTTTTTTTTAAAAAAAAAAACGAGTGAAAGTAATAGTTCAAAACTTATTATGGAATAGTTCATAACTTATAAAAGGATAGTTCATGAATTATAATAGAATAGTTCATAGTGCAAAATTTATAAAAGAATGAAAGAATTAGTTCAAAACTTATTAAGAAATAGTTCATAACTTCTAAAAGGATAGTTCATGAATTATCATAGAATAGTTCACAGTGCAAAATTTATAAAGGAGTGAAAGTAATAGTTCAAAACTTATTATGGGATAGTTCATGAATTATAATAGAATAGTTAATGGATTATATTAAAAAGCAATAGTTCATGGATTATATGGGGATAGTTCAATGTTTAAAGGAGAATAGTGCATAAATTATAACATGGTAGTTCAAACAAATTTTCTTTCGTTTCTGGGGAAAAAAAAATCGTTTCTGAAAAAAAAAATTAAAAATTAAAAAAAAAATTCGTGTCGGCCGTACGGTCAGCCGCACGGCCGTACCGCATTAATTGAATCGTATCTGAACAAGATCCTATATCATATAACTATATAATTATATCACTAATGCTTATGATTTTTATTTTATATTTATTATTTTTAATTAAAACTTCATTATTTACGGGACGGAACAGACCTAGCGGGATGAAGAAGTTAAAGCACATTTCCCGTCCCAAATATTTTTTTGGCAAAACGGATTCGGACGAGATTTTTAATTTTAAATGAAATCCCGCGGGAACGGGACGATACCGGGACGAACCGAAATTGGCGGGATTTGTGCCCACCCCTAGTGTTGGGTCATATTTTGACCCTTAAAAACTTCATTTTCAAAATGAGAAAGGAAAAGATTGACTGGAGTTTTTGTTGAAAAATGTAATTTAATAACTTTGAGTAGGGTGTGTTTATGATGGGATATCGAAGATTGTCACAATGATAATACAAAAAGAGTAATGCATTCAGAGTTGTATGTTAAATTCAAATTTCTAGGTTAAACTTTACACGCATTTTTTTCCGAGTTTTACCCGAAAATAATTTTACAAACTTGCATAACGAGTATTTTCATGAAACCTAACTCACCTATTCAATATTCATTTTTAAAATAACAGGAAGTTGTGAGGCCAAGCACTCCCACTTGACAAAGTTGTTATCGGGTAAAAAGGGAGTAGTCTTAGATCAATGATGTTCGACTACTTGGAAGCATTGCATTTGCTTTTTGAGTGTGTTGGTTGGTCTTGTTTGAGCATAGGGTGTTGGGTGCATGTGAAGTCATGTTAGGAGGGCCTCGCTTTCGCCCACCCATTACACATCCCTTTGTTTCTTTGTCCAACTTCTTTAAATGGGAAGAACCAATTATCAAGATATAAAGTGTACAAACTACAAACATGACATGGGCTCATGAATTGTGTTGCTATGGAAGTGAGGAAATAGTTTTTAGTGACTAGTTTATTCACATTAGCAATTCAAAAGTTGTACATCATCGAGTAAGTTTAAAGAACTATTGAAGTTGTTTTTCCGGTGACTTGCTTAGCAAACCTTGTTTCCGAATCTTTATGTGTTACTATGTTGTTTGTACTTTTCCCCCTTCTCACGGCATTTTTTCTTGTTAAAATACTTGATCTCTCGGCCAATAAGTTTGTCTGATCTCGAATCTATTTTTTTATAAAAATGCACCAACCAAAATGTTATACAATAGTGTTTGGTTTGTTCACCCAACAACTTCATCTCTAAGAGTCTTTAGTGATTAGGCCTTTTGTTACGGCTACGTTGTTTTCCTCTTACGTTTTACTCAAAATTCTATTTCTCAAGGGTTGTGTGTCCCCCATGCCGCTTGTTTGTATTTTTTTTTTATATTTTTTGTTCTCATCTTTCACGATGTTGTAGCGTAGAAAATATCTTTTATCAAAATATTAACTATCAAAAAAAATTATGATAACAATACATATTAGATATTGTCTTCATTTGGTAAGTTATAATCCTTAAATAATCCATAATTCAACTAACTCTTAACCTCAGATTTGATATTCACCCCCAAATCTTTTTTTTTATTTACAATTAACTTTTATTAAAATTTGTTTATTTCTATAGGATTTTTAGAACTTCCCCTAGAGTAATTTTAGGAAACCAGACCCTAACAAACAATAACCCCTTTGCCAAATGAACCCTTTTTATGATTTATTTACTGAAAATGCCCTTATATTATACTAGTAAAGTGCAAATGGTAACTTGATAAATAAGTAAATTTAAATATCATCCTCCCAATTGAGTTAGGTTAGTTGACGAACATCAAAACACTACCAAAATAACACCGGTCAAAGAAAAATACTATCGAAATAACATTTATTAAATATTTTTAAATACGTCAGCCAAGAAAAACACTACTGAAATAACACCGATTTTACAAACGGGTCGGTTTTTTTTATATGGATCATTGACCTAAAACCTTATAGAATTTAAGGTTGCATTTCAAAGTATATATTGTTTAGGTTCCTTGTTGGATTTTCAACCTTTCTCTCTCACCTCCATTAGAGTAGGTTCAACAGAGCCTTCAAAAAGCAACCCCACCAATCTTTGTTGCTTTGCCCTTTTTCACAATCACACTCTCCTCTTTTTCCTGTTCAATGGACCACCCCAATTCACAAGCGTCACCGCTCCACCACCAACCGCCATCTCACGCCGGCGGAATGATGCTTCCCTCCGGCAACACATATCACCACCTTCATCACCATCAAATAGGCACCCCTTTGTCTAACACATCACCCCAAATGTTAAGCCCTTTTCCGTTCAACTCAGTGGCCACACCGCCAGTTTCCAAGCCCCTTGAATCTCTGAATTCCGCTTTTTCCGGCGACGGATCTTCCAGTTTGATGCCTTCTAGTGGCGGAAGTGGATTCAGCATTGATCCTTCGAAGAAGAAGAGAGGAAGACCAAGGAAGTACTCTCCTGATGCTGGTAATAATATTGCTTTAGGGTTGGCTACTGCGCCGGTTTCTAACGCCATTGTTGTCCATGGAGATCATGATGAGCCTCCACCTTCCGAGGCTCCTTCTTCAAAGAAGCATCGTGGACGGCCTCCTGGTTCTGGAAAAAGGCAATTGGATGCGTTGGGTACTTCAAAATTTTAAACTTTTTCTCTGTTTGTTTTGATGTTCTTCTGCATCTTTACTCGCTGATGATGATTATCTCCTACTTGTGCAGGCAATTGCGGAGTTGGTTTTACACCTCACGTTATTTTTGTAAAAGCTGGGGAGGTAAGATGATGAATAAACTTTCATGTCTTGAAGTATTTCTTTGGTTGGATTGCATGTTATTGATCAAATTTTGATATAAGGAATGTTTATTTCCCCGTTTGACTTAGTTTGGATGACATCAATAGTATTTTAATATTTTAATTTTAGTTGAATACTTACTAGAATTTAATAATATGTCTCTCAGTTTTGCTACTTATTGTGAAAGGACAATGATTTGTGATTATGCTTGAACTGCTATGCAATTCCTTTGTGCTTTCCTCCTTTGATTTAATTTTGATTTAGGTTTACAAATCATAATGGTATTGATTTGAAATGGGATATCAACTGGAGCTTCAAGAACTTATAGTCTTTTATTCTTGATTAAATGAAGAATTTATTCCAATTGAATATAGAGACTGTTGTCGATAAATGAACTGTGGGGATGTTGCATCTATATATATGTTCAATTCTTCCTTTTGATAGGATTCCATTTTCTTTTGTGGGTATGCTGTATGCTCCTTTCTGGATTGATGCTAGTTAAGAGATGAGAAAACATTTTGCTGATTTCATTTGCCAATATGCTTTGTACTCCCCTTTTGTTTTGGGAGGGAGGGAAGTACATGAAGTTGTCGTTCGAGTTTGATGATATGATCCGTGTTGGTATCCGCTAATGACTAAACCAATTTTGCACCTATGAAGGTCTGGTATAGTGTAAAAGTACGGGGAATATGCTTCACTCTTGATCTAATAGATTTTTTGCGGAATATGCTTCACACTTGATCTAATAGATATTTTGCGGAATATGCTTATGTTATCTTCCTTCCTCTCCATTTCTCCAGTACTTTTTTCTATCCAAGATCTATTTCTCAAACCTGGACCTAACTTTCTCTCTCTATCAATCCTCTTATTCTCCCTCTTTTTCTTGTGGTTTGAGTGCCTCATGTCACGTCATACTTTTCTCCTGCTTAGACTGTTCATCCGGTTCTTACTACTCACTAGTCTCTCCCTTTCTGTTTCTAGTTGGTCGTGTGAAGGGGTTTACAGAAGTGAACTTTGAAAAATTAATGCATTTGATTGACTTTAGAAAACATGGTCCGCATTCAGGATTGTTTTTAGAATGGGAATGCGGTATGCATACAAACTTGCATTGTGGTTGGATTTGCATCATCCAACATCAGATAACAATTGATCTATGAAATATATGTATTCAGGCTCAGACGCTAATGAGCTAGGTGAAAGAAAGGATTGAATTTTTGTTGCGGGTTTGGATTTGCATCATTTTCATTTTGCTAGGTTTACTGTTATGGTCTGTTTAACTGCAACAAGCTTCTATTTTGACATCAATTCTTTTCTTCTGCATGAGCTTTCTGGACACAAATCCGGATAGTTATAGCTAAGTTTGCTTGCTTCGACTAAGATTCACCAAGGCAATAATAATTGTCATTTTGACTATGCAATTGAGTTTCTTTGGCTCAGATGCAGCATATCTCAAGTTAAACTTTATTTTTTGCAGGATATTGCATCAAAAATTGTGGCCTTCTCTCAACAAGGACAGCGGACAGTTTGTGTACTCTCTGCTAATGGATCAATCTGCAATGTGACGCTTCGTCAGTCAAATAGTGGTGGCGGCAGTGTGGCATATGAGGTAGGCTAAGATTCATAGATGTTTCTGCTTTGTACACCACATTTGTCTATTCTTATTATGTTAATATCACAGACAAGTTATGTATGAATGGTTATTCCAAGTGATGAAAATATGGTCGTTACATAATGTAAGATTTTGTTAACATGACATTTATTTTACAGGGAAGATTCGAGATTATTTCATTAACGGGTTCTTTCTTGCTCTCGGAAAATGGTGGTACCCATGTCAGAACAGGCGGCTTGAGTATCTCTCTGGCAGGGCCAGATGGACGTGTAGTCGGGGGTGGAGTTGCAGGAGTGTTAGTGGCAGCAACTCCAGTGCAGGTTTGCATTTGCTACTTCCCTTTTGTGTTGATTCCCTATGAGCTCGCTCGTATATCTACCCTTTCCACAACCTGGTACATATATGGATGCACCTTTGGATCTCGGGTTGTTCAAAATTAGGTCTGGACCGAAATTTTGGACCAACCCTGACTGCTTGAACTTTGCGTTTAGGGTTTGGCCCAGGTCGGTTCGGCATCGGACCGATGAATTTTATTAGTTGATTATAATTTGGATTAGGAACATTTGCTTATTAGTATGAGAGGTCTGAGACTTGGATTTTCGATTTTATATTTCATCATTAGAGTATATTTTTCGAAGAGAAAAAAGAAAGAAAACGCAGTTAGTTAGGTCCAGTAGGATTAGTACCAAACCCAACCACATTTGGACAGACCCTAACCCTTAAAACTAGGGCTAGTCTTTGGTCCGAGCCAGGTCAGGTTCGGACCAATGAACAGCCATATTTGGACCCTTGCTCGGATTTTGGGTTCGGTTCAGCCTCCCGAAACCAGAACCCTGCTTTCTTTCTTTAGGTTTCCCAATCTGCCTTTTGCTGTCAAATTCTTGAAACATTGAATGCATAGTTTAGCCTCTGGATTATATTACAAGATCAAACTGCAGTTTCTTTTTCGCCTCTATGAACCTAACTTTTTAATTCTCAATACTGTCTACGTTCATGTTATTTGTCTCTGTCCATGTTCATTGGTGATACTCTTTTTGATCTCCCCCTTCGATTTTCGTTCATAAATTGTTTATGCGTGATGCCAGATCATTGTGGGCAGCTTCATAGCAAACGGAAAAAAGCCAAAGTACATGCCATCAGTGCCGGAATCCCGAATGTTGCACTTCAGTGCTCCTACATCTGTCGTGAGCCCTCCCTCCCAAGAAGAACCTTCAACCGACACATCCGAAGACAATGCCAATGGTCATGCTGACCGTGATCCCGGGTCCTTCAACAATCATTCTACTCAACATATGCACAATATGCAACAGATGTACTCCCCGATGGGTTGGCCAAATCCCAGTAATCCGAAAGTGCTTCACCATTGATAGTTGCATAGTAGTCCCTAGTTCAGTTGAGGGAACCCGAGTTGATTAAGTTTCGTATTTTCGGTTCCGAAGCCTGGAAAGAAATCACCTGAACCCGATTTGGCTAGTTCTGGTTTTCTTTAGTAGGTTGTTGTATCTGGGTTTTCTAAGCTAGGTAGGATTATGTGTTTATGTCCTTACAGAAATGTTTAAGCTAGGTATCATTGGGTGTCTATGGAGGCTGTAAGGTCTACTTTTTTTCTTATTATCTTTTCTTCTCTGAATCTGTTGTAGAGATTTGAAATTCTAGTGCGTGAGCTTATGCTTCTAAATAGGTAGATGTTGCTGATTTTCAATCAATTTTAGAGCCTGTCCAATCAATTTTAGAGGTTAAAATTTGTATTAATATTAATTTTATATGTAAATAAATAAACGATAAAAATATAAAGTTTATTAAGTAAATATTTTTTTTAAGGATAATTAGACCAATATTTTAAATTATTATTGAAAGAGATTGAATACTAGATCAATGGACAAACAAGAAAAATTGCAACAATAATTTTCACTAAGCCAACAAATTAATAATATAATTTTTCAAGATGTATAATTGGTCTAAAAATTTGAAGGTTATGTGTCAATGGGTCGAATGTCAAACCTCATTTAACGGGATCCAAATCTTCTGTCCCTGATCCTGTCTCTCATGCTGTCCCTTGAATTCCTATTCGTCCACGTGACCCCTATATTTAAAAAAAATTGAAGCTTTAAGTGTTGGTTGGGTTCAGATATTAAAAATAGGGGCCACGTGGACGAATAAGAATTCAGGGACAGCATGAGAGACAGGATAAGGGACAGAAGATTTGGATTGCATTTAACGGGCCTTATTGAAGATGTGGTTGGCTTTTTCGGGTCGGAATGTGTTTCAGTTTGAGTATCAACGGTATTCATATTGGAAAGCTAGTTCAATAGTTTTCAAATTTATAAACAAAATAATTTTATATTTTAACAAATAATAAAATGAAATGAAATTGTTAACTCACTGATAATTTTGGTTAAACTATATTAATATATTAGTTAAATTAATATAATTTGATTTATTTTAAAGATTTTGTAGTTTTATTTGAATTATAAATAAATTTATAAATGGTGATTTTGTGAAATTAATAATTATGGATACATAAAACATAGCTTACTTCTAATATGAATTATTTTAACTTTACTATTTGTAATATATAATAGATTGGAAATACACATTTTTTGGATCCTTAGTTGTGCAGTGTGCAAATTCGGATTTTCGATAAACCGGTTAACAAAAGTTCGGGAACGACTATTCAAGTATCTATTTAAATGCATTTTGATATTAAACTTGAATATCGCATATATGACCCAATTTGCGGGATACAAATATCTCTTCGCCTATGAGATGTTTAGATATGAACATCCATGTTCACCACTCACGGAATTGACACTTCTAAATTCTTATAGGGATCACTCTGCATAAATTTTTTTCTTTAAAAAAATTCGTTATATACTTTATATCACTATATATTCATGGTTATTATAGCTTTTACAATACACTAGTATATAACCAAAATCTTTCATAATTTAGTTCGGTTTCGATCCTAAACGAGTTACCATGGTGATGGACCGTGTATATTCGGTGGATTTCTCCTTCAATATCAATGGTAATGTGGTGGGTACTGTCAAACAAACTAGAAGTATCCGACAATGACACCTATTATCTCCTTTCCTTTTTATTCTCTATGCAGATGTCTTCTCGAAAATGCTTAGGAAAGCGGGGGACCATGGGAGTTTTGATGGTATTCATTTTGGAACGAATGGACCAAGATTGACTCACCTATTTTGATTATTATTGTAATTAATCTATATCCATTAGTTTTTATTCACGGTGTATGTCTTAAAAGGTGTGCATATGTGCAAAGTCGTCCAATAAACTATTAAGGCCCTGTATTAAATATAATATAAGAATATTATTATAATGCGATACACATGTATAAAATCACTTAATTATAATGTCACAAAATTTTGTATCTTTTGCTTGATATATCACCAATTATATTTTTTTTATTAAGAGATTGAGGTATACAAAACTATTAAAAGTTACAAGATATCTTAATAACAATTTATTGATTAAAGTAATAACTAAGTAAATAATCTGATAATAAAAGACAAAATAACGATTGAACAAAAATAAAATTCAAGCATTAACTCTAAGGACGCTAAATTTATCTATATCCATTAGTTTTTTTCTAAAAATTTTATGAGTTAGTTTTACAAAATCCGTTCTATACTTATTGATAATCTGATAATAAAAAAATACTAACTTATTGACAACTAGTTTAGTGCCCGCACTTTGTGCGGATTTTATCTAAAAAAAATTATTTTTACTTTTATGTATCAATATAATATTAATCTATAAATAAATTATTTTTTATTAACTAATATAACTAACATCGGTAAGATTAAAATATAATTTTTTAATAAATAAAAGGACATAATTAAAAATTTCAATGACATCGGTTACTTATATAAAGTTAGAGGAGTAAAGTTGATTCAGATTTAAATTTTAAAAATGTGCAAAATCTGGTTAGAAGATTTGCGTGAGATTTTCTTATATCAATTTGTTAATTTTGATTGGTAGACAAATTGACGTGGCATGACCGTCTATTAATTTTAATAAAAAATTTTCTTATAAAACTATTAATGGCAAATCAGTAAATATATGTTGTGACCAATCTGTAAATAAATCAAAGAAATGCTGACGTGGACGACCTACTAAGGGTTGACAATCCGAAAAAAAATGGATTTTTTAATTTTTTTTAAAAAAATTAAATAGTTAGAATTCAAAATAAAATTTTATTTTATAATTTTCTTATTATCTGATTCAGATTGAGTATCCGATCTATTTTTTTTATGTACTATTCACCCAAAAATTTACAATAAACATATTATATTTGATGATAGTTCAATCAAAAGCTAGATAATCGAAAATCAGAAGTTATCTAGTTTTAGAATAAATATATTTGATTTCATAATCTGAACCGTATAATTGAGTTCATACTAGCCTTTAACCAATTAAAAAGAATTCATACTTCATGGGATTATCCAAAGCCTTAAGTTATCTAAATTTGGAATTATTGAAACGTAACTAAGCCTATTACTTAATTCGATGTATAACCGGTTAACCAATAGAAATATCACCAACATATTTGGTCAAATACGTACATAATTTGGTTTCAAATTACCACAAATATAGTTGTTTTTTTAGTCAAATATTATAATTATGAAAATCATATTGACTTTATTTTAATAAAATCCTCGATAATCACCCCCTTCTAATTACATCAATGAACATTTCATGCTATTATGAACAAATTAATTAGGCAAAATACAGTTTTGCCACGTCGATAGGTATATTACGATTATAATTTACAATTATTGTTATTTGTTTTTTCTTGTCTATTTAATGATATCTATGTTTTTGTCTGTTGATAGTTTTTTCCTTCACATTTAGAAAATTAATATGGACTACTTGATACTTGATACTGGGTTTGTTAAGCCGAATTTGAGAATGCCGATGCTTGGTTGGTCCGGGCAAAATTTTGTTCGTTCGGCTAAAGTACATTATTATTATATTATTGAGCTATTCAGCTCGTTTATAAACAACCTAAATTGAGCACGCCGATGCTCGACTCGTTCGGCTAAACACTATATGAGCATTATAATAGCCGATCTACTTGGCTTTGAAAAAGTTCGGTTCAAACTCGTTTACTTTTTAAACGAGTCGAATATAAACACATTTTAAAACCCGTTAAAATTTAAGATTAACTCGTTTATTAATGAGCTTGAACATGCCAATAGTAAGCTCGTTCGGCTTGTACAATAACCCTATATGATCCAGATTGCTATTCGTACCACACGTTTCTTGCTATGCGTACCACATTTACGCCTACGCATCGGCGTACGCGTAGCGTTAAGACCAATCTGAGCTATGCGTCTAGCATGCGTAGGCGTAAGCGCTTTTTTTTAAAAAAAAGTTATTTATTTGTGCGCCGGCTCTTGGCGCCTGCGCTCAAATCCTAAATCTGGTTAAAATTCCGTTGTTTTTCGATGTAAAGCGTGTAAATCGCGTTGAAAAAAAAAAAAGGTTTGAGCGCGAGCGCCTTGCGGCGCTCAAATTTTTTAAAGAAATTTTTTTTAAAAATAAAAAAAATAGAAAACGCTTACTACGCTTACGCAATGCGTAGTCGTACAAGTGGTATGAATAGTATGATTATTGCGATACCAATAACAAACTATATGATAAATAACTTTTATTTAAAATTTTGTAGTATTAAACTAATTGATTTTATTGCAATGATGACTTGGATTTTGCAAAAAATTCTGGAAATAGAATTTTTTTTTTTTTTTTTATGAACACGAAAGAATATTACTCCGTAGTAAGTTGTATGCATTAAACAAATAAATACTTATCCAGTCGTTTGTATTCTTCAACAAGCTTCATTTCTTAACGTTCTCGATTAGTCTAGAGAGATATTTTGGAGACAAGGCAATAAATAAAAAAGAAAATATCAATATTTCGAATATTTAATACTTGATTGTGAGAAACGAGAAAAAAAATCTATAAATACCTAAATTTTCTACATTTGCAGAAACCATCGGGCGTAGGATGAGGGGTAGGGGAGAGGGAGAAGCAGAGAAGTAAAGAACACGTTTTTCCCAGCACGGCAAAACTCTGTATTTGCAGCATTGCGGAAGGTGCAAACCAACCTCTTCAAGGTCAGTCTTCTCTCTGTGTGTTCATGGTGATTAATATTATTAGTTAGTCGATAATCGTGGAGGATCAATTGGGAGTAGGGAAATGCGATGAGGTTCGAATGAATTGGAATAAAGTTTAAGCTTAGTTCGTGTTGCTAGCTGTTTCGATTGATTTGGTTGCTTTTCGAGTGAAGTTTAAGTTTCGTGATCATTTGCATCGGCGTCAGTTTCTGCACTGCTGGCTGTTTGATTCGTTCTAGTTTTGCCTTTTCTATTTGATACGGTTGCGAAATTTAGGTAAGAATCGGGCTGCATATTGCCAGCTGCAATTTTTAGGGTTTGCTTTTGTCATGTTAAGGTGACGCTTTACTGAGTTTGTTGTGTAAGTAAATGAATTTGGCCATTTAGGGTTATAGTGAATTGTTTCTGCTAATTTGTGCAGAAAATGGTTGTCTGTTGTAGTGATTGATGTAGTGTAAACCAATTCCTCTGGCCTTGTTTTAAGTGGGAAATAAGAATTGACTGGAGTAACATGATCAAGCAATATATTTTCGATGAAGACTTACATGACACTGGTGTGAAGTTTAACAAGATAGTGTAGTGATTTCTTGTGTCTGATTAGTTCTTTTCAGGTGCTTATTAAATTCTTGGCTCATTAGTTTAGAGAAATGTATATATACACACATACATAAAATAAAAAAAAGAGTTAGTATTACCGTTTTACTTTTATAAAAAAACATAGTCACTGCAGTCCAAAAAGTTAAGTCTTATTCCTTGTTTGAACTATAGGTTGCAACTGATAATTTTCTCTCCTTAAGGGTGAGGCTGTGGTACGGTGAATGTTATCTTGGGCAGTCATTGTATAAAAAGTAGTGGTTTTTAAATAATTGGTTGCCTCGTAGTGAACAATTAATACATTTTATTTATTGATATCATAAAATTCTTAAACGTGGTCATTACTTATTTTCAGTGAATACTTTGTAGTATGTGCTCATAACTGTTTTGAATAGATACAATAGTAAGCAAAATAAAATTCTGTTCAGATATTGTGGATAGATATGTCCTTATTTTACCGTAGTAACATATATGTTGTGACCGCTTTGTAATATCATCATCTTTTGTGATGTTGACTGAAGCTATGACATATAATAGACACTATTTTGATTTTTGTGAATGACTTGTGTCTACCTCACTTTGGAATGATTTTTCTTAACAACTACGAAACATTAGATCAAGTGTATGTACATAATGCTCTGTATTGTTAGGAAATAAGCAGTTGACCTATCATATGTAGTAGTTGTGTATATTATTCTATGGTTTTCCTCCATTTGATGATTAGCTTCCCCTGGTATGAAGGAATGATGAGTGAGGAGCACTATCAAGTAATAGTGTTTTGGGGCAGGAATACTGTATTGTAGTCGAAGGAGACTGCTTATCAGTTTATTGCAAAAACAAGGCCTTCTCCTATTGTCCTAATGATTGGTTTCCTTAACTCTTTTCGTGTGTCCTACATGGATCGCCTAGATTTGGCAATTTGTGTCAGTTCCACGGTTCTGTATGAAATATTATAATTTAACAAACCTTTTCTTTCTCCCTATTGCATTGCAGGTGTCTTCTAATTTCTATAACTGAAAATAGCTTTGGCTAGGATTTTCAAAGTAGCAAGTGTCATAATAGCCCACCATGTAAGCATCCCAAAGGCACCACATCTGAGATAAATGCACAGGGGCTTGACTTTTCATCTGAAGTGTCTATAAAGAGTATGGAAATCAATCAATGTCACAGTCACAATGGTTCTAATTCAAGTTACAGTCTTCTTTCTGAAAATATGAATGAGAAACTTCCTGCTTCGGCTGAAGGTACCTCTCAACACCTTGAGATGCTCAAGGCAAATGTGGGTCAGACAACAGACACCGTTAAGATCAGTGATGACATCGTTAAGATCAGCGATTTGGGATGCGAAGGCAAGAGTATATGCTGTATGAGCAAAGCTGATGAGAAAAACTACAAAGTTGATTATAATGGTGAAACTGACCAGAAGAGCATGACTGGCAGTTCATCTTCTGTTAATAGCTTATGCCAGAAATGTTCAGACAAACTTGTTGATATACAATCTGCCAAACATGGTTCTATCAGAAGTGAATATATTGCTGAAGAAGGCAATAAGCCCAAGGGTTCTCCTGAATATTCAAGAGAAGCTCCGGAGTCTGCTGCTGATAGTAAACAATGCAGTCATGACCCCATTGACATCATGAAAAGCAACACTGAAGTTGATGAAAATCGAACAAGCTCTGTTGCATTAACCAGTATGGATCAAAAGGAGCATATAGGGATGGGGATGGCATATGCTCTACAGGAGCCACCCTTGCAATATTGTGCCATGGCGAGCAATGAAAATTTAGATGAGCTGGTGGATGTAAGTGTTACTCTGTTGTCACTATTACTTGGGCACTATTATTTGAGCTTTAAGTTTCTTTATAGTAAGTGGAATAGAAAGAAGTATTATAAGTTAGACAATGCATATAACTCAATGTGAATTTCATATTGGACTATACTTTGCTTTATTTCGTTGGATAAGAATTGAAGTAAAATGAAGTGCCAAAAGGTGTTAACACTGTTAGCTAATGCCATGAAGGTATTCTCAAAATTGAACAAATTCTTAAGGTTATCTTCCACTTATGTCATTGGATTGTACGGAATTATCACAACATTATAATCTAGATGTAGCCACACACGACTTTGCTCTTAGGAAAATGTTTCATTACCCTTAAATATAAAAAATGATCATGTGTAGATTCTTGGTTTTTGAAATAATGACTAGCTAGCTATGGTATCAGCCTCAAACTTGTAAATTGCAAGAAATTGTGTGTAGGTCTGCGAGAAGTCGCGTATTTCTGTATTGCTCAGAAAAAATCAATTTGGTGATGGTAATGTAGTGGCATTGTATTCGGAGCTTTACAATTTTGTTCTGGATCTGTCTGTCTCTATGTGTGTGTGTGCAGGTATCCTGTATTGTTTTTTCTTTAGGTTTCTGCCCATTTCTTTCTTCATTCCTTGCATTGGCTATTTATACAAGCCGAGGCACTTGTGTTGTTTATTTAGCATACAGTTTCTGTATTGTTGTATGCTGCAATTATGTAGGTTTGAGGCTAAATTGGATAACATAAGAGTGATATCTGGCCCCAGGTACGTGTATGTGATATATGTGGTGATGCTGGTCGTGAAGCTATGCTTGCGATTTGCAGCAAGTGCAGTGACGGAGCTGAGCATGTGTAAGTACCTCAAATTGTGAATTCAGAATCTCTTGCTTTTATTATCATGGATGGGAAAATTATTTATTCTATTTATATCAGTTATTGCATGCGTGTAAAGATGGATAAGGTGCCTGAGGATGATTGGATCTGTGAAGAGTGCATGATTGTGGCAGAAGCACATAATCAGAAGGCTGATGAACAAAAAATTGATGAAGCTTTGCAAAACACATCTCCTATGGTCCCGCAAAGTTTAAGACAATTAGACCGTAATGACAATGGAAGGGTAGGAGTTGGCCATGCTTCCTTAGCTTCTTCTGGAAAGCGACCTGGGGAAAATTTACAAAATAGCTCTTCATCAACTAAAAAGAGAAAGCTTGACAAAGGTGTAAAGTTGTGGAGTCCACCTGGTTCTGGTGCAAAAGGAGCATTGCTGAAGCATGCTAATTTGAAAATTATGCCAAAGGGCAAGGTTGTATCTTCCTTGAGCGGTGACTCCCTTGGAAACATTCTACAGAAGGCTTGCCAACCTTTGGCTGGTAAATCGTCAAATAGTGAATCACAGTTTCATAAAGGTCAGTACTTTTCTGACGCATGTTGTCTTTCAAAGGTGTCTTGTCTTGGAATACTTTCATGAGAAAAATCTTTTCTCTCCCATTTCCCATTTGGTTTAGGGAAATACTAATCCAATGCTTTCTACTTTCAAGCAAAAATCAAAACGTGGAAAAGAAATCTCAACTGAAGGCCTAAATACATATGAAGATCAACTTATTTCATTATATTCTTCCTTGAAAGTGCATAGATGTCCACGTCCAGATGTAAACATATATGTCCATCTCGGAAGATTCATTAACTGTCAAATATCTTTTTTGGCCACTTCTTTCCCCACATATTTTGATCACGTTTACTTTCTCCCCCCAAAATATAGATTTCCTGTGGAAGAATGTGTTTGCTATTGGTGGTAGAGTTGCTGCTACTTATGGGATATCATTTTGCAGGTTCTCTTTTTAAGCAAACATGTAGTACTGGAGCTGGTCTCCGAACTGGGCAGAAATTTGAAGATGTTTACAAAGAGCAGAAAACTCCCAAGGGAAGTCCAACTATTAGACCTGAACTGCACAATGCAAAACTGAGAAAATCTCAATCATTTGCTGCTTCTAAGGTCGCCAGTTTAGATACTTCTGGTTCAGGGAAAAATTTGCGCAATGATTCCAGGATTCCAAAAGTTGGAAGCAAACTCAGCTTATCTCAAAGAAGTTATTCATTTAATAGTAAGATTCTTCAATCTGTTCCCCCACTTGGTAGCTCCAGTATTTCAAGAATAAAGCCTGCCAAGGCAGCTCTGGCACAGGCCGAAGTTAAAAAACAAGTTCCACAAAGACATCCCGATAGAAAGATTGCTGAAGTTCATAAAGACATGGAAAAAGATTATTTCCATCGTGTAGCTAAGCGCCAGTGTGATAAAAATGCATATGGTAGGATTGACGATATCAATGGGTTATTTGTGACTTTACATGCAGTCGTATACTGACTCTTCCTCTTCTGTTTCCTAGCAGGACTCCCTGAAACAATGACACGCTCTACTGCTGAAAAGGAAAGAAGTCCGCAAAATTTCGTCAGAACCATCAATGGGTGTCTCAGTCAGAAAGCAGATAAGGAGACTGCTAATGTGAAATCAGAGCCCGTTTCAAAATATTCAAAGCTTCAGTTGTATGACACCATTCAGCTGAAAAGGTCATCTTCATGGGCAACTGCTCATTTGGCTGATTTTGTTCATCCCAGTGTGGATTGTGTATGGAGGTATAATTCCTTTATTTTAATTAACTTTGAAGGAATCAGTTTTGATAGATAAAGGTCATATTTAGAAATTTACAACCAAATGTCTTTTCATGTGTTGTGTCCAATAAGTGGACACTTGACTCTCAATATTTAGAAGATTCATGACTCCAAAGATCACGCCTATTCTTTTGTAAAAAGTTCTTCATACAAAAGCCTTTGCACATTAGCGTTAATCCCGTTCTGTGTCCATAATAAGCATAATTGTTTGAATTGGCATCTGCTCTTGTGTGTTTGTGATGGTTAACAGGTAAACTATCATTGTTCATATTTTATGCTTAATTCATGATATTTATGTTCGATCACCATGCTTTTGACAATGGACTTCTGATTTCTTGCAGAGGCATATTCAATGTCAAGGGTTTTAATAAACTTCCGGTTAGCTGTACTCTATTGCAAGCACATATGTCTAGCTGTGCTTCTCCTAAAGCTTATCAAGTGGTCAGCAAGTTTCCGCGTGAAATGAAAGTGGAGGAAGTACTGCAGCGGGATATTTTGCCAGCTCAATTCATGGAGAATTTTGCAACCGAAGACAACATTGCTCTCTATTTCTTTCCTGAAGACCTTCAAAGGTTGGTGAAGCAATCATCACAGAACTTTGACCCTTTTTTCTGATCCGTGAAAAAGTTTATGTTTGTATTTGCATTTTGTGCAGCTACCAGAGTTACAAAAGGTTTTTGAACTGCATGATGTTAAATAAATTGGCGCTAAAGTCAAATCTTGATGATGTTGAACTCCTAATCTTTCCATCCCAGATCCTTCCGGCAAGATCACAGCGTAAGAAAATCTGCGTACTCTGCGCTTGTTAAATAGTGCATCATAATTGCTTGTCCCTTGTTATTAATATATATGAGCTGATTTGGGGAGATGATTCTGGCAGGTTGGAATAATCTCTTTTTCTTATGGGGTGTGTTTAGAGCCAAGAAGTTACGCTTTCATGATGATGCTTGTGTTCCAAGTCATCTTGAGGCAACTCGGATCTGTCAGGCAGATATTTTTCCAAATTCTCCTCCGTCTCTAGATTCGCCTAAATCTAAATGTCTGGAAGGTAGCTCGTTTAGCGAAGTAGATGATGAAATGATGGCAAGGGCTCTTATTATGTTGAAGGAGCAGCATTCTGGAGGATCGCAAACTAAAAATAAAGCCAAGGTCAGTCTTCTTACATTAGCTTTAGTTTTGGGGACCTCTTGGATGTGCATGTTTGGTGAACAGTAGTTGCTAATTCGGATCGTTGCTGTATATGTTTTAGCCTCGTATTGATTTACCATCTGAACTTATGTGGACAGGCTTAAGTTTATCTACCATTAACCAAAAGTTCATTAGAAGCGATAGTGTATCATGTGTAGAATGATATTAATAGCCTACTAGGCAGGTGTACTTCCATTGTCTAGTGGTTAAATTGATAAAATTTGCAGTTATAATTGTTTTGCAAGCATTCAAATGTATCCTTTGTTCCAATCGTATGTCATAAACGTTTATTTTTTCTTAGATGTTGAATTCAATGAGTTGTGCACCTAATATACATTGCCTAAGAGAATATTATTCATCCTGGAGGTTTGATCAGTCTTACATTAACAAACATTTTGGAGACTTCTTGGGTATGCATGACATGCCAATTCCTACTTTTATATGCTCTAGTCTCATATTGATTTATCATGTGAAATTATACGTGCAGATTTACGGTTTAGCTTTTTATAAAAACGATTATGCCACTAGTCAAAAATTGATTAGAAGCATATCGGTTTTGATCCGGTGGAATGGAGGTTACAAATAACAAAGATAAAGAGAGAGAATAGATGAAATATTACCATTGATTTATAATGGTTAAGAGTTTCTCAACTTGAAGTAAATTTTAATGCCAATTTCACCCATCCTAATTCGAACATATATATTATGGTCAAACTGATATCATAGGGATTCATAGCCTACTAGATGTTGAATTGTTCACCTAATTAATTTATTTGTATTGCAAGTCATGTTGATGTAATGTGTTCTGCTAATCTCGGATGTGCTAGTGAATGTTGATTTTTCTTGCTTATTCATACAGGAAGAAAATAAATTTCAAAATCAAGATCTTGAGGTGAAAACTGTGGACACAAATTCTCCATCTATTTCAGCTTCTGAAATTCCAACACAACCGACAAGTGGAGCTGGAAAAGACACCTCGAATATGGCCCAACGAAAGCTTGAACCCAACATTGACTTGAACTATCCTCACAACGAGCTTTCATCTCCAATATCCGAGCCCCTAGACGGCAAGGAGCTTCCAGAGTATGATATTATAACAGATGGTGGTTCATTTTCTTTGAATTCAGGTCCATCTGATTCTGGAGGAGCTGAGACATCTGAGAAAGCCATGGACCACCATGCATTGAACCTGAACCTATCTTTATGGCCCGAAAGAGAACATACTGATGTCTCTGTATCACTTGATCTATCTCTCGCACTGCCTTCAAAAGACGATAATCCCGCTCCAGTTCCTGAGACGAGCAATGTAGATACTTCAATGTTCATGTTTTTCCGGCGTTAAAATGGCGTGGGGCATACAAAGGGAAGGTATTATGTACATAGGGTAATGTTTTTTTAACTTTGAAATAAAGTTTACTACAGAAGATGGTATAATGGTTTCGAGATGGTAAATAGTTTCTGATGAGACATGTTTAGGGTATACTATATATCGACTTGTTTATGGACTTGAGAATTGCAATCTATTAGAGTAGTTAAGGACAGTACATAGAATGTCCGAGTCTTGTTAAGATTCCTGAATGTATATACGCTTTTCTGCATCTTCTTGTTTTTATTTTGGAGGCAATTGGCGTAGCTATGAAGCTTTTTTTTTATTGTGACCAAGGAGTATTACACGCGGATGAGCTCCTTCTTGATGAAGGCAGCCCTGAGGCGGACGCATCACTCGCGTCGTGCTTGAAGTGCCCGTGCACATGTTACGCTCGCGTCAGTGTTTACGATTATGTGTGCACCTATTGAACTATGCGATCGTGCGTGGGTTCATGTGTGCGCTAGCCAAGTCAAAGTCACAACACGATCGTACGCTAGCAAAAAGTCAAGGTAGCGCACGATCTTGACGTTTTGCTACAGAGTCAAAAGGTAGCGCACGATGTTGTGTGCACTAGAAAAGTCAAGGTGGCGTATGATTGCAGTAGCCAAGTCGTGCAGTAGTCATGTCAATGGTATGGGCATTTTACAAATGATAAGTTAGGAGATTTATGATTTTTTACATTTTTTATTGTGGTTTTGATAACTACTTCACCAATAGTAAAGATGAGATGAGTGCACGCTCACTCTATTTTGACTATTCTGTAGTGGTTTAAATGTTTGTGTGACACGTATGTGTAACCTTAAATTCAAAACTAGTCAATAAATACGAGACTTTGGCCCGAATACCCAATTAAATTCGGTCTTATCCATATTCAGTACACTTTACGTTATGTTGGACAGATTAGTTTCAGCAAGAGTACTGATTTTATCGATCCTTACCGGTAAGAATGATATTGGGTCCATTTGGTTTAGGTTGGGAAATTTGGAAAGATTGTAATCCTCACATAATTGATTTCTTTTTGATAAGAAATGTTAAATAAATAATTAATTTTAATCTTTGATTTTTTTTAAAAATCTTGGACATCAAATTTAATTTCCACCCTCTTTCACAAAACACGGTTGCTCCCCGAAGGAGGTGGTGCGACTATGATGGTTGCAAGAGGGTTGCTCGGTCGGAATTGGTCTCGCTGGGATTCATAAATCTTTGGCGTAGGGGAACGGAGGTGACGCCGGTGGTCAACAGTAGTGGTGGCCAAGTTGGCAGTGAATAGTGTTTACGGTGATAGGCGAAAGAAGAGAGGAAAAGAGAGTAAACATGGGTAAGATGATGAATAGTAATTTTCGGGACAATATCCGGTATTTGTAGGGTATCCTTAACGGAATATTCTAATTCCATATATTACGTCAATTAAATCAATATCAATATATCTCAATATCATTATACCTCAAAATCTAAATAATACAATAACTCGATTTTACAAGTGTAAAACTGAAAATTCAAAATTACATTCTCCTTGAAATCCAAAACATTAAAAGTTGAAACTAATTCTTGTATACGTGATACCAAACATCCATTGTAGACTCACCGTAAGGTCCGTAACAACATTCAAGCAAAAGATCTTGTATATTAAAAGCAATCTATCACCTTGGTTAAAACAGTGTAGGAGACAAAAGTCACAAAACATCCTAGGGGTATTAGATTTAAGGACAGTAAAATATTGCTATATTTAGTATAGTTTCGGGCACACCTTGAATAAAACTCGGGTTGGTTAGTGGGTCGGAAGATGGACTTTACTCTTTCCACCCGAAACTGCAACCAGACCATCAGTTGATCAAACTAACACTTGAATTTCAACCTCATTTTATCGGATTTTTAACATTTCGTTTGGTTCGGATTATCATATGATCATCGGTTGCGAGTGAAATTGTTTTCCTAGATAGAACCCATTGAGTTTATGTGTTGGACTAGAATATACTTGTATTTCTGAACTGTGGGAGTTTTCACACGTGTATATATATTATTTTTTATCATAATTAATGTTTAGCCGTTGGAGTTTCACAATTGTCGAGTTTTATGGTTATTGAAATGGAAAGTGGTTACATACTTACGTAGGCTTTGCCAAGCACATGCAATGGAGCAAAATAGAAGGGTTGGTGCATGAATGTCAGAAAGATGAGCAGTGGGTGGGGGTCATAATATTTAGAAACCAATGCACCTACAATAGAAACCAATGCACCTACAAATCTTTGCACCCATTGAAGTCAATGTACGTACAAAACCGACCAAGTCATATCTAAATTAAATCGATATATGTAGCGTTAGGATAAGAACACACCGGGCCTATCTATTAGATTTTGATCTAATATTCATGTGGTATACTCTTGTATAAACATAACGTCGGCTCTACGGTACATATCTTAAAATTAATCGAATAAATTAGCCTCTTAATCTTATATGATAGATTATAAATTTATCTATATTAATGCGAGGTACGTGTCTTTAGATACTTCATTTAGCCGATAGTGTATTTCACATTTTCATCTCCTTGTATAACACGTCGCAAGTCGAAAAAATGAAAAATGTCAAATGTATCTATTATAAATTGACTAGGGAGATATTGAGTTTAGTTTTGGGATAAAGTTCACATATATTATATCTGTATAAATATGGGTTTAGGTCAAGTTTGGTTAGTCTAATTTAAAAAATATGATTACATTGTCCTTTTTAACATGATAGAGCCTCCTACATTGTTCATGTTCACTCAGGGCGGAGACAAGGGGTAGGGGAAGTGCCCCTCCAACAACGTCGTTCCGCTTGTTAACCTCATTCTAAATGACGTCGTTTTGATTAAAAAAGCCCTTAAAACGTTGCTATTGAAAAAAAAAAACCCGTTACGCTTCTTCAAAAAATGTCGTGACTCCCGTCGGCCGTCACTGGCTAGTCTCCTCAGTAGTCAGTGCCTCACTTCGTCGCCGACTGGTCTCGTGACTCCCGTCGCCGACTCTGTCACTGTCAGGCGGAAGTCCTCCATCCATCTTGATTGCCTAGTTGCCTTTGCCAGTCTGGCCCTCGGCCCCTCACTCATGTAAGTTTGTAAATCGAGCTCACCTAGGTTACTAATGTGTAAATCCGTAAATTACAACTTCTAAATTATAAATTAGAAGTTGATTTGGCCGGTTAAAATGTTATATTTGTTCACTTTGTTGATTGAATTGAAAAGTTAGTAGTTTTTTTTGGTGTGAAGGAGAGTCAGTGAAAAGTTAGTAGTTGATTAGGTTAAATTTATTAAGTTGGATATTTTAGGAAATTTTAATTGTGTTTGAACTAAATTTGTTAATTGTATGATAGAATTTAGTAACATGGACAAGTATCTTATTCGGAAGAAGATATCGATTTCAAGTATTGATGATTCAAGTTCAATTCCTAATCAATCTAAACATAATGAAGGGAATGTGAATGTTGGTGCATCAAATGAAAATGATGTTAGAGATGATGTTGTTGGCGAAAAAAGAACTCAAATGGAAAGTTTTTGTGATTCAACTTGTGAATTTTTTATTATTAGTTATCCAACATTCCGAAAATCCATCAAATGGTATGAGCCCCGAGTTAGAGATGTTGTGAAAAGGGATTATGTCGTTAAAGGTGCTTGTCAACCATTGTTACATGATTTTTCACGAAGTATGCAAAGAAATAAACAATGGGCTTTCCTTGCTAAGTGGTTCAAAAAGTTTGAACGGTTGGAAACTTGGAATATAATGTTTTTTTAAAGATGTTGCATTTTGCTTTTGGTGTTATCCTTTTCAAGGAGGTGTTGGCAAAAGATTTGGCGATGATGTGTTTGTGATGATGGGGTTTCGCAATTGGAAGAATGGTCCGGAAAAGTTAAAAGAACATGTGGGATGTACGGATAGTACACACAACAATGCTAGAAAATATTTTTTTTGCTTACAAAGATCAAAGACAAAGTGTGTCAAGATGTTTGTTGGTTGGAAAAGAAGAATTGAATCTCGCATATCGTATTCGGTTGACCACAATTGGAAGAAGGGTCCGGAAAAGTTAAAAGAACACGTGTGTCAAGATGTTTGCTAGTTGGAAAAGAAGTATTGAATGCTGTAAATCGCATTTTGATGCCGCAAGTGTGAATGTTGTCAGATTATTACTTGTACAAGGATTGACTTTTCGTGGACATGTCGAGGCGATGGATCTCCACATAGAGGAATTTTTTTTGAAAATTCTTATGTGGTATAGTTTTCGCAATGTCAAGGTTGAAAAAGTGGTTTTAGAGAATGCATCATTAAATCATCAACTTACTAGCCCTCCCATTCAAAAAGAAATTGTTAGTGCGTGTGTATAAAAAATTTCAATAGCCATAATTAGTGATATTGGAGACAAGTTCTTTTCTCTGTTGTTTGATGAAGCTCGTGACAGTTCTGTCAAAGAGTAAATGACGATTGTTGTAAGGTATGTGGATAGTCTTGGAGTTGTTCATGTTGTTCATACAATCGCTTTATCTTTGAAATGTGGCATTGGTGAGTTTTTTCCTAAACATGAATTAATAATCTCTAAGGTAAGAGGTCAAGGATATGATGAAACTTCTAATATGTGAGGTGAATTTAATAGATTGAAGGCTCTTATCTTAAAGGGATTTCCTTGTGCAAGGTATGTTCATTGTCTTGCTCGCCAACTTCAACTAGTGATTGTGATTGTTTCACAAAAAAAAAATCAGTTTGTGAGTCATTTTTTTGAATAGTTGTTTGCAATTACTAACATGTTTGAAGTTTCTTGCAAGAGAAAAGATGAGTTTCAACAAAGAAAACATAGAAGAATGGTTCAGAGGTTGGAAAATGTTGAAATTACAAAATGGAGGGGAATTAAGAAATTGCTTTAGCTCGGACGGGGTCTACACGATGAGGTTCTCACTATACAATCATTATTCGTGCTCTTTCTTTGTGGAACTCAACTCTCAAAGTGATAGACAATATACTTGTTGAGGGCACTGATGAAAAAACTCGGGGAACTACCGGTAGTTTGACGGAAAAGATGGAGATTTATCATTTTATTTTTATTGCTCACTTGATGAATCAAGTGTTGGGGTTGACAAATATGTTGTCACAACAACAAAAGGAACAAACTATCATTACCGTTGTTGGACTCGTTCAAAGCGCTAAATTGAAATTTTAAGATTTGAGGAATAATGGATGAATGAGTTGATTGGAGAAGTCAATGGTTTCGTACTAAACACAATGTTTTGATTCTCGACATGGACCGTCTTGCTACAAACCTTCGCTCTTGACATAGTGGAAATGGTACAACAAACTACAACCACTTCAAAGTTGCGATTTTTTTGTCAAGCAGTTTGTTATTCCTCAATTAACTATTAAACTAGTATTTTTATATCAAGTTAATGTTAAGCTACATTTGTAAATTATTGACCAAATTGATACATAGATGAAAAATCGTTTCAATGAGCCAACATCATAAGTACACGCTTGTATAAGATGTCTTGATCCTAAGACTACACATATGTGCTTCAGGTTAGGGTACGTTACGATTTCGGATTGAAACGTCCCGATTCCCGAGTTGCCTTTGCCAATTTTACGTGCTTCAGGTTCGGGTATGTTACAACTTCGGATTGAAACGAGTTAGCCCGGGTAAGGTCTCGAATTCTTTTATTTAGAGTATATTTGGATTCGGTCGGGTTTCCGGTTTAGATTTTGACAAATATCTAGATTCACTACTTATTGACCAACACGTGGCATACTATAGGCCGGTGCAAGCAATCAACGCTCGCCGTAAACAAAAACTGGGTTTAGGACACGTGTTATTTACCCTTTGGTGCAAAAAACGTAGCTTCATTTTGTATGCTACGTGTATTCGTTGAAAAATAGAATACTCAATAGCTCTATCTACCTTTAAACCTAACTTGAATAAACCATTACTAAATATTATCCCAAACCCAATCGTAAAAGAAAATTAAATTAAAATTAAAAAGACCACTCGAGAAAAAACGAATTTATTCCTAACTAACTTTATTCTGCCTCCTCACTCAACAGGTAAAAAGCCGAAGAGATTGCAAAGAACGCACAAGCATTCTTCAATGGCGGCAACAGAGCCAGTAAATGAACTCGGACAATCCGAAGCCGGATCGATGACGGAACACCATCTCACGGTACCTGCGGGGCTAACCGAAGCTGAATTCGACTCTCTCCGGTCATACGTCGCCGAATTCCACACCTACCGAGTCGAAGAAGGGAAACAGTGTTCATCGCTACTCGCGCAGAAGGTCCACGCTCCTCGCGATGTAGTCTGGAAGATTGTCCGGAGATTCGACAAGCCTCAGATCTACAAACACTTCATCAAAAGCTGTATAGTCAAGGAAGGATTCACGGTCGCCGTCGGCTGTACACGAGACGTCAACGTGATATCCGGATTACCAGCGGCAACGAGCACAGAGCGACTCGATATTCTCGACGATGAACGGTACGTCACTGGATTTACAATCATCGGAGGAGATCACCGCCTTCGGAATTACCGTGCAGTGACTTCTGTACATGAGATCGGCGATTCTGATGGCCGAGACGACGGGGCCTGGTCGGTGGTGTTGGAATCTTATGTTGTAGACGTGCCGGAGGGCAATACTGAGGAGGATACACGCCTTTTTGCTGATACGGTTGTGAAACTGAATCTGCAGAAACTGGCGTCGGTTGCGGTTGCGGCGACGCGTGGTGATGGAGATGGTGGCGCGTCGCCTGGCTCCGGCGATGGTAGGTGAAGCTGGAATATGTACTGTCGCATTCTAGTAAGTGCTAATTTTGTATCATTAATCTGGTTTTCTTTTTCTTCTTTTTTTTGGTTTGTGGTTTTAGTAGAAGCCCCAAGTACTGTCTTATTGAGTTATTGTGCATATGTGGTTTGTAATTTTGTGTCATTAATCAATAATCACTATTTCAAGTCTTTCAATTATATTTCCTATAAACATCCAAACAAAATATTGAAACAGAAGTAGAAATATTTATGTTTGCAAATTGCAATCGAAGTTTGGCAGTGTTGCCTTCGGATTTCGGCGGACAGCCACTTATGAATTTATTATTTATGTAATCTGCATGTTGGAAGTTGAATTAACCATCGAGCGATTAGACACAATACTATTGATAGATTTTAAATCGTCACTCTCAAGACTCAATATACCCCGACCTTTTCTCCTATTTTAGGTCAATTACATGCTATTTTATTTGATTAAGGGTCGTTTAGTTTTGTTTAGTTTTGTCTAGGAGATTATGGAGGAGAAAAGTTAAATGAATGATGAGCTTAGTACATAAGATAGGTGATCAATTCTCATAGTCATAGCGCAATTTGGTTGTACTGGTTTTGGATAAACTTAACTCAGTTTGTTTGTTCGACTCGCTCCCAACACATATGTTCGATGTATGCTTTTTACTTTTTATTTGATCCGTCGAAATTTCTAATGATATTTGAACATTTTAATATCAGATTCTGAACTTGTTAGATTTGTCAATCTTGCTGCTTTCGTCAAGTGTCAAATGAGTTAAACAGTTGCCCTTAGAAGACATGCAAAGGATAAAAAATTAAAAATAATAATGGCCTCTCTTTATATATATATATATAAAGATTGATGAACTATTGCTCGTATTATAAATTGATTTTAGGATGAAATTTCATTGAATTTTATGTTGGATGAATCCAACCCATATAGTTAAATGGAAAACTTTTCATGATATATTGAAGTGTCGGAATTTTATAGTGATTATTATAAAATTGTTGTTATATTTTGTAGTATAACAATTTATCTATGTAATATACCGGGTCTTTTTTATATAGGTTTGGCACAACAAATTCTATTTATTATTTTTGCTAAAAAAAAACAACTTCGTATGGAGTATCGGACTTTTTAATAAATTATGTTTTGTTTTTTTGTTTGATTATAACTTATTTTTAAAGCACCAATAAAGTTTATTCCTTGAAAAGCTAAAAGAAACTACGAAAAGGTCAAAAGTTTTGAAAAGCAAATTGCAAACACAAATCCATTCGATCTCATGTCACTCGGGAGTCGGGGCCAAGTTTAGACCTTTCGGTAGTTTGACATAGGCACATGAATTAGTAATGTTATTACTTATTTTATTTTACCACTAAGTCATGTCCCTTTATTTTATTCCAATACTTTTATTTTAAACTATATTTAGTTTTAAAATGATGAAATGTTAATATATGATAGCTAAAAATGAAGATATAAGTATGTAACTATTGGCCTGTATTTGGTAAATTTTGTAAATTTTACTTGTTTGTAGAGAACTTTTAATAATAGTGAGATGTAATAAGGGTTTATTTCTTTACCTAATTTTTTAAAAAACTAAAGGGCAATTTTGGTTAAGGGACCTTTTTGAAAAACTAGAGTAGTAACTAGGCTTTTTAATGTTTAAATTAAGTAAATATACTCCAAACTTTTGTATTTATTCTCAAACTTTACTCAAGGGGTACATTTACTAGGTAAATGTTCAGGTACGGTTGCTTTATTGCGGTACGGTCGTACGGCCGTACGACAGGGCGACACGTGTCCCGAATTTTTTTATTTTTATTTTTATTTTTATTTATTTTTTTTTTCTCTTTTCTGAAACCATTTTTTTTTTTTTTCTTTTTCCGGAAACTAATGAAAATTTATTTGAACTACCATGTTATAATTTATGCACTATTATCCTATAAACTTTGAACTATTCCCATATAATCCATGAACTATTACTTTTTAATATAATCCATGAATTATTCTATTATAATTCATGAACTATCCCATAATAAGTTTTGAACTATTACTTTCACTCCTTTATAAATTTTTGCACTTTAAACTATTCTATTATAATTCATGAACTATTCTATTATAATTGATGAACTATCCCATAATAAGTTTTGAACTATTACTTTCACTCCTTTATAAATTTTGCACTATGAACTATTCTATTATAATTCATGAACTATCCTTTTAGAAGTTATGAACTATTACTTTCAATCCTTTATAAATTTTACACTATGAACTATTCTATTATAATTCATGAACTATCCTTTTATAAGTTATGAACTATTCCATAATAAGTTTTGAACTATTACTTTTACTCGTTTAAAAAAAAAAAAAAACTCGTTAAGGAAAAAAAAAAATTTTTTTTTTTTTTTTTTTTTTTTTTTTTCGGGACACGTGTCGGCCGTACAGACGGCCGCACGGCCTTACCGGAATAATGGGCCTTACTTGAATAACACCCACATTTACTAAACGCAAAACTAAAAAAAGCCTAGTAAACTAAATTGTTTAAAAAAACTAAAATTATTCAAAAAAATAGGATAATATTTTTGGAAAATTTTGTACATAGAATTTGTTTGTAGTTATTAATCTTTATTCTTTATACATTCTTACCTTTTGACGGCGAATCCCTAGTAGTCGGATCTGCAATTCAGCATGTGGAGCAAATTCATTCGCCTACAAACCCTGTGAAACAAAACTGAGTTGATTTTCTTTAACCGTCAAATCCGCCATTTATCCGGGTCGGGCAGGAAAACCGGGTCGATTTTGCCAGGTCTATGTATGTGGAACCATCTCCTCTCAACACTGCTACTCTCTCTCTCGCAGTCGGTCGTTCTTTGTTAATGAAGGATCAAAATTCATAACCATCCAGACGTCAATCGTCAAACGCCAGGTTTCACCATCACTCTCCTACGTGTCCTTTCTGGCCGCATTTACCCTCCGTCACCCGCATGTGATCCTGCCCCCTTCGCTTATCCCTAGTTTAGATTCTCGTCTCTCTAATCCCCTCCCTCTCGATTTCTTCAGATCTCAAGCTTCCTGAGAAAATCCTCGATTTTCTTGAAAAAATATTCGTGAGATTTGCGTTCGATTACAAATTCGTTGTATTAGTGAGAAGTGATTGTTGATGGCGGAACAAAGCCGGAGATTCTTGATCGGTTATGCTCTTGCTCCCAAGAAGCGTCAGAGCTTCATCCAAGAATCGCTCATCTATCTTGCAAAGGAGCGAGGGATTGATTTGATCAGAATCGATACAGATAAACCATTGATCCAACAAGGTCCGTTCGATTGCGTACTACACAAGCTGTACGGTGACGATTGGAAGCGTCAGCTGGCCGATTACAAGTACAAAAATCCTAATGTCGTTATAATTGACCCTCCAGATGCGATCGAGAGGCTTCACGACCGTATTTCAATGCTTCAGGTCGTATCGGAACTGAAGAAAACGCATAACAGTAGCGAGACCTTTGGTATTCCAAAGCAGATTGTGATTTACGATGCGGAAACGCTTAGCGATCGTCGATCCTGGGAGCGTTTGAAGTTTCCGGTGATTGCAAAGCCTCTTGTTGCCGACGGGAGTGCTAAGTCACACAAAATGTCTCTGGTTTACAACCACGAGGGACTGACGAACCTGAAACCCCCGATTGTGCTGCAGGAATTTGTCAACCATGGCGGAGTGATCTTTAAAGTGTATGTGGTTGGTGATTACGTGAAATGTGTCAAGAGAAAGTCATTGCCGGATGTAGCAGAGGACACACTGGAGAGTTTGGGTGGTCAGTTGACATTCTCACAGATCTCTAATTTGGCTGCCAACGAGAGGGCTGATGAGAGGTATTACAAGAAGATGCGGTTAGATGATTGTGAAATGCCACCACAGATGTTCATCAATGGGATTGCGAAGGGGCTGAGGGAGGCCTTGAAATTGAACCTTTTCAACTTCGACGTGATAAGGGATTCCACATTAGGAAATCGCTATCTTGTTATTGATATCAATTACTTTCCTGGCTATGCTAAAATGCCTTCCTATGAGACTGTTTTGACTGATTTTTTCTGCGACATTGCTGCTGCAAAATAAGAGTTGGTAAAAAATAATGCCTGCTCTGAAGTTCCAGGATCATCAGATACATGAAGGTATATTTTGATTCACCTCTTGATATAGATAAATCTGAAATACTTTGATCATCTTGATGTGTATAGTTGAGTTCTTTCAGTTGTTCTTTGTAGGTTTTGTAATCACATCTCAAGAAATTTCAAATTGTTGCCTTCTTTGTTGATGATTGAGTACTGCCAATAAAATTTGTTTTTGATCTTGATCTTTACTTATCTCACTGAATTCATTGGTTGTGAATTGTGATGCTGTAATTCTTGTTATGATGACCATATTTTAGTGGATAGCTGTTGATCAAGGTTTGATTGTTTGGCTAGATGAATTTAAGTGTGAAACTTAATATTTGGGTGATTTGATTATAACCAACATAGGCTACATAGCTGAGGATTAAACTGAAATCCAGATTGTTTCAATGCTTTGCATATGATTTGTGTCCGTGTTCGTTGTGCTACTTCATCAACTACTGTTATAAGACATCAAGTAATGTTGTAAGAGGGGGTTAAGTGAAAAAAAAAGAAAATAAGAAGCAATCTTATGTAATTTATATGAGCTTTAATGAAAAATGTATATATAAGATCCATCCAAGCCTAGTAACCCAGATTCAAGTCAAGAAATCCAGACCCAAAAATCTGACCCGAATAAAGACATTAGGCAACGCGACCCGGTTTTGACCCAACCACAACATAATTTGACCTGACTCAAACCCGACTGACCCGTCCTAAATGTCACCTCTACCCGAAGCCATTAAAAATCAAAGTAGCACAACCCGAATGACCCGGGAACCGAACTAAACCGACTTGTTATGATCCAATAATATTGGTTATTTAATAATCCATATTCACCCGAATAATTGATACCCGATTCAAACCGACCATGCTAAAACAAACCGCTAAAAGAGAGCTCACTTCAAACAGGCGGTTCAAAACAAGCTCTCTTTTAGCGGGTTATCCGACCCGTTTCAACCCAAGTGTGTTGTGACCCGACCCGTTAGTCCCGTTTGACACCTCTAGGGATGAGTATACCCTTTAATCATCGGATGGGTATGCCACTTTTCAAACCGAATCCGTCTCGTTGACACCCCTCGCATGCTCCCTCCCTCTCCTGGCCTGAAGCTCGTGTTGCTCCCTCCCAATTTAAAAAAATAAAGAAGAAAAGAAATGGGCGCCGACATCCGGTCCAAAATAAAAGACGTCAGTGAATCCACTGACATCCGCACACGATTCTAAATAAAAGACGTCAGCGCAATCTACTGAATCCGGATAGTGCGCATCGTGTATAAACGGGCTCGGGCCGGGCTTTGTAAAATATTGAGCCCGTTTATCCAGACCCGGCCGGGCTCACGGGTACCCGTTTTTCAATTGTTTTTTAAAAAATCTTATATCAAATGCATTAAATTTTATTTTTTATAATATTTAAGAGTTTTATGTGAAATATATCAAATTTATTATAATTATACTAGATATTTTATATTAATAGTTAATATTTATAATAATAATAATATAATATATCAAACTTGTATGGACTTTTCGGCACAATCGGACTTGTTCCATATTCATACCCGCCCGTTTTTTGGGCAAGTGAATATATCATTCGGCTCACGCCTCCAACCCCTAAATGTAATAATGTATGGCATCATGAAGTAATTTCATGAAACTTTAATCCGAGCCCCTAAAAATGGGTGGTTAGGTGATCGTAAGCCCCGTTCTGTTAGGCTAAATTGCCTAAGTGGATAACTGTGACAGTTGGCCATAAGCTCTTGGCAGAATGGGCCGGAATTGGGCTCCAACACATCTTATGCCCTCCTCAAATAGGGAGGCCCATTCCAGCCCAAAGAGTAACCTGTTTCGAGGCTTGCATCTCTGCATATGGGCCCGGGGACTTTCCTGTGCTTTGGGCCCAAATAATGAGCCCACACACAACCACTTCGTCACCTAACCGATCTTGCCCCAATGTAAGGAAATTATGTATTATATACTGCATAAACGATCAACAGTTTATCGATGTGGGAACGAATGAGATAGAGTTCCTTCTCTCCCACCCCGTCACCTTCCTCTTTGAATAATAGTTTACCGATGCGGAAACGCTTTGCGATCGTCGATCCTGGGAGCGTTTAAAGTTTCCGGTGATTGCAAAGCCCCTTGTGGCCGATGGGAGTGCTAAGTGACACAAAATGTCTCTGGTTTACTACCACGAGGGACTGACGAACCTGAAGCCCGTACATGAATGTATATTTTGACTCACCTCTTGATATAGATAAATCTGAAATACTTTGATCATCTTGATGTGTATAGTTGAGTTCTTTCAGTTGTTCTTTGTAGGTTTTGTAATCACATCTCAAGAAGTTTCAAATTGTTGCCTTTTTTGTTGATGATTGAGTACTGCCAATAAAATTTGTTGTTGATCTTGATATTTACTTATCTAACTGAATTCATTGGTTGTGAATTGTGATGCTGTAATTCTTGTTATGATGACCATAATTTAGTCGACAGCTGCTGATCAAGGTTTGATTGTTTGGCTAGATGAATTTAAGTGTGAAACTTAATATTTGGGTGATTTGATTATAACCAACATAGCTGAAGACTAAACTGAAATCCAGACTGTTTTAACGCTTTGCATATGATTTGTGTCCGTGTTCGTTGTGCTACTTCATCAATTACTCTTACAAGTCAAAGATCGTTGAGTTATGCGATGCATTTTGTCATTTTATCAAGGCATTTCAATTTTGTGTATGCATGCATTTAGGGCTGTGAACGGTCCTGACTGTAATATAACGATCCGGACCTGTATCATGTGAACAAACCATCCGTCCATGAATTTGACCATCGCGGTCCGGACCATTTTAAACGTTTTAGTTTTTATAAAAAAAATATTGCACGGATTGATTATGGTCCCGTCCAAATGTCCGTAAGTAGTTTTTTGTAAATAAAATTATGAAAAGTGTAACGAACAGCCCGAGACCGGAAAATTTTATGGTTCATTAATTTTTTGTTTTGACACCACATTATATTTAGAAATTATTGTTAAGTTTGCATGTGTAGTTTCAGCGTTTACATTAGAGTCTAGTTGATCGGTCAAGTCCGATGGAGCCGAATAACTATGCACAATATTGTCAAAGTTGTAGTTTTCTAAAAAAAAAAAAAAAGAAATTCTCACAACTACGTGTATAAGATTTGTATTTTTTTTCCCAAAAGAATAAAAACCAACAACTATGTATATGAGATGTGTAGTTGGGTTTAAGGAGAAAGATGTGTGGTTGTAGTTCACGTCTCGTTTCAATTGTAATAGAGGTATTGACTTCTTAAAGAAGCACAATATACATAATCAATGGTATCAAATGCAATTTCACAAGCGTACCAAACGCGGGCTAGAATCAATTTTATGAATTTGAGTCGGTAGGATTTATCGGACAATTATTCGGTGGGCTCCGACCAATATCAACGCTAGGAAAATGGAAGTGTTAATTTCGTGGTTCCGAGTACTATAATTTGATATACTCATATGTATAAAAGAAGAATGATGTCCAAATGAGCGAAAAATTAATGCCCAAAGATGAGTGTATTAAATACATCTTAGGAGATTTAAGTACGGAGGAAGTTGTCTCACATCGACAATGTGGAGGTTGGTTAGACACCGTATGTACGAGAATAAGCATATTATGGTTAACTTAGTCTATGGCAAGACGCTCTAGCGTTTGCTAGACCACCTCTGTGAGCCGTGGCGCGGTTCACGGGTTTGGGTATGACTTTGGCAGATTTAATTGTAGAGTAATTTGTCCCACATCGACAGTTTGATTTTATGTTAAATATATTATTTATACAAATGAGTTCCTATATTTAACTCATATGAAATATGAATGAAAATTTTAACAAGAAAATTTACGAAAAACCCGTGAAACCGACATGACCGGGAAGATTCTAAAAAATTATATCTGAATCCCACCCACTTGAAAACCGAGTTAATTCGAGATAATAATAAATGATCCGAACTAACATGACTTGATTGTACGAAATAATCTTATTCGATATGCCCCAATAGCCCAAAGTAACTCGCCCGAATGACCCGATTGTGCATATTATAAAGTAATTCGACCTGAATTACCCGATATCTGAAGTAACACGGTCTGATAACCCGATCCTAAATGACTGAGTTGTATGTGCTGCTCATCAAATTTTCTTTCTCGGAGAATATCAAATATTGTTTGTCGGAGAAGAGGCACTAATGAGATAGAGTAGAATTCCGTCGAAGAATGAATGGACCTCCAAATGAAGTACTTCTCTTCCAACCCCATCACCTTCCTATTTGAATCACAACATACTCTCTTCATCCGCACTAAACCAATTCTCTCTCTCCGATTTTGCGAGTTTCATGTATTCTATGTTGCTTCAATTCTTCTCTTGAAGAGCCACGAAAGAAGATCTTTCTCTGAGTAACTCAATTCAAGTTGACCCTTCAGTGGCACGACACCATTCTTTAGAGGAGATCGCCATTGTTAATCCTCGAACACTTTTGTTGCCGTGGATAACTTTTTTTTTAATTACTATTATTCAATCTTTGATCATGAGGTTACCGCTAATAACTTATTGAGTATGTCCTATTTTACGGTGATAAGATAGTTTATACTCTCTCACCCTAAAACAAAGCTACAACTAATAACTTTTTTTTAGGGGAAGGTACAACTAATAACTTAATTAGTTATGAATGTTCAAGTTCTGGATGATGTGTGTCGAAGCTTTGGATATCTAAATATTGAGCTCATGAAAAATTATACATAAGGTTAACATTTGGTGAATGACAATGATTAGATAAATAATAGACGACAATACACGGTTATTAAAATTTTGTGCGAATAACTCATATTATAGGAGCTTTGATACCCTAATATGGCTTCTTAATCTTGGTGGTTGGATGCGAAGCGTGTTGTGTTCTCGCCGCGAACAAAAGTGGATCCCTGTCATACCCAATTTTAGTTATTCATAGTAATTGCCGGAGGAAGTCAGTTCTTCATCTGCACTGAGATGACTTTGTGGTTGGATGCGAAGCACGTTGTGTTCTCGCCGAAGGAATCCACAATCGTTCGATCTTGGTTGCGCCACCGGAGTAGAGAGCATGAACCTTACTGATGCGTCCTTGGAGGTAACCAAGGATAACTCCGGATCTAGATCAAGCAAAACTCCAACTACTCCTTGATTCTTTGTGCGACGTTGTATCGTTTCGGATCCAAAGGGGCGGAAGCGATGAAGAAACAAGGGTTACTTCGATCTAGAGAGATCGAATAAACCTTTTTTTTGTGTGGATCGAAGGTTGATTCTTAAGAAGAATCCTCGAATATGGAAGGTTGATTCTTAAGAAGAATCATCGAATATGGATTTCTAGGATCAAAGACAGGTTGATTCTTAAGAAGAATCATCGAATATGGATTTCTAGGATCAAAGACAGGAAGAAATTTGAGAGATTTCTGGGATCAAAGACAGAAAGAAATTTGAGAGATAGAAGAGAGGTTTTGATGCCCAAGCTAAGTAGGAGGAAATTCTTCTCAAAACTTAGTAATATTGAACATGGAAAATAAGTGAGGCAAGATATCTCTTATATAGAGAGACTTGCCTACCTATGGGCCAACGGGCCAAACAAAATACATGAAGAAAAGCCCAAAAGGGGAAACCCTAAAAGGATAAGAACAAACCCTAAAAGGATAAGGTCAAAAGGGAATATTCTTATACGGAATATCCCTTTATTACATAAAAAGGAAAACATGAAAATATAGTCCGAAAATAAGCTAGCTTCATGCCATGGAGTCGGAAAGACGGGACATGCCGCTAACGGAACCGGTAGCCTATGCCATGGTGGTGTAGAGACATGGCATGCCGGTAGTGGGACCAAGTGAAGAAGTAATGCGGGTGATGATGGAGCCGGTGGCTCGAGCAATGGCCTTAGCTCAGGATCGGGTGATCGGTCCATCTGAACGAACTCTAAGAGCCTCGTCCTCTTCGTCTATGGTCAACGTAAAAGGGGCATCCAAGGGCGCATCAGTCCCCCCATCTTGGCTGTGAAACGTCCCCGTTTCATCATCGTCAAAGAGGGGTTCAACATAAGGGGCAAGGTCCTTGACGTTGAACGTTGGGTGTACTCCGTAGGAATCCGGAAGCTCTAACTTGTATGCATTTGGACCATGACGGGCTAAGATGCGGAATGGGCCATCACCACGGTCTGAGAGCTTGCTCATGCAGCGAGTAGGAAAACGCCCCTTCCGTAGGTGGAGCCAAAGAAGATCACCGGGCTCAAAAGAGACGTCGCGGCGGCCCTTGTTGCGTTGTCCGGCTAGTTGGGCGGCACGACGTTCAAGTTGTGTCCTAGTCCGCTCATGAAGCTCAATGATTTGGGTGGCTCGGTTTCTGGCGATGATGTGTTCTCCATCCTTGAGCGGGGGTGGAGTGAAATCCAATGGTGTGTGTGGATTGAGGCCGTAGACAACTTCAAATGGGGACAATTTAGTTGGCGTGTGCCTAGACCTGTTATACGAAAACTCTACAATAGAAAGTAAGTCCTCCCACCTACGTGGGTTGGTCCTAGTGGTGGCTCTAAGTAGAGCACCAAGAGTCTGATTGGTCACCTCCGTTTGACCATCGGTTTGGGGGTGATAACTACTTGAAAACAACAAGTTGGTTCCAAGTTTTTCCCACAACGTTCTCCAAAAATGACTTACGAATTTCACGTCCCGATCACTAACGATGGAACGTGGTATCCCATGTAAACGCACCACATTGTCAAAGAACAAGGTGACAACTTCACTAGCATTTAGGGTGCTTTTACATGCGATGAAATGAGCCATTTTGGAGAAGCGATCGACTACCACGAAAATGGAGTCTTTGCCTCGTTTTGACATAGACAACCCGACCACAAAGTCCATGGATAGATCTTCCCAAGGTCCCATTGGTATAGGCAAAGGAGAATACATCTCATCCGGACCTTGGCGCGACTTGGCATGATGACATGTGATGCAACCCTTGCAAAACCGTGTCACATGCATACGCATCCGGGGCCAAAAGAAATGCTCTTGGAGAGAGGAAAGGGTCTTGGTAGCACCGAAATGACCACGGCCCTCATGAGCTTCCTTGACCAACAAATGGCGTATAGATGAGCGCGGAATACAAAGTTTTCCCGCTCGAAAAAGATAGCTATCGTTAATAAAGAAAGACTCGTGCTCTTGGAGGTCGAGGCATTGTGCCCATATGTCCTTGAAGTCAAGATCCGTGGCATATAACTCTTTGATAAGAGCAAAGCCATGTATCTTGGCATCCATATACACAAGGAGGGCATAGCGGCGAGAAAGGGCATCGGCTACCACATTCTCTTTGCCTTTCTTATGCCGAATGACATAAGGAAAGATCTCTAAAAACTCTACCCAACTAGCATGGCGTCGAGTGAGATTTGTTTGACTCTTGAGATACGAAAGAGCCGCATGATCCGAATGAATCACGAACTCCTTCGGCCACAAGTAATGTTGCCATGTCTTAAGACAACGAACTAGAGCATATAGTTCCTTGTCATATGTAGGGTAGTTGAGCGAAGGGCCGGACAGTTTTTCACTGAAGTAGGCAATTGGACGATTCTCTTGTAAGAGAACTCCTCCAATGCCCACATTTGATGCATCACACTCCACCTCGAAAGTTTTCGAAAAGTTTGGGAGTTGGAGTAATGGTGCATTACAAAGGCGGTCTTTGAGCGCATCAAACGCTCGAGCATGGATATCACGCCACTCAAACGTGACACCCTTGGTAGTGAGCTCATGGAGCGGTGCCGCTACCGTGCTAAAGTCCTTGACAAAGCGTCGGTAGAAACCCGCTAAGCCGAGAAAGGCTCGGACCATGGTGACCGTAGTAGGAGTAGGCCACTCCCGAATAGCACGAACTTTAGATTCGTCTACTCGTAGTCCGTCCTTAGACACGACATAGCCAAGAAAGATAGTGGTGTCCGAGCAAAAGACGCATTTGTCAAAGTTGACATACAATTGCTCTTGTCTAAGGCACTCGAGCACTTGGTGAAGGTGCCCGATGTGATCCTCCAAAGACGTACTAAACACCAAAATATCATCAAAATAAACAACAACGAATGTACCCAAGAATCGGCGCAAGACATGGTTCATGAGGCGCATGAAGGTAGACGGGGCGTTGGAGAGGCCAAAAGGCATGACAAGCCATTCATAGAGTCCATACTTTGTTTTGAACGCCGTCTTCCATTCGTCACCTTCGGCCATCCGGATTTGGTGGTAACCGCTCCGGAGATCAATTTTGGAGAAGATGGTGGCGCCATGAAGCTCATCCAACATGTCATCAAGGCGTGGGATCGGGTGGCGATATTTGACGGTGATTTGGTTGATGGCACGACAATCAACACACATCCGCCATGATCCATCTTTCTTTGGTACTAAGATTACCGGGACGGCACATGGTGATAAGGATTCACGCACATGTCCCCGGTCCAGGAGCTCTTGCACTTGACGTTGTAGCTCCTTTGTCTCTTCCGGACTAGCTCGGTAAGCGGCACGGTTTGGCAAAGAGGCACCGGGCACAAAGTCAATTTGATGTTCAATTCCTCGGATAGGTGGCAAACAGGGTGGGAGATCTTTGGACATAATATCCTGAAATTCGGACAACAACAAAGACACCTCGTGTGGCACATTACTTTGGTCATGAGAAGTAGATAAACAAAACGGAATAAGTAAAAAGTATGGGAACTTGCCTTCCATGACCGGTTGCAAATCATGCCGGCGAGCTAAGAGTATCCGTGGCCCAAACCGTCCTAGAATTACGGGATCCGAAGATGATAAAGGTGCGCCCGAAGAAACGATGCGACCTTTACTACCTTTGGATTCGGTAGCATGGACAAGAGGGGCGATGTTTCGGGATTTGGAAGTACTAGCACCTACAACATCGGGACTCCGGGGGTCCGATTTTTCCGGTGCTTTAGCGGACTCATCAATAGTTTGTTGCCTCTTCCGTTCCGCATAGTCAACCAAAATTTCGTGCGGAGTCATAGGCAAAAGTGTGACCCGTTTTCCATTATATTGGAACATGTACCGATTAAGATAACCATCATGATATGTGCGGCGATCGAATTGCCATGGTCGTCCTAATAGGACATGTGTGGCGTCCATCTTGATAACATCACAAAGGACCTTATCAACATAGGCGCCAATAGAAAACGGCACCCAAGCTTGTTGTGTGACGGTGTCACATGCCGTATCGGAAATCCATTGGAGTCCGTAAGGCGTTGGGTGGGGGGTCGTAGGCAACTTGAAGTGTTTTACCACCCGTTCGTTGACAATATTGCAACAAGAACCCCCCGTCAACGATGAGAGAAAGACTCGTATTATTAACCAAGCAACGAGAGTGGAAGAGATTATCGCGTTGATCAATAGGAATATGCTCTTTAACAGCCAAAATACGACGAGAAACAAGAGCGAATTTACCGGGTTGTGCTGGGCCGCAAGCAAGCTCGTCATCACATGGTTCCATGCCAAAAGGTGGGTCGGTGTCATGGTCATCCTCAATAATGATATCACCGTCATATTGACCATCGTCGTCCTCGAAATATGTTGGGTCGGCAAACAAGACCCGTTTGGTGTTTGGGCAATCACGTTGTACATGGCCAAAACCGCTACACTTGTAGCACACGGGCTCCCTTGGGCGAGCCGCCGGTGAGGGTCCTTGTTGACCTCGAGAGGGAGGCGTCGGTGCCGGGCCACGGCTTGGTGCCTTCTCGATACCCGTTTGCCTATTGGAAGGACCCGTCCGTTGGGTCCCTTTGGAAGCGTCGGTATCTGTAGGACTATGCGCATCTCGAGAACGTGTGTTAGACGAATAAAGATATGAACTCGAGGAAGAGGTATACCTAGAATGCCGCGGTGTTTCGAGTTGTTGCTTATATAGCTTCATGGCGGCATGACATAATTCTCCCAAATCCTTGAATGGGACAATCTCGAGCGGCCGCCGGATGGAAGCATTAAGCCCACTCATGAACTTGGTGCGGAGGGCGGAGGGTGAGGCCGAGACGCCGGCCTTAATGTGCATGTCCTCAAGTTTAGCCAAGTAAGCCACGGAGTGAGATTGCCTTGCTTGAACTCGGCAATTTGCAACCGCATATCATTCTTAAAGTCCTCGGGCACGTACTTTTTGGTCATGCAATAGACCAATTGTTCAAATGTCTCAATTGGTGCCCATCCTCGCCTCTCTCGGGTGAACTCATACCGGTTTCACCAAGACTTCGCATCTCCTTCAAAGTATAGAGTTGCCGCCTCGATTTTCTCGTATTCCTCCCCATAATGACAATGTTTTAATGCTCGTTTCATATCCTGCGTCCAATCAAGAAAAACACACGGATCATATTCACCATGAAATGTAGGGAACTTAACCTTACCTTCCCTACGAGCTCGGTAGGGGTCCGGGCGGGGCGGTGGAATGTAGGCATCATCGGCACGGGCTCGCCGGTGGCCGCCATGAGGCCGTTGACGCCCATGAACGGGTGGGGCTTGCCTAGGTGGATTTGGAGGAGGCAACCATTCTTCACCCCGGTCTTGGTTCTCATAAGGGTCTATGACGGGTGGGTGCCACGGACGGTTATGTGCTATCCGTTCTAAATCGGATTCATCACCGGAGAACTCGTTGAAGTTGTGTTGCTCATCGTATTCATCAAAGTCAAGGGTCCTCGGTTGCCGGCTTGACCGTTGGTGACGGTGTTCGGAACGATCATGCTCACGACCATAATTGGTGGTTGAGTTGGGACGGTACCGGGGCTCTTCCCGGGTTTGTCGGTCGGTGCGGGGCACACTAGGTGGAGGTGGAGAAGGAACATACCGTTGATGTTGATGCTCATAATATTGGTGCCGATGTTCCGTATCGACTATGGGCAAGTTATCTTGACGCAGGTCGGGGAATTCCTTCTCTTCTTCATGGGACTCATTTTCGTCAAGAGATAAAGGATGGGTGCGTTCAATGACAGACGCAAGCCGGGTAACGTTTGATGGTCCAGCTCCCAAAAGTCCCTTGCCTTTCCGTTGTGCATCGGAAGTGGAAGCATTGACCACGATCTCATTCGGATAAGTTGGGGTGGGACGGCGAGCAATCTGAAGGGCCTTAAGAGCTTCTAGCTCTTTTTTCAAGGCAATGTTTTCTCGGGTCAAGGCATCAAACTTTTGTTGTGCCTTCAAGGCTTCCAATTCTCGCCTTATGAAGTCATTTTCGAGGGACAACGAAGCAGTTTCTTGAGCCAAGGGTTCACTGAATTCTTGCGGACCAGAATCCTGAGAAGTTTCCATTTCAAAGTTAGTCATTGCTCCAAATCAGCACACAATTGCAAGCAATCAAGTGAGCAAGGTGACAACTTAGGTCAACTTTACCCAAGTTCAAGTGCGTTATCGGGTTCTACTTTGGGGAAGGCCGTTTAGCGGTTAGGCAAGGAAGGCAAATCCAACAAAATTGAACCAATTACACACAAATAAACAAGTGATATTTTGCAAACGTATGTAAGAAAATGGAGAGATAGAAGATGGACGGATTGTTCACTCGGCAAGCTTTGCTTGCTTTCGGTCTTTGACTGTTTTGTAAAATCCGATTTTTCGGATGTACCGGTTTGCCGGACGTCTTTTCACTTTGTGTGTTTCGTTTCTTTGAAACGTTTTGAGGAACACTTTCTTTTGTTTTTTTTTTTTGAATACAAATCCGTATTGATGAAGAGTTTTTTTGCTTTTTTTTGAATATCAAATGCGAGATATCCGAATTTTTCGTTAACAAAAGATCCCAAGAGATTTGGTGAAATTAATTAACAAAATTGTCGGATTAGGTCGGTTTAAGAAAAAGACGGGTTTGATAAATGGTTTGAAGGCAAACCAAATATCTCCTATTTTTGTACTTTTTGTTTTGAGTTAAACACGGAAAAGAAAAAAAATTTTCAGGGAAAATGGATGAACATGATGAACAACATGAAGATCATGAAGAACAAATGAAGAACATCATGAACAAACGAAGAACATCATGAATAAAAAAAAGGCTAAATAGGTTTAAGATAATAACGCACAAAAACAAGAGTAAAGAGAACTTAGCTTTGATCCCTTGCTCTGATACCAATTTGATGCGTCCTTGGAGGTAACCAAGGATAACTCCGAATCTAGATCAAGCAAAACTCCAACTACTCCTTGATTCTTTGTGCGATGTTGTATCGTTTCGGATCCAAAGGGGCGGAAGCGATGAAGAAACAAGGGTTACTTCGATCTAGAGAGATCGAATAAACCTTTTTTTTGTGTGGATCGAAGGTTGATTCTTAAGAAGAATCCTCGAATATGGATTTCTGGGATCAAAGACGAGATCCAAGGAAGAAATTTGAGAGATAGAAGAGAGGTTTTGATGCCCAAGCTAAGTAGGAGGAAATTCTTCTCAAAACTTAGTAATATTGAACATGGAAAATAAGTGAGGCAAGATATCTCTTATATAGAGAGACTTGCCTACCTATGGGCCAACGGGCCAAACAAAATACATGAAGAAAAGCCCAAAAGGGGAAACCCTAAAAGGATAAGAACAAACCCTAAAAGGATAAAGTCAAAAGGGAATATTCTTATACGGAATATCCCTTTATTACATAAAAAGGAAAACATGAAAATATAGTCCGAAAATAAGCTAGCTTCATGCCATGGAGTCGGAAAGACGGGACATGCCGCTAACGGAACCGGTAGCCTATGCCATGGTGGTGTAGAGACATGGCATGCCGGTAGTGGGACCAAGTGAAGAAGTAATGCGGGTGATGATGGAGCCGGTGGCTCGAGCAATGGCCTTAGCTCGGGATCGGGTGATCGGTCCATCTGAACGAACTCTAAGAGCCTCGTCCTCTTCGTCTATGGTCAACGTAAAAGGGGCATCCAAGGGCGCATCACTTACCTCACATCCCACCATTGTCCAAAGCCTTTCCGTCATTCCAATGCCGACAAGGGCATTCGCCTTCACCGGCCTCGACTCCTGAATCAATTAGCGAATTAATGTTCTATAAGTCAATTAATATCCCTAGCTATGTTAGTGGGCTCCTAAATAAATGTTAGCAGTTAGAGTCAAGCCGTATTGTTAGTCTCAGTTGGTTAGTGGGGTTAATAGTGATGCCAATGTATTTAAATTCATTTTTATCATCTTAATGAAGTATCATGTTTCAACATTGTGGTATCGGAGCTAGTGCAAAACATTTGATGAATTGAGTGTGTGTGAGTACCTGAGATCGGAAACACAAAAATTTGGGTGAGATCTCTTTTCGGGAGAGGGAAACAAAGTGAGTGTTCAAATGGCATAATCAAGCTTTGCTAAGGTATGTATTCCTAAGTTTGATTGATACTATGATCATTGGAGTTTGCTAATGGAAAAATTACTACGATCCAAGGACTATTGGACGGTAGTAAGTGTTGGGCTCGAGAAACCAACATCGGGAGAGCGATTGTCGGATGATCGAGCGAAAGCTCGGAAGGAGATGAAGTTGAAGGACTTCACGGCTATGAACTACTTGTTTAGTAGTATTGATAAGACGATCTTGAAGACGATTTTTCACAAAATTACTACTAAGGGGTTGTGGGACTCCATGAAGAACAAATTCCAAGGTAGTGCGAGTGTCCATAAAGCCCAACTACAAGCACTTAGGTGGTAATTTCTGGAGATGAAGGAAGGTGAAATTGTCAATGATTACTTTGGCAGAGTCATGGTGGTTTCAATTGCTATGGGCAATTGTGGAGAATTGATCACTGATGTCAAGATAGTGTAAAAAATCTTGTGTACTCTAACCGAGAGATTCAACCACACTGTGTGCTCAATTGAAGAATTCAAGGACATCGATACTTTGTCTGTAGATCAACCGAAAAGTTCACTCCCTGTTCATGAACAGAAGTTTATCAATAAATCAATTGTTGAAGATCAAGTTCTCAAGGTGGGAGTTGATGCTAATAGAGGAAGTGGAAGGGGACATGGTTTCTCTCCGGGAAGAGGATGAGGCCGAGGTCGATATTGGTCTAAATACACCGTCGAATGCTACAAATGTCACAAGCTTGGTCACTTTAGAAATGAATGTCCAGAATGGACGAATTAAGCTAACTACGCAGAGCATGAGAATATGTTTCTTATGGATTGTGTTGATTAAGCTTGTGATAAGGAATCAACCGTGGATCACTACCATGGAATGATGAATGTTCGTGAATTGAAGGTGAAAGATGAAACCTGGTGGTTCTTAGACTCTAGGTGACAATCACATGAGTGGGAACAAGCAATGGTTCTCTAGTCTTGACAGCTCATTCTCATGTATTGTCAAGTTTGAAAATGACATGAAATTGCAAGTTCAAGGAAAAGGCATTATTTGTATGAAGGTAGATCAAATCCCTTTAATGATCCAAGAAGTCTTATATTTCCCAAGACCAATAATTTATTGAGCATAGGACAAATGTAAGAGAAAGGTTTGATATTTCTCATCAAAGATGGAATGTGTAAGATTTTTCATGAGGCAAGATGCTTTCTCTTTCAGAGTCAAATGCAAGTCAACCGGATATTTGTCCTTCATGCCACTGCTCAAAGTGCTTATAACAATCATGAAATTCAGTGTTTAAACACAAGACAAGAAGATCAAGAGTTGTGGCGTAGGCGTTTTGGTCATTTGAATCATCAAAGATTGAAGAAATTTACGAAGTTCAACATGGTCCAGGGCTTACCACCAATGAAGGCATAAAATGTTGGAGAGGTGTGTATTGTTTTTTCTAGTTGGAAAGCAGCACAAAAGACCTTTTCCCAAGAAGAGTTTGTGGCATGCAACGACCAAGTTGTAGCTTGTTCATGCAGACCAATGTGGGCCAATCACTCCTCCTTATCATAGCATCAAGTATGAGCATCAGATATCGGTATCGATATGGGTATCAGATTGATATTTGATATCCTAATTTGGTATCAAGATATGGGTATCAAACGACCCCAATTGCCACATTAGGCCAGTAAATGAAGAAAGACGAAGACGATTGATCAACGCATGCCAGATTAGGTCAGGACATGGCAGATCAATTCAAATAGCACGCTGGAGGTGGGGTTCCTTGCTCCGGTCGAGAGTAGTGGCAGACTCGGCAGCTCCTTGCTCCGGTCGAGAGTAGCATCAGGGTTGGTGGCGGCAGGAGAGGAAGGAGAAGGAACATCGAGAGAAGGAGAGAAGAAATATCAAAAGAGGAATGTCGATAGAAAGAAACTAATACCGATAAAAAAAAATAAGTATATCAAAATTGGATATTCAGGTGTGAGGGTATTATTTGATACCGATTCCCTGCAATACAAATCTTCAAATATGATCCTTTAACTAGTATATGGATACCAAACGGCACCTTACTATTTCAAAGGTGTTCACTATGCATCATTTTCATCACGCAAAAGAACAATGATTCCCCTCAAACACAAAAGATGGTATTGATGATTTAGAACTTGAAATGTAATTATATGTTTCCTTTGCTGACGATCTTATTCAACAACTATTCGAAAAAAAGTATATTATATACGAAACTCTAACTTAGGAGTTTGGTTTTCCATAACCACCTAAAAACGGTGTCTTTCCCAGACTTGTATCATCTTCATGTAAATATGTTAGCTTTTGAGGGGAAAAATAGTCCATAATCTGAAGAATCGACGAGGCCCTCCAAGGTTATAACAATCTTCCCTCTAAGCAATCTTCCATGCTCTTCAATCCCAATCCAGCAGCTTGGCTGAGATACTGTTGTGGTCAATACATGAAATACAACATACTACCATGTCATATATACAGGAAACAAACATGACATAAATCTAAAAAACTTTGAGTCAGAAAGTAAATGAGAGGAAAATCCATTTTTCGAACTACTCGGACTCGTTTACTTATTAAAAGGGAAATTTATGATCGTGCGTCTTTATTTTAGAAATTTTCGCCTTACATCCTAAATTTTTTTTTTCCTGATTCCGGACGATGTCGATAAGTTTTAGACTTTTTTGAACTATACTAGTCTACCATTCATAAAATTTTGCGGTAATATGTATACTAGAAAGGCATATTCCGGAAAATTATAAAAATTCAAGAACATAGTGGAAAGGAGCTGACCTTCTTTGTTGTCTGAGAGATCTTGATAATTCCAGCAGACTCGAAAACCTTAATCATACTAATCAAACCAGAGACCTTCTCAATCGTCAAATCGATATTCAACCCACCATGATACAACTCATCTTTACCTTCGAACACATCAATCTCAACCGCATCCAACGAGCACGGAGATGAGAGGCTGCAATTCACAGCCCTCGTACCTCTGTAGCTAAAGAAAGCCAACTCCGGCGCCGTTATCACAAACTCACAGTCCATCGGAATGTACCACAAATCATATGAATACGAAATCTCGAGTTTCTTCAACTTGGGAGCTGTTATGTTGAATCTCTTCATTCGATCGTCTATGTTGCAGTCCCTCAGAATCAAAGTCTCCAACTTAGGGCACCGGGAAATGATATCGCCGTTCACCTTGCTGTCGGAAAATTGGTGGAGTTCGAGGTGCAGCTTTGTTAATACCGGGAAGCCTAGCTCGTTTGATAGGCTAACGAAGCGTGATCGCAGTGTAAGCTCCTGCAACATTACCATCATAACCATTAATTTATATATATATATATATATATATATATATATATATATATATATATATATATATATATATATTAGCTCGTTTGATAGATCTGGACTATGTGACTACATCACCGAATATATAGAGTCAGGTCCGGCGAATATTTCTTCCATTAATAACACGATTTTTCTCTTTTAATATCGTCAAATTTCAGCATCTATTTAACGATCTAACGGATAGAATTTGTTCTCATTTTACATGTTAAGACTTGTTTACATGAAAGCAAACCCCATATATATATATATATATATATATATATATATATATATATATATATATATATATATATATATATATATATATATATATATATATATATATATATCATTTCATATTAGTGAACTAGTGAACCGATAATAATTCATGTTCGGTGTCCGCTTATTTAGAGGGGTGGAATAAAAACGTTTAAAGGTTAGAAGATGAAATATAAATTATTATGTTATTTTTAAGTGTAAAAAGATTCTAATACTTTTCTCATTCATAATTCTACCATATATACAAGTGTACAACGTACCTAAACCCGGTCTAAAATAATTACCGAGTCTATAGATATTGGTTTGGGCTTATTCGACTTCTTGATCTTGGCCCAATTTCATTTTTCAATGCAACTTGGGCCATAGGCGGCTGAAAACTTTATACAAGTTTATTATATTGGTCAGCGCCGACCCAGCCCCGCATAATATAATAAATTAAGTAAAATGGTCAATTTGCCTAAAAATAATAATAAAGCTAATCATTAAGGGGCAATTTTGGAATATATTTTAATAGAGCCTTTTTCTAGTCAATTTCGACTAGTTTGTGAAGAAATTTCTATCAATTCAGGCAATTGTATAATTATTCCCTCCTTTTTAATATATTTATGTACAATGTATCAAAAACTCTTAGTAATTTAATACGAAGTAATACCAATCAACAATGTCATAATTAAGTGGTATCAAAGTCATAATTGAGAAACTAAATCCTCAATACACGATAGAGGCCAAACATATTGTTCATTAATACAAAGTGATCATTTGAATAGATCATGCTTTCACCTTTGCACAAATTTAAAAGGTCCAATCTTGAAATTAAAAAACAAAATAGTTATAGAAAAGTTTGGTCTAACCGGACCGAAACGGTCATGAACCGATCATGACTCAAATTTAAGTGGAACTAGTGTAATATCCGCAGCTTGAAAAGTGTGTCGTAAAATATATATTTGAAATTAATTTAGGTAAAATAAAAACGAATTAAAATAATCTGAATTGATATTAGAATTTGTTAAGATTAGATTAGATTGGAATCGGTAACAAAATATTAATTATTTATCGTTTATATATAAATCTCCTAATTATTTAACTTTTAATTTTAATATTTAACATTTAATTATTTAAATTTCATATATCTTTAATAAATCTCCTAATCATTAGTAGACTTCGAAAATTGTGACGCTGACATGTGATAAAAAGTTTTCAACTATACAAAATAAGATTGCTACTCGAGAATTAGGAGGATTTGTAACCGGATATTATAAAGCATTTATAAACCCGGTTTTCAAAAACCTTTTTACTTTAAGAAATTTCAATCAAATTTCAATATTTTACACTTTTATAATAAACTATATTATTTATTTATCTTAATGAAGATAAAAAGATTGAAACTTGAAACAAAGAACGTACCTTGAGGAAGAGACTAGAGTACAAGCAAGTCGGAAGGCCAAATTTAATCAAGCCGATCGTCAACTGAAGCTCCTGAACTCCCTGCTGAACCGCTTTAGACAGTAAATCCTCAATCACTTCTGGTTTGACAATCTGATCAGAAGCATCATAAACCAGTTTATGAACCGGAAGTTTCTTATCACGGAGACGTAAGCAGCCGTCAACAAGAAAAGAAAACCGGTAATCCGAACCGGCTCCATTGACCGAGTTGACATAGCGTGAGAAGCTGAAGGAAAATTCCGGCGCTGAAGCGTGGAGGCGCCGAAAGCGCCGGGACAAGACGGAGGCTTGAACGATGTAGAGGGAGTCGAGGAAGGAGAAGATGTGGTGGATGAGTTCGTCTGGCAAGGCGGTTAACCGGTCTTTGGAGTTCATGGTTACCGGTTTTTGTTGTTGCTTTCACCAACTAACTTGAGCTTTCTTGAGGGAAAAAGGAAAGATTATAGGTTTATTGATGGGTTAGGTTTGCTTTGGATCGTTTTCTAGTGTTTACCTACCACGGCTGCCTTGACCCGTTTGGAAAAGTTTGTATTTGGTATTAGAAAACGGGTTCTCTATGATGAAACGGGTTTTCTGTGATGAATAAACGGGTTGGAGTAGAGGTGGGCGATTGCTTGAGGGAGGGGAAGAGAATAGAAGAAGGGTAAGTATTAGGGTTTTTTGTTATTTTAGTATTATTATTATTATTATTATTATAGATATATATATTTTTCTTGATAGAATTGGAAGGATTCTATTGTGTTTGGGGTTTTCCAAGTATGGATAGAAAATTGAAAGGGATAGTTTAGATGGAGAGAGAAGAAAATAAAATATATCATAATGTATAGTTTTGTTGACCGAATATAAATATTTGATGAATTATTGAGTACTACTATTTCGTAAGAATTTATTATATTTTTAAAAAGTTTTTGAATTATATATTTTGTTTGGATTTCTCAATATCCGAACGTGTATATGTAATTTGAATCGGATTGATATCTAATTCAAATAAAACTAGTTTAGTGCCCGCACTTTGTGCGGGTTGTCTAAATAAAAAATATAGTATTTTCACTTTCATGCATCATATATTTAATACAATCTATAATAAAAATTATTTTTATTAATTAATATGACTAACATGTGAGGATTAACTTTTTCTAAAAAAAATAAAAGAACATAATTAAAATTTTATTACAAAGATTATTATTCGAGTATTATATTTATACCTTAATATATTATCACTTTTATTTAGATTTAGATAGAGGAGTAAAATTTGATTTAGTTTCAAATTTAACAAATGTGTCAAATCTTATTAGAAGATTTGCTTAGATTTTCTCAACAAATAGAGTTAGAATAGATCAGTTTGTTAATTTTGATTGGTAGATAAGTAGATTTATTTATTTTTTAAATTATTTATTTTAATAAAATTGACGTGGTATGATAACTGTTTACAAATTCTAATAAAAAATTTTCTTATAAAATAATTAATGGCAAATCTGTAAATACGTTGTGGCAAATCTGTAAATAAATTGAAAAAAAGCTGACGTGGACGGCCTTAGAGATTGACACGTGGACAAAATGGGTGTTGTTTTAGTAGTATATATAGACTAGTCTAATACCCGCACCGTGTGCGGGATTAGCTTTAATAAATTGTAAAACAAATCTATGTATTAATTAAAGTGAGTTGGAAGATAATATTATAAGGGAAAGTAAAAAATAATAAAAACAGAAAGGGATATTTTTAAATAAATGATAGTTTACATGTTCTTGATAAAAAAAGGTCTTAAAATGAAACTGAACGTTAAAACGACCCGTTATATAAAAATATATGGAATCATGGTTTATGTAAATTAGGTTTTTTTTAATATTAGTATATTATATATATATATATATATATATATATATATATATATATATATATATATATATAGATAGTTAGTTTATATAATTTTTTAATTAATTTTTTAAAATGAGAGTGCGATTTAAATTGCATTGACAAAAAGAACGGAATAAAAAAAGCATATGGCATTAAAAGCTTTTACTTTATTCTACTTTATTATTAGTATATAGATATATCTTTTAACACTAATAGTATATATACATATATGTTTGATAAGTAAATAAATATAAGTTCTATAATAGGATAATTAAAATATGGTAATTATATATATTATTTAAAAAAAAAACAAAATTCTAAGAAAATGACATGTGCCATATTTTTTGTTAGGATGAACCACGTTGAAGTAAACGCTTCTACTTTAAAATATATATATATATATATATATATATATATATATATATATATATATATATATATATATATATATATATAGATTTATTTTATATTTACTTTATTTGTTTCCTTAAACTATCGAACTAAAGTTGTTTATTTTGATGTACACATATTAACATAAGTATATGCATGATATAATATAAATAAATTTTTTAATGATTTCCATTCAAAATAAAAGAATATTGTAATGGTAATATAAGTTAAATCTAATTTATAGTAGAAGTTTTATTTTATAATTTTAAAAAAGAGATCGGATCACAACGAATAGTGAGATAAAATAGAAGTTATAATATAATCACAATCAAAGTAAGACTTAATTTAAATATAATTAGTGATTATGGATAAGAAATGATTTGAAAAAAGTTATTTTTATGTAAAAATTCGGCGATTTTAAATATGTGAGAGGAGCGTACAAAAGTAAACACTTGTCTTGCGGCAACAGGCCCAACAACTTTCATTATTTAACTTTGGGCCAAGTTATTGTCCGGCCCAGTGATCCTTCAGCCCATATATTGTCCGCCTTCTCTTCGGCCCAAACTACTCCAACACAGGCCCACTGATCTATCACCCAGCCTGCTCCACACCAACAAGCCCGGTTTCCTGATCTCGTCTCTCATTTATTTTCGGACTTGATTTTTTATTTTTTATTTTTGATAAACGGAAAGTGGTTGAGGTTAGACTATCTTCTAGAAGTAGTCCCCCTAAAGCATCCTTGCGAATTAGAATACGAAGTTCGGGATCTTCAGAAAAAAAAGGTTTGGGGTTCAATATTCCTAGATGGGCTAGTCGGTCAGCAACACGATTTTCTCGGAAAACATGTCTGATCTGGACTTCGTCAAAGAAGCGGATATCCAATATGGAGTCGAAAATAATCATCTCGACCTCCCACGTGCAACTCCACAAGCCTTGGAGTGCCTTGAGAACGCAGGGATTATAACCCCAATTTCGATCTTTTTGATCTTTAATGTGATAGCCTCTTGTAGGCCCAATTTTAGAGCATAAGCTTCGGCTTTTATTACCGAGTTTTGATCCATCAAAATTAAGTTTATAGAATTCAGGTTTTGGTTTATCCCATTTAATATTGTGTTTCTTCCTTATGGCAGAGTAAATGTACTTTTATTGTTATTTTATATCTTAATCATCCTCATCAATGATGTTAGTTTTTCATTTTTTGATTTGTTTTTTAATAAAGTTGATAACCTTAATGCAAGGACTATAGGTTTATTCCCAAAAATAATTTTTTTTTCTTTTATGAAGAACCAAACGCTCCACTATATAGTTGCGAGACATGCGAACTTGTTAAGTCCAATTTTATTCTTTAATTCTTGTAGTAGGCCGCAATGTTTTTTTTATTAACAAGGCTAATGCTGTTTATTTCGGTTAATAATGACTTGTCAATTTTGCCAATAATTTGTTTGCTAAAGGGACATTCAAAGGCAAGTGGGACTAGTCCTTTAGATGATGGTTGCATAGTTCACAATGCCTTGTAACGACGATTTTTCTTTCATCAAGTTTAGCCTTTGTTGGGATACTGTTTTGTAAAATTTTACAATGGAAGTTTCTAATTTTAGGTTGGGTATCGAGATTCTAAATGCAATCGCACGTGTAGCTCGGGGACATGCATGGACTCTTCTCAATCATTTATGACGCGAATTTAATAGTAAACCAACCATTGTTACTACATCTCCAATATAATCTATCATGAATATCATTTTTGGTATAATTGTTTCCTTTATTTTTTCCTAATCTCCGGGTTGATGATGTTTTGTAGCTCGTTATCAATTTTGGTCACATCCCATTGTCTCGAGTTGTTAATAAAGTGACTAACCTTTATATTTGTGTCAAATTGATTGGTGTTCTGGGCCATTTTTATTATCTTCGGACTTGATTATTTTGGGATATATTTTGATTTTATAATATTTTAGTTTTTTTTGGTTATATTCATTTTAGATAATACATTGAAAAGAGCCGCGGTGTTGTTAATAGTGCCATAGTGGAGATTTTTTTTTTCCCCGAGTCAGTTTTTTTTTAAAAAAAATTACCAAAGTTTGATGTAAAACTTATTTCGAAAATAGAAACTGCGGCTTTCATTTTTTTTTAATAATCTTCAACTCTAAATAACAAAAAAAATAAATAAATTGTAAGCCGTGCTTTCAAACCAAGGCTTTGACTAAAACCAAAACTTTGAGTCAAAGCCTCGGTTTGAAACCACGGCTTTCAATTTTTTTAATCTTCAACGCTAAAAATTGAAAGCCAACGATGATAACAACCGCGGTTTGAAATCGCGGCTTTCAACTTTTTTGTTTTTGCTATTTAGCGTTGAAGGGTGTAGATGAAAAAAAAAAAAAAAAGTGAAACCGCGGCTTTGGTTTCAAATTACCTGTTTTCGGAATAAGTTTTACCTCACACCTCTCGTAAATATTATAAAAAAAAATTCACTCAGGGAAAATATTCCATAGCGGAGCTTGAGAGGATCCTTTGTCATTGTAGCTTGGACCTGATGTGCTTGATGATGAAGCATTGGACTGAGGATTGGTCCTTTGGTTGAAGCCAAAACTGTGAAAAGAGCTTTTTGTACCTAATAGAGTGAGTGAGCTACGGTATCACCATGCTGCTGCATCGTCACCATTGATTAACCAGAACAGCATTTGAAGTCGGTTTTATCCTTCTCAACCGAGCGCCTCCAACGATGGTGATCGAGAGGAATTTTGGAAGAATCATTATCAGATTCAGAAGAATAAAAAACCTACATTGCAGTTGCTTCAAATCGACCATTGTTGAACTCATATCCCATGCCAAGACGCCATAGCAGAAGAATCTTCAATTGCTTGACAACCAATTGCTTCAAATCAACTTCGGATCAAAAAACATTTCACTCACCAAATCACTGTCAAATTCATCTGATTACAGGAAACACAATGAATAGGAAACTAACTTAACCTACATTGCAGGAACTTTAAGTAGAAGCCTGGCTTATGCAGCTATGCTTCAGAATCAAATCGGAATCAGCTTAGGTTCAATTAATTGAAACAACACGCGAAATCATGAATCAATTCACAAAAAAACTGTAATTTTTGTATCGCACTCACCTCACTTGAGCAAGAACCGAGATGTTCTTTCAAAAAAAAAAAAGAATCGAGATGTACGCAACAGTACCAAAAAGGAACCATTTGTCGGATCAGAATTATAACTTTAGGATGAAAATTTTATTTGAAATACATAAAATTAAAATATGTACTTTTATTCCTGGCATCTGATAAAATTATTTCCAACGTACACTTTCATTCACGTCACTAATATTTATGTTAATGTTAATATAATTACAATCAACCTGAATTTTAGGTCAAACAGGGTTTACGTCTTTACGAACGTGCTAGGAGCAGAATTCCAGCAAAGTATATTTAAAATAATTTGATAGAAAAGAATAATTTAAAAAGAATCTAGGTTTCTTTATTACGATAAGATAAAATGGAATTTCACATGGAATTTAAAATTAGAGAATTCCTTACACAATGATATACAAAAATCCATAATAAAACAAGGATGCTAGCTTGTTATATAAAACATGGACAGTTTGTACGTCAATTCTAGCTCTTCAGTAACTCAAGCAAAGTAAAAAGATCGAAATGGAGAGGAACATAGAGAGAGAGCCATTGACAGCCCAACTTCTGCTACAAGAAAACGAAGAAGGTTCTTCCATTGACAATGGTGATTCAGCTGTCACTCCTATTCTCCTCCTCAGCGTCTTCATTGCAGCCTGCGGTTGCTTCGCCTGTGGCACTGCTGTAATTATGCTCTACTCTTAATTTGATCTCATATATGGATTGGATTCTATTTCAATTGAGTTGGGTATGTATTGTAGGTGGGTTATTCATCGCCAGTTGAATCCGCTGTTATGGAGGAGCTTGGTCTTTCTACAGAAGAGGTAGCTTAATTCTAGCACATTTTCCATGATTTTTTGTCAAAATAATTAAAGAATAAAAATTATTTCTCATATTAGGATCATAGGAAAACTATTTTCCACAATAAAAGACAACTAGGGTTAGATGACACCGGCAGTTAAAATTTAAAAAATACAAACAAAGAGGATCAAGACCTCACACTAGAGAGAAACTAGATCAAATTGTGTCTTGCGTGTTTATATTTTTTAATTTTCAAAAAAGCCACAGTTTTAAACAACGGTTTTCATTGAAAAACCGTAGTTTAAAGCTGCGGATATACTCCAACGTGATTTGTGTTCCTATTGTGGGAAACTATTTCTCTGATCTTAATATGAGAAATTATTTTTATTTTTTAATTAGTTGGAAAAAAAAATCCTCCATGAATTTTCTATTGCAGTAAAAAAAGAGTGGTTAAATTTTGTAATTTACTGGTCATTTTTTATGACTCTTGCAGTTTTCAATCTTTGGAATGTTAACAGTCGGAGGATTTTTCGGCGCCATTGTTAGCGGAAGGATTACGGACATCATTGGACGAAGAGGGGTACAACTTATCTTCGTTCCTCGTACTACTCTATGTTTTATAAAATTTATAAAACCAAAAACTATGTTTTCTTCTTATAGCATCTATTGTAGTAGATACCACTGTCGGCACTGTGTCATTTAGTCATATTTTTTTGTTTCTTAAATAGTTAAAGAAAGTCACAGAACATGGAAGGTAGGTATTCTGGTGTAATTTTAGACGTTTAAACCCGGATCTGAACTGACTTTGACTTATTTAAGGTTAGATATGGGCCTAGTTTCACCCATTAGTTGAGCCGGATTTTGATTTAAAAAACAAAATATTAAAAGTTATTCTAATGTATATTAATTTGAACTTATCTTTTAAATATATATTAAGAAAATAATATATTTAATGTATTATAATTATATATATAATACTAAATGTATATACATTAATTCGGGATGGGTACATTAGTAATCTGGTCGGGTTTTAGGCTTGTTCAGATCTGGTTTGACCGGATAACCTGTCACGCTTTTGGATACGATCGAGTATACCTACCCGTTTTTTCCAGACAACTGGCCTTGAATAGATCTATTCAGATACTATATATAGTGCAATATCACTAGCAAGACCTTTTAGAAATATTGTTTTATTAAAAAGTAGGCTTATAGCATAATCTTATTTAATAAATATACCCATAATAGAGTAACAGTGATATAAATTTGAGTTTTAAAAATTAGAGAGATATACAAAGCAAAAGATCACGAAAAAGAGTATATTTCACCAAATCTCTTTTTATATTATGAGTGTGAAACTGAAATTTACACATGCAGGCAATAGGTCTCTCAGATACCTTAAGCATCGTTGGTTGGATAACAATCTCAATCTCCAAGGTTATGATCGAGTTTATGACAGCAGTGTACAGTTTTACAGTGTTGCTTATATGTTTATTACAGTTATAATATCTAGTCTTGTGTCAAATTTTTTGATGTCAGGCAGCATGGTCTCTTGACGTGGGTAGATTCTTCGTAGGAGCTTCATGTAACACCCCGAATTCTAAGAACTCGGAGGATTACTGGTTAGGACCTCACAATGGGTCCCGACCTCAGTTTGACAACAACATTATTAGGATCTTGCAACAAGACACAAATAAAGAAACCGAAATTCATAAAAACCATGTTTTTAGAGTAATGAATGCAACACTGTCTAGCAGCCTACAATACTTAAACAAAAGAAAAGAACAACTGTCTTAACCAAAAGAAAGGAAAGACAAAACAACCCCAACCCCGCTCTAAGGAGTACGGAGACCCGGCTGACCACTACTTCCGGATCACTCAGCTGCTGATCTAACCTGCGGTAGATCTAAAACAACAACAAGAAGAACCGTTAGCTAGTTATCTAAATATTAGCAGAATAATAGCAGCACAAACACACTCAGATAAACATAAACACTCAGCATGCTTCAAACAAGTCCATTTTATTATCTTGCTTTAATTTACTCGTTCACTCTAGTGATACTTATTTTGTGACACGAGGGATTCCCAAACCTCGCCTCCGCCCCCGTGTAACCATCAGGAATGGATCCGATGCATCTCACCTTGTACCTGCATGGTCTGGGTATAGAGAACCTCCCAGTCTCCTGTCAGAGCTGGGCAGTGATGTCACGGCCCGTTATACATACACTTGGGCCTTAAACGTAATAATAATAACAGTCGTCCTAGCAAGTTATTATTATTAACCACGCAAATAGCACACACAACTACTATCACTCAACTAACACTCAGAAACTGGCTAAGTAAGTCGCAAGGACTTACCTGAATCAAAACACTCTACACTCCTCAAATAGTCCGTACTCGTGGTAACTCAAGTGCCTGTCAATGAAGGCATGTGTATCAAAATCACATCTCTATGTCCAACCTCATGCGAAGGAATTACGGAAAGAACGATTCTCATACGGTAAAAGACCGTTTTACCCTTAGTGTAGAAAATTCTCCGGGTCACATCTTGACCTCTAATATTTCTTTTGGAACACTTTTCTAATCTAAGATTACTTCCAAAATAGTTTACTAAGGTTATAAAAATTAATCTCGTCCACTCGTCATCTGAAATTACATTACTTCATTTTCGGGTATTAACTAGTCTTATATACATATCTATATATCTGTATATATATATATATATATATATATATATATATATATATATATATATATACACGTCCATGCATACTAACCTTCCTTCCAATTATATAACATCCGTAACTCTTAGGTATTTAGATATATATATCAATTCACATACTTATAATTCCTCCAACTCAATTCATAAGTATATTTTTATTTCATAAATTATATATACGTATATTTTGTACTCGACATACCCTCTCCTATATAAACTCACACCTGTTCTTATTACTCTTCCGAACTGAATGTACATATGTACTTATATGTATCTTATATATATATATTTTCCGAGCCAAATAAATCATACACATCTTGTATCTCCATTCACGTTTTCTTACCCTATATTAACACCGTACTCGTATATATATACACACTTACGTCTCTTATACCTATCAATCCATACATATATACGGGTAAGACACACATCTAAACTATATACATATATATGTACTACAGGGGTAGGAGTCATATCAAAAATATACATATACACGTACTGCAGGTGGGGAGAAGGATCGGAGAGGTCGGCTTACCGGGGTTGCAGTCCGGCAGGGCGGTGCACTGGCGTTCCGGCGGCAGCACTGGTGGTCGATTTGTTACCGCTGCGGAAGGCCGAGAGGTGGTGGGTGAGTTCCGATCAACAGAGGCGGGGAAGTATTACAGTGAAGAAGAGGTGCACTTACTGGAGTCGAAGGCTCGGTGGCGGCTGCTGCGGGACAACGACTGGCTCGGCGGTTGCGGTCGCTGGCGGACGAGGGAAGGCGGCCAAGGCGGTGGCAGCGTCGTCTTCGACGACAGAATTGAAGGCGAGTTTACAAAAATGAAAGAGGGAAAGGAAGGCGGAAGGAAGAAGGAGACGCAGCTTACCGGCGTCACTGCGGCGGACGGCGGAAGCGGCGTGGCTCGGTGGTGTCTTGGTGTCGACAGCAGCGGCTCGGCGGCGATTGCAGGAGTCCGGCGTGATGTTGTTTTGTACAGTAGGTTTGCGAGAGAGAGAGGCAGTATCGGCTGCTGTTCTCTTTGGTCCAGAAGCAAGGCGAAGAAGCGGCAGGTCATTAGCGTAGGATTAGGTTATTAGGGTAATTAGATTAGGTTAAGTTATTGGGCTTAGGATAATGGGCTGGCTGCTTGGGCCCAAGTGGGACTATTGAGCGGTTAGCTCATAAAAAAAAAAATTTGCGGAACTCGTAACTCGTAAATTTTGTGCGGGAATTTATATAATACGGAATTAAATTCCGTATTTATAAATTATTATTATTTTTATTTTAAAAACGTAAATTATTTCCGGTCATTTAGTTTATCATTTTATGTGAATCTGGGTCACATAAAATGATAGAACTAACTCGTTTTATTTACTTATTTGTTTATTTACGATTATCTCATCGGACTTTGGTTAATTTCAATTTACCGGAACTTAAAATTTTAGTTTTCTCGACATTTTCGTTTTCTACCAAGCAGCTACTCGGCATCAAACAAACAAGTATCACAAAAAGAAACAGAATCGCTCAAATCAATATGGAAACCTAAAAGGTCAAACAACACAACATCCGAGTACTAACTCGTCAAACAGAAGTAACCTCTAACCCCGCAAAGAACTCGGGATAGTTACGTCTAATACTCTCCTCAGTCTCCCAAGTGGCCTCATCAGCTCCTCTCCTAGACCACTGGATCCTCAGCATAGGTATCTCCTTGGATCGCAGACGTCTGGTACTGCGTTCCAAGACAGCTACTGGGTACTCTACAAATGTATGGTCAGACTCAACTGTCAAATCCTCATGGCTGATGACGTGTCTCGGATCCGGAATGTACTCTCTCAACTGAGATACATGAAAGACCGGATGGACACTCTCTAGTCTCGGCGGTAGTGCTAGTCTGTAGGCCACCTCTCCAACTCTCTCTAAAATCTCAAAAGGTCCGACATATCGGGGACTCAACTTCCCCTTAATGCCGAAACGCCTGACTCCTCTCGTGGGTGACACTCTCAACCACACCTGAGCACCCACTCTAAACTCCAAAGGTCGACGCCTTTTGTCGGCGTAGGACTTCTGACGACTCTGGGCTGCTAACATCCGCTCTCGGACTAGGGCAATCCGAGCGATGTCATCCTGTACCTGATTTGGAGCTACTCCATCAACTCTGCTAGGCTCATCCCAACATAAGGGTGTACGACATCTCCGCCCGTACAAAGCCTCATATGGGGCCATCCCAATAGATGCGTGCCAGCTATTATTATACGAAAACTCTACCAGTGGAAGATGATCTGGCCATACTTGTCCCCAATCTAGTACACACGCCCGAAGCATGTCCTCTAAGGTCTGAATGGTCCTCTCAGACTGTCCGTCTGTCTGTGGATGATAGGCGGTAGTGAAGTGGAGACTCGTCCCCAAAGCAGTATGTACCTGCTGCCAAAATCTCGAGGTACAACGTCCATCTCTGTCAGAGACGATAGTCCTCGGTACCCCATGGAGTCTCACAATGTGCCTGGTGAACTCCTCAGCCAGATGACTCACCGGCCACGTTTCCTTAATCGGAATGAAACGTGCGGTCTTCGTCAGGCGGTCTACCACTACCCAAATAGCATCAAATCCTCTGCTGAGTCTCAAACCAGTGACAAAATCCATAGATATATGCTCCCACTTCCACTGTGGTACTGGAAGTGGGTGGAGCTCTCCTCCAGACCTACGGTGCTCAATCTTGACCTGCTGGCAGGTCGCGCACTGAGCTACATATCGAGTCACATCGGGCTTCAAACCACCCCACCAGAAGGACCGTCTCACATCCTTGTACATCTTACTCGCTCCAGGATGTACTGAGTATGGGGTAGCATGAGCCTCACCTAGTATCCTCTGTCTCAACTCACTGTCTGACGGTACACAAACGCGATCCTGACGTCTCATCACTCCATCTGCACCAATAGTAAACTGTGGGGCCTCATCTCGAGACATCCTGTCTCGGATCCTGATCAAAGTAGGGCAAGTCTCCTGCTTCTGTCGGATCTCATCCAACAGATCAGGAAGTAACTCCATGGTAGACAACTGACTATCCGTATCGGGAAACTGAACCTCTATCTCCAACCAAGCCAAGTCCCTCTACAACTGTGGCTGTACTGTCAACCGGGCTATCACCCTCTCTCTAGACGTCTTCCGGCTCAAAGCATCAGCTACCACATTCGCCTTTCCGGGGTGGTAAAGGATCTCAAGGTCGAAGTCCTTGATCAACTCTAACCACCGCCTCTGGCGGTTATTCAACTCTCTCTGAGTGAATATGTACTTCAGACTCTTGTGGTCTGTAAAGATCTGACATGTCGCCCCATAGAGGTAGTGACGCCAGATCTTAAGAGCATGAACTACTGCAGCCAACTCTAGATCATGTGTCGGGTAGTTCTCTTCATACGTCTTCAACTGGCGAGACACATAGGCTATGACCTTACCCCTCTGCATCAAAACACACCCCAAGCCCAGCTTGGATGCATCACTGTATACCACAAAGTCATCAATACCCTCAGGCTGTGCTAAAATCGGAGCGGACGTCAATCTCCTCTTCAGCTCCTCAAAACTCTGCTGACACGGCTCAGACCAGACAAACCGAGTGGTCTTCCTCAGAAGACAAGTAAGTGGTCGGGCAATCAAAGAGAACCCTTCCACAAACCGGCGGTAGTAACCTGCTAAACCTAGAAAGCTGCGAACCTCCTTAACATTCTTAGGAGGTTGCCAAGAAGATACTGACTCGATCTTCGCCGGATCGACCTTAATACCCTCCGCAGTCACCACGTGACCTAAGAAAGCCACCTCTGACATCCAAAACTCACACTTGGATAGCTTAGCATACAGCTGGCTATCCTGTAGAATCTGTAGTACTGTCCTCAAGTGCCCGGCATGCTCCTCTCGACTCCTAGAGTAGACTAGGATGTCGTCAATGAAAACCACTACAAACTGGTCTAAGAAGTCAATGAATATCCCATTCATTAACTCCGTGAACACCGCTGGTGCATTAGTGAGCCCGAATGGCATCACTACGAACTCATAATGACCATACCTAGTCCGGAATGCCGTCTTAGGTATGTCCTGATCTCTCACCCTCAACTGGTGATAACCTGACCTCAAGTCTATCCTCGAGAACACAGACGCTCCATGCAACTGGTCCAACAGGTCATCTATGCGTGGCAGTGGGTACTTGTTCTTGATGGTTACTTTGTTCAGCTCCCTGTAGTCTATGCACAACCTCATCGATCCGTCCTTCTTCTTCACAAACAACACTTGCGCACCCCAAGGAGACACACTAGGGAGTATGAAACCCTTATCTGCTAGCTCCTCTAACTGCTTCTTCAGCTCAAGCAGCTCTATAGGTGCCATACGGTACGGAGCCTTCGAGATAGGTCTCGTGCCCGGCTCCAAGTCAATGCTGAAATCAACGCTCCTCTGTGGGGGTAGTCCTGGCAGGTCATCACTGAATACCTCTGCAAACTCGCATGCAACAGGTATCTCCTCTATAGTCAGGCTCTTGCTTTCCTTCATGGCATAACACCAGAAGGCTTCGCAACCCTACGCTATCAGTCTCGCTGCTCTCACTGCACTGATAACTGTACCTGACTTTCCGAGGTCCCACCCTCGGAATATTACTCTATGGCCCTCCTCCGTGGCAACGGTCACTGTCCTCCTACCAATGTCTAGGACTGCTCCGTGTTTCCTCATCCAGTCTATCCCTAAAATGACATCCTCATGAGCTAAGGGCATGACTAGAAAATTGACTAGCCAGTCTCGACCTCCCATGCAAGCAGGACATCCAAAGATCTCTCTAGTCCCTCTTACCTTACTCCCATCAGGTAAGCCTATCATAAAAGGTATCCCCTCTACAGTAGCTAAGGACAACCTATCTACGCATGCATCAGATATGAAGGAGTGTGTAGCACCCGTATCAAATAAAACTCGTACAGGTAAGTCATGAATCTGGATCGTACTTGTGGCAGTCGGTGCATCTGGCTGATCAGCATCTCTCAACTCAAACACTCGTGCCTGAGCTCCTCTAGTATCAACCACACTACCACGTCCTCTGCCCCGACCTGATCCCTGCATAGAACTCTGTGGTGGTGTGTGTCCTGGAGCCCTGTAAGACTGCTGCTGACTAGGAGCTCTGTACTGCTGCTGCTGACTAGGAGTCCGGTACTGTGGCGGTCTCTGTACACTCCCTGATAAGCCTGTAGGAGAAGAACCCTGCTGAGATGGAGCCTTGCCCTGACGGCAGAATGCAGCTCTATGTCCAACCTTGCCGCACTGGAAGCAAGTCACTGCTGGCTTCGTGCAGTTCGATCGGACATGTCCATAGCTACTGCAGTTGTGGCACTGCAAGCCACCAGCAGAAGTCTGACCAATAGCTGTGTGGCTCTGTCGCCCCTGAGTCTGTCCCCGTCCAAAAGCAGCTACTCCCGAACTACCACTAGCATAACCTGTCCTCTGCCGCTTATCCGGCCTGTCTGACTGAGCAGCTCTCCTAGACACTGGTCTGTCTCTCTCATAAGCAGACGCTCTGTCCTGATAATCTGACAGAGTCTCACAGCGGAACCCTGCCAAATGGGAACGAGTGCTCTCTCTCAATCTCCTCGAAAAAAGATATACATGCTGCTCCTCAGGAGGTGCAGCTGGTCCAAGCAGTGTCAGTTCCTTCTGGAACTTCTTGATGGCAGCAGCAATCGGAATGTCCTCAAATCCAGCCTCAATGAAGTCCTGGAATCTCTCTCTCCTCAACGAGACAGGGCAGTATCTGTCTCTAACAATGTTCCTCATCTGCTCCCAACTGGTGACCCGACTACGCATGGTCCGCCACCAGGAATGAGCATCTCCAGTGAAGCAGGTCTGCACCAAGTCCACCTGCCGATCCTCTGGACAGCGTATTGCCTCTAACGCAGTCTCTACCTGTCCAATCCAGTGCTCCACCTCCAGTCCTATTTCTCCATTATATGAGGGAATCTTCTGAGAGTTGAAAGCCTTCAACCACTCATCTGGCCTCGGTGCTCTAGTTCCAGTAGGCGCTCTATCAGCCACAACTCTCCTCTCAGGTACAGCTGGCACCTGAGGCGCTCCCTGTGTCACCTGGACAGATCTAACCGGTACTGGTGGTACCTGGGTAAGTCTCTTTGTCCTAGCAGCCTCCTCTCTACGCTCAACGTAGGCTCGGTACTCTCTGTACTCAGTCGCTCCAATGGAAACACGTCCTGACTCTGTCGAACGTGTTCTCTGTGCTCCAGACCTAGCAACGGTCTCGTTCCTGACCTCAGGACCAACACTCTCAGCTACTTCCTCCACTCCAGCCTCTGGCATGATCACTGCTGGGGGATCCTCTCGTGGAGCTCGACCTCGACCTCGGGCTAGTGGGGGTCTACCTCCACGGCCGCGTCCTCTAACTGTAGGGGTCCTATCTCCCCTACCTGGTCCAGCTGGAGGGAGAGGTGGACGACCTCTGCCTCGACCAGTAGCTAGCGTAGCTCTAGTACGTGCCATCTGCGCAAAGGACAATAACTATAATTACTACTAGCTAAAGTCTAAAAGTCCAACTACCGTAAAACCTAAAGTCCAACTAAGCATACTGAGATCCGCGGTAGTAGTGGTGGTCAGCCGTACTTTTCTATTCCCAACCAGACTATGCATGCATTTAAAACCAAAAGTCCTCTTTTTAAAACTCAGAACCCTTTCGGGTTCTACTTACAACTTATTCGGTCTTTCAGAAGATTTCAAGTGCCATTGTTGCCAACCTGGCTCTGATACCATGTTGTAACACCCCGAATTCTAAGAACTCGGAGGATTACTGGTTAGGGCCTCACAATGGGTCCCGACCTCAGTTTGACAACAACATTACTAGGATCTTGCAACAAGACACAAATAAAGAAACCGAAATTCATAAAAACCATGTTTTTAGAGTAATGAATGCAACACTGTCTAGCAGCCTACAGTACTTAAACAAAAGAAAAGAACAACTGTCTTAACTAAAAGAAAGGAAAGACAAAACAACCCCAACCCCGCTCTAAGGAGTACGGAGACCCGGCTGACCACTACTTCCGAATCACTCAGCTGCTGATCTAACCTGCGGTAGATCTAAAACAACAACAAGAAGAACCGTTAGCTAGTTATCTAAATATTAGCAGAATAATAGCAGCACAAACACACTCAGATAAACATAAACACTCAGCATGCTTCAAACAAGTCCATTTTATTATCTTGCTTTAATTTACTCGTTCACTCTAGTGATACTTATTTTGTGACACGAGGGATTCCCAAACCTCGCCTCCGCCCCCGTGTAACCATCAGGAATGGATCCGATGCATCTCACCTTGTACCTACATGGTTTGGGTATAGAGAACCTCCCAGTCTCCTGTCAGAGCTGGGCAGTGATGTCACGGCCCGTTATACATACACTTGGGCCTTAAACGTAATAATAATAACAGTCGTCCTAGCAAGTTATTATTATTAACCACGCAAATAGCACACACAACTACTATCACTCAACTAACACTCAGAAACTGGCTAAGTAAGTCGCAAGGACTTACCTGAATCAAAACACTCTACACTCCTCAAATAGTCCGTACTCGTGGTAACTCAAGTGCCTGTCAATGAAGGCATGTGTATCAAAATCACATCTCTATGTCCAACCTCATGCGAAGGAATTACGGAAAGAACGATTCTCATACGGTAAAAGACCGTTTTACCCTTAGTGTAGAAAATTCTCCGGGTCACATCTTGACCTCTAATATTTCTTTTGGAACACTTTTCTAATCTAAAATTACTTCCAAAATAGTTTACTAAGGTTATAAAAATTAATCTCGTCCACTCGTCATCTGAAATTACATTACTTCATTTTCGGGTATTAACTAGTCTTATATACATATCTATATATCTATATATATATATATATATATATATATATATATATATATATATACACGTCCATGCATACTAACCTTCCTTCCAATTATATAACATCCGTAACTCTTAGGTATTTAGATATATATATCAATTCACATACTTATAATTCCTCCAACTCAATTCATAAGTATATTTTTATTTCATAAATTATATATACGTATATTTTGTACTCGACATACCCTCTCCTATATAAACTCACACCTGTTCTTATTACTCTTCCGAACTGAATGTACATATGTACTTATATGTATCTTATATATATATATTTTCCGAGCCAAATAAATCATACACATCTTGTATCTCCATTCACGTTTTCTTACCCTATATTAACACCGTACTCGTATATATATACACACTTACGTCTCTTATACCTATCAATCCATACATATATACGGGTAAGACACACATCTAAACTATATACATATATATGTACTGCAGGGGTAGGAGTCATATCAAAAATATACATATACACGTACTGCAGGTGGGGAGAAGGATCGGAGAGGTCGGCTTACCGGGGTTGCAGTCCGGCAGGGCGGTGCACTAGCGTTCCGGCGGCAACACTGGTGGTCGATTTGTTACCGCTGCGGAAGGCCGAGAGGTGGTGGGTGAGTTCCGATCAACAGAGGCGGGGAAGTATTACAGTGAAGAAGAGGTGCACTTACTGGAGTCGAAGGCTCGGTGGCGGCTGCTGCGGGACAACGACTGGCTCGGCGGTTGCGGTCGTTGGCGGACGAGGGAAGGCGGCCAAGGTGGTGGCAGCGTCGTCTTCGACGACAGAATTGAAGGTGAGTTTACAAAAATGAAAGAGGGAAAGGAGGGCGGAAGGAAGAAGGAGACGCAGCTTACCGGCGTCACTGCGGCGGACGGCGGAAGCGGCGTGGCTCGGTGGTGTCTTGGTGTCGACAGCAGCGGCTCGGCGGCGATTGCAGGAGTCCGGCGTGATGTTGTTTTGTGCAGTAGGTTTGCGAGAGAGAGAGACAGTATCGGCTGCTGTTCTCTTTGGTCCAGAAGCAAGGCGAAGAAGCGGCAGGTCATTAGCGTAGGATTAGGTTATTAGGGTAATTAGATTAGGTTAAGTTATTGGGCTTAGGATAATGGGCTGGCTGCTTGGGCCCAAGTGGGACTATTGAGCGGTTAGCTCATAAAAAAAAAAATTTGTGGAACTCGTAACTCGTAAATTTTGTGCGGGAATTTATATAATACGGAATTAAATTCCGTATTTATAAATTATTATTATTTTTATTTTAAAAACGTAAATTATTTCCAGTCATTTAGTTTATCATTTTATGTGAATCTGGGTCACATAAAATGATAGAACTAACTCGTTTTATTTACTTATTTGTTTATTTACGATTATCTCATCGGACTTTGGTTAATTTCAATTTACCGGAACTTAAAATTTTCGGTTATTACACTTCAATAGGGCTTTCCCTTTACGTGGTAATGGATGTAAATTTCATGTTGATTTGACCAAGCACGAATCATAATCTGCTTATCATATTGATTCTTACTGTTATGTTATTTGTTTTTACTAGGTTTGTATTTATAATATTCCTAGGTCTGATCCAATAAAGAGCCATTATTGGGCTTGTATGATATTGGGCCTGTTTGGGTAACAGCTTGCTTTACTCCTCAAGCACATTGGCTGAATTGTTAACCTAGATATATATCAGGTTATTCAGACAAGAGATTGAGACAGATACAGAAGAGAGAAGAATCTCAAGTGCAGTTCCAAGCATCAAGTCTCCGACGAGTTTTTCCGGCGATTCTAGCTTGAAGATCAGTGATTCTGATATCGAAGCTTTGTCAACAAGCTTCGACAGTCCTAAGAAGAGACCGAATTCTTCTTATTCTTTGCTCCCTTCTCCTGTTCTATATTCTTTCAGTTCTTGAATCTTTGGTGGCTAGGTTTTATGAGTTGCTACTTCAGTTTGTAACCGGATTGTTTTTCCCTTCTTGAAATTAGTGCATACTTCGGGATGAGTCTCCCCAACTGAGACTCCGGGGATGTAGAGTAAAATCGAACCTCGTCATCAATTCTTGTGTTCTTTATATTTGCATTTCGATTAATTCATCATTTAAATGTTTTAGAACCAAGATTGGTTGAGATCTAGGATAATACGTTTTACAGATTGGTATCAGAGCGAGGTTTATTACCTAGATCTATCTCTGACAGTTCCTCTTTAAAATTCCCATTCAACTGTATCTTACAGTCTTTGTCTCCAGGAGAAAAGATGGGAGAGAACTTGATGAAGCTTCGACCCTTTGATGGAACCACAGACTTCTCAATGTGGCAGCTTAAGATGAAGGCAATACTCACCAAGGAAAAATGTCTTAAGACAATTACCGAAGAGTGGGACAAAGATATGACTGAAGAGGCCAAAAAGGATAAACAAGAGCAAGCCCACGCAGAAATAATCCTCAGGTTAACTGATGAAGTTGCAAGACAAGTGGTAACTCATACTCAACCTAAACTTTTATGGGAGGCTCTTGAGAAAAGATATTTGGCTAAGTCCTTGCCTAGTGCTATTATATTGCTTAGCTCGTTGTTTAATTTCAAGATGAATACTGTTGTGTCCCTTGATGACAACCTTGACAAATTCCTTAAGCTGACTCAAGATTTAGAACGATGTGATGACAAAATAAAAGACAAACATCTAGCTGTTATTTTGCTTAACTCTTTACCTACTCAGTTTGAAACTTTTAAGGATGTGATTCAATATAGTCGAGATGACTTGACCAAAGATAAGATAATTGAATCTATAACGCAGAAGAATGAGGTCCTAAAAGTTTTTAAAACTAAAGGTGATTTCAAAACTGAGAGTAAGAATGACAATAAGTCTGAAGTTCTCATGGTGAAAGGAAAAAAGAAGTGGTCTAAAAAGAATTATGACAAAGAAAAGCATAATAAGCCACAAGAAAAGCAAAATGATGATTCTAGGCCTAACATCAAATGTTACTATTGTGAGAAAATTGGTCACTATGCTAAAGACTGTAGAAAAAAGAAAAGGGATGAAAAGAATAAAGAAAATTCTTGCTTATCTGCTGTTTTTGAAAGTTGTCCTTAATATTCTAATGAACTACTCATGTGTGCTTTTATTGATAATTGTGTTGACTGGATCCTTGACTCTGGTTGCACCATGCATGCTACACCCAATAAGGGTTGGTTTGATACTTTGGATGAATGTGACTGTGGGGAAGTCATGTTAGGAGATCACACAACTTTGTCCATAAAAGGCACTGGAACTGTTTCCCTTATGATGCATGATGGAATAGTTAGGACATTTCAAAATGTAAGATGGGTACCAAAATTAAGGAGAAACCTTCTGTCAGAGTCTGTTTTTGATGATCTTAACTGTCATATAAACACACATCATGAGATTAGGGATGTAATTAGAGACAATACAGTCCTTATTAGAAGCATTAAGAAGGGAGGGTTATATCATGTGATTGCATCTCCTGAATTAAATGTTTCTACTGATGTTGTGCTAAAAAATGGTTTAGATCTCACAAAAACTTGGCATTCTAGGCTAGGTCACATAGGAAATATGGGCCTGCAACAACTTTATAAAACGGGTTTAATTGACTCTCGACCTAGTGACATAACCTTTTGTGAAACCTGTGTTTTAGGAAAGAAAAATAAACACAGTTTTAGTAATTCTACCTATATTGCTAGAAAGCCCTTAGAGTATGTGCACTCTGATCTTTGGGGGCCTGCACAAGTATCAACAATTGGAGGCAGAAAGTATTTTTTGTCTTTAATTGATCATTATTCAAGAAAAGTTTGGGTTTACTTGCTAAAAACAAAAGATGAGGTTTTTGAAAACTTTAAAACATGGAAAACTATGGTAGAGAGTCAAACAGAATCTAAACTGAAATGCCTAAGGACAGATAATGGTTTAGAATTTTGTAATAGAGAGTTTACTGATTTCTGTAAAGAGCAAGGTATTAGAAGGCATTTGACTGTTCCTGGTAACCCCCAGCAAAACGGCACAGCTGAGAGGATGAATAGAACCTTGTTAGAAAAGGCTAGGTGCATGTTAATCAGTGCTGGGATGAAAAGTTCTTTATGGGGTGAAGCTATCTTAACTGCTACATATCTTATTAACAGATCACCCTCTGCTGTAGTGAAGTTTAAAACACCACAAGAAATGTGGTCCAAAAGGAAACCAACTCTTACACACCTTAAACCTTTCGGTTGTACAGCCTATGCCCAAGTTTCTGAGGGCAAGCTACAACCAAGGGCTTTAAAGTGTGTAATGCTTGGTTATCCTGAAGGAGTGAAAGGTTACAAGCTCCTACTTATTCAACCTAGAGGATATAAAGTGATAACATCTAGGTCTGTAACCTTCAATGAAAATGAGTTTTATTTTAGAACAAAACTAATGCCTTGTGATGAGAATTTAGGTACCACAACAGACAGGCCAAGCATTGGGATTCCCCTTGAGCAGTTTTTTGAACAAAGTGGCCATCACAATGATGAAAAAGAAGAGTTTGACATTGGCCATGCCCCTAGTCAAGACTCAGATAGCTTAATGGATACCGGGGATGTGACAGAAGTACCCACACAGCCAGAGACAAATGGAGACCATACATATACTAAAACTGCAGATTTGCAACCTCACCAATCTGGTGGGGCAGTAAGTAACTCCTCCTCTCAATCTATTTCTTCTGATGCACTAGCTGAAAATGTTGGAATTACCACTAATGATGTGTCAAATGACAATATGCATGACTTAGCTAGTTATCAACTAGTTAGAGATAGACAACCTAGAGTTAGCATTCCAAATAAGAAATATATTGATGATATGAGCAATATTGTTGAGTTTTCTTTTATTGCTGCTGCTGCTGTCTTTGGTTACACCCCTGATTCCTATGAACAAGCTGTAAAATGTGTGCATGCAAATGAATGGATTAAAGCCATGAATGAGGAAATACAATCTATGCATGTTAATAACACATGGAAGTTGGTTCCTAAACCAGCTAATGCTAGGATGATTGATTGTAGATGGATTTTTAAGCTAAAAGAAGGTAACACTGAACTTGACCCACCTAAGTATAAAGCTAGGCTAGTTGCTAAAGGCTTTGCACAAAAAGAAGGTGTTGATTATAATGATATTTTCGCTCCAGTGGTTAAATACAAAACTATGCGTCTTCTTCTTGCCATGACTGCTGTTAATAATTGGGAATTAGAGCAAATGGATGTGAAGATAGCTTTCCTTCACGGTGACTTGAATGAAACCATCTACATGAATCAACCTAAAGGGTTTATAGACAATCTTAAACCTAACCATGCATGCTTGTTAAATTGGTCCATCTATGGACTTAAACAGTCCCCAAGACAATGGAATAAGAAATTTGACAAATGCATGATGAACTTAGGCTTTACTAGAAGTGAGTATGATACATGCTTGTACTTTAAAAATGTGAAGTCTAATCAACCCCTATATGTACTGCTGTATGTTGATGATATTCTTCTTATTAGCAGTTCTAAAGTTTCTATTTCTGGATGTAAGCTTGACTTAAAAGCTCAGTTTGATATGAAGGACTTAGGTCCTGCCCAGAAAATTTTAGGGGTTAGAATAATTAGAAACAGACCTAAGAGAATGATGTGGTTGTCTCAATCTGATTATCTGCATAAGGTGTTGGATAGATTTGCTATGTTACATGCAAAACCTTCACATATTCCCTTAGGAGGGCATTTGGAGTTGAGTAAAGACTCATGTCCTAAAACTGAAGATGATATAAAAAAAATGGCTAAAGTTCCTTATGATGTAGCAGTTGGATCTATAATGTATGCCATGTTATGCCCTAGACCTGATCTAGCTTTTGCTATAAGTGTTTTGAGTAGGTTTATGTCCAATCCTAGTGATAAACACTGGTCTGCTATGAAATATTTGTTTAAGTATATTTCAGGAACAAGAAAAATGGGATTGTTGTTCACAAAACATAATACTAAGACTGAGTTACTAGGATATGTAGACTCAGATTATGCAAGCAACAAAGACAACAGAAGATCAACCTCGGCATACTACTTTACTTGGGCTGGTAATACGATTTCTTGGAAGTCACAACTTCAGCCCATAGTGGCTTTATCTTCCACTGAAGCCGAATATATAGCGGCTACAGAAGCTGCTAAAGAAGCTACATGGCTTAAAGGTATACTCTCTGAGATTGAGGGAAATATCTATATTCCTACCATATATATGGACAGCCAAAGTGCACTGTACTTGTGCAAAGATCCAATGTACCATGAAAGGACAAAGCATATCGATGTAAGGTTCCACTACATCAGAAAGAAGGTAGAAAATAATGATATAAATGTGAAGAAAATATCAGGTGAGTTAAATCCATCAGATTTTGGAACAAAGATAGTTCCTGCAAACAAATTCATTTTTTGCAGGAATGAACTTCACATTCATGATGTTCCTTAATAAGAAAAGGCACTTGAGTCAATGAAGCAAAGGGGAATTCATCCTATGAAGAATGCACTAGTTTTTTGAGGAAAAATATATGTAACTACAAACCTGTAATTATGAGGGCATTTGTTATGTTATTTGTTTTTACTAGGTTTGTATTTATAATATTCCTAGGTCTGATCCAATAAAGAGCCATTATTGGGCTTGTATGATATTGGGCCTGTTTGGGTAACAGCTTGCTTTACTCCTCAAGCACATTGGCTGAATTGTTAACCTAGATATATATCAGGTTATTCAGACAAGAGATTGAGAGATAGAACGACAGATACAGAAGAGAGAAGAATCTCAAGTGCAGTTCCAAGCATCAAGTCTCCGACGAGTTTTTCCGGCGATTCTAGCTTGAAGATCAGTGATTCTGATATCGAAGCTTTGTCAACAAGCTTCGACAGTCCTAAGAAGAGACCGAATTCTTCTTATTCTTTGCTCCCTTCTCCTGTTCTATATTCTTTCAGTTCTTGAATCTTTGGTGGCTAGGTTTTATGAGTTGCTACTTCAGTTTGTAACCGGATTGTTTTTCCCTTCTTGAAATTAGTGCATACTTCGGGATGAGTCTCCCCAACTGAGACTCCGGGGATGTAGAGTAAAATCGAACCTCGTCATCAATTCTTGTGTTCTTTATATTTGCATTTCGATTAATTCATCATTTAAATGTTTTAGAACCAAGATTGGTTGAGATCTAGGATAATACGTTTTACACTTACACTAGCATGCAATCTAGATTCCTGTTTATATAGCAGAGATAACACCCAAGAATCTCCGAGGAGGATTATTAACGTTAACACAGGTACGTACGGATTTCAAGTTGCATATACAAACTTATAAGTTGAATATAATACTATTCCGTAAATGATGACAAAAATCATCCTTGATCCAGTTGATGCAATCTTGCGGAGTTGTTGTAATGTTTTTCGTTGGATCTTTGATCCCTTGGCGCATCCTAGTTTTGATAGGCATCCTTCCTTGCGCGGTACAACTTTTGGGCTTATTTGCGATCCCGGATTCACCTCGGTTCTTGGTGAATGTTCTTACTTTTGTTCTATACGTGATTTTAATTGGTTTCATATTGTGCTTTGATTATTGACGCACAATGTGATTTTTCAGGCAAAACTCGGTCGAGGTAGGGCGTATGAGAATGTGTTAAAACGTCTTAGGGGAGATAACATTGATATATCTCAAGAAGTGACCGATATAGAAGTATTACTTTGACCTATCTCTATAATATGAAATAGTAGATTAATGGCAACTCGAAATATATATATATATATATATATATATATATATATATATATATATATATATATATATATATATATATATATATATATATATATTACAGACACAAATTCATTATGTTTCAGGAGTTGAATGAACAACAACAACAAATACCTCAAGTGAACTTATTGGGTTTATTTCAGAAAAAATACGCACGTTCTTTAGTGGTAAGTCCTCCAACATCAATACGTAGTAGGTACAAGTACTTATACTTCTGATCATAATGTCATTCGATTTTTGGACTTATCGTTTGTTTGATCATGATTTTTTTGAAGGTTGTACTTGGACTTATGCTACTTTCCGGACTTGGAGGACCCACTGGAGGGGTCACGTTTTATGCATCGTCGATCTTAGAATCTGCTGGTACCAACCCTTTCTAACTATAAGTATGATTGCTCATCGACATAGATTTGCATGTCAACTGGAAAAAAACACTCGCTAACGGACTTGGTCCGGGTATTAATAATGGGTAGCGGCGGAGCCAAAAAAAACTTTTTTCAACAAGATCACATGTCTTTGAGTTTTGAACTAAAGACATTTTTATAGTATCCCTAGTTTATACACTTTGTTGATCAACTAAGCTAACTTGTAAACATGTCTATTTTCACCAATTTTTATTTAATATTTTTAGATCCATTCAGTACACGAGACATGTTTAGGAGAGCTCAACTAGGACACTGCCCCCTCGGCCCCTATCAAATCTGCTACTGCCCACTAGTAACGGGTTTTAACCTTGAGTGTTTTGGGCCTTTTTAGTTAGAATTTATTTGTATATTTGTAAAATAAAAATTCGGAGAATGAAATTATAATTATTACTATATGATTTTTAATTCTCTTTTAAGTATTTATCTTTTATAATTAATTATATTTTTAAATTAATTTGTTAAGATATGCTTGTTGGTAAAAAAATCCGTAAAAGTTTAAAAACTATTTTTATAAAAATATTTATTTAAATATTTAAAAAAAATTAGAAATCAATTTCCAATTTATAATAACATTTAGAAATCACTTATTAAAATACTTTTTTAGGCTTCGAGAAACATGGCGTTGACACGTGGCAATAGAGACTTCTGCTTTAATCTATTATACTTACTAAAACAAAGCACGGGTTGATGACGTGGCGCGCTGTGGACGCAAGATTTTTGAAATTTAGCTCCCACAATTAAAGCCAATAAATCTTTATTTTTTACACTATTTTTTAAACCATAAAATCTTTTATTATTAAAATAATAATTTTATAGAAACCAAATCTATCTATTATACTTACTAAAACAAAGCACGGGTTGATGACGTGACGCGCTGTGGACGCAGAATTTTTGAAATTGAGCTCCCACAATTAAAGCAAATAAATCTTTATTTTTTACACTATTTTTTAAACCATAAAATCTTTTATTATTAAAATAATAATTTTATAGAAACCAAATCTATCTGTTATACTTACTAAAACAAAGCACGGGTTGATGACGTGACGTGCTGTGGACGTAGGATTTTTGAAATTGAGCTCCCACAATTAAAGCAAATAAATCTTTATTTTTTACACTATTTTTTAAACCATAAAATCTTTTATTATTAAAATAATAATTTTATAGAAACCAAATCTATCTGTTATACTTACTAAAACAAAGCACGGGTTGATGACGTGGCGCGCTGTGGACGCAGGATTTTTGAAATTGAGCTCCCACAATTAAAGCAAATAAATCTTTATTTTTTACACTAATTTTTAAACCATAAAATCTTTTATTATTAAAATAATAATTTTATAGAAACCAAATCTTCTATTATACTTACTAAAACAGAGCACGGGTTGATGACGTGGAGCGTTGTGGACGCAAGATTAGATTAGAGAGTATACAAAACAAAAGCACGCAAAAAAAACCTATTTCACAATATTCTTTCTCATTTTTTTCAAAACCCGCACAAGGTACGGGTATTATACTAGTAGATATATATAAGATTGTGCGGGTTGAGTTTTAATAAATATTTAATAATTATAATTTATTTGTATATTTGTAAAATAAAAATCGGGAGAATGAAATTATAATTATTACTATGATTTTTAATTCTCTTTTAAGTATTTATCTCTTATAATTAATTATATTTTTAAATTGGTTTGTTAAGATATGCTTGTTGATAAAAAAAATTCGTAAAAATTTAAAAACTATTTCTATAAAAGTATTTATTTAAATAGTTTTTAAAAAATTTAGAAATCAATTTTCAATTTATATTAATATTTAGAAATCATTTTTTAAAATAATTTTTTAGGCTTCGAGAAATCTGACGTTGACACGTGGCAATAGAGACTTATACTTTAATAGATATAAGATGGATTTTTCTTGTAAAGGTCCATACCGAACCCTAATTTTTTTTTAATGGAATGACAAAACCGAACCAACTATTTCGGGTCCTTGTTGGTTCAAAAATACGGTCTAAACAGAAAAATAAACTCCCTTTGCTATGACTTGTTAGTACTGAACTATTGATCATCGCTTGATATGCCAATTTTGTAAAATTTATGATTGGGGTACACCTTTTATGTATTTGACAGGGTTTTCTACTTCTATTGGATCAATAGGAATTGCTGTTATTCAGGTATAATGTTGTTATTGTTGAAATAATAAAATTTTCACATTTCACATTTAAAGTTGAGAAATATATAATATATATTGTGGAATTCCCTTTATTATCGTTTGATTTTTAAATGGAATCAATTGACAATACGAGGACATACAATCTTCTGTCTAGTATATATGGGTGGACATTTCCGGATATCCGATCCGATCCGATAATCTTAAAAAGCCTGATCCGAATCCGATTCGAGAGCATCCGGATATCCGACAGTTTTATCCGGACGGAAATTCGATCCGAGTATTTATTCTTAGACTAGTCGGATTATCCGATCTTTTCATCTAAATCACGATCCGTATTCGATCCAATGATCCGAAAAATATGTCCGGATCGGATAAGACTCGGATCACCAATTGCCGGATATTTTCGGATTCAGATTTTTTCGGATCGGATATTCGGATTGACGGATAGGATATTTTTGCTCACCTACTATCTATGTTGAAATTTAACAACAATTAGTTATTGTTATTGCTTTTCTAATAAAGTAAAATTACTTTAGGATCATGATCTTCTTCTAAGACTCGAGTTTTAACTACAGGTTCCATCGGCTGCAATCGGTGTGTACTTGATAGACAAATGCGGAAGACGTCTCCTTCTAATGGTAATTAGAAGAAAATACTCTCTTTGATCAATTTGTGATGAATGTCATACTCACAACCAATTGTACCTTTCACAGATTTCTGCAGTTGCAGCGGTGTTTTGTTGCTTTCTTGTGGGGTTTATGTTCTTGCTTCAAGAACATGACTGCTTGGAGAATCTAAGTCCATACTTTATAGTATTGGGCTTATGGGTAATTCCATTTAGTGTCTAAAACACTTTATTTAGGGCTCGTTTGGAAGCATCGGGAGTCATTCCCGATAACGGAATGATTTCGAATCAATACAAAATTATGTTTGGTTAGAGGTCTTTTAACACATAAAAGTAATCTCATCTATCCCATTTCCTTTCTTTACCCTTATTCGATTCCATTCCGTTTTCATTCCAACGCTCCAACCAAACGGGCACTTAGAGTATCTCTTTGTTAGTGGATTGATGATATAGTGTAGTAATTTTGATCTTCAGGGGTATTGTGGCGCATACAGTTTTGGCATGGGATCAATACCATATGTCATCATGTCTGGGGTAGACTTCTGAATCTGATCCGATAATGTGTTGAACTTCTAACACATCTATGCTTGTATGTACATGAATTTGCAACAGATATTTTCGATGAATGTAAAAGGATCAGCTGGAAGCCTTGCGGTTGTAGTTGGAGGCATGGCCATCGGAATTTTATCGTACACATTCAACTTTGTGACGGAATGGAGCTATTCAGGTCTTTTAACTCTACCTTATTGCGCGTCTAACTTGCTTACGACAAGTCGAGAACTCACACTTATCGAGATGTTATATCTCTTGCAGGTGCATTCTTCATACTTGCTTCGATTAATGCTCTCGCCGTTGTGTTTATTGTGAAGTTGGTGCCTGAGACTAAAGAGTTGTCTTTGGAAAAAATACAAGAGTCATTTACTTCTAAAGCTTGAGAGGAATTTTTTTTTTTTTTTTTTATGATTTCTCTTTTATCTCGTTTTATTAGAAATTTTTATTTTTGGAAATAAGATTCCCTTGTACACTTTATGCACATTTTTTTTAATAAAGAAACAAAACTAGTATGACTTGCATCGTGTCATTGAGGGATATGTATTTATTTTGCTAGGAGGTTTGATACCCTCCGTGCATCTAGTTGCACTCTATTATAAATTAAAAATTGGCTAAGTATAATCATTCAATGATAAACGAACCCCATACATTGTCAGGTAAAAGATCAACATTCTCATGAGTGAGGCAACCGATGATGAAGTGACCATTAGAGATGGTACAAATAATGTTGACGCAAGAATGGACTCAATCAGAGCCGTCTAATGGAATTTAGGGATCTTGTGCCAATCTCAAATTGTGGCCCTAATAATAGGAATATTAAGCTCTATAGTGGAAATTTTTTTTTCATATATCATATAATCCTTGTACAAATGTGTTATTTCGTAAAAAAAAAACTAGAGAAATAAAATGGGTACTACTATTTAAAAAGTAAAATCCATCTAGCATTGTTTGAAATGAATCCTTCAATCAACTCCTCGTAATCCACATTTTCCAAAAATGCGTTCTCTATCGATAGCAAAGCTAATCCATTAAGTCTCTCTTGTGTCATTGTAGAACGCATATATGTCTTCAACAACTTCAACTTGGAAAAACTTCTTTCTGCAGATGCAACAGTCACAGGGATAGTCAACAAAATTCTATAAACAATAGTTGTGTTAGGAAAACAACCCATACAATTCAAAAACCTCAAAAATATCAATTGGTTGCAACAATTCTTTAGGCAAAATCAACTTTACTACAAGATGTTTTCAAACCCACATCATCCAATGCATACAACTTGTGAGAGCCAAATAAAAAGCCAAAAATACTTTCATATTCTTGATATTGCTCAAATCTCCTAGTAAGTGAAACAATTGCTTAGTCAACAACATATAAAAAAAAGTTAACTCTAAACGATTCCTCTCTAGATTGTGATAGATTTGAAGATATATCATTTGAATTCTCATCAAAGTGTCTTTTTCTTCGAATTTCACGTCTTTGAGGAAATATTGGATCTATATCAATCTTAGTTGCAATTTCTTTTGCTTCTTCTAAGGCTTCCAAAAAACCATTTTCTCTATATTTTTCAAAATAAGAAATCAATCCCTTTACCTTTTCAACTGCATCATCAATAAGCATATCTTTTGATTGTAAATCTTTACTAACCAAATTAATTAAATACAATATTTTAAACCAAACAACTAATGAAATTAAAAACTCAAAATCACCAAGTTCATTTTGTGCTAAAGATTTAGCTTCACTTCTTATTTTGGAATCATTATCATTATCCGCTACTTGAAGTAAAGCTTCTCTTATTTCTAAAACTTGAAACCTTATTGCTTTGACACTTTCCACACGACTCTCCCAACGAGTAGATGACAAGGACTTCACAGTATACCCCGTCACATTCTCTTTAAAAATGTCCCATCTTTTAGTAGAATTAGCAAATATTGTATAAATGCGTTGAATTATTCCAAAGAAGTCTCTAGCTTTACCACAAGTGTTAGCCATATCACATAGAGTTAAATTGAGACTATGAGAAGCACAAGATGTATGAAAAGCCCTAGGATTTATATCTAAAAGTCTTTTTTGTACTCCTTGATGTTTTCCTTTCATGTTTGCTCCATTGTCATAAGATTGCCCTCGAATATTATCTATATTAAGATCAAGAGATTTTAATTCACTTTGCAAAACATCAAACAATCCTTGACCACTAGTATCATTCACCTCTAAAAATCCTAAAAATGACTCTTCGATAGAAATTGACTTGGAGGAAATATCTACATATCTCAATATCAAAGACATTTGTTTTTGATGACTTATATCAGGAGTACAATCAAGAATCACGGAGAAATACTTTGCTTGTTTTATCTTGTTAATGATTTTAGATTTAATTGCAGAAGTAAGCAAAAATATCAATTCATTTTGGATTCTATGACCAAGATAATGAAAATGAATTTCATCACTCATAATACGTTGAACATGCTCTTGGATTATCGGATCATATTCATCCATCATTTCAATCAAGCCTGAAAAATTTTCATTACTAGTTTGATACAATTTTGAATTACTACCCCGAAATGCTAGATTATGCTTAGCAAGAAACTTAACGGCCGAAATAATTCTTTCTAAGACTTTCTTCCAACGATTTTTTTTCTTTTTCAAGTTGTTTTTGAGCCACTTTATCAATAGTTTGACTCTTTTGGAGCCTTAAGCGTAAATCATACCAAGTGGTCATATTTTTAAGATGTTCAATACTTGTTTCATGTTCTCTAAGTCTAATCATAAGATGTGACCAATCTCCAAATCCCTCATTTGATAATGTTCCCCTTCCACACAATTTTTTAAATACTTTACAGCAAAAATAAAATAATCTATCAAGCTCTTTAGAATACACAAGCCAATCTCTATCATTTTTCTCACCATTGGGTAAAACTCTAGTATAACATGTTGCAACAAATCGTTTATTAAACCTATTTTTAGGGCCTTTTTGAATAGATAAATATCTTTTAGGACCCTTTATAACCAAAATATCAATCATTTTAGAATCAAGAGCATCCCAATTTTTAGGATCAAAAATATCAAATGTACGAAAAGTATTATCATTATCATCAAAATTCTCAACATTATTGATATCAAATTCAGTAGAAATAGGCTTATCAACAAAATCATGACCAATAGAGTTATTAAGATTGTCAACATTAGTAGCACCATCAACGTTATCAAGGTCAATAGAGTTCATATTAGCAAAAGTGTCAACATCAACATTATCAACTTGACCTTCAATATCTTCAAAATTAGTAGTTTGATTATGAAGATTGACTTGTGGTTCTTTTATAAAAAATTTATCTAGAGCTCCCTTTTGTGAATGAATCAACTCTTCAATTTTTTTCTTCTTTTTACGCTTTTCATATCCAGATTCATATTTTCTATTTTTAAAAGACATGGATAAACAAATAAAATTGCACACAAAAAATTTAAAATTTCAATGTTTATGATAACTTCAAAAGGATAAAAACAACCTGACAAAAATTGCAACTGATACTTTTTAAATATATGGGTATCTTCCTTTTTTAATGCCTCCTCCTTGTCCTGCACTTCAAAAGCTGTATAATAACAAAGCAACCAATTAATAAATATAATATATAAAATACATGGTGGAAGACTGGAAGCAGACTCAAGCAAATCATGAAATCAACATCCAATTAGCCACTTGACACCTTACTGTACAAATCTACAATTACAAATTTGCAAGAAGCCTAAGAAAGAACCTTTCAAATTACTGTAATGTTTATATATAAAGTGTATCAGTGAGTCACCTTAGCCCTTTGAACAAGTAGACAACAAGCAATAACCAAAATGGCAAAACTCCAGAGCGCAACCAGCCGAGAGTCTTCACGGCACAATCAACGAGTTTCTCGGAGGTGCAGCCAGCGGGGCGTCTCGACGGTACAACCAACAAGGATTCTCGGCGGCGCAACCAACAAATCTTCTCGGAGGTGGCAATATATACCCAGATTTATACCGGCGATCAAAGTTTAACAAAGTTGAATATATATGAAGAACCGGAGAAGATGAACGAGATGAGTGTGGAACTATGGAATATATATACCCAAAACGATTGAAGTTTACCGTTGCCATCATTAATTTATTCACGCAGTATTTTCTATGGAAAAATGGAGCTTTTGGGGCAAAATTGGAGATCGGGAATTGGAGAAATTCTGGGGTAGAAGATGAGTTTTTTTTATGGGAAATATCTTCAACTTTATTGCCCGTAATAAGTTGTTACAGAAGGAGAATATTTCAGCTTTTAATTAAGGCATTAATTTTTTTTTAAATAGATATATTGTACTGCATTAAAAATATATGGGCCCTTTTTTTTGGGGGACCTGTGCCGATGGGCCGAATGACACTTATAATTGGACGGGTCTGGACTCAATTTCCTCTCTTGTTGTTGAACCATTGTGGACATGTGCTTGATTGACCCTTGTTTGTGATTTCTCTCCATTTTCAACAGCTTGATGTGCAGTCAGACTCTCATCCCACTCTAAATCAAGCTCAAGCAATTCAACATAATCATTGTCCCAATCCCATTACTTGTCCTCTTTAAAGACCACATCTTTACCGACGATGATATTTTGGCTTAGTGGGTCGTATAATTTGAATCCATTTGATTCTAATCTCATACCAAAAAGAATACACAACTTGCTTGATCTTGTCTTCTGATTTTTGTTCTCCTAGCATATGGAATGTGCACATGGGCTAAACAGCCGAATACCTTGAAGTTATCAACAAAGAGCCTGATCCCACACCATGCTTCTTCTAGGGTTTTGTCTTTGAGAGATGAAGTGGGCTTCTATCACAAAAATTGCCCAATTCACTACTTTTGGCCATAAACTCGTAGACATGTTCTTCTCAATTAGCAAGCTCTGCACCATATTCATCACAATTCTATTCTTCCGCTTTACGACCCTATTTTGTTGAGGAGTGAAGGTTGTCGTCAACTGCCTTTTGATGCCATTACCTCTACAAAAATCATTGAACTCACTGGATGTAAATTCACCTCCTCTATATGTTCTTAAGCATTTTATACACATACCATACTCCTTTTCTACCCTACTTTTGAATTTCTTGAAAACAACAAATGCATCTAACTTGTAAACTAGAAAATATGCCCATGTTTTCCTACTAAAGGTGCCTATAAAGCATAATAGATATCTCTTCTTCCCATTTGATTGAGGATTTATGGTCCACATACACCATTTGATTGAGGATTTATGGGTCCACAAATGTATGTGTGGGTGGGTTAATGCTTCTCATATGCTCTCCTTGTAGCCTGCTTAGGAATGATTTCTCGATGTTATTTGCCTTTTTAAGCACACATCACATATTGTTGGAATCTCGGTGTTATTTGCTTAGGAATGATTTCTCGATGTTATTTGCCCATTGCTCTTCTCTGTTCTCTTCTTCTTCTTGCCTCCATCTACCTACTCGTCTTTGGCTTCTTCTCCGTTGGGACCTTCTTTCCCATAAGAACCATTGAAATTAGGGTATCATCTCGGGACGAAAAGAGGGAAACGAAGGTGATTGTAAATGAATGTGGGCACGCCCAATATTTACTCGGTACTTTTAACAAAGTCCCGTGAGTATTTACAAATTCAAGTGATTTATATAAAAAAAATCCCGAGAATTTAATTTATTTATAAAAAAATAAATAAAATACTATTCTTACGTGAGTTTTTTTAGTAAGTCCTGAGAGTTTGTATTTTTTACGGGACTTTACCTAACACCCGAGAAAATTTTTCCGAGAAACTTAAGAATTGTACTAGTGCTTGTACCACCCAAGTTGTGCCATAAATTTGCTTGATCTTCATTGTTAGCTTGCAAACAGTCCACCAGAGATTCTTGCCTCAAACTTGTTCCAACAAATAGGATAAACATCTGATTAGTTGTCATTGTGCTATGAATGATCAAACCCTTTGTGGCATGGTAGATGTGACACCGGTTGTCTTTCATTAAGACAAAAAATTCTCGTTCCTGGAGTTGTCCAATACTAAAGAGATTGTTGTCCGACATTTTGCATTTCACAAAACAGAGAAGGATATCAGCGCATATGATTGATGCACCCGAAATCAAGGATCCAAACCTCTTTTATGTGCAATCCCAAAGCCCCAACTTTTCCCAAAAGCAACATCTTTTTGGTTTCATCCAATTCTGCAAAATTGGATTGCTTGAGCATACTTTAGCATTTGTATTAGTAATGATGAAGTTGATGACAACGGTAGCACTCAATTGTGGCTTTGTTAAAGCCGGAGCGAGTTCTTCCTCTACCTCACCCTCCTCGGATACTTCGGCCTCGACCACCTAAGTCTTATCGTCGAGTCACACTAAGAGCGTGCTCGTCAATGATTTCTCATTTGAATTTTTTTCAGATGAACCAAAAGTGAGCTTTGTAGAGCATTGAAAGATAGAGTATCGATATCCTTTGCTTCTTTAATACAACACATAATATAATTCCATTTATCAGCCAGAGTTCGTAGAATCTTTTCTACAATCTTGAAGTCGGCCAATTCCTCTCCATAATTGTGCATCTCATTCGTAATTATCATCACCAGGCCAAAGTTGTCGGTGATTGATTCCCCTTGCTTCATGACTAGAACATCAAAATCTCGTCGGAGAGACGACTGAGTTGGGCCCTCTTCACTTGAGTGTCCCCTTGACGCCTCATTTTCATCGCGTCCTATAACTGCTTGGACGTCTCCTTTTGTTGAATAGTCTTGAGAATTTTGGTCCAAAGATTAGAACAAATAATTCTTAGTGTTGTGATTTTCGACGAGTTAATCAGTGAGTAGAGAGAGAAGACAAAGCATTTGTAGTTTTGCTGCATAAACCTTGCAGTTAGGATTTTCAATATACTTTCGTGGATAAAAGAATACAACCCTAAACCTTGCAGGTAGGGTTTTCAATATACTTCCACCCCTGCGGTACGGATTCTATGCCAGTGTTTGTGCCTCTCCTTCAGTAGGTAATTGGTGCCCGTTTCAACGATGACCCAATACTCCTTGGATCGGAAAAGGTTCTCCATGACCAAACTTCAATGGCCATAATCCCATCATATTTGAGATTTGAGGGCTGCCAAAAACTTCCACCATTGTTGTTCGACATTTTCACAACCTTCTCTCTTCTCAATCTCTTTCAAACCCAACTGTGTTTTGAGCGTTTGCAAATGGCTAGTTGGTCTTTAACTCTGATACCAACGTATCATACTAATGATAAGTCTCATATTAAATAGCTTAAAAGGCATATTAATATTCCTTAATTCTAGCTTAAGAAATAATAACTGAACTAAATAATATCGTAACAGTAACACATACCAAACAACTGATATCCCATGTAAAGACACCCTAGCAAAAGAAGTAGAAGGATCTTGAATTGCTTAACAACCAAATCCTTCAAATCAATTTCAGATAAAAAACAGCATTTCACTCACCAAATCACTATCAAATCTTATATGTATTAAAGAAGAGACCTTCTTTGCCACGTGTCAACGCCACAATTTCCGAAGCACCAAAAATATTTTTCAAATTTGGTTAGTAGGCTGTTTTGAGAAATCATGATAGTAAGTAGGTTTTTTATTTTTTTGTTAAGTAACTCGACCCTTTTTTTTACCGTCAAAAACCCTACCTCCCTTCCCCTTCTCTTGTTTTCTTTCTACCAGTCGTTCTATCTTCCCACGACATATCTACTTCCCGTTCTTATCCCGCCGGTACATGAAGCCTTGACCACCGCCGCTGCTTTCTTCTCCACCGTGCTCGGCGATTCTCCATGGTTCGCCGTCTTAGGAAGAAGGTATAGAAAGATCCAATTCAATCCTCATAACTGTTATACTAATGTTTATAGTTTATATTTACCGTTCAATCACAATTCTAGGTTTACCTTTCTCTCTTCTGTTGTGAAGCACACCTCAACGAAGCTCTCAACCCTTCCTCTCCTTCGATCTGAATCTGGACTCAACCCTTCCGGTGGCAGGCTTCATCTGTCGACACAGGAGCGTGGCGGTTGCAAGACTTCGGTGAGGGCGAAGGGCAGGGGCTTCTCCAGCGGACGCAAGTACTTTGATGAGATGCAGAAGTAGTGAAGGATATATGTTCTTGCTTTTAATGCCATGATTGATGTGTATGTGAAGGCGGGAGACGTGGGTAATGCTCAAATTTTGTTTGATTCAATAACAGAGAGGAATGTCATCTCGTGGACAACTTTGATTTCTGGGTATTGTAACAACAATAATGTAGAAACAGGATGAGCCTTGTTTGATTCAATGCCTCAAAAAACCTCATTTCATGGAATTCTATGGTTGTTGGCTATAGCCGGAATAAGCAACCTCAAGAAGCACCGAGGTTGTTCCATGAATTGCAATCAAACAAATTGTTTAAGCCTGACTCAGTTACGATTCTAAGCATTATTCCGGCCATAGCTGACTTGGGTGCTTTAGATTTAGGCTGTTGGGTTTATCAGTTTGTGCAGAGAAAAGTCTTGCAGAAATTTCTGGTATATAATTTATGCTATTTAATTTCTGATATCTAATTTCTTGTATATAATTTATGTTATTAAATTTCTGGTATCAAATTTCTGGTATATAATTTCTGATATTTAATTTCTGGTATCAAATTTCTTGTATATAATTTATGTTATTTAATTTCTGGTATCTAATTTCTGGTATCAAATTTCTGGTATATAATTTATGCTATTTAATTTCTAGTATCTAATTTATGGTATGTAAATTTATGGTATGTAATTTTATGGTATGAAAATCTGGTGTAAAAAATCTGGTATGACAATTTCTGGTATGGCAAAATTCTGGTTTTACAAAATTCTGGTATGACAAAATTCTGGTATGAACTTTTCGTATGATAATTTCTGGTATATTGAAATTTCTGGTATGAACTTTTCATATGAAATTTCTGGTATGAAAAAATTCTAGTATGAAAAAAATTCTGGTATGAAATTTCTGTTATGAACTTTTCGTATGATAATTTCTGATATGAAATTTCTGGTATGAAAATTCTGGTATGAGAAATTCCGGTATGAGAAATTTAGTGCAGAAAATAAAAAAGAAAATAAAAAATAAATAAAAAAAGGCAAGAAAATAATAAAAGAAAACAAATTCAGTAATTAAAAATTAAAAATCATACTTATATAACAAATAACAAACACCATTTATTCTTTCTTTCTAATAGAAGGGTTAATAATTTTTACCTATACTATTAAATGAAAGTGGTAAAAAATTTGGGGTACATTTTCTTAACAAAAACTCAAAAAAGCTTAGTATGTTAAATTCTCCCTAAACAGTTATTATTTTGGTTATTTTTGATAGAAAATAAAAAACAAATACCAAATCTATAATAATTTTTTAAAATTTTACTATTTTTTAGAAATTCAGTAAACCTTCTAATCAAATTCTAAACATATACATTTTTAATTAAAGCTAATAAGTAATCATAAAAGAATTATATTATAAATAATAAATTTTAAGTAAAAGAACGTGATCTAATTATATTAGTTATATTTAATATATAATTAATGATAATCCTCATCTTAAATAGCTTATAAAGGCATATTAGTATTCCTTAATTCTAGCTTAAGAAACTGAACTAAATAATATCGTAACAGTGACGCATACCAAACAACTGATATTCCATGTCTAGACGCCCTAGCACAAGAAGCAGAAGGATCTTGAATTGCTTGTCAAATTCAATTGATTACAGGAAAGAAATTTAATTGGAACTTTAATTAGCCTGGCTTATACAGCTATGCTTCAGAATCAAATTGAATCCGCTTATGTTCAATTAATTGAAACAGCCAAACATCTCTACGAAGCTACAATTTAATATGATTTTGTTTACCTGTGTTTTGATAAGTTCAACAATGATTCTGTGAGCTAATTGCTCTTTTTGATCCGAAAATTGGTTCTGAATTTGATCCGATTGGAGAAGCCCAGAGAGAACACGAGCATACCAAATTCGAAGTCTCCAAATTCCAGCACTGTACACTTTCATTCATCGCACCTCATAAAATTATTTCCAGTGTACACTTTCATTCACGTCGCTAATTAAATGTTAATGTTAATATAAAATTTGCTTTCAATCAACCTAAATTTTAGGTCAAACAAACGTGCTAGAAGCATAATTCCAGCAAACTCAGCAAAGTATATTAAAAATTATTAATAGAATGATCACACATATATAATCGTAATGCAGTATTATACTGCAACGTGCTATGTAAACTTGCATTGTTACGCATATATAGATTATATTTTTTATTTTTAAGTTGCAAATTATTTACAGAAATAAATTGATTGGAATATCTCTATTCGGCCTAAAATATATAGTTACGTACGAATCAAAGCAATAAACCAATCTGGTTGTCTTTAATCAGGAGAAGGTAAGATGTAACATCACAATAATAAAATTTGTAATTTAAAATTAGAGAATGCTTTACACAAAGATATATTAAAATACATATCGGATGCTTGTTATATAAAACATGGACAGTTTTACGCCAATTCAGGTTCTTCAATAACTCAAGCAAAGTCAAAGATTGAAATGGAGAGGAACATTGAGAGAGAGCCATTGATAGCCGAAGAAGGCTCTTCCATTGACAATGGCGATTCAGCTGTCACTCCACTTCTCCTCTTCAGCGTCTTCATTGCAGTTTGCGGTTGCTTCGCCTGTGGCACTGCTGTAATTATGCTCTATTCTTGATTCGATCTCGTAGATCGATCGGATTCTTTTTGAATTGAGTTGAGTATGTTTTGTAGGTGGGTTATTCATCGCCAGTTGAATCTGCTGTCATGGAGGAGCTTGGCCTTTCTACAGCAGAGGTGATTTTTTTTTACACCTTTCAGATTGCGGTAATAAAAAAAAAAAGGTTTAAGTTATGGCTGTTTTATGTCTACTGCAGTATTCACTGTTTGGATCGATGTTAACTGTTGGAGGAATTTTGGGCTCCATTGTTAGTGGGAGGATTACAGACATCATTGGGCGAAGAGGGGTAAGATTTCTGCTGTAATCTTCAACCTACATATATATTCGTGGTATACCTTTTAAAACCGGATCTGCACGAACCGGATGTAAAAAAGTGTTTCATCCTGTGGACTTCCCTAGACCATAATACTAGTCAATCCCAAATATGTATATATATTTAGGATGGACTAGCATTATGGTCTAGAGAAGTCCACCTGGTGAAATACTTTTATCACCCAGTTACTTGTCGGTAATTTGGGTTCGGTGTGTTATTAATATTGTTAATTTATAACATATTTTAAAAGTATTTTTTACATGTGTAGTATAAAAAATATTTAAAATCATTAAATAAGTTATAAAATGATATTATAACATAAATAATAATGTAATTGTGATTTATTTTGACTTTATTTCGAGTGTACGTATTGGAACTGGGTGTGTATGGCTTCCACCCATCACCCGGAATTTTCTTCTTTTTACACGTCTTTTCCGGACCTGGTTATTTGAGTATCCATCAAGTACAATTGAAATTGTCATCTCTAGTCTGGTTGGGTTTTAGACCCGTTCAATCCGATTTGGTCAATATGTGCCGGACTTTAAGATCTGTTTGAGTTTACCCATCCGTTTTTTCCAGGAGACTGACCATATATAGATTTATAATATACTATTCCTCTATCAATTGGTTTTAGACGAAATGTCGTACTCATCGATCACTTATATATGGGTTTCATGCAACTACGACTTAATAACTTAAAATTTTCACTTGCAGGCAATAGGTCTCTCAGATACCTTAAGCCTCATTGGTTGGATAACAATCGCAATCTCCAAGGTCATGAGTTTATGACACCAGTGTACAGTTCTACAGTGTTGCTTATATGTTTATTACAGTTACAATATTTAATTTTGTGTCAAATTTTGTGATGTCAGGCAGCATGGTCTCTTGACGTGGGTAGATTCTTCGTAGGAATCGCATTAGGGCTTTCCCTTTACGTGGTAATGGCTGTGAATCTCATGTTCATTTGAACAAGAAAGAATTATAATCTAATTATGGTGATTTGTACACTTGAATGCAATCCAGGTTCCGGTTTATGTGGCGGAGATAACACCCAAGAATCTCCGAGGAGGATTAGTAATGTTAACACAGGTATATGTGTATTTCAAATCGAACATAGAACTTATAAGTCGAATGTACGTATTCCGTTAATGGTGACAATTCTTGAATTTGCTTGATCTAGTTGATGCAATCTTCCGGAATCGTAGTAATGTATTTCGTTGGATCTTTGATCCCTTGGCGCATCCTAGTTTTGATAGGAATCATTCCTTGCGCGATACAACTTTTGGGCTTATTCGTGATCCCAGAGTCACCTCGATTCTTGGTGAATGTTCTTACTTCTGTTATATATGTGATTTTAATTGATTTCATAGCGTGATTTGGTTATTTGACGCACAATGTGATTGTGCAGGCAAAACTCGGTCGAGGTAGGGCGTACGAGGACGTGTTGCAACGTCTTAGGGGAGATAAGATTGATGTATCTCAAGAAGTGACTGATATAGAAGTATTACTCTGACCTATCTTTATAATATGAAAATATAAGATTAATGGCAACTTCTAATATATGATACAAACAAATTAATTATGTTTCAGGAGTTGAATGAACAAGTTCAACAGATAGCTCAAGTCAGCCTTTTGGGTTTATTCCAGAAAAAATATGCACATTCTTTAATTGTAAGTCATCCAACATAAATATATATACCTATACTTCATGCTAATCATTTTTTCATTTGGCCCTTGGAGTTATGGTTTATCTGATTATGATTGTGTTTAAGGTTGTACTTGGACTTTTGGTACTAGCTGGACTTGGAGGACCCACTGGAGGGGTCACGTTTTATGCATCATCGATCCTAGAAGCCGCTGGTACCAAACCCTCCTTTAGCTATAATTAGGACGACTCTTCGGTATAGATTTAGACCTAAACCGAAAAAAACCACTCGTTAACGGACTTGGGCGCGTTATGACGAGGGATTATTGTTAGGTTATTTGGGGATTACTCTTACCATTTGTTCACCCAACACAATTTAGATTAATGATATTATTGTAAGGATTATTATCCCCAGAATATTCTGGCCATGAAATTGAACAACACCGCAGTCCGGGTATGGGTAATGGGTTATAATCTTTGAGTTTTTTGGACCGTTACAATAGTGTATTTTGGCCTTTTGATTTTTCTATTAAAGGTCAAGGTCGGACCGTAAATCTTTTTGCAGGAACGACCAAAACCGAACCTACTATTTTGGATCAAGGTTGTTTCAAAAACCCCGTCTGAACCGAAAATGAATTCCCTTAGATATGACTTATTAGTCCTAAATTATTTATCATTGCTTGATATGCCAATGTTATGAAATTTATGCTCGAGGTACAACATTTGTCTTTTTACAGGGTTTTCTAGTTCTATTGGATCAGTAGGACTGGCCGTTATTCAGGTATAATGCGGTTATTGTTAAGATTCTACAGTTTCACGTATATATAAAGTTAAGAGATTCCAAACATAGTATAAAAGGGTTGGTTTAATTTTTTTTATTGTCAATTGATTTTTGGATGAAATCAATTGACAATAGAAGTACACGATTCTAGTTGGACTTCAATAAGATCTTGATCTTCTTCTAAGACAAGTTTTAACTGCAGATCCCATCGGCTGCAATTAGTGTCTACTTGATAGACAAATATGGAAGACGACCCCTTCTAATGGTTAGATATGTTCTATGATTATTATGTAATGAAAGTTAGAGCAAAATTCTCACAACCAACTGTACCTTTCACAGATATCTACAGCTGCAATGGTGTTCTGTTGCTTTCTTGTGGGGTTTATGTTCGTGCTTCTAGAACATGACTGCTTTGAGGATCTAAGTCCATACTTTATAGTACTGGGCTTATGGGTAAGACTCTCTCTATACATATAAAAGTTGTGAGGCTAATATATAAGTTCATGTATTATGTACTCCTCATTGACAAATATATAAGTTCATGTATTACTCCTCATATTGTCAAACTGTTGTGAGCTTATGTGTGTGACTCACTGGACGTGTGACCTCTACGTTTAAACTAATTTTGATCTTCAGGGTTATTGTGGGGCATACACTTTAGGCATGGGATCAATACCATACCTCATCATGTCTGAGGTATTCTTACGAATCTAATCTTTCTAATACACATGATTTCTTATGTACACGATTCTAATTTTCTCTCTAGTAGATCTTTCCCATGAATGTAAAAGGATCAGCCGGAAGCCTTGCGGTTGCAGTTGGAAGCATGACTATCGGGCTCCTATCATACACATTCAACTTTGTGACAGAATGGAGCTATTCAGGTCCATATCGATATCTACCTTATTGCGCATCTAACTTACTTATGATAAGTCGAGAACTCACACTTATCGAGATGTGATATCTCTTGCAGGTGCATTCTTTATTCTTGCTTGGATTAATGCTCTCGCCGTTCTATTTATTATAAAATTGGTGCCTGAAACTAAAGAGATGTCATTGGAAGAAATACAAGAGTCTATTACCCATAGATAGAGTTATCTCAAAAGCTTGAGAGAGGAATGAAAAAAGATTTTGTATAATTTTTTATTCAACAAATATTTATTTTTATTTTTGGAAATTAGATTCTCTAGTAGACTTTTTTACAATTTTTTGAAAAAGAAACAAGATTTGTATGATTTGTATAGTCTAATGAGACATATGTACTCGAATGCATCATTAGAAAACAAAACCTTCTTATAGCTAAGAGGAGAACTAGCTGGTTTATTTGTTTGTTTGTTTTTTTATCTAAAAACTAGAAAAAGGACGAAAGAATACAAACTATCACGGGAACCATTTAAGTAAAACGGTTCATTTTGTCCATAATTGCGGCATATTTTAGTATATTTGTAAAACATAATTGTTACCTAATAATATGAAACATACCCTTCAAATCCCCTCTATTGTTTGAGGAAATCTCACTATAGCAATGGTTGACCGCCACCGCAAACAAAAAAAGACCCTCACTCTGGCTCAAAAATTAGTAGAACTCATCTTTTTGAAATATTCTTAGATGTGTTAAGCATGATTTTTGATCATATCTAAACATATAATATAAGGATATACAAGCATAATCGTTAGAAAACTATATATTGCTCATAGAAAATATTGATGGTGAACCAATTCTATTCGGAGAGGAACAAAAGAAAACGAAAATTCCAAATTTGGCTTCTCTACTTGATCCACACGAGCCCAGCGCCTGAATCTCATTTTCCTTCGACTGTTAGGATGAAGATCGAAAGGGTAACAATCAAATTGTTTCGGATGATAACTGTATTTGAATACCAACAATTGGTTTTTCACTTTTGGAGAAAATAAGATCTTTTTTTTAGGAAATTAGAGACGGCTCAAACCAAACATCTAACTCAAGAGTCTCTCCTCTCCCTTGGGTGTTTTTCAAAAGTTCTCATACCAGAAATTCCCCTACTATAAATTTTCACACAAAAAATTCTCATAGTAGAAATTCTCATATTAAAATTCTCATACCAGAAATTCTCATATCGAAATTCTTATACAAAAAATTATTATCATACCTACCATTTGTACGTATGGTACTGGGAACTGTTGCATAGAATGAGAATTTGGTTAAGATATTTGTGGACGGACTAAAAGAGCTAAGTTCTTGAAGCACAACAAAGATTATAATATTTGACAAGACGTAACTTTCTTCCTAGATTTCTAGTGAAAGTTATGCATTCTATTAAGAACTTCATCATCATGCAACAAAGGGAAACACCATGTCCCAAGTCATAACACATTTAAGAAAGCAAAACCACTAGCCATTTCTGCTAGAAAGGAACGAATTCAGTCGCGAGTTTCGTACATACACTTAAAGCAAAACCTAGCTGCGGTTTCATCGTCCTAGTCATTCAAAACAAATGACCGACAATTCGTCATATCAAACGAAATTTAAAAAGCATAACTCCGAAACTAAAGATGAAAGAAATCTAAAAAAGACTTACTTAGCGAATTTGGTCAAGAAGCAATTGCTAGCCTTACCCGCTTACTAGAATACCATGTAAGAATATTTATAATATATATTCTATGTGGCAAATGTGTCTAGGTTTAATGTAAAAAGATGAGTCCAATTTCTAGTTTGTAGTTTTAATATAAAGTCGAAACCGTAATGGATCGGTATCAGTTAAAGACGTTAAAATTACGGGATTAATTATAATCCCTCCTTCCTTTCCTAATAATTAACATATACTTATCTCATTAAATAATATATATATATATATATATATATATATATATATATATATATATATATATTTGTAAATGACAGTTAGATTGAATGGTGTAAGCGGTTGTTTTCTGTCAAAAGAAAACACCAAGTTACAAATGAAAGTACTGCACTGGAACTTCCGCATAAAAGCACTGGACATTAATATGATTAGAGATAAGTAAAAGATTAAGGATTAATCTCATCCATTAGAGATTAATTAAAAGCAAAGGATAAAGGAAGGAGAAGACTACTACTCGCTTTCGCATACGCTTACGATCGATTCGGATTCGTTTGGTTTGGTTTGTGATGAAGACTCAAACGGATAAAGGTTAGTCTTCGATTCATATACGGATATATCGGTTGATTCATGTATAAGTCTAGATCCATTATAGTATTTTTGATTTCGAAACGGAATCGTAAATAATCTAACAATTGGTATCAGAGCATGTTTAGACTTACTTGACTCACCGATTTATTCGTATTCAAATCCAGATTTTATATGAATATCTGATCAGCATCTTTATGAAAATTGAATGTGCGTTGGTTTTTTTTTTGTTCAAGTCTTCTGTGCTTTTGCATTCTCTGTTGCAGAGACTAGAAAGAATCCAATTACGTAAATTCCTTTTTTTAATTCTTTCTTTCTAGTAACACTATTTAACTAATTGCTTTATAATGTAACTGGATTCACAATGGTTGTTGCTTTTACCATATGAGATATACATAGTGGTATATTTTTTTTTGGTTTACAGTAAATATGGAAGTATAGTATAAAGTATGTTTTTTAATTTATTATGCAGTGCATGATTTAATCTATTAACCTATATTATGTATTGTATGAAGAGTGGTTATACGGTAATAAAGTAATATAATTTAATGTCCAAATTATGCATAATTTGTTAGTCACCAAAGTGGCCTTATTATGTTTTGATTAAAACATTTAAATTAAGTAAATTCAATTATTCATGATTATAGGATGCTTAATAAAATAAAAGTTTGATTGAATAATTGTAATTATTGACTATATTTCTAGAAGATCGCCCAAAGGCGGATCATTGAAAAATAGTCACTAAGATTACAGAAATTATTCATGGTATTTAGGTTGAATAGTATGTATATCCAAAGATAGCATGCTTATTTAATTTATGTATGTCATGATTGTCTATTAAGTGTATGATTTAGCATCAATGATAGTGTGTGTTTTAAGTATTGCCCAAAGGTTGCTTGAATACATGCTTTAAATTTTACATATATGATTTGAATCTGTATTATAGTCAAAGCACTAATAGGTAAGCATGTATAAATTATTGCAGCTTCATCAAATTTCTCTGCATCTGCAAACTCTGTTGTCAAGTTCAATGGGCAAAATTATGATGATTGGTCTGAACAAGTCCGATTTACTTTGGACATTATGTCGTTGGATCTTGCTATACTCATGGATAATCAACCAGCAACCATTACAGATGATAGCTCCGAAGCTGAAAAATCTCTTTATGAGGATTGGGAGCGTTCTAACAGGTTGAGTTTGAATCTCATGAGGATGAGTATGGCTGAAAGTATTAAGCCATCAATGCCTAAGACAGAGAATGCAAAGGAATTCTTTCTGAAAGTGAAGGAGTATTCACAGTCGGATTTGGCGGACAAGTCAATTGTAGGAAGCCTCATGAGTGAGCTGACTACGAAAAAGTTTGACTGGTCTCAGCCTATCCATGATCATGTGACGTATATGTCTAATTTGGCAGCAAAGTTAAAGACCTTGGGAATGGACGTTAATGAAACATTCTTGGTCCAATTTATCATTAACTCTCTACCTCTTAAGTTTGGTCAGTTCCAGGTGAACTATAACACCATTAAAGACAAATGGAACTTTCAGGAATTAAAGGCCATGCTTGTTCAAGAGGAAGGGAGATTAAGGAAGATAAAGGACCAAGTTGTCCATTTTACGAGTCATGATGGTGCCAGCAGCAGTAAGGGTAAGTCAGGTAAAAAGGACAAGAGGAACAAGAACCCTTTGAAAGTCAATGAGGGTCATGTTAAGAAGGAAGTGAAGTGTTTCTTTTGCAAGAAAACGGGACACTTCAAGAAGGATTGTCCTAGAAGGAAGGCTTGGTTTGAGAAGAAAGGTATACATTATAGTTTTGTTTCCTTTGAATCAAATCTTATAGAAGTGCCTAATAATACTTGGTGGATAGATTCTGGTGCTACTACTCACGTGTCTCATATTAAACAGGGATTCAGTATGATCCGGCCCATAAGAGGAGCTGAACAGTATTTGTTCATGGGAAACAGGATGAAGGCAAAGATAGAGGGCATTGGGACTTACAGATTAATCTTGGACACTGGTTGTTATATAGATCTTGAAGGATGTCTTTATGTACCTGAATGTGCTAGAAATCTTGTTTCCATTAGTAGTTTGGACAATTTAGGTTTTATTATTAAGTTTGGACATGGTGAATTTTCATTGTACAAACATAATATCTTTTATGGTAGTGGTACATTGATTGATTCACTTTACAGGTTTAATCTTGATATTAAATTTTCTGAATCTTTGCTTTATGTTGAAGCTAATGTGGGCATCAAACGTAGTACATCTAATGAAAATTCAGCTTTCTTATGGCATCAAAGATTAGGTCACATATCTAAGGAAAGGTTAATGAGGTTGGTGAAAAATGATATTCTACCTCACTTGGATTTTAGTGACTTAGATGTGTGTGTAGAATGCATTAAAGGAAAGCAAACTAAACACACTACAAAGAAAGCTGCCACAAGAAGCACTCAACTTCTTGAGTTAATTCACACCGACATTTGTGGTCCTTTTGACGTTCCTTCATGGAGCGGTGAAAAGTATTTCATCACTTTTATTGATGATTTCTCACGTTATGGATATATTTATCTATTGCATGAAAAGTCTCATTCTATAAATGCCTTAGAGGTATTTGTTACTGAGGTGGAAAGGCAATTAGATAGAAAAATAAAAGTTGTGAGATCCGATAGAGGTGGAGAATTTTATGGGAAATATAATGAAAATGGACAGTGTCCAGGTCCATTTGCAAAGTTCCTTGAAAATAGAGGCATTTGTGCACAGTATACAATGCCCGGTACACCTCAGCAAAATGGTGTAGCTGAGAGGCGGAACCGTACATTAATTAATATGGTTAGGAGCATGTTAAGTAATTGCTCTTTGCCCTTATCATTGTGGATACACGCATTAAAGACTGCAACATATTTATTGAACCGGGTTCCTAGTAAGGCAGTTCCTAAGACCCCTTATGAACTGTGGACGGGCAGGAAACCTAGTTTGAGACATCTCCGTATTTGGGGTTGTCCTGCAGAAGTGAGGGTGTATAATCCACATGAAAAGAAGCTTGATCCAAGAACAGTTAGTGGATTCTTCATTGGCTATCCTGATAAGTCAAAGGGGTATAAATTTTATTGCCCTAACCATAGTACGAGAATTATAGAAACTGGCAATGCTAGGTTCATTGAGAATGGTCAAACTAGTGGGAGTGGTGATCCACGAAAAGTGGACATTCAAGAAATTCAAGTTGAAGATCTTTCACCTGTGGTTTCTTCTGAGGTTGTTGTACCAATTGTCATATCACAGTTACATGACAACTTGGAACAACAAAATGATGTTCAAAATCCATTAGTTGACGATGAAATAAATGAACCGGTCATAGTACAAGAAGAGACAAATGAACCACGTGAATCATTAAGGCGGTCTATAAGAGAAAGAAGATCTGCCATTCCAGATGATTATGTGGTTTATTCTCTTGAAAATGAATGTGACTTAAGCATTGATGAAGATCCAATTTCATTTAATAAAGCCATGAAAAGTGACAATTCTGAAAATTGGTTAATTGCCATGAAAGAAGAAATGAAATCGATGAGTGACAACCAAGTATGGGATTTAGTTGAGTTGCCTGAGGGTTCCAAGACAGTTGGGTCTAAGTGGGTCTTTAAGACCAAACGGGACTCTAAGGGCAACATTGAAAGGTATAAGGCTAGATTGGTTGCTAAAGGATATACTCAAAAAGATGGCATTGACTACACAGAGACTTTCGCTCCGGTGTCAAAGAAAGACTCTTTGAGAATTGTTTTGGCTTTGGTGGCTCATTATGACCTTGAGCTTCACCAAATGGATGTAAAGACCGCCTTTCTAAATGGAGATTTAGAGGAGGAAGTATATATGGACCAACCTGAAGGGTTCTTGACCACAAACAAAGAACATATGGTGTGTAAGTTGAGAAAATCAATATATGGACTGAAACAAGCTTCCCGACAATGGTATCTTAAGTTTAATGATATCATCACGTCTTATGGTTTTGTAGAGATCACCGTTGATCGGTGTATCTACATAAAGGTCAGTGGGAGTAAATTTGCTATTTTAGTCCTATATGTTGATGATATCTTGCTTGCTGCAAATAACATAGGCATGTTACATGATATAAAGAAATATCTCTCGAAGCACTTTGAAATGAAAGATATGGGTGAGGCATCCTATGTGATTGGAATAGAAATATTTCGGGATAGATCACAAGGATTGTTAGGTTTGTCTCAAAGAGTTTATATCAATAAAGTCTTAGAGAAATATAGAATGGATAAATGCTCTGCCGGGATAGTTCCAATTCAGAAGGGAGATAAGTTTAGTAAACTGCAAGGTCCTAAAAATGAATTGGAACGAAAGAAAATGGAAAATATTCCTTATGCATTAGTGGTTGGGAGTTTGAATTATCTTCAAACATGTACTCGGCCTGACATTAGTTTCGCTGTAGGCATGTTGGGTAGATATCAAAGTAATCCCGGAATGAACCACTGGAAAGCTGCTAAAAAGGTTCTCAGGTACTTGCAAGGCACCAAAGAGCACATGCTTACATATAGGAGATCCGATCATCTAGAGGTCATTGGATATTCAGATTCAGATTTTGCCGGATGTGTGGATAGTAGGAAATCTACGTTCGGATATGTGTTTCAATTAGTGGGAGGAGCTGTTTCATGGAGGTGTGGGAAGCAGTCTATCATTGCTACTTCTACTATGGAGGCTGAGTTTGTGGCATGCTTTGAGGCCACTAACCATGCATTGTGGATGCGGAATTTTATCTCGGGGCTTGGAATTGTTGACAGTATAGCTAGGCCGCTGAGAATTTATTGTGATAACTCTGCAGCCGTGTTCTTTTCGAAGAACGACAAGTACTCTAAGGGTGCTAAGCACATGGAGTTAAAGTACTTGTCAGTTAAAGATGAAGTGAAGAAACATAGAGTGTTTTTTGAGCATATTAGAACGGACATGATGGTTGCAGATCCGTTAACTAAAGGTTTACCACCTAAGGCGTTCAATGGCCATGTAGAACGTATGGGTGTTATAGATAAGACCTTGCTATTATAATTATATTTAGCTCATCATATAATAACACTTTGAATTCACTTATTGATATGTTTCTGCTTTATAATACTTGTCATCATCATCGTACTTGTATACAATTATTGTTTTCTGATGACACGTAATTTGAGATTTATAGTGCATCTCAAATTTAAAGCAATATTGATTTTGGATTGATTTGTGATACTTGGAAGGAATCATGTCGTTCAATGACATGTGACCGCCATGATCCAATCGGTTCCGATTCAATTATAGAATATTGATATTTCATGGACTTATATAAGTTTCCGCATTACAGATATTGAATCATTAAGCTGACACACATGCCAAGTGGGAGAATGTAAGAATATTTATAATATATATTCTATGTGGCAAATGTGTCTAGGTTTAATGTAAAAAGATGAGTCCAATTTCTAGTTTGTAGTTTTAATATAAAGTCGAAACCGTAATGGATCGGTATCGGTTAAAGACGTTAAAATTACGGGATTAATTATAATCCCTCCTTCCTTTCCTAATAATTAACATATACTTATCTCATTAAATAATATATATATATATATATATATATATATATATATATATATATATATATATATATATATATATATATATATATATATATATATATTTGTAAATGACAGTTAGATTGAATGGTGTAAGCGGTTGTTTTCTGTCAAAAGAAAACACCAAGTTACAAATGAAAGTACAGCACTGGAACTTCCGCATAAAAGCACTGGACATTAATATGATTAGAGATAAGTAAAAGATTAAGGATTAATCTCATCCATTAGAGATTAATTAAAAGCAAAGGATAAAGGAAGGAGAAGACTACTGCTCGCTTTCGCATACGCTTACGATCGATTCGGATTCGTTTGGTTTGGTTTGTGATGAAGACTCAAACGGATAAAGGTTAGTCTTCGATTCATATACGGATATATCGGTTGATTCATGTATAAGTCTAGATCCATTATAGTGTTTTTGATTTCGAAACGGAATCGTAAATAATCTAACATACCAACGAATCTACACAATATTGCAATGCTTATAACAATACAAAACTCCATAGATCTACAGATCACTGTTATCATAATTCTTGAACATTAGGATTTCTGCTTGAAAGGGACCAAAACAATTCATTCATATCCATCAAAATCTCATCTAATTCGATCTGTGGATCCAGTGGAAATAAATCAGAAAGCAACATGTAACTTCTAGCTTGCTGGCCATCTTTTTTACCCCTTTTAAAGCAATTAAATGGGATTGACATAGGTGACCAAACTCTTCTCTCTCAAACCCACCTCTACAATTATTTTTCATTTTACTGCATCTCACATGGGTAAAAAACTCCATGAAAATATCTTTCATTCCCACCATGAATCACAACTAGCCCTCTCTTTACTCTTCAAACTACAATCACACAACTTCGCCACCACCCCATTGATTGTTTCTCTTCCGATGCGTTGATTTCGGAAGAGGAACTGAAATTCGTTCCTTAAATGTGTTCATCACGGATTTCAGTTCCTCTTCCGATGCGTTGATTTCGGAAAGGATAGAAAGTTTTTCCACGACGTCGTTTTGGGTGAGGATAAGTTGTGACCATAGAAAGGGAACGGTGCCAGAGGATCGGACTGATGGATCGATGGATTTGAGGTGGACAAGGGTGGTTTCAAGGAGTTCCGGCGACTTTTCGGCGTCGGAAATGAGTTCTCTGGCTACGGAGCGGTGGCTGCGTGGTTGTTTCGGCGTCGGTCACTCGGTTGGTTAGGTTTTGACGGCAAGGGGTAAATTTACTTGATTGAAAACAATAATGAACCTAGTTATTAGATAATAATTTAAAAAAAAGTCTACTTGCCAAATTCACCTATTTTTTATGGTATAAATAATATTTATAATGAATTAAAAAAATAAAATATGTGACTTTTATTCATGGCACCTCATAAAAATATTTCCACTGTACACTTTCATTCCGTCGCTAATATATATATATATATACATATATTAAAGCGGAAACGTTTACTAAAAATATGTCACATGTCATTTATTTAGAATTTTAGTTTTTTTAATTAATATATATAGTTATCATATTTTAATTATCCTATTTAGAATTTTAGTTTTTTTAAATTAATATATATAGTTACCATATTTTAATTATCCTATTATAGAATTTGTATTTATCTACTTACCAAACATATATGTATATATACTATTAGTGTTAAAATATATATCTATATACTAATAATAAAGTAGAAGCCTTTAATGCCATATGTTTTTTTTTTCTGTTCTTTTTGTCAATGCAATTTAAAACGCACTCTCATTTTAAAAAATTAATTAAAAAATTATATAACTTAACGATATATATATATATATATATATATATATATATATATATATATATATATATATATATATATATATATATATATATATATATATATATATATATATATATATATATATATATATATATATATATATATATATAGATTTTAGTTCAAGTGAGGAGAGAGCTTGTAGATAGGAATTAGGAGGGCTGTAAGCTATTGGATGAATTTAAATCAAGGGCTCTCACACGCTCATCATTAATGGCATTTTTGTAAATTGACTAAAAATCTGGAAAAATACCCTTACGTTCAAAATAGTCATCGGTGTTCATACTTTTATATGTCAATGTTCATGTTTTTATACATCGGTGTTCATAGTATTTTTATTCATCAAAGTGTCATGTCCATTTATTTTTTTGTGTTCATTTTATAATGCATAGATGTTCATTTACAGTATATAACCACAAAATAAAAAAACTTCATCACAAAACGTTAAAAGATTATCATAATATGTTATGTATGTGTCAAAGTTATAGATAAGTAATTGGTGTTCATACTTTTATGTGTCATTGTTCATGTTTTTATTCGTCAGTGTTCATACTTTTTATATCATTGTTCCTGTGAATATTATAAACTATTTTTCTATAAGGCATTTTACCGAACAGTTTGCGTGCACACTAAAAGGAGCATATAGATTATTCAATTGGAGTTATTAGACCAACTCAACATATGTATACACATGTATTTTCTCAATCAAACTTATCAAACAAAAAATGATTCTAACCAATTTGATTTCGAACACAAACATCAATCATAATGAAACCTAAACCTTAAGAATGGAAATCTAAATAGTGAGTAGAAATTCGAAGAAAAAAACCTTAATCGCCTTGTATTCTCTTTGATTTCACAATTTTTTATGTAATCCATCTTTGAATATTATAAACACAATTTTTTAGAAAAGTATAATTTTTTAAAAAAATGAACATCATATTATAAACACCATAACTGTAAAAAAAAATGAATACATACTTGTAAAAAAATGACCATCATATGTTATTAACACGATTTGAAAGAATAGTATAATTTTTTTTAAAAAAATCCAAAAAACAATGTCTTACAAAAATACAAAAATGAACAATTAATGTTAAAAAACGAATAGTTAGTGTTAGGAAAAATGAACATTTATTGATAAAAATATGAACAATGACTCTCTTAAAAATGAACACATACTCATAAAAATATGAACACCAATTTTTATGTACAAAAAGAAAAGCTGGAAAAAAAAAGGTGATGTGGCATGCCACATGTCACCACCCTGGCTCTCCTCATTCCTATCTGCAAGGGTACTCCTCACCGGAACTGGACCCTATATATATATATATATATATATATATATATATATATATATATATACTAATATTAAAAAAAACTTAATTACATAAATCATGGTTCCATATATTTTTATATTACGGGTCGTTTTAACGTTCAGTTTCATTTAAAACATTTTTTTATCAAGGACATGTAAACTATCATTTATTTTAAAATATCCCGTTTTGTTTTTATTATCTTTTACTTTCCCTCATAATATTATCTTCAAACTCACTTTTAATTAATAATTAGATTTGTTTTACGATTTATTAAAACTAATCCCGCACACGGTGCGGGTATTAGACTAGTTAAATGTTAATGTTAATATAAAATTTGCTTTCAATCAACCTAAATTTTAGGTTAAACAAACGTTCTAGAAGCATAATTCCAGCAAACTCAGCAAAGTAAATTAAAAATTATTAATAGAATGATCACACATGCATAAAGAGTTGATTGCAAACTCATTAAAGACTTTTTTTGTGACATTAATCGTAATATGTCAACTTTCTTTGGTAATTATGTATATAGATTATATTTTTATTTTTAAGTTGCAAAATATTTAAAATTGATACGAAGATCTCAATTCGGCCTAAAATATATAGTTTTTTTTTTTTTTTGTAGGGCCTAAAATATATAGTTACGTACGAATCAAAGCAATAAACCAATCTGGTTGTCATTAATCAGGAGAAGGTAAGATATAGCTTCACAATAATGAAATTTGTACTTTTAATTTTAAAGTAGAGAATGCTTTACACAAAGATGCAATAAAATACATATCGGATGCTTGTTATATAATACGTTAACATTTGTAGGCCAATTGTGGCTCTTCAATAATTCAAACAAAGTCAAAGATCGAAATGGAGAGGAACATTGCGAGAGAGCCATTGATAACCGAAGAAGGATCTTCCATTGACAATGGCGATTCAGCTGTCACTCCTCTTCTCCTCTTCAGCGTCCTCATTGCAGTTTGCGGTTGCTTCGCCAGCGGCACTGCTGTAATTATGCTCTACTCTTGATTCGATCTCGTAGATCGATCGGATTCTTTTTGAATTGAGTTGAGTATGTTTTGTAGGTGGGTTATTCATCGCCAGTTGAATCTGCTGTCATGGAGGAGCTTGGACTTTCTACAGCAGAGGTAACTTCTTTATAGAACATATTTTAAATTGTAGTACAAATACAAAATGTGGGTTGAATTATGTAATTTATTTTCGAGTTGAGGTTCGGTTCGGTTTATTGGTTTGTTTTATACGTCTCCTGCAGTTTTCACTATTTGGATCATTGTTAACAGTTGGAGGACTTTTCGGCTCCATTGTCAGTGGAAAGATTGCAGACATCATCGGGCGAAGAGGGGTAAGATTTCTTGTGTAATCATGGTCGGATCTCGGCCGAGTTTAAATTTATATCCAGATTCACCCATTAGTTTTATCGGTTGTAATATATATATATATATATATATATATATATATATATATATATATATATATATATATTATTTGAACGTATTTTATTTGAATTGTACTATATACTTGATATATTTTATGAAAAACATATATTTAATGTAGTATAATTATATTGAAGATGTTATACCATACGTAATAATATAATTAGGTGTTTTACAAATATTGACTTATTAGGTAGGCTCGTAAAATAAACACATTTATTTAGTAAATGTCCCCTATTATAGTAATAGTGGTAAGTCAATTTTATTTCACCAAATTCTTTCTATTATAATTAAATCAAATATTGTATGTAATATATATATATATAGATAGTATAGATCTTGTGAGAACAGGCCTTATCGTGTAATCATGAGAACAAAAATATATTCTTCGTAGTTAATTTTAGTTTTGTTACAAATGTGTTATATCGTTTAATGTATTATTCGTAGTTATTGTTGGTTGAATGGATTATTCGTAGTTATTGTGGTTGAATGGATTATTCGTAGTTATTATTATTCGTAGTTATTATTAATTATTATATCTACCCTAAATCTCGACCCTTAATATTCACCATCCGACGGTATAAAATGTAACACCCCGAATTCTCAGAACTCGGAACGTTACTGGTTAGGACCTTACAATGGGTCCCGACCTCAGTTTGACAACAATATTACTAGGATCTTGCAACAAGACACAATTAAGGAAAAACCAAAATTCATGAAATAAGAAGTAGAAGAAAAATATTTTAAAACACTCTCTTCTCTCACCTAAAACAAAACCCTAGTGTGGCCTCCCGGCCACACCCCCCCCTCCCTCCCCCCAGCTCCCTCCGCCCGGCCCCAATGGCCGGCTCCCGGAAAGCCCGTCGACGTACTGTCAAACTTTCGGAGATGCTCCGTCCACCCTCATCCCAACAACCAGCCTCCCACCACCCGCAACCCCCATCCTCCCCAGCTCCGGATAGCCCTTACGAGGCTATCCCCGATGACCTCATACACTCTAACAACATACGCCTCACTGCCAAGCCTCCAACGCCGCCAGCCCTCTCCTGTGACATGCTCTTCCCTCCCCTTACTCCACCGCCCATGAAACCCCAATCCCCACCCCAGTGTAACCCAACGGAGACTCCTAAGCTTCTGCCTGAGCCTGAAACAACTCTACCACAGTCATCTAACATTGAAGTCCCTTCCAATGCTCCTGACTTGGATCCTCCGTCCAACCCAGTGATGGCGTGCTTCACTCAAGATGACCTTTCACCTGACCCTACCTTACCCACCAATGTGAACTCAAACGCCTCATCTTCCATAACCGCTCCAGTTACCAATACCATTAATCCCACGCCGACCCTTTCAAATCCCCCTGCTATTGCATGCCTCGACCATAAAGAACCTTTAGCCGCCACCCTCGTTTTCTTACAAGGATATGGTCTCGACCAACGCAAACTGGAACCACGTACCCCTCACCTACACTCCAGGAATGGACGCTGACAACATTCAGTTCACGTATGAGGAGGTCGCTGACACTACACACAGATGGAACCTGTCGCTTATCGGTTTCCCTCTTGGGAGCCCCATATCATTCCAAAAAATGTGCAAATTCGCAAAGCTCCACTGGAATACCATCTCCCAGCCTAAAATCCTTCGAAATGAGAATGGTGTCTTTGTCCTCCAATTCAACAATGAAGCTGACCTCAATACCATCCTATTAGGAAGCCCCTGGGTCACTAATGGATCTACCACACTCCTGCTCAAGCGTTGGACCCATGGCTTAGAACTGAACTACTCCTCACTCCACTCTATTCCTGTCTGGGTCACCCTTCACAATCTTGACTACAGGCTTTGGTCTGCCCACATGCTAGCTAAAATCGGCTCGGCAATTGGCACCCCTCTTCTTACGGACTCGTGCTCTGCCAATCAAGATAGGCTTGGATTCGCTCGGATACTGGTGGACATTCAAGCAACCCGTCCGCTTATACGAGATGTGACCTTGAAAGGACCTGATGGGGAAACTATTACTCAAAAGCTTACCTACGACTGGATACCCTCCCGCTGCCCAACCTGCCTAACATTCGGACACAACTGCTCAATAACCAACAAGAAACCCACCATAACCATGAATAAACCAAGGCTACATCCTCATCATACTGGAAGCCACAACCCCGCTCCAATTCTTCCCACTCCTGACGCCACCCATCGTCTCCCATTGAACAACCGGCCACCTGGTCATGTTGTTGGATCTACCCACCAACCTAACCCATCACAGCGCCCTCATGGCCAACACACGCCCAAACCCACCCTGCATGGGGACATGGAAATTACTATCAACCCTAGTACCAACAATATCTCTTCCACCACCTCCAATAATCCTATCCTAACACAAGATTCACTGCCAAGCATACCTTTGGCCACTGCTGCTACCACATCCCCAACAATCTGCACTATAAGTACAACACAATACCCACCCCTTCACCCAAGGCCAACTTTAACCATACCCCCCCCCCACCAGAATGCCGACGGACACCAACAAGAACCAAGATCCCCCCTTGCTCAACACTTCCTCAACTCCCCCCCTAATAGCAAGTGCTATTATGAGCCATCACAATGGTTCCAATGAATCTTAGAACCTGTGCGTGGAACATACGGGGGTTGAACGACCCCGTGAAACAAAAAGTTGTTCAAAGGTTTGTGAAGAAGAACAACATTGATGTCATCGCCTTGCTTGAAACAAGGCTGAAGTTTGGCAAAGAGAAGCTCATCTCTAACCACCTCCTTCCTGCTTGGAACCACATCTCCAACTCACCAACCTCCCGTAACTGTAGGGTATGGGTTTGGTGGAATCCCAACCGTCTTCACCTCTCCACTTCCATCATAACTGACCAACTTATTCACTGCTACGTCACATATCCTAAATCCAACCCTTATCAATCCACAAAACTCGAACTCTCTTTTGTCTATGCCCACAACGCACCTGAAGACAGAACAGACCTCTGGAACTCAATCTCCACAATCAAGCTTCTAAACGCCAACATTCCTTGGGCTATCCTTGGTGACTTTAATGTCACGCTATCGCCTGATGAGAAATCAACCATTCATGGACCTTGCTTCACTCAACATTCAACGGAGATTGCCTCTTGCCTTCAATTTAACCATCTCGAGGATCACCCGTACTCTGGATGCAAGTTCACCTGGAACAACAGACAGATTGGAACCCGTATTTGGTCGAAACTTGATCGGATTCTCACCAATGAGAGTTGGCGCCAAGTTTTCCCACACTCCCTTGCCCACTTTGATGTTCCTGATATATCTGATCATTCCCCTGGTCTTCTCTACACAACGTCTACTGCTACTTGTTCGAGACCCCCCTTCAGATTCAACAACCAATGGGCTGAACATGCCGACTTCCCTTTGTGTGTTGATTCTTCCTGGAGAACTATGGTCGAGGGCAATGCTATGTTTCGGCTCACTAGCAAACTTAAGCTCCTCAAACCTAAGCTAAAAAGATTTCAGAGCTTAAAACTTGAAGACATCCACAACAAAATCAATGAGTCTAGAGCTCTACTCCATGAGATCCAGGACAAGTTGAATGATAATCTTCATGACCCTTTGCTTCAGAGTGAAGAGCGCAGTCTCTCGATCACTCTTAACACTGCTACAGCCTCCCTTCATACTCATCTTGCGCAGCTCTCAAAGGCCAACTGGATATCTAATGGTGATCAATGCACGTCCTATTTTTTCAAATGCATCAAAGCCAGACGCTGTGGTAACCATATCCATTCTATTCGTACAACTGACGGTTCCATCGCCTATGATCCCATTACCATCAACCGCACCATTGTCAATCACTTTTGCAACATCCTCAACCCTTCCACTCCACCCAGCCACACACCATTCCCTGATATCTCCCTTCCCAGTCTCAATAGGGTGGACGTAGCATCTCTATGTTTGCAGGTCACTGGCGATGAAATCAAAAAGGCGTTATACTCCATTGGGGACAACAAAACTCCGGGACCTGACGGAGATAACTCTCTATTCTTCAAGGCTGCCTGGGATACCACACACAAGGACTTAACTGAGGCTATCTTGGACTTCTTCTCAAACGGAAGGCTTCTTAAACAGGTTAATCACACTACCATCTCCCTTATTGCTAAGACTGACAATCCTCAAGCTCCTGCAGATTTCAGGCCCATTGCTTGCTGCAACACCATATACAAAGTTATAGCAAAAATTCTTTCGGCTAGAATCAACAAGATCCTCCCACATATCATTAGCCCTAATCAAAGTGCTTTCATTGTCAATCGTTCAATCAAACACAATGTACTCATCTGCCAAGATCTACTCCACAAGTATGGTCGAAAGCATATCTCACCAAGAGCGGCCATGAAGATAGACATTACCAAGGCCTTTGATCTCATTAGTCATGAATTCATCCTTCAATGTCTCGAGAAGATTGGGTTTCCTTTACACTTCATCAAGTTGATCAACGAATGCATAACCACTGCCTCCTTCTCTGTAAACATCAATGGTAATCTATGCGGCCACTTTAAAGGGAGTAGAGGCCTGCGGCAAGGCTGCCCTCTCTCTCCTATCCTCTTCTCTATAGCAATGGAGGTGCTCACCCAAATGCTCCACAAAAATACTAAAAACCCTGAGTTCAACTTCCACCCGAAGTGTACCTCTCCAGCCATTACTCACCTGGCTTTTGCAGATGATCTACTGCTACTGTGTCGTGGAGACCTACCATCCATCAACATATTGCTGAGAACCCTGGAGGACTTTGGCAATGCCTCCGGACTTCGTATCAACCCTTCTAAATCATGCCTCTTAACTGGTGGTATGAACTTGCATGATCAGAGTCTTGCTGCTAATCTCACAGGAATGCAGATTGGAACCCTTCCTTTCCTATATCTTGGGGTACCCATTGGTGCCAAGAGACTTGCAATTACTGACTTCCTTCCCCTCATTCATAAAGTCACGGCAAGAATCCAGTCCTGGAGTGCTAAGCAGATGTCCTACGCAGGAAGAGCACAACTTATCAAATCAACTCTCAGCTCAATCACACAATTCTGGAGCTCGATGATTCTGATCCCGGCTGCAGTATTAAACAAGATTCAGGCTCTCATTCGTTCATTCTTCTGGTCCGGAAAGGCCACCTGCAACCGCTCTCTCGTGTCCTGGTCTACCATTTGCAGTGAACAATTGAAGGGCGGACTCGGCTTCTCTAACCTACTTGCTAGGAATAAAGCGGCATTGGCTCGACTTATATATGACTTAGACAAGGGTGATGACAACCTTTGGACTGCCTGGACCAAGAAGCATGTCCTCAAAAACCACAGCATCTGGAACTGCACTCCTAAAACTTACCACAGCTGTCTCTGGAAGAACCTGCTCTCGGTGCGTGATGAGATCCTTAACCCCCCGAACAGCTCCTCCAACCCCTGGCCCATTACTGTCCCCTCTGGCGCTTTCACTGCTAAACTGGCTTACGCATACTTCAATCACCACGACCATGTAACCCTACCTAACCCCTTCAAATCTATCTGGAAAAAAACCAACACGCCCAAATGTTGTTACATTGCATGGACTGCCTATCACAAGAAGCTTCCCACTCTCGCAAGACTCAAAAAGTGGAACCTGGCTACTAATGATATGTGTATGTTATGCAGTAGCATGGTGGAAGACGATAACCACCTTTGGTATCAATGCAGCTACTCCACCTTGGTACTGGACATAATCTCCAGATGGACCAGAACACCCTATCCCGCGCCATATATTAACAATGTGTGGCCCTGGCTCTGCTCGAATCCTCCTCCAAAACGCAACCTACTGGAAAGTGCCAGAACTGCTTCTATCGTTGCATTCATATATTTTATATGGAAGGCAAGAAACAGCATTGTCTACAACAAGACCTATACAAGAGCTGTGGAGTGTGCAAGTATGATCATCAACGATACCAAACTGCGTCTAGCTCATCACTGGAGGGGCAGATCTGAAAGTAATCTTGCGGATGCTAGACTGTTTGGCATTCATTTCCTTTAATCCCTCATCCCTAATTCCTCATCTTCATGTTTTTGATCTTGTCCAAGAACTATCCTGTACATTCATTTCTACCTAATACAATTAACCTTTCAAAAAAAAAAAAAAAAAAAAAAAAATTCATGAAATAGTATTTTAAGGTAATGAATGCAACACAGACTAGCAGCCTAAAGTACCTAAACAAGGGAAAACGAGCAACTGTCTTAACAAAAGAAAGGATGACAAATACAACCCCAACCCCCACTCTAAGGAGTACGGAGACCCGGTTGACCACTACTTCCGGATCACTCAGCTGCTGGTCTAACCTGCGGTAAAACTAAAAACACGACAAAACAACCATTAGCTAGTTATCTAAACATTAGGAGAATAATAATAGCACACACACATAAAATAATAAACACTCATCATGCTTTCAAACAATCCATTTATTATCTTCATTTAAGTCATTCACTCTAATGATACTTATTTTGTGACACGAGGGATTCCCAAACCTCGCCTCCGCCCCCGTGTACCCATCAGGAGTGGATCCGATGCATCTCACCGTGTACCTGTATGGTCTGGGTATAGAGAACCTCCCAGTCTCCTGGCAGAGCTGGGCAGTGATGTCACGGCCCGTTATACATACACTTGGGCCTTAAAACATAACAACCACGGTCGTCCTAACAAGTTGTTATTATTAAAACACGCACATAGCACACACAACCACTACCACTCAACTAATATCCAAAACTGGCTAAGTAAGTCGCAAGGACTTAGCTTGATCAGAAATCGCTTTCTCAAATCTCAACTCGGTCCGAACTCGTGGTAACTCAAACGCCTGTCAAATAAGGCATGTGGATCAAAATCACATCCAGATGTCCAACCTCATGCGAAGGAATTACGGAAAAAGCTCTCTTACGGTAAAAGACCATTTTACCCTTAGTGCCGAAAATTCTCAAAGTCTATCATTTAGTTATAATATTTTCTTTTAGAAAATATGTCCATAATCTAGTTCTCAAGGTTAGCTTAATAAAGGTTATGAGGTTAAATCTCAAACACTCGTCAAGAAAACGACATCAGTCTCTCCCGGTTATTATTCTACACTTATACTCATGTATATAAGTATATATATACGTTACCTTCTCTCCTTTGTGTATATACTTATGTATATACGCTCTATTTATTCATATATATACACTTGTAATTCTCATCTCATATTTCATATTTATATATGTACTTGTATATATATATATACACGGCATTTCTACTTAAATAAATATTTATCTTTCAACTCTTACGTCTACCTATATACATTCAGTACCCCTACACTTATATATACCTACACATACTCATCACTCATTGAACCGATTCCAATCTTCGTATACTTATCTATTCCCTTACACTTATACTTATACATACATATATATACTCATATATACTAATGTATATACATATATATATAACTGCAATTTATACAAAGGTACAGGTATAACTATACTGCAAAGACGAAGGAGGCTTACCAATACAGCACCCTAGTCGCGCCTTCGCAGAGGAGCAGACGGTGGCCGGGTCGATCGAAGTAGTCCTGATTAGAGTACGATCCAATCTTCAGCGATGGCAACTCGAAACGTCAGCAAGCGGTGCTAGGATGCGGTGCTGTCGGGGTCCGTCTACAAGGGCCGGGTGTGGTTTCTCCGGCCGGTTTATGCAGTCTCCGGCGTCCGGGAAGAGGGTCCGACTCGCGAGCAGTAGGAGTCCCGGTTGTTCGTGGGCTGCAGCAGGCTGGAAGTAACTCGGCGTGACACAGCAAGCGGCTCGACTCTCCCGGCTCGCAGCAAAGGCGAGGCGAAGCGTGTCCCTTGCGTCCCCGACATGTGGTGTTGGCGGCGGAGTAGAAGATGGTCGATTTACCTGTCTCCAACGGGAAGGAAGGTTTGAAGCTACCGAGGGCTCCGGCGATGCTCTGTATCGGCGCTGAAGACAGAGGCCCGGTCTGCAATTCCGGCTGGGAAGTTCACGCTCCTCTGTGGCCTGCGCTACTATCCGGAAGGGATCGAGACTGCGCGCAATGGTTCTTCTGCCGGAGATGACGGTTGAAGGAATGAGATTAGGTTATGAGATGAGTACGGAAGATATGGGTATAATTAATTGGGTCAGTAAAATAGGAGTTAATTAGGGAATGTTAATTAGGTTATGTTAATTAGGTTAAGGGGAAGGATTAGGAAGGTAACGGCTGTAGGGCTGAGCATTGGTCCAAAACCGCAAACCGCAAACCGAACCGCAACCGAACCGCAAACCGCAAACCTGAAAAACATGGCCCGCAAACCGAACCGCAAATTTGCGGTTCGGTTTGCGGTTTGAACCGCACGGTTGCGGTTCGGTTGCGGTTCGAACCGCAAATGAACCGCAATTTTCGGTTTTGTTGCGGTTTTGCGGTTTGGTTTGCGGTTTTGCGGTTTGGTTTGCGGTTTTGTGGTAAGCAGTAGAGAAGAGAAGACTCAGAAGAGAGAGCAACATCAAGCATCATCAAATCAAAGAGTGGGTCGGACTTGTACACAATTAAGCATCAAATAAGGGTAAGCAGTAGAGAAGAGAAGACTCGGAAGAGAGAGCAACATCAAGCATCATCAAATCAAATAAGGGTAAGCACATTAGCACAGTCTATGTTCAGTGTTCACTTCAGCAATTGAGAAGAGAATGGGGCGGAGGAGTGGGTCGGACTACCTAGACGAATGGGTAGGACTGCCTGGACGAATCGGGAGGAGGAAGCGAGTCAGGCGACTGGGTCGGACTGGAGTCACTAGACGAATGAGGCGTCGTAATGCCTGCCTCACTGCCTGGGGCATGGGCGACTGGCGAATGGCTCGGAGGATGGCGAATGGGTGGAAGTGGAACACTAGAGACTGGAATTGGGCGACTAGGCCGGACTGGCAACTCGGATGTTGGCCGGCTGGGCTGACCGGCGACTGAGGCGGAGGTCCGGAGGAGGCGACTCGGTTGTTGGTCCGGAGGAGGCGAACGAGTCGAAGAAGTTCAGTCTTCACTCTTCAGCCCTAAATCGCGTTTCCCTAATGTGAAAGAAAAAAGAGCTGCTATTTTTTTTTTTAATCAAACTCGTTGCGGTTTGCGGTTCGAACCGCAAATTTGCGGTTCGGTTGACGAACCGAACCGCAAACCGCAAAATACAATATGACGGACCGCAAACCGAACCGCAAATTTGCGGTTTGGTTGCGGTTTGGACCAAAAAATGCGGTTTGGTTGCGGTTCGGTGAACCGAACCGCAACCTGCTCAGCCCTAAACGGCTGGGCTAGTAAAGTCACACTACCAAACTGCTCTCCTTTCCCAGTTGGGCCAATCCAGCAGGAAATAAAAGCAGGTTTTGGGCCAGCTGCAAGGGGAAGAAATGGGCCTGAAATTTGAGCCGGGTCTGCACATCTAAATACTATGGAATGATAAATAGATCGTTATTCACACGGAACCGTTCTTCGGTTTTATTTAAGATGTACGGAATTATTTCCGGTTACATAATTTATCATTTTATGTGAATCAAAGTCACCTAAAATGATAGAGATTAAATATCCTTTTATTTTATTTAAAAGAATAAAAGTTGGCGGATCGAATCCGGTTAAATTCGGTATTAAACGGAGTTTAAATTTTTCGGGTATTACATAAAACTGTTCTCATGATACACAATAAGATTGTTCTCATGGGAACCGCTATATATATAGAGAGAGAGGTTGTCTCCCATGTAAATAGCTCTTACCATGTAAAATGAGAACAAATTGTATCCGTTAGAACGTTAAATAGATGGCTGAGATTAGGCAATATTAAAGGAAAAAAAAATTGTGTTATTAGTGGAAGAAATATTTGCCGAACCTGACTCTATATATTCGGCGGTATAGTGACATATATTCAGCGGTATAGTCACATATATTCGGTGTTTACATGTTCACGTGGTAAGAGTTGTTTACATATGATTTAGGATCTATATATATATATATATATATATATATATAGAGAGAGAGAGAGAGTATAGATCATATAAGAACATGCCTTATCGTGTAATCATGAGAACAGTTCGTAGTTATTATTAGTTTTGCTACGAAGGTGTCATATCGTTTAATGTATTATTCGTAGTTATTGTTGGTTGAATGGATTATTCGTAGTTATTATTAGTTTCAGAATGTTATTTATCTAATAATTATGATATCTACCCTAAATCTCGACCCTTAATACTCACCATCCGATGATCTAAGATTGTTCTCATGATTACACGATAAGGCTATTCTCATGTGAACCGGACCCATATATATATATATATATATATATATGAGGGGATTGGGTTTTAGGCATGTTCATAACTTCGGATCTGGTCGGATCGGAAATCATGTCCGACTTTAGTATCCGGTTGAGCATACATGTCCATTTTCTTATATGATTGACCTTGAATTGAACTATTTACAGGCAATTCCTCCTATATTAATTGATTTTAGACGAAACGTCGGACTTGTATATTGGGTTTCATGCAATTACGAGTGAATAACTGAAATTTACACATGCATGCAGGCAATAGGTATCTCGGATACCCTAAGCCTCGTTGGTTGGATAACAATCTCGATCTCCAAGGTATGAGTATATGCAACTACGAGTAACATGCAGTATAGTACTTAATCTTGTGCCAAACTTGGTAATGTCAGGAAGCATGGTCGCTTGACGTGGGTAGGTTCTTCGTTGGAACCTCACTAGGGCTTTCCATTTACTTGGTAATGGATGTAATTGTCATATTGATTTGACCACAAAACAAATCATAATCTGCTGATTATAATTCTTACACTTGCATGCCATCTAGATTCCTGTTTATATAGCGGAGATAACACCCAAGAATCTCCGAGGAGGATTAGTAACGTTAACACAGGTACATGCGTATTTCAAGTTGCTCATACAACTTAGAATTAAGCCGAATATAATTTTATTCCGTTAATGATGACAAGAATCTTCTTTGATCTAGTTGATGCAAGCTTGCGGAATCGTAGTAATGTTTTTCGTTGGATCTTTGATTCCTTGGCGCATTCTAGTTTTGATAGGCATTATTCCTTGCACGGTGCAACTTTTGGGCTTATTCGTGATCCCGGAGTCACCTCGGTTCTTGGTGAATGTTCTTACTTTTGTTCTATACGTGATTTCAATTGGTTTCCTACCGTGCTTTGATTATTGACGCACAATATACGTGATTGTGTAGGCAAAACTCGGTCGAGGTAGGGAGTACGAGAATGTGTTACAACGTCTTAGGGGAGATAACATTGATATATCTCAAGAAGTGACCGATATAGAAGTATTACTTTGACCTATTTCTATAATATGAAATAGTAGATTAATGACAACTACTATACAACTTCATTATGTTTCAGGAGTTGAATGAACAAGCTCAACAGATAGCTCAAGTGAGTTTTATGGGCTTGTTCCAGAAAAAATACGCACGTTCTTTAGTTGTAAGTCATCCAACTTTAATATATACCAATACTTACTACTAATCATATTGTCATTTGATCCTTGGACTTATGGTTTGTTTGATCATCTTGTTTTCAAGGTTGTACTTGGACTTTTGGCACTAGCAGGATTTGGAGGACCCACTGGAGGGGTCACGTTTTACGCATCATCGATCCTAGAGTCTGCTGGTACCAAACACTTTCTAGCTATAAGTAGGACGTCTCATCGGTATAGATTTTGAGCTAAACCAAGAAAACACCCGTTAACAAAACTAGTCCAAGTGTTGTTACGGGTTTAACATTTGTGTTTTTCGGGCCATTTTTCAATAGTAAGGGATTTTAGCTTTTGGAATTTTCTTTTAAAGGTCTAATAGGACCCTAGGTTTTTTTTAAAAGAAAGACCAAAACGAAATCTACTATTTTGGGTTTCGGTTGGCTCAAAAATCCGGTCCGAATTGAAAAATGAATTTTTTTTTTCTAAAAGGTAATGGACTACTCTATTGTCCATCGATGTTATGATGGATACTCAATGAATTTATATGTTGTACTTTGACCTAAATATGGCGGGTTGAAAATCAGACCAATGGGAATTCTTGTCAGAATTTCACTATATTGAACTACTGATTATCGCTTGATATGCCAACGTTGTGAAATTTATGGCTGAGGTACAACATTTATGTATTTGACAGGGTTTTCTAGTTCTATTGGATCAATAGGAATCCCTGTTATACAGGTATAATAAGGTTATTGCTTTTCTAATAAAGGAAAATTACTCTTGGATCTCGATCTTCTTCTAAGACTCGAGTTTTAACTACAGGTTCCAACAGCTGCAATCGGTGTGTACTTGATAGACAAATGCGGAAGACGACCTCTTCTAATGGTAATTAGATGAAAATACTCTCTTTGATCATTTTGCGATTAAAGTCGGACCAAAATTCTCACAACCAATCGTACCTTTCACAGATATCTGCAGCTACAATGATGTTTTGTTGCTTTCTTGTTGGGTTCATGTTCTTGCTTCAAGAACATGACTGCTTGGAGACTCTAAGTCCTTACTTTATAGTATTGGGATTATGGGTAAGACCAAATATATTATGCAGAATTGCTAAACATAAGGCGGTCGATTTACTGGCGCATAACTGTTCTTGTGAATTGTGCATTAGTATTATCGACTCCTTAAATAAGATTACCTTGTATAGTGACGAAAGTAGTGGATTTTGTTCATGAACTAATTTTGATCTTTAGGGGTACTCTGGAGCATACAATTTAGGCATGGGACCAGTACCATACCTCATCATGTCTGAGGTACACTTCTTAATCTTACTTATGTATTGGCTTTCTAATATATGTGAGTTTGTATGTACACGATTCTAATCTATTTTCTAGTAGATATTTCCCATGAATGTAAAAGGATCAGCCGGAAGCCTTGCGGCTGCAGTCGGAGGAATGACCATCGGGATTCTATCATACGCATTCAACTTTGTGACGGAATGGAGCTATTCAGGTCCCTTATCTCTTCCTTATTGTGTATCTAACTTGCTTATAATGTGTTGGTATGCTTTGGATTGGTTTTGTCATCTATATGAGCTTTTATTGTTTGGCCCAGTATTATACTTGACGGCCAAATATAATCTATATGGTTTCGTTATACTGTAGCATTCCTTTTGCCTCCCATTTATCCGTTATTTGTTTATCTGTATTATGAAACTCCTCGATAAAATCTCTCCTAAATGTGAACGTAGTCATTATTGGTTGAATCACCACAAATTTGTTTGTACTGTCTTTCTTGTTCGTTGAATTATGTTCATTCTCAGTAATTTTGCACAACACGACAAGACGAGAACTCGCGCTTATCAAGATGTGATATTTCTTGCAGGTGCATTTTTCATGCTTGCTTGGGTTAATGCTATTGCCATTGTCTTTATTGTAAAGTTGGTGCCTGAGACTAAAGAGATGTCTTTGGAAGAAATACAAGAGTCCCTTTCCCGTGATCTACATTAGAGTTATATATCTCAAAAACTTGAGAGAGGAATGAAAAAAAAGAATTTTGTGTGATTTCCCTTTTATTCAGTAAATAATTATTTTAGTCTTGGAAATTAGATTCCTTGTAGACTTTTACTAACATTTTTTTATGAAGGAAAAAACAATATGGCTTGCCTTGTGTAATTGAGATATATGTAACTTTTTTTTTTTTTTTTTGAGATATGAGATATATGCGGCCCCGGTTCTAACATTTAGTAGGCCCTTGGTCAAAACATAAAAAAGGGCCACTAAAAATAAAGAGAATTTATTTTTTTAAATGTCAAATGATCAAAGTATATAAGAGTTTAACAAACGAACTTAGCAAATGATCATTCAATCGCTATAAAATATTCAAAAACGTTTACGGTTATAAAAATATAATCCCTTGCTTATTTTACGACACATAGTGCTTTCCCTTTCCAAACTTTGTTTTAATTTATTTTCCAATTAACTATTTTTACTAGCTAAATTTAATTGAATAGGGCTATGTATAATAGTAGACTTATATATCGGTTGAGCCCCTAAAATTAATGGGGCCATGGCCCAGACCAACCTTGCCACCCCATTTGGCCGGACCTGTCATATATGTACCTTATTGTGCATGAAAGACGTACAAACTACAAATCTTTCCGACCTTTTAAAAGGGAAAATAAACCAGTTGGTTTGTTTTTTTTTAACTAAAAACAAGTTTAATACCCACCTTGTGCGGTTTTGTCTAAATAAATATATATATATATATATATATATATATATATATATATATATATATTATATAATGTGTATTAATCAATACAAAAACATGATACATGATATATATTTCAAAATTAAAAAAATTAATTAAAACAAAATTTTCAAACTTTAATTTAAGAAAACAAAATGTGATATATAAAATTTAAAATTATAAAATTAACTCAAAAATTAATTTTTGTAAATTAAAATGTGCCTACGTTATTTTTTTTGAAAATTATAAAAACAAAATTTAGATGTGTTTTTATTATGTTTTTGTTTTAATTAATATTTGAGTAAAAGTGAGGTGGCATAATAATTTATTAGATTAAAGATGATTTGGTTTGCTGACTGTTTATTAGTTTTAATGATTTTTTTATTATGAAAGAAATTATGGCAAATCCGTAAATATGTTGAGGCAATATTGTAAATAAATAGGAAAAAAAACTGATGTGGCAAGGCTTAACACGCGACATGTGGACGAAGTGAGTTCTGTTTATTAAGAGATATAGAATAAATAGATGAGTTTTTTTTTTAAAAAAAAAAAAACAGGTGATAGATTCAAGTAAAACGGTTCCTTTTAATATAATATTGTTATAAGTTGATAGTTAATTAAATATGAATTACGCAATCAGTACATATATCTCAATTCCGCAATCAAGTTGAACAAAAGTTTTAGGGCCTGTTTGGTTCCAACTACGGAAACGGAAACGGAACGGAAACGAATTTAGTCCATATGTATATCCTTATTCATGAAATTTTATGGAATCATTCCTTCTGGTTTGCACTTGCCTCCCCACATTTTGTTACTCTGCAGGGTATCAAAAGTAATCAAATTCAACTCCAATTACTTCGAACCATAAAGAATGATTCCAAAAACTTTCATGAATAAGGATACACATATATGAACTAGATTCGTTTCCATTCCGTTGCCGATTTCGGAGTTAAAACCAAACAGACCCTTAAACTAACAAACTAACACTTTGCTCACTTTTCTTGTAAATATGTATGAACTCATAGAGTCATAATACAAATAATTTGAATTAATATAACAAAATACTGACAGGATCTAACACAAATGCATGTTGAACACACAAAATGCTTATTGTCATAGTAGAGTCATAGTACAAAGAAACTAGGAAGTTTTAACCACCCATCAATCAACCTAATATTAATGTCAAGTGTCAATTTCAACATACAATGTCTACTTCTTTCAACAAAACTGATACTTACGGTCAATCACCCAGAGCGTTTAGTGCTGAATATTTAAAATTATCAATATACTAAAAACTATAAAAGATATTGGCATGAGTCTAACACAAATGTGCGTTCATATCTACACAACTTTGGTTCTACAACCGTATATATCGGATTTTCATATTCAACTCGAATGGAAACCATCCGAACTTAAATCATTTGATGGTACCCTAAGCAAGGGTATAACCTACAACAAGTCATAATCATTATAGGACAAGTAAATCTAAAAGTGAAACCCTAATTAGCTATCAAAACTATCAATCGACTATCAGACGACGTAATCGAAGTACTAGAATGAACCGAAAGCGAAGATCCCCACGATACACCACGACATACAGGACATTCATGCCGCGCATTCCACACAAACCACCGGTCGATGCAAACCTTGTGAAACCGGTGACCGCACGGCTCTAAAGTCTGACGAACGACGCCGTTTTGGTCACTATCATAATCCTCGTGACAAATCGCGCACTCGATACACCCCATCGCAATCTCCTCCGTCCTCTGTTGTTGCTGTGGACGACGTTGTCGTACTAGGTACAAACAGTACGCCTTTATGTTGGATACGCAGTAATATATTTGGGCTATTATGAAAAGTATGAACGATACAACGATGAATGCAACACAAAAATATAAGTAGAATCTGCCACACGTGGAAGACTCCAGGTCGCCGCCATTATTACAACGATAATCCACGGCGGTTGAATCTCCTGAGGCCATTAGGGTTTTCTAAGGGTTTTGTGTCGCTCTATACCAGCCGATTATTAGAGAATATAAATATATTTAGTAACTATGATATTGATAAGATATATATTAGATCATATTTATCTTTTGTATATTCTAATTTAATACTTTTTAATTATCTTAGATTTAATTAATATCCTTAAAAACAATATAGATATAACATTTAAAATATAAAATTTTTCTATATTTGTTAATTTAGCGATTATATCCTAATTAAGATAGAAACTCAGTTTGGCTCCCATGAAGTTGTTTTTCAACTTCATGGTGAAGTTAATTAAATCTCCATCGTTAATTAGACTGAATGGCTGAGATTGATTAAATCTCTCCAAATCAGCATTTTTCTCGGTGTTTCTTCATCTCACCATTTTTCTTCACCGTCGACTCATCATGCTTTTCGTACATCACCACAGTTTCTTGTTCTTATTTGACTGGATTAGAATGAGAAAACATTTCAGATCAACAAAGTCTGTCACATGTAACACTCTTCTTCTCTTTTTTCATTTGCAGATCCTCTTTTTTCCTTCTTTTTTTAAACTCGAATTGTAGAGCTTTCATCTTGTTGATTTGAATTGAATTGGAGGAACAAAGGGTGTCAAACTGGTTGTCTTTTTTTTATTAACCATGAAGCATATCAACTGTTTGATATAATGTCCAATAGAACTATCGAAAGTGGAGTCAAAGTTAGTGTCTAGTTGTATAAAAGTTAATAGTAGTCTGAGAAGTTAACGAGTTCCTGCAATGTTCGATCTCCTCTGTTGGTTGTTGTTCAATTCAAATGTTTGAACAACTGCTAAGATATGACACATATTAAAGCCGAGTTTGCATCTTTTGGGCACATTATTTCAGTCTAAATTTTGCTTACAGGTAATTGGTGATACAATTTGATTCTGTATTTGGCTTCTTACAGGGATTTGATAGTTGTAGCTTGATTTATTTATTTACATCTGTCAGTTGTGGTTGTGCTTGAGAGATTGATATAATTTCTACTTTTATGATTGGGAAAGGTTTATGATGCCTTATCTGCTTGCAAATTTTTGAAGGGATGCATATTGAAGCATGATTTCCAAAGAGTTATGTTGTAGCTTCAACAACTTACACACTCATTTCTCCCAAAAAATATTTTACAGCAACCATGACTATGCAACCTGCAAAGTTCTGAATTATAGCTCCAAAAACCACAATGGTATTTGTAGAATTATTGTTATACGTTGCCTATTATGTATGTTAATTTCATTGCATATACACTAGTAAGTTGTTTGTTTAGCCTATTAGCTCAAACGGAAGAGCAATGTGCTTACGCACAAAGATATAGGTTCGAATCCTATATAGGCTTATCGTTCTCTGCGCGATAGAGGCCCCAACCTTGCAGATCATGCCCTAAGTAAGAAGGATGGCGAGAAACTACTAAATAGATGGATAGTAAGTTCACAAGTTTGCAATAACAGCACTATCATCATATATGTGGCAGACTTTGTTGTTAAGGTAAACCACTTCAATTCAACCAAGTTTGCAAGGATAAAAATACACACCAGTAGAGATAATAGCAACTCCATGCTCAGAGGATCACAATATGGCAATTTTACATTTATTCATCGAGGGATTCATATCATAGTAGAAAACTGGACACTTTCAAACTAATGTTAACTTCTAAATAAGAATTTTGATTATCTATTTATCTCAAATACTCAGCAAGTTTCTAAATTATAAACTAAACATAGTTAACAAACTCATCTAATCTATAATAAAAAGTGTTGCTAAAAATAGTTTATGTTATGCTATATGGTTACTGAGATAAAGAGGGTTGTTAAGGTAAGAACTCTAATTATAATCAAGCATATCAAATAGTATAAGTGATAAGAGTATATTACTAGATGTTTGTTTAGACTTGTAACAGAATTGGTATGACGTGTAATGTCCAGCATCAGTGTATAAATACTTTCTGTAACAGACAACAGAAAGTAATGAATTCTTCTCATCTTCTTCTCCAAACAATTTCCTCTCTCTCTGCTCTCTTCTGGTTCACCTTCATCTTGTAACATGGTATCAGACTGAGGTTATCATGGCCTCCTCCGATCCTGACGCCTCTACACAATCCGGAGACATGAGCACTCATTCAACAGACGACCAAAATCTTTCTCCACAACTCGATGCTCATACTTCCAATTCTCACAGTGATCCAACGAACGCATTGTTCTTGCATCACTCCGATCCACCTTCGCTCAAGCTCTCTACTACGCTCCTCAACGACTCCAATTACACTCGATGGAAGCGGTCTGTTGAAGTTTCTCTATTAGCCAAGAATAAACTCGGATTTGTCACCGGCGACTGCAAACGACCAACATCAGACACCAAACTCGCAGCACGCTGGGACCAATGCAACAATATGCTCATCTCTTGGCTTCTCCACTCCATCGACAAAGAAATTGCAGAGTCAGTTCTATACTGTAAGTCTGCATTTCAGATCTGGAACGAACTTGCAATTAGGTATGGCAAATCAAATCGCACAAGTCTCTTTCAACTTCAGCGCGAATTAACTCTGATTTCTCAAGGAAATCAATCTGTTACAGTCTATTATACTCATCTCAAGAAACTTTGGGACGAATACTTGCTTGCAATTGAAAATCATGTTTGCAGCTGTGGTTCTAATGAGCTTGCTTTGTCAATCATCAAGAATCAACAACTTATGCAGTTTCTTGTTGGACTAAATGACTCTTATCATATTATGAGATCTAACATTCTTATGATTCATCCACCTCCCTCTCTTGATGAGGTTTATAAAATGATTCTTCAAGATGAGGCACAAAGAGGAATTACTTCTTCTCCAGGCATGACAGATGACTCGACAACTCTTTATTCTCAAAATCGTACCAACTCCACTTCCAGACCTTCATACAGAGGCTCTTCAGTCAATAATGCCTCGCCTACTACCAAGGGATCTCTCTTTTGTGATCACTGTAAGGCAAGAAATCATAATATTGACAAATGTTGGCGATTACATGGATATCCAACTGTAGTTATTCCAGGCATCCCTTTTTGTGATCATTGCAAGATTGTTGGGCACACTCTTGCTAAATGCTGGAAGGTTAATGGCTATCCAGCCGGTCACAAGCTTGTTGCTACTTCTTTCTCTCAAGATCAGATGACACAGCTTCTTTCTCTCCTCAACAAGCCTTCTTCACAAGAATCTGACAAAGACATTCACACAGCCTGTCTTGCTGGTAAATCACTTTGTTTATTTTCTCCAAACTTGAAAATGCAGTGGATCATTGATAGTGGTGCTACTGACCACATTACACCTCACTTGGATTTTTTCTCATCCCATCAGATTCCATCTCACCCTATGAATATCACAATGCCTAATGGTCATACTGCAAGTGTTGCTCACATTGGTACAATCGTACTAAACAATGCTTTAACTCTGCACAATGTTCTTCATGTCCCTACCTTCCACTTTAACTTATTATCTGTCTCCAAACTATCCACAGACTTATCTTCTCACATTACTTTCTCTCCTACACATTGTTGTATACAGGACCCTTCGATGAAGCAAACATTGGTGATTGGTAAAGCTTACAAGGGCCTTTATGTGGTAGACAAAGATCCTACTTCCATTAAACCTTTCATTTCTCCCACTGCTTCTCCATGTAATAAGACTACTGATCACATTGCTAGTACCATTTCTTCTGTTAATCATCTCAATGTAAGTCCAGAAATTTGGCATTGTCGCCTAGACCATTTGCCTTTTGAACAATTGCATCACATTTCACATGTTAATATCAATACCAAAGGTCATCATCTATGTCAAATTTGTCCTCAAGCGAAACAAACTCGACAGCCCTTCCCTACATCTTCAACTACGACCACAAAATCATTTGAGATCATTCATATAGACACCTGGGGACCTTATAAACACAAAACTTACAATGGTTATTCCTATTTTTTAACCATTGTTGATGACTTCACTAGGTGTACCTGGACTTACCTTATGTCACACAAGAGTAATGCTCTCAATATCATTCAATCCTTCATTACTCTTGTTTCTACCCAATTTCATTCAAAAATAAAAGTTCTAAGATCTGACAATGCCTTAGAATTTTCTAGCCAACATGCCACTTCTATCTTTCAAAAGGAAGGCATCATACACCAAACCTCTTGTCCATACACTCCTCAACAAAATGGAGTTGTTGAGCGAAAACATCGACATATACTTGAAGTAGCTCGTTCATGTTTCATCAATCAAAAATCCCTTTGGCTTACTGGGGAGAATGCATTTTATGTGCTACTCATTTGATCAACAGATCCCCTCTTCCCTCACTTCACAATAAATCCCCTCTGGAATTGCTCTTCACCAAACCTCCTGACTACTCTCATCTTAAAGTCTTCGGTTGCTTATGTTTTGCAAGCACACCAAAGCCTCATCGTGATAAGTTTGCTCCTCGTGCTCTCCCTTGTGTCTTTCTAGGCTATCCATATGGCAAGAAAGCTTTCAAACTTCTCACACTTCATTCTAAAGAGATCATTATTTCTTGAGATGTTCACTTTCATGAAACAATATTCCCATTTCACAATGTATTTTCCAACCCTGTAACTCTTCCTACTGCTCCACCACAATTTGACCATACCATCTTCATACCATCTCCTCCATCAGCCTCCACCTCACCACCTTCTATACATTCTACTATACCTTGTTCTTCCACATCATCATCATCTTTGCCTCCTCATGCAACTCCAGATTCTACAACTTCAAATACCACCTCTAATGATATTCCCTCACCCAATATTGAAACATTGAGACGTTCTACTCGCATCTCTAAACCTCCTTCACATCTCAAGGACTTTGTATGCTCATTTGGTTCTGCATCTATACCATCACCAGGTATGTTCTCATCTTCTCTTTTACCTTCATCTCACTTTATTTCCTCTCTATCATCTTATGTCGAGCCTACTACTTACACTGAGGCATCCAAAAATCCACATTGGGTTGATGCTATGCAAAAGGAATACAAAGCCCTTCAACATAACAATACTTGGGACCTAGTACCTCTACCTCCCAACAAAAAAGCCATTGGATGCAAATGGGTATTCAAAGTTAAACTCAAATCTGATGGGAGCCTTGAAAGATACAAAGCTCGACTCGTAGCTAAAGGCTATACACAACAAGCTGGAGTAGATTACCATGAAACATTCTCTCCGGTAGTCAAGATGACTACCATTCGTACTGTCATTGCTATTGCAGCTTCTAAATCTTGGACATTACATCAATTAGATGTGAACAATGCGTTCTTGCATGGTGATCTGCATGAGGTTGTATACATGAAAACACCTCCTGGTATACCTAATCCATTATCACATGTGTGTAAACTCAATAAATCTCTCTATGGCTTGAAGCAGGCATCTCGTCAATGGTTTAATCGTCTCACAAATGCTCTCCTCACTCGAGGTTATGTGCAATCTAAGAACGATTATTCTTTGTTCATCAAACGTGATTCACAGCTTATCACAGTGGTGGCTATATATGTTGATGATTTACTCATCACTGGATCCAACATTGATGAAATTTCTCAGCTCAAACTCTACCTTGACACTACATTCAGTGTTAAAGACCTTGGAATTTTACATTTTCTCCTTGGCCTTGAAATCAGTTACATTCCTCAAGGTATTGTTATTTCTCAAAGAAAATTCACTATGGAATTGTTACATGAAGCTTCATTACAAGATCAAAGATCTACTGCTACCCCTCTGCCCTTGAATCTTAAGTTATTACAATCTGATGAAGACTCTCCTTTACCTGATGCATCGGTCTATCGATCTCTTGTAGGGAAGTTAAACTTCCTCACTAATAGCAGGCCTGATCTATGCTTTGCTGTACAACACTTAAGCCAATTCTTACAAGAACCTTGTGTTTCTCACATGACTGCACTCCAGCATACTCTTAGATACTTACAAGGAACCATAGGGCATGGTGTCCTTCTCAATGGCTGTGAGCAACCATCTCTCCTGGCATATACAGATTCAGATTGGGCAGCATGTCCCATCTCTCGACGTTCTGTTGGTGGTTTTGTGATCCTCCTTGGCAATTCTCTAGTAAGTTGGAAGTCCAAAAAGCAATCCACTGTTTCCAGGAGCTCTGTAGAAGCTGAGTATCGAGCAATGGCCAATGTAGCAGCTGAGGTCACATGGCTTATTCGTCTTCTTCATGACATTGGAATCTCCACTTCTCAACCAGTCAGCATCTACTGTGATAATAAATCCGCTATTCAGATTGCACATAATCCAGTATTTCATGAACGAACGAAACATATAGAAATAGACTGTCATTTTACTAGAGACAAGATTATGGAAGGTCTTTTGGAGCTCAAACATGTACACACATCTCATCAGTTAGCAGATGTTCTTACCAAAGTAATTCCATCTGCTCAACAAAATGACATGCTTACCAAGCTTGGAATGGTTCCCTTCCAGCTTGCGGGGGGGGGGTGATAAGAGTATATTACTAGATGTTTGTTTAGACTTGTAATAGAATTGGTATGACGTGTAATGTCCAGCATCAGTGTATAAATACTCTCTGTAACAGACAACAGAAAGTAATGAATTCTTCTCATCTTCTTCTCCAAACAATTTCCTCTCTCTCTGCTCTCTTCTGGTTCACCTTCATCTTGTAACAATAAGTTGGGTGCAATACCTGTTTGAATATATCCTTCGTCTCTCAAGCCTACAAATGAGACGACATATAAGGTCAAGTATACAAGGTGTGATTAGATGATAAAAGAGAAGAAAGTTGCTCAAGAAATTACTCTAGTATGAAACACCATACAATATAGACATTGATTTAGATCTACACAGCATACATAAATTACAATCTAGAGAATATTACAATATACCGACAGAATTATATACCATTATATGACATTCAATCTCCTAAATGGATATTTTCTACAATACCTGTTTGAATGTGGATTTTGCTGAAGAAGAAACAAACAGTGTTTTCTCAATCTTTTATTTTAGCAAGTGAAAATTATGAATTTCAAGTCATATTGTTAGCTTACCTATGCATGTGTCATTTTCCTCATTATATAAATGGTTCTTACTACAGTTGCAATTGTATCCACCCCATGTATTCTTGCATGTGTATTCACTACACGTACAAACGATGTATTCCTTCCACTCGTCAATGTTTGGGTCAAAATAAAATGATTGGTGAGATGGTGAAACGTAGATACCACATATATGACTTTGCGTAAGCTCATAACATAAAGATTGATATAACTTCTGCAATGAAGGTGGAATGGAGCTATCATAAACAATCCTCAGGGCATGATCTGCAGGGTTGGGGCCTCTATTTTGCAGAGAACGATATACCTATATAGGATTCGAACCTATATCTTTGTGCGTAAGCACATTGCTCTTCCATTTGAGCTAATAGGTTACTAGCAAATCAAGCCACAACTATCAAATCCATGTAAGAAGCCAAATACAGAATCAATTTGTATCATCAATTTACCAGTAAAGAAAATTTAGACTGAAAAATGTGCCCAGTCATTTCTTAGCATTTGTTCAAACATTTGAATTGAACAACCAGCTGAGGGGATCGTACATTGCAGGAACTCATTAACTACTCATACTCGACTTTCAATAGTTCTATTGTACATTATATCAAACAGCTGATATGCATCATGCTCAATAAAAAAAAGACAACCAGTTTGGCACCCTTTGTTCCTCCAATTCAATTCAAATCAACTAGATGAATGCTCTACAATTCGATTTAAGAAAAAGAAGGAAAAAAGAGATCCGATGAAAGCTCTGCGTTAGTCTTTTTTCATCTTAAATTTGAGTTTAGAAGTAGGAAAAAAAGAGAAGAAGAGTGTTACCTGTGACAGACTTTGTGGATCTGGAATGCTTTCTCATTCTAATCCAGTCAAACAAGAACAAGAAACTGCGGTGATGTAAGAAAAGCATGATGAGTCGACGGTGAAGAAAAATGGTGAGATGAAAAAACACGGAGAAAAATGCTGATTCTGAGAGATGAGGAGAGATATGCTTACTTTTTTAGTTAATTAAAATTAAATTCAAATCAATCTCAACCATTTAGTCTAATTAACGATGGAGATTTAATTAACTTCACCGTGAAGTTGAAAAGTAACTTCACTGGAGCCAAACTGACAAACACGATATTACAGAGCATTTTGCACTATTATTGTACTTGATCCAACGGTCAAGTCAACGCTCTTTAATTGTTCAAATGATTGATATTTTTAATCTGTTAGCCAAACGGTTTGTTCTAAAATTTTTGATCTTTTAATACTTTTTTCGCTCAAAACTTTTCTACATTTTCGTTTAAACCTTTTTGAACTAATGTATAACAGATTGAATTTTTTATTCCACTTTTTTTTTCTTCCTTTCTTCCAATTCAAACCGTTTGTTCTAATGATTCATATTTTTGTTCAACAAGTTCATATCCCGCACCTTGTGCGGGCATCTTTATAGATTTGATTTTTTTGAATAAAATGTAATCAACTTGTGTATGTAGGAACTAATGATATATTAATAAAAAAAAAAGAATCAATTTATATATTTCTTATAATTTATCACTAATAATTTTTTTTTAAAAAACAGTATATTTCCTGTGAGATGGTGTTTAGTCCAATCAAATTCTGATCAAATTTTTTATAAAAAAAAATCGGCATTTAAAAAAAATCAAATCTGATCAAAATTTTGTTGAAAAAGATTATATTAAAAAAAACAAATATTAAAGATAACAACTAATCTCTTTTATGAAAAAAAAAACAATTTGCAATTGTTTTTGTGAAATATGTTTGTAAAAGTAAAGACATAAATTATATATATATATAAACGAATTTGACAAAAACTTTGGCCAAATTCACTAACCGGGCATTTTCAGTTATTGCTCTATTAACTAGCTCATGCTATTTTCTCATTTAGTAAAGGGCTAATTTGGTTAATAGGCTTTTTTGAGTTTTACTTTTAGTAATTAGGCCATCTAGTAAACCAAGTTGTGCACCCCTTTTTTTTACCGTTCAAAGGTTTCCAAACCCTAATTTATCATCGCCTTTATCGACTTCTCCAACTTCTTCTTTAACCAAATCTGAGACATCTTCCCTCTAGTTCTATTCGTTCACCTTCTCTAGAAAGCAATACCACTCACACCTGGTTCTTCTTCCTTAGCCTGTGACTCCTCCACCTCAGTCACCTCTACTTCTTTTCCCTTGTCAAACTTCAACAACTTACAAATACAATCAATTTCTCTCATTGATGAAGTGAAATTCGTGCTAATGGGAAACTTCAATGACTTCAAATTGGTTCCTTATTCATATCCAAATTCGTCATCTTCATCACAAACTCCTTTGCGGCAAGACATGTTCCGATCAGCCTCTTCTCGTAAACCCACACCACCATCGTTGTTGCATCCTCCACCACCTGCCGGCGATCACTAGGTAAAGCTCGGTGACTTTGGCTCAACTCGAACCATGTTAGCTTTAGCAGCTCTAACTGGTGCAACTATAATCTGTGTCACTCTCTACGAAACCTCAGCTGATCTCGCAGGTACTAGCGGTACTGGGGCAGGTCCCCCCTCTCTTAATGGCCTCATCGACCCTATGGACATACTCTCGATACTCAGACGCCCCAATATACACTCGACCTGACTCTGCCGACTGTGCTCTCCGTGCTCCAGACCTAGCAGCGGTCCCATTCCCGGCCAAGGGAACAATGCTCTCAGCAACCTCCTTGGTGGATCAGTGATGCGGACTCGTCCGCGACCTCTAGCTATTGGAGGTCTACCTTGCGTCCTCGTTCATGGACGGAAGAAGGAAGAGGTGGTCGACCTCTTCTTCGTCCCACGGCAGATGTAGCTCTAGTGTGTGCCATCAGCAATAAGGACATACTACGTATCAGACTAGGCTATAACTACTATACTAGTGCAAAGTCTAGGAAAACAAGTATGGTCCAACATAGAAGCTAAGTCCAATATATAAGCTAAGCTGCCGAGATTCTCGGAAGTAGTGGTGGTCCCCCGTACATTCTATCTTATACCGACTTATTAGTTTAAAACCAAATTCATTTTAATAACTCAAACCCCTTTCGGGTTATGTTTATTTATCAATTCGAACTTTAGAAGATTGTGAGTGTCATTATTGTCAGCCTGGCTCTGATACCATATTGTAACACCCCAATTTCTAGGAATTCAGGATGCTACGGGCTAGGACCTCACGAAGGGTTCTGACCCTTAGTTTGACAACAATTTCATCGGATCTTGCAACAAGGCACAAATAAATAAAAATTCTAAATCAATAATATATTCAAAAGGTTTAACAAAATGAAAACAACAAACTCTCAGCCGAGTTCTAAAACGATAACTAAAACGACAACATAAAATATAAACCCATATCCCGTCATATAATGTACGGGATCCCCCGGCTGACCACTCCGACCGGATCACTCGGCAACATCCCTAACCTGCAAGGCATCTACACAACGAAGAAACCGTTAGCTAACATTCTAAGCATCAGAGTAAATACTACAACACATACACACATAAGTAAGTAAATGGGTAGCTTCGTTCACCTTCTCCGGATAGCAACACCACTCACACATGCTTCTTCTTCCTCAACCATTGACTCTTCCACCTCTGTCACCTCTTCTCTTTTTCCCTTGTCAAACTTTAACAACTTACAAATACAATCAATTTCTCTCATTGATGAAGCAAAATTCGTGTTAATGGGCAGCTTCGATGACTTCAAATTGGTTCCTTGTTCAGACCCAAATTCTTCATCTTCATCACAAACTCCTTTGTGCAAGACATGTTCCGATCAACCTCTTCACCTAAACCCACACCACCATCGTTATTGCGTCCTCCACCAACTACCGGCGATTACTAGGTAAAGCTCGGTGACCTCGGCTCAACTAGAGCCTTGTTAGCATTAACAGCTCTAACTGGTGCAGTTATAACCTGTGTCACTCTCTGTGAAACCTCAACTGATCTCGCAGGTACTGGCGGTACTAGGGCCGGTCCTTCTCAAGTTCAACTCCATAAGTATATTTTTCCTTATTACTAAGAAATCTATATTTAGAAAGCCCAAAACCAAAGCAATAGATTTGTATCTACAATTACCATCACCTAACACATTAATGGCTCCATTCACATATGGTTCCATGAATTTTCGGAATTCCCCTTCTTTCCAAGGTTATTTCATCATCATGTGTAACCTCAGGTGTAGCATCTACATCAATTGGTTCTTTTCCTTTACGACGTAGCTGACTAGATGGAGTGGAGAAAAAAATTCAAGAAAATCGAGATAAAAGATGAAGAACACGGTAAACAATAGAATGAACAATGATCTAATAGGGATAAATATGTAATGCATAAAAACACGAGTAAAGAAAACTAACTCTCCAGGTGTAGCCTCTGCATTCTTTGCTTTTTTTTCCCCTTTGAACCTCGGGGACGGCCAGGGCTACGTCTAGGTGTAGCCTCTCCGTCATCCGGATCCACCACTCTCTCGGAACGGGGATGTCCAAGACCACGCCTTGTCGAATGCTCAAACGAACTTTACTCTCTTCTTGTTGATCTCACGGTTGGTGGTCTTCCCTTGGCCCAAACCTTATGTGTTGGCTTTTTCATAGTAGTACTTCCCGGATTCTCGATGTCCACGAGGCAAAATGTCATCTTCTCCATCTCATCGGGGGTGAGCGTGTTAGAGTCTATTCTTTCTTTGAATCTGTTCAACGACACTAGGCTCGGATTGATGGGATCACCACCACCACCACCACTACCACCACCACCACCACCACCATCATCATCATCCATGTCACCATTGCGAAATATAATTGGAATCCAATGAACTTGCTTCCGAAGTTGGTGGATCTGATTCAATGTTATAGCTCTCCTTGTCCGGATCGCTATGGTAAAGTCATGCACACATGGCACTCCATGAGCTTCCCTCCAATAACTATCCCGACATACAATATCATCTCTTGTCCTCCTAGATTTGGTGAAGTTATCCCACAAGAGCGTGAAACACTCATTGGTGACATAGTCTCGAAGCAAGTCAAACATCGGTATACGCACCTTCCGAGGAACCCTCACCCGTGACATCTCTAACGAAGCTTGTTTGAGTAATTTGAGTAATTTGTTTTGCCATACATTCATCTCCGCTCTTTTCTTCTTTGAAGCTGTACTTTTGAATTTGGAACCCAGTTATCCTTCACCCCATGAGTGTCTTCTTCTTAATCGTTTATATTATGTGATTATACTCCTCGCTTGTTTTTTTTATTGTAGAGATTGTTGTAACTTGGTATGTACACCAATTGTTTGATAAAATGCCAAGTTGATTCATTTTTTTTTTTTGGTTGTGTTGTGTTAATTCATAGTTCATCCAAGAAATGATAGCATATGAAGTTGTGAGTGAAGCTTGGGGACTTCATTAACTGAATGCCCGGGAACTCAGATGAATTAGTTCTCGGGATGTTGCTTGGTGCATGCCATAAAGTTCATAATGTAGATATTGGTGAGCAGGTAATAGTTGTTGGAGATTGCACATTCAGACTCTCAAAACTTACATTATTTGATCAAAGAAGGTGTTTGTCAAAATGAAGGTTTAGATGATGTTGTAAGATTGAGAATGTTAATGAAGCAACAAAAGGGATAGCTAAGATGTCGGGTTGTAGTTGGATAAAATTGAGAATCAACTCTATGAATTTCATGTTGGTGATGACTTGAATCTTTAGTTCTTCAGAACTATGTAGCCTATTTAGTTTGTGAAGCAAAGAGTTGATGGAGGAGTACGTACCAGATGGCAATAGATTATAACATATATAGCATGTTCCATTGCTGCCGGTTTTGTGATTTTGAGCATCAAGGATTATACTTGTATAGTTTGAAGGTGATAAAAGAGTTTGTAATTACTTTAGCATTTTTTCTTCTTCTGTTTTCTTGCGGAATTATTTTGCTAAACTTTAAACGGTCTCAATTATTTTACACAGTCTCAATTATTTTGCTAAACTCTTGTTGAATTAATGTCCAAGTTTTAACGGTCTCAATTTGAGATGTTGTTAAGATATTAATGTCCATTTTTGATTGAGACGTGAACTTTGATTTGGATTTCACGTAAAATATATAGAGTTGCAACGAGCTAGGTTAAACTCGACGCTCGGCCCTTTTATCGGGCGCAAAGAAAATCTGTCAACTGGGCGCAGACAGAGTGTACTTCTGGGGCACATCCTGAATCCGCCCCAGAGGCGCATTCTGAATGCGCCCCAGATGCATACTCTGGCTACGCCCCAGAGGCGCACTATGGAGGCGCCCCAAATGCAGAATTCGCCCGTGTTGTCTCCTTTGTCTGATCGAATAGCAACCCCGAAAAGGAAATAACATTAAAATCAAACAACAATTTGCACTTATGTATCTATTATGACTACTACACAAATTCTGAACTAGCACTCGTACAACATCTCTTCTTCTTCAAACAAACTACTAATCTCCATTCTATATAATGTTGATGCTTCTTCTCATCTTGACAGTTTCATTAATCATCAAGACTCAACACTAATTCCCGAGGTCGAGCCAGCCATATAGAGCTCAGGGCTCGGAGCCGAGAGAATAGTCATGTATTGCTAGAAGAGCTCGGGCCGACTGACGGGTTGTCATTATAAGGTGCATATGTTCAAGTGTATGTTGCCTTAGAAGATCATAACAGACGGCCATGGCCATGGGCTTCCGTCCAATATTCAGTCAATTTGTTTGTCTGTTAAGGGATTATTTATCTCGAACTCAAGTGATCAATCCCAGAGCGAGCGGAAATGGTAAGCTCTTGGGCTTTATTTCAGCCTGTAAATGACTGCAATTCTAGATCTTTGCCACTCCAAATTGCTTTTTGAGTTTAGCGATTTGAGAGAGATACAAAAATATTTGTTGTAATTAAGATATTGAGCACACATCACGAGTCAGATTTACTAACCGATCCTCGAAGTAAAAGTCAAAACTCCCGGAACAAATAGGTGTTTTCGGGCAACTCTAGGGTTTATATGTTCGATCATCATTTGAATTCACAAGTTTGGATATGCACTCCCATTCATTCGACGGTTTCACCGATACATTCTCATTAAAAATTCTAACCATACCAGCCCTTGCATCCTTCCTTGACTTGTTTTGATCTGATACAACCAAATCCTTCAACCTCCTGCATCAATTTGTGCTTCATAGTTGATGCTACTGGCACCCAAATCTCTCCCTCTTGACATGCTTTTACTTTTTGAATCATTTCTTTTCTTCTATTTTATTATGAAGCTTATGCTTATGAGTTTATCTACCATCGAAAACAATTAAGTCAATAACTGACAAGTTGAATGTTTGACGGACCCATGGTGGGAATAGTTCTATGCTTGACACTCTGCTTATACTTTGCAAGTATCTATTTGCAGTATCTTACATGTTTCCCCTTTTACTTATTTCAGGGCCACCCAAGGCAACACTCAGATGCCTAACTTCCAAATAGAGCAATCGCTTGGATTCAATGTGGAAGATGTTGACCTTAGTAGAAGTATGAATCGGTGATCTTGTTCATGTCTAAATTGATCAATTTGACATAGTTTTGTATTTCGTCCTGTGCTCGGATGACCTGCCCTTACACACTGGGATAATACATCTGGAACTCATTTTTGTTGATCCTGCAATTCATATCCTATTGCAAAGATATTTGATTCTCTTCATTGGCTATCTATATTTTAACTTGCTGGGTTAGGAGCGGCTGGAGTTTCTTATCTTCTCTGATGGTTATGGTTGTATGATTAATTCTCTAATATGTCCAGATCCGCTATTCAATTCTCTGAACTCTTCCACTCCAGGAGTGAGTACTGATATGCAATATGGATCTTTTAGCAAGGTGAATCTGATGGATATTTCATCCTCAATGTTACTTCCGTATTTAGTTGTCTAATCGTTTCTTGTTGAACTGTTTTTTTTATGAATATTTATCTTGTTTTTCGCGGCAAAAGGAGCCACAACTTAGACTGGTTCCTGTATCAACTGGTCGCACTGACAACTTGGTGCAGTCCAACATGGCAGATGCTAGTCCCAGGACTGACACTTCAACAGACGACAACGCCGATGACAGGAATTTACTGGTTGGTGCAAGGAGGGACTTCATACTGCTTACCGTTCTATGTACCGGCGTTTGATTAATATATGTAGGCTTTCTTATTTTGCAGTCTGAAAGAGGTAATTCCAATGTAGATTACAGTGATGGGTCCAAGGGAAAGGCCTCAGATCAAATGGTGAAGAGTACTTTTCTTTTTTTTTGTAGTATCTTATACCACCTAGTGTATGCTTATTGCCTGTTTTGTATGTGACAGACTATTTGGAGGCTTGCTCAAAATCGTGAGGCTTCTAGAAAGAGCAGACTGCGCAAAAAGGCCAGTTGCTTTGGTTTCACTACATTATATTGCATGCTCGGCTTGAAGCTATTTCTACTGTCAGTTATAAAACTTGTTCATTGGTGCTTCTTTCCTTTCTGTATGAAAAGGATGTTTCCTTGAATCTGACTTGGACCTTGTTTGTGTTGGTTGTTGTGAAGGCATATGCGCAACAATTGGAGAACAGTCGGTTGAAGCTCACCCAGTTGGAACAAGAGCTCCAATGAGCACTCCAACAGGTTTTCCCATCTGTTACTCTTCTCAACTGGTTTCCTGCGTTGCCTCAGGCTTCTGTCCAATATTCAGTCAATTTGTTTGTTTGTTCAGGGACTATTTATTTCAAACTCAGGAGATCAATCCCAAAGCGTGAGCGGAAATGGTAAGCTCCTGGGCTTTATTTCAGCATGTAAATGACTGCAATTCTAGATCTTTGCCAATCCAAATTGCTTTTTAGGTTTAGCAGAAGAGCGACTCTGAAGCTGTTTTGTTTTGTTTCTACAAGTGCAATGGCGTTTGATTTAGAGTATACACGGTGGCTAGAAGATCATAAGAAACGTGTGGGGGAGCTGAGGGCGGCTGTGAACTCTCGTGTTGGTGACACCGAACTACGCATGATAGTAGACAATGTAGTGTCCTAGCATGCTGACATGTTTAGGCTGAAATCCAATGCAGCCAAGGCTGATGTCTTCCATATCTTGTCAGGAATGTGAAAGACACCTACTGAACGCTATTTTATGTTGATCGGTGGATTTTGCTCTTCTGGGCTCCTTAAGGTCTGTCTTTGTCCATGGGCTTATCTGATGCAATGCATGAGATGTTTGGATCCTCAAAATTTACCCGACTTCATATGTGAATGCAACTTCTTGTGAATCAACTGTAGCCGTTGACAAAGAAGCAGACGATTGCGATCTGCATTTTGCAACAGTCATCGCAACAAGTAGAAGACGCCTTGTCCCAAGGGATGGAAGCCTTACAGGAGTCCCTGGCCGAGACGTTAGCGAGCAGCAAACCCAGACCGGCTGCTGGTTCAACGGGAAATGTGGCAAACTACATGGGTCAGATGGCCATGGCCAAGTTATGAACTCTAGAGGGTTTCCTTCGGCAGGTAAGTTCCTATAATAAATGCATTCATTAATGACTGTGAATTTGTTTTTGGATTTTCTGAGAAAAAGTAAATGTGTCATGAATGAGCAGGTGGACAATCTAAGGCAGCAGACACTTGAATAGATGCACCTTATATTGTCAACCAGTCAGTCGGCCCGAGCTCTTCTAGCAATAAATGACTACTTCTCTCGGCTCCGAGCCCTGAGCTCTATGTGGCTGGCTCAGCCTCCGGAATGAGTGTTGAGTCTATGGACAGAGCTGATATTGCAAAAGAAAGGTGTTCCTAAAGTAGGAAAGATCACGGAGGAGGTCTCACTATTCCAAACCCAAAGTCCTAAGGCAATAGAACTAACCATCACGGGTAAGTCTCAAGTTAACTCACAAAGGTAGGAAGATGACACATTCAAACCTAAGAAAGGGTTTGAATCCTAGAACTAATCATATTTGGCAACCAAGAAAGGGAATCACTGGATAAGCCTCTTCCAAACTTGAATGTAAGCTTGAAAGGCTCACCAAGGCTAGGATTTAGGCAAATCTATAACCTTAAGGATATAACATAAACTGCACGACATAAGAAACCACGGGTAATTCTTGGTAAAATCTCGGCCGAGATTCTCAAAATAAGCATATTATATATATATATATATATATATATATATATATATATATGACAAATAAACTAAAAAAGTAAATATTAATTGTTGTGTTTACAAAAAATTTTTAAGGAAAACCTAGGAAAAATCAATAAGATTTTAAATCGTAACTAAATAGTGTAATTTAGGAAATGTAATTAGATAAAGATAATTATATTTACATGATTAAACACCTATATATATATATATATATATATATATATATATATATATATATATGGTACGAAAATGTAAATTGATGTGAAAATAGCCAATGTCCAAACCGAGAAAAAAAATTGTATTATAAAATATTTTTAATAAAATTTTTTTATTAAAATAATCGTAATTAATACCAATTCTAATAACATATATTTGAGACCTCAACAAAATAAGAAAAAAAAAATTCAAAATATATTGTTAACTAAATAGATTTTTTAGTGAAAAAAATAAGGGCTAATTAGGTAACTAGGCTGTTTTTTTTAATTGTGTACTAAGTGGGCTTTTTTCAGTTTTCCAATTAGCAAATGTACCCCACTAACATTTTTTACCGCTCACAAAAACCTAATACACAGCCCTCTCTCTCTTGTATCCTCCTCCTGTAGCTTTCCCTTACTCCAACCCTTAATCGACATCAACAGATGGGGAAGGAATAATTGAAGCAGGCGGTGGCAGGGGCAGAGGAGAGACGCTCCGGCATGGTGGCGGTTGCGGCCTCCGACAACGACTCGAGGTCGCTTCTCCCTGGTGGCGCTACATGTGGTCGAGACGGAAAGGGTTGCGCAGGGGACCGGCGGTTGCTGCTCACATCTAGCGGTTGCAGAGAAGAAATGAGGAAGGCGAAGGCGGCGAGAGATCTGGCAACGAGGCAGGCGAGGCGGCGGCAAGGCAGTTTCGATTCCCGGTGGGTGACGACGGCGAGGTAGGGGAGAAGAATCTCTTATGAATTTTGTGAATAATTTAAATTCTTACCAGAAAATTCCTGAAACCTAGAATGAAATATTTTGTGCAAATTGAATCTGTTGAAATTTAATACCATATTTTTGAACTTATTTTATGTAAGGATGATACTCTATTCAGGAATCATACAGAAATTTTGTGTTGTACAATGCGAATTTCGTTTTAACAATCTGTTTTCCGTAAATCAGTTTACCTAATGATACAGTTGATACTCTATTCAGGAATCATACAGAAAGACAAAGGTGTAAATTTGTTGTTTGTTGCACATATACAGAATGTAATTTGAGTTCAGCTTCACTTTGCTCTGCTGTATGATCTTGATTGTACAATTGTGATTAGCTTCCAACAGGAGCTTGCAGTTTAAATAACTCGTTCAAAATTGGAGACCCTTCTTTGAAGGTTATATAAACTATTTGGTGTTGGTTCATTACTCAATTATCTCATCACTTGTCTAATTTTATTAATCAATGGATCATTTATTTACCCTGCAGCATTCACGGACAATGTGCCATCATCATGTTTGATGTCACTGCTCGGTTGACATACAAGAACGTTCCCACATGGCACCGTGACCTCTGCAGGTATTCTTTGCCCTCCAACTAATTCATTGCTAATGGTGGTATATTGCTATGTCTATGATGGTATATTGCTAATGGTGGTATACTGCTATGATCGGTCCTGATTGTTCTCTTTAAATTTTCAGAGTTTGCGAGAACATTCCAATTGTACTATGTGGAAACAAGGTTGATGTGAAGAACAGGCAGGTGAAGGCAAAGCAGGTTACCTTCCACAGGAAGAAGAACCTTTAGTACTACGAGATTTCTGCTAAGAGTAACTACAACTTTGAGAAGCCATTCCTCTACCTTGCCAGGAAGCTTGCCGGGTAAGCGCGTTCACCTCCTTGCTGATGCTTCTCATTCAATATAATGATGTCTGGTTTTTCTTAACTATGTTTTTTCGATTTCAATTCAGTGATCAGAACTTGCACTTTGTTGAGTCCCCTGCCTTGGCACCTCCAGAGGTTCACATCGACTTGCAGGAACAGGCTAAGCATGAAGCTGAGCTTGCCCAGGCCGCGAATCAGCCTCTTCCAGATGACGATGATAACTATAAGCAAATTCTGTTATGGGTTTTCTGGTACGAGTTTTTAGGTATAAATTTCATACCAGAATTTCTAGTATGAATTTCTGGTATGAAATTCATACCAGAAAACTCATACCAGAATTTTCTGGTATGTAAAATTCTTACCAGAAAATTTTGTTATGAGTTTTCTGGTAAAAAAATTTCTGGTATGACAAGTTCTGGTATGACAAAATTCTGGTATGAAAATAATTTCTGGTATGAGAATTTCTAGTATGAGAATTTCTGGTATTAAATTTCTGGTATTAAATTTCTGGTATTAAATTTCTGGTATGAAAATTTCTGGTATGAAAATTCTGGTATGAGAAAAATTCCGGTATGAGAATTTCAGTCCAGAAAATAAAAAAGAAATAAAAAATAAATTAAAAAAAGATAAAAAAAAAATAATAAAAGAAAACAAATTCAGTAATTAAAAATTAAAATTATACTTATATAACAAATAACAAACATCATTTATTCCTTTCTTTCTAAATAAAAGGGTTAATAATTTTTACCTACTATTAAATGAAAGTGGCAAAAAATTTGGGGTACACTTTCTTAAAGAAAAACTCAAAAAAGCCTAGTATGTCAAATTCTCCCAAAAAATAATAATTCATATATAAATTTGATCTATATATCAATTTTTTTTAAATAGTCTATAATAGTATAAGAAATAAAAATTGTTAAAATGATATCATATTAAAGTAAATTAATGGATTTTATTATATAATATCAGGTAGAAAATGTTTTTTTTATGTTCAATGGAAAAAATTAAAATTAGATTTTGTTAGGATTAATTAGTTAAATTAAATAATAATAATAATAATAATATGATGTGTCTTAACGGTCAGACGACATGGGTAAGTTTATGGAGACGGTCGCACGAAATTGTGTGAAGTGTAAGTTCACGGACTAAGTATATAAACGTGATTTTTAAATGTACACGCGAAAATCTTTAGTAGTAACCATAACTACGCACGCGAAGTGCGTAGTTGAAATTTTTAGTTTTATATCGAATTATTTAATTCTTCAGTAACCTTACGCATATAAGTAGCGTAGTAGTAGTTCCCAAAAAAAAATTAATTTTTTGGGAACTACTACTATGCTCCCATATGTAGTTGATTTTTTTTCCACACTCCAACTACGCACCCAATTTACGTAGTTGGGCACCCTATCAACTACGCACACGAAGTGCGTGTTATGGTGACTATTAGAGGTTTTCTCCAGTACATTTAAAAATCACGTTTATAAGGGTGAAAGGGCATAAGTGGAATTTAACTATTTATATATAGGTTCTCTCTTTTATAATTGTAAGGATATTGAAGAATTAAATAATTCGATATAAAACTGAATTTTTCATAAGATTATAAGCCGTGTTTATATTGAAGAAATATAAATCGATATGGATAACGACTTTAAAACTGGTTATAAAAACTATACGTAATGAAAAATATAAGGAAGGAAAAAATGAAATTTTTTACATAAAAGTTTTTTTTATGTAAAAATAATAATGTAAAATTATTATATGTGTGGACCGTGAAAAATATTAAATATGAATTTTTCTTTAGTGCTAAAATGATAACATAAAGAAATGGAATAAATTTTGAAAGAAGATAAATTATAAGACCAATATAAGAAAATAATTTGACTTAATAATCAATATGTTCCAAAACGATTTGAATTGAATAAATTTCTTATAACAAATTTGCAACTTGACACTTAAGTAAACTGAATCTAGCAATATAATTTAGGAATCTTCCAGATATATTTTTGTTTACCATGATTGACCTATATGGAAGTTTAAACTGAATAAGATATAATTTAGGAAATCTTCCAGATATATTTTTGTTTATCAAAATACAACAATGCTACAACTGACGATTTTTTTCTTGTCGCTCACGACGTTTTACTTGACGATAATGTGTGCATATATATAGATAGGACCTCTCTCCCCATTCGATCATCATCACATCATTACTTCCCAGCTTCAAAGCTTCCATATTCTCTTTCTTCCCCGCTCATCATTCAAACCCAGAATGTCGATTCAAGAATCATCTTCAACCCTCATGAAGTTAAATATTCATCAACGGTCGGAACTCAGGCTCTTTGGCGTTACGATCAAACTCAACGACGATGACGACGATACTATGCAGAAGTCCAAGTTTCCAAGACTCGTGGCACCCGATCCCCAACAACTTCCTCTAATGTACCGTGATTTCGTTCTTGTCAAGGGCGGTGACAGAGACAGCATACAACTAGTCTTGAGAAAGAGACTCACCTCTACAGACATGAACCCGAATCACGGTCGTCTCAGTTTGCCAAGAAAGATGATCGAGAAGAGTTTCCTGCGCCCCGAAGAGGAAGAATTCATTAGAAAGAATGTTGAGAGTGGAAACAATAAGCGCAAGAACAAACTCACTGTTATGGTAGTCGACCTTTTCTCGCTGTCGACTTCTCCCTTTGAGATGCGTTCCATGAAGATCGCCAAGTGGAATTATAACGAGTCTGTTGCTGAGAAGAAGAACAATTGGTGGCTTGCTCTAACCAATGACTGGATCAAGTTTTCGCAAGAGAATCACCTTTGCGCAGGGGATGCTATTCAAATCTGGTCCTTTAGACTTGAGGGTCAGCTAGGACTCATTATTCATAAGGTTTACAATTAATTGACTTCTTAGCTTTACTATACTCTGTAATTAGGATTAATTTGCATCCCCTCCAATCTATAGTTGTAGTTTAGGGGGTGCAACTTTTGTCGGTTACCAGAAACAATCATACATACTATAACTATGTTTCCTTATCCATTTTGCTAACTAACTAAATGCTATTGCCTTAAACATTTTGCTAAACTCTCTGTAATTTGTTGGAGCACAAACTGAGTGAAAATAAAGAAAAATCTCAAGTTTCTACCTTGTACATGTAAAACCACACTTTGACAGAATATAATCCCTTTACAGCTTCAGCTTGGATATGGTTGTATGCCTGTATACCTACCCTCCTTGAATTGAAAGTATTGTTACTTTCACAAAAAAGATTCCACAACATCTAAGAAATTATTAGTCTTCAGAAGCAATACAATGTATGAGGTTAAATGAGTTCTTGTTCCTCTTACCGTACTTAGTATTATGTATCTTCCTTGAATTTAGCTTCATTATAAAACTACCTACTACCTCATGACTGCAACTGCAAGGAAGTCTATTATACGGATTTGATATTTGGTAGCAGCTGTTCTTGCTTGTTAGTTATACGGATTTGATATCTTAGTTAATCATCATAATCATATCAAGAGCTTACACAATCTGATAATGACACAATGCTCAACTTTAAAAGGCAATTCAGTTCAAGGCAAAACTAGTAAATAATGAGGGCCAGCTAGTACCTGGAGACCGTTGTATTTCATGTATGTATGAGATCATTGGCCTTCATCCAACAGAGCAAATTTGCCAATAATATATGAGCTGAGCCGCTGAACAGATAAGCGAAATGCATCTTTGAGCGTCTCCAGCTTGGTCTGTGGATCAGCATAGATCACCTTGACCTGTTCTGCTGGAATCTCAACTAGTCTCTCCTCAATACTCACATCATCTTCAGACTTCAGTTGAGTGTATTGTGTGTATGGAGGAAAGAAGACAGGAATGCAACCTGCTAACATGGAGTCAAATGCCGATCTTCGAGTGTACGAATCCACTTGAGGTTGTAGGCAGAAAAGTGAAAACTCCGGAACATCTTCATCACACAATGGCATTTGCAACTTGGGAAACCCTAGCTTGATTAATGATCTGCCCCCTAATGGATTTAGGGTTGCCTGGCCTTGGAGCACCAGCAAATGAAAACAGCCATTTCCGATTCAGATTCCTCATAATGGATTTAGGGTTGCAGGATGGAAGTAGGTAGGGTATGGAATTCCCAAATCAAGAGAAGCAACATCCCTAACAGAAACGTTGTAACCCCGTGCAATGTCAATTCCGGCATTGACTTATTCTTAATAATCATACAATTTGCTGATTACCTGAATTGAAATTTTTATTACAAGAAGTGTTATAAGTTTAGTTCTTGAAAAATAGAGAAATTTAGCAATACATAACATACAATAAGATCATAATAGGAATTGAACAAATGTACAAAATTTACTAAACAATCAGTAAATCACCAATTTATAAATCAAAAGGGAACTAAAGATCACTAAACAAGTAAACAATCAATAAATTTATAACGGGTGTAACTGTGTAAGCGGGTGAAACGGGTCGGATGGGTGGATGGATGATGGATCGGATGATTGGTGGATGAAAGGTCCATCCGAATCCGACCCGATCCATCACTCGCTTCATCCGCCATCCGCTTTCACCCGCTTCAAGTCGGGTTATGGATCGAGTTATCGGGTGCCCGTCGGATTCGGATGAAATTGACATCCCTACTAGTGAGGTTGAAGTTTCTCACCTTCTTCCATTATCCTTTAATGGCTGCTGCAAATCTGTACTGTAACAACAAAAACAAAATCGCTTGCACGCCTCCTGTATTGGGGGATTTTCCGGCGTTCACATTACAATGGTGAATCACGCGGCGGCGCTCTTTCGGTTCCCATCTTGCAATCATTTTTTGAACCACCGTTTAGCAAATTCTAAAAGTGATTTCACTCTTTGTTTTTGTTGTGATAGAATTTTGGCTTGTTTTTCCAACTCTCGACCCACATCTGATTCTGGCGTTTCATCTGCCTTCACACAAACGCTTCGTTTCCAGAACTAAGCTCCTCTTGTAACAAATTCCCCAAATCGAAAACATATCTTCTCTTGGCAACAAGAATCCAAGCCATATCAACAACCATTATTCATCAAAATTGAAGAGTTCAGTCAATATCCACCCTTTTGCTTGGCCTATTGGGCTTGTAGAAGGATTTTCCCATTTGCAAAAGCGCGAGAATGGATTCATCTTTCTCCTAAGAAAACTAGGGTTGGCATGGTTGATTTAACTTGATCCTGTTATGCGCTACTGAATCGCCTTTGGCGGCACTGTTTTTGGGTGGCGCTTTGTCCATCCGGTGTTCGAGGTACCTACTCCTTTGGTGGTGCCTAACACTTGGTGTTGGACTCTCGTTTCAACTTTTCTTATCCCCAACAGGCTCATTTTGTGCCTTTCCTCCAGTCAAGACTCGGTCTTTGGTATACAATGGAACCACCCCTTACACCCCCTATAAGGGAAAACTCCTAGCTACCCAATCGGAAAACGACAAGGTATTAAAATACCAGTCGGTTCTAAGACAACAAAAATAAACAACCAGAAGACTGCAAAGCCAAACAACTAGACAAATCACGTATCAATGCGATGAAAGTGAAGGAATCATCCCTCATCGGAAATACTTTGAAGATGTCATTAGAAAAACCTAGAGATCATATTTTGGGGGTAACGACATGTTCAATCTCACAAAAAAATAATAATAAAAAAAATCAACTATTCAAAACAAAAGCTAAAAAATGAACCGGTCAATTTTGAGAATGTCTTTAAGCAACTTAAAGATGTTGGAAGCAAACTCGAGGAATCAAGGCCTTTCAAACTCTAGCGTAATAAATCTACCCAAAGAAGCTTCCTAAATAAACAAAACCGTCTAATCACATTTCACCAAAGATATTGGCGGCAAAGAACCAAAAACAACAAAATGAGAAATATGGATATAAATTCAAATTATTTTTATCGTATAGCCACGAGGAGAAGAAACAAGAAACAACTTAAGGAATTGAAAAAAACAAGTGACGGAAGATCTCTGAACAAAGAATGTAAGATTCGGTTGGAGGTTCAAAAAGATTTTGTGAGCAAATTCACTAGGACACCTTTGAACAATCTTCTCCCTACAAATCATCTTTCTTTTATCAATTAAGTTCTACACCTTTATTCATCAAGATACCTGGATTTGGCAATCTCGTCTTTTGAGGTTTGATGCAGTTATTTGTTGGCGGTTTCGTGTCTTTGTGAGAAGGGATCGTGGATTTGTGATCGACTCTGACGGCTCTGTTGCAGCCCAAATCTGAGTTGTCCACAGTTGTTTCCCAGGCTTCCTCCCTGTGTACTTCCTTCGAAGATGAACGTTTATACTCGTTGTCTCCTGCTGATTGAATCATTCTGCTTTCCCTTGAAGTCTTTTTTGCTTCCGGTTTCATTTTGATGTATTTTTCGTGACAGTTAGACCGTCTGCCGATTTTTTCGGCCTTTCGATCCACTAGACGACGCACCGTCTAATGGTTTCGAACAACTTCCCATTTTCAAAAAAAAAAAAGTGACAAGTAATCTACAAACTAGGAGAGACAAGGGCCATAAAATTGGTAGAATTTTTTTTTCCCATTCCCTCTGTTTGTAAGAAAAGGGTCTATTTTTAAAAAAAATAAAAGCATTATGCCCATCTGTACAAAAACGGCCCACAGGCCCATTTTACCCATTATTAATTGTATCCTATGACCAGATAGAGAACATTTAATTGCGTTTCATATCAGACCAGATAGAGAGAACCGTTAATTGCATTTCTCTCCAGATAAACAATATTGAGTTTCCTATCGACTAGGTGGAGGGAACGATTGCACATCAATATAGCCTAATCAATTACAAACTAGAACAAGATGATTGAGTGGAAGTTACTGTAACGGTAAAAAGAAAGAATGAAATCTACAACAAATGATGCATATTGTTGGGAACCCAAACTAATCTTTCACTTGCCCTCAAGTTTTACCCACCAGAAGCCTCAACGGTAAGAACCAAAAGGGTTATCACCGATATTAGCATCCCACTGATGTAGTCCAGCAGCTTCTACCTTTGCAACTTCCCGATCGAGTGCATATACACCGAGACAGAAACAACACTGCAAAAGATCGTTGTTACGAGCATTCGGGATTTGCGCAAGGCATACTTCATAACCCAGACAGGTTTTTATTATCATATTTTAAATGGAATATTAAATAAACTAACTCATGGGGAATAATGAGTACTTACGTTGAACCAAGAAAGAAAGCAAGGGACAGATGAAATCCAAACAGAAAAACAGAAACCACAGCTGTAAGCAACATTGCGACTGATGTGGCATAGACCTGCATAAATGTCATGCAACTAAATCATCCCTTTGCTAACTCATAAGCAGTGAAGGCAAGAATAGTAATATCATCATGATTCATGGCAGCAACATATGTTTCACAATGATCATTATTTTGCCTGAGATTAAGCTTGTGTTGCTGTAGCTTAAATGTAGGAGATAATGCACCCAGTGAACCAATAAACTTAACTGAGCAGTGAGCAATACAGTAATCTCTCATGGAAATCAGGTTTTATGTGTTTTAAGTACTGGATCTTCAAGTTAAATGCATTACAAGGGTAAACTTTAAGGTTCATGTTTTTTAAATAATGATCACAAATGAAACTAGACCATATACTAAGATCCTCGAGTTTTTTCTTTCCTTTCACTATTTCTTTTTCTGCACAATCTAGAATCAAGTAACTGAATGGAGGAAATAAACAAATGCTGATAAAACCTGATCGATGCTATATATACTCCCTGCACAGAAATGAACATATATCATATGTGCACTGCTAAATAAGCAGGAAAGTATTCTTTCCAACTTTACCATCTTAATTGCAGCCATTCAACATCTCATTAAAAATAAGCCATGTTGTTAACTTGTCATACCTTAACAATATTGTCAGCATACTTCATCACCATTGATACCGCAAGTCCACTACCAAAACAATAAAAATAAATAATCGTCAAGAACAGATGAAACAGCCTTTTGTCAATGTAAAACACTATCTAATTGAAAATGCCATCATTTGTAAAACAATGAAGTGTTGCTACTTGCTAGGATTCCTAGGAGACATTGGTGCCTGATTATATATAGTTACCCTTTTCAACAAAAATTGAACATACTTTCTTATATGAGGATACAAGAAGAAATTGTTCCAGTAGATATCTTCAAAGCTGACATTTTGTTCATTTTTACTAGAATCTCATACTTGACCTGCAATAGTTTCCCTAACTGTAAGTGGTCAAAGTTGCTTGGAAATTGCTGGTAAGCATAAATTTATTTCCTTTGCCAAGCAAGTTAAACTAGTGTACCCAGTTTCAGTATTCATAATATCATCTTTACTTATAAGCACCATTTGTGAAAACAGAGCTAGCGAGAGTCCCCACCTAACCCACCACAAAAAAAAAGGAGAAAGAAAAAAAGAAGAGAAGCAACATGAAATACCTGAGTGCATGGTTTACTATCATGACAACTGTTACGAATGAGTATCCATGAAAGAAACCCCTGTATAGACAAAGAAAATAAATAAAAAAAATAACTATTATGACAATATTAGGAGCTAATGTATCAAACTAACTGACTTTGATGGTATGTGAATATCCACATAATATGATTGTGATACGGTTGGATTTAGGCAAATATTAAGGAAGAAGATATTCCAATATTAAAGATAGTATATCCAATTAGATTCAGGATAAGTTATATTTTCTAGTTTATAGCTGTGATATATTTTATGATAGAGTTCAATTTTCTTTCCTCAGCTTATTTATATTTACTCTTATTAGGATATAATTTATATTGTTCCAGCAGCCTGTATATATGGCTTTATTTATCAATGACGATAAGCAGAATTATCATCAAAAAGAGGTTAAGGTTAAAGGGTTTATACATTAAACCTAGAAAGAGGCTATGTCAAGGAAGAGTCTACTTCCATCTATCCCCTACCACCAATCCATTTTTCACCTATCCACCAATCCGTGCCAAATCTGAGATTCAATCCTATTTCTGGGACCGCAACAGATTGCTCTGCTTCTGATCTCACAAGCAGAATACAAAAAAAGCAAGTGGAGATGACAAATCTAAGCTATTAACATAAGCGGTTTTGCTGGGGTCTACACAGAGGTCAGTTTGTATGCCAATGGTTTTTAAATTGTTTTGGTGAAGCTAATTGTGGTCATTATATTATGAACAGTGTAGCTGTAAAAGTAACGGTATTATTGTTCTCCTTAATCATGTGCTGAATTTCTATAATTTCAGGCTATCATTAAGAAGCGCCCTCAAAGGAACATAAATGTCCAGAACTTCTGGTTGTATGTGTTTGGGATGGCCTTCAATGCTATTGCGATATTTGTTCACCTGTCCTAATGGTCACCTCGACCCTCTAGACATACTCTCGCTACTCATACGCCCCAATAGACACTCAACCTGACTCGGCCAACTGTACTCTCCGTGATCCGGACCTAGCAGCGGTCCCATTCCCTGTCTCGGGAACAATGCTCACAACAACCTCCTTGATCATAACATCGCCATTGGTGGATCAGCGATGCAGACTCATTCCCAACCTCTAGCTACTAGAGGTCTACCTGCACGTCCTTGTCCACGAACGGAAGGAGGAAGAGGTGGTCGACCTCTTCCTCGTCCCACGGCAGATGTAGTTCTAATGCGTGTCATCTGCAATAGGGACATACTACGTATAAGACTAGGCTATAACTACTATACTAGTGCAAAGTCTAGGAAAACAAGTATGGTCCAACATAGAAGCTAAATCCAACATATAAGCTAAGCTGCCGAGATCCGCGGAAGTAGTGGTGGTCCCCCGTACATTCTATCTCATACCGACTTATTAGTTTAAAAGCAAGTTCATTTTAATAACTCTGACCCCTTTCGGGTTCTATTTATTTATATTCGAACTTTAGAAGATTGCGAGTGCCATTATTGTCAACCTGACTCTGATATCATATTGTAACACCCTAATTTCTAGGAATTTAGGATGCTACGGGCTAGGACCTCACGATGGGTCCTGACCCTTAGCTTGACAACAATTTCATCGGATCTTGCAACAAGGCACAAATAAGTAAAAACTCTAAATCAATAAAATATCCAAAAGGTTTAACAAAATGAAAACAATAGACTCTCAGCCGAGTTCTAAAACGATAATAAAATCGACAACATGAAACATAAACCCACATCCCGTCATATAATGTACGGGATCTCCCGGCTGACCACTCCGACCGGATCACTCGGCAGCATCCCTAACCTGCAAGACATCTACACAACAGATAAAATGTTAGCTAACATTCTAAGCATCAGAATAAATATAACAACACATACACACATGAGTAAGTAAATGGGCAGCTTCGTTCACCTTCTCCGGATAGCAACACCACTCACACATGCTTCTTCTTCCTCAACCATTGACTCCTCCACCTCTGTCACCTCTACTCTTTTCCCCTTGTCAACTTTAACAACTTATAAGTACAATCAATTTCTCTCATTGATGAAGCAAAATTGGTGTTAATGGGCACCTTCGATGACTTCAAATTGGTTCCTTGTTCAAACCCAATTTCGTCATCTTCATCACAAACTTCTTTATGGCAAGACATGTTCCGATCAACCTCTTCTCGTAAACCCACACCACCATCGTTGTTGCGTCCTCCACCAACTGCCGACAATTAGTAGGTAAATCTCAGTGACCTTGGATCAACTCAAGCCCTGTTAGCATTAACATCTCTAACTGGTGCAGTTATAACCTGTGTCACTCTTTGTGAAGCCTCAACTGATCTCGCAGGTACTGGCGGTACTAGGGCCGGTCCCCCTGTCCTAATGGTCACCTCGACCCTCTGGACATACTCTCGATACTCATACGTCCCAATAGACACTCGACCTAACTCGGCCAATTGTACTCTCCGTGCTCCAGACCTAGCAGCGTTCCCATTCCCGGCCTCGAACAATGATCTCAACAACCTCCTCGACCATAACATCGGCCATTGGTGGATTAGCGATGTGGACTCATCCCCAACCTCTAGCTACTAGATGTCTACCTGCACGTCTTTGTCCACGAACGGAAGGAGAAAGAGGTGGTCGACCTCTTCCTCGTACCACGACAGATGTAGCTCTAGTGCGTGTCATCTGCAACAAGGACATACTACGTATAAGACTAGGCTATAACTACTATACTAGTGCAAAGTTCAGGAAAACAAGTATGGTCCAACATAGAAGTTAAATCCAGCATATAAGCTAAGCTGCCGAGATCCGCGGAAGTAGTGGTGGTCCCCCGTACATTCTATCACATACCGACTTATCAGTTTAAAACCAAATTCATTTTAATAACTCTGACCCCTTTCGGGTTTTGTTTATTTATGTATTCGTACTTTAGAAGATTGTGAGTTTCATTATTGTCAACTTGGCTCTGATATCATATTGTAACACCCCAATTTATAGGAATTCAGGATGCTACGGGATAAGACCGATGGGTCATGACCCTTAGCTTGACAACAATTTCATCGGATCTTGCAATAAGGCACAAATAAATAAAAAAAACTCTAAATCAATAAATGATCCAAAAGGTTTAACAAAATAAAAACAATAGACTCTCAGCCGAGTTCTAAAACGATAACTAAAACGACAACAAGAAATATAAACCCATATCCCGTCATATAATGTACGGGATCCCCCGGCTGACCACTCCGACCGGATCACTCGGCAGAATCCCTAACCTGCAAGAAATCTACACAACGGATAAACTGTTAGCTAACATTTTGAGCATCAGAATAAATATAACAACACATACACACATAAGTAAGTAAATCACACACCATGCTATCACACAATTCTCTTTATTATCTTTCACTAGGTCATACACTTTTCTAGTTCAACTTCTTGTGTGACATTCTAAAACTCGTAATTGTCCCCTTATACCAACAGGAATGGATCTAATGCATCTCACCTAAGCATGTTCACTGGTCAGACCCGCCGGGTCACGGGTCCGAAAAGGGCAACACGGACACTGACCCGCCATATTGGCCAACCCGCCGGGTCACGGGACGGACCCGGCGGGTCTGGCGGGTTGGCGTATTTTTTGAACCCGAATTCTTTTTTAAAAAAAAAGAAAAGAAAAAAAAGGGAGAATTGGGCTTGAACCGGAATCCCGGTTGCCTACGTATCCTCTCGGGGAGGAGGAATCAAAGTCCACGTAGTTCTCTTACATTTATTTATAGCCCCGATTGGCTCTTACTTTGGTCGTCGGACTCGGTTGCCGCCGCTCCCTGGTCCGAGCTTCCTGCCGATACATCCGATGACATTTGTTGTCATTCGTCGTCATCGTCGTCGCTTTCCTCCGTTGTTAGGTTTTTTTTGTGTTCGCATTTCCGCTCTCCTCCAATCGCCTAGTAGGACTTGGGCCTCCAACGTCTCGGACAACATGTTTGATTTTGTCGGATCGAGCACATTTCCGCTCCGGATACAAGTTTGCTCGACCGCTACCGTTGAGGCGGAAACGGCGAGAATTTGTGATGCGATCCTTGTGAGGGTAGGGAACCTCATTCTCTCCGGTCAGCTCCACCACTTTAATACGTTGAAATCCTCGAACTCTTCTTCATTGCCAAACTCAAAAGTAATGGTTAGATATTCGTCGAGTTCCGAATGGGAACTCGGCGTGGTATTTGCCTTTTTCTGACCAAACAAATCTCTAGCAATTGATTTAAATTTAGAAGTAGTTGAAGATGAAGGATGAGGAGGAGTTGAGATGATTAACCTTGATCGGTAACACAATAATGAACTATTAAATCATCAAGTAAAGACCTAACTCTGTCAGTTATGGTAGAAACATGGCAATCGAGATGTTGTTGTAAATTTAAAAATTTATAGTAACTTTCTAAAATTGTTTTAAACTATCCATTTTACGTCTAGGATCTAACACAAATGCAACAAGAAAAACATCGGGAATAGTTGTATAATAATCTAACCATTTACCTCGCATTCTAAAAATAGCTTGTGAAATAGAATTAATTAAAAGATCTTGTTGAAGTGGAAATGCAATATTAATTGTTACATAACAAAATACGTTTGAAGTTGGTGTATAAACATAACTAAAAGTATTAGTAGCATCATAAATATATTTAAAAATCTCCATTACATCTCTTTCTAAAACCCAAGTTTCCCCGAAAACAAAATCACCAACAATATGTTGTGCGGCAAAACCACTTAAAAGATCTCGATAATCATATGATTCGAAAATCATTTTGTAAGTAGAGTTTCAACTTGTACAAACATCTTTTGGAAATTTTTTAGGATAAACATCATTTTTTTTACAATATGCATACCATTTAGTACGCATACTTTTTTGAGACCAAAGTTCATTAAAAATTTTTCGAATAGGTTCTACTAAACCTCCAACATATGTTAAACCGTCTTGAACACACAAATTTAAAATATGAGCGGCACACCTAATGTGGAAAAATTTAACTCCAACAGATGGCCTACAATAGTTGGTTAAATCTCTAATGGAGGCCGTGTTAGCGGAGGCGTTGCCAAAACCGATTGAAAAAACTCATGAAAGTAATCTATATTCTTCCAAAACACTTGCAATCAATTGGGCAATGTTTTGGGCGGTGTGTTGTTCGTTGAAAACTCGTAATGCTAAAACTCTTTTGTTTAAAATCCAAAATTTATCAATAAAGTGACAAGTAATACCAATATAGTGATTTTTTTTGCAAACCGTCGGTCCAAATATTAGTACAAATAGAAACTTGGATATCACCATTTTTCATAAAATATTTAATCAATTCTTCTTTACGCATTTTATATTTAAGCATCATTTTTCTTTTAGCGGTTTGGCGAGAAATCGGTTTATATGCGGAACATAATGTGTCATCCAATACATTTTGTGCAAAACTAAACGACAAAGAATCTACGGCTAACATTTCCGAAAATGCATCCATAGACGAAGCATGATCATATGTCAATAGAAGAAGGTTGGTTAGAGGTTGATGTGTACTCAGTTAGTTGCGTTTGCCCTCGTGTCATTCCCATTTTTTCGGGCTGCTTCTTGAGAATATGTCTTTTTTAGTTCCCGTAGCTTTCTCCCTTTTTGTGCTTGTATTTTGTAGAGCAAAAATGAATAAATGAGGGAAATAGGGCTCCTAAAATTTTACTTTTGCAAAGTGGGCTCCTAGTATAATTTAGGCCTGCAAAAAAATTAATAGCTGTATTTGTGGGCCTCCCAAGAAAAGATGGATGGATGAATGGGCTGTCAAAAAAATTTAGGCCTGCAAAAAAATTAATAGTTGTATTTGAATTGAAATGATGGGCTGTAGAAAATTTAAATGCCAACCTCTTTTTTTTTTAACCTAGCCGCATCCTTCTTCTTTCTTCTCTTGCTCAGCCGCCGGACCTTCACTTCCCTACCTTCTCAGTCTCTCATCCACTTTCCGTATCAGATGAAAATGAAACCTGCTCTGTTGGTCATCTCCTATTTCAGCCCGTCGAGGACCGGCACTGCATGCCTTCAATCTTCTTCCCCAGCCCGTCGAGGCTTCTGACAAGTCCTCCCCTTCTTCCTCTCTCGTTCTCTGTCTCTCTCCGCCTCTTCCCCTACCCTTCTCTGCACCACCGGACCAAAGAAAGCACAGTCGTCGCCTTCCATCGCTACCGATTGGCCGCTAGGGGTTTAGAGTGCCACAGTCGGTGCCTTCGATGCACAAGAAGAAGTAGTCGACGAGCCTTCCCTCACTACAAGACGCTGCCAGGGGATGCATTTTTGGGTATGCATTTTTGGGTATGCATTTTTGGGTATTGCTTATTGAGTGATTGATATGCATTTTTTGGGTATTGTTTATTGAGTATATGTGTGTGCAGTTTGGGTAAGTATTTTTGGGTAATGTTTATTGAGTATATGTGTGTGCAGTTTGGGTAAGTATTTTTTGGTAATGTTTATTGAGTATATGTGTGTGCAGTTTGGATAAGTATTTTTGAATATATGTGTGTGCAGTTTTGAGTATTGCTTATTGAGTGATTGATATGCATTTTTTTGATATGCATTTTTTGGTATTGTTTATTGAGTGATTGATATGCATTTTTTGGGTATTGATCATTGAGTATATGTGTGTGCAGTTTGGGTATGCATTTTTTGTATTGCCTATTGAGTATATGCGTGTGCAGTTTGGGTATGCAGTTTTGGATATTGCTTACCCAAAAATAGAACAGGAGATTGCTTCCAGATTTCGGTGAAGGGAAGAAGAAAGGACCTGCGTTTGGAAGAATTTGAGTTATGGAAGAAGAAAGGAACTGCATTTGAAGGGAAGAAGAAGGGACATGAAAAAGGGTTGCATTTATTTGGCACAAATTCCTTGTAAAATGTCCATCAAATTGTCATCAATCAAATAAATGACTATCACTTTTTGTACTTTTTCTGATTTCATCTAGTATATAGGAGCCCATTTTCTAAATGAATAATTGGGAGACCCTAAATCCAAACTCTACATTGTAAAAGACCTACATTGCAAATTCAGCCAGCAAAAATTGCATTTAGCATAATAAATTCCGTTAGCATCGGGAGCACCTTTTTTGAACCAAAACCGAAAGACCGCCGCCGATAGTTGAGTGTTGTTGATAGGCTCCTCCGAGTCTTGTGTCTCGGATTCTTGGGTGTTGAGGAAAGGAGGTGAATCCATGTTGATTTCCTCCTTGTGGATCTCGTGATCTTCGCTTAAACCCCGCCTTATATCCGAACCGGTTGGAGGACCGCTAACGGAATGACGTTCTCGCCTAACACCTCCGTCGGATGAAGGACTGCTAATGGAACGTTTTCCTCGGCTAGCCATTTTTTTGGTACTAATGGGAAATTGAGAATTATGACAATAAGAAAATGAAATGTGAATTAGAGAATAATGAGATTATGAAAATTGAGAATTTGAGAGTAATTGAATATTTGAATGTAGTAAAATGAATAATTAAAAAGGAAATTAGAGAATGAGAATATGAGAGTAATTGAATGTAAGAGTTGGAAATTATGGAGAGATTGAGAGAGTGAGTAGATGATTGTATCAGAGTTGGTGTGAGATGAAATGAATTGGGTTTGAGTATTTATAGAATTGTTTTTTTGGTTAAATTTAATAGTTTTTTGTTTTTTTTTTGTTTTGGCTCATTAGCCGTTGCCCAACGGACCGCAACGGGTAAAATAGCCGTTGGTCTGGAAAATTTTTTTTCAAAATATGACGGTTGGCGGGTCGACCCGCCGGGTCGGCGAGTAAGGATCACCTCGACCCTTACCCGCACCCGTAACCCGGTGGAACCCGGACCCGCCTAGTCATAGGTAACCCGTGACCTGTGGACATGCTTAATCTCACTGTTTACTTGCCTAGACTAGTCGCAGAGAACCTTCTAGTCTCTTGTAGAACTGGACAAGTTGTCACCGCCGGTTATCATACACTTGGGCTAATTATCATATCAGGTCGTCCTAGCATGTTCTTAATCATAAAACATCTAGCACAATCCACTATCATAGCTATGCTAACACATAGAAGGCAGCTATGTAAGTCTAAGGGACTTACCTGTATCAAAGGTAACTCAGTTCCGACAACGCTCGGTAATCCGCATGAAAGAAATATATGCCTGCTCGGACAAGACATCCCATATCAAAATCTAACCGACGTGCTAGAAGTCTTTACTTCTAGTCTCATTAACCTCTACAAGGTCATACTACAACTTGCTAGAAATTTCCTACTTCTAGTATCAATGATCCTAACTAGATCACAACACCATGCTAGGAGGCACTACTCCTAGTCTCAAGATCCTCAAGGACCCACATCAACACAACTAGCTCAAGGGTTTTAAAACTCATCCAAACCCTTAGGAATTCACAAGCCACTAACTGGCATTCACACTAGTTCATCTAGGTCCAACCTAGCAAGATCTAACTCAAGGAACGACAAGGAAGCAAAGGAGGAAGTGGCATACCACAAAGACGGTACCCATTGGAGGTAAGGCGCGACCGCGGGTAAGGAAGGCGCAGGCACGGTAACAAAGGTTCTGATGCCGCAACCACGGTGACAAGGAGGCACGGCGGATGCGACTTAGGAAGGGCGCGGGCACGGGTTTGCACAAGACTGGGGACGACGGTCGAAGTCCTTCAACGAATAGCAACCCTTCCACGACGGCTCTACTCTCCTCCATATGTGATTCGCACACAACAACAAACCACTAAGCCTTGGATTCACTTAATCACAGGGGACACAAGTCATAGCTCGAATCAAGAAGGAGAAGAGGAAGGAGAAAGAAAAGAAAGGACTACAAAAGAAGAACGAGAGGGAGAAGAACTTACTGCTGAATCTGCAGTATCAATCCCACAATGATGAAGGTTGCAAGTCTGTAACTTGGACGTAAGAAGCACAAGTGGAGAAGAAGAGAATGGAAGGGAGAAAGAATGAGAAAGAGTTATGTAAGAGAATGAAAGTAAGGTTGGGAAAAGCGAATAAGGGGTAGGTTGCTAGGGTTAGAGAGTCAAAAGAAACAACCCAAAAGGAAGATCCGATCTTCTATAAGAGAAAAGAACGGGCGACGGTTATGACATTTCGCCGCGCCTGCGGGCTCTTGAGCCGTAGGTGCGGAGACTCCCTTTCGGCACCACTTAATTGTTTCCGAAAGGAATCTCAAGGATCTAAACCAGAGAGGAAATTACGGTGTTACAATTATCCGTTTCCATATACTAAAACTTAATACATGTACGTTTAGCCATCACCATTCGCATGTAACCTATTTATTTGTTTAATCCGGTACAACCTCAATATTCATTTTGTATTCCGATAATATATCCGTACATAAAAATATTAATTTATATCTAGATTTATGAGGATATCCATTTTATAAAAATGTGATCCGTACCCATAATCCGGAAAAAATCTCTAGATCAAATTAAAGCAGATAGTAATATTTACGGATTTTGTCGGCCGAATCATCGGATTTTTTTGTCGCCTACTAGTGCAGGCCACATGACCCGCCCCACAAGTACGGAATAGTCTACGGGTTAAGGAACCGTCTATGGTTAAAAACATATATATTTCATACACCGGTTCCCTCAAGTTGAATTTTTCTAAAAGATTAACAAGCCCAAGCTTGCAAAAGAAATATATGATGCTGTACATCAATAATCAATATCAATAAATATTTAAAAGTAAGAGATATAGAGATTAGTTGTGAAGATTTTGATTGGTTTACTATTATTTTAATGATCTGGGTGTTGGGATATTTGGCAGCTTGTAGAGAAATTCTGTAGGATTTCAGATGAATCGTACAATCAGCAATCAGCCTCTGTTTCAGAATATGATTTTATGTGCTTGTGTGGACTGTTGGTAATATATAGGCAAATGCAAAGTTTACCCTTATAGCGTATAGAAGAATTGTACCTTTGTTTTTGCATGTTACTGACTTTGATGATACATTTCATTTGCATTATTCCGACTTGCTAGCAGCTACAAGGGACATCAGACCAATTTAAACACCTTCTTGCTGTCTAAATAAACAGCTATGGACTTGTCTTGCTAGCAGCAACAAAGACACAATAAAAACTTGTCTATCTAAATAAACAGCTATGGACTCCATACAAAACAGTTCTATAAACTGACAGGAAAACAAGGAAAAAAGCTGATTTGCATAAAACTTGCATATCGGAACAACAAAGAGACAAGCATGAGTTAGTAACTGCAGATCTGTTACAAAATAGGCATCTCAATGACCCACCATTTTATTTTCATTCCTACCAAATAACATACTTAGTATCATCCGTCAAGAGTATACCCAATCAGTGGAATACATCTTGCTGTCTAAACTGACAGAAAAACAAGGGAAAAAGCTGATTTGCATAAAACTTGCATCATAACAACAAAGAGACAAGCATGAGTTAGTAACTGCAGATCTGGTACAAAATAAGCCTCTCATTGACCCACCCTTTATCTTCATTCCCACCAAATAACATAGTATCATCCAAGCAAGAGTATACCCAATCACTGGAATACATCTTGCTGTCTAAACAGACAGGAAAACAAGGAAAAGGGCATTTTATCTTCATTCCCGCCAAATTCATCCAATTTAAACATCTTGCTGTCCAAACAATTTTGGAAACAAGGAAACAAGGAAAAAGGCATGTATTCAGCGGAAGCTCATCTCTTGCTAGCAATCAAAGGTTACTGAATTTGACCTTTGAAATAAATTCTGAACCAAATACATTTTAGGGCCAATCTTTGCTGATAGGATAATAGCATAGTTGTTGAAAGCTTTTACCAGGAGAAAAATGAAATATCCAGCAACCATGTTCACTTCCAACAATCAATAAACGTTGCAACCTTCACCTTCTTCTTCTTTACTTTTTTGCATGAAACCTTATCATTTGCACTAACAAGATACAGAACCAAGCAATATAAAATCAAAATCTGAATCAAAAACACCACCTTGCTTATTCCTGAATGCTATATACATTAGATTAGTATTCAATCTGAAATATTTAGCATTTCCCCTTCACTTGGTTGGCATCTGACAGTCTAAACACCTCTTTAGAGTTTCGTATAGATACTAAACTTATTTGGATGCTTCTGTTAAGTAAAGAAGCATGATTGTGCATACACGTATTCGTGAAGACATAAAGCAAGAATGACCACAGACATTACAAGGCAAATGTGATGATCAAAAAGCAGGAGAGTCAAAGGGAGTTCGTTCCCCTTTACTCATTGCAGCAGTTTCAGGATATTTTTGATGAACCTAAGACGCTTCCACCATTCACTGGGGTCAAAAGCACAACAATCCAGCCAGGATTGCAAAACTGTAAATTCTGGTACCCACAAATATATCCTTCTTTTCAGATTAATGACATAAAAGTTAGAGCTAAGAATGACACCCCAAAGGTCCAATACAGACGTATGATTCAGGCAATGCCAAACAGTTACAAGTGTTCCAGCTACAATCCAAAGCTATTTGAAGGTTATTTTGATCAAGGCCCATAACCTATATTAGATATTTCCTGAGCTACGCAGTAAGCACAATTAAGTTTTAACCACCGATCAGTCAACCTAATAATAATGTCAAGTGTGAACTTCAACAGAAAATGTCTACTTCTTCCAACAAAACTGATGCTTACTGTCAATTACCCAGAGAAATAACTAGAGAGAATCACATTGTAAAAGCATCTGAACACTTTCTAATTCATCAAATACTTGTACGGGAAATATAGGAGGCAAACACATTTCCACGAGTATCTAAACTTTTCTTGATTATGTCATGTTTCTGCAAGGTAAGGTTTATAATTTATAGTTGACTATGAGCGTCCCACTGGTAAGTAAATAGTTGATTAATTTTGAAATACGGTATGCTGGAAAGAGAGTATTAGCCGGTAAAAGTTCAAAAGTTTGCAAAAGTCCCTGGTAATCTAGTTATTTCCACCGACCCATTGTACGGGAGCAACCCTGAGGTTGACATCTCAACTCTCAATTAGTGTACAAATTACCCCTCTCAGGTATCAAAAAGATTTAAGGCTGAACTTTGACCAATCGTTTAGTGGCAAAACCGAGCAGATCTACAAGATCCTTATTTCCTTTCTATAAGATATCTTAGAAACAACATGTTGATCAACTCTCACTCAATGTTTGGCTACACATCAATTGGAGAAAATGAGCTGGAAAATGGTTCTCATGTAGCAAAAAGATCGAGACAGAACTTTGAACTGGAAAAATATTTCTAAAGGATTCTCTTTTTCAGAAAAATCACTTTCAAATATCAGAAATCAAACAAAGTTTCTCATGGAACATGAGGCAGCATCAATCTTTTATAGATAACTCATTTCCAAACATCAGTAGCTTAAACTTGTCAAGGGATATGCAGCAAGGCAACCATCCTTGTTTACATATTGCATTCAAATATTATCAACTTCTCAAGAGAAGTGAGGCAACAATTTTCATCTTTTTTAGACAGATCATTTACGAAATCAGGTAAATGACTAAACCATCTGAAGGAGCATGAGACAAGGCATCCATCCTATTTCAGATATCGCTTCCAAATATCAGGTAAATTATTTAGTTTCTCAAGGTAAGTGAGGCAACAGTTTACTTTTTTTTCAGAAAAATAACTTTCAAAATTCGACTAAACTTTCTCAAGGGACATGAGGCATCAATCTTTTATAGATAAATTATTTCCAAATATCAACAAGTAACTTAAACTTCTCAAGGGACATGCGATAAGGCATCTATCTTTTTCTGATATTGCTTTCGAGTACCAGGTAAATTATCAACTTCTCAAGGGAAGTGAGGCAACAATTTCCAGCTTTTTCAAACTGATCATTTTTGAAAATCACGTAAATGACTAAAACATCTCAAGGGCCATGAGGCAAGGCATCCATTCTATTTCAGATATAGCTTCCAAATATCAGCTAAATTATTTAGTTTCTCAAGGTAAGTGAGGCAACAACTTCCTTCTTTTTCAGAAAAATAACTTCCAAAAATCGACTAAACCTTCTCAAGGGACATGAGGCATCAATCTTTTATAGATAAATCATTTCCAAATATCAGCAAGTAACTTAAACTTCTCAAGGGACATGCGATAAGGCAGCCATCATTTTTCAGATATTTCTTTCGAGTATCAGGTAAATTATCAACTTCTCAAGGGAAGTGAGGCAGCAATTTCCAGCTTTTTCAAACTGATCATTTTTTAAAATCTGGTAAATGACTAAAACATCTCAAGGGCCATGAGACAAGGCACCCATCCTATTTCAGATATCGCTTCCAACTATCAAGTAAAAATATCAGGTAAATTATTTAGTTTCTCAAGGTAAGTGAGGCAACAATTTCCTTCTTTTTCAGAAAAATAACTTTCAAAAATCGACTAAACTTTCTCAAGGGACATGAGGCATCAATCTTTCGTAGATAAGTCATTTCCAAATATCAGCAAGTAACTTAAACTTCTCAAGGGACATGCAGCAATTTCCAGCTTTTTCAAGGGACATTAGGTAAATTATAAGCTTCTCAAGGGAAGTGAGGCAGCAATTTCCAGCTTTTTCAAACTGATCATTTTCGAAATTCAGGTAAACGACAAAAACATCCCAAGGGACATGAGACAATGCATCTATCTTTTTGAGATGGATCATTTTCAAAAATCAGGTAATTGACTAAAACTTCTAAGGCACACGTCTTTTTTCGCTTCCAAATATCAGGTACACTATTTAGCTTTTCAAGAGATGTGAGCCAACAATTTCCTTCTTTTTCAAAGAAATCATTTTCAAAGACATGAGGCAGGCAAGGCATCAATCTTTTACAGATAATTCATTTCCATACATCAGTAGGTGACAAGGCAACCGGGTTTTTTTCAGAAAAATCATTTCTCAAGGGGCATGAGGCATGAGACAGGCAAGGAAACAATTCCCATATTTTGCAGAAAGATCATTTTTGAAAATCAGGTAAATGGCTGAAACTTTTCAAGGGACATGAGAAAAGGCATCTATCTTTTTAGATGGATCATTTTCCAAGATCAGGTAAATGACTTAAACTTCTCAAGGGACATGAGACAAGGCATCATTTTTTCAGAGATACATCATTTCCAAATACCATTAAATGACTAAAACTTCTCAAGGGGCATAACACAAGGCATCCAGCTTTTTTTCAGAAAAAACATTTTCAAACATCAGGAATTGACTAAAATTTTTCAAGGGACAAGAGGCAAAAATTTTCAAGGGACTAAAAACTTCTCAATCTTTTACGGATAAATCATTTCCAAATATTTGTAGGTGACTAAAACTTCTCAAGCCAGACAAAATTACCATATTTTACAGAGAGATCATTTTCAAATATCGCGTAAATGACATAGCATTCTTAAGGGACATGAGACGAGGCATCTATCTTTTTAAGTATATGTCATTTTCAAATACAACGTAAAATGACTAAAACTTCTCAAGGGACATGATGTCTGAGGCAAGGCATCGTTTTCTATGGATAAATTATTTCCAAATATTAGTAAATCAGTAAATGACTAAAACTCCTCAAGGAACATGAAACAAGGCATCCGTCTGTTTTCATATATCGCTTATGAATATCAAGTAGACTATTTAACTTCTCAGAGGGGTGAGAGGCAAAATTTCTTCTTTTTCAGAATTATCATTTTCAAATATCAAAATCTGACTAAAATTTCTCAAGGGACATGAGACAGGGAAGACATTAATCTCAAGGGACATGAGGCAGTCAAGGCAACAATTTCCATATTTTTTCAGAAAGATCATTTTTGAAAATTAGGTAAATGACTGAAATATCTCAAGGGACGTCAGGCGAGACATCTATCTGTTCTAGATAGATCATTTTCATAAATCAGGTAAATGACTTTAACTTCTCAAGTGACATGAGGCAAGGCGTCAATTTTTTATGAATAAACCATTTCCAAACATCACTAAATGAGTTAAACTTCCCACGGGACATGAGGCAAAGGCATCCAATTTTCATTTGATTGGCATCTGACAATCTAACAGCTATTCAGAGTTTCTTAAAGATTACTAAACAGTAGAACATTGTAATCTTCAATAAATCCAATTGCTGCTACAAAATCACTTGCTTTATTTCACCCCTTTTTAAATTTTTAATAATTTGGTCGCAGGAAATTGAGACATGCATAATGCACAGCTAAGATTATTTGGATGCTTCTGTTGAGTAAGGAAGCGTAGTTTTGCATACACGTCATCGTGAAGACAGAAAACAAGCAAGCAAGGACATACATATGACCCATGAACAGATATACTTGAAACCAAACGTGCAAACATCTATCTTTATGAAGGCAAACTATAGGATATGTCTGAACTGAAACCATCATACCTGGTCAACTGAATCTGGAGTTGTAAGTGACCAGCCCTTCTTTCTATAAGCTTCAGGAACAGTTTCACAAGAGTTGCAACAGTGATCATCAAACTGCAATACCAATAATCAAAAGAGCAAGCAGAAAAGGATCATAATGAAGGTGGCGGCAAGTGTGACAACTGGATCGTTTTCCCCCAAAATCGTTTGCCAAACATAGCAATTTTCCCCCAAATCTTTCTCCAAACGTGAATGCTGGATCAAAACAATCGCACCAACAAGAAACCGAAAAGACAAAAATTTTCCAAATGTGAACACCAAAACTCCAAAATAATAACATTTTCCCCAAAATCTTTCGTTTGAATCAGTAAACCATTTCAAAACAATCGCAACATCAAGAAACCGAAAAGACAGTTATTAGGACATCGCAATGCCAATCTTGATGAGCATCCCATCCATCGTGCTTTTTTCTTACCACAGAATTCGGTTTATGATTCTTTCGGTCAAATTTTGAGCAGCAACAACTGGTTCAGATTTCGCTTTTACCTCAGGCAGGCATCAAGAAAAGCAGAGAGAAGAACCTTCAAGACAAGAAACGCCTTTGGAAGTGAAGGTGAGGACCGATCTTGTTGGGGAAGACGAAGATATCTTGATCGGGCGGGTGCGCTCTTCGTTCGCTCTTCCCTTCAATTTCTTCGTCTCTTCTATAACCTGTTCAATCGGTCTATATATAACCTGACTTGTGAACCTGAAGTATCAACGTGCACTTTACGCGTTCTCATTAAGTCATATTTAAATAATTTGTTTAACCAGTTAATTTATTATGTTTTAAAAATAAAATAATCATATAAAAATACAATCTTTTTTACGCAAATCATCACAATTTATTTTTGTAACTTGTTAAAAAAAAGTGTTATTTGTAAGAAAATACTAGAAATATAGTCAAATACAATGAAGATCATGGTTATGACTTATGAATATATCTTCCTATCATTTAAATGAGTAAAATTCTATTTCATACATCATTTTATTTTAAATTATAATTTATGAAAATCTTTGTACAAATTTAAGAATTTTTTTTAAATTACGAATGAAACTATCTTATAAAATTTTCTAAAATAAATTTTATTTTGTTTCTTGAAGCTAAAAAAAGTGTTATTACAACATTTTAACCTAAATATTCTCGTTTGCAAGAGTAAAGGTTCTCTTATATGGCAGGGTATTGTTAATACTATTAATGAGATCATATAGGGTGGAATATCAAGAATGGTAGCTCTGCTAAATTTCGGACTGATGAACCTCTTTCTCACTACTCGATAATGTGTTAATGGATGAAATGGTAAGGCGGTTTCAAGCTTAATTTACTCAGAGAAATCTATTACAACATGTAAAGAGTCCTAGGCAATAGTAAGATGATAAGTCTCCTAGTATTACTCTAATCCGATTCTAGTATTGGGTTGAGGATAAGTGGGCTTATTGGGCTTATTATTCCCGCTCGATCTAAGCCAGTGAAGGTTCAGCTTGGAGCGTAATTGAAATATGCTTGATTTTATGATGAAGAACAAGATTCATTGCTATGTAGGTGGCTCCAAGATTGTCACACCAAAGGATTGGTATGCAAGAGGCTGGAGTTTGAAGAGATGTGAAATTGTATGTTTGATGTGCAAATGAGATATCTCAATATGCGTTTCACAAGCCGGTTAAGAACAAAAAAAAAAAAAAAAAAAAACTTTAATAGGCTAAAGTTTTTTGGGAGAATTTGACATACTAGGCTTTTTTTAGTTTTTGTTTAAGAAAATACCCCAAATTTTTTACCACTTTCATTTAATAGTAGGTAAAAATTATTAACCCTTCTATTAGAAACAAAGAATAAATGATATTTGTTATTTGTTATATAAGTATAATTTTTATTTTAATTACTAAATTTGTTTTCTTTTATTATTTTTCTTGCCTTTTTTATTTATTTTTTATTTTCTTTTTTATTTTCTGGACTGAATTTCTCATACCGGAAATTCTCATACCAGAATTTCATACCAGAATTTTCATACCAGAAATTATCATACGAAAAGTTCATACCAGAAATTTCATACCAGAATTTTTTTCATACCAGAATTTTTTTCATACTAGAATTTTTTTCATACCAGAATTTTTCATACCAGAAATTTCATACGAAAAGTTCATACCAGAAATTTCATTCCAGAAATTTCTGAATTAAAACTAGCGGCACAATCAGCGCTTGATCCTTGTGCTTTCCGTCCGCTATTTATTTTTGTTTACATAATACTTTTATTTTGAGACAATTTTAACATATAATTCTCCACTCAAATAATCCTCAACTCCTCCACGTCTTGTCAATTTGTCATTGTCAACTGGGAAAAAGAACAAGTCTTTTGGAAACCAAAAGAGACGGTGATGGACCCATTTTTGCAAACCGTCATCATATACGCAAATTACAATAAAAAAATTGCAAAATTACAACGAGCCCCCTAAAATTTGCAAAATTAAATATTAGACAATTAAAAATTCATTCCGGTATGTAAATTTCGGTATGTAAATGTCCGGTATGTGAAATTCTGGTATGTGAAAATCCGGTATGTGAAAATCCGGTATGTGATAATTCCGGTATGTGAAAATCCGGTATGTGAAATTCCGGTATGTGAAATTCCGGTATGTGAAAATTATGGTATGTGAAAATTCCGGTATGTGAAAATCCGGTATGTGATAATTCCGGTATGTGATAATTCCGGTATGTAAAATTCCGGTCCGGTATGGGAAAATTCCGGTATATGAAATTCCGGTATGTGGAAATTCCGGTATGTGATAGTTTCGGTATGTGATAATTCCGGTGTGTGAAAAAATTCTTCATTCTAGAAAATAAATAAAAAATAAAGAAAATAAAAAAGACAAAAAAAATTAATAAAAGAAAATAAAATGAAATTCAGTTTTTAAAAATCATTCGTAAGAAAGAAGAAAACAAGAGGATGGAGAAGGTTTGACGGTAAAAAAAAATAAAAGGGGTATATTTACTTAATTGAAAAACAAAAAAGCCTACTTACTATCACTATTTCTCTAAACAGCCTACTAACCAAATTTGCCCAATTTTTTTTAAAAAAATCACACTAGCTCTAGACATCTAAACACCGAGAATTTTCCTAACGTATACATTCTTCCCTTCCTCCTAGTAGATTACATTCAATGATGATTGTTTATAAAAAAAAAAAAAAAAAGCATTCACTGATGATCATATATATCATGACCCAAATGCAAAATTCTGCCATGCATTGTTATTTAAAATCAAGAACTCTTTATTCTAGATGCGAATCATTAGCAACTAACAAAACAGTAAAAACAGAAACAGCAAAAACAACACACAAAATAAATATCTGAACTGCATTCTGTGCTACAAGCGCATATATCCCAGCAGTGAAAGCCATAACAGTAGCCAAAAGCGACAACTGTAACATTGAGGCACTATCAGCCACAACTTTTCTCAAGCTTTTCCCACCTCTAGTAACTCCAAATGTGTAGCGCAGCAAAACGCCCATACCAAGCAGCATCGCCACGACATCCGACCCGAGGAACACTTTGACAGCAACTTGCTTCATTCGCAACACTTGGCCTGTGTTCTGATTATATCCGCTCGGGACCGTGAAGGCTACTGCAAATGTTATTGTTACTAATAGAGTTGCAGTTAAGGCCATGTTGTTAAGAAGTTGTTCTAACTCCGTCTCTATTGCTTGCTGCAAGTAAGCTTTGTCCCCGAGTACAAACTTCATTGAGTCTTCTGGTATCAGTTGATTGCTCACTTACCGAATCATGGATCTGAATGTGTCTAAGTTGTCGAGAAGTACTCGATTATGCTTGCTTCGGTTTGTATTTGATTGAATATGACTTTGGATGGTCACCTATCATTTTGGAAACAAGTATTGGTCAGACGATCGACAAACTGTATAATGAAGAACAATCTCTGTAGAAATAGTAAAAAGCTTGGCTCAAACTTGTTCATACGAGCACATTTTCAATAAGCTCGGTCTAAACAAGTTGAACATAACGTAACCAAACTCGATCAGTTTATTCGCCTAAAATGTATAAGAGCTCTAAATTAAAGATGAGTAGATAATCAATCTTCAGTATTTAGATTTATGGAAATCTTTGTAATGAGGAGCATAAATTTCATAGATATGTATGTACGTAAAGGTAAAGACCACAGTTACAGCTATATATTCATAGATATGTACAAACTCATCCCTGTTTGGTTTTAACTCCGGAAACAAAAACGGAATGAAAACGAATTTAGTGCATACGTATACCCTTGTTCATGAATTTTTTGGAATCATTTCTTGTGGTTTGAACTAATTTGAGTAGTATTTGATTAGTTTTGATGACTTATACGAAAACAAAATGGGGTAAGCTAATACATTTTGTATGAAACCATAATGAATGATTCTAAAAATTTCATGAACAGGGTATACATATGAATTATATTCATTTTCTTTCTGTTTCCGTTTCCGGAGTAATAACTCAATCTAAATTAACAAGTTGAGCATGTACGTGTATATATGCCAAAGTTCGCCTTGTTATAATAGCCCTAAATATAACTAGATAAGTCGATATTCAATAGAGTTGTTATATATATAAAAGTCAAATTATTGATACTAGTTTACTTGACTAAACCATCAGAGTATGAGCATATTTTAAAGTTTCATTAAAATTTTAGTTAGATTTTGATAAAACTCTATCACTACTTCGATTCAAAAACGACTGGATCTAGAGCGAACCAGTCTTTCAAAACCAGATGAACACAAAGAAGTTTGTTGACGCAGTTCGAGTTAAGCTCTACTCTACGGGATCTCAGGAAGGGAGAGCCAGCCCAATCCACTAGGTAGAGTTACAGTGTAGAACGGTTACAGGACGAGCAAACAAAACAACGAAAAACCTTACGAGATCAAGAACAGGATAACAAGAACAAAGATATGTGAGAGGTCTGTAAACCACCAAGGTAATGATCTGTGCTTTGAGGCAAAGTAAGATCTAGACAACAGAGAACATCTCAAGACAACACTCGGACGAAGCACTCGACTCGGATCTCTCTCTCACTGTGTTTCTCTCTATCCTCTCTTTCAGATCTAGGGTTTCTCAGTAGAAGTGTTTCGGCCACCTTAGGGTTGAAGACAGAGAAGAGAGCTTAAGTACTCAGTGCCACGAGGTGAACTTCAGCAACGCAGCGTTTAACCATACAACGCTTTGTTCATGCCGCTTCATAACCTGGTGAGATGGACTGGAGCACTTACCATTGGGCCTCGATCAACTAGACCCAACCGGCCCTGCAATCAGCCCATCATCAATATAACACAAGTACCCTGTCCAACCCTTCATCAAACCCAACCGGCCTCACACTTAAACTCAGACCCACTAATTTGTGGTTTGACACGAACCGGGTTTAACTAAATCCTAACAGATTTAAACTCGACTCGATTATAAACTTGTTGAACATGAAACATATATACTCTAGTTAAGTACATACTTACCTGACTATGATCTCCATTTTTCATCAACTCACAGCAGAAATCATAAGGCGTTTGTTGCTTACTGTTCCTAATCCTCATGTTTCATATCTGCTCTGGACATCAAAGTAACTGCACGATCTATTCTCCCATCCAAAATAGCGCAATGCAATGCCGTATTTCCACTCCTATCAGTTTGATTCAGCAACAAACTACTCATCAACTTACGAGAAGGATAAGTGAGCTTCTTAGCAAGGTGAAGGGCGGTCTCATTGTTCATAACATAATGAAGCTCTGCAGAATGCGGGCACGACTCGAGTATGGATTGAACACAACCATCGAAGCCATTCGCTGATGCCCTAAGCAAGGGAGTGTAGCATTCATTGTCGTAAACGAATGCTGCTGATTTGTCATGCAGGTTTAGCAGTTTTTTCACTAGAGAAGAGTTGTTTTGTTCTACTGCATAATGCAGTGGAGTCTTGCCTTTATTGTCTGTCTTGTTTATGAGGTTTGATAGTCTCGTGAATATAACTTACACAGTTACACATATCTTACAAATGAGCCAAGTCATCCTTATACAGTGGATGAAGGTCATACAAAGAGTGCAAACATAAATAACTAAATTAAAAGCCGGAATTAAGTTTCGAAAATGAAAAGTCTAAAATATGAAAGGTTGGAATTTAAGTCACGGAATTAAGTTTCGGAATTAAAGTTCCGAATATAAAAAGTCTATTATTAAATAGCCGCACTTATAAATGTCTTCAAAATGTTGTCGGGTCCTTATAGCCGGAAACACGGATGACATCGCCATCTAGGGGTGTATCAGTAAGTGCATATCTCATTTTTTAGATCGAAATTTTGGGTAATCAAACATAAATCGTCATTCAACACACAAAAAGATAACAGACCTAACATACCAAAAAATAACAACCTAGTTTTGTTAACCAAAAGTGTGTTAACATTTTCACACAAGTTTCTGCCCCAAAAACAACCTTTTCCAAGGCAAATGTTAACAATTTCGCCTATCTTTCGTAATACATACCCAAAACAGCAACACGCATAACCAATTCATAACAATATTCAATAAATACATACATGGAGTAATCAATTACACGCAAAACATTCTTATATACTTGGGTTACAAAAGATACATACACGGAGACATGGAATAATCAATTACATGCAAAACATTCCTATATATTTGGGTAACCAAAAGTGTGTTAACATTTGTAAGAGTATTTTATATCTCTAGGAGATAATCCAATCTGACCGCTTTTCGTTTTAATAGTACGATTAACCTCTGGATTTGATATAAGAAAACCTCATTGTTATGTTTTCTTATTCGATATATCATCTTCATTTGGTTAAAATTTTGTTTCTATGTGATCTTTAATTTTTTTTTTTTGTATAAGCTGCACTTCGGATGTGTTTTTTTGTAGAAGGGATGAATATTACCTTTGTAAGAGTAAAGACGACAAGTTCAATTGTACGAAGGAAATCAAGTAGCCGCTCTTCCTAACAAACCCCAACGCCCTGAATCTGATTAGGTGAGGGGGCCACCACACCAGCCTGCGACGGAGCTTCCAAGGTTGCAGACAAACCCCCTATTTAAAGCTCCATCGGAGCTCTCAATCTTCTTTCTGGCGACTCTCACTCTCTTTTCCTCATACCTTCGCTCGTCGGCCTACCGTCTCCGGCGACTCAATTCCATGGCTTCCTCCGCCTCTGCTGCCACCGCCGTCACCTTTCTGTCCAAATTCGGTGCCACCGGAGGCGCTTCCCACCGTCAGATCTCGCATCTCCGTCTGTCCTCCTCTAATGGACTCGGATCGAATCCCTGTCGATTTAATCAGGTCTTCCAGAGCAGGCCGTTAGGCACCTCTCATTCTTCTGGTAACGCGACATTTGGTTTTGCTATGTTCTTTCATGATTCAGTTGTTGCTTTTCTTGCTGTTGAATCAATTCATCGGGAGTTCTTTCTTGAGCTGTGTGATCAACTGTTTTACTCGGCATTGTTTGTTGCAATTTGTCTTTGTTGAGTAGGATACTTGAAACTGCAAGGGCTGATTATGATGACAATTGTCATATTGGTAGAAATGAACCTGGTGATTATCAGGAATAGTTCGTTCTCAAGCTGAGTTAATTGATTATAGAGCTTTTTATTCAGTTGTGTGATCAGTGTGTTAGCTGTGACATCTACCTTTGTTGAGTGGGATATTTTGAAGCTGCAAGTGTTAATTATAATGAATCTGTATATATTAGGCTCCAGTCTGCTGGACCTAATAAAATTTTGGCTACGTTGTCTTTGGCGAATAAGGAGGATTAAACAATGATATAGAGAGAAATAAGATTGGATGACTATTAGGAGATGCTCTTAATCCTTTTAATATATTTCTTTTGAAGGTATTAAGGCACCGGTTGCTACCATAGAACAAGCAAGCATAGATGTGCCAAAAAATGTTGATGGTCCAGTCGTGGTTGTCACAGGAGCATCCAGAGGAATTGGTAAAGCGATGGCTTTGGCTTTTGGAAAAGCTGGTTGCAAGGTACCCCATCCTAAAATAATTTGAGCTGTTTCACACCGTACAAGAAACTATTATTTAGGACAGGATTTGTACATATAGGAATGTGGAGGATGAAAATACTTGTTTTCCAGATTTACAGTTTGAAACTCTTTGAATTTTTGTAAGAAATAAGCATACGTATGACTAAGCGACATATTATTATATTTTTTATTTTTCTTATAGGTCCTTGTAAATTATGCAAGGTCATCAAAGGAAGCTGAAGAAGTATCAAAAGAGGTGGGATTTCTATCTTTCTAGGTGATCAAACTATTTATGTTGGAATTTTTTCTGCAGTCTGCAGAAAGGAAATGCATATATATAAGAATTCTTTGCTAGTTATCTCATACTAGTTTCCACTAATGTATTCTACTTTGTTTTGGAAGATACTTTTAGTATGCCAGTTGGACATTATTTATCATCATAATCTGTGATGAAGTTCTATGATATCTTGGAAAATAAAATACTTCTCTTCTTGCATGACTTTTGGTTTTGGAAGATACTTTAGTATGTCGTTTGACTGTTATTTATCATCATAAGCTGTCATTAACTTTTCCGCGATATCTTGGAAAATAAATACTTCTCGACTTGCATTATACATGCCATTGCCTTTGGACTTCAGAGATAAGGAAAGTGGCTTGCTGAAGTGTAGCTTAGAAGTAACTAAATAAAGCTTGCAACCCTTTTCTTGATTGATAAATTGGTTAATTTACATTTCTGAATGTCGTTCTTTTTTTTTGTTAATGCATTTAGTTATAGAAAGGAATACTTTTTATTGATAAATGATAACTGCTGCTAATCACGTTAAAGGTCCTAAATTCAAAATGTCACCTCTTGCTTAAGTTTAGGCTTTCAAAGTGAAATTGGACCCTTGTCATGCTTCTGACCTAATATCTAAGATGAGAGTCGTCTCTGCAGTCTACTGCAAGTCTATAGTTCTTCTTGAAGGATCAAAGTCCAAGACATAAGCCTATATTGGCTTCGCTAGTGGCTACTCATGTATGACACCTAACATCTAAAATTTACCTTCGAGTGGTTCTAACTTTCATTGCTAGATTGAATCTTGACACACTGAAATATTCTACTTACCCTCTCTATAGGATATGAAAAGTATGTCCAAGATTGAAAATCCAAATTCAGTCTAACATTGAGAGGATGTACTCTTGTCCAATTTAAAAGGCATTATATCATTGTCCGTGCTAGAAATCGCTAATGCTCAAAATCCAACACTCTTCAATATACTAGTTGCTTGAGAAGAAGGGTGCTGAAATCTTGGATTAGGACACTAAACAATTCATTTGGTTTAGAGGGTGTTTTTTTTTGGATATTACTCTTATTACGCTTGATGGTATTGGTTTGTACCAAACTTCAGATATTAAAATGTGGAGTGCATGCTGTTTTGATATTTTTACCATATATAACATATATTGCCTAGCATGGGTAGAATTGCAAATTATGATGTGGACATGTGCCATGAGATTCATTCAATTCTATGCTATGGACATGTATCATATACTTTGGCTGATTTTTGGAATCAGAATGTCCATTTTTGGACTATCAACATCAGTTATATACCCTTTGAGTGGGTGAAAGATGGAATTTGGACTTTTTGAACTCATATATGTACCATCAGATTTGGAAGCTCAATCTCAAACACCGACTTGTATGTGGAAAAAAGGGAGCAAAGTGCATTTACATTTCCTGTGGTCATTTTTGTGTCTTTCAGTCAATTATGTGGGATATCTAGAGACGAGAGCAGCTTTGGTACTGAATATTCTGTGAGAGTGTATATCATTCTCTGTTAGCAGTTTTTAGGATTTGATGTTCTTCTTTAATACAATAACTTGATTCTTGATTTTCCCTTTTAACGGATCAGTATTTTTATTTTATTTATGCTTGGTATATTTCCCGTTGCCTCTGCATGACTTAGCTGTAGATCTTGTGCCAGGCATTATAGTTCACTCTATAACTAGGGTATTACGACTCAATGGTAGATCTCTTTATTGCAGATTGAGGCAAATGGTGGCAAAGCTATTACATTTGGAGGTGATATGTCGAAAGAGGAGGATGTTGAAGCTATGATTAAAGCTGTGAGTCCCTTGCTTTGTTGTAGAAATTTTTTTTATGTTACAATTCTCCTGTTAATTGGGCCTCATTGAAAAATTCTTTGTACAGGCAATGGATACATGGGGAACAATAGATATTCTAGTAAACAATGCAGGTTAGTGATGCGTATTTTTGTGTTTCCTGATTCTTTCCTTCCTGACTCTTGCTTTCATTAACCATGCTAGTATGCTACACTCTCAGGTATCACACGAGATGGCTTGTTGATGAGAATGAAGAAACCACAATGGCAGGATGTTATTGACTTGAATCTCACAGGAGTGTTCCTTTGCACTCAGGTCCAGATTATGAAATCCAGTAGTTGCTAATATTTATCCTATAGAGCTCTTGCATGCCTGCTGATGATACTTACTACTTCTGGTACAGGCTGCAGCCAAAATTATGATGAAAAAGAAAAAGGTAAATTTTTTGTTCTTGGTAAAATGGCACATGTTTGAACATCCGATGCTTATCAGGTTTTCTGAACTGAGCAATAAGAGGGGAGCAAGATTCTAAGGATTATCGTCAGTACTTTGTTTATAGCTCACGTTCTTTATGCCACTTTAACTCAGAATCAGGCTAAAAAAACTCGAAAAGTAGACTCGCCCAATATCTGGATATTATGATTTGAAATTGGAGTCAGTTTTCACGAGTCTCACAGCTGTTTAAACATTATTTATTTATTCTTCAGCCTTATTGTATTTATTTTCACAGGGAAGGATTATAAATATAGCATCGGTTGTCGGGCTGATTGGGAACGCTGGTCAAGCCAATTACAGTGCTGCAAAAGCCGGTGTGATCGGACTCACGAAGTCTGTTGCCAAGGAATATGCAAGCAGGAACATCAATGTATGCTAGTAGCTTTCTCCATTCTGCCTTCCTTAAACATATCCTTGTAGAACGTTTCTTCATACTGAAATATAATGCAGGGATGAGAATCAGATTCGCACGGCAACTCGGCAACTGACAAACATATAACTGATTTAAGAATTATACTTTGTAGGTTAATGCTATTGCTCCAGGGTTTATTGCATCAGACATGACTTCCAAGCTTGGAGAAGACATTGAGAAGAAAATTTTGGAAAACATCCCTCTCGGTGAGTTGAGCAGACATTGATAATCTAGTGCAAACATGCTTGGCCTTTATTAACTTGTATTCTATACAACGTAAAGGAACTGCATACGAATCCCCTTTGTGATTTAGGAGGGAAACAGAATGGCTCTATTGACTATTCGCATATGTACAATCGTGCAAGGCTCAAAACCAAAGACGCACACCCTCAAATGCAAGCATAAAAATATGAGTTCTCTGTAGATATCAATGCCTGGTGTTTTTAACAAAAGGCATCATGTCGCCTCATGTTTTCATTCTTTTAATAACTAATCACTAAAATTTTAATTTTCTTGACAGGGCGATACGGACAACCTGAAGAAGTTGCTGGATTGGTGGAATTTTTGGCACTAAGCCCTGCTGCAAGCTACATCACTGGACAGGTACTTTTATGCCCATATAGCAAAAGGCTATCCTATTGCTCAGCTTCTTTAAACTCGGAAAACCTTTTATCATATAAATGCAATCCTGTAACATGTTCAAGTTAAACTCAACTGTACTCAAATGCAGGTATTCACCATCGATGGAGGAATGGTAATGTAGAACTGTTACATCACCATTTGCCGACATCCAGATCCATGTCTTATTTGCGGGCGTTTCAGCGTGATGCTTGAAGATTTATTGAATTTGGAGTAGTTCAGGTTTAGTGTTTGTTGTTGAGTAGACCAAAATCTTGTAACTTGCAGTTTTCTCCTTGATAATAATATAGGCGATATGGATAGAACATGGGAATTTGAGGTGATTTTGTTCACATGTTTGAGAACTTGATAACCATGTATCATTGTGTTTTATTGTTTCTATAAACCTAGTTTTATGATTTATAAAAATAAGTAGTTTTTAGATTTTGGCTTTGTTCGACATGTTTACACAAAATTATATAAACCTCATTATTTTCAGTGATTCTCATAATCTATTAAGGCCATCATACCAAAAAAAATATATATTAGGGCGAGTTTGAGGGTAATTTCATAACTTGATAACCATCCCTACCGAACGCGCCCCGGTAGTCTAACCAACACGAAAGGCTTGGAGCTTGTAAAGAGAGAGTTAAGGGCTGCCTAGAAAGCGCTCTATCAAAGGGATAAATACATAGGACTGTAATATGAGACAAGCTACTTGGGTTCGGTTCGGACTCGAGCTTGTTCATTTTCTAAACGAGCCGAATACGAACACATTTTGAAGCTCATATAAAATTTAGTTTGAGTAAGTCAAAGCTCAGCTCGTTCGGGTAAAGCTTGACTCGTTCGGCTAAAATTATACTATATGAACATTATTTTATCCGAGCTACTCGGGCTCGGGTTGTTCGGCTACTTGGGTTCGGTTCGGGCTCGAGCTTGTTCATTTTCTAAACGAGCCGAATACGAACACATTTTAAAGCTCATATAAAATTTAGTTTGAGTAAGTCAAAGCTCAGCTCGTTCGGGTAAAGCTTGGCTCGTTCGGCTAAAATTATACTATATGAACATTACTTTAGCCGAGCTACTCGGGCTCGGGTTGTTCGGCTTGTATTATATCCCGGCCACACATACAAGTCCTTATATGTTAGGTTAACACAATATCGTCCATCGAGACTTTAAACACATCTCAACAGCCATATTGTAATTACTACGGCAAAAGTAAGCATTACCAATAGTGTTGCGGTTAGGGCCATGTTGTTAAGTCGCTGTTCCAACTCCTCGATCATATTCTGCAAATTACACTGGCCTATAGTTGGGGGTAAGAATGGTCGTTACCAACGGCCATCCAGACGGGAACATATAAACATGCATCACTTCGAGAACTTGGTCCATATCATAGATTCGTAGGAAACTGATGGATCGAAAGAGGCGATAGATTGGCCTATATTACAAGCAACACTACATAATATGGTATAGTTGACAAACAGGACATAAAACCATAGATGTGTTATTTATACTACAATTCTCAACCTTCATTATATCATTTAAAATAACAGATATTCTTAATTGTGATACAAAACATGACATTTACAGCTTTATATATGGATGTTTTCATGCAGTTTTAGATCGGTAGTATCTCTAGCACTTGTTAAAGTGCAACAAACTACGACCGTGCATATGAGCGTAGGCACATGTCTACTCTATAAGCTGATTCACGACCTTATATAATATGCTTGATTTATACGTAGGTACCTCACTATCATCACCATTTAACATCAATTACATGCGCAAAGGTGAAAGAACATCACCTTTGTGTATGTAACTTCAATGAAGTCTTGGCTTCCATCTTTGTTGTTGGTTGTTTCTGATCCTCATGTTTGATTTCCCAATGAACATCACCTTCATTGCCATATCTTTTTGGCCGTACAAGATGGCACGATGGAGTGCTGAATTTCCGTCATGTCGGTTTGGTTAACCAACACCTCATTTACGAGCCTAGAAGTGGTCGCAATAAGGTGATGCACAGTCCTGCGGTTTGAGGTTTCAAAATCTCATTGAAGTTACATAAGATTTAAAATTCTTTTGATCCCTTTAAGGAAAGTTTTGATATCTTGGACGTCACTGTCATAAGATGCTTCATGTCATGTATCTGTGGTTATATCAAATCCCATGAAGAAATTAACAGCTTCCATTACTCTTTGAAGCGTGTAATGAAAGAATATTCAACCAACATACAAGATTCGAGTCTTAACATGATATAACCACTATTACAATATGAGGAAATTGAACAATTCCATATAGCACAATGAGGTTTATTTAAAAGAATAGGATCCGAAAATTGGGTCACGTGATGGAAGCCAAGACCTTACACCTTCTGAAGATCATGAATGATGTTATCGTGACTACAGGTTTCGAAGATCAGCAAAGAAGATACCATTTCAAGCTGAATTGTGCACATTTTTACCAGATGAACTTTCTGCTCTAACAACAACTGTAATAGAACGTAAGATTAGTCCAATCACAATCCAAAGAAGTTCTAAAATTTTCACATCATTGATTTTGGTCAAATCGTTTCAAAATTGTTATTGATTATCATTTGTTGATACTACTCTCAACAACAGCTGCTCAACAAGATTTAAAGTTTTGTTTGGCATGTGAAGCGATAATGGTAGAGAGTTGAAGGTCGCTGTAGCAGTTGAAACTAGCTTACAGTTAAACACTACGACGACTGGTTAATCACCCTTAAAACATCGAAATGCTAACTCTTACTCTCCTCATACCAAACACGTACTTAGATCTGGCTAATATCCAAATTTGCTCATCATTCATGATAGTGAGATTTGTTTTCAAGCAAATTACAGGTTGTTATCACAAGTAATGTAGACCTTTCCAAAGGCTAATAAAGCACGCATAACTTTGATAATATATGCATAATCTGATGAATGAGCAGCCAATTCAGCCTATTAATTTTGCAGTACCTGTGCAAGAAATGTGTATAGCTTTTCTCGGTCCAATTGAAATCAGTCTTCATGGTCTTCATCTTCTGAATCTGCAAAAAGGTCAACAATTCCATTCAGATTTGTGAGCTGGATCGAGTTTACATGTGAGCTAGGCCAGTGCTCAGTGTACCACTGCATTAGTGTCAACTCAAGACTAGGCCAAGCAAATTTCAGAGACTTGTTTTTTGTACCCTCTGATGGTATATCACACTGCTACACTAGTTCTCTAAGACCCCATTGATCCAAAAAAAACATCATTTCATGTACACACTGACAAATTGCAAGTATCTCACAAAAATGCCCATTATTCATATAGATGAAATAGAAATTAAAAAGCAAGAAAAAAATTTAGAATACAGTATTTTTGAAGCCCTGCAAGACAAAGAAATAAAAACTACCATAAAGAAGGGGATATCACAGCAAAAATAGCAGTCAAACTACTGGAGGCTTCATAAAGAAGGGGATATCACAGCTGGAAGACCATAGGATACTACATTGAGCAGCAGCAAAGGATTATTTGGAATTAAAAGTCGTGCAGTATTCCAGAAGAGGATATCATAGTGTATTATTTGCCACGTGTGATACAGGATGCGGTTGCAGCACAGAAAGCTAATTCTCTCCATGGTACACCCAGTCCACCAAGAAAAACAGAAAAATAGGATATACGAGGTGGTGTTTTTTCATATATCACAAAAATGTCAATCATCTCTTCTGATCTTTCTTTTTTTAATAAACATATTATTTTCTGTGATGAATTGCTCATGCTTGGACAATTGCAGATAGACCAGTGGTCAAAGCTTTGAAACTAAACAGATAGACATATAAAAATTGTGCAGGAGAGTAGACGGAAACTCACCAGATCGAACATCATCACTGAGTTGGCCTCTAGCTTGTATTTGTTTCACAAGCATACGGTACATTAGGACCCACCAGTAAATGTGTAGAACAAGCAAGCAGTACAAGAGAGTGTTGAAAACGTAGTAATAGATAGGTCCATCCACGGGGTGCTTTTCCTTATCCAACGTCAAGACAACTTCATAACTGTAATAAGAGGAATCATGAACGAGAGGATACTATAAGCGATAGGAGACCAACTTCTCATACAGACGGGAAGATAGGTTGTTCATATCATTATTGAGCACTGTATTTGGCATGAAAATGACCGGCATAACGTTGGGTAATGTGTGGGAGGAAATAAGGGCCTAAGAAATAGTAGCGGTTGAAAAGAGACAAGTGAGGACATTGATGGTTATCCTAATTAAACGAGCAGAAGAAAGGGATGAAGAGGTTATTAAAATGGACAGTCAAATTTCTCATGAAATGAACAAGAACACAGGATGCTTAATTTCTGAAGGATGACAACAAGCACCCTTATCTACAAATCGGAGTGTTTGGCGGCAACTGCCAATTGTCAGAGTAAGGCTGCTGCCAAATAACTTACAATTGGAGAAAAAAAACTATGTGATTTAGCATGACAATGCGGCAGCAAAAGGGATACACAATAACAGGCTATAATGTTATAACATTTTATGAAATATAATATCAAGATGATTCATGGAGTCTACCAGAAAAGAGATAATTCAGTAAAAAAAAAGGCATCAAAGGGTATGACAAAGGAGCACATCTTTTCAATACAAATAATGAAGTCAAACCATGCTAAAATCCACATTTAGCCCAACTAAACCATCCAATTGTTTTTTTAACTTCAACCCAGTTCTCCTAGCTTTTCATTTCAACTTTAATTTAAACATACACTAATTTATAAACATATTCAACCAAAAAAATCCAATTGTTTTATGTTGGAAAGCGAGTAATTGCAGACATAACAAACTTCTTTAACCCATATAAACAATTGAGGATATTTTTAGTCGGTGTTAAGATACGAAAAAACAAACGAACTCTATGCACTTCCAATTTGAAACGAAATTACGACCTCAGAAACAAATCAGCAGATTTTTTTTTCAAAATCACAAGTATGAAAATGGACGAGCAATCAAGCCACACAAAAGGGAAATCAACAAAATTTTATAAGGTCGCTCACCTTGTACTCCAAAGGACCCAAAATGGGTAGTAAGTGAGGCGAAGAAGGATCCAAGATAAAACAAAGATAATAAATGAAAAGCTAGCAACTCCTTCAGCACCGATATATTTGGACATCTTCCCTATCTCCAGGAATACATCACTGGCATCATGAAGGGCTAACACGACTGAGCCAACACGGGCAAATCTGCATGAGAGATACAAAATTAATACAATTGTAAAAAGAGGATAATTACCTTAATAGATTACAGAAGATACTACGATAAACTACAGATCTTTGATTTAGCTGCATTAATGGTACATTGGTACTATGACCAAGTGGCCATCGGAAATGATTTAAAAACTTAAAGAAATTGCACAAAGAGATATATGCTATAATATGTAAGGACATAATGATATTTGTGAAGGTAATATAGACAGGGCATATTATTTTCAACAAAAATGGCATCAACTAAAGTTTCACCAAATGTTTATTGAGCTGTCAATGATTGCGTTTAAAAAAGTTTCTCTATATTAATAAATGTAATGTATATCACACGTTCCGTACCATAAAGAAATTATCCACTTTTCCGTTAAAAGTGTCAATTTATCTCAAACCTTGAATTCCGCTGCATACAGAAAAACATAACAATTCCTCCCGGTAACAACAAGGACAACATACAAATTACCAGAAACATTCGATCACAAAAACACCTAAAACGGGGAGATTAGCCTCCATCAAACATATAAGAAAACACGGTTAATCCGGAAGCATAACAGCCACGGTAACATACACCATGCTAATAATTATTCTTTGCAAGCACAGAAAGAAGTAGCTTATGCTCTCTTTAGCTGGTTAGTGACACGCCCATATCAGATTTTTTTATTATAAACATCATTGGCCTAATAATTCTCAATCTATATGATAATTTCATATGTATTTGCTGGGGGTGGGGACACTAATTGAATTGATGGTAGCATTAGTGTGCCCAAAGTATGGTACTAAGCAATTGTGGCAGCAACATACCTGAAGATATACGACAGCAGGATGAGTATAACCGTTGCAATATGATGTCCCATTGAAACACCAAAGTCAGAACGCCTTGTTTCCCAGAAAATTAGCGCAAAAATGGAGTATGTATAGAACCCAGCAGCATACATATAAAGTCCTTTCAACTTCAACCTGAATTGGAATAGGCAAAATTTGCATGAACATATGCAACTTAAGTCTTGGCATAAAGCCTTGACTGGATAATCAACCAAAAGTTTTAACATACTTCATTTTTTGGTCAGGCCACACCTGATCCCCGGGCCCCACCCAGAAATTCTTGGTATTAGTGAACCATGGTTCATTATACGTCACTGCCAGGGCCAGAATCTCTGCAGAAAGATAATAGATACACTTCCAAGCTGATTCCTTGAACTTTCTCAGCTTCTTTCTTTTCTCGTCCAAATCAACATCTTTAGTAGAATGTACCTGGGTAAAAAGCAATCTCTTCCCAATTTTCTGGTATAAGTGAAGCCAATTAGATGCTTATCAAGCAATAATTTCTTCATTCTTCACGGAGAAGACAGTACAAATGATACAAAATAAGGATAACATCACAGATCATGCGTATATCTACGATCAAATGTTAGTCTGCATCAAGGAATACATATAACTAGAATAGAATGGGCCAATACAAAATGAAATCAAGACTCCGATTTTACAGTGAGCCTCCCTTTTCAATGTAAAAAATGATCAAGAAATGTTGACCTGCAACTTCTTAAAGCAGCAACAAGATCTCAAGAACGTATCAAAACTAAAAGGATGTAATGGATAAGGTCACTTGAGATATGTAATGATATCAGTTATTAAAAATGTCCAGGACTCCGGTGTGGATGAAGTTAATGTACAGTCGTACATCGTCAAAATATTATTCTTAATCCGAATATAAAGGTCCTTTTAAACTGCGATCTATTCGACATTATGATATCTAAGGTGCACCATGACCATACACAGTCTTCAGAAAGAAAACGGATTACCTATCTCCTCCCAAGATTCAAAATCACTCAATTGAGGAAAAAAATTATGGACCACAGTCAACGTTTTGACATTTGTCTGATTTCAACACAGGACAATAAGCAAGAGACAATAGCGTAATATAAAAGGTGATGATATTCAAAATCAAGCTTTGCACCGAAGCAACATCTTAAAATATTAGTGACAATGCATCAGTAAAATCTCTCAAAGTGCATTACGAGAAACTAATCAATCCATCAGAAATGTCAACAAGGATTCCGAATCTAACTACTCAAGATGGGAAAGAAACAATCCCATACCTCAAAGACGAATCTATCCAAGAAGAAGCGAACCGAAGGAAAGAAGAGAGCAAAAAGCGGAAGCACGACGAAATCGCCGTACTCAGGAAATGACTCCACGTGCCAATCTATGGAAGTAGCAAAATCCAACAACGACATCACCAAACGCGACAGAAAGTGCAATCAGAGATGAGATATACAAAAAATCCTCCTCCGATTTCTGAATCTCTACCAAGAGATACAGAGAGCGAAGAATCTTGCTCTAAATCGGACGCATTCAACAGACAGTACGAAGCATTGACCAGCCAACAATGAACAATAGAGAGGATTTAGAGCTCGCCGAAGCTTGCGGATGGACTTCAGGAGAAATGGAGGTGGCAGGACTTGACTAAAGTCGTTGCGGTGGCGAAGGCTGCGTGGAGTGGCCGACGAAGTCAGTTGGGAGCTTGGGAGATTTGAGAGAAAGGGTGGGGGTGTGGTGGGGAGCACGCACATGAATGAATGCTATAGGAATGTAAATGGGTGCAGGTAAAAGCTGACAAACGCAGCGTTTGGTTATCAGTAATGAATTTTATAGTCTTCTTCATCACTGTCTTCTACTGTTCTACGTCCATTATTTCATTTTCATAGCCATATATAATAAATATAATATATTTATTACGAGGCACAAGAAATTCATAATGATGAATTATTGCGCTATAGAAATATACAGTTATTTTTATAAATTAATAATTCATTGTACCATTATTGAATATATTTTATCAATTTATTTTGTACATTTTTTAAATATTCATAAATTTCACAACTACGTAAATCCTCGTAAAATATTTTCCAGATAAATTTAATTCCGACTTTATCATCTTAGTAATGAATAGCTCATGTGGATTCGGTTTAATCGAAAACGGAAAACAAACCGCTTCAATCATATCTTGCAACATTCTTCCCTCTTTAAAGCCTTACAGGTTTGTCCAAGTAATCTATATACTATATTAAAGTCAAAACATTTACTTCAATACAGTTCATCCTAACTTATAATATGCCACATGTTATTTTTATAAAATTTTGATTTTTAAAAAAAATTATATATATAGTTACCATATTTAAATCAGTAAATAAAATAATAGTATAATTATCCTATGATAGAACTTATATTTATCTACTTATCAAACATGTCTTTTCATATATATACACATCTACATATCTATATACATATACTAAAGTAGAAACACTTTGTGTCACATGTCGTGATCTTATAAATTTCACACTACGTGTCATTTTTTACGCATCTTAATTTTATAATTATAGTAATTAACAAATCAATAAAAAAAATATTAATATAGACAATATCTATATTGTTTCCATTTAAAGTTTTACCTGAATTGTCAATATATTCGTAAGATATCCTTTTTATTATTTTTAAAAAAAAATTCTCACCTTTAATTATAAAATGATTAGATAATTTATTATTTAAACTTTAACATATAAATATATAGTTCTTATATTAATTAAGAAATAATCACTAACTTAAAAATGTATAAATTTTTATAATATAATTATTACATCTTTTTTATGAATATTATTTAAAATTACCTAAGATAAGTTTGTATTTGAAGTTTTTAAATGTTTTCTACTTTAATATTAATATTTTATTTTGAAATTTATTTATATTTTTTATTTTGAAATTTTTTTATTTCACTTTTATCAACTTTATAAAATAGTCTCTACTAACATTAACTAAGATATGTAGTAGTGTCCAAATTAGTCTATTTTTATTATTTATCTAAAATTATAATTAATATAATTATAAGTTTTTAATTACTCTTTGCTTAGTTGATTAAAACCATTATGTAACATATTTTTTTAAAAACAAATTATAAAATTCAAATTATACTGTGCCTTGGCACGGGTATAATTTGCATTTATGTGACTTTTTTTAAAATAAACTATATTTAAGATATTTTATGTAATATAATAAATTATTATAATTATATTAAATATTTTATATTTATACTTAATATTTGTAATATATAAAATATAATATGTATATTTTTATCCGGGCCGATGGGCCGCGCATTTTAGTCAGCAGGCCTATAGTGGTCCCCGGATCCGGCCCGGAAGGCTTGACGGGTGAGGCTTTTCGGTTTGGCCGGACTTTTTCCTCTGCTCATGCCGTCCATTTTTTTGGACGGGCTACCCGAATATCCTCTCTTCTCCTCCTAGAAACTTATACTCAAACACCACCTCCCTCACTTCATGCTTTCTCCTCGACAGCTTAAATCCAGCCATGGTGAGCCCTTTCCTCCTCTTATGTGCTCTTGTTGCCATCTATTGCGGCCAGTGCTTGGACTACTGCTTGTGACTCACCTAAATAGAAGACAACATTAACCCTCTTTTTTCCTCTTGCTTCTTCACCTTCTTTCTTCTTGGATGATCTTCAAATTGAAAAGGCTTCTCTCCCTTGTTTCTAGTTCGAGCCACATTGATTGAAACTTGATGGAGTAGCTACTCTCCCCACATCCTGCAAATCCTCCTCCTTGCGCAAGCCATAGTCAAAAGCCATCCTCAAATCGTCTACCACATGATTTTCCCTCTTTCTACACCCTTGGTGAATTTTCATTAACCGATTTGAGAGTAGAAGGGTATATTCTAGCAAGAGATGGGTTGCTTAAGGTCATGTGTTGTGCATGTTGAAAACATGACATATTCTTGCAACTAAGAAGAACTAAGCCCGGATACTTCAAACTGACTATCCAAACAACGATCTTGGATCCTTCCTCTAGGTAAGTTATAAACATCTTTACGGTTTAATTTTGAATATGTTGTAATGTAAACAGCGTAGGTTAAAATTTCTCAAACTTTATGAAAACCCAACGGTTGGATTGTGAGATATGGATCGTGCAAGTGAGACACATGTTATGAAATTTCTAGGTTATTAACAAACATCCAACTTTGAGCATTAAAATTGATAGGTTAAACACAACGTTCTTAAAGATAGAAACACACTTTCACATCTTCTTAACCTGAAATGTCCGGGGAGAGGAAATTTTCTTTTTTAGGATACTCGTGGGAACCTAGTGGAGGTGGGGTATGGCTTGTAGCTCAGAGGATTAGAACATGTGGCTACGAACCACAGTGTCGGGGTTCGAATCCCTCCTCGCCCACAACCTTCCCCTTTTGGAAGGACCTTTTACTACGGAAATTGGAAAATCATGATTGGGAGTTTTGGGACAGCGGATCCAAAACTATGTACCTTGGGTGTGGGTCTTTTGTCAAAATAGAACATGCATTACCTTTTTTTTACATGTTATCGTGAATGACATAATTTTAAAGTATAGCATGCCCGCCGGCTGGCCGACAACATACTTTTTTGTTTTACGTCTCACAACTCTTCTTCATTCAGGCTTCGACAAAATTGGAGAGCACGTACAAGTGTTAGTAGCATAGCAACAAAAAAAAGCGTTCCTCGTGATTAATATGTTTTATGTTTGCTCGCGGTAATCATAGCCTCTTTGGAGAATCAATAACTCCAACTTCGATGCACTCCTAATACTAATAAGCCCCATGAAAGGATCCTTAATTTGCTAGTTGTAAAAAGCCTCAGGAAAGGATTATCCCGGACTCACGTCGAGGTATTGACGGAGATTCTCAAAGATGTAGATCGAGACTCAAAGGAAAAAATGTCGATTACATTAATTAGAGGTGAGTTTTTATGGGTTTTTCCGTTTTTAGATCTATGAGTTTTTTTTACATTTTTTATATAGATTCAGTGCAAAGTTTATGAATTGGAATTCAAAATTGCGAGTTTTTTTTGGGTTCAGGCTTGAGTAGTAATTGATGACCTTCGCAAGTTTTAACGAATAAGATGACTAGATGGAGCGCATTGTTGGTGCGTCAACTCGTGATATTGTTTTTATATTTCGAAATATTTTTTTTTAGGTAAAAAAACGTTTGATAATTTATTTTTATTTCAAATTCATATTGTAGTTAGAATATCAGGATGAGAATCAGAGAGGAGTCGGCTGAAGACATCTATCCGTCGAGAGCCCCAAAGATTGTCGGATTCATGTGGTTGTCAATGAGAATGCATCTCCTCCCATTGCACATAAGTAAAGACTCTCATGCTTTCATTTAGGAAGAGACTTCTCTAACTATTAATGTTACGTCCATTTCTAATCCTCAAATTTCGTTATCATACCCAAAGGAGTATGATATATATAGTCGGAATATGATCCGCATTTTGATAGGTTTAGATAAGCGTATGTTAGGATGGCCACAAACACCAATAAGCATAATGAGTTTGCTTCTCATAAACCTCATCATGAAGTAGTTATTCCTGAGATAATCTATTATACATACTAAAAGAGAGTGCATGATTTGATGCATGTTGTGGAAGCAGCAATCAAATGGACTTCCCATAATTTTTTTGTCAATAAATCTTTATTTTTTAAAGCTAGAAAATCTTTTTTTACTAAACTAAGATTGCTATTCAAAATTATACATAGCTTTTTTTGTTGGAGATTCTCCAAGATTTTATAGGCCAATAAATCTTTATTTATTGTGTCAGAAAACAAACTAGTCAAAAAAATCTTTTTTATTAAAGTATATAAATTTTATAAAACAAATTGGTAAACACTTTTCCACAAATAATTAAGAATATTAAAAAAATCCTTCTTTTATATTTTTAAAAGATTTGTTTAAAAGATAGCCAGAATATTTGATTATTTTGTAAAAAAGAAATTAAGACTCCATATTTTTATCGGATTAAATTTTTTTACTAAATCTCGATTTAAGCCAATAACTTTTTTTACTAAACCTTAATTATTTAGTAAAATACGAATTTTGTTATCCCACATCGGTTATTAGAGAAGGATGACACTTTGACAACATGTATAAATAGACCTCAAATGTTTGAAGATTATACAAATCATACATTTCCGGACATTTTATTCAGAATCAAGTATAATACTTATTGATACCGGATTAGTATTTGTATCTGGATTGTTGTGACCTACTAATTCGTAGGTCATTTTGATCTAATGATTTTTGGATCGTTTTGATCTAATGATTTTTGGGTCGTTTTGATCTAATGATTTTTGGATCGTTTTGACCTGCAGATTTTTGGATCGTTTTGACCTAGTGATTCGTGGGTCGATTTGAACTAATAATTTGTGGGTCGTTGTGACCCACTGATTTGTGGGTCGTTGTGAACCACTTATTTGTGGGTCGTTCTGACCTAGTGATTCGTGGGTCGTTGTGACCGACTGATTCGTGGGTCATTGTAACCTACTAATTCGTGGATCGTTGTAACCTATTGATTCGTGGGTCGTAGTGATCTACTGATTTATGGGTCCTTGTGACCTACTAATTTCTGGGTCCTTGTGACCTACTGATTTGTGGGTTGTTTGTGACCTGCTAATTTGTGGACCGTTGAACTATTAAATTTGTAATTCTTATTTTATCAATATAATAAATATACATCTATATACTTTAATAAAACAAAAAACATTAATTCTTGACGTGCCACCCCATATTTTTTTTCGAATTAAACTTTTTATTAAATTACGAATTAAGCTAATAAATCATTTTTTCACTAAACCATAATTAACCTAAATCTTTTTTAATTAGTTCCAATTTTAAAGTATTTTATATGGATTACTAACTAATTCCGTTTACAATAACATTTCCTCTTCTTTTAATTTTTTTCCAAATATTTAAAATTAAAAGATATTGTTCATAAGCCTATCTCATACCCGTAAGCTTAATTTCCTTCCTATCTATATACTTTACTAAAATAGAAGACACTAATGCTGACGTGGCGCTCCACGTTAAGCCAATAATTTTTTTTTTACTAAACCTTAATTATTTTGTATAATATGAATTTGGTTATCCCACATCGGTTATCAGAGAAGAATGACACTTTGACAACTTGTATAAATAGACCTACAAGGTTTGAAGATTATACAAATCATACATTTATAAATCTTTTGGGTCGTTGTAACCTACTAATTTGTAATTCGTTTTGACCTAATGATTCGTGGGTCGATTTGATCTAATAGTTTGTGGGTCGTTGTGACCCACTGATTTGTGGGTCGTTGTGACCCACTGATTTGTGGGTCGTTGTGACCCACTGATTTGTGGGTCGTTGTGACCTATGAATTTGTGGATCGTTGTGACCTATGAATTTGAGGGTAGTTGTGACCTATTGATTCGTGGGTCGTTGTGACCTATTGATTCGTGGGTCGTTGTGACCTACTGATTTGTGGGTCGTTGTGACCTACTGATTTGTGGGTCGTTGTGACCTACTTATTTGTGGGTCGTTGTAACATACTGATCTGTGGTCGTTTGTGACCTACTAATTTGTGGACCGTTGAACTATTAAATTTGTAATTCTTATTTTATCAATATGCTAAATATACTTCTATATACTTTACTAAAACAAAAGACAATAATTTTGATGTGGCGCCCCACGTTTTTTCTCGGATTAAAATTTTTACTAAATCACGAATTAAGCTAATAAAAAAAAACATAATTATTTTGTAAAATATAAATTTTGTTATCCCACGTCGGTTATCAGAGAAAGACGATAGTTTAAAGATTATACAAAGCATACATTTATGGACCTTTTGGTCAGAATCAAGTATAATACTTATTCATACCGGATTAGTATTTGAATATGGATTGTTGTTACCTACTAATTCGTAGGTCGTTTTAACCTAATGATTTGTGGGTTGTTTTAATATAATACTTTGTGGGTCGTGTGACCTACTGATACTTGGGTCCTTGTGACCTAATGATTTGTGGGTCCTTGTGACCTATTATTTGTGGGTTGTTATGATCTATTAATTTGTGTGTCGTTTGTGACCTATTAATATGTGGGTCGTTTGTGACCTACTAAGCTACTGATTTTTGGATCGTTGTAACCTACTTATTTGTGAGTCGTTGTGACCTACTGATTTGTGGGTTGTGAGTTGTGACCTAATGATTTGTGGGTCCTTCTGATCTACTAATTTGTGGGGGTCATTATGATTTACTAATTTTCGTTGTGACCTACTGATTTGTGGTTCGTTTGTGACCTACTGATTTGTGGGTCATTTGTGACCTGCTGATTTGTGGGTAATTTGTGACCTACTAATTTGTGGACCGTTGAACTATTAAATTCGTAATTCTTATTTTATCAATATACTAAATATACATATATATTCTATATACTTTACTAAAACAAAAGACACTAATTCTGACGTGGCGCCCCCAGGTTTTTTCTCGGATTAAACTTTTTACTAAATCACGAATTAAGCTAATAAATCTTTTTTTTATTAAACCATAATTATTTTGTAAAATATGATTTTTGTTATCCCACATCGATTATGAGGAAAGGATGACACTTCGAAAACATGTATAAATAGATCTAGAGTGTGTGAGGCTTATAAAATTCATACTTTTTTGAACCTTTTGATCATAATCAAATATAATATTTATTCATATCGGATTAGTATTTGTATGTAATCATTGTGACCTAATGATTTTTGGGTCGTTGTGACCAAATGATTTGTTGGTCGTTGTGCTCGTGTGGGTCCTTGTGATCTACTAATTTGTGGGTCCTTGTAAACTACTGATTTGGGGACCGTTGAACTATTAAATTCGTAATTCTTATTTTATCAATATACTAAAAATACATCTATATTCTATATACTTTACTAAAACATACGAAACTAATGCTGACGTGACACGCCTATGTTTTTTCTCGGATTCAATCTTTTACTAAATCACAAATTAATCCAATTAATCTTTTTTTACTAATTGAATTTGTATCAGATTATGGTATTTTTAAATTATTTGATTATGTTTTTATTTAAATTATTATTTATTAAATAATAAATTAGATTTAAAATTTTTTTTATTAGCATAAAACTAATTAATGATAACACATGGGCTACGTGGTCTCATTTACTATGTAACATTTAACGCGTTATTTATACGAGCTCATAACATATAACTAATAAAGTTAACAACATATAATATAGTAAAAAATGTAATATGATAAGCTATTTTATTAACAAACTCGCACAAGGCGGGCTATACACTAGTTTCACACAAACACTAACCTCCTCATGAGTTTGCTTCTCACAAGCCTCACCGGGAGGGCCTAAGTACTTAAGTAGGTACAAATTTTTTTATTTTTATTTTTTTCTGTAAAACGGAAGAAGAGTGGAAAACATTGGAGACTCCGCTCCACTTAAGTTCAGTTCACCCTCCGCTCTCCAAATCTTCGTCAACCTGCCGCTGCTGTTCTCTCAACTCTCCCATGGCATCATCAGTTCTCTCTCAATCTCTCTCCTCCCCACTCGCATCTTTCTCTTCTTCTTCTACTCAACGCAAACCTCACCAATCTGCTTTCTTCCCTGCGCAAATCCAATCCCGCAATGCTGGTCCTCTCTGCCTCACTTCTCCACCTCTCAATCAACCTTCCTTCGTTGCTTGTTCATCCACCGACGGCGCAGACACTTCCGGCTCCGATCATGTCCCCATCGAAAAGAGTAAGTCTCATCTCGTCAAGTATCAATGGCGTTGGAATGATTGTCAATTTCGTAATTTTGCTGATGCTTTGCTGTCTTCAACTCGTCTTAGGGTTTCCTGCGTTTCCAACCGTGTTGGACATTAATCAGATCCGCGAAATTCTTCCCCACCGGTTTGTAGTTTCGGATTCACTTCAGCATTTTTCCAATTACTTTGCTATTTGTAGTTAATTTGCGTTCGTTTGCTATCTGTCTAGATTTCCGTTTCTGCTGGTGGATAGAGTGATAGAGTATACTCCCGGTGTTTCGGCTGTTGCTATTAAGAATGTTACTATAAATGATAATTTCTTCCCTGGCCATTTTCCTGAGAGGCCTATTATGCCTGGTGTTCTCATGATTGAGGTATAATCCAAATTTGTCATGGATCTATATATCATCCTACTCTATCTGTATCTGATATATTGCCTTGATTTTCATCTTTGATTTAGTCTTTTGTGGATGTTCATGCTTCATCTTTGATATAGCCTTTTTGGATGTTTATGCTTTATCCGGTTAAGGTTTTATGGATAACACACGGTGGAGCTAAAACTTCTGTTTATTATGATATGTGGCCTATGGCTAATTTCCTAAGAGAAAATAGTTTCAGTTCTCTAGGTTTGACATCCCAATTCCTCCCCGCCTTTTCTGTTTCAGGCTTTCTTTTAGCTTACCAGTAGGGATTTATGTTTCAGGCTTTCTTACAGCTTAGTAGTAGTCGAGGAAAACAAAATAAATTATTGCTTTTTGATGATCATAGCCGCATGCCTTTTTTATAATGTTTCTTGAGTCTATATATATTCCAAATTCCTTCTATTGTTTCCTTGTTTTTCCACATTAGTATCACTTTCCTTGAATTTTGATGTTAATCTTTTATGCTACAACTACAAAAATGATGAATGGTTTATCCATCACAGAAGAGAAAAAAACACTGAGCAGTATATCGTACAAATCTTATGCAGGATTTAGAAATTTTCCAATGATTACTAGTTGGAACTTTTGTTATCCTTATTATGTGTTATGTTGTTGTGCATGTTTGGCTGGGCTAACTTATCTGCTCTTTGACTAATTTACTTATTTTTTGTTTTCGATTCTAACATCAGTTGTGTACAATTTGCAGGCAATGGCTCAGGTTGGTGGTATAGTCATGTTGCAACCAGAAGTAGGAGGCTCCCGTGAGAATTTCTTCTTTGCAGGAATAGACAGAGTAAGATTCCGTAAACCAGTGATTGCCGGGGACACCTTGGTAATGAAGATGACATTAGTTAAGCTGCAGAAACGCTTTGGAATAGCAAAAATGGAAGGTAAGGCATATGTTGGAGGTGATGTGGTATGTGAAGGAGAGTTTCTGATGGCTATGGGGAGTGAATAAATTATAAAGAGCACAGCTTCTGCAGGTTATTCTTGGTCTACTTCTAATCTATTTGAATACCTTCTTCGGATGTCTGTATTTGTTGTGTTTTTGGGAGTGAGAGCTTTGTATCTTGTCTGGTTCAGCTAAAACTTTTTAGGCTACAGTGACATGGAGGATACTGTCTGAACTTGTAGTTCTTGCATTTGCATTTACCTAGACTTCAGGATTTGAACTCCAACAGTTGTACAAGTAGATTTGTTTGAATTTCTACTTTAATCTGTTTTTTGAATGTTTAGTATTTATTTTTTTACATAAATAATTTAGTCCCAATGTACCAAGGGGCATTATTTTCATGATTGCCTTGGTATGTTTTGATACAAAACGGGGACTGTTACATAGTCATATATAGTGGTGAAACTTGTCCGAGTATGATCCTGCATTGTAACCCTTATCTGAACTTACTCGATTTAAGTTTTGATCAGAAATTTTCGGTTTTAAAAGTGCCTAAACTTGTATTGATTTTGTAAAACAGTTTCTTCTTATCTGTGAACAGTTTATTTCAGTATGCGGTGATAAATTGTACGATGATAAAATATTTCTTCCGGCACGGAGTGATAAACATACACCGTAAAATATTGCTTCTGGTACGGGGTAATAACTATCTCACAATGGTGAAGTAGTTAGCCTCGATACAAAAAGAAATAACTTTAACTTGGTAATTAAAGCTGAAACTTTTGCCCTTAAAATGGGCTTACAAGAGGCCATCAAATTAAAGATCGAAATCGAGGGTGACAATCTTTGTGTCATCAAGGTACTCCCAAGGTTTATGAAGTTGCACGTGGGAGATCGATATGATTTTATCAACTCCAGACTGGATCTCCGTTTTTTGGAAGAAGTCCACGTCATACATGTTTTCAGGGAAATAAAACGGGTAGTTGACCGATTGACCCACTGGAAATTTTGACCACCAACACATGTTAACACATGTTATTAGTATGATTTCGAACTTCGTGTTCTTATCCACAAGTATATTTTAGTATAGAATACATCTGGGAGATAGCCCAGACTAACCGCATTCCATATATATATAAAGTATCATAACCGTTGTATACAAAATTTGAATGAATCGAACAAAAATTTTGAACCGACAAACTAATAGTTACAAACTTTTCATGTAGGAGTTACTAAAACAAAAAATTTAAATTAAATAAAACAAAAAATTTGAATGAATTGTAAAAAAAAATCTGAAAGAAAAAAAATATCCATCTTTGACACATCAGTCCACAATAGTACAATACTCATTAATTATGTAAAACTTTGTACGTGAACCTTTACCCTTTACTGTAATTTGTAACCTTACTACAAAGTCGAGCATTTCATTACTACAAAGTCGAGCATTTCAATGCTCGACTCGTTTATCAATAAGTGTATCGTTTATCAATAAGTGTTAACCGAGACTAAATTTTAAAGAAGCTTCTAATTATTAAACTGAGCCGAACTTTTTTTGAGCCCGAGTAGCTAGACTAATATAACCAAGCCCGGGTAGCTTGGCAAATACAACACTTCTAATTGTGTTATTTTAACCTAATAATGACATGCTAAAACCGCTCATTTATAAATGAATAAATCCCGAGGACAAATTTTATACGAATTATAAAATGTTTTCATATGCGGCTCGTTTAGAAGGTGAACGAGCTCGATTGCTCATCTCGTTTAGCAGCCCTAATTGTATGAGTAAAATAAGGATTTTAACAACACTGGTAGAGAATGTCAAAATACAACCATTACCCCCTCACTCGAAATGCCATGAATACTACAACATACAATTCGTATCATCCCCTCGAACCACCAAACGGCTCTCCATGATTTAATAGGCGTGAACTATCATACACCCAAGAAGTGAAAGTGGACTAACAAAGGCTACATAAGCGAGCTCAACCCTGGAGTCTATGCAGAATAGACAATGCATTGCAAATCACAATTAAGTAATGAAACATATCTCAATAACAAAATAGGATCTTGGGGAACATGTCAGCATTTACCATTCAAGATAGTTGTCTGTCCATATTGATGGGGAACATCAGCTGTTGCAAGAACATCCCGGTAACAAGTAGATGTACATATAAACAAAATCTTAAAAACCAGTTTAAAACTTTACTTCAGATTCAAACTCTTGAGAGACAGGCAAACTAAGAAGAAAAGAAAAAAGCAGACAGATTGACATCAAGAGCCAACCAGACATGTTCTTACTTCTTAGTATTCCCATTTCTTCACCTCCATACCATCTGGAGGAGTACTCTCAATCTTCTTTGAACCCACTTCCTTCCAGTTCGTTGAGAGCACCGTCCCATTCGATTCCACCTACAAAGCAAAACCATCAGTTAAATTATTGCTACCATTTTTAAAACATATGACTTAATCCGGGGGGGAACTCAATCCGCCCAGGCCCAATAAACTAACCAGGTGACAAAGACAAACAAAGCGTGCAACAAACTTAGGGCTTGTTTGGATGCTTTACACAAGTTCTATACTACGTGTTTTATCACCCAATGAAGACATGTAGGGAAGAATGCGTACAAAGGATTTGCTCATGGCTCTTCTTGTATCCTCATCAGCGTCGCGGTAAATTTCCTGGAAGAACTTGTTAAGAGCTGCATCACCGTCGAGTTTTTCTTCTTTCTCCTGTTGAGTTGGCATAGCAGCAATGCGTTTTAAATCAAGTAAATTTGCAAAGCAACACCAATTGTACGTCAAATTAACACTTGTGTACCTCTTTCTTTACTTCAGCTTCCAGTTTATCCCAATCAACTGCCCTGCCTTTGGAAGAGGGGTATGTTGGCCTATTGACGACGGCTGCATCATTCAATTGTTTGATGGTTATACAGAAAAATCAACTACAGTTGCAAGGACTGGCATTAAAGAAGTATTCTTTTTTCCCCTTGTCCAATAAAAAAATGACAAAATTTCATCTCGATACAGCCCAGACCAACAAGAGAATAATATAGAGGCAACAGACAGACAACTAGACTAACTAGTATAATGCATAATAAACTGTCCACTAGAGATATATAAGGTAGGAGAACGAAATTCACCCGCAGAAAAATAGTCATTAAGAGTTGCATCCAAGTGCATAGATTTCAAACCTGATGACACGTTTATTTTCTGCGGAACAGATGGTTCCTTGCTGAACTCAAGAGATGTCCATTGAATTGCTTCAGCTTTTGCTAGTCGGATTTCAATTTTGGTAGACAAAACTTGATACTTGCATTTGGCAGGTACTATCTGTTGATTATGAAACAAGGTAACTTGAGGTATCAAACTAATACAGAAAGTGACCTTAATAAAAAAAGTCAAACGGATAAATATAATATGCCATAAACAAATTTAAAAAGGGTTAAGTAGATTCCTGTCCTGAGGCCCTCTAACAGAAAGAGGACAAAAATGCCATTGCAAGTGGCAAAAATGATATGTGCATGAGAAGTAAAGAATAAGATCACAGAGCAGGTCAATTATACAAGGGGTAAAGAACAACTATACACTAATACACATAACATGGGCTTCAAAATGTGTACCAAAGGAAACTATAATTGCAGAACGATATTTAGACCTTGAACTGAAACACATACCTTCCCAAACAAGCGAGGCTGAAAATGGTACGGCTCCTCCCCAGGAATGTCAATTGTAACACTTAACTGCAAAGCACATAAGAAAACTCAGTGAAAAAGTACATAAATATATCATGGTAGAGTTGGGAGCAATGGTCGAGACCCACTATTTGTTCACCGTAATCAACTGAAACATTTTTGGATGGTATGCCCTTCGCAAATATTGTGACCACTACTTCCTCAGGCTTCTGATAGAATTCATGCCTGTAAACCAAGAATGATATAATTTAAATTCTACTCGCCCCACTTCCTAAAAGGTATTATAACAAACCACAAATTAGGACTCCACTTATTTCCAGAGCCTTTCAATAAAAAACATAAAAAGAGAGAACAAGATGACGACATTCAATATATACAAACATAATTCAGAACTTTTACAAGCATAAGAACATAGGTCATAGGAAGATCACAAAGACCTGAACTTTGGCTTTGCAGAAGTTGCGGTGATAGCTGAGCTAGAAAGACTGTTAAGTGATGGAGCATCATGTGCAATTGATGCAGCAACACTGCTAGTTGGTAGTGTGACAGCTGGCAAGGTACCAGTCTCCTCTGGATGGAAGAAGTCAATTGTCATCAGAATGAATAAAAAATCATGTGCTCTTTTTGTACAGTTTTTATTTAAAATGAAACTGCAGGAAGAACTTTAAATGCTAGTATGCAACTGACAGTAGGGAATTATACAGCCTTTTTAATTGTTAACTTTTTCTTATATCCGGTGGGTTAAAAAGTGGAGGGCACACATCTGGTGAGCCTACACACAAAACTGAACCAGAAATAAACGGATTCGACAAATTATGGTGAATCATTGATCCTTGATCTGTCTGGTCTTTGAATATGTAAACTAGATCGAAAATTGGCCACAGGGTTCCATCAGAAACCAATTAGCAATAGGAGAAGTAATCCATGGAGCTTATACGCTAGTCTCACCCACCAATATCTTATTGATGTAGGACACATTCTTCCCTGCCTCTCAACATAAATTACACTCAACTATTAAGGTTGCAAGACAGGGAAATAACAATGATTAAACTAATCAATCAGCTACCTGCATAGACAACTAAAACCTACAGCAGACAAAACAGGGCTGAGAGATTATATCATAGTAATTTTATGATTATTATAAACAAAATATTGCGCATTATACGTAACTATATCCTAGAAACAAACAGAAGTCACTTTTGACAAGTTATGTCTCACATCCTTAACAACCTTTTCTTATAACAAGTTAACAGCCTAAGCAACTCTCCACTCCATTTATGTTTCCCATTTAGTGTCTTCCCCAAATTTTATTGCTTGATGTGGTAAAAAGATGCAACCTCTAAAAGCAACTTTAGGCTTCAAGTAATAGGTTGTTTTGCTCAAAGCTTCAACTATTTTTTTTAAATATAAAAAAAATCAGTCTTGTTTCATGTAGTAAAAAGAATCAACGGAAGATAAATTTAAATGACCCTAGGCACACTAAAAAATGGATGACATGTTGACGCACTAACCAGTATATACTTCTTATTCGTAAACATACATAAACATAAACAAATAATATATCACAAGATGATTAATTACACTGACATTATCAAATTGTAATTATGCATATATGAGACAATCTATACTTAATCATTACTGAAATATCTTGCTTTCATTTAATTATTGAACACATGGTTTCTAGATATAATTCATGAAAATGAAATTTGTCTCAACTCTCAACATATAAATTATTTATCCATATAAATTTTTTTAAATTGCAAATTAGCATATAGCACCTACAATTAGTAGCTGGGCTATGGAAGTAAAAGATATTAACAGGAAATCATACAATAAACCAAATTGCTTTACAATTTCCATTTGGTGCCCACATTTTGAGAAATCCAGAATATAATCTTGAGGTATTGCCCTGGTTTGTAAAATGGGTTTCGTTTTAAAAAGAGATTTGAAGGGTTTGGGAAGGGGATTTCGGAAATCTTTGAAATGAAGATTCCGAGAGATTTTGAGAATGAAATTTGGAAAGTTTCCCCTACTACCGTTTTTCTTCCTCTGTTACTCTTGACTGCAAGAAATCTATTTGTTTCTGTTTTCAAATAATGCATCTCTCGCTCGCCAATGCTATGAGGAAAACAGAGAGAAAGCCTACATTGAAGACCAAGGGCATAACCCATTGTTCCTAGCAAAATCCCTTTCTTCTGCGTTAAACTAAACCTCTTTTTGGCTAGGGTTTTCAACAGTCTGGCAGAATCCCTTTCTTCTCCGTCTAGGGTTTTCAACGGTCTCTGGCAGAATCCCTTTCTTCTCCGACTAGGGTTTTCAACGGTCTCTGGCTGAGTGCCAAGCAAGCAAACATAGCGGTGCACTTTCAGTGGCAACCATTTATTCTATTTTTGCAGTTTTTCCCCGTCGCAAGACTCATAAACCCTCGCTTTCGCAATGATGGAGAGAAGCCCAAGGTATCGGTTCTCTAATGCCAGCAACTTTCTTTCCAATCTCTCTGTTACTTGATTATAAATGGATCATCGATTTGAGTATATTATTAGATAAATTTTCAATTTGAAAGTTACATCCCATATCGATCTCTTCCAGCAAGAACAAATGAAACCATAGCTGCTCTGAAACCATCGCAGCTCAAAGAAGAAATGTTGTGAGGTTTGAATGCATTTGCTTACGTAGAAGAGTTGACCTATCTGTTTGAGCAAAATCCTTGAAGAAGAAATGTTGTGCCACTACACAGATCTATAGAATCCACAAGGGCATGAACAACTATAAACCACCAATCTAAAAAATTTACTGATCACACCCTTAACCCATCACCTCGCTGAGATGCCTCAAATCTTACCAGGCGTGAGGTCAACCCAGACAAAGATTGTCTATGTAGTCAATGACTCCTGAATTCTCTACCTTTTCTCTCAAGAACTCTTCAAAACGAAAGCAATGGCTCCTTAAATTCCTTTGCCATGTCAACCAAGAAGTTGCGACAGCCCAAGCTCCACAAAGAGTTTGTTGTCATTGTTTATCTTAGACCAACAGAGTGAGGGGGGTAAAAGTGACATGTATTCTTGGGAAAAGCAAATTAGAGAACAGGTATAGAAAGAGGATGGAAAAAAAGATGCTTTGCTTGCTCTGGGATCAGCAAAGGCGGGTGGTTTAAATGAAATTGCTTTGGTCTATGAGTCCTATTTGAACTATTCAATTTACCTTTAAGTGCATATGATGCCAGGAGACTATGTATAATGAGGAGCTTATTCGTGCCACACACAGAGAGATGGTTGTCAATGGTAGCAGCATCTGGAAAGTTGCCAGAAGACTATCTCCCAAAGACTGAGAACTTCTGAACTTACAAGGTTCCAAACTCAGGGGGTAGAAGCAGTGTTCTAAAATACGCCGTCCAGGGCCGTCTAGACGCTGGACAGTGGCCGGCCGGCCCGTTTTAGGCCAAAACGGTGATGGTTGGACGGGTTTTGAAGAAAACGGGTTTGGTACGGCCATTATACTAGCGGGACGGGTTTATGGACGGACAAGACGGGTTAGACATGGTGGGACGGGTTAGACAGGGTGTGTTGGTGGGACGAGTTAGACAGGGTTTCGGTGAAAACCCCACAGTCCCAACTCGGCAACTCTCTACTCCAGTCTTCTCTCCCTGACGTGCGATAATCCCGACTCTTTCTTAGTCCCTCCGGCGACCTCGCTCTCTCCCATCCGGCAAGTTCTTATTCCTTTTTCATCTTTACTTCTTCTATTCCAAGAGTCCTCTGTATTTGTTTTGTTGAGATTGACAAAAACAGCGGCGGAGTGATGTAGGAGGGAGAGGGAAAGAGTATTCTAGGGTTTGAGGCATCTTTAATGTATTTTCCCTATTGTAGCATATTTAATGTATTTTATCAAAATACATCTTATCCGTCTAGAATCCGTCTAGACGGCCGTCTAGCCGTTTAGACGGTGCCCCTCCGTCCCGTCTCCGTTTCACGTATTTTGGAACATTGGGTAGAAGAGGGAACAGACAGAATCTATAGTGAAGAAAGTAAGTTCTTCTTACTTCCTTTTTTGTAAAAAAATGAAAACTTTGAGAGGGAAGTGGACAGACCGAAGTGAAAAGAAACTTTATAATGTCTACTTTGAAATATATATATATATAGGTTCAGCATGGGTGTGTTGCAAAATGTTGCCGAATTTAACAGATTTTATCAATGGCTTGTCCTGCTTGTTGAGGAAAATAGTGAAATACCAAGATGAAATGGTGGGCACCAAACAGAACAGCAGTGTGGGGACTAAGATAAATATACAGAATCAACACAGGGAAACAAAGGGCTCATACCAGCAATGCGTTCATCACACTCACGAATGAAATTTGCAAATCGTGAATCTCCGGGTGCTAAAGAAGCACCTGCTTGCAAGGCTGTCTTGGCAGTTTGATATTCTTCAAGCTTCATGCATGCTGTACTGTATGAAATGAAGAGCATTTTAAGTATATTGGGAAGCATTCTCATATTAAAATTTAAAGCAAGGGAACGACTAACAATAAGCGGTTGAGCACAAAAACAGAACCACAATCATAATATTTTTTTCATCAAGTACATTAAATATCATAGAACCACACATTTCTTACTTCCCACAATATACAATTATTTGCGGTAATCAAACTATCCACCGTTAAAAAAACTGAATAGGAATATTTACATGAAAACTAGGTCAAGGATGACATCGGGCATTTAACAAAAACATAGTGCAGAAGCTATGAGCACAACTAAATTGTCTCTCTGTGTATAAGGGTCTGCAAGAAACCATAAGAAATTTTGATGGCTAGGATATCAAGAACAAACCCTTTCCGCAGATAAGCTTTGGCCATTGAAGGATTTAGCTCAATTGCTCTGCTTGCATCAGCAACTGCCTCTGGAATGTAACACAATTGAAGATGTCAATAAGAGAAGTACATCAAACGGCATTATGCACCAGTCGTTCAGAAATTATAACTTCTGAAAGACAATAGATGGAAAATTAACCAAGACCTTAGTTCAGAAAAAGAGATGGGCAAATAAAAAAGACTAAACAACACATTTAGGCAATTTACTCGTGTATCAAGCATTCCAACCAGTTTGAAACACTAATATGTAACTTGTAATTCTTCATACACACACTGATTTACAAGTAAAATGTTCCATAGATACAGTGCACTGAAGATATATATCTATGTCAAAAGACAATATTAAGACCAGCAATAAGAAACAGCAGACGCTGGCTTCAAAACAAATGGAAATGGTTGAAAAGGAATCCATAGGCCACAAATCATCCACCTTCATTCTTGCAAACCACAAAAACCAAACAGTTCGAAAGCCTTCCAAAGAGCACGGATCATCAGGCGTGCAAGCCATTGAGAGATTATACTATGACGCCAAATTAACAGAAAAGAATAGCAGAGCTGGGGTATGTAGAATTGAATATCTACACAAAAGATAGAAAGAGGTGAAACCAGTATAATTTTGGAGCTTTATGTTGGCCTGAGCACGATCTGCGAAGAGTTCAGCGTGATTAGGGTTCAAATCAATGGCCTGAGAGTAAAGGTCGACGGCGAGTTCGAAGTGGTCATCAATAAATGCTTCCTTAGCCTTCTTTTCGAGATCGGACGCCATTGAAATTCAGATCGAGGAATTTTTAGAGTACAGAAAGCGAGGGTTTAGCTGAATATTTGATGGAGGCTAATGATTGATAACCGAGACGAAATCTTGACGGGTTTGGAAGAGACGATAAGGGCTAGAAATTGAAATCCAAGGATGATAGTTCTCGAATCTTCACCCTTTTCTGCCTGTTTGGTTCGTGAAGCGTTTCCACTCAATGGAAATGGATTAGGGTTAAATGGCCGGGTCAAACCGGGTTCGATGGTCGTGCACAAAATTGTTGGGCCAACAAAACCGATTCGAGAAACAAATGAAGAATCATGCAATTTCGTTGTTTTGCTCAAAGTTTATTAAAAAAAAATTTATATAAAAATAATGTTTTATAATGAAATGTGATAAATCGGTTGTGACATCATTGCCGAAGTCGGGTTTTATGCCATAAAAAGCAAGTCGTGTTTTTTTGGTAAAAATACGGTGACAATTTTTACCGGGGTTGTTGGTACTATTTTTTGTTATTTTCCTTAAAATTATGAGTATCTAGGTTGCCGGGATTGTTGAGAATGACGATGAACCAACAATTGAAATCATGAGATTCTATTTTAATATTGAGCAATGTATAATTATTGAACTATTTAAAATGTGTTATAATTTGCTTATTCTTTTTATATACTAACAAGTATCTTGTATTCTCAATTATTTTCAAATTTTTAGTTCCACAACCTGAAAACACCACTTTAAATAAAAACAATCGTCCACGTTCATTATAAAAGGAAAAGTGAACTTGATTGAAGCATTGTCACAAGTGATCATTTTGTAATTTTGTTCCTAAATTTTATTTTGGATGCTTAAACTTTAGAGAAATTTATTATGTTTTGTAAACTCTCTTGCAACATTCTACTTTGACTCGTTTTTAGCATTATATCAACGAATATTTACTTGTGTAGATATTTAGATTATCGCTAACTTTTCATTTTGTGTATTTGTGTCTTTGGTTTCTTGGAATAAACATATGTAATAATGTGTGTGGTGCTTCCCAAAAATTAATGGGTGAGTTGGAGTGTGCTAATAGAGCATACAATAACTCAATTTTGCGTTTCGGAGGCACCATTTTGTTCGGAAATATAAGGACATGAAACTCTATGAATAATACCATGAGTTTGCAAGAAAGACGACACATTACAATATTCACACACTCAATCAGATTGAAGTGCCTTGATTTTTGTGGAGGACCGAGTTTCCCCAATTGTTTTGAAATAACGCTAATGATGGGTATTGAAGTTGTGATCAACAAGACTATCTTTTGTGTTTCAAATCTTAATACCACTATATCATTAATATTTCATTCGATCAATGTTTTGAATAGAGTGAGAGCGGATATTACTTGAGATTTATTTGTAAGTGTAGAATAAGGTTGTAATTTCAAAGTCCGTTTCGGGGAATATTGAGGAAAAGCGAGATCGGGTATCGGGTTTGAGTGCAACCGGGTTTGCGCGAGTTGCGAATGCTGGCACGCAGGCCCATTGGGTCTTGTAGCCCACTCGTTTCTCGCTCAACCAAGGATGGCTCGTAATAAATCCGGGTAATGCCCATGCTTGGTTTGGTTGGTTCTTTTGTAGTGCTTGTTTTGGATGTTGCTTGTAATTTGCTTTTGCAAATATAAGTAGTAGCTTTTGTTTAATTGCAATTCAAGTGGGCCTAATTTAAAGTGGGTCAAAAACAAGTGGAGAGCAAGTGAGCCATTTTATTGGCTCTCCTAAAAAGCCTACGGAAAATGAAGAAAGGATAAGGAAAAATGGCAACCTTATGTGAAAGATTAAAAATGCTTTTATTGTCATAAGACTGGACATTTTAAAAAGGATTGTAAGAAAAAGGTTGTTGATGAAAAGAATAAAAAGGATGCTGAATTTTCTGGTCTTATTGAATATGTTGCTAATTACTCTACTGAGCTTCTTGTTATTGATTCTAATTCTGAGTGTGATTTCTGGATGTTCTGTACATGCTACACCCTTTAAATTTTTGTTTGAATCTTTGCATGAGTTTGAGGGGGATAGTGTCATGCTAGGCGATCATACTTGTTTAGAAGTTAAGGGTATTGGGAATGTGCCATTAAAAATGCATGATGGGAGGGTTAGAATACTTCAAAAGGTGAGGTGGATACCTAGCCTTAGGAGAAATCTAATTTCTAAAAGTGTTTTAGATGATTTGGGTTGTAGGATAAATTCATTCCGTGGTATAAGGTATGTCACGAGAAATGGTAACACTCTTATACGTGGCATTAAGAAAGGAGGCTTATACCAAGTTATAGCCTCTCTTATTCTTAATGCTACATGGATGAATGTTGATCCAAATCAGCCTAGAACACATGTAAAAGGTGATCTAACATGTTTGCTTGAGTTTCCTAGACAGAAAAGTTCAGTTTTGTAGCAAAATACAGTCAGAAAGGCTGCTGTACAGCGTTTTGTAGTTGCTGCAGAAGCTGGTGCCGGTTCCGGGAAAGAGAAATTGGTGGAGGAAATGACCGGTGTAGGTCATGCACTTGGACAACATCGACTAGAGCCAGAAAAAAGCTCACCGGGGCAGCCAAGCAAGGCTGGAAATGGTGGAAGAGTCGATGCTGACAAGGTGGAATGGGTAGCTAATCATGGAAAAGAAAGTACTCAAAAATTAGGGGAGGTATGTAAGAATTCTACTAAATCTTATGAGGTGTGTCTTGCTGAAAAATCTAGTATGATTAAGATGCATGATTTAGGTAGAAAATATATGCCTAATAATTTGGTTGAGTATGCTATTATGGTTGCTATGTCCAAAGAGTCTGTAAGGAGGAAATGGTTGACACTAAGTGATCAAATGCATAAGGTTTTGGCATCAAGAGGACACTTAGAGGATAAGTCTTCAAATTTTGAGAATATTGCATGTGATGTTATACTTGCTGATTTTACATGTGATTTTAGTCATAAGGGTTGTTTGAAATCCACTGACGAGTGTGTTGAGTTGCAGGAAAGGTCCCCAAATGGGGGATGTTGTATTCTGAAGTGAGTATACAGGTACATGTGCTGATGACGGAAGTGCTCAATCCACTAAGAAACGAACTTGGAAATTAAGAGGGCAATTGTAGAATAAGGTTGTAATTTCAAAGTCCGTTTCGGGAAATATTGAGGAAAAAGCGAGATCGGGTCTCGGGTTTGAGTGCAACCGGGTTTGCGCGAGTTGCGAGTGCCGACACGCAGGCCCATTGGGTCTTGTAGCCCACTCGTTTCTCGCTCAACCAAGGACGGCTCGTAATAAATCCGGGTAATGCCCATGCTTGGTTTGGTTGGTTCTTTTGCAGTGCTTGTTTTGGACGTTGCTTGTAATTTGCTTTTGCAAATATAAGTAGCAGCTTTTGTTTAATTGCAATTCAAGTGGGCCTAATTTAAAGTGGGCAAAAAACAAGTGGAGTGCAAGTGAGCCATTTTATTGCTCTCTTAAAAAGCCTACAGAAAATGAAGAAAGGAAATTAGGGAATGGGCGGCACATCACACGTAAGAAAAAGGAGAAGCAAAAAGAACAAGGGAGAGAGAAATTTAGAAAGGGTTTTTACGCAGACAAGAAAAGGAGAAGAGAGTTGTTCTTTGCTAGGGTTTCGTCAGATCCGACCTTAGAGAAGAACGTCGAGAGTTCAGGTTCGGTTTTTTTCGCGAAAGCAAGGTTCGATTGAGAAGGCCGAAGGTTCGAGCGTCGCTGGCGTTGGTAGCCTGGTTGCAGGGAGGTGTTCACAGCTTCGTTATAAGGGAGTACCGTTCCTATGTTCTTGTGTTGTTGTTTCAGATCTGTTGAATCTGTTCTTGGCTACGTCTCGTTGTTGATTCACTCTATTTCCCGATTCGGTTTTGGATTGTAGCCTGTTCTGTTGCCCTTGGATGATTGTGGTTCATTTAGTGGATTGAGTCTCTTGAGGCTCCGAGGAGTAGGGTTTTATCCCGAACCTCGTAAAATTATTTGTGTGCTCTTTTTCATTTGTTCTTGTGTGTTGCGCGTTTTGAATGATTTTGCGAGTCTTCTGTCTAAAACTGAACTGTTGTAAATCTAGACATAAAAACGACTATAAAATCCTAACAGTAAGAAAATAAACTCAAATAAATTTGGTACATCATCAATAAAAAGGAACAAAGTACAACGATCATTCATACGGGATATATGATCACGACCTTATACATCCAAGTAAATCAAATTAAAAGAATGTTTAAGAAAAACGTGAGAATTAGGAAAATGTAGTTTATGGCTTTTACCTAAATGACAAGAACAAGAACAACGAGCGCCGAGAATTGAAGTTTGGCCGAGGTGTCGTCGAATGCCATGAATAGGATTCGTGTTGCGGAAGCGTTGGTGTTTTGGCCATCGGAATTCACAGTGAAGGACCGTAGGCACGATAATACCATATAAAGATATTACGGATTATGAAAAATGTTGCATTTTCTCATTATAAGCATCAATAATATATACAAAGGGATTACAAAACTAAGATTTATAAACAAGGAAATTAAGAGTTACAGTAACTGACGACAAAATCAATCCACACGTAATCATATCCACAAGATACGGATATATATATATATATATATATATATATATATATATATATATATATATATATATATATATATATATATATATATATATATATATATATATATATATATATATATATATATATAGAATCATACTCCCATGTAAACAACCCCTATAGTGTACAATGAGAACAAATCTAATCCGCAAGATTAGAATAATAGATGGTCAAGATTAACCATAATAAATAGGGGAAAAAAATTAAAATAAACAAATTAGAATGAGAGTGGGGGAATTGGTTGCACGTGAAAATCAATTTTCACTCAATTTGCTCCATTATTTTATATAAAAAGATTTGTTACCTTATATGACCCTAAAATCTCTCATTCAAATCTTCCATCATCGCTCAATAACCGATTATTTGTGAAACGACTCCAATGGTGAGTAAGGGCGATTCAACGATGATTAGGGTTGTTGTCTTGCGTCAAATGAAGCCACCACCGTCGTCTCCATACCAGATTTGGCCGGCCAGTTTTCTTCACAGATCCGGACTTGAACTCGCCATGGCTCTCCCTCGAATGCCTCAGGTGCCCTTCCAACATTCCTTTAGTCTCGTGTATCGCGACTCAACCGTCTATTAGACCAATTTCGTCTCGCTCACCATCAATTTCGCTCGAGACTATTCGAAAGCCTCGTTTTCCTTCATCCTTGTAGTCTCGTGTCGATATTACATCATTACCATCAACAATCTTGTTGTACGACTCCAAATTTGTCATCGTTGCAGACCAACCGGAATCCATGGTTGTCCCCATCCTCAACAGTACAAGAGAAGCATATGCTATTTGATTTGTATTCACTGTTTATTGAGCTTTTATTCGTTGATGTATGTTAATGTATTTAGCAAAATGAGAAAGACATTGATTTTGCTTAGATTAAGATTCAATATGTTTTTGTGGTGCTTGAAACCTTCTTTGATCTGATGAACAAAATTTGTTATTCCATTGTCATATACATGAATTATTGTACTTTAGTTTTTATTCGACACTAAATGTTGTAAATATTCGGTGGTTATATGTCTTTTATCCGGTGATTTGTGGTGGTTTGTCCGTGTATGTGCGACAAGTTATTGTAAACAATTGAATAACTAAATTTTGCAACGAATATATTATGTCATATGTACGAATATATTTAGTAACACTAACGAATATTTAATAGTACACTAACGAATATTTTAAGTAACATGGACGAATATCTTCGTATACATATATGTTCGCGAATTGTCCGAAGATTGAAACATTGGTATCTTCAGATTATGAGCGAATATTTTTCACTATGTAAATGAATAATTTATGTACCACTGACTATTAATTTCAGTTATCAATAATCGACTAAAATTTGTTGGACATGAACGAATAATATCGGTACCATGAATGAATTTTTAATAGTATATTGACGAATATTTTCATGAACACAGACGAATATTTTTGTACAATATTAACTAGAAGAATGGAGATGATAATTGAATTGATTTAGAAATGTTGTTGATATCAACTATGATGAATGATGAATTGAGAAATGAAAAAAAGGCAATATAAATTCACGTTGAAAATCAGATTTGGATGTAAATGTGGAGATTAGGATAATAACAATTAGGGAGAGAATCTCTAACTGTCATATTCGACTATAATTACTATGGAGAGTGTAATGCACTCTCTTTAATTGGAGAGTGGAGTAAAATATTCCCTTAAATTTGGTTTAATTAAGACCATTAGATCAAAGCAATCCTATGGTTAATGTGTGTTCTCATTGAACACTATAAGAACTGTTTACATGTGAGTCAAACTCTCTCTCTCTATATATATATATATCTTAGCAATAATATCTAATACTAATGATTCCCCACTCTTGATCTCATTATAATTTCTCATTGAACAAATCTATTGATCATAGAACCTACAACCAATCTTCCTTGTTAAACAAGGAAAAGAAAGTTGGTCCAATTTACCTTCACAGAAAAAATAAACCTATTTTTAAATTTTAGAGTAGAGAATTCTTTTTTAATAATCACTGTAATGTGAGTTTAACATTTCTTAATGTATTGACCTTCACTTTGTTTTTATGTTTACTATTACAAAAGATAAATAATACCTATTGTAAGTTAACATGACCATTAACCTTATTGACCAACCTTGACTTTAGGTTTGATCAGGGTCGGCCAATGAATTATGGGGGAGCCGTCTAAAATATTGGATTAAAAATTTTATTTTAATATTGACTTTTATTAATTTAAAGTTCAAATCCAAAAATAAAAAATTAAATGCATTAAATGCTAAATTGATTATATGTTTCATTGAAATGCTAAAATAAATAATATAATATATATTTTTATAAACTAAATTGTTACCTTTTTTAATAAATTTTTTACATTATTTATATGTAAATAAATAATTGGTTTATATCTATTTTTAAAGAGGTTTCAATTGTAAATCATTATAAACAATATTGTTGCAATATTTAGTTGATATAAAATGGTTGGATAAAAATAATAATGTTCGAAATTATTTTAGAATCATTTTTCTACAAAAATAAAAATATATTGCAATATTTAGTTGATATAAAAGGGTTCATTTCCCATAAATTCTAGCTACACAAACTTAATCAAAGCTGCACAAAATATTTACAAAATGCACATACTAATATTTAGACAAAATTAAATTTTAGTACCAAACAATATGAAAATGTTTCTATTAATTTACCCACAATATATTCTCTAATTGGCATAAAAAACCTTCTCCATTGATTTTGAATAATTAAAAAAAATTCTTCATTATTTCACAATATCTTCCGGTTATTTTCTTACCTAAATTAGTGTAATCCTAATACATTACACATATGTCTCTGCACAACTGAATATTTACATTAATATCTATATTAAGTTACATAAAACTTAGTTTTAACCACACAAAACATTTCTAAAATAAGCATATTTATATATTTGCACAAAATTAATATTAATTGCACAAGATACATGTAAATATCAACCAAGTGACAATAAAATTATTGAATCTACATAGGTCCCATTTGATAAGTTTAGAAATTTAGAAGATTAAGATTATGGGAATTAAAAGGAATAAATAATTTTCGTAATCTCGTTTGGTAAGGGAATTAAGGAGATTAAAAGGGTTAGATTATGGAGATTGAGGAAATTAGATTATGAGAATTTTGTAGGTAAATGTTCAGGTACGGTCCATATATTACGGTACGGTCGTACGGTCGGACCGTACGGGCGACACATGTCCCGAAATATTTTTTTTTCTTTCTTTTCTGAAACGATTTTTTTTCCCGGAAACGAATGAAAATTTGTTTGAACTACCATGTTATAATTTATGCACTATTCTCCTATAAACTTTGAACTATTCCCATATAATCCATGAACTATTACTTTTTAATATAATCCATGAATTATTCTATTATAATTCATGAACTATCCCATAATAAGTTTTGAACTATTACTTTGACTCCTTTATAAATTTTTGCACTTTAAACTATTCTATTATAATTCATGAACTATTCTATTATAATTCATGAACTATCCCATAATAAGTTTTGAACTATTACTTTCACTCCTTTATAAATTTTGCACTATGAACTATTCTATTATAATTCATGACCTATCCTTTTAGAAGTTATGAACTATTCCTTAATAAGTTTTGAACTATTACTTTCATTCCTTTATAAATTTTGCACTATGAACTATCCTATTATAGTTCATGAACTATCCTTTTATAAGTTATGAACTATTCCATAATAAATTTTGAACTATTACTTTTACTCGTTCTTTAAAAAAAAACAAAATTCCCGGGACACGTGTCGGCCGTACCGGAATAATGTGCCTTACTTGAACAACACCCGAATTTTGTAATCCTGCAAAACTTGGATTATGAGGATTATGAAGATTATTGAGGCTTAAATCTCACTTTTACCCCTCATTTTTTTCATCTCTTTCATCTATAAAAAAAATTTAACACGTACTTTTTCGTAATTTTACCCACAATTATATTAATTTTACCAAACACTCATTTCAATTAATTTCATACTCATCATCTTAAACAATTTCATCCCCTTAATTCTTTCATCTAAATAATTCTCTTCATGCTCATCTTCTTCTACATAATCTTACATTACCAAACTGGCCCATTGTAAAAACTACGCGAATTAGTGGATTTTGTACATTTACACAAAATAACAAATTCTTACTACATAAAATGAAAATACCCAACAAATTTGATTACACAAATATAAGTAGCACGAAAGCAGTGACAAAAATAATTTTGATTACACGAAATATCAACTATACAAAACGCCAAATTGTATAAAAAGAAAATCATAAGATACAATTTATTTACAAAAGAAGAAGAAAATACAATTTATTAACTTGGTAAAAGGGTGTGTGAGAGGGAGTGATTTAACAATCAACCAGATATCAAACTACACAATATATTGATGTGAGAACCAATCATACAAGAAACAAAAAAGAGAAAAAAGAAATATACAACAAAAGATAACATGGATCACAAAGAGTCGATCGAAGATGAGCACCAAAGGAAGCGCCGGGCAAGCAAAATGAGGAAGAAACAAAGAGAACAAGTATGTAGAAGTAGTGTAGACTGCAGAGTATAACTCCCATGGACCATCGGTGAAAACCTCAGATTTGGATTCTTCTTTCGATCCTTCATATTTTGAACAAATTCAACTCATCTTCCAAACGAAGCTCACAACATCAAGATGTACCCATACCCTCATACCATTTAGTGTGAAACAAAGAATCTCAATTAGTTCAATTTGTTATTTGTTGTATGATAAAATTTATTTTTTATGCATTTAGTACATTTAGAGGTAACCAGATATTGCAATAGGTTATGGAGAGATTGTCTTTGAAGACGGAGCCCGTAAGTTATATTGGAGTGCGTGGCTAAGATCCAACGCTCGTTTAGGGAGTCTTTCCATTTGTAAAGATTTTTCATTTTGATTAGCTTTAGTTTTTGATTGGAAAGCAAACAAAAATCAATAATTCGTAGCACTACAAATTGAAATCAGGAAGTTCAACGTCCAAGTTCTTCAATCCTGAATATTATATTTATATACATATGAAACCCGGGGAACTCACACCTTCTCTGCAGATGTGCATTATTATTTTTTATTCCCCTGTGTCTTGTGCTACCAATGCTTGCACATATTGCATGTGAAGGTCTTCTTCTCTATTTTCTTGATTTCAAATTGTTGCTGGAATGGAAGTCCTAACATCTTGTTTATCTATAGGCAAATTTGTCCCTGGATGTTACACCCTTGCTGTCTCAGAGGCACTTTCAGAAGATCTGCAGGTTTGCATATCTTAAATCATTGCATTATTCCACATTATGGTTGTGTATGTACTCTGCACACATCCTCTTGTATATTACACCTTTAGAGTCTTTCTACTTCTGGAACTTGCATCTCCGGATCCACTCTCAGTGTGTAGTATACATGAATTTGTGGGGCTGACTAATATTCTTGATCCGTGTATCCCACTTACCTTACCTATGATTATATGATATTAAGGACAGAACATGGTTTGATTCTGGTAGGGTGTTTCTTCTAGTTTTTTGTACCCTTAGGTATATCAAAAACAGATCCCAGCTGTGATTATTTTAAGGTAACACAGACCGTGCTTCCGTGACCAGCCGGAAAGTCTTACGGAGAATTCTAGACTTGTATAGAAAATAGTAGGACTTTCTAGGTGGGAAGTCTCCGGAATAACCTAGGCTTGTTAGCCAAGGGCCAAGGGAGATCAATACTATGAATAGGGAGGTCACTCCTTTGCAAACCAGCAAACAATCCAAGCATTGTAAAACTCTCTACAACGCAATACAAAGGTGTACTCGCCCCACAAAAGTCTTGTAAGTTCCTTGGCCATCACTCAATTACAAGCACTCTTCAACAACATTATTCAGGTTTAGGCTTGACTTAAGGGTTTGAATTAGCTAAGAGCAGCACGGTTTTGAGCTGGGAAAAGTCGGCCTGTGACACTTATGTGGAGGATTTACTTATCAATAAGAATGACTTATTTGTGTCATGTTCTAATAATATTATATCCCTATAATTATGTTGTAAATATTCCCATTCCATCTTTAGCTTACTCCTATAAGGAACATATGTATTGTGTAATTAGTCTTCCTTTTATTCTTTCCTTTTACATTTTATTCTTTCAGCTTTATATGTAAATGTAATTTTCTCAATAATAATTATGATTTTGAGTTTGTAAATTATTCTATCATGGTATCAGACGTTTTGATCCTTTTGTTTCAAACTCTTTGAATCATCAGCCATGCCTCTAAACACTACACTCGATATTACTAATCCATTATATCTACATCCATCGGATCATCCGAGACTCTCTATATGCCCGGCGATCCTCAATGGAAACAACTTCCCTGATTGGAAACGAAACCTAACCAATGATTTTCGTGCTAAACGAAAAAGTGGATTTCTCGATAGATCCATTATCGAGCCAGCCGAAACTGATTCCAACAACATCCACTGGACTACCGTCAACTCAATGCTCATCGGCTGGATCAATAACTCACTCGATCCTTCAATTTGTCCCTCTTTAGCATCCTTTGAAACGGCTAAGGATCTTTGGGATGAGATCAATCAACGTTATTCCGTTGGGAATAGACCACGTATTCTTCAACTTCGATCCGAAATCATCAATTGCAAGCAACAAGGCCAATCCATTGTTACCTACTATGGACGGCTCCGTCGATTGTGGGACGAATTTGTTGTGTGTCTTCCATCACACACAAAACTTTGCAAACCATGTGACAAAATTCTTGCTTCCGAACGGGACGATGAGCGGATCCATCAATTCTTACTCGGACTCGATTATGCTTTTTCTCATCTCCGTTCATCAATCATTGCAACGGATCCGCTCCCATCTCTAAACAAGGTATATGCTCTTGCTATTCAGGAAGAATGCTCTCAACTTGGTGCTAGATCTGTAGATCCAAACACCAACAACAACATGACACTTGCTGCTCGTTCTTACTCTCGCTCCCAACCACCTAAAGTTGACAAATCCAATATTATTTGTCAGTATTGCAACCGTCCCAGTCATAGTAAGTCTTCTTGCTTCAAAATAATTGGTTTTCCTTACTAGTGGAATAACGGTAAAGTGGTTGTTGATTCTCGAACCGGAAAACCGCCGACCACACCAAAACAGCCCGGAACCGCTGCTCACATAGCTCAAGTGAACTCTGTCTCAGCGACCATCCCGGCGCCACTCTCTGCAGCCGATCAGCAAGCCCTCGGTCCGGCTGTCTCCGATGATCAGTGGTCGGACATATTCGCTAAGTTTAAAAATAATCATCTAAATTCTAATGAGAATAAATCAAGTAAAATTACGACCTTTTGGATTCTTGATTCTGGCGCCTCTTTTCATATGACCGGCGACAAATCGTTATTATTTAATCTTAAATCTATTTCTCCACATAAAATTAAATTGTCAAATGGTATGTTATATACCGCTTTACATACCAGAAGTATTAATTTATCTAATACTTTTACCCTTTCTAACGTATTTTTTGTACCGGGTCTACAATGCAATTTAATTTCTGCATATTATTTATCTACTTTTTCTAATTGCACTATTACTCTTACTAATCACCTTTGTATCATTCAGGACCGTTTTTCGCGGATTCTGATTAGAGTGGGTGAACCTCGTAATGGAGTTTACTGGATAAATTGGATCTTCTCGTCTTCCACTTCCGACATCAACCAATCTATTCCCGGAGCCGCCCTACACGCCGCCCATTCAACCGCCTCTCCGTCCGCTCTTTGGCACATGCGTCTCGAACATCCAACTTATCAAACTATTATTTCCTTTCCAAAAGTTACTAGTTTTGATTTAAATAAGCAAAAACAATTGCCATGTGATATTTGCTTCAAAGCTAAACAATCTAGATCCTCTTTTTCGATAAGTCAATCTCGTGCTACGTCTATTTTTGATTTAATTCACTGCGATATATGGGGTCCTTATCGTATCACATCTTCTTGTGGTGTCAAATTTTTTCTTACGTTAATTGATGACTTTTCTCGAATTACTTGAGTTTTTCTTCTTACCAATAAATCTCAAGTATCTAATATTATTCAAAACTTTTGTCAAATGAGTATTACTCAATTTAATAAACCCATCAAAAAATTTAGAAGTGACAATGGTTTGGAATTTACTAGTCTTTAATCCTATTTTTTTAAAAATGGTATATTGTTTGAAACATCATGCGTTTACACTCCTCAACAAAATGGTCATGTTGAACGTAAACACCGACATATTTTAAACGTCGCTCGTGCTTTACTTTTTCAAGCTAATCTTCCTATTAATTTTTGGGGCGAAAGTATATTAACGGCATGCTATTTAATTAATCGAACTCCTAGTTCAAATTTAAATGGAAAAACTCCGTTTGAAATTTTCTTTCAAAAACCGCCAAATTATGACAATTTACGTATTTTCGGATGTCTTTGTTTTGCATCTTAACAACCGTGTAGTAAAAACAAATTTGAATCTCGATCCCGCAAAGCTATATTTCTAGGATACCCGAATTCTCAAAAAGGTTGGCGTTTATTTGATTTAAAATCGAAGGACGTTTTCATATCTCGCGATGTATCCTTTTTCGAAAATATTTTTCCCTTCTCAAATAAATCGGATTTTAAATTAGAATCAAATTCTTTGTTTCCATATACCACAACTAATATTTCAAATCCACCTCCCTTATATGATACGGATGAATCCTATTTTATTTCATCCCAAAATGAAACTAATAACCCTATCAACCCTATCCCTGAAAATCCTTCAAATTAATTTATTTCCATCTCAGAAATGCAGTCACCACCTATCCCACAAAATCCGCATATTACTATCCCAAACCCACCTAATCACTCTCTCTCCTCTCTTACACCTTCCCCTTTAACTATTCCCACACACTCTCTCTCCTAAATCCCCCTTACCCACGTATACTGATTCCCTACCCCCATTCACCAATCTATATATACTACTAAAGCAGTACCATTTTGTCCACGTGTCAATCTCTAAGGCCGTCCACGTCAGTTTTTTTCCAATTTATTTACAGATTTGCCATAACGTATTTACATATTTGCCATTAATTATTTTATAAGAAAATTTTTTATTAGAATTTGTAAACAATCATCATGTCACGTCAATTTTATTAAAATAAATAATTAAAAATAAATAAATCTACCTATCTACCAATCAAAATTAGCAAAATGATCTATTGTAACTCGATTTGTTGTGAAAATCTAACGCAAATATTCTAACAAGATTTGACACATTTGTTTAATTTAAAACTAAATCAAATTTTGCTCCTCTATCTAAATCTAAGTAAAAGTGATAATATATTAAGATATAAATATAATACTCGAATAATAATTTTTGTAATAGAGTTTTAATTATATTTTTTTATTTATTTAAAAAAAATTAATCCTCATATGTTAGTCATATTAATTAATAAAAATAATTTTTACTATAAATTGATATCAAATATATGATGCATGATAGTGAAAATATAATATTTATTTAGACAATCTCACACAAGGTGCGGACACTAAACTAGTTTCTCATAATAATAATAATAATACTAATTCATCTTCCACCTTCCCATTTTGTCATCTTCCCCACTTTTCCATGACAATGACCCCACACCTAACCCTTCTTTTTCGTCTAACCCTTCTTCTCAACATATATCAAATCCACCTTTATCACCTACATCTCCTACTCCTAACCCTAACCCAACCACCCCACCTCATTCTAACTTTAACGTTCAAAATAATCTCCGACGAAGCACTCGTACAGGGCATCCACCTCTACGCTTCGATGACTACGTTTGTCATTCTTCTACCTCTATTCCATCTATTACGAGTTTCACTCCCTCTAATTCAACTGCGCCCCATGTTAAGTATCCTTTTCACAATTACGTTACATATTCTCATCTTTCTTATCCTCTTAAATCTTATCTCGCTGCAGTCACGAGTATACCCGAACCCACGTCTTACAAGACTGCATCAGCATCTCCGGAATGGCGAGCCGCTATGCAGACCGAAATTGATGCCTTACTCCACAACAAAACATGGAGTATTGTTGATCTTCCTCCTGGGAAAACACCCATTGGCTGTAAATGGGTATACCGAACCAAATATAAAGCTGACGGTTCCTTAGAACGTTACACATCACGTCTCGTTGTTCTTAGAAACCGTCAGAAAGCAGGTATCGATTTTTCAGAAACATTTGCACCCGTAGCTAAAATGAACTCGGTTAAAGTTTTTCTCGCAGTTGCCTCTATAAAAAACTGGGAGCTTCACCAACTCGATGTTCACAACGCTTTCCTACACGGCGACCTCCATGAAGTGGTGTACATGATCCCACCGCATGGATTTGCACCACCTCTCTCCTCGCAAGTCTGTCGTCTCCACAAATCACTCTATGGTCTTCGTCAAGCCCCGCGCAACTGGTTTGCAAAACTTGCCGGTGCTCTCAAGCACTTTGGTTTACAGCAGTCTTACGCAAGCAGTCTTACGCAGACTACTCCTTGTTTTCATATTTCCACAACAACACTATTTTACATATACTAGTTTACGTCGATGATCTAATCATCTCCGGTAATAACTCTTCTTCCACTTCTAAATTAAAATCTTATCTAAATACGTGTTTTCATATGAAGGATCTAGGTTTGTTACGTTATTTTCTCGGGATAGAGATTACTCGTTCTTCTTTGGGTCTTCTTCTATCCCAACGAAAATATACTCTCGACATCCTTCATGAAGCTGGACAACTCGCAACCAGACCGGTCTCCTTTCCGATCGAACCCAACCACAAGCTGGTTGTTACATCTAGTCCGCCCTTCTCGAAGCCAGAACTGTACCGCAGGCTAGTCGGGCAGCTGATCTACCTTACAATAACGAGACCGGAGTTGTGTTACTCCGTTCACATACTCACACAATTCCTACAGTCCCCTAACGACACCCACTGGAATGTTGCGTTACGTGTCCTGCGTTACCTAAAAAGCTCACCCGGTTCAGACATTTTTCTTTCTAATAAAAGTTCTTTACAAATTAACGCGCTTATTGCGATTCTGATTATGCAACATGTCCTTTAACTCGCCGTTCTTTAACCGGTTATTTTATCATGATTGGCGAGTCTCCCGTGTCTTGGAAAACGAAGAAGCAATCCACCGTATCTCGTTCCTCGGCGGAAGCCGAATACCGAGCGATGGCCTCCACCACTTGTGAAATTATATGGCTCAAAGCGCTTCTCAAGTCTCTTGGCATCTCTCATCCTCAACCCATGACTTTATGGTGCGATAATCAAGCCGCTCTTCACATTGCTTCAAATCCAATATTTCACGAGCGAACAAAACATATAGAAGTCGATTGCCACATCATCCGTGATCAAGTCCAAAATGGGTCAATCAAAACTGCGCATATACGTTCTTCAAATCAATTGGCGGACATTTTTACGAAGGCATTGGGTCATCATCAGTTCCATTTTCTTCTCCGCAAGTTGGGCATTCGTGATTTCCATGCGCCAACTTGAGGGGGAGTAATAAGATTATATCCCTATAATTATGTTGTAAATATTCTCATTACATCTTTAGCTTACTCTTATAAGGAACATATATATTGTGTAATTAGTTTTCCTTTTATTCTATCCTTTTACATTTTATTCTTTCAGCTTTATATGTAAATGTAATTTTTTCAATAATAATTATGATTTTGAGTTTGTAAATTATTCTTTCATGTTCTTTTATCTGTATTTATTAATGTTAGACTAAGGGTTGTGCTGGCTTTGTCTGCATACACTGTGCGAGGATGAACACGTCACTTACATGGCCCCAAAGCGAATATGAATCTTGGACCTGCTAAAGCTTAAATTATGGACGAAATGTTGTACTTAGTGATTGAATAGGTTGCATTTCTTTCTCGTACAGTTCTTCCTCAATTTCTAGAAGTTGTAGTTGGCTTTGGACTTCAAGCTATTTGGAGCTACTGTAAGAGGTCGAGATTACTATGCACGATTTTAGATTGCAGTTTTCAGACTGGCTCTTCGTTTTTAATAAAGTTCAGATTAAACACATTTTCAGAGAAATTAATTATGTTACAGACCGGTTAACACATTTAAGAATCTCAACACCCGATACCAATTTTTCTAGATGATTTCGAAATTTGTACTTTCGTCCACAGATGCTTTAGGTTAGACATCTAGAAGATAAACCAACGCCCCCAACCTAACTGATTTTCAAAAATCTTAACCGATTACCATTATAAAAATACTTAGCATCATCATGCACCTTTTAGAACTTCAGTAGACAGGGAGAACCTACACTCAATTACAACAGCCTTGCAAACTATCAAACAATCGAACTCAAAATTTAGACAAGTGCAAAAAAAGTTCAGAACTTCATGTCAAGTCACAACATAGGAGACCAGGCAATTTCGACGTATACAATGAGGTCACTCGGCTAACACTTATTGACGCATTCACTATAATGTACATCAACAAAATTAAAGTTCATAGATTCCTCATTTATGGTATCTCGACCAAATATAAGGAAAGGATCTGCGCTGTGTCTTTCTTCTAATTTTTTTCACCACGAACCCATCTAGTAGGATTCGTCTTAACCAAACCCGAATAATAACTGCCTACATTTGCTACAAACAGAGGATCTCTATCCTTATGATTAGGTTTACCGCTACTGCTATTTGTAGTGGCACTGCCTTGACCATCTTGCTCTAGTTCTTTTGTTAGTTTCTCCATTGTCTTCTTTAAGGTGGCTTTGCTCATCTGCCCTGACTCACTTGTCGAGACACCAACCATGGTAACGTTCGGAAGTAAAGGACTTAGTTGCATTTCTTTTTTCTTGCACTCCTCCAGCGAGCCTACGTTCCTGCAGAATAATGTGTGATGTATGAGTTTCTTCATGAATCTGAATCTCCCAAAGACAGCTTTAGAAATGGAAACTTTAAGTTAATCATATTGCTCATAAGTTCCCTCAAAAAAAATCATATTGCTCAGAAGTAGCTTCTTGAGGGGGTAAGCAAAGAGGCTATCAGAGGGGGTAAGCAAAGAGACTTATTCCGTGTTCTGAATGGTGCCTAGAGTTTGTAACAATTCCAGCCAGTGCCCAAACCTCCTTTAAATTTTTACTAAAAAGTATAAGTAATTTAAAATCAAGTAAACATAATAGCACACCCTTTAAATATTGAGTAAAATAAATTCATCCAAAGAGGAGAACAGTACGATCCAGAAGTATACAAGATTAAAGGGTCTGTTATTATATTTTTTTAATTTTCAATTACTTGACTTTTTCAGTGAAATTTTAACGGACGATCTAATGTCAACTGGCATAACTGGGCACATAAAACAGAACTGCCAAAAATCCTAGGGAACTATCCGGAATTCAGAAAAAGGCAATGGCACCAATTGGAATCTCCCAAAAGTTCAAAACTCCTCGGCCTATTCTAATACTCAAGCTTCTGGAGCATAGAAGTCTCTCAAAAGCCATGCTTTAACATAACAACTCACCCTAGAGGTCCTCCATTTTGTTGTTCCAATTGCTGATTTGACGAAGGTTGTTTGAGCCAATCTCCAAATGGGAAACGGAAATCATTCTGCTGTGAACAAAGAGATTCACCCTTTGATTCGGGTAATGAAGAACTATTATTATTATCCTGATATTCACTGTAAGTTCCCGTCTCCATGTCAGTTACAGGTTTTGATGCCTCAGAAGCTTTTAAAAGTGAAGCTGCACTCCTGCAAGCATGTGGTAATTAGTGAATTTACACTCTCATGGAATATATATCAGAGGACAAGAGGAATGTAAAATCAATAACTCGGTTTACTGATGAAATTTAATCAGATAATACAAGGCATTTCAGTTCAATTTCATAAAGCCATTCATCTTTTCACACCTTAAAGCTGTGAGAGCAAATTCTATACGCACAAATGTGACACCAAAGGCACTAGTGCTCCCTCCCCCAGTAAATGTGTTTACTTGCATATGCAGTAAATATAAAAAGGAAAAGGTATGCTACCACATTCACCATCTCACCAGCACAGCACATCCAAGTAGTACCCAACCACCACTATCCACCCACGTCAAGGGTGCATAATCTACTCCTAGTCCTCCAATATTAGATTGAGTTAATAATTTATTCAACCAGACAAGTAACTGTTGATGGCACAAAATCTTACATGACATACAGCTTTGAAACAAACTCATACACAATTTACATCATGAATCAATGATATTTTGATGTTTTTCGAAAGTCCTAAGACTTCGTAAAATTAGAAATTTAAACTTGACAAAACAATTTTTGAGCCTGAGTTTTGGTCAAGTACATTAGGAACCTAACACTTTCACAATTAGACCTGAAACAACTTTGTGATGCTCTTAAGGCCCTATGAGCTACTAGTATGAAAGGATAAGGTGATGCAAATATTTTTGGAAAAAGATTCTTTTAAGTTTTTGAATTGGATGAGCATGGTTCAATGTCAGTCCTCATATTTTTCCTAGGAGGACCCTCATCCATTTTATCAAACTCATGGATTTAATACAGCAGGGTACTGTTAGGATCCTCATCACAAGGGACGCGACTAACTTGAACAGGTGAGCAGGTAAGGCAACCAACCAGCAGAGAGCTTATCATTGATAAGTTTAAAGATTTTAAATGCATACCTTTTCTCAAACGAGTCAATCATGTATGGAACTTTTGGTTGAATTCCAGTGGCCTTCCTCAACCACTTGTTTCCTAAAAGCAATCTATCAACAGCATACATAAGCTGCATTTCAGCAGCCTTTGATATAACACTGAAAGGAATTGCTGGGTAGCCCACTTCATCGAGTACCTCTTGGACCTGTTGGCAAACAATATCATATAGGGAAATATAAACTGATCTTATACTTCAAATGTGGCTCGCTTCACTATTTCCCACTGACGTTTTTATCAAACTAGAAGTCACGGGAATAGGGTGGAGGTGAATATGCTTGTTCTTGCTTAGATAGTTGCATAAGAGATTCTCAGTCCGTAAACAAGTATCATACTAAAATAAATGCTACAATGCAATGAAGAGAACACAAAGATTTACTACATGTATAACAAAGTTGTTCATTAAATTGTTATTAATGAACCATCCTTGTCTAGAACAGACTGCAGGAGTTCATTTCTTTGCATTTCAAAATCTTCTTTTGTTTGTCAGAAAAGTTGAGAGTTTGAACATCCATCAGAATACAAAAGAATCAAAAGATGCTCATGCTCACTAGAATTTCTTGCGCTCTCATTTATGTTTTGTATCTAATTATTATTTAGGAGAGAAGGGAGAGATTAGGGAAGAGCATACCAAGTGTTCCTTCCATAACAAAATGAATTGCTCAGTCCAAGAGTTGGCCAAAATATATATTTACAAAGAAGATTTCTCAAAACAGTAGTACAGATTATGTACCTCTGAAGGTTCAAACATGCTATCTGCAGTCTCTTCACTGACTTCTGCAGGCAAATTGTCATCCATCACATCCCTCCGTCGATGCAACTGCCGAATTTGTATTAAAGCATGGAAGTGTTGATCTATTGATTCTTCAAGAATGTTATCTAGTGTGCTTTTATCAAAAAAATATGGTGTGTACCTGATGGATTAAAATACAGATATATCATCATATCAGTATAAATGTCTTGGAAAATAGCAGAAAGGCAGAAATACAAAAAAAGGACTCTTCAGGGAATTACATTACCTTATAAAGCTTTAGTAACCCCTTCAATCCGAGAAAAAAATATATGAATATTATGAACTATGGTTGTATTTACATAAAATGATATAATATATACACACACTGGTACTAGAGTGTTTGCCTGAGGTTTCTCTATCCTATATAAGAATACATTTCTTTGTGAGAATTTTTGCCACTCGAATTTCGTTTTTTTTTTTGCTTGGTTGGGTCATTTTTTTTCTGCTTGGCAGTGGGAAAGTAATTTATACGCATTATTGACCTTTCATGGGGAGGGGCTGAAACAGTGAGCTTCACCGGGGCGAGGTGGTGGAGTTCACCAGGAGCAAGAGGGGGACGGGAAGATTCAAGGAATTGTTCAACTTCAAACAGGGGAGTGAGAAGCATAAAGAATTGTAGATGGAACTTCACCCTTTTTTCCTCATTTCCTTAGAGATTGATCTTAGATTTACAAATTTTAACACCCTAGGAATCAAGCTAGATCATAATGGAATCTTTAATTTCACAAAGCATGAAAGCTTAAAAGTAAAAAAAGTTGTAAAATAATACTTAGAAAATCATGCAAGTGCATCGTTTACTCATTGACATAAAATTACTCCTTTAGTGCAAATTCAGAGGCATATTATTCTCAATGGCAATGGAAAACCAATCTGTTGTAATTTATTCTCACCGGTGAAGATATGGAAATATTTTAATTTCTTCGGATCACTATGAAACATCAGACTGATGTTTTTAACAGCCGATAAAGGAAAATGCAATATAGTATTAGCAGAAAATTGAGTTTTAAAATTATTGACCGGGAAGAAAAATAACATACCACTTGATTCCATCTGTAGTAGCTATAGCAATATCCAAGTTTTGAGCAGAGAACACAGGCACCCCATCAATCTTTGTTGTTCCATCAGTTCCTGGGGTTTTCTTGAGAAGCTTGTTAGCTAATTTTACCTGCAGAAGTCGAAATGAATTAACATTGCATAAGTAACAAATACAAAGCCATGATCAACTTAAACCCTACCTGTTTCTCATTTGGAATAAACTGGAAAAGGTGAGGTTTTTCCTGCATAAGTACAAAAAAGTGGCATTTAGATAAGCAGTAAACCAAGTAGATAATGTCACCTCTACTAGGAATATGTTTTATAGGACAACTGGACAAGTGTAGACAATGTCCAAATACCATTTTCAGAGAAAATGATAACATGAAGTCTGGGTGTATTAAGCATACTTCCTATCCTCTGTTATGAGAAAAGGCAACAAAAGTACCTTAAAGTGTTCATATGCTAGATCAAGCCGGCATGCACCCACAATACCACTGGGAATGTTGAGCTGTTTAACATAGGCAACTATGAGAAAAGAAATGATCAGCACGAATGCAAGTCACTTTTCATCGGGATAAAGTAAAGCATTGAACCCTCAACTCATATTAAAAATCCAAACGGAAGAAACAACCATCCAGACAAACAAATTATGCTTTTATCAAACATTTTAAGACTCCACAATGAAAACAAGAAAACTCTTCTATGTTTGACATTATATTTTTCATCTACAAACCAAGAAAAGGAACTAGCTGGAGACCTTTCAAAAAAACAAATAGGTAGAGAAACTGCTTGATACTCCTTCCAAATATATGGTTCAGTATATCTACTTCCTCTTATGCATATCTCACAAGTAAATATTTGGAAACAAGTCCATTCATTGAACTGCTAGTTTCACAAAGCATGGTTGACACTGAGAAAGAGCTGACCAACTTGTTAGCTTTGACTCTCAAACCTTGAATAGAGGTTGAAGATTTTCTCCATATGCAGTTACAGAATCAGATTCCCTAGAATCTGGTTATATTGCCGATTTTTTTAATGTTTGGTCATTTCTTTGATAAGTTACTAAATTTTGCTCATGCAGCTTTAAGTCACAACCCTTGAATGGAGCTTCAAAACTTGTTCTAAATACTGGAAAAGCGAAATCATAATTTACTGATGGTTTCTACTTTCTCTTGATGTTAGACTCTGGTGACAATGTGACATGATTTGTGCATGCCACTTGACCTAAAAAATTTTGGTTATTGAAAAAAGGCTATGAATTCTAGTAGGAATCTTAAATTGCTAACTACTAGTTATTACAAGCTCGTACCTGTTTGAACTAACAAAAAAGTACGGGAAGATCTAGTTTGCCCCTTGGACAAGTTTGGTTGTGATTTGGGGTAACACAAGTGGTACTCTACCATCTTAGACCATAATTTGCAACCTTAAAGAGACAACAATCTACCATTCTATATTTAATCCAATTCATATAGGCATTTGTTTGTGGGGTAATTAGCTAGAAGTTCATTATTTGAAACTCAAATGCTTAATCTTCATTTGTCTATAGCTGGAAAATAAAAATTGATACCCACCCACATTATTCCTATCACACAAGAAACGTTTATAAGAGATGTGAGCTTAAGGAAGTGGTTTATAATAAAGAGAGCTTTAGAAATGCCATTCTAATTACACTTGCTGCCTACTTGGACAAGTCAAAACTGGAGAGAATCAAAGAAGCAAGCTCTGAAATATAAAGACGGCCTCAAGAAGCAAACTCTAAAATATAACACCAACCTGCGTCACCCAAATCCATAAAAAAGCGAAATACAGGGCCATTATGACTCTTAACAACTCTCTGCAACATTTTCTTCATCCAATCTGGAGTTCTGTGGATCACCAGAATACACGTAAAATAATTTATTAACCAAGAAGTGCAGCTCTGAACCTCTTGTTAAAAGAAAGAAAATAACACATGCAAAAAGCAAGAAGAGTGCCGAAATGTTAACTCGTAATAATAATGAACAAGTTTACAATTTAAGAGCACATATGCTGGAGTGAGAAATTAGAGCTTTAGCCTGTCAAGGATGCTAGATTCTTAATTTATGTGAGATCATTTCTTTTCTCATATGCTGGAGTGAAATAAGGATTCCAACTCCCAAACCTCATGACACTTTTCGAGGTCTGTCTAGTTTCTACTTTCTAGTGCATCATTAAAGACAATAGCCCATTGACTCCCGTCGGAGATAAACTCACGATCAACATCTTCTGTCATAAATCGAGTGATTAACTACCTCAAAAATAATTACCTAGGTCCCATAACGATTCGTAAATGCTTAACATATAACAGCTATTCATCTCCAAACTGATCCAGTAACAATATCAAATAAAAAGTCCAGAAATTAGAGCAAGAGAGAGTCACCTCTTCGAAAGAAACGGAATGTCAAAGTGAGTGGAGACAGCCATAAGCCCAGTCCCAGTTAAATCGCACATGCTAAACACCTGGCCAACAAAAGCCGGACCTCCACCACCATTCCCAGCCGTGCTCATCCTCCCAATTTTGAAAGTCGACGGTGAAAAATTGGTATCATAATCAACAGAACTGCCACCGGCAGCCACCGATGCCGGTGGTTTCATGGTCGATGATTCATCCCGAGTCAACATAGTCACCTGTGAATTGGACAACGGTAGATGAAGCAAAACCCTAGGTGCGGAGTCGACGCCGCTACTGGTGGTTGTTGAGACGACGGATGCAAACGCTGTCGTTTCTGAGGGCATACGGGGAGGCTTGGCGCTTAGGATAGAGGAGAAGGTGGAGGTTGTGGATTGGATGAAGCTTGAGATAGGGTTGAAACCTAAGCGCCAGTTGTCATGGCGCTCGTTCGGCGGAGCCATCGTCGGCTTTCTGAACGTCTTCGCGGAAATGAAGAAAAAGAGGGGTGGATTTTACTAGTGGCTCTCGACCAGACTTGCATTCCAATTCATACGAGGTTTTACCTGTTTTAAAATTTGAGATAATAATGATCGACTCGTCATAATTCATCAGTATCAAAGTTTCGTTCTTTATATTTGGGGAAAAGGGTTGAAATAAGTAAATGAATTTGCCAATCCATCACGAACGAAGGGCCTGACCAATCAGTTTGTGTAATTTGATCTACAATATTGCCTTTAAGGTGATTGTATGCCCTGAGAAATTTATTTTAGCTATTTAGGGCTTTTGTTCATGGTCGGGTATTTACATACAATGTGCTCTCGGAATTTAAGTTGTTTCACTATATGCAAGTGGAGATAAGGAGTATTTAGCGTTAAAGTTAGATATGGTTAATGCCTATGACAAAGTTGATTGAGGTTTCCTTGAGGTTGCAATGATTCAATAGGATATACGTGGGCGTGAGTTCATTTGGTAATGAAGTGCGTTCGAGGTGTGTCCTCTGTTGTTTTGATCGACGGCATTCGGACTCCTACTTTTGCTCCATAATGCGGTATGCATCAAGGTGATTCGTTATCCCTTTTTGTTCCTTATTTGTGCATAAGCTTTTTCTGGTCTGATTAGGAAAATCGAGGTTGCTAGTAGATGACAGGGAGTTCGGATTGCTTGTATGACTCCGAGGGTCTCTCGTCTGTTTTTTGTTGATGATAGTATCTTGTTTGCTAAGGCGGCTTGTCAACAAAGCTTATAAATTGTTAACTTCCTCCATGTATATAGAGCAGTGTCAGGTCAACAAGTAAACCTTGAGAAATCAAAATTGTCATTTAGCACGAATGCGGTGGCATCTTTGAAGGATAGTGTTAAGGGTATCTTGAATGTTAATGAAGTGGATAAGCATGATAGATATTTGAGACTACCTATAGTGGTCAGGCGTTCAAAGTATGTTGTCTTTGCAAATGTGAATGAGCGTATATGGTCCAAGTTGTCTCGTTGGAAAGCTCAGCATCTTTCGAGAGCATGAAAGGAGGCACTTATCAAATATATCATTCAACTCATTCCTGATTATACAATGGGGTACTTTGAATTGCCGGTTTCCCTTTGTGTGGATATTCATAAATTAATGGCACACGTTTTGGTGGGATATAAGGATGTTTGGGCTTTTCACTGGATGAGTTGGGAGTGTCTTTGTAGCACCAAGCGAAGGGAGGGGTTGGTTTACAGGATATGAGATTATTCAATTAATTTTTATTAGCCAAACAATACTAGCAGGTAATACAAAAAATCACGGGCAAATTTGGTAACTAGGCTTTATTAAGAAATAGGGATACAAAGTAGGCTTTTTTATATTTTCCATCAACAAAATATACCCCAAAACCATATTTATCGTTCAAGGATTATTAATTACCATAACAATTAGGTAAATCCCCTCTTTCTCTCTCTTTTCTGTTACAAGCAAAGAAACCAAATCTGGTTTCTTCTCCTCCTCTCTCGATCTCGATCTCGATCTCAAAATCCACTCTTCTCCTCCTCTCGATCTCGATTTCAGAATCCAATCTTCTCCTCCTTCGATCTCGCCCTTCTCGCAAGCTTCTCTGGTATCACAATTACTTTCTCTCTTATCTCTCACAATCGACATCGATCGAGTAATCTTCTCTCGTATCAATCAATCAAACACCAGAAACGAATACAACGCAATCGACTTGGGATCCAAGACTTCAAATACCAGAATTCGCTTCGATCTAACAGGTATCTCTTTAACAATATTCTACTCTCTCTCTCTCTCGACATCTTCTTCAGTATTATTCTGGTATTTTGTTCACCATTGTGACATTTTAATCAGATTCTTGTATTTCTGGTATAAGGTATCGACAGATTTGATTTTGTTTTAAATTATGTTTCTAGTATGTTTCTGGTATGAATGAGTGTGTTACGATTCTGGTATGAACATTGTTGCTAGTTTGTTTTCTTAATTCTGATATGAAAAAATGAGTTCTGGTATCATTAATTCTTTGGTATTTGTCGAGTTGTGCATAATTATGGTATACTTGAACGTCTGGTATACAAGATCTTCTGGTATTTATGTTCTTGTGCATAATTCTGGTTTACTTCAACGTCTGGTATACTTGAAATTCTGGTATTTGTGGTGTTGTGCATAATTCTGGTATCAATCGATGAGTTCTGGTATACTCTCTTTTGTAGTATGATAAATGTTTTTCTGGTATCATTAATACTCTTGTATTTGTGTGTTATGAATAATTCTGGAATGAATTAATGTGTTCTGGTATAATCTCCTTTGTAGTATGATAATTATCTTTCTGGTATCATTAATTCTGGTATCAATCGATGAGTTCTGGTATACTCTCTTTTGTAGTATGATAAAGGTTTTTCTGGTATCATTAATACTCTGGTATTTGTGTGTTATGAATAATTCTGGTATGCATTAATGAGTTCTGATATAATTTCTGGTGTTGTGCATAATTCTGGTATACTTTAATTTCTGGTATTTGTGATGTTGTGCATAATTTGGTATACTTTTAACTTCTGGTATCCTTATACTAGTTTTTTTCTGGTATATACAGAACTTGTTAGCCATGGCTCAGTTACAAATTGTAGTTTATTGTGGAGGAGAGTGGAAATATGTGGGAAATGAATGGACATATTTAGGAGATAAAGTAGTGTGCAAACCCATCACTGTGGGAGATCCAGTTAGCATACCAGAAATTAGGATGTTGATTGCCAAACGTTTTCAAGTAGATGAGACAGTGAACAAATTGGAACTTACATACAAGAATACCTTAAATAAAGCGTTGCAACCGTTTGATATTGAGACGGTAGAAGATTTCGAGGATTTTGTTGAAGTTAATCAAATGACTCAACCATGCTGGAGTGTGCCATTGTGTGTGAGATTAAAGTCTACAATTATTATACCAGAAATTGAAGAAATTAATGAATATCATCCACACACTGCCATTGTTCCTGCTCCCAGTGTGACTGAAATAGAAACAGAGAATAGTTATGCAATCACTGAAGTTCAACCTGAAGAAACTCAATGGGGTCTTAAGCTTGGACAAAAGTTCAAGGATAAAAACGCAGTGAAAAATGCATTGTGTTTGAATGATGTTGCTGAATGTACACAATATAGAATAACAAAGTCTATCAAGCTTGCTATTCTTGCGCAATGTCTGGATAAAGATTGTAACTGGCGCGTGCGGTTCTCAAAAATCAAGAAATCGAAAGTGTTTACACTAACAAAGCATACCAGAGAGCACACTTGTTCATTCCATACCAGAAGAAATTATTGCAGAAAGGTCTCATATCCTGTCATTGCTGAAATAGTTGCAAAAATGTAAGTCCATTGCTTATTATCACATATAATATTCAATTCTATATTGTTTTCTTCAATTCTGGTATGAAATACATTCAAATCATATTGTTTTATTATTCGGGTATGCTAATACACATAAACTCCCCGAGCCTAAGACAATTATTGGAATTTTGAGAAACGAGCATTGTTTAGAAGCTAGCTACTGGAAATGTTGGATGGCACAAGAGGCTGTCAAGGACAATATAAGAGGAACAAATGAAGAGAACTACAAGGGTGTGCCGGTGTACTTACATCGATTGCAAGAGGCAAATCCGAACACTATTGTAGCACTGCAATTGGATGATGAAAACAAATTCAAGTATGTCTTCTTTGCTTTGGGACAATCAATCAAAGGATATTCAGTAATGAGAAAGGTATTATCCTTGTTCTGGTATGTAGTAAAGTTATGCCTCTGGTATTATCAATTATGCATGAATGATATAGATTCTGGTAGTTATGTTGTGTTTCTGGTAAGCAGTATAATTATCTTTCTGGTATGCTCTTTTCTGGTTTGTATAACCAGTGTCTGGTATTGTTAGATTCTGGTAGTTATATTGTGTTTCTGGTAAGCAGTATAATTATCTTTCTGGTATGATCTTTTTTGGTATAGTATTATATATTTGAACAATTAAATTTCTGGTATGACTATTATCCATTTCTGGTATACCAGAAAACTAATTGATTTTTGGTTGTTGTTGTTTAAGGTCATATCAGTTGACGGAACATTTTTAAAAGGACGATATGGTGGGGTGCTATTGCTTGCAACAGCGCAAGATGCAAACCAACAAATATACCCCCTAGCATTTGCAATTGTTGACCGTGAATGTGATGACTCGTATGATTTCTTCTTCTATCATATACACAAGTTTGTCCCTGATACCGAGGAACAACTATTTATATCGGACAGACACATGTCAATCAAGAATGGTATTGCTAAGCACTACACAAAAGCATCTCATGGAGTTTGCATGTACCACTTGAAAGGGAATATCAAGAAAAAATTAACCAAGAATATAGTTCAACAAATGTTCGTGGATGCGGCTAGGTGCTACAGAAAGGATAAGTGTCTTGAACTGTTTGAAAATATAAAGATGGTATGCTTATTCTGGTTTTTATTATTTTCTGGTATGCAATCACATTATGCTTCTGGTATTTCAATTTAGGTGGTTTATTTTATTTCTGGTATTGTCCCTTATATCTCATTTATAGTGTTTCTGGTATGAATGTTTCTGGTATGAACGGATGTTAGGTTTGTCGTATGAAAATTATAGTTTCTGGTATTAAATTTAATCTCTAGTATGAATTCTGGTATGCTTTTTGTGATCGTTTCTGGTATCATACATGATATGTTTCTGGTATTCAACATTATTATTGATGAGCAATGATTATGGTATTACCTTTTTCTGGTATTGAAACATGTAAGATGTATGGTATGTTTTTCTGGTATTGTATATAACTTCATGTGTACCTGCTAATGTTTGTAGGAGAAGGTAGTAGTTGCACAGCTCTTGGAAGAAATTGGATTTGCTGCTTGGTCCCGAGCTTTTTACAACGCAAAACGTTATAACATTATAACAAGCAACAATGCAGAATGTATAAATAGTGTACTGTGTGATGCAAGAGATTATCCAGTGCTTGCCCTCATTGATGTTATCAGACAGACAGTGGGTAGATGGTTTGCAACGCGAAGGCAAAGTGCTGAATCATGTACAGAAATGACAACACCAAACGCCGATGCCCTAATACAAGCTAAATATGGAGAGGCAACAAAGTATGGATGTTGTGTGCTTGATGCGAAAAGGCTATTGTTTGAGATACAATGGAACTAGGAAAGGGAAGTTGTGTGTTTAGTGGATAGGAGTTGCACTTGCAAGGAATTTGATATTGAGGAAATACCATGTGTTCATGCAATAGCTGCAACAAAGATGGCGAAAATGAATTCGGCTTCTCTGGTAAGTAAATATTACAGCACTGAATATTGGAACACAGCATATGAGGAGACAATATACCCAATTGTAGATCATGAGCATTGTGAGATTCCAAGTTGCATTACATCTATTGAATGCAACCCTCCAATAAAGAGGAAGAGAACCGGAAGATTGCCTAAAGCTAGGATACGGGGATCAATGGAAGGAAGCAAGAAGAAGAAATGCAGCTGTTGCGGCAGGATAGGCCATAACAAAAAAACTTGCCGAAATCAACCAATGGGGAAAGAATGAAGACACATACCAGAAATACTAATTTTGCTTATTTGTCATTATCAGATATGTAGAAAACAGTTACTATATAAATATATGTTTGTTTTATGTGTAAATGTCCACTTACCAGAATCAAAACAATAGGTAATAACAAAAACTAAATAAAAAAACTCATACCAGAATCAAATAAAAGTATACCATTAGGCTATTTATATGAATACCAGAAAGCATAGGCAAGAAAATCACAAATTGAATGTTTCTGGTAAACAAATAATCATACCAGAATCAAATATATGAAACAAACTACAAGAAACACATACCAGAAACACATACCAGAAATACTAATGCAATATCTCATACCAGAAAATCACAAAATAAACATTTCTGGTAAACAATTACTCATACCAGAGGCACATATATGAAAAACAATCATACTAGAAGCATAAAAAATAACAAACAAATACCAGATATAATCATACCAGAGGGACTTAAATGAAATACCAGAATCCTAAATAGCAACATAAACACTTCTGGTAAAGAAACTATATTAACATAAACACTTCTGGTAAATAGCAACATAAAAACTTCTGGTAAATTATATTACAAAACAGTTAATATATTACAACAGAGTTAGTCAATACCAAAATACAAGTTTAGCAAGAGTCAATTACATCATTTAGGACAGATTAAGTTTCAAAGGGACTCGTGGGGTTTCACCCACTCCCTATGGTACAAAATAGAACAGAATTGTTCCCTGAAAGCTGGAACCCATTCTTGACATATGTTTGACAAATCAGTTCGTCCAGACGACAAATACTGAATGTGCTTGATTGTGAATACACCACAGCTTCCACTGCAAATGTAGACAACAGGTTATATAAGTGTTTTTCCAAAACATCATACTAATGAACATACCAGAACCATATGACTAGTATTGTAAAAATCACCTTGGATTGTTCTGTGGAACTTCTTTGGCTGTCTTTCGAACATAATCCAATGGTTTATCAAGATTGTCCCCAAACCTCCCAAATTCTCCATTATTTTCATAATATAAGGAAACATAACAAGGAATGGGGTGAGCAAAGCTTTCAAGTCCCCATCAGACATACAGTCCACAATTGAGTCATATACAACAACACACCATTTAAGTAAATCAATCTGTAGTGCTATCCAGTGTTTACCACAGGTGTTGATGGCAGTGTATATTGTATCGACTTCATAAAAGCTCTTGCTAAAAAAGGGAGGATCAAGTCCATGTATATAACATGCAATTTCTTCACCGTAATTAAAAGTCCCTGTTTCTTTCAACTCTAAGTATTGTTTATAACGCACATCGTTGAAGTAGTCGACGAAGGGTACGGGAACAATGGTAATACGGAGGTATGTAATCATTTCATCCAGTTGCTGTAAAGTAGGAAAAAAAACTAATAATTCAATACCAGAGCAAATATGAGAATAATACCAGAAAAACATAAAAAGTTCATACCAGAATTCAAGACATGATAACCATCAGGCAAGATACAAATACATGAAAACACATCATACCAGAAACACAAAAAATAAATAAATATCAGAAAGCTCAAGCAATAAATCATCTAAGGAAGTCAAATGATAATTTATGGCAAACTGAAAGAATTACATACCATAAAACTAATGAAATACATAATACCAGAAAAAAGAAGCAAAAATACAATCATACCAGACTCTTATACAACTAGCTCATACCAGAAAGCAGTACAACACATCATACCAGAAATTGTAAAAACAAAATGTACAAACAACATCTTACCAGAAACACATCAGTAGCTTGTTTTAGAAAGTCATACCAGAAAACATCATACCAGAAATTATTAACTTAAACAAAAGTAAGGTTAGTGTTAACTTACATAATCCCACAACCAGCCAGTTTTTTGGAGTAAGAGCTTGAAGTGTTCTTTATTTGCCGAATGTTGAAATCCAGTAATAAATTCTTTTTTAGTCTTCGGGTTAAGGTACCAAGCATAAAAAACATCTCTATCCTTCTTGCTCAAGAAACAATGCTTGGGGGGCTTGGGGATTTTTACTGGGACAACATAGGGTGATACAACAAGGTCGTTGGGTTTCTTTTCACGTAAACCCATTCTCCTCGGTCCTTTGGTTTTAACTTTCACTTTCCCTTTCACATCTACCTCTGGTAGTGGTTTCTGTACCAGAACGACAACATAACACAAACATTAATAAATATGCATAGAAACAAAACACATGAAGAATAGTAGTGTATTATACCTCTTCAACAGCTTCTTCCTTTGTCTGATCAACTTCAGCTTCATCCTTGGGCTCGGGCTGGGACTGAGGCTGGGGCATTGGCTTTTCTGTAGATACCGTCTCTTCAGAACTTGAAGAAACCCCAAGAACTTCTAACTTAGGAGCATCAGCTGGAGGTTGGGAGGCCGGCTTTTTAGAGGCTTTGGTACCTTTAGAAGAACCGGCCAACCTTTGAACATTAGTGACAATCCTGAAACATTGACTTTCTATTCTGTGTTGTGTCATCGTTTGTGTCTTCTGCCTCATTACAACTTGGTTGATAGTGGCATCTTGTTGCTCAACCTTCTTGACCAACTCAGAAATCAATTGATTTTGGATTTGTAGTTGTTTCTTTAAGTCTTCAACCCAATCAGGCACACTATACATTAACACAGTAAAAGATTAAAAATGCGATATCAAATAAGCATTTGAAACTAATAAATTATGGTATGTAAAATATCAACTACATTTTTGTGGTAGAAATAGTGGAGGTTGTGGGATCAGAGACAGGTGGTGCAACCACAACTTCTGTGTTGGAAGTGGTCGGATCAGGGACAGGTGGTTCAACAACAACTTCTGCATTGGAGGTGGTGGGATCAGGCAGAGGTGGTGCAACCAAAGCATCTGTAGGGACAATGCTATCCATTTCTGGAGCAACAACAATCCCAACAGTGCTAGAAGGTGCCACACCAACAACTGGGGGTGTAGCCAATGCCAGCATCTCTTCTTCAGGGCTAAAACAATAGAACAAATTTTGTAAATATTAAGTATTCTGGTATGATAATATAAATACATATTCAACTTCAGTTTACCATGATACTTCCTCTACAATCTGTTCTGTCTTAGGCTTCTTAGATGCAGCCCTACATTAGGAAAAACAAACATTATTAAGTAAATCAATAACATACCAGAAACAAAAACCAAATAAAACATAACAATATACACAGGAAACAAAGATTAAAAATATCATACCAGAAAACATATTAAATCTAATAAAAGAATGTAAGGAAAAAAGTATACCAGAATTAACATAAAACAAAAACCAGAAACAAAAAGACACATACCAGAAAGTAACAAAGCATGCATACCAGAAAAATAAAACAGAAACTAATACCAGAAGTTATATTATAAGCATACCAGAAACTAACAGACACATACCAGAAAGCAAAAAAACAGGCATACAATAAAACTAAAGAAACTAGTATAACAGAAACTAATGCAACATTATTAAAATATAGATTGAGTATGAAATGTATTGAGATACCTTTTCCTTCCCTCTTCAATTTTCCTTTTCTTTGGGACATCTTCTTTCTTAACAGCCTTTTGTGGTCTTGGCAACCTCAAAATATTACGACGAGGAGGAGGAGGAGGAGTAGCAAAGTCATCACTCTCGGGTTCCTCCTTTTTTGGGACTTCCTTGATAGCCTTGACATTATGCCCTCCAGGCCTGGATACACGTACATTGTGGAACCCTACTTTAAAAAGATGACAAAGATAGCCAGCTGGGTCCAAAACTTCATCCCCCACCATTTGCAGTCATCCTCAGTTTCTGGGTCTTCTAGGTTGAGGGGGATAGTTTTGATGTCATCTTGAGCCACCGATGACGCTGTATCCTTTATTGTCTGGAAGCTGCATTTCATCTTCTCCTTGGTTGATGAAACCCACTTAAGATAAAGTGGGGTTGCTTCTTCATCAACACATGTGGCAAACAAAGATGCCAGTGTGGGGAGAGAGTCAAGGATGAAAACCTGCATAATATAGACAGGAAACAAATGAATAAACCATACCAGAAACTCAAACCAATAAATAATATAATACTAATAAAATAATATCATACTAGAAAATGAAACCACAAATGCATATCAGAAAACCAGAAATCAAGTAAACTCAATTATAAAACACAAACTAGAAAGATATACTAGAAATGCTATTGAAATAAAGCATACCATAAATCACAACCTTAATATTTCTGGTAGCTAATTTCTCATACCAGAAAGCAAGTAAAATCATACCAGAAACAAAACAAAATACAGAACATACCAGAAACAAAACAATACTTCACAGAACTCAATTATACAACATACACAATCATACCAGAATCTAATACATTAAAACAAAATACAAGAATCAAAAACCAGAAACAAAAACCAGAAATGCTAATGCAATAAAGCATACCATAAAATCACAAAAGTATCATTTCTGGTAACTAATTACTTATACCAGAGGAAAATAAATGAATAACAAGCATACCAGAGACGTAAACCATAAAAAATAACAAATATAAACATACCAGAGGCACATAAATGGAAAACCAGAAGCATACCTGGAATGCCAAAGGGAAACCAGAAAGGCAGTAATTTCCGGATGCCCTATACTTTGTTGGCTCGCAATCCCTCAGGTTGTCAAGTGTCTTATTAAAGACAAGGCGCCCCCATGAATAAGAATTAAAGGCATCCATGTCCTTCAGAAGCGATAGAGGAAGATTGGAGACAATTTTCTTCTTGTCATTGCCAAGCAAAACAAATTCAATAAACAGCAACAGAGCCATCTTGAATTTCCTTTCATCATTCTTTTAAAGCTTTGAATATTTTTCCTCCAATTGCTCCAATTTGCACTTGGGCATGCCGAACAACTCCTTCATGTCGACATCTTCTTCTTCGTTGTACACATGGAACCGACACTCAAGGCCGGTAATTTCAGAAAACTCGCTTAAGCCAAACCTTATGAACAAAAATACAAAACAAAAAAGATAGAAACACATTAACAATAGAAAGTAGAATAGAGGTAACAATCTGAACTGAAAAGGTTAGGTGTATAGTTAATATATATCTAAGCAAGGTTTTGTTGATTGCAAACCACATTGAGTGTTTGCGGTCAGTTTGAACCTCATGCAGAAGCATGAAGTGTATTAATTGGTTTGAAGGTTTAAGATTGGTACAGAGGGAGATGACAGATGAAAAAATAGAATTCTTGAACATTTCTTGCCCATTGGCATCCAACCCTTCGAGTAAAAATTTAACCATATTGACACGAGACAAGACAGTTATACGTGTTGCCTCGTATTTTGGGTTTTCATCAAATCTGTACATTAACTAGTAAAGAAAATAAGATTGTTAATACAAGAAAAACAGTTAACAACAAACCAGAAACTCATATTAGCCATTCAACTTACATTAGACTCTTCATGACTATAACTAACACTTTCCTCAGCAGCCTGTGTAAACATACCGGAAAATAATGTCAATATATACATCAACATGAAATACCAGAAAGTAATATAAAACCTCATATGAACAAATACAAGAAAACATTAATAAATAAAACAAATACCAGAAATCCTAACTAGAACATCTAATACCAGAAACAAATAACATACCAGAATAACATACCAGAACTTCTAATACCAGAAAACATTAAACATCATATGAACAAATAACAGAAAAGATACCAGAAAGTAATACATCAACATGCAATACCAGAAACACAAACCATAAACACATACCAGAATTTTAAACTAAAGCAAATACTAGAAAACTTGAAACCAATAACATACCAAAAAATCTAATAACATACAAATATACCAGAAAATCATGCAAATATAAAGACGAAACAAACATATAACAAACCATATCAAAATAGATACCAGAAACACTTACTAGAAACTTAAACTAAAGCAAATACCAGAAAACTTGAAACCAATAACATACCAGAAAATCTAATAACATACAAACATACCAGAAAATCATGAAAATATAAAGACAAAACAAACATATAACAAACCATATCAAAACAGATACAAGAAACGATGATTAAACTTACAAACACTAATATGAACAATCACTAGAAACTATAATACCATAAAACATGAAAGAGTATCAAAGCAATACTAACCATAGGTCGAGGACCACCAGATACTACAATCTGAAGGCCTGATTCATCATGAGAGACAGCAGAATCATGGCCTTCGTTTGGTGTGGCATCTTCAACAGGTAAAGGAGGCGTAGGAGTCAGAAGGTTGAATGTAGGAGCATCACAAGAAGATTTGTTGGCAGGAACCTTTGATCGAGTCGACATTTTCAATTTCTTAGGGTTTACAAAAAATCGAAAGGATTGTGGTGTGTTTGGGGTAAAAACGAAGACGAAACACAAAGAACAAGCGAGGAGATGGCCGGAAAGTGACGAAGAATGAATCAGAGATGAAGAAAATGGAGATTACGAGAGAGATTACGAGAGAGATGATGAACCAGAGATTGAAGAAGTTGAGGAGTCGAACAGGCGAAGGGAAGGGCGAAGGGTAAGGGCGAAGTGTTTTTCTCTGGTAGTTAAGTGAGTGAATGAGCGGGGATAGTTTGTTTGGGTAAATTAGTAAGGTAAATTAATTAGGTAAATTAAGGTCAATTAACAGTAATTAAATTAGGGGTATAGTTTCTTTTATAAAAACTTAAAAAAGCCTAGTATATCAAAATTTGCCAAAAATCACTACCCTTGTGGTTCGGCTCCTTAAAGCTCGGTACTATCCTAGTGGTTTGTTTATGACGGCATCATGTGATACCAATTGTAGTTTTACATGGATAATTTTAATGAAAGGGAAATAGCTTCTTCAATTTGGCATGTAATAGCAAGTAGAAAATGGGCATGATATCCCAATCCTTAATGCATCATAGATTCCTCATCCGACAACTTTCGCACTAATGGAGTTTCAGAAATGGATCATGTTTCAATGCTTACTGATTGACCTTCGGTTCGGTGGCGTGAAGATGTATTACGATCTAAATTTCTTGTTATCAATATGGAGGAAATTTTAAAGATCCACCTTGTGTCTAAGGATGTTACGGATGGGTTAGTTTGGTGCCATACTTTGAAATGTGAGTATATGATGTAGTCTGGGTATGACATTGTGTGGAAACAAAAATTTGATGCTAAGGGTATTTTTAGTATGGAAGCCCAACATTCAACGGTCTGGTATTAGATCTGAAAAGTCAATACAATTTCGAGGACGAGGGAGTTCTTTTGGCGGGTATGCAAGGGTATCCTCCCGTACAAAGCAAACCACCTTCAGCGGCATAGTATATCTAACCCATAGTGCTTTTTATGTGGCAAGCTGGAGGATGAACATTCATTTTTTTTATCGTAAGTTTTCGAGAACAGTGTGGGCGATGATTCCATATTTGGTGCGCCTCAATGATCACCATCTCTCTTTTCTATAGATGTTTGAGAATCGCCTTAGTATTGAAATCCATGATGAAATTGCATGTTGGGTGGCTCTACTCATGGGTGTTTGGAAGGCTAGAAATTCTCATCTTTTAAAGGGATAGAGAGCAATCCATGGCAGGTTGCGGATGATCACATTGAATGACAAATGGAGAGTGCGAAAGTTTTGACTGGTCGGAAACCATCCATGGTACTCTAGTCCGACAAACTCATTAGGTTCCACCTCAAATAGGGTATATTAAGTTGAACTGTGAGGTGTCATATAGGGATTCCCAGTGTGGTATTGGGTTTCTCCTACATGAAGAGATGGGACACGTACTCTTAGTTGGAAAGAGACAAATACAAATAGAAACATCGTTAGAGATTGTAGAAGCGAAGGCGTTGGTCTAGGTGCTTTCATGTATTGATCCTAACGTGCAGCCAAGGATTATCAACGAGCGTTACTTTCTATTTATGGTGAAGAAATTGTGTTTAAGGCGATCATCCATGGGAGTTTTAGGTACGTTGCTAAAGAAGCTCCATCAAGCACATGAGGGCTTTGAGGAGCTGCAGTGGGTTGGATTAATAGCAATTGTAATACGTGCACTCATTTCTTGAGCATATGTGATGTTGGTGGGATGTGTGTAGTTCTTCCCTTTTGTATTTCTCCTTTCAATTTCAGCGTGTTGTTTGTTTGGATGTGTTCATTAATATTAGTTTGAGAAGATTGGTGAAATAGGGCCCTTTTTGTTTAGTGTAGACTAACTAGGCCCCTAACAAAATCAAATTAAAAAATAAAGATAAAATAGAGAAATTAATGCTATAATTAAGGATTGAGATTATGTAGTTAATTGATTTTCGATTTAAAAAAGCTGCCAAAATTTTGTTAAACGGTTTTAAAAGAAATGAAAACCTTAAATAAAAGATTCTCGAAATCTTTTTATAGCTGCTACTTCTATAAATCACAATTACGCTCTACTCTCTCTCCAACTCCATTGAAGGAAGCGATTGAAGATATCTTTGTTGAGCGTCGTCTTCTCCGTCTTGCAATCGTCGTCTTCTCCGTCTTGCAATCGTCGTTTCCTGGTGTATATTTCATCCATTGTTGTTTAATTCAAACCGGGTAAGTATTCGAATTCGATCTCATCTTTTCGGTTTATTCGTGGTAAAATCCCCAACATTCAAAACTTCTCAACCTAGTTCTTCAATCATCCATACGATATTGAGTTCTATGATGAGTACATAATTTCCTGTGATTATGTACATATGTTCAGTCTTATGTACATACGGGATGAACATATGTTGGTTAGTAACTTTTTTTTAGGAAATATATGTAGGAGAATCATCCGATGTAGTTGAGACATGAAATATGTACACATATCAATATATTAATGTGTTAAGTTTCGATTGTGTATCCGTGATGAATACATATTTTTCTATGACTTCCGACATAACTGTCACAATATGTATGCTCAACGGCATTTTATGTACATACGTGAAGAATATATATGTTTTTATGATTTTTGACATATCTGTTACATTTTATGTAGTAAATGGTGAAGATAATTTTCGGTTCTTCAAAGCTTCGAGCTGTAACAATGGCGGCAGAGGAGACGAGATGAAGATTGATGGAAATGAGCCATCAATGAAGATTTGCAGAATCGTTCCGCTAATATTTTCCTTTTTTATTTCATACAGTTGCCTTTATTTTCGGTTAGTTAACTGATTAAAAAATCAGAAACTGCCTATTTATGTAAATAAATAAAGATAAACAGGAGAGAGAAAGATTGTGATTTATTGAGTATCTTTATTTCTGTTTTTAATAAATCTTTTTATGAAAATATGGAGGGGCCTAGTTTGTCAACATATAAACAAAAGGGCCTAGTTTATACACCTTGATACATAAATTGCCTACTTAGCCAACTCATCCTATTAGTTTCGATTTTGTTATAAAAAAAAACGTTTTGTGAATTTTGGGTCGGATCATGCTTCATGATTTTTTGTCCGTTTATCCGGATCCCGGTCGAGTCCGGATGTCGGGTTTGTACGTTTGTCTGGACTGGGTACCCAAGCGAAAGGCCCGGCTTTTGTTAGAAAAATTTATTTAACGTATAATTATTAAATTATATATATATATATATATATATATAATATTATATATTAATTAATAAAATTTAAATACATATTATATAGATAATATTAATTCAGGCCGGACTTTTGGCTCAACCATGCTTTTGGTGTTGATCGGATCCGGTCCGGACGAGTATTTGGGCCGGGTTGTTCACCTCATTCATACCCGTCCGTTTATTTTGGCGGTCCGACCAGCGGTGTAAGCAACACTAATTTGGTACCAATTATGGTTGACAAAGACATGAATAACCTTGACTTTGTTAAAACTCCATAGATTCAAAATTTTTAAAAGGATTCCGTTGTCATGAAACTTTTCGTTAATTAACAATATCTCGAAAAGGATATTGCTAATTGAAAAATGAACAACTTTCTTCATTAATTTGTAATAGTTGGTGTTAAACATAGAAATTTTGCTTGTCATCAATCCCACAAGATGGTTCAATTATGTTATTATATAAATATGAAGATCTTGTGGAGATCAAGAAAGTGAAGCTTCCAACTCAACAGAAAAGTTTAAAACTCAATCTTGAATTGAAAATTAAAAGCAAATCATAATCTTAAGTGAGTCCTATTTTTAATTATCAACATGAGTACATTCCACTTATAAATAAATACAAGAAATGATATGTGGTAAAGTATTTTGTTATAGCTTATGATCTTACGCGACAACAATGTAGCACGCAAGGGGTGCCAAGCAGAATGCCGCAACCTCCCAAGCGCAAATCGTTTATTGCATAAACAAACCATAAAAATGACAATTATGGAATTCACCGTTAAAGTAATATCATTGAACAGTGACGCAAAACACAACATCCTATTCAAAGCATGTACGTAAAGAAGCATGTGAAGCTTGACGTAGCTTAAATCAACTTCCAGAGATGAAAATCCAACAGAGAGTAGCTGTAAGCTTAGAATAAACAAAAATAGAGAATTTCAAGCATAATAGTAGTAATCCAGTTAGACTACTGAAGTGAAGAATAAACAAGATCATTATTTTGAGTAGTTTAGAGAAAGTTGAAATTAGGAAAGCTATTTTTATTGGGAGATGATCCCTTGCTGCAATAAGTAAAAAAAGACTGAGAACAATTTGCAATACGATAATATAAACTAGGATGACTCACATCTCATATAAAAGGTTGCTGATGTTCCTTAGCTCCTTAAGTGCAGACATGGCTGTGACTTGTCCCTTCGACCCACCTTTCCCTATCTCTTGATAGAATACTGACTCAATTACCTGAATATTATGGAGTATCGATTGCCCCAGCTTTCTTAAACTGCATATCAGATTCTCTTTTCCAAACCTGTCCTTTGATTCCGGGGAATGGGGTGGACCTAGTTCGTGCAAGTCATTCTCAAGTGAGCTTGATCCACTTACAATTACAGGACTTGCTGCCTCTGAATGGATACTAGAGTTGCTCATACTCGAGGATTCCTTATCTCTTACATCCTCCATAGTATTCTCTCCAAGATGCTTAGATAGATCTTCAAGCAAGCTTCTCCTAACACATGAATTATGCTCCTCTCTGCCATCTCTCTTTGATGTACAAACAGGTGGCTCGGATTCCGTCATATATAACCTTGATTTTATTTTCTCTATCTAACCTCCTTTTGGAATTGACCTTTCTTTCTCCTTCCCTTCTTTTTCTTCCTTGTGTAAATCTCTCCACTTCTCTTCCCAATATCTCTCAGGCGTATATATGAGTGGGATTGTTGAGGATGCGGAGTCAAAAGAAAGGTTGTGTCCTCTCACAAATGACCTTTTTATCTGGTCATAACATCTGCTTGCTGCATAAGAAGATGAAGTATTAGCATCTAGTTCATGGGGCAACAATGATTTTGCTTTTTCTATCACTTCCCCTAAATCTATATTCCCTCGAAAATTGAGCAACCTCTCAAGGCAGGAAGTTGCAATTTCCATGACAAGCAGAGACAATCTCAAGTTAAGCATCATGGATACACCCATTGCACAGATGAATGCTCCTCTATGAGAATTTACAACCCCTGCCTTCACCAGATGTATCTAGTTTCACATTGTCATATGAAAATATTTCATCCCATACTACCAAGATCCCTTCTAGTGGGTGTTCGCGCCCAAAAAGAAGCCTTAACCAGCGCAGAGCAAAGTATTGAGGTTCCACGCCTAACTCAATAAGGTGACTGTACAATGAGGAATCAACAACAAAAAGCAAGTGTTATAATGTTGATGACGCTTCCATCACTAGAGAAAGACCGGTTTGGGTTCCAAGTGCAATCGAGGACGAGAAAAAGTCTGCCATTGCCACTGCACCGCCTGCTCCACTCATCAAAGCATCAAACATATAGTAGACATCATGCTCCATAAACTTTTCAGACAAAACAACCCCAGCTCACCTTCAGCCCCATAAGGATCACTTAGCAAGACAATGGTCTTAATCTCATGATCAAGCTCATCAAGATTCAGAGTCTTTTTGGGCTTCTCTTGAAATCTAACATCATTTTCTATAAATTCACTAGATCTTCTGAAGTCAAAATTGTATGCTAGCTCATTTTGCTGATCATCAAACTTGTTTGTGAAATGGTCTTCATGAAGTTTGCAAGCTTCAAAAAGCTGCTGTAAATCAGTATGAATCACATACAGAAGAGGAGCCAAAAGTTCATGCATTCCTACAAAACAAAACCCCTAGTTAGCGAAAGAATAACTAGAAATAGTTCAAATATACATGTCACTTCATCCACTGAAACTTTTACTATTAATATAGGATACAAAAAGTAGATCTAACATCCCTATCAAGTTGAAAGTGATTGTCAGAAAGGTTAAAAAAACAAAGCATGAAATAAATTTTGTTAATTTTGTTAGAGCCTTCATATATGCACCCCAATTTGAGATGATGGATAGTCATCATTACATGGAAATTGGTGCACATCAAAATATGTGTGGGCACTGTTAGTGCATTAATTGGCATATTGCTTACACCGTACCAAAGCAATGACTCCAGTTTAGTACAGTTAAACCAAAAATAATAACTTTCAATTTTTTTTTGGTAAAGTCGAAAATTGGAAAAAAATTAAATTTAAAAAAATCTATTATTCTAAGGGATTTAACTTAGACATTTCTTCCGTTAATCTCGACATGAGGTCACCATTTTTACGGCCTAACGACATCATTTACACCAAAATTGATTAATAAAATTATTTCTAAGTTCGATTGTGGTTTGTGTTATTATGTAATATTATACAACGACTCAACTTATGTTATGTGTTGTTATTAAAAGTATTGTTATTTATTTTAATTTATTATATGTAGTACTTATATAAAAATTTTCTATATATATACACACGTGTGAGGAATGAGAATCAAAATAGTCAAAAGTTGTTAGACATTAACGCTTCTTGAAGTATTTTAAAGAAAATGTAGTGTGAGGAATGAGAAAACAAATATCACTAATTAAACGATTTTATTAATTGATTATCAATTAATAAAATTGTTAGATTATTGAACGAACGTTCTGGATTAAAGAAAGGTTACTATTAATAATAAGATTTGTATATTAGAAAACAAAATAATATAATTATGGATCTTTTCATTCGATTAACTTTTTTTTATGTTCGTCAAACATTGAAAACAACCATTAGATTCATTTGTGCAACAAGCTAAGGGTGTGTTTGGTAAGAGATGGATGTTATTTTGAAGATTAATCTAGATGGAATTTAAAAGAGGTTAAATTTTATATGGGATTTATTAGGGATTATTTGATACAAAATAATTTACGTGAAGTTGTTTGGTTGAAGATCTTTTAATAGGTTTAATTGATATTGATTTACAAATTTACCCTTATTTTAACCTTAACTAGGGTTAAATTGGGGGCATGAGTGTAATCCTAAATGATATTTAAAAATTAATCTCCTTTAACCTTGGTAATATAAGGTTATTTTTTTGCCCTTTTTAATCCCAATTAATCCCCTCTATAATTTTTTTCGATAATCTCCACCTTCATCCAAACACCTACACAAATTTAATCTCTTAAATTTAATTTAAATGAACTTTCTTTAATCTCCAACCAAACACACCCTAACTCTTAGTATAGGCTAACAATAGTTATTTTAAAAAAAAAAACTAACAGATAACGATCGTTTGATATACGTAACATGCGATTTAAAACCAAAACTCGTCAACAACTAAAAATACGTTAATAGTACGTAGATGCAAGAACATTACCGATCAATGGTTGTCCGGTTTCAATATTGACGATATCATGCGGGAACCCCTCATCGTTTGGTTCACGGCTAGGTACGGGTTCCTGAACAGGATCAGACATTGCGGGACTCGGGCAGTCGTGAGCATATTTTTGAATATTAAATGTGAAAAGATGTCTTGAATAGGGTAATATAAAAATACAAAATAAATACTGGAAATTACTTGGACCCGCTATGTTAGCATAAACAGGATCTTTTGCCTAAGTAGACGAATTTTGTAAAAAAATTCTTGTTTTAGACTCGGATAGAAATTATTTCCAAAAATGCGCGAAGTCTAGGGTTGGGAATAGAAATGTGATTTGAGACAGCGTTTTTATTCGTAAACTTTTTAAAAAAAATACGCCTCTAGTGTCAAATTTTTATTTAAAAAAAAAGATATAGAACCGCGCCTATAGAACAATTTTTTAAAAAAATTAATATAGAGAGTGTATTTATTTAAAAAATAAATTTTTTTAAATAAATACACTAGAAATTTTTTTTAAAAAAAATAATAACTTTCAATTTTTTTTTGGTAAAGTCGAAAATTGCCGGTTTAAGGGTCAAACTGCCGGTTAACCGCCGGTTTGGGCGGTGTAACACCCCAAATTCTGAGAACTTGGGGAGCTACTGGTTAGGACCTCACAATGGGTCCCGACCTTAGTTTGACAACAATTTCACTAGGATCTTACAACAAGGCACAAAAGTATTTAAAACATTTGAAAATTTTAAACAATATATACATGAAGAATATGTATCAACCTTACAAAGCAAAGGTACTAAAACGACGCATATGAAGAACATAAGACATCCCCATCCCCAACTAAATGAGTATGTGGACCCGGCTGACCATTCCCTCCGGATCTCTCTACAACTATCTTAACCTGCAAGACATCTACAAGCGGTATAAAACCGTTAGCTAACATTCTATGCATAAGTATAAAGGTAAAAGCACAAACACACTTCTTCACTGGTGTTGGTGGTAATGATCATCCACTTGCAGTTCCTCTTGCATGGCCGTAATGATCATCCACTTGCAGTTCCTCTTGCATGGACCGTCTGTGTTGATGGCTTAGGTCCCATGATAATTGGGGTTACCTTGGACTCTCGAGTCCAGCAAGGCCGTTCTCCCATACACATTTCTTCACTAGTGTTGGTGGTAATATCGCCTTCATGAAACTCCGTTGACCCTGCTACAGGAGGGGAATGTCAAGGGACCCTCAGCCATGAACTCCCTCAACATTAATAAGGTGAGTTATAAAGATATGAAGGTGAAAGGTTGATCGAAAACGCTAATACCCCGCCATCGCGTGTCACCGCCCCTACGGGACTCCTAGCCGCACCTACGGCCTACTCGACTGCGCAACCTAAACCGCAAGGGCGTGAGCCCTTGCGCACGGCTCCCAATACTCCTCTAAAACTATCAAAACGTAACGAAAATTCTGGTCGTTACAGGCGGTTTGCCCAAACCGGACCCATGACTAGTAGAGGAAGTGAGAGCAAATGAAACATCAGTCCTTACCTACGCACCGGTTGCCATAGGCAAGTATGAGTTCGACTCCAACAATTTTGAAACCGGAATGGTTCCTTATGTTTAATGCCTAACAGATGTTCAAGGCGAAAAAAAATTAAGGATTCCGGACACTTGTTGTATTGTTGGATCGCGGGGAGGATAAATGACCTCACATTCGAAGAAGTATGATGTATGTCAAGTTGTCCAATACCGCCCGTTCTTGTATATTGACATGTGGCTCACGATCGAAGCGTTGAGGATTGGGCAAGACATACTAACCGCAAATTTAAACGTTTAGAGACCTTCGAGAACAATATGGTCACCTGCACCTTAAACATTCATATAAAGTATGTATTTTTAATTAAAAAGTCGCGATATTTTAATAATAAGTCCTCCGATCACAAAATAAAAACCTATTAAACAACCTTAATACTAGTTATTAATAATTAAAACTAATAATAATTCATACTAATTAATAATTAATTATTACTATTATTCAAATATTGTTATTTACTAATTATGATTAGTTATTAATTAATCATAATTAATATTACTTAAAACTATTAAACAACCTTCATTATTAATAATAATTAAACTAATAATAATTAATATGACTTACTAATTAATTATAACTACTAATTAAAAATGATTAATTACTAACTATTGTGATTAATTACTAATCAATCGTAATACTAACTAAAATTATTAAAAAAACTTAAATTAATAGTTAAAACTAAAATAAAGTAATAAATTAATAATAATGATAAGGTGAAGATTGATATGATTGATAGTTGATTTGTGACGATTGGACTGTTGAAGGTATTGTGGTGCTGTAACATTTGGCAAAAATTTCATTCGACTTGATTGATGATGACTAATTTCAATTAGGGGTGTATGAATATGGGGTGTATTTAAGATCCGCCTTTTGTTACTCTATCAGAGCAGCTCTAGACTAGAGGTTTTTGGTACGAACATTATATCTTCCGATGTAATTAATTTTCAAATTTAAGTTCTTGCAACCTTTAGGCGAGGAATAAAATTGTTCATTGCAGGATAAACTAAGCCTTAATTAGTGCACATACACTAACAATGAAGAAATGCATCCAACATCCACCTGTAGAACATGTAAATGAAAACAACCCTCACAAAAAAAATCAAGGATGAAGCAGAATAGAAGAAGAGGGAATCAAAGCATGAAAAAAATAAAACATCAGAAAAAATCAAGCAAGGGTGATCAAATACAACCAAAGGGAAAAAATCAATCAATAGGATTGATACCTTTTATTTTTTATTTGTTATGATTAAATAGGGTTGGTACCTGCCTGGAAGTTCATTAGAAATTCTAAAAGTACTCTATTTCCACATATCAACATAATACAATGAGAGTTCAAGCTTAAGACAACATAAAGGAGGATTACACTCCATACCAATGGTTTAACTACACAAAAGTCATAGACAAAGCAAAAGGGAAACATAACTCCAACAAGTTAGAGAAAGTTAAGTAAAGCAAAAACGAACAAACGAGTTATGACAGGTTTGTCTATCATCTTGATAAACTTGCAAATTCATAAACCAACTTCCAAAGGAAATTAAGAACAACTGGAAGTGGAAATAACTTAGCTTTGTTGATCCATAATTAACCTATTTTCTTCTTTTTTCCTGCCAACGGGTTGGAGGAGGCGGTATCGAGGTTATCTTCATCCATCATTCTCTTACTCGAGTTAGTAACTGATTTCTCCCCTTTGGAGACCTTCGTCACTTTAAGTTTTTGAAAGACCGAACAATCCGTTGAGTTTAGAGAGTGTATGACTTATTTGATCCCTCGATCATTTATCTCAACTACAACTTTATTTATTGGAGCTCTTAAATACTCCAAATAATACCAGAGGGTAAAGATTATTCCGTGTAGGAAAAAGTGTAAATTTTCATATAAGTCTAAAATTACGCCAAGAACATAACGATATAATTCATACTCGTTATTTATACACTATTTACGAATGATGAGACAAATATTGTCAATGATTAAGTTAATCATCCCTAATCATCTTTAAATAGGATCCAAAAATTTCAGCTTTTACACTTGGGCATATAGAAAATCAAGATACGATTGGCCAACTACATCCTCTCGAGAAGTCTCGAATGATGCTTGAATCTTCTGAATTTGATCAATCACCAACAAGTCGACGTTGTCACCCACCAACTGAAATCATGCATGCTAGAACCGAGTGTGGATTTTAACAAATTGTGTGTAGACTCACAAAAAGAAAATAATGAGAAGGTAATAAATATACAAAAAGAGAGCGGTGTACATGAAAATATATAAATATTGACAAAATAAAATATTGTTTACGCAAAAGTTGTCCTCGTGCCAAAATGGTGGTACAAGTCGCACCATGATCGAACAATTGTCTATTTGAATTAAGTTAGCCATCTATCCTTCAAAATACTACATCAACCTCGGATACAGACACCAATATACCCTTATCTCAGTTAGACGCCGCTCATAACTCTTAGAAGATGTAGACTCAAACACGGCATTGTAGTGTGAACCGAACACCGCTTGTGTTTCCTTGGAGCGCGTTACGGCCCATGATTTGTTGTTGTATGTTGCGCTTGATATGAAATGTGCAAGACATATGCTTCACATCCGGAACACAATACCTAGAGTTTTGATAAGACCAAACTCTTTATCAGTAACAATTATCTTCGGATTTGGTTATTGCACACATACCAAGTCTTTCATAATGCCCACTCGTAGTGATTCGTGTTTTCTTTTGTTATGAAAAAAACACAATTGCGAACATCAACTTAGTATTAGTGATTCCGACAACCTCTAGCAACTTAGGTTGTGTTTGGCAATGTAGGAGAAAACACTAGTTTTTGTCTACACTAGTGTTTCTCTGGGCGGTTTGTGTTTCACACAAGTTTTTAGTGTTATGAAACACTAAGGAGTGTTTGACAAATGCACTCGTTTTTCTGCTGAAACACGTGATTGAATTTTCTGGGTCACCTTTCTTCTTCCTACTTGTATCTGTATCTTTTCGATAGAGCGATAAAAGAGTCGAAGAAGAGGAAAATCGCCGGCAGCTTCCAGTCTCGTCGGTAGGCGCTTCCACCATCGCATCCGCCGGTTCAACTACCTTCCCTCGCCGGCTGGTTTGTCATCTCTCAAACTAGGTTCGTTTCTTCTCATCCTCCCCTTTTGTCCTCTTTTATGTTTATCAATCGATTTGTTATTATTCTTCCCCTTTCGTCCTCTTTTATGTTTACTAGAGAAAGAGAATAACAACAAGAAGCGACTATGGCTCACCAACCCTAACATCAACAAGAAGCCACAATCACGAGGAACCCTAAATTCTCAGCATTGACAGACAAACCCTAACATCAACAACATAAAGAGACGAAAGGAATGATGACATACCTGGACAACGATGGCTCGATTTGGGTGTTCTTGTCGGTCACTGTGGCTATCGTTCTTTGTCGGTCGACCTTCTCTATCAACCTCCGACGGCTCTGGATGTGCTGAGAGGTGAGAGAATGTTTCTCATATACCCGGTAAAACTCGTTAAATAATAGGGACAACATTGTATTTTTGCCTGCCAAAAACTAGTGTTTCAGCCCAAAACCCTCCCTCACAGGCGTGCTTAAAAAACACTCCGAGAAACACTAATCACTAGTGAAAGCTTAGATTTTCGCTAGTCCAAAAGCTTCCGTCAAAGCAAAAGATCTGATCCAACAGAATTCTTGCATATTGAGCGCAGCTGATATGCGGTTTTTCATGGAGTCAAACACCCGTTAGAGCCTAAAACCAACCCAAACACTCAAAAACACTACTAAAACACTAGTGCCAAACACAACCTTAGTATTCGTGTTTTTTATGGTCTTGTATATGTCGTGTCCATTATGCTAACGTAAAAAATAAGTTTAGCAAGTGCCAATTAGAACCCGAATGCATGTAGAAAATATCAAAAACTTCATTTGAGTCGGGCGATCTCTTCATTGTACGTGGTAACCACGTTGATCAAGATTGTAGTGGGCTTATTGGAGCGAACCTCTTTCATCGGCTTGCTCCATCCGAACCTTCAAGTTGGCATTATATATTTTTTTTGTGGTGACATTGTGTGGGTCATCCAATCGGATTGACTTCAAAATATGAATATCCTTTCAAGGTATTCGGAATTGTGTGGCTGTGCACTCCCCAAATCAATGTTAAGGTCCATTTCTCCTTTACACATTGCACCCCTTCAAGTTCAATTGGACATCCATCGATCTTTCTTTGATTTCGAACTTTCTAGAAGACACCTCCATATCAGGATCGCCATTGATGCGGGGTTGATGCCACATTTCCCGAACTATATTGAAAATCCTCAAATCAAACAACATAATGCGGAATTATGGATGGTAATGGAATATAAGAAGATGATTAATGAAATGTAATATGATAAGTATAGGAAGATCAGACTATTACAAGACTTGTAAAGAACCTTGACCAATTATGTGTCAAAACCCTAAACAAAGAATTACCTTTCACCTTTCTCTATTTAAGCTTACACAAGCCTTTTAAATAACACAAGCACAAGGAGGGACTAGTTTGATTAGTAGCGCCAATCTTCAACAAGATTATCACACACAAGAACAACCTAGCAAGGATTCACAACGATTCAACCAAAAACTCTCATTTTAATTAAATTGAAATGATAAAATGCAAACTCCGTGAACAAAGTCACAAGTGTCTCACAAATATGTGGAAATCAAATTCAAATCTAACTGTCTTTTGAATCTCCTACTATAAGGCTATTTATAGGAGATATTCATCTAAAAGATAATCTAAAAAACAACCCTAAAAGAAATGATCAAAAACTAACAAATAACTTTAGATTATTTGAGAGTTTAAAGTTATTAAAATAATAAAAGATAAGTTGAGGATAATAATCCTCATATCGAGATCTACTCGATAATACTAAACAGTGGAGAATCTCGGTCTCGAGTCATAAATCTTGGCTGAGATTTTATTGTGTTGACCGATATATTGCATATTCCATGCAATCCTCCATTCTCTCGGATGCTCTCATGTTTGTAGTTTACAAACAACCTTTCCTTGAGCGTCTCGTGCTCTTGACTTAGTGATGGTCCCATGTAACTTAGGTGATATCATGTATGGTCCCACATCAATCATCTTTCTTCCTCCTAGCTAGGGTGACCGAATGTTCACACATCAAGCGAAATGTAACAAACCCTTTACTGTTTTCCATGAATATGACATGATTAACACCATATTCTTCGTTGATCCCATGAAACGAGCCCAATCAACCATCATCTCTCGCTTAAAAATACCCACAAAGTTTAAACATATTGGAGTAATCCGTACCTTCATCGCGTGGATAATCCAGAAGAGTCTATTTTTAAAAATAATTTGGATTATTATTGCCGCTACACAACATAAGCAATATAAATAATCATAATCAATATACGATTTTTTTTCAAATTCTTTCTCAGGTGCTAGGAAGAAATTCGCCGGGATCGTTATATTTTGTATTGTCAAACGAGATCGCATCTTCATCTTTGTATGACAATATTCTTGAACCCAACTTTATTGAAAAATTTTAAAAAGAGAATGACCATTTATCATATTTATATGAACATATATCTATCCGAAAAATTCTAACATTCGAAAACCAAGGTTAATTACATACCGTCGCAATATCATGGTTCTAACGTGACAAGCCTTTAGTAAATTCAAAACCTTGTATTTAACAATCCCTACATTTATTTATTGAAAATTTTAAAAAGAGAATGACCGTTTATCATATTTATATAAACATATATCTATCCGAAAAATTCTAACATTCGAAAACCAAGGTTAATTACATACCGTCGCAATATCATGGTTCTAACCCGACAAGACTTAGTAAATTCAAAACCTTGTATTTAACAATCCCTACATTGAATTTATAATTTGGGTATTTACCATCATAATTATTCCAGTGCACACGTGCCAGAATAATCACCTCCCACGTGTCCCAAGCTATACCGTCTTTCACCAAACTAAGTCCAAATAAATTAGATATTTTTACACGACACTTGTCGATCTCCTATTGGCTCGCGTCTACTGCTAGTCAGCCACTACTCACTTATCTAACCAGACAAAGTAGACGAGGACGCAGAAGACACCCCACGATCCGTCGTCGTCAAACAGCAAACCCTTCAAACCCTAAAAAATTCTCTCTCTCATGGTGTCAATGAATCCGAGCTCGCCAGAAGGCTTCTACCTAGACGCCAACGGAATGCCGCTTCCGGGACTCAATCCCTTTACAGCATCGCCTGATTCATCGTCAACACCCACCCCCGCCGCCGCTAGCGCCGCCCAGGTATCGTCGGCAGCTTCAGATGACGCAAGCAAGAAAATTAGAAAGCCTTACACTATTACTAAGTCCAGGGAGAGCTGGACTGAGCCTGAGCATGATAAATTTCTCGAAGCACTCCAGCTGTGAGTTCCCAGTCTTTCACCTCTTTCAATCTAGATGTATTTTTTGTCTTTTGGATTGCAGTTCATTTAATTGAATGTCTGGGGTGGTGCCGCCAGTTCTTCTTAGGGTTGAATTGGTTATCCCGCGTGTGATTGGGAGTGAACTTATGCTTGACTTTGTTGGATTTGGGACATTGATGTCGAGGAGTTCACAAATTAGCCTTTTGGCTTATGCTAGGTGGGAACTTGTTTCATTAATTGGTAATAACGGCTTGATTATTTATGTGTGGCAAAATTTGCAAATTGTGCTCGTTCTCATAGTATTGTGGAATTTTTTGTGTAGTAGAAAAACGTGTCCTTTTATCAGTGTAATTTTGTTGGTGTGTTATTTTCTGTAAAATTTTTATTCGTGTAGTTTTTTTTAATGTGTGTTTGTTGTGGTATTTTTTGTTTAAGTGTTTGTGGGTTAGTTTGTGCAAATTTTATTGGGGTATTCCGTGTAATTGTTTGGTGCGTATTAGTTTGTGCAAGTGTTTGTATGTTGTTTGGGTAAATATTATTGAGTTATTCCCTATAGTTATTTGGTGTGTCAGTTTATGTTAATTGTTTGTGTAATTCATTTTAGGTAAGTTTTGCGCATCAATATATTTACTCAAAGATAGAATATTGACAAGATACAACTTGTTCATTTGGTAATCAGGGTGGGTGATCTTCTTTGACAATTATCAAGGTTGAAAATCTAGAGCCTACTACACCAATTATAACTAACACACTATCTCCAATTTACTATTTAAGTGTCAATCCAGTTTTTCTTTTGGTTCAATCGGTATTATTTGGTCAAGCTACAAATCCAGTTGTTTAATTACAATCTGATGGTTAGTACTAATTTTTTTGCCATTTGATTGCAATTCCTTATTTTTGAATGTATGCGGTGGTGACACTGTATTTCTTTGAGTGCCGAAAATTCTTCTTAGTGTTGAATTGGTTATTCTGCAACTAATTTGGAGTGAACTTGTGTTCGGCTTTGTTGGATTCGGGAGATTGATCTTGAGGAATTAGCCTTTTGGTTTGTGTTAGGTAGGAGGTTGTTGCATGAATAGTATTAAGGGCTTGTTTATTTCAGTGACAGTTTAGTCTATTTTGGTTCATTTAGTATTATTTGGGCAGACTACAATCCAGTAATTGCATAAATGGTAATAAGGGTATATTTATAGAAGAGACAATACATTATGGAACATCTCTTACGAGGAAGAAATGTTCAATTTTGGAAAGAACTTGTTGCTAACCTCATTCAGATATGAATCTATAAGGTAGATCTTGCTTCAATATCTCAATTTCAATTCAAACATGGTTTGATCCTCACCCTACATTCTGAGAAGTATTTACCATCCGAAACGAGTAGAAAATTCCGTCTTTGGCAAAATTGGCTAAAGAAAGGTGTTGAGAAAGGGTATATGGATAGAGCCTTCCAAAGTATCAATGGAATCTCATTCTCCATACTTAACAAGTTGTTAAATTCATTTCATAACATAGGAACAATAAGAACTAGCTTTTTTTTTTGAATTGGCATTATTTGTGCAAACTACATTAAAAGGTATAATTGTTTGATAACTTTTAGAGAAGAGTGGTCCATGAATCGAAGAGTTTAGTGTACACAATTTTCCTTGCTTTTTATATAGTTTCCATTGAATCCTTTGTAGTGAAATTGTAGAGGCATGTTATGCATGCTCTGTATCTCTTGACTGTGTAAGGACAGATTTATGAGATTCTTGAACTACCCTTTCCAGACCCATCAAAACAATAGAGGGTTATTTTCCACTTCATATGCATTTGATGGATTGACTTCTTAAATCATAATAAAAAATTATTCTGGTCATGTGAAAATTGGCTATTTCTTCCCTTTTGGTTGGAAACCGGAAAGCACTTTCAAAGTATCTTTCTAAAGAACCAGTAATTCTGTGGGAAAATATTGATTGAAGTACATTGCTTCTAGTTTTAGACTACACTACACCTATACATGGTGGGCTACTGGGCTCCCAGTCGAGGTACATAGAATTATGAATGTCAACTTAGTACAATTCTGTGGTAATCTTTATCTACCCCATCGGATGGATAGTGACTTAGTTGAGATTACTGGGTGTTTGACTGCAGTTTAAACAAGGGTGGCTTGTTCCTGTAGCCATTCTTTATTGAGCTTACTGGGCGCTTGACATTATCTTCTTTTGTCCAGGTTTGATCGTGATTGGAAAAAGATTGAAGCATTTGTAGGATCAAAAACTGTTATTCAGGTGATCTTACTATATGTATATCCTTGCACTTTCCTTTCTTATTCCAGAATTCTTATAAATCTTCTTTTCTTGCTCTTGATTCGTTCATGGTCATATTCACTTTCTTATTCTTCTTTTTATCCGGAAATTTGAATAGAGTTTCCTTTAATTGTGCTCAATTTGGTATACCAATTTGACAAATCTTTTTTTTGATTTATTTACTTATATATTTATACTTTCTAGTCATCACACAATCACCTTACGTTCATACTATTCTGTATGGGATTATAATATTATTTGGCTTTGTTTTGGGCTCTTGTTTCACTTTCAGTGTGGTTTAACATACAAGTTTGATCCTCAATGAGGGTGCATTTAGTTTAATGCTGCTTGTATATTTTTTTTTATTGCTTAGAGTATCTTTATCTTTGATCTTTGTATGCATTTCTTATGGATAAATGTAGGAGCAATATCTATATATAAAACAATGACAATTGAATCCCCGTTTCAGTGAATTGTTTAGCATTTACAAAGAACATAAGGCATATTCTTTTCTAATTATGCACTCTCTTTATATAGTGCTAAGCAGTTACATTGCTGTAATATACCTGGGATAAATGAACATACTTTTCCTTTTCAAAAAGAGGAAAAAAGACTTCATTCAAGATAGAGAGACTAATGATTACTAGTTTAATGCTGCTTCCTTTCTTATTTGACATTATCTCGTAGTTTTATCTTTTGTTTGTGTTTAGCAAAGGTATTATATAAGCAGAGGAAGAACTAAGAATGCCTTTTGCAGATACGTAGTCATGCACAAAAGTACTTTTTGAAGGTTCAAAAGAGTGGAAGCAATGAACATCTACCTCCTCCCCGTCCGAAGAGGAAAGCTGCACATCCATACCCACAAAAAGCTCCAAAAAGCGGTGAGTTGCTTTACCTGCTTGACTATTTCTCAAGGCAAGTGCTTGTAATTTGCTTTTGGAATGAGAAATTCTTACAGATACTTCCATTTCAGAGGCGATCTTTATCTTTTTGTCTTACTTTATTATGTTTACCATACCCAGATTCGTCAACACCAGTAAGAAATCCAAACAGTGGTGCTACTGTTTCATCATGGACTGCTCACTCTCCACAAGCTGTTGGGATTCAACATTCCAGAAAAGGTGCTACTAGTATATATTGATCTATTCATTACTGCATTTGCATATCAAGTTTCTGTTTACCATTTATGCCATGGTATTAACTATTTCTCTTCTCTATCTGTCAGGTGATGTGAGATCTGCGGTACCTCAAGCTGTGAATAACTGTTCTAGTAGTACAGAGAGCACACCAGTGCCACATACAACCTGTGAAAAGAATGAACAGATGCCGCATATTCCTCCGTTGAGAGGTGAGCATAATGTTATGAATTGTCTTGAAAGATGCTTGCTTTTTGTAACTTGGATGGTAGAAGTGTTTGTTTATTTGTCATTGCACTATCCAGGGTGTGCTTGTTTTGTAATTTATGAACATTTTTTTATCATTACTATTTACTTTATAGGCTCACCACCTTTCAACCCTATAATAATTTATAAACTTACAAACAAACATACTCTTAGTAATTGGTTTTTAGATATGACAGGGTGCAAGTATTTTTGATGTGAGACCCATGCACTTGAATTTTTTTGGTCGGAAAAGCTTGTTTACAATATGCTCTAACTTGCTACATGAAGGAATTTGTGTAAATGACTAGTATAGGAATGTGGAAACCAGAAAGACCAGCCTACGAAACTTGAAAGGCTTGTGGTAGCGAATTTATGTGCCTGGAGTGGGATCTGAACACAAATGTAAGGAGGGAAAAAAAGAATCATTGGATGTTTTTCAGTTTGTGTTTATGATACTATATATAATCTCTCGAATCTCGAACCCTTGCTAGTGCCACATCATGTCTGTCAGGCTGACGTCCAATATGAACTCCATCAGCCTACTTTGCCATCAGAAGAACCGAACGATAATTGCTTATCAAATATCAATATAAATATCCCAAAAAAATATTGCAAAGAAATAATAAATTTCTTATATATATATATATATATATATTAAATTGTTGCTTCCTTGTTTCCGTATTGTGCATTTTTTTTTTCTTGTTCGTCCTCTCTCATTTCTTCCCATTTAACATATACTGCTTTGTACATTATATAGCACTTGTGAGTTTATTCAAGTTTTTTTAAGACTCCGTACTGGTTGAATGACAGAGCATAAAGAATACGGTGAATCCTTTTATGAACTATTGATGTAATAATGTGTGTGTTTTGTAGCCTGTTAATAATATGGTTGGCGATCACTATGATAACGTTGATGGGTTGTGTAACTTGTGTTGGCTGTGTTAGCCAATTCTAACTCCAGGAAAGTATGTCCATATTCTTGATGGAGATTAATTTAATAAATATAACCAAATTATTTTTCGTTAGCAGAATAGATGCATGTCTAATACCAATCTTTTTTACTTGGTTGACAACTTCCTTTGAATGAGCTTCATGATTTTGTCACAGCCATTGTTGTGCTTTTTGTCTTTTATTTGTTTTTTGTTATCCAATTTTGTACATTCATTCCATGTGCTAATACTGCTCTTGTTGATTCAGTTCTACCTGATTTTGCACAAGTTTACAGCTTCATCGGAAGTGTGTTTGATCCAGATGCCTCTGATCATCTGCCAAGACTTAGGAAGATGGATCCAATTGATGTTGAAACAGTATGTTACTTTTATCTCCTGCTCATTTGCTTCCATGTGTAGTTTTGGCACACTATCTGCTGCTTATGTTTAGCAATACAATATCAGAAATTCAGAAGTTTGCATCGGTTATGTTCTGGGCCTAAATTGATGGCAACATTCCTGAGGAATTAAGGTTGAGTTGGTATTTTCTCCATTTGTTTCAGGAATTAAGATGCCAAAAAGGACTTGGATGATGTAGGGTTTTAGATTTGCAAATTTGTTTATTCAGAATTTATATTTGGCCAACATGGTGGAAATTTCGATCAATGTCTTGTTGAGTTTTAGTTCAGGACATAGTTTTATAGGCCTAATTCAAATTATATTCTGGCTGGCTCTTGTCTCTGCAATTATTGCCACATCGCTGTTAGTGAACTTAGCTTCATCCTGATGATACCTCTTTTTTTATTTTAGCCTTTTTTGTTCTCACGGTAGTTGTTTTTGATTGCAGGCTTTACTATTGATGAGAAACCTCTCAATTAACTTGGCTAGTCCTGATTTCGAGGAACATGTAAGTAATGTTTCATTCCGCTTACCTAGATATGGTGGTACTAAATGAAGATGAATTCTGCTCTATGCTAAAAAGTTTTTTGTAAATAACATCCTTTTCGAACCTTTACTTCTTGCACCATTTTTTCCCTCCTTCATTGTTCACAGATTTTTCCAAATTTTCCTGCTCATTTTCTCCGTTGTATGTAGGGCTCCTGCAAGAACACGTCCTTCTGCTGTCTCCCTACTCTTCACATGCGTGTTTTGTTTTACTTTCCCTCCATTTTCATTAGAATTGCCTTAATGGTATCACATTTCACAAAGATTGCACTTTTTGCTACTGAATTTATCTGGCTTGTGAATTCCATCGATCAAAAATCCTCTCAAGGGAAAGTAACCTATTATATAAGGCATTAGTGGAAAGAGCTTGTGACCCAAAATACATGTCATTATTCATATTGCAATTTTAATCCAATACTGCATATCTTAGTTTTTAAAGCCCGACGTCGCGTAATTGCGTTATAGTGCATGCCATCCAAACATACCCTATATTTTGTACAAACATATTTAGTTGAATGTACTCTTGTTTATTTTAATTGCAGAGAAAGCTGCTTTCTTCTTACGAGATTGACTCGGACAAGAGCCGACCAGTCAACACCACCTCAGCTGGTGGTTAATAGGTGAAAAATAGGTCTATGATCAAAGGTAACATGCACTTCCCCTTCTTGTTAGGCTGTAACCTATCCCCGGCCGGAACTACTGCTGATCTTGATCAGACTGTAATTACAGGCAATGAAGCCATAACATATCATCACCGGGTTCTACCGATCTCCTTCCCAATGGCTATGGTATGTCAAACTTTTGCCGTGTAAGTAACATTTGACGTGGAAAGATCGTATAGCGAGTTCCTGGAATGTGGAAAAAAGATTTAATGTAGTACAAACTTCATCAGGCTTGTGTATATTCAAGTTTTGATTAATGTTTTTTGTTCAGTGTGTTTGTTGAGTATTGATGTTTCATAGATCATCTGTATATGCTAATGTTGTCAGGGAAAAAAATCTGACAGAAAAAGAACAATAAGCTTGTCCTAATCCAGGACCGCTCCTTAGCTGTACAATGTAGCTTGTGTTTATGAATGACCAATAAGTTGGATTATTTTCGATCCATTTGTCTTGTGCCATTGGCCTCGATTCAGTCCACCAATTCCTTATGATTGATTATATTAAATGATAATGTTTTCACAATATATTGACTTCTCAAATAAATGTAAATTGTTCGTTAAGAGCACGAAAGGAACTAGTAAAATAATTAAAATAATTGGTATCATACATATTCTGTAACGTACAACCCACATGCCATACCTATTCAACCAAACAAAACTTTACAAAGTATATACTCATTCCATATACTCTCCCGAGAATTGGATAAAATGTACTCAATGATAAAATTTATTTAGTAGAAATCTCACACCTATAAATTAATTAGAAACAATTTGGTTTACTAGGCTTTTTCTAGTTTTATGTTTAGTAAATGTACCCCTTGAGATAAGAGTGTGCCTCTCAGGCTCTCACCCTATTACCAACTGGACAAGTTGAATACCAAGATTTATTCTTTTTTTTAAAATTATAAATATACGTTAATTATGATACTCCAATTTTCTCTTGTGTACTAATTTTTTTTGTACAAGATTTATTGTAACTATTTTTTTTGTACACGCTTATTATATCGTATACAAGTAACTCAAAAATATTATTAGATTATTTTTCTTGTACACAAATGATTTGATTATTTCTTATACTTGGAATTCATATACAATAATTTAAATATCAAATCTTGTAACATATTAAGAAAAATTGATATATTAAATAAGGGCAAATTAGTTCATTCAACAATAAATATGCAATATACTTAATTACTTATTTATTTATCATTTGGGGTATCCACTAACTAGTTATTATAAACTTAGGTTACATAACAATTTCACCCTTATTATTTTAGCATTTTACACTCTTATTATGAAACTATGAAATATACCATTATGTCCCTACTAAATATATTACCATTTGTTTTACTCAAACTATGACCAAGTATAATTGATTAGAAGGGTAAAGAGTAAGCTAAATGCCTAAGTACCTAAGCTAATAATTATTTATAATTATTTGTATAGAAAGATAATTTCAATTATTGATAAAAGATAAAAAGTTAAAGGGCGAATTTGTCGGCCACTCATTAATATCTACTTTATGGTGCATAAAAATCGTTAAATGAAGATGAGGATGAGAATGACCCTCCTAATTTATCATGATTATGTTGAACTTTCAACCTCTTTTTTCTTTTTTTTACCGATTATTTCGATCTAAAATTTTGTGGTATTTCTTTTTTTCCTCATAAAAATGGTAATAAATAACAATTACAAAATTTTAAAAGAAATTCCATATTTTTCTCTCCTTAAAAAACTCACCTCACACAACTCTCTTTTGATCTTTTGAAGGATCCTTCTTCTCCATTCTATCATCTTCTCTCCTTTTACTAATCTCTTATCGTTCTTTCTCTTTATTGTTTGCACACTATATTACAACACACGCATCAAAATGGTATGTTTTCAATTTCGATTTGTTCTTGTTATATATCGTTATTTTTATGAAAACGGTAAACCGCATATTTATGTACGAAAATTGATTACATGGTGAGAGGTGAGATATTAAAATGTATCTATTTAATTCACATAACATCAATGTGGTTCGATTTCTACCTTTTTGGACATAGATAAGCGTTATCATAAATGACAGATTTTTCCAACAAACGAAAGGGGGTTAATAACAATTTTTTCTAACTTATCTCGTCCATTGTTGATATCTAACTTAAAATAATCCATTGATATATATATTTTTTTATGATTGGTGTTAGGCGAACTCTGCATCCGGAATGGCAGTGCACGACGACTGCAAGTTGAAGTTCCAAGAACTCAAGTCGAAGAGGTCATTTAGGTACATCACCTTCAAAATTTGCGATCAACAAGTTATGGTCGATAAGGTTGGTGGACCCGATGAGACCTACTCCGACTTCACTGATGCTCTTCCTCCCAACGAGTGTCGTTATGCTGTCTTCGACTTTGACTTCACCACTATCGAGAATGTCCAAAAAAGCAAGATCGTCTTTGTCGCATGGTAAGTGTATAACTTACCAATAACACTAACTAGTGCATCCTGTACTATTCACATGTACAATTTTTTCTCCAAAACTCTTTTTTAAAGACAGATCTGACAAAACAGTAACTAAATTTTTTTATTTATAAAAAAATAGGGTAGAAAACCGGACATGTTACTTCAAGTCACGGTCAACCTTATATTATGTTTGATCTACATTATATTTTC